>OZ010795.1:291840918-293216418 GCA_963932465.1 Maratus speciosus | reverse complement strand
TTAATTGTACAAATACGAAAATTATGTATGTTTTTGAGAAATAATGTAACATGCTAAGTGCAATATTTGCATCTTAATAAGTAACTACCATGCCAGATTCCCAGTTTCTATCTTAAATAATTCCATAGAAACCAAAATTTATAGAATTTTTTGAACGCTTTTTCTTAATATCATATTTAAAATTTGGAATTTATTACGAACTGTTCTTAGAGAGCGTTTACATATTATAAGTAACTACCATGGCAAAGTTTAAGAGTCTAGCCACTTCAATATCACATAAAGTGCAATTCTAGAAAGGTTTTTTCTTGTGAAACCAATTGGCTGTTGTTGCACCTACATACAATACAGCTTAAGTAGCAAAAATTTAAGATAAAATTATTTCTTTATGATATAGGTTTCATTCATAATACTTTTTTATCGTAGTTTAGAGAAAAAAATAATTATTACATTATGTGCATAAAAATGATCCTGATTTTAAATCTACAAAATATAAAATAAATCCTACCCCCCCCCCCCCCCCCAAAAAAAAAAAAAAAAAAAAAAAAAAAAAAACACGAAAATTAATCAGATATAAAAAAAAATATTTTTTAAAAGAAAAATTTCTTTTACGTATTTAGATATACACAGCAAATCAAATCTGAAAACCAAAATGGGGTTTAGTAAGAATGATCGTTTGTCATCGGATGAAAAAAAAAATCAGTGTTAAAATCCGTTGAAAATATCAAAGAAATATGATAGCTAAAGTTTATAATCTGTTGATTAATGCTATCATCCAAAGAATTCTGCTTATAAAATATGTGAGATATAAACATTTTGGAAATTTTCTTTGTGTTATTTTATGATATTTATTATTAAATAATAAAAGCTACTTTTTCCAGGCTTTTTTTATGAAAACTATATTATGTGTCCCAAATTGCTTAATAGTTTATTTACATTTCTTTTTCGAAACTATGTAAATTGAGATATTATTTATTATACTTTGAATGTAATGTAACTCATACAATCGAACCAACAAAATAAGTGAGACCATTTTAATATTTATTAAGTAATTATTAAGTGAAAAATAACAAATATTAAGTATGTCTATTTACATTCACTGAAATTATAGAGAAATACATGATTTTAATGTATCTATATTCCTATAAGTTTATAATATTTTTTTTTTTCTAATTCTAATTATTTTAAATAAATGAACATCAGTGTGGGTTAAAACTATATATATTGTTCACAGTTTTATATTACTGACTCATAAGCATGTATTTATTGACTCATTAGCATAAGTGATATGGAGTGTGACCTTTCTAGAAATGTCTGCAGTTTAGATTGCGATGCTTCAAATGTGTCAATATTTTTTTTTTTTTTTTTTGTTCTGAAAATGTGGATAGTTTTGATAGTTTTGCTATAAAGTTCGTAAGATCTTAATTCATATTACATAGCTGCCGGCCCTACAATTTTTAAAAAGTAATATATGTATATAATTATTAAGATGCTACTTGGCGCTGAATGATATGAATTAAAAAGCAACGTTAAAAACGCCAGAATAAGCAAACATTCAGCAATCTAATTTCGGTAGCGTTTAGCGAACCGTCCTCACTGCCTGAGGACGGTACGCTAAACGCTACTAACGAACTGACCACTACCCCCTACATACTAAGTATGTAGGGGGAGTATCTAAGTATACTAGTATGTAGGGGGTAGTGAACTGACCCCTGCTTCCATGTTGCAATTGAATGGCTTTTATGGAAAACATATTATGACTTTAATTTTAATTGATTTAAAAAAAATAGCAAAAAACGGAAAGTAATCATCCATAACATTTATGTTGAAAATATGACATATTTAGAATAAAATTACTCCAGCATTTTTAATAAACACTAAATTTAATTCTAAATAACTAAGAAACAGGAACATATCATTAAAAAAAGTGTATTGTACAAAGTATGTTTTTTTTAAACAAAGTATGTGTTTGTGAAAACCTGAAGATTGACAAATATGTGTGATATGAATAACGATATGCCCATGGCCATATCATCAAAACTAGACATTTTTCAGGATTGAGACGATTGGGATATTTGGTTAACGTTGAAATAGTTACAACTTATCGAAAATGCAACCAATTATACCGATATATGTAATATATAATATAATATTTGCGTCGGATTTTACGACATTGTGCCATGCAGTTTAAAGTGTCATATAATTACGAAACGCAGGGATAATAGAAATGATAAATTTCATGTGACGCGAAAGCGTTGGAAGCTTTATTTGTTCGTCATTAAAATCGCTGAGTTTGATTAACTAAATACCCGATTACTGTCTCTTTAATGACGACACATCGAAATTTGTAATACAGATTAAATGCGATTCTAAAACCAATTATAATATACCGAAACTTTCTAAAAAATGAAAAAAAAAATGTTTAATTTATTATAACCAGAGTGCGTCAGCTTTCAGAATATTTATTAATTTATTATAACCAGAGCGCGGAAGCGTACAGAATATAGGAGGAAGGAGGAGAATGAAATTGCAAACCGTAGCTCAGCTCTAAATCTGTTGGAGCATTTTCCTTTTTATGGCCGAAACTGATTTTATAGTTGAAAATCAGTTTTAATTGAAATTTTTAATATACATTTTGAAAAAATTGTTTTTTTTTGTTGTTGTTCTTGTTGTTTAACTTGCTTAAAAGGTGAACGGCCAACATTGTAAAAAAGTGGCTGCACGCCTTTTAAGCCAACTGAATAAAAAATTCAGCAATTTCAAAATATTAAATTAATATATATATATATATATATATATATATATATATATATATACAGGGTGCAATATGTTATCTATCGCCGACTTTTAAATGCTCAACCGTTGGTCGTACACATATAGTTCCAATTGCAAGAACGTTTCAAATGAAGTAAATATTCATGTTGTGGCATTATTTAAAGTAAAAACTCAATTTTATAAAAATTACGAAATCTAACTTTTTATACGTTCCCCCAGTCCCTACAGTTATATTTAGTAAAAGTTTACACATATCATAACAGATATAACACAAAAAGTACTACAAAAATTGACACAGTTATTAAATTTCGAAGTTTGAGATTTTTGCACATGATTTTGTTTTTCATTGAGGGATCAGTTAAAAGATGAATTAAAGTAATTCGAGATCCAAATCAGGGTGCAATTCCGCTGCCATTTATCTAGTCCTCAGTAAGTATGTTTTATTTTCGGGTTGTCAATTCTACCTACTTTGACGTTTGAATATTGTTCGACCCATAAAAGTTAGTTCAAATTTTAGATACCGGCTAAAAGTGGTTTCGCCGTAAAAAGGACATTGCACCCTGAATTTGATCTCGAATTACTTTATTTCATCTTTTAACTGATCCCTCAATGAAAGACAAAATCATGTGCAAAAATCTCAAACTTTGAAATTTAATAACTGTGTCAATTTTTACAATACAGATGTCAAACTTTTTGTGTTATATCTGTTATGATATGTATAAAATTTTACTAAATATAACTATCGGGACTGGGGGACCGTATAAAAAGTTAGATTTCATAATTTTTATAAAATTGATTTTTTATTTTAAATAATGCCACAACATGAATATTTAGCTTATTTGAAACATTTTTGCAATTGGAACTATATGTCTACGGCCAACGGTTGCAAAATTAAAGGTCGGCGATAGATAACATATTGCACCCTGTATACATATTGATCACCCACTAAACTCGATCACTTCACCAAAACACCGTTTTATATGAAATATACCAATATATTTAAATAAAGTTTTCAAAATTTTTAAAAGATGTATTTTCGTTTTAGCCTCATACCAGTGTTTAATAGTCGAAGAGATCCTTAAATTTTCTCTAACAGTTATTTTTTATTCTGCTTATTTCAGTGTTTAACCGGGTAATTCGGCTAAATAATTGTTGCACTTGTGTATATTTATTTTATTATTTTATTTATTAAATTATTTAATAATGAATTTAGACGAGTCTAATTCTGAAATAATTACGTTGTTTTATTTGTGAACAGGTTATTTTTCCGTTATCGGTATGCACAAGATATAGATACATGCTGTTCTTTAATAAAATCTGAATTTTTTTTTTATAAATCTAAAAAAGTAGTTTTTCTAAAAACAATTTTTAAGTTCATTTTAGAGTTTTTAAGACATAGGCATAATTTTTTTCTCATTCGACGGTGTAAAAACTGAAATTTTACTTTGTTTTTCTAGGAAAAATTCGAAGTAGATGGCACAGGTTTTTCCCACCATTGATACAAACAGCCTGACTCATGAATACGGTTTGCATTTATATTATAGGTACGATGCTAAACTGATAGGGATATTTCTAGTAATATGATGATATTTTGCAGCAAGAGATATTGGATTGATCATAATGACAATGGAAACAAAGAAAATTTTATTAATCTGTTTTATGATATATTTGTGCTCAATAATACGATTGTTCAAACAGATATCCATACACCAATCTACTTTTATAAAAACCAAGTGTAGGAAAGTAAGCATTTGACTTGAACTCTGCCATCTAAATATATAAGCCCCCTGTATGATATTTATTTCTCTCAGCTAATGTTGTGTCGCCTCCCAAAAATAACGTTACATTACAGATGCCAGCCTTAAAGCAAAGCTGACGCCTCATTGTACGATTAAATATTCTATAGCAATTTTTTTAAGTTATAAGCATTGCACATTTTCAATTTTTATACTGTCGTATTGGGCAAAATGTACATTTAAATGCAATTTGTTTAAAAACTGCATCTCAATTTATTTATTTATTTTTTTTTTTTTTTTTGTAGTTTTGTAGTTTTCAGAGCCATTTGCTTAATATTGACAACGGAAGTACTTCATTTCTCTATAAAGTAAAGAAAAAATAGTTGTAAAATGGTAATTATATATTTTTGTTGCCATTTTTTCATAGCAAACGAAAGAAAATGTAATTTAAAATACGTGCTATTTTGAAAAAAAAAATAAACGAGTGATATCTGTTGAAACATGGAGCTATTACGATAAACTATATTTAAATTTAAGTATCTATATTAATATTACAAGCAAATGAAGGCCTATGAATCCTTAGATAGCACATTTTTTGTCGAGTTTCTTTAATGGCGGCAACTTTTTGCTGCATTATTATTATTATGTGTGTATTATTTCGCGATAGTGACGTCCTATGCATACTTTACTGTAGATGCTTAAAAAAGTGGATCATAAATGTGGAATTCTTCAGCGGATGCGAATGACGTCATTCTACATAAAATAAAAGTGTGTGCTTTATGTCTTAAAATTGAAATATATTTTGTACTATCTATATTTATACATATATATATATTATCGGGAGCGACACTAAATTCTGAAAAAGCAGAATTGCTGCTTTCTAGTATATATATGTTTTTTCTTTCTTTTTTTTTTTTATACTTATCTGCTTAAGCTTTTAGCTGAACTGGTTTTGTAATTAGTATTTTTTCAATGGAAGACGAATATATTCCTATTTCTATATTTAAATTTTAATTTGAAAAGATTTTTTTTATAGAATTTCTTCAAAATCTTTGAATCGGATTATTTCCATTGTATCAGATAAAAGAGAAATAAAGAAAAATATTCCGAAACATGGCTTTTTTGAAGTATTTTTTCATTTGCAAGCAATTTTCGCTAAAACATATATACATGTGTACCTTATTTTTACAAGCGAATAAAATTTCATATTTATTCTGGCATCACGAGAATATTGTGTACTGAGTTTGTTTCACATTTATGCATTATTGAGCATTATTATTTTTTTAAATTATAATTAAATAGAAAAAAAAAATATATGTATTCGTATTTTAATATACCGTTGTTAAATATGAAGGGATACGTACATAAAATGCATTTAAAAAGATCGCGCAAGTGACTTTATGCTTAGATTGAAATGTGTTTTTGCATTACTAAAATAATCTTTTTTTTTTTTTTTTTTTTTGAATGATGTCTTAGCAAATTAAACGCAGGCATCGTTGCCAACCTCCCGATTTTTCTGATACCAATATTTTTATCCAGAAAAAACTTGTTTTGTATAATCACGCAATTTATCCAATTACATAAGGCGCACATTTTTGTAAGATTTTACTGGTATTGAAAAAATCGGGAGGTTGGAAACCATGCACAGGTCAACATTCCGTTATTTTTGACGGGTGTGATATATTAGTACCGAAATAATTACTCAAATATTTGCAACATAATTTTACTTTAAATCAAACTTTTGAAAACAGCTGTTTTTTTAACAGTAAAGGTGTAAACAATTAGCCGGGTAGCATCAATTTGCTGCCATATTTTGCTGAAACTGTTAGTTACATTAAAAACAATATATATGTAACTAGAGGGCTTTGCCTCCTGCAAGCTACGCTCGCCAACCCCCGTTCAGACACCGCAGAATCTAAAAGCACGCTAATTTGATCGGTTTTAAAAAGATTAGAGAAGATAGAATTATAACGAAAAAACACTCTAAAAACGACATTTTCAAAACTGAGTAAAAAATACTCAAATCTGAGTATGTCGCATAGTCAAAATGGCTCCGAAACAAAATTACTCAAGTTTGAAACATGTATATACTCATTCCTGAAAACGTGGACATACTCAAATATGAGCACATAATGCTTTGTTCATGATGTTTATTCACGATTATATATATGATGTTTGTATTTAAATATTGTTTATGGTTGTCAAATCCTACCTGCGAAGTCTTTCCTTTACGAATTCATCTATTCTTCGATTTCGAAGGTTGAAGAAAAAAAATTACGCTTTCGCGATTATATTACGACGGCTTTTAGGTGTTCTTCCGCGAACACGATAAAAATGTAGTTCGCCACATTTTATGTTATAAATTATTACTGAAAGGTGCATTTCGTTCAAAATCATAACAAATGATATAATATGAATAAATTCAACTACCCTGGTAAAATTTACTACGTTTAACGAATGCAAAGTAATTTTGTTTGAAATTGAGTATTTCTGGTGTTTCAGAATTGAAAGCATTGGGTCGTCATATTTGAAACAAAAAAGTTTCATAACAAAATGAAAACATAGAGTTACTCAGATTTGAAAGTGTCATTTTTCTCAGTGAACCTATAGCGATCTCCCTGTAAACGGGTTTCCATTCAATTCCCTTTGATTGCGAAAATTTAAGGCCGAATCAGTTGCTGTTAAGACATCCAATGGTTGTTTTCGTGTTTGATTAAAGAAGACCATTTAAAAAATATATAAAATAAAATGAATTAACACTAGAAAGGCGGCGGTTTTTGTATACCTAGAAAGACGGAGAGCGGTCATTTTGACCGCTCTATTTGAATGACCAAAAATGAAGAATTTTTTAATATTTTTTTGTTCAAACAAGTTTTTTAATGTACATTTATTAGTAGAATAATAGAATATTATTTTATTTATTTCCCATTTTACATATAATATTAATTTTAGTTAAAAAATACAATATATATATAATCAATTATCAACAAAAATTACAAATGTAAAAAAAAAAAAAAAAAAAAAAAAAAAAAAAAAAAAAAAATACACACTTTAAAAGAATTTTTTGGATTTGCTCAAAATATCTTAAATTTATATAACATAATTGCTTTTTTAAGTGTATATATTTAAAAATATAAATATTACAAAAATAACTTACATTATTCCTTTTTACATTCTCTGCAAACACTCAGCTTTATAACTTTCTAAGTGCAGGAGCCACAAACTAACTTTTTGCAATCACTACAAATGTTTATTGTTTTATTCCGGCATCGATTGATTTGGCATTGTTTGCGTTTTGTACCTGAGATATTAGGTGCACCTGTATTTGGAGTTAAGTCTGACAGCGGCGATGTCTTACAGGAGACATATTTTGTACGCGGTTCGTCAGCTAAATTCAAAATAAAATCACGACGCTTTATATTTACACCGGTAGTCTCTTTATAAATCACGCAAGCATTTATAGCAGCTAAGTCCAGAATATTAAAAACACTTGAACAGGCCATCGTCGAGAAGTTGATTTTGTGGAATATTTTCTTGTCATCTGGTCAAGAACATACACAGCGTATTTCGTTGAGTTGTAAAACTGAACAACCTCAGGCGTCTTTTTTTCATTGCCATTGACTTCAAGTGTAGGATGTAAAGTGCTTAACAACGAAACATTTTTGTTTTTCTTTCCTTGATACGAGGTCAGTGATATATTATCGTGCTGGAGAATTTGGCTTAAATACAGTTCTCCCATTGTGAGCTCCCCACCAGTGTCCGAGAGGTTCTGCTCTCGAAGCTGGTAGACGGGAGGTGCTGGGTTCGATCCCAATCGCGCCCGTCGGCCTAATCGTTCGGAGTTTTCGTGGTTTTCTTCGAACCGTGGATCTTCCATGCGTTAATACGGATTAGGTTCCCTTAGAAAGACCCCCACGGAGGGCACTCCCGCCGGGCCTATATCCCTCGTGTAGATAATTGGCCGTCAAAAATCAACCCAATCCAACCCTTTGTGAGCTTGAAGGATTCGGGCACTTCTTTCTTTCCACGTTTCACAGTTCCAACGATGCTAAGTCCTTTATTTCTTAGAGTTTTGGTTAAGTTCAGCGTTGTGAAAAAATTATCCGGTGTTATGTTCCTTCCTGTGTTATGAAATGGCTCTGCCAAGCAACAAACAGCATGTTCATCAACAGTTTCATCTTCGGTCTATTTTCATTTTCACCTAAATATGGAAAGCCATTCAACAAATATTTTGATCGAACGTCAGCTGCTAGCCAAAATTTAATCCCGAATTTATCGGGTTTTTGCGGCATATATTGTGTAAATGAGCAACGTGCCTTACTTGGGAAGAACTGTTCGTCTACTGTTATATTTTCACCCGGTTTATAGCAAAGTAAACAATTTTCAATAAACGAGTTCCAGATCTCTGACACTAGTGCAAATTGATCAGATCGAAGTCTTTCAGATCTTTTTGCCTTCAGATCAAACCGCAAATACCTCATTATTTCTTTGAACCTGTCCCGAGCCATTGTTTGGTGAAAAACGTTTATTACCCATGTCGTGGACCATAAGTTGTTTATTGAAATACCTTTAGAAATAAAAACTCCACGAGCATACAGTAGGGAAATAAAAGCATCTAATTCGTCTAATATATTTCAATACGGATCCTACAAACACGATGAGCTTCCGCTTCTGTGCACATTTTTATTAAACGAAGAATCTTTTCATCACAAGTGCAGTGTCCATGTACTTGTGAAATTCCCTAACATTACATTTCTAGTGGCAAATTAACTTGGTCCAGGAACTTCTCTCAACACAGTGTGTTGCTGTCGTTTTCCTGAAGAAATATTACCAGAAGGAACTGCCCATATTGCTCCATCTTTTGCTACTTCTACATTTTGCTCATTTCCTTCCTTTTGGGAACATATTACACTTTGTTCTTCACTTTTACGTAGTAGTTTACTTTTCTTTTGACGTTTTCTGTTTTGTTTTCGTTTTTTACCACGGGTGGTACTCGCATGACCTGAATCGACATTTATAAAGAAAATTTCCTTCATTTTCAGATTCAGACGAAAAATGTGTTTGTGCAGTTTCAGTAAAAAAATGAACAGCATTCGTCCGCGGAAGAGGATTCACTTGCATTTTCAGGGTTATATTCATCGTCAGTTAATTTGAATTTTCACCTGTACCAGAATCGCTTTCAGATACAGTCCGCAATATTTTTAGAAACTCTTCTTCTGACAGATTGCTTTTACCAACAGTTCTTCGCGACATAGCGTGAAAAAAATGTACATCCGATCAGGTCAAGAACTTCAATAGAAATAAATATCTGTTACTAAAAAAGCAGATGCTTTCATAAATTTTCATAAGAACATGAATTTTACGTGACCAGCAGGTGTTTTTCAATCCCGCATATTCTCCAAATGACAGCAGTCTATTACAGGCCCTATGAAAAGAATCACGTGACAAGCAGATGTTTTTAACAACCCTCCCTACCTCACGTATGCTTCTTTCCATGAAATGTTATTAAAATTATCTCGAAAAGAAAGAATAACGTTCGTAGACAGCAAAAATTGAAAAGTAAATGTAATGTAAGATTTTATTTCTTCAGCGGTCAAAATGAGCGTAATCCGTCTTTCTAGGTATACATATTTATAGGGCTCATAATATTGTGTAAAAAAAATTAAATTTTTGCGCTACATAATCCTTATGAATAATTAGGTAAATTCAATAAACCATGTAGAAATCGAAGAATATTTAAGAAAAATACAAGCGTTTGAAATTCATTTTCGGTCAAAATGACCGCTTCCGTCTTTCTAGTAAATAGAGTCTTTGTCCCCCGGTATTTTTTAAAAGCGTTATAAAACGATTGACATAATACAATTTACTACAATTTACCACTTTAACACCTTCAAGGGTGGTGGTTCGTTTTTGGACCACTTAATTTTAATTCTTAAATGGCAGCAGAATATTGGAATGAAAATTTTCCTTTTATTATTAAGTGAACAAAAGCATTTTCGCATTTCGAAATTTGTTTCTAAATTCTGGTGCCATTCACTGATTTCAGCATTTTACGAATAGAAGTACCTTGCGCCTGAAAGGATTAAACGCACATTAATGTATTTATTATTTTAAAGTTTCCTTTCTCTTTTAATATTCACGTGTAAATACAATTTTCAAGACATATTTTTTAATATTTTCCTGCTTTTAGCACGTACTCATTTAATAGTAATTTTAAAAGGTTTTTTTCTGTTTTTAATAGTCACGTGTAAATAATTTTTTAATCGTAAAGAAATATTATTCTTTGCGCTGTTTTTAGAATTGAAAACAATCTCTATAATAATAGCCTAAGTCATGTGACTATCATCAACAGTCCCTTCGCTTTTTATATTCCAGGTGGCCATTTTGGCACTTTAATTTTAGCCAGCCACAGGTGATAAGTCGCCAAATATTATTCTATCGCCATCATTTCAGCTATATTATAAAAGTCCAAGTCATGTAACTGGGCTGCCATAAACAACTACTGCCCTTCGCTTTTTTATGAAAGGTTTCCATTTTGATTAAAGAATCAAAATTATCTTTTCGAATAAAAAAAAAGTACATAAAAGTTGCTATGATCGCACAGAATTCTAGGTACTTTTATGTTAGCCGGGTGCAAATCTCGCCAATAACTTTTTTTAACTCGCCAGTCAGCCTTTTTTTATTTTTCGAGTGGTAAATCAAAAGGGTACTACTTTGTCATCCGTCGGCCAAAAATCTATTGCCAAACTATAAAATTAAATGCCTATAATGGTCAATAGCATCCGGATTACTATATCAAACAAAATAACGATACCTGGCGCCAGTTAAGTACCTTTGCGTATACGACATTGGCGTCAGAAAAACAAATCGCGCCAATATGGGGCGTATATGACATCTGTGCCTTTATTTGTTCTTTCGTTATTTAAAACAAAAATTTTCCTCAATTTGTATAATTTGGTGAGTACTTTGGCGATTTATATAATTTGGCGAAATTGGTCGACAGGATAACTAAGTAGTACATTTAAAACATTGCTTTGAATGTGAAATTAAATGTCAGGATTTCTTGCAATATTTAATCGGGTTTGGCGTGATCTTTTTTTTATAACAATTTGGCGAAAACCTCGTTTGCGAATACCAGTTATATATGTATTTTGAAATTATTTTCTATTATTTTTAAAATGAAATAATAATAAATAATAAAAATAATTAATGACTGTAGAACAAAGAAATTTATAACACTTTTTTTTAAATAAAAAGAAAATAAAGGTAAATAAGCAACAATAGTCGGGTTACCAATGTCAGGCAAAATAACGGCCTTTTGGTGCTATTTAGGTAACCCGGTGCGTATATGACATCTGCAATTAATATTTTTCGTTTCGTTTCGTTTTAAAAAAAGAAAGCAGTTAAAGCCATTGATTTTAAAATTTTCAGTTTCGAATGAAAGCTTTGTATTAAATAAAATGATAATGGAATACAAAAAAAAAAAAAAGAAAAAAGAAAAAAGCATTGTTCTTAGCATAGATTTAAGGGAAGCCAAACTGGTCGCCAAATTACTTTAAAATAATAACCCTTTCTGAAATCTGAAAAAAAAAAAATCTGATTAAAATTTGAGTTGCCATCATTAGAAAAATGTACTTAAATTTAGAAAAAAATTAATATTTCAAAAACTAAATCGAATTAAAAAATTCTAATACCAGTTTTGAGATCTGCAGATCAACATGGATTTTTCGTGTTAATTTCATTGCAAAGTATTCCATATTTTAGGAGAAATAGCCGTGAAACTGAATCAGTCGTTTCAAAGAATCGTTTCATAAATTATTTTCATTAGGATTTTATATATATAGGGTAGATATATATATTCTCAATACAAATTTAATGACTTATTAAACACATCCGCACTTTGATACATATATTGAGAGACGAACATTGAACCCTTATGCTTGGCAGATATCCTAATTAATGTATACGAGAGAAAACGAACTTTACCTTTAAATAAATCCCAAAACTATTTAATCTTAATTAAGAATTTCTAAATTAACAGAAACCATTAAAACACGCTTCATCGGATTGGGAAGTAAACTTTATGCATTGATAAATATCAAAAACAGCTGTTAATTTAAAATTGTATGATTTTTTTAAATCTAGAACGTTTCAGATTTTTTTTTTCAAAATTGTAATTTTCTTAATATTATTTGGAAATGCTTCTTTGATTAATCAAGCCATAGTAAATCATTTCATTAATCAAGTTCTTCTGAAAAAACAACAACAAAAAAAAAACAAACAAACAAAAAAAATAACAGCAACAACAAAAAACGCTGGAAATATATTGTTTTCGAATGGTCACAACATATGAAGAACAAACAAAAGGTAAGCGTTTTCTCCATACGTCTCTTTAAATGATTTTATCGATTTGCGATTAATTATCACAACTGGTTTGTGGAAGTTATATCTCTAGAGAAGATAAGTAATCTTCTGTAAGTAACACCTGATGAAATAAAACACAATTATTATACATGCTACATTAAACATAAATTCTCAGGTATCTCTGATATTTAACAATGATATTTAATACATTTCAAGAAAACTGCTTCTCAGTTTTCTGAAAAACATTGTGGAATCATTATTAAGAACAGCTTTAAACGTCACTTTATGTATTGGTCACAATTCAGTTTTATAAATTTGGCGATAAAAATAGGCATTAAACTATATGCAGTTTCTATCTATAATTATAATGCAGAAGTTATAATTTAATAAAATTAATTAAATTTAAGGACATTTATTATTGTTTCGCCACAAAAGTGAATTATCCATATTAAGTCATTATCAATGTCGTACGTATCATACATGCTGAATATTAGAATATTTGAAATACTATCTATTGGATATAAAGTGACTATGTTCAATATACTATCCATATGAGAATACTTGTTGCGGATTCTGAAAACAACTTTTGAAATTACCTATCCTATGATAAAAAATAAAAAGAAATAGTCAAACTAAAACATGCATAATTTTAGTCAATTACAGTGAAATGTTATCTTCACATTAATTTAAATAAAAGCATTGGAAATGCATCGCGTTTATCAAACACGTTTCTTTTCCTATTTATGCAATCAATGTTGTTTGCCGTCATACAGAAATCGATAGCATTTCTTACCATCTTCATCATGTAAGTTGGAGAGAGGGCAGAGTTCCGAAAATACACAGAAAGCTCAAGTTTCTCATCTAATATTTTAGAGGAACACCAAAAACGACTGCAAAATGGCGCTTTATATTACCGTTCTAATTTCCAAGCTTTGTATTTTTATTTTTTCCCCCTTTTGCAAGAACAAAATCAAGCTACCTCACCTGTGGAAACTTTTGTATTGAGTTCGAAATTCGAATGTGAATTAAAAAAAAAAAAAAAAAAAAAAAAAAAAAAAAAAAAAAAAAAAAAAAAAAAAAGATGCTGGTTAGTGGAATGTTAATTTTGCAATGTCATTTTGTAGAATGAATGTTGTAACACATCCGTTTATAAGGAATTTAGAATTTTTTTCTGGATGTAAAGTGGGAATGTGCAAGAATACTGTTCTACTTATAAATTTAGACGCTAACGGGACCTACTTAAATTTGAATATAACCAGCTAAAAAACATCCAGTCACATCTATACCTTAAATACTATATAGTTCAAGAGACATCTGTGCGTCGTATGAATATTTAGCCGTGGTAGGAGCAATTTCGAGCTCCAATTTGCAGTGCAAATCTAACGCTGAGGTTGGAGTCAAATAAATTATAAGTGTGAGGTCCATTTAAGTTTTTGGTGAAGACACCATATATTCAAGAGAATTTTTTCGTGTAGATAATGTGAACGAAAGAGCAGTTTGTTAGTCGGAAGACAGAAACGTGAATAAAATTATAGTGAGATTTCATAATATTTTAAGCAGTCCATCATTTCTTACCTATCATCCCATTTACCGTGATAAGCTAACGTTGCGGTTGGTGTCAAATAAACTAGAAGTATGTAATGGATTTATGTTTTTGATGAAAACACCAGATGTTCAAGAGGATTTTTTCGTTTACATAATATGAATGAAAGAGTAGCTTGTAAGTGAAAAGACTGAAATGTAAAAAAAAAAAAAAAAGTGATATTTCTTAATATTTTTTATCCATCCGTCAATTATTCCCTTTCATCCCGTTTACAGTGCAAAACTAATTCTGCGATTGGTACACTAGAAGTGTGATATCGATTTATGTTTTTGATGAAAACAATATATGTTCAAGATGATTTTTTCGTTTACATAATGTGAAAAAAGAGTAGTTTTTTAGTGGGACGGCAGAAACATGAAGAAATTTATAGTGAGATTTCTTAATAATTTTAATCTATCCGTCATTACTCCCCTTTCATCCCATTTCAAGTGCAAAACTAATGTTGCGGTTGATGTCAAATGAACTAGAAGTGTGCGATCGATTTATCTTTTTCATGAGAAACCAGATGTTCAAGAGGATTTTTTAAATTATATAATGTGAATGAAAGAGTATTTTGTTAGTGGGAAGACAGAAACGTGAGAAAATTTATAGTGAGATTTCTTAATATTTATAATCCATCCGTCATTTATCCCTTTTCACACTTGTATTATTAATTTTGATTATACTTAAGTTTATAAATTTTAAGCTCTTACATTGTTTTACATCTGGTCACATTCCTTGACCACCCAAAAAAGTGAGATGCATACATTCACTGGAGCATCAAGGGAGCTACAAAATGACTTTAAAATTGTAATTGATATTACCTTTCTATTTTTTATGCATCGTAGTTTTAAAGATAATTTTTTCACCTAATGCAATAGAAAGATGGAGCTATCGTAGAAATAATTACTTTTCAGTCCGGAATTTTAATCTGAATGGAATCAAGAGGCTCTTAAAGAATCAAATGCATCCGATTAATATAGTTACATACAACGGATAATACAAAGCATTACAATTCCATATATTACATGTATTTGTATGCAGGTAAAAGTAAAAAAATAATAATAATAAAGTTGCTCAGTTAAATGTTCATTCTGTATTGTCACTCTCTGTAATAATATTTGTACCATGTTTGTTGATGTGAAATTTGGAAATATTTCCCGGAGTAAAGTACGAAGTTGGAGAACACTGAGCAACCACTAAATTTAGATGCTAACGGGACCTGATTGAAGTTGTATATAATCAGATAAAATCATTCTAACGCATCGCGACCTTAAATATTAAGAAGTGCAAAGGACATCTGTGTGTCGTTGACGTAATATTTGGTCATGATAGGATCAATTTCGAGATCCCATTTACAGTGCAAAACTAACACTGCAGTTGATGTCAAATAAACTAAAATTGCATGTTTGATTCAGATTTTGATAAAGTCATCAGATGTTAAAGAAGATTTTTTAGTTTACATAATGTGACTGAACGACAATTTTGGTAGCAGGAAGACAAAAATGTCAAAAAAAAAAAAAATGTGAGATATCTTAATATTTTTAATTCACCCTTCATTTCTCCTATTCCAAATTTCTATTATTAATTTCAATTATACTTAAGTTTATAAATTTTAAGAAATTCCTTTTCTTTACATATGGTCATATTCCTTGACCTCCCTAAGACACCCTTGACTACCCTGACCAAATTGAAATCTATGTGAATGCATGGCATGACCCATATAAAACGTTTACATAAAAGTTACAAACGATTTTGGACAGCTTTTCGTAAAAGCTAAATCAGTTCATAGAAATAAATACATTTTAATTCCTAATATAGTCTCAGAAATTGCATAATGTCTTTAAATTGTATTGGAAAAAGTATATTTATAAAGTATATCTATATTATAAAGGACAAACATATCTGTGCGTAACGCATACGTCATTTTGCGAATGGCAACACTTTGAAATTTGAATTAAAATTTCGGTTTTGCAATTATGTCTACGGCAAATTTTTAAACTTCTAAACATCGCACATTTTAAATTTTAACACCATCGTATAAGGATAAAAATGCTCTTTTAAATGCAATTTGTTTGAAAGCTGTATCTCAATTTATTTTTGAGATATTAATTTTTTTGTAGTTTTTAATACAAATTTTGTAATTGTGGCAACTGAAGTACTCCATTTATATTGAAAGTAAAGGGAAAATAGTCATGGTTTTTTATTTTTATTGATTATATCCTTATTGATGCCATTTTTACAATACAAATTAAAGTAACTTTTTATAATTTTTGAACAGAAAATGATGTCAGACATAAAAAAAAAACACGCATTCTTCTTCATAAATCAGTTACATTTCAATATTTTTACATTACGCTGAAACTGAGTTTGAGACGCTAGGCAAAATGATTCAGTGAGTAAAAATTATGTCATATTTAAAACAAAACGATCTTTTTTTTTTTTTTTGTGATAAAACTCAATATTTGACCAATACTAAATGGCCAATACTATGACAACTAAAGGCAAATTTCTGAATTTTTTTTTCGCAGGTACTGAGATTAGAACTTAAAGTTTGTGCGAATGTTCACATGAAAAGTTGTATCGGACAAACGTAACTTTAAGTTTAGAAATACATTCATTAATAATCTATTGCGCGTTAAAATACTTTCAAATTGTGAATTTGAGTGGTGTGTATGTAAAGTATGGGAATTGAAAATAACGTACAATTTAGATTTCATGGGGGAAAATTTTATGATGTGACAAAGCGAAATCCTTTTTACTGATTTTTCATCCCATAAAAACAAACATAAAAGTCTCAATCGATAAATTCATCATAATTACTCATCTGGATTACGTATTCTAATAGAGTTTAATATTTCAATAATTTAAGCAGTTGAAGTTTGTGGAAATAATATTTTAGTAATTTTAGATTAAAAATATTATTTGCTTTAAGAGTGAGACAACCAATGTTAGATGATTTTTTTTATTGTAATTATTTTTGTAGGTTTATTATAAATTCGATCTGACAGTTCCTTTTTAACATTTTAGTTCGTCGAATTTCGACGGGTTCCAACTCGTATTTATAATGTATAAATATACGATAAGAAAAAAAAAAAAAAAAAAAAAAAAAAAAAAAAAAAAAAAACAGAAACAATTTTCATCGAATTTTAAATAAACTTTTTAATGACACACCCAAACGTCATTAAATTTTGATGTTATTTAGTTTAAAATTCATATTTTGAATGTATGAGAGATGGGGAAGTAAATAAATTAGTAAATAGATATTTTTTTTCCCCTGATACAAAAAAAAAAAAAAAAAAAAAAAAAAATGTTCCTCCTTCAGAATATTAACAGAACCGAAAAGAAAATGATGAAAAAATTGAAATATACAGGGTGATTCAGCTCGTCGGTGACAAACTTTAAGGATCGATAGAGCACACCTAGACGAACATTTTTGAATAGGGAATGTAGGGTCCCTGACGCGATGGTAAGGCGCTAGGCGCTTTCGAAAATTTGGGTGCCGAAATTCGAAACGTCATAAAAACTAGGGAAATGGTTAGATTTTCTTGCTTGTTGCGTCGAAATGATTCTGTTTGTTTAGACTTTCTTCAGTACCAATTTGATAAGCGTATCTCTTAAAACATGGATAGGGGGCGCTGCAGACTTTGGAGAGCTAGACAACAACTTTAAGCCCGTTATTTTGATAATTTAACACATGCTCGCCAAAGTTTATACTCTAACTTAAAGTTTGAACCCAAAAGTAGAGCCCTGCAAAAAGCGTAACAGCCGGAATAAAATGTCAAAGTACAGGGTGGTCGAAACTCGAAGGCTCCTAGGAGATAAACAAACAGATTTCTTGACTTATGGCATGCATTTTCATGATTCTGTTTGCTGGGGCTCTCTGAAACTCAGTTGAACGGTACAAAAAGAAACATCGATAGGGGGCGCTTTGGGCAAAAAACATAATTCGTTGACATTTCGGACGCTAACTGGAAACGGGGCGCTACGATCAGTTAGAAACAAAACAAGAGAGTAATTTACTTATCATAAGAAGCTATTAAAACTGCAGTTTGTTTGTTTTTTTTAACAAACATAGCTGGTTTCAATCATGCACAATGCGCGCAATAAAATTTACATAAGGTGCTTTTTGCTGATTTATGCAAAAGATATCGTACCATATCGATATGCAAAAGATACGTAATGCGTAGACGACAACGCGAGATGACGTAGTTGTATGCGCAGACACGTCTTTTGAACGTGCGGTACCTACTTAAGCTTCGGGTTACTTGTCTGCAGATCGGTAGTAGGATGGAACGGTACACAAACTCTGAATTGGCTGACATGCATTTGGCGTATGGCGCTGCTGGTTGTAATGGACGAGCCGCTCAGCGGTTGTACGCCGAGCGTTACCCCAACAGGCAAATCCCCTGCCATGCCTTCTTCGCTCGAGTACACCAGAGGTTGTCCACAACGGGATCTTTCGACGGAGGCAGGCCTGAACGGGAGCGATCAGTGAGCACCCCCGACAACGAAGAGGCTGTGCTTAACCTGGTTGAGGACAACCCAGGTCTTAGCACGAGAGATATCGCCAGACATGTTGGCATTTCGCAAGCAACTGCGTGGCACATCTTACGTTCCCGGAATCTGCACCCCTACCACATCCAGCGGGTGCAGTTGCTCAGAGAGCAGGATTTTGGCCCTCGAGTGGAATTCTCAAGATGGTACTTGGCGATGAGATCCAGGGATCCCCGTTTTGTAAACAGCATTTTGTTTACGGACGAGTCCACCTTCAGCCGGGAGGGAATGTGGAACGCCCACAACAGTCATGTGTGGTGTGATGAAAATCCACATGAAACCAGAAGCCGAGCAGCCCAGGAGCGTTTCTCAGTAAATGTGTGGGCCGGCATTCTGGGGGATTGCCTCATTGGCCCTTATTTGTTACCTGAACGGCTGACAGGTGGAAATTACCTGATTTTCCTGGATCAAGTGCTGCCGCAGCTTCTGGATGAGGCGCACGTACCCGAAGGTTCGCGTCGCCAGATGTGGTTCCAGCACGATGGAGCTCCGGCCCATTACACGAACGACGTGCGTCTCCATCTAAACGCAAGGTATGGCCAGCGGTGGATCGGGCGTGGGGGTCCAGTTCACTGGCCTGCCCGATCACCAGACCTCACCTGCTTGGATTTCTTCCTTTGGGGTTACCTGAAGGCCGAGGTATACCATACACCTGTCAGCAGTGCTGAAGAACTTGTGGCGCGCATTGTGGCAGCTGCAGGGCAGATCAGAGATACTCCTGGCATTGTTGGAAACACACACTCCTCAATGCGACGGAGGTGCGAAGCCTGCATCATGGCCCAAGGTCGAAATTTCGAGCATCTTCTGTAGTGTTATTTTTTGTAAATAAATTTCCAGTATCATTGATGTTTTTGGTCTAATTTTATTCAGAAGTGTTGAGCAGAGGTAGAAAATGTGTTTTCATTATTACTAACTGATCGTAGCGCCCCGTTTCCAGTTAGCGTCCGAAATGTCAACGAATAATGTTTTTTGCCCAAAGCGCCCCCTATCGATGTTTCTTTTTGTACCGTTCAACTGAGTTTCAGAGAGCCCCAGCAAACAGAATCATGAAAATGCATGCCATAAGTCAAGAAATCTGTTTGTTTATCTCTTAGGAGCCTTCGAGTTTCGACCACCCTGTACTTTGACATTTTATTCCGGCTCTTACGCTTTTTGCAGGGCTCTACTTTTGGGTTCAAACTTTAAGTTAGAGTATAAACTTTGGCGAGCATGTGTTAAATTATCAAAATAACGGGCTTAAAGTTGTTGTCTAGCTCTCCAAAGTCTGCAGCGCCCCCTATCCATGTTTTAAGAGATACGCTTATCAAATTGGTACTGAAGAAAGTCTAAACAAACAGAATCATTTCGACGCAACAAGCAAGAAAATCTAACCATTTCCCTAGTTTTTATGACGTTTCGAATTTCGGCACCCAAATTTTCGAAAGCGCCTAGCGCCTTACCATCGCGTCAGGGACCCTACATTCCCTATTCAAAAATGTTCGTCTAGGTGTGCTCTATCGATCCTTAAAGTTTGTCACCGACGAGCTGAATCACCCTGTATATTTATTATAATTTGAAGCATAGCGTCACTCATAATTTTATAAAATTGTATTTTAAATCAATATTGAAAATTATTTAGCTAAAGTACTATTATTAAAGTAATGAGCGATAATGTAAAGCACTGCGTCAAAAACTTTTAACCCTAATGAAACAAATTTATGAAACGGATTTCATGAAACGGCTGGAATGAAACGAATATATGAAACGAGTCTAAGAAACGACTGATTAAACAACTGATTATGTTTCACGGCGATTTGTCCTAAAATACGGAATACTTTGCGATGAAATTAACACCAAAATTTTGTATTGCTCCGCAGATATCAAAACTGGTATTAGAATTTTTAAATTCGAATTACTTTTCAAAATATTAATTTATTTTCTAATTTTATATACTTTTCTCTAATGATGACAACTCAAATTTTAATCATAACAGATTTTTTTTTTTCATATTTTAGAAAATGTTATTATTTTAAACCAATTTGGCGACCAGTTTGGCCTCCCTTAAACGTATGCTAAGAAATGCATCATATTATTTTTATTCATAATTTAATTTGTATTTCATTATCCTTTTATTTAATACAAAACTTTCATTTAAAACTGAAACATTTAAAATAAATCGCTTTCACGTCTTTCTTATTTTTTTTTTAAACAAAACGAAAAAGCAAAATATTAGGCACAGATGTCATATGCGCAACTTTGTACCTAATTGGCGCCAAAATGGCGTAATTTTGCCTGACATGGTAACCCGGCTATTGTTGCTTATTTATTAATAAATGTTTATTTGAATTTATTTTCTTTTTATTTACAAAAAAATGTTATAAACTGTTTTGTTCTTATAGTTATAAATTAAATTTTTTTTTATTTATTGTTATTTCATTTTAAAAATAAAATAAAATAATTTAAAAATACATATGTAAATGGTATTCGAAAACGAGGCTTTCGCCAAATTGCCGTAAAAAAAAAAAAATTACCCGCCAAACCCGGTGCGTATATGACAATACAACAAATCACGACATTTAATTTCAACTTCAAAGCAATTTTTTTAAGGTATTACTTTCCCCCGTCGACCAATTTCGCCAAATTATATAAATCGCCAAATCACTTACCAAATTATACAAATTGGCATAATTTTTAATTTTAAATACCAAAAGAACAAATAAATTAGTATAACATTAACAAAAATACAAATAAAACTTCGAAATAAAAATCATTTGATAGCGTAAACACGTGTAACTTCCTTAAAATCAACTGAATGTGACATTTACGATCAACCATTATTGGCATTTAATCTTATAGTTTGGCGACAGATTTTACATATAACAGGCAACAGATTGTGAATCAAACACGAAAACAACAATTGGATGTATTGTAGTATTTGTGTTTTATTTTAAACCATTTGATGTCTTAACAGCAACTGATTCTTCCTTAAATTTTTGCAATAAAACAGAATTGAATGGAAACCTGTGTACAGGGAGATCGCTAAATGTTTTTTCAGTGTAATTGATTCTTCTCTAATCTTTTTAAAAGCGATAAGATTAGCGTGCTTTTAGATTCTACAGTGTCTGGACGGGAGTTGGCGAGCATAGCTTGCAGGGGGCAGAGCTCCCTAGTTATATTATATTTTTAATACTTCTTTCTTTTTTTGTTTACTCCATGGAAAAAGTAGTAATAATTTTCTGATAACATTAAGCACTTATGAAAATCAGCAAATATCAAAAATATTTTATTGAAAAAAATTTACCTAACCACCTCTCACTTGGATTTAGTTTAATTATTTCACTGTCTTTGAGATTTGTTAGGTATGCTTTATTTTGGTATGAGCGTGAAAGTATCATGTCAGACGAATTATTCCTTGTTTCGCAATGACTGTAACCACTTCATGTTTCAATGTACCTTTTAAAAAAGTCATTAAATTTTAAAACATTTACAGAAATTCTCAAATAAATGCCCTTTAAATGTTTTAATGAGCAATTCAAAAATTATCTTTTTTTTAGACTGAATTAATTATAAATAAATTTTAGGC
This sequence comes from Maratus speciosus, assembly GCA_963932465.1. Taxonomy (NCBI): domain Eukaryota; kingdom Metazoa; phylum Arthropoda; class Arachnida; order Araneae; family Salticidae; genus Maratus; species Maratus speciosus. The sequence goes on along the minus strand of OZ010795.1, from coordinate 293,193,845 downwards.
ATAAATTTGATTAGAATAACGGATTTTAAACCCAAATAATGTACAAATATTAGTTTAGTGAAGAATATCGTAGTGACAAATCTAAACTTAAAACGGGCTTTTAATTGTGAGATTTTTAAATGGTTGAGAGAAATATTTACTGGTATAATTTTGTTACTGACAGAAATCATGATACCTTCACATTGAATAAGATTGCTTGCAATTAATTAAATAATAAGACTAAATTAGAAATGTAATTTAAAAGGTTCAAACTGTTGAAAATGTTTGGGAATAAAGAAATTATATTAATTGCATTTTATATGCATTAATTAAAAAGTTTTAGTGTTATGGAATATGAAATATCTTATATTTTTTAAAAAATGATATTGAGTTTGTATAAATAATAATAAAAGTTTTATACAGAAATATGATGACAGAAAAGTTGCAATACGTAAAACATATAAAAATATATAAATCAATGAATATATAAATAAACCGTAGGTTATCTAACGAATATATTCTTGTTTTATTGATTTTTTTTCTTTTTATGAATAAGTATAGAAAATGCTGCTTTCTGACGATCAGTTGACATGAAAATGGTACAGTAAATATGTGTACTTTTAACAAAATATATTAATTTGATATATGTAGGAGGGAGTGCAAAACAGACGGAAAAGGAATGGTGCGCACAGCAAAAATTTTGGTAAGATATATGATAGAATTTTTTATTATTTTATTTTATTTTATTTATTTACTTATTTATTTATTTTTGCATTAAGACGTTGCATTTACTGAACTGAAACATTTATAAAATAAACTTAATGAGAAAAGGAAATATTTTAATATACTATGAAACTTTGATGATTTGGTGTGAATTAAATATTATTTCAGTAAATTAAGAAGAAAGCTGTGTCTGTTAATTTACAAAATGTTAATTTTTAAGAAACTAATAATGAATAAAGCAGAAATAACACATCAACTCTGTAACAAAATTTAAAGACAACGAAACATCTTATATAACGAGAACTGTCAGCGATACAATTGATATTACAATTAATAAATTAGCCCTTTATGTTTGGCCAAAAAAGTGCAATTAGCTGCTCTTGAGGGAGATAAAGGTTTAAATAGTACTTTATCAAACTATTTTCTATCCACTTAGGAGATTATACTGCGTTGATTTATTCAAGAAAACATTCTTTAGAATCAGCATACATGATTATTTTGCATTTCAATAACTTTACCTACATTTTTTCCATTTAAAATATCTGATAATGTATGAAATATAGTTTATTGTTTTTTTTTTTAGATTTCTCTATTATAGACATATTGCTATAATCATCAAATCAAAGTTAAATTATATACTTCCCCCTTAACTTAAAAGTATCCAGTTAAAATGTATTAATTACAATTTATTATGTAAATGGACAGCAATATATAAAAATATTCAGTAAATAGTTGTATTAGCAAATAACTGGATTTAATATTTACAATTTTACCATTAATGTTGAGATTACTTGATAAGCCATGAAAAATAAATATATCTTACTACGTTTGTCTAGTTTGATCATCTGTGAAATAAAATATTACTTTTTATTTACTCTTACGCAAACGTTATATGCAATGAAACGATAAAATAATTACGTAACTGAAAAGAAAAACAATTACCGGAAAATAGGGAACATACCAAAATATGTGTTCTCGTTATCTTATTTTTGGTGTACTTTTAATACAAAAGTTCAAGTTTATAAATAAAATAGTAAAACACACACATGAAGAAATTGATAATAATGATTTTAATATAAAAGTATTTTCAGCTGTGCTGTATTTAGATCCTAGTATTTAAATTTTTACTTAACTTTAGCATAAACGACGATTATCAAAACGGTCTTAATGGTTAAATTAGACATTACATCTATTTAACACAATTGTTTTCGTGTCTAACGAATATGTGCACCAGAAATACGTTGATGAGCCGAAACATTAAGATCACCTGCCTAGTGCCTAATAACCCGTTGGCCGAAATTTGATCTCAAAACAGCTGCAACCTGCCTTAATATGGATGCCACAAGTCGTTGGTAGATCGCCAGAGATATATTGTACCAGACGTTCAAACAGCGATCTCGAAAATCCCGGGATATTACAACATAGTTGCTTTTGAGCCCTGAGCAGCCGTTCCATAACACATCAAATATGCTTCAGATTAAGATCCGTTGAATTCGACGGCCAGTACCTTCACTGGAATTCAGTATTGTGTTCCATGAACAACTTCAGAACAATTCGAGCCCTGTCAAATGGACTTTGTTTTGCTCGAACACTCCACTTTCAGTTGGGAAGAAAGATACCATGTAAGGGTGCAACTGGTCAGCATGATTTGTTCAGATAGTCCGCAGCCTTCATGGTCTGGTCTACAATAACCACAGGTCCGAGAGGTACACAAAGAACAATTTCGCGACCACCGTCCTGTGTAAAACCTGTTGTATAAGGCAGTAATCGTTCGGCTGAAGGGCGGTGTACCCTTACAATACCATCGACGAGTTGAAGGATGAATAGTGATTCATCTGACAAGGCAACTCTCTCCCATTGATCCATGGTGCAGTCATGATGTTCCCGAGCCTAGTGCAGGAATACTTGGCGATGATGCTAGGTCAACAAAGGCGCAAGAGTGGGACGTTTACTGTGTTGTCTCATAGCCAACACATTCAACTGAATTCTGTGCTCCGAAGCACTTCTACTTAAATCTGTATTGTATTGGGCCGTCCGCTGAGCCAGTGTTTGGCGCCAATTTTGCTTTACCAAGCGGGAGATTCTCCGACGACTTTTTCCCTTGATAATGCGTGGGCGTCCAACACCATGGCGCATCCTGGTGGATTTGTCGTCATTCATGCACTTAATATAAGTAATAACAACGAAATGTCGCATACAACACAAAAATCGGGTAACTTCGGAGACACTCGTTCTGCGGCGTCGGGCCATTGAATTCTGCCCTTTATTAAATTTGCTTACATCAGTAGCCTTTCACATCAAAGGCAGAAATAAGCACAAATGTGATATTCTCGCCAACAGCAATAATATACCATTTCTACTTGATTGCATGCCCTCCACTTGATCCAGGCGAGTTCATTGAAAAATGTGGGGAAGAGCATAATGTTTTGTCTCTTCGAGGTACTTCCATATCGCAATAAGCACGAATATGCGTGTAATTCAATATTTTCATCAAAGACAATTTATTGTTATTAACGGGACTATTGACGGGATTGTTATTAACGGGAATTATAAACGGGATTTTTTTATATTTCATTTCCATATTTTGAAAAAAGAATCACGTGCACCTCCCGGCAAGATTATTAAATCTCAGTTTGTCATTTAACGTTTAAAAATAACGAGAATTCGACCTTTTCGATTAAAAAATTTATAACATTATCTTTTTTGTTTAAAATTAACATTTTTGTTACTGGGAATTGTGAACCGACTGTATAAAAACTGAAACTCGCTTTGAAGTTATCTGCCAAAAAATAAACTTCGTCATATTTTGCCGCAATAAGACTATTAAGCAGTTTTTAAAAAATCATCCAAGCACATTATGTTGAGAGACGAAGAGAAAATTTCAATCCACCGGGAGTATATTATAGCAAAAAAGACAGTAGTATGTTTCACAGTAGTTGAGATCATAATGCTATAAATAGAAATTTTTAAACAAGTTGTAAAATCAAATAGGTATATAAAAAATATTTATAAGTTACTGTAAACTGAACCGTAAACTGACAGAAAAATAATATATAAAACTTTGTAAAAAACTTAAGCCATATAAAAATAACGTAACGTGACATGTATATTAAAATATTCTTAGCTGTGCTATATGTGTTGAATCTAATACTTAAATTTCCACTTAAAAACATTTGAAGTCCAGTGGTGTACTGGTTAGCAGACTTAACAGGAGACAGGTCAAGAGTTTCATTCCGGTGTGAGGTAGGTTCACCCAAACTTTTATCTCCTCAGGATCGATATAATGATTACCAAACTTACTGAGGAACTAAACAATTAGAGTACCACGTTAGGCTGACCATCTGACTGTAACAAATGCTGCATCGTAACTCTGATACCATGGTCAAGAAATCAGGGGTGATAACTGTAGAGTATGATTCTTAATGGATCGTAGTGCGGATGTTTAGTTTTTCTCGTAAATTTTCGAATAACTAGGACTTACCTCAGAGGGATTAGTCTGAGCGATATGGCCGAAAACATAGATTTAATAATGGCTTGTTGCAAGTAAAGAAGATGAAATACTACCTTTAACTGTCCATATACTGGTTACAAATTCAAATGATGAAATATCTAGATTAGTAAATCTGATAAAAAATAATCCATATTAAATTTAAACCAGCACTTCCCTCTGTTAAGGTCCTTGATAAGGGTCAAGAGATAGAATAGCCTAGAGAAGCAACGCATTCACAAGTACTTTCGGTCAACCTATTCGCTGTTTCACACTGTCTTTTATTGTATATTTACATAATTTATTCAATGCTAGGTGTGTATCTATCCATTTTGTTGCATTTAAATTGCATTTTTTTTTTGGGGGGGGGGGGGGAGATATTTAAAGTTTCTATATCTCATAATTTAAAATTATTGGTAAATTAAAAACGTTTCTGTTTATTTCACCTTTAATTTTTAGACTCAGCAGTAACACAGAAATAAACATTTTCGAAAGTTTTTTGTTTTTGCACCGTTTTATACATAGCCATATTTTTAGAAAATGTTCTGTTGTGAGTATTTATGTCTTAAAAGTAAGAGCCATGTCAATTTTTATGTTTATATTCGTAACAATTCCACGTATTTTGTTATTTAGATCATCTTTTGGACTTTGTCCGCTTTATGTAGTCTTCTAAATTTCGATTTTTTTTAAATTCATTCTAAAATGAACATTTAAGAAGTTACTACCACATCTTATAAATTATTACCATGCCAAATTTTAGGTTTCTAACTCCAACAGTATCACATAAATTTTAGATCTTTTGTTTTATCGTACACCCTTTTAATTTCCAGGTTTTTTAAAAACTGATCGGCATTTACATTTTAAAACTAATAACCACGTGAAATTTCAAAGTTTCTATCCCAAACAATTCCAAATAAATCGTGATTTAGAATCTTTCTAGAACGTTTTACGTTTATTTCTCACTTTAAAATTTTTAATATTTATAAAAAGAGTTCATAATGTGTGTTTACATTTTAAAAGTAACCACCACACAGATTTTCAAATTTCTAGCATACACAATATCACTGAAATCGCATTTTAGAACTTTTTGTTCCTGCACCGATGGGAGTTGTTGTACCGACATAAAATGCAGACTATTTTGGAGCAGAGATGGTCACCAACATTTTATCTGACACCAGTGCAATTTTAATCGGCTAGGTAGTGTCCGAGATTACACCCGACAAATACCCAAACGTTACTGCTTCGCACAGATGTCATATATGCACCTCATATTAGTGCAATTTTTTTCTGACGCCATATACTCACCAGGTACTTAACTGGCGCCAAAGTGCCGTTATTTTGCTTAATATGGTAACCCGGATGTTGTTGTTTATTTCTTAATAAATTGTTTATTTACATTTATTTTTTAAATATATAAATATTTTGCTCTATATTTATTAATCAAACTTTTATTTATTTATTGTTATTCCTCTTTTTAAAAATATATATGTAACTCATTTTCAAAAACGAGATGTTCGCCAAATTTGCGTCGGAAAAAAATTCGCGCCAACATGACATCTGTGCCTGATCTAATACGTGTTAGCAGATGCATTTTTAAAATACATCCATAAACCAGTATAACAATTCTTCAGTGTTATTTTCATAGTCGTTTATATCATTTGGCAAAAAATCTCACTTTCTTAAACTCGAATTGCGTCAAGGTTTTGTAAAAAAGCAAAGTCCATATAACAATGAAATTCCGTGAATGGTATTAAATGCATGGTAATAAAGGATTTAGGTGAGAGCAGGTGATTAATCTTCAAATATTGTTCTTATCGCCATCTTTCGTAATGCATTCTTTTAATTTAAAATACACACATTAGATACATTTAAAAACACGATTTGACTCATATAATTAAAAATACTAATAAGTAAATAAATAAAAAGAATAAAAAGAGATAATAGAATAAGTCAAAACATTTATTTCAACATCAACACAAGTTACGCGTGCGAACAAAAAGGCGACTTTTGACAAAAAAAAATAAAAATAAAATACTCTGCTCAAAAGGCATGAAAACATGGAGGACGGGGAGCAGAAAAAAACAATGGTAAACCTACGAGTCAGCCTCTAAAATCGGGTATTCAGGGGTTTTCTATCAATGTATGACATGACAAACCAATTGCGTTTTTAATATGCGAATCAAGATTTAACTAATCCTAGAATATCATCCGTGAATTCGCTGAGGTGATCATCTTGCTACTGGCTCCCGGTCTATAAACCGTTCATTAACTTGATTTAAAATACACGTTTTTAACTAATTTCACTGTAATTTAAAAACATAACTTTGCCTTGGCGATTTTTTTGAAGTGAAAACTTCTTTAGGCGCGTTGAGCTTTTTTTGAGATGGGGAAAAACCACTGATTTCGAGACATTGTAACGTAACTGACATGCTAGCATTATGACACATAGACACTAGCGCGCCAAGCGGTGAATGACAGGAACTTTTCCCTCTTCAGCTCAATCCGCAAAAGAAGAAGGAAGCTAAAACTCACTTTTTCTCCCGGCGTATTGCTAAAAGAAAATATTATTTTGTTTTTCGTCAGTTAAAAGGAATTATACCGTATTCGTGACCTACCTATTTCGTGTAACTAAAAACCGATAACGCTGTATTTTCTCGTGTTGATGGTCTGGTCCATGACCAACAGTATTGGCGGGAATTTCGATTACGGAAGATAAAATACGGGGCACAGATGTCAGATACGCACTTGGGTAACTAATTGACAGCAAAATGGCGTTACTTTATTTTACAAGGTAACCCGGCTACTGTTGCTTATTTATTAATAAATTGTTCATTTACTTTTATTTTTTTTTAATTGTACAATTGTTTTGTTCTACTAGGGGGCTCGGCCCCCTACGAGCTATGCTCGCCAACCCCCGTCCAGACACCGCAGACTCTAAATGCACGCTAATTTGATCGGCTTTAAAAATATTTCGAAAGATTGAATTATAATTTAAAAAACAGTGGCGATCTCCCTATAAACGGATTTCTATTCATTTCTCTTTGATGGGGGAATTTTAACGCCAAATCCGCTGCGGTACTACTTGATTATCCTGTCGACCAATTTCGCCAAATTATATAAATCGCCAAATTATACAAATTGATATAATTTTTATTTTAAATAACGAAAGAACAAATAACTTCGTCCATCATTAATAAAAACACAAATAAAACGTCGAAATAAAAATAACTTGATGACGTATACACGTGTAACAACATTTCAAAATAAGCTAATATAAAAGGAATTAAGTAAAGAGAGTCTTTGTCTCCTGGTATTTTTTATCAAAGCGAAAAGAAAGTTCTTTTAAATGAGGCATTTTAAATTAATTCTCAAAATATCAAATAAATGTCTAGCGCAATTTCTAAATTTAAGCAGTTTTGCAATGTTATTTTGTGTTCATTTTATGTAATAACTGTAATGTGACGTAAATATGACGTAATTTCTCCTAAGACTTCTAACGGATGTTAATGAATTTATTATTTTACAATATCCTTTCTCTTTTAAAATTCACGTGTATACTTTTTATGACGTAATTTTTAATAAGTTCCTGCTTTTTATACGTAATTATTTAATTCGAATTTGAAAGTTTTTTTTCCTGTTTATAATAGTCACGTGTAAATAAATTTTTAATTTGAAGCAAACATTATTGCTTGCGCTTTTTATACAGTTGGCAACAGATTAAATTAGTACAATTTTCTGAAATCTGTAAAAAATATCTCTAGAAATGCTGAAAATTTGAATTTAAAATAGAAATAAAACCTGAAAAAATGAGTCAAAATAAAAAAAATTAATGCAATCTGCACTCCGGCAAATTCTAACGCATAAAATGATCTAAAAATGATTACACTGCCATGTATAGTTTTTGCTGCTATAAAACTTTTTTAGTGGAACGATTTTGTCCAACTTTAGCATTAAATATCTCTTAAAATAATTCTTCGATTTGAAAACTGTCTGCATCAGCGTGTTTATCAAACATTTCTGTATAAAACCACCGATTTTCATATTTTTGTATGCATTATTTTTGTTAATATTAACGAAGAAAGGCCTCCGGTCACAAAAAAATCAAAACCGGCGGCGGCGGTGACAGCGGTAGTTACTTTTTTTTAGAATAGAGAGATAGTTATTAATGAAATTACCGTTTATTTATTGTTGTTTACTTTTTAAAACAATAGGAAATAATTTAAAAATATATATTGTAACTGGTATTGGAAAACGGGCTTTCGCCAAATTGACGTTAAAAAATCGCGCCAAACCTGGTTCGTATATCACATCTCTGCCAAATTCTCGGTTTTTCGATTTTTCGACTTTTTATCCAAATTTTCTGGATTTTTTAAATTTTCCCTTTCATTGTATCCCAAACACTACCTTCATACCAAATTTCAAGATTCTAGGGATACAGGACGTACCTCTGAGTTTTGATGATCGGTGAATCAGTGTCGAAAAGGCGAAAGTTTAAGTTCATATATCTTCTGAAATAAAAAAAGATAGAAACGTGAAATTTCAGCATTTAGTTCCATTTCCACATTACTTTAGATTTACGAAGTTTCAAGTTTCTGGGAATCACCAACACAAAGATATTGGGGGTCAAAAGTACCCTTCCAGAAAAGTTGCTTCCAGAAAAAGATGCTTACGGCTGTGCTTTCAAGACTTGGCAGGGGCACTGCCGTGTCCCCAGATGCTTTCATTAGTGCTGCTACACAATTCAACACATAAAACATTTCCTGAAGATTAAAAAAAAAGACATACGTAATTGTTGAAGTTTCCACTTCTATTGGCACTCCCGGAGTGAAACTGTTTTTTTTTTAGCTTTGTGTAGTTTTGGCTTCAGAAAGTGAGATTTGTTACAAAAATTTGCAAACCTGACAATTTATTATAAACCCAACGAACGTTTATTCTTATTTTTTACAAATAAGTATATATCTTTTTTGGCACAGATGTCATATATGCGCCACGTCTGCGCAAAATTTTTATCTGACGCCAATTTCGCGAAAATGTCGTTTTCGAATATCAGTAACATATATATTTTTAAAAAGGGAAATACAATAAATAAAAAAGTTTAATTAATAACTAAAGAACAAAACAATTTATAAAATTTTAAAAAGAAATTAAAAGTAAATAAACTATTTATTAATAAATAAACAAGAACATCTAGGTTACCATATCAAGCAAAATAACGACATTTTGGCGCCCGTTAAGTACTCCGGTGCGTATATGACATTGGCGTCAGAAAAAACTCGCGCGAACGTAGTGAGCATATGACACCTGGCGTAAATGTCTTGTGTACTAAATAAATTGTTTAAATCTTTAAAAAATTGCTGGGGTACATGAAACAATGATAGGTTGCCAAAGGATATGCATGAAAAGTTTATTTCCCTCGCCAAACCAATTTTCTTTACCTATAAGACGTCTATTCTTGAAAAGTACAAATTTCGGTACTTGTTAGTTATCCCGTCGACCAAATTACTGTCGCCAAAATGTAAGATTAAATGCAAATAATAGTTGATCGTAAATATCACATTCAAGTGACACGTGTTTACGCCATCAAGTGATTTTTATTTCGACGTTTTATTTGTATTTTCATTAATGTTAAACTAATTTATTTGTTCTTTCGTTATTTAAAATGAAACATATGTCAATTTGTATAATTTGGCGGGTGGTTTGGCAATTTATATAATTTGGCGAAGTTGGTCGACGGGATAACTAACAGGTACCCAAATATCACTTAAAATACTAAAAAGAAAAAAAAATAATTAAGAATAAATGATGCCAAAAATCAAATTTTTTTATTTAAACATCAAATAACTGTTTCAAATTTTCACACGCAAAATATCAATGTTGCTTTTGGCGATTAAAAATGCTATCGGGTAGATTATCATAAAATCTGAAACCCTAAGTTAGTATGGCTAATAATCTATATAATATGGCCTTTTTTCTTTGAAATAGAAAAAAAAAATCCAGATTTCTTTTCCTGTTTGATATGTTTTCTTTCTGCCCTTTAATATTAGTGCGTGCATATTTTCTTTGCTGCATGTGCTGTAATTCGGTTTTCTACGAAAACACCCAGCCCGTGAAAATGACATACACTGAATTCCCGTGACGTATGTAGATAAATTGTGCTTTTTTATCAGTTTTTTAATGCAATTAATAAACGAATCGGAACTTATTTTTCATAGTAGGTGCATTCAGTAGGTTACCGTCATAGGTATCTTCTGATTCAATCAGAATTGAAATCCGACAAATATTTTTTGAGTTATGCTTGACAAAAGGTTTTACGAAAGGTTTTAATACCAATCGTAGCTGTTTTTGCCCAGAAAGTAATATATTGCTGTGTGTTAACCTTCGCTTCACTCAGACAACTAACTCTTATCATAAGGATCGGATTAACACTCTCGCTGCGTATTTTTTTATTTTTATTTTTTAGGGTTCCGTACTTAAAAAGTGAAAACGGAACCATTATAAAATCACTCTTGTCTGTCACTTGATTGTCTGTCAGTCTGGCATAGTCATTATACTTGTAATCTATGGAACGTGGTATTAAAATTGGGGGAAGTAATATAGACCAATGACCCACATAATTACAGATTATTATACATTTGCAAATATTTTTAGGGAAAATGTAGAGGGGCTAATTATGTTACTTGAAAAAAAAATCTTTTACTTGCATATCGTGTGAAAGATTTCGTGATGCTGAACTAAATTATTAGCTGGTATTATATTATTAGAGATATCGTTGGTTTGCGTCGGTTGCATCGGTCTGTAATAGAAGGTTGTGTAAATTTTTCTACTTGTTCGTTGCCCATTGACGTCGCGGGATACACAGCGAGAGGGTTAATGACTAAGACTGAACATTATAACTAGTTCGTATGATGTTTTTTTTTTTTTTTTTTTTTTTTTTTTGCAACAGAATATAAGTCTTGTTCATGGCCAGGTGAGTGCAGCCGCATGCTGTTTATAAAACGTAGCTCTTCGAATTTTATTTCGTATGGTTGCTATTTTAGCTTGTTATGTTTTTCATTATTAATTTTCTCTTTTTACGTTATTGTATTATGAAAAATATCGTCTTCATTTTCTGTACCCTTTGTTTTAATTTACAAAGTTATTTCAGTTTACTTTTATATTTATTTTTTCCCCTTTTCCCTATTATTAGATTCTCCCCGTTTTAAGTTTTCTCATGTTGTACGCTTTTCCTGTTATAATTACAACACTTCCTCTTTCCTTTCCCTTAAGTCATGTTCATTAGCCCTTCTTTTTTACCCGATTATTCATATCTGCCTGTTTAGATTATTTAATCATATTACCTGTTTGTCCTGACACAACGTGCGTCTGATCTCACCTGACGAAAGAACGGTATTACATCCCGTATCAAAACATTTTGATACGGGATTTTGCTAATTTTTATTTATTTTCTTTTATTACAAAAATGTAATATATTATTATCAAAATCCATGGCTTTGCACGAGTAATAGTTTAAATATGCTAAGTGATATTTGTCTGCCTAATTTTTATTAGAAGATATTATACTTTTAGGAATAATTAAAAAAATACTAATAAAGACATAATTTGACTGAACTCCATTGTCACACCGCATTAGACAGAAATGAGACTTAAATTAATAAAATGAACTAAAACTAATACTAAACAAATGATGATATAGAAAGTATTGTGAAACTTTTATGCTCATTGCATTCGCTATTATAGTATTAATTTGAAGTTTCGAATTTTTTATCAAACCTTCTTCGTACGAATTTACATCTTAAAATTAACCATCAAGTCAAATTCCAAGTTTCTTGTCTAACGATCTACCACCTATCTGGTTGTAGTGGTACTAACACGAAATGTCTATGCTAAAACAGAGACTGTCATCATTAATTTGCCTTTTTTTTTTTTTTTTTTTTTTTTTATCGGTTTAGTATTTCCTAATATTCCATAGAAAACGTAATTTATGAAGATTTTAAAGGCTTTTTTAGAACATTTGTTGTTCCTACCTAACGCAGGTGCCAGTGGCACTGACATAAAATATAGCCTGTGTAGGGTCAGAGTCTATCACATTCATTCGCAACCCTTACTTTTTTAATTGGTTTATTATTTCACTGTAATTGCATAGAAGTCTTACTTTAGGACATTTTTAGAGCGCCTTTCGCTCCTTGCCTTCGCTTGACCCTTTTCACATTACGAATTTATTTTCGACTGTTCATAGAGGGCATTTCTATTTTATAACTAGCATGCCTTATTTAAAGTTTCTAGCCCTAATTAAAGTTTAGTAGCACAGAAATCGCAATTTAGAACGTTTTTTGCTCCTACAACCCTCTGATGATAGTGGCACCGACATAAAATACATATAGCTTATGTTTGAGAAAGTTCTACGAGTATCACCAACAATTTAACTACTATTTTTAAATCATTTTCGTATTTGATACGATTGCATAAAAATCGTAATTTAGAATGTTTTTAGATCGCTTTTCGCTTTCTTCATCCTTTTAAATTTGGAATTTTCTTCCGACTGTTCGCATAAAGCTTTTGCATCTAATAAGTAATTGCCATGCCAAATTTCAAAATGGTAGATCCTTGGTGTCACAAATAAACGCAATTTATAACTTTTTTGCTCATGCAACCCACAAATGGTTGTGAAAACAACATAAAATATAGGCCATATTGGAGCAGGTACTGTCCCCATCAATTTGCATCATTTTTTTTTTTTTTTTTTTTTTTTTTTTATTATTTTTTTTTAAAATATAAATCGCAATTTAAAACGTTTTTAGAATACTTTTTGTGCATTTTTACACCTTTTAAATACTGAATTCTTTAGAAACTGCTCTTAGAGAGCATTCACATCTTATATGTACCACAACTAATTTTATGTTGCTAGCCACTGGCAGTGTCATAGAAATCGCAATTTAGAAATTTTTTGCTCCTGCAATCCCCAGGTTGTAGAGACACCGACATAAAATAGAGCCTATGTTACAGCAATGGCTGTTACCATAAACTTCCAAACATTACTTTTGAAATCGGTTTCATACTTTGTGAGATCTCCATTTAGAAAAATTTTTAGAATGCTTTTCCGCATTATAACCCCTTTTGAATTTCGAATTTTTAAAGAAATTCTCTTAGAAATAAGTTATATGTGATTGTTAACTCCCATACAAAATTCCATGGCTCTTTCCCCTTCAGTAACAGAAAAATCGCATTTTTAGAAAGTTTTTTGCTCCTGCGCCCCCTTTGGCGTAGTGGCACCAACTCAAAACATAGCCTAAGTAAGAGCAAGAGCTGCCACCATCATTTTGACGCCATTATTCTTTTTTATCGGTTGGGTTCTTCCTGAAATTGCGTAGAAATCGCCATTTAGAACGTTTTTTACAACGCATTTCGCGCATTTTCACCACTTTTAATTTTCGAATGTTTTATGAAATGTTCTTTGAAGTCATTTATATCTCATAAGTAACCATCATGCCAAATTTCAGGTATCTATGCCCTTCAATAACACTAAAATGGATTTTTAGAGCGTTCTTTGCTACTGCACCCCCTTTGGGTTTGTTGCATGGACATAAGATGTAGCCCATTTTCGAACAGGGACAAACTCACTCATTTTTATCCAATTACTTTTGAAATCGGTTCGGTCGTTTCAGACATTACCTACTACAAACAAATGAACTTTACTTCCTTATAATATTATTACAGATAGATGCAGATATGTAATTCTAATTAAATTGGTGTCGGTTCTTTAGAAAATTAGTTATTAGACGAAGTAATAAAAGTTTAAGGTAAACGGAAAATTTTTACTTCCATAGAAATACCATGCAACACGAACATCCATATAGAAACATTTCATTAGTAACTCCCTTCATCAAATGCAGAAAAAAATTGCATAAGTACGAACCAAATTTGAAAATAAATTTTTATTTACTGTACTAGGGGACTCTGCCCCCTGCAAGCTACGCTCACCAACCACCGTTTAGACACTGAAGAATCTAAAAGCACGCTAATCTAATCGCTTTTAAAAAGATTAGAGAAGATTGAGTTATACTGAAAAAACCTGTAGCAATCTCCCTGTAAACGGGCTTCCTTTCAATTCCCCATGATTGCAAAAATTTAAGGCAGAATAAGTTGCTGTTAAGACATCCAATGGTTGTTTTCGTGTTTGATTCAAAAATTTGCCCGTTATATCTAAAATCTGTCGCCAAACTAGAAGATTAAATTCCAATAATGGTTGATCGTAAATGTCACAATTACTTGACTTTCAGAAAGTTACACGTGTATACGCCATCAAGTGATTTTTATTTCGACGTTTTATTTTTATTTTTATTAATGTTATACTAATTTATTTGTTCTTTCGTTATTTTAAAAAAAATGTCAATTTGTATAATTTGGTGAGTGGTTTGGCGATTTATATATTTTGGAGTAATTGGTCGACGGAAGAAATAGTACTATTAAAACATTGCTTTGAAGTTGAAATTTAATGTCATGATTTGCTGTATTGGGATATACGCACCGGGTTTGGCGTGCATTTTTTTTACGACAATAAGTCTAAAGCCTCGTTTTCGAATACCAGTTACATATGTATTTTTAAATTATTTTCTGTTATTTTTAAAATGAAATAACAATAAATAAATAAAAGTTTAATTAATAACTGTAGAACAAAACAATCTATAACATTGTTTGTAAATAAAAAGAAAATAAATTCAAATAAACATAACTATTGAACAAAACAATTTATAACATTTTTTTGTAAATAAAAAGAAAATAAATTCAAATAAACATTTATTAATAAATAAGCAACAAACTCAGGTTACCATGTCGGGCAAAATAATTCTATTTTGGCACTAATTAGGTTCAGCGTTGCGCATATGACATTTGTGCCTAATATATTTCATTTCGTTTCATTTTAAAAAAATGAAAGAAGTGAAAGCCATTTATTTTGAATGTTCCAGTTTTAAATGAAAGTTTTGTATTAAATAAAATGATAATGAAATACAAATTGAATTATGAATAAAAGTAACATGACACATTTCTTACCATACATTTAAGCGAGCGCAAATTGGTTTTCAAATTTGTTTAAAATAATAACCTTTTCTAAAATTTGAAGAAAAAAAAATCTGTTATGATTAAAATTTGAGTTGTCATCATTAGAGAAAAGTACATAAAATTAGAAAAAACAATTAATATTTCGAAAACTAATTCGAATTTAAAAATTCTAATGCCAGATTTGAGATCTGCGGAACAATACGGATTTTTTATGTTAATTTCATCGCAAAGTATTCCGTATTTTAGGAGAAATCGCCGTGAAACATAATCAGTTATTTAATCAGTCGTTTCATAGAATCGTTTCATAAATTCTGTAGAATTTTGGTCTTTTCATGATATTCGTTTCATAAATTCGTTTCATTAGGATTTTATATATATATAGGCTAGACTAGGGGGCTCTGCCCCCTAAAAGCTACGCTCGCCAACCTCCGTTCAGACACCGCAGAATCTAAAAACACGCTAATCTGATGGGTTTTAAAAATATTAGAGAAGATTGAATTATACTGAAAAAAGCTGTGCAGATCTCCCTGTAAACCTGTTTCCATTCAATTCCCTTTGATTGCAAAATTTTAAGGGCGAATCAGTTGCTGTTAAGACAACCAATGGTTGCTTTCGTTTTTGATTAAATATTATCAGTTAAACATTTGAAAAGAAGCTAAAATAAAACAAATTAAGTATAAGAGTCTTTGTTTCCCGGTATTTTGAAACAATCTCTGTAACAATATCGTAAGTCATGTGACTATCATCAACAGTTCCTGGCGGACCACTTCGCTTTTTATATTCTAGGTGCCATTTTGGTACTTTAATGTTAGCCAGGCACAGGTAATAAGTCGTCAAATATTATTCTATCGCCATCATTTCATCTATATTATAATAGTTCAAGTCGTCAACTGCCATAAAAAAATACGGTCTGATACCTTCGCCGTTCATATGAAAGTTTGTCAAAGATGTCATATACGTCTCATATTGGCGTGATATTTTAACGACGCCAATTTGGGGAACGCATCAACAGCATAAACAGCAACATCCGACTTACCATATCAAGCAAAATAACGATACTTTGGCGCCAGTTATGTGTCCATTCCGTATATGACATTGGCGTCAGAGAAAGATCGCTCCAATATGGGACCGTAAATTTTCCATTTTGATTAAAAAATCAATTTCTTTTCGATTAAAACTACATAAAAGTTGTCATGGTCGCAAAGAATTCTAGGTACTGTTACGCTAGCAGGATGCAAATCTTGCCAATTGCTTTTTTTCAACTCGCCAGTTAGCATTTTTTTTCGAGTGGCAATATTTGGCCAGATACCACCGCAGGTTTGGCGTGATTATTATTTTTTTTACGAAAATTTTGTGAAACCTTCGTTTTCAAATACCAATTACATATGCAGGTACTTTTCGGTTAGCCGGGCGCCAGTGTTATGTATACATGTATATATACATATGTATACATTTACATATATGCGGATATATATGTGTGTATATATACCATATATGTATACATATATATGTATGTCTATATAACACTGGTGCCCGACGAACCAAAAGGAAGCCATATGCATTTTTTGTATTCCTTAGACATTCCGACGACCAAAAATCTATCGCCAAACTATAAGATTAAATGCCAATAATGGTTGATGGTATATGTCACATGCACTTGACTTTAAGCAAGTTACACGTGTTTACGTCATCAAGTGATTTTTATTTCGACGTTTTATTCGTATATTTATTAATGTTATACTAGTTTATTTGTTCTTTTGTTATTTAAAATAAAAATTATGTCAATTTGTATAATTTGGCGAGTGTTTTGGTGATTTATATAATTTGGCGAAATTGGTCGACGGAATAACTAAGTAGAACTGTATTTCTTAATTATTTTCTATTATTTTCTAAAGGGAATATCAAAAAAATAATTAATAATCATAGAACAAAATAATTTATATAATTTGTAAAAAGAAATAAAAGTAAATAAAGATTTATTTTCAAATAAACAACGATATCCGAGTTACCATGTCAACCTTTTCTGAAATATGAAAAAAAAAATATATCTGTTTGATTAAATTTTGAGTTGCTATCATTAGAAAAATGTATATAAAATTAGAAAAAAATTCATATTTTGAAAACTAATTCGAATTTAAAAATTCTAATACCAGTTTTGAAATCTGCGGATCAATATTGATTTTTGGTGTTAATTTCATCGCAAATATTCCATATTTTAGGAAAAATCGCCGTGAAACATAATCAGTTGTTTAATCAGTCGATTCATACTTCCGTTTCATAAATTCGTTTCATTAGGATTTTATATATATAGGGTAGATATAAATAGCAAGAAACAAAGATTTAAAACTATATTCGTTCTCTATATGATATAGCGATCCACTTAGTAATTACGCATTAAACTACGTTTCGTTACCCGTTTTCTACGAGGTCAGATGCATTCTGCGTTAAAAGTTTACCTAGCTAACAAGTTTTAAGCATTGAAGAAAAGAATCCGACAAAATACTCTCATATTTAATCAATAGTGAAATACTAATGGACTGTTACATCTTTTTCGTGCCTCATAATATTTATACTTTTTTTTTTTTGTATAAAAATATTAAAAATATGATTTATAATTTCTGTTCTATCCTTGAAGAAATTCAAAAGATATGAAAGACGTCAATGCATTTTTTAATGTTATCTTTATGCTAATTTAAATTTTATTTGAATGATATATTATAGCAATTATGAAACATTATTCTTTAAGATAAATGTTGCAAAATTTATGATACTATATATTTTTTTAATGTTCAATAATATTTTTTAGAAATAAAATATTCACTTTTTGTATTTAAAGACTACTATTTTATATTTTAAATTTTGAATTTGTACTATGCAGTTCAGAATGAAAAACTTTTTGGAGATGAAACTAAACATTTCATATCAAAAGATTACTTTTAGAAGATAATATTGAAATCCATATTTAAAAATATATTATCCATTGGAACACACACTGTACAAAAAAAAAAAAAAAAAAAAAAAAAAAAAAAAAAGGTAACGTTCCATCTAAAATCCAGGAACGTTTCGCCTTTTCTCAGGTTTTCAGAATAATTTAGCTCTTTCCTGTGAATTTCTGGTTTTCTTATCTGAAACGTTCCTGAACAAAAGTTGGAAACAGCAAAACGCTGCGACCGCCATTTATTATTTTTTTGCTATAATCCGTTGCTCGCGCGCGAGTGTCGAAAACGAATTCCTTAAATGAATGTAAAAAAATCAATATGGAATGCAAATAAATCAATAGACGACATAATCCTTTACGTCTCTATTGTCAAGACAATTCAGATGAAAATACAATACCTCTGTGACATCGCTAAGAGATTATCTCTCGTACTTGTCTGTGGAATGTTTAACGAACAGACCGTGTAAAAAAATTACACCTATTATTTGGATCTCCATTAACCAGGGGACCATCAAACATGATTCTCACCGATTTTGATTAATTTAAAGTATGTTTTAGAGTTCTTATCTCTAATTATTCTTGTGAAAGGATTTCTTTAAATGGGCCTTAGATTTTCAGAAATTAAATGCCGAGGTTTAGCATACGTTTCAAATGCCCATTAGTTTGCAGCTCTCAACGTGTCTATCGTGGTGTGGACGCAGAAAGCTCGCACGCCACCCGTACGGCCCGAGTTCGATGCTACCTCTTGACTTTTTTTAAAATTAATTTTACATTTTAACACTTTATTAAAATTTGATTTAAATTTGATATATATTTGACACTTTGAATTGCTGCAAATTTGATTTTTTTTCGGAAAAAATATACAATTACTTTTAGGGGGTTTTTTTTTCATGAAAATTTATATGTATTTTATCTAACTTGTAAACTAACATAATTACTGACGAAAATCCAAAATATTTTATGTCTAGATTTTTTTTCTAATTATTATTTACATTTATATATTTTTATATTTTAAGCAAAGTTCAGAAACAATATATCATATATATATTTACTTTATTGAATTCTAACTGAAAATTTATTTTTTCGTGTAAATTATAAATAATAATTTTGATGTCAATTTCAAAATATTTTTTTCATTCTAACAAATAATGATAATAAAGCGAAAATTGTCAACTGGAAATGTAAAAATTGTCTGCGGATCGCGCATGCTGTGAAATGTCAGTAATGTTTTGCTGTCAACAGAAATATTCCTGGTATTTCGCAGGAAACTTACTGGCATTTCTGTAGAATGTTTTTAACATATACAGTAAAGTTCCAGTCATTTTCAAGAAATGTTTCTTGGAAATAATGGGCAACTCAGCTGCCCATTTTTTTCCCAGGAACGTTGCGGAATTTTTTTTTACAGTGCAGTTTTAGAACCCCTTTATGATAATTCTTTATCTCCTTTAGGGATTTGTTATTTTTTAAACTTTTCTTTTAAATAAAAATTTTAAAGTAAGTATTAGATAGAAATAATCTAAACATTACTCAAGTAGTTACGTGTGTTTCGAAGGTTTAAAAAAGCATATATTCTCTATTTTTTTTATATAATAAATAACGTATTTTATTTAAAATTTCAAGGACATATAAAAGAGCAACCTTTAATCAATATTTTGTAAAATTTTAATTCAAAAATTTGGAAAATTCATCCTGTGGTACCTGGTTTCTAGAGACCCCTTGAAAAAGTTTCCTCGTGGTGGTCAGGATAAATCTTGATAGCTTTATCTGAAAAAAAATATATATATATATATATATTTATTAGATAAGTATAGATAGTGATTGAATGAAAAATACTAATCAAAACTGAAATTTGAAATTTTGACACAGTTGTATGCAAAACAGTACTCTTTTTGGTAAAATACGTATAACCTTCTAAAATTAGTTATAATCGAAAAAGAAAAAGAAAAACGTCATTCAATCACTAGTCAATCCTATTTCATCCATGAATCTCCAAATCTAATCACAGTAGTGCCTTATAAGAATAAACCGGTATGCCCAATTTGTAGCAAATTGGATATCTCTATGAAAAACCTATTTATCTATTTAAAAGTTATTTACTCAGAAATGTACAAAACCAAGTTGAGAACATACAAAACAAATGCATGATTGGCACACTTAGAGCAGTGCTCGCCCGTACATGAAAGACCTCACAATCATGGAACGTTCACTTCAGCTGCACAGTTCATCTTGCCAGGCGTTCTGACAGTCATGCACTGTAATGCACGCCAGATTCGGTGAGTCCAAGAGAACACCCGTGCATATAGAACTTTGAAATCACCATTATGGAGAACGTGGGAGGACTTTAGAAAGTTTGCAGAGTCAGAGGAAACCACGCCAGTCGAATGTCAGAGAAATAAAGTAAACTCCATTCGGCCGACGATGTTGAAACTGTGGGCGCAGGACTTCATATTTAGTGAACTTGTTAGTATGGACAGTCTGCAGATCGAATTGGTGGTTGATGACCTGATCATAAATTACCAAGGTGTGGTCAATACCATAAGTCACAATGTCAGTCTTAAGCCTTCTTCCAGCTGGCTTTCGGAAGGTAGGTTCCTTGTAGGCAGATTAGTCTTACTGCCCCAGGAAACGAGCGAGGTAATTAGCTATTGCATTATGTCGATGGTTTAGCTCCCCCATTTCCCAATCTTTATACTTAAACATTAAACCTCCAAATCTAATCATGGAAGTGACTTATACAAATATACCGGTATACCAAATTGCAATTCGGTGAAGCAAATCGGATAATTCTGCATGAAAAACACATTTATCTAAATTAAGGAGGTTTAGCCCCTCTCCCGTTCTTCCCTTTATACTTAACCATTAACCTCCAAATCTAATCAGAGAAACTCATTATCAGAATGACCCTAGAAAAAAAAATGAAGCAAATCAGATATTTCTATCAAGAATTATAGCGTTACGTAAATACATACATATATACATACGTACACACATGAGTACGTTTATACGTACGTATATACATACAGAACCTGCGGGTACATTAGATCTCAGGCTTTGACATCCTATGAGCTGTTAAACCACTTGAAAGAGCTATTCGTAAAATTCTTTATTAATCTTAAACTAATCGCAGGCACATAGTGAAAATTTGTATCAAAGCTAAGCGTTTTTATAGCGTCAAATTTGAGGATTAGTAGTGAAAAATTGTTGGAATACATTTTAATATGCAAATGGAAATTTATACCAATATCAAATAAATCTGCATGTTGTTTTCAATCAATTAGCATCATCCCTTTCTTTTTACGATAAACGGTGCTCAACGGCATGTGTAAATAATATTTCTATGACTATAAATGCTAATGGTTTCTTTTGAATACGCTTATAAATTCAAGCGATCGAAGATACTGTATTTAATAGAATAAAGGTATTATCCCGGGCTACATAATATAGATGAAAGAAATCATATATATTTTTCTGATGTCAACTTCCTGTTTTCTCTATTCATACTAAAGCCACGATGAGTGAGCTATTTTTCGAAAGGTTCTTCAAGCGGCATTTCACATAGTATACTTTGGTTAATGTCAAACGACCGACTATTTCCTCTCTGATGGCTTCCGCAGGAAATGCGCCACCTGCATAGGCCATCAATGGATTGGCCACACGGGAGTTGTTTCAACGCTATGTTCCCGGCTAAACAGATATACGCTATATGACCAAAGGTGACCGGTCACTTTCGATTTTAGACGTTTTCTTAAATATCTAGAAAAATACATGACGAATTATCTTGAAACTCAAGGTGTGTAAACCAAATAGTACAGGAAATATATTTCCGTCAAGATCTTTTCCAGAAACCCCATAGGAGACCGTCAACAAATTGAAAAGTAACGAATATCTTTTGGATAACCCTGCACAAACTAACGTAGCAAAAGCGTTCAACACAGTAGATTATGATTAAGTGCCTTATTGCAATAAACCGCGTTAATGTGTATGAGAATAGCATGTATATTCGTTGAGAAATTAAAGTTTTTTTTAAAAAAAGAATCCCAAAATTTGCCAAGTTTTTTGCTTATAATTTGCAGAGTTCTTAATATAAAAAAAGTCCTTTTCAGAATACACGACAAACAATACCCTGCAACCAGAATTAAAAATAATAATATTAATTGTATGAAAAACGAGCAGGTTTACTAACAAATGTTTCACTGCGCATGCGCGAATGCAATCAAAATATAATATGCATAATGTATTAGCTAAGTGTATAGAACAACTTTTGCGAAAGTCTCAAAAACATAGCTTGAAATATCTGAAAATTATCGGTGGAAGAATAAGCTCGAAATCCGTTGTTCCCAAAATGAAGCAAAAAGATGAGGGTTGTATCCATATATTCATTAATTACTGCCAATATAGCATTAACAATAGTGCATGTACTACTGTATTTGGATACAGCCCCTCATCATTTATTTACTCCTAATCTCAATTTGTAATAAATTTAATTTAATTTTAAGTTTTCAAGTAACATAATAGATAGGTAGAATAGTACTATTATTATTACTTGATGAAGATTATATTATTATTTTTCCTCATGTATTCAATTATAAAACATAACTTGTAACATTACAATATTTTAAATTATATATATATATATATATATGTGAATTAAAACGAATTCAAGTAAATGATCGATAATTTCCTGTTCTTCCTTAGATTTGTCTGTTTTTTTTTTTTTTTCTTTTCAACAAGGACGCCACAAATCTCTATCCAAGTACTTATTTTGTTTTAATTTTATCTTTATATAATTCGACGACGAATAACACAATATCGGACTTCTATTATATCAAAAAACAATTGCTCCACGAAGAGATGTGATCGGACCTACACTCTCAGAAAAAACTGTAAATTTGTGAGCTTTTACCTTTCATTTTTCACGGGAAACCTTATTTGATAAAAAAGGCTTGATCCATTAAATAAGCTGACTTATCCCTTAGATACTTAGCAAATTAAGGGTAATCCACATATTCTCACTGTTCTAGCCCATCTATTAACAAAAATACGGCACGACCCCATAGATTTTCCTCCGTTAGGTAATAATCCTTCATTTTAGTCGTGTTTCGAAAAATTATGTCATGTAACCGCGATCGTAACAAATTTTTTAATCCATAAAAAAAGCGATTCTATGATGATTACTTAACGTGCTACGTGCTACGTAACAATAAGTAAAGTGTTATTGTGTTTTAAAGTGTGTAAAATTACGGTCGTCTAGATAGTCCAAAATTAAATTCAAACTGAAATAAACAATGTAAATTTCAAAATCCTTAAAATCACAATCCTTTCGAAATGCTAACCCGGATTGCGGATTAAGAAATTAAACACTCTTGTTATATATTTCCTGGATCCTTATACGAATTTTTGAAGGTTCACATATAACTGTTGTACACGGAATATCTTGTTTCGAAGTAATCTTAGCATTTTCGAATTAGATAAATGAAATACGCCCCTTAACATCTTAAGCGCCTCGTCAGTCACCGGTGACTGACAGTGAACTTTCCGTTTAAAATGCGTCATTCACCGATGACTAACGCGTAAAATGTGATATAAAACTAAAAATACATACATATTTTTTTTTCTTAAATAATTACTGAACACTTATTTAAAATTTACCTACATTTTACAGGGTTATACTTTCTTAAAAATTACTTAAAACATTGTAAATGTTTCAGCGTTTCAATGTCAGTCATCGTGGCACTTAACGTGTTAAGGAAATTCCTTGATAGTGCAGTTGAAAATCAGTTACGGTTCGTATCATTTTTTTATGTTCTTTTCATCTTTAAAAAAATCGACGTTTAGTCTCGGCAATATATGAGAAAACTTACCCGTCTTTTAACTTAAAGGGGAAATCGTAAATTCTGGAGAAAAATACGCATAGAACTGATTAAATTTTGTTACTCATTACATTAAATAAAGTCATAGAATTAGATGCCACAAGTTGAATGTTGCATTTCACAAAAAAATAGTTTTTAGCTCACAGGTAGCTCACAAAGCCGGAGAGCTAATGTGCCCGCATGTTCAGTATGTACGTACGTATGCATGTACGTAACGCGATAACTCTTGATAGTAATATTCGATTTTCTTCAAATTTTGTAAATATGTTCATTCTGATAAGGCGCTTCCCTGATTAGATTTGGAGGTCCATTCTTTAAGTATAAATAGGGGGGACTGCGTCATACCACCCCTTTAATTTAGATAAATGGATTTTTCATGCAGAATTATCCGATTTGCGTCAAATTTGGTATAGTGGTTTATTCTGATAATGCACTTCCCTGATTATTTACTGTTTAGCACAAAAAGAGTGAGTTCTATTTTATGAAAGTACTGTTTAGTTATCCCGTCGACCAAAAATCTGTCGCCAATCTATAAGATTAAATGCCATTAATGGTTGATCGTAAACATCACATTCACTTGGCTTTAAGCAAATTACTCATGTTTACGTCATCAGGTGATTATTTTTCGACATTTTATTTGTATTTTTATTATTGTTATACTAATTTATTTGTTCTTTCGTTATTTAAAATAAAAATTATGTCAATTTGTATAATTTGGCGAATGGTTTGGCGATTTACATAATTTGGCAAAATTGGTCGACGGGATAACAAAGTAGTACCTTTGTGAATAATAGGCATAAATAGGAGTATGATATACAATTGGTGTGAATAGCCTATGGGCTTAAAGCCATCAATTTTACTGGGCTCTTTTCTTTTTTTATTATCTTTCAAATAGGATTGGAATATGCGGAATCTTTCTGAAAACACTATTTAATTTGGGGGAGTAATTAACAGAAACTTTGTATTTATCTATCAATTTAATGATAGCATTTGGTTTTTAAGAATGTCTCAAACAAATAATAACTATTATATATAATGTGAAATTAAGTGCATCATCCAAAATCCCTTTCGAACAAACCTGAAAGTATTTTTGCAAACATAATTTAATTTGGGGGAGAAACTAACAGGATCTTTGTATTTATCAATTAATTTAAGGATGACATTTTGTTTATTTTCTAAAGGATTTTGGAGTTGCAGTTGCTTCTACCAGTTTGAATTTAATTGAAAATATAATTCATGTAGACTGTTCTGCCGATATATTTTTGTAAAATTTACTCCTGCAGATGGATTTGAAGATTAAAAAGAAACACTAAGTTTTAATTAATTTATTTATTTTTATTTTTACACCATCATTACATATATGAATAAAGTATACGTTCGATAGCAACACCTATTTTATTTAGTATTTGATTTTACAACATAAAGAGCTTAATTAATTGTAAAATCGTTAATTTTATGCTTCATTTTAATTTGGGTGCTGTCACAAATATAGATAAATTTTAATGTAATACAGCAGCTAAAGCCCCCAAAGAGATATTTCGAAAGGCATTGAAAAGAATTATCATATTCCTCATTATAAGATAAATGCTTTACATTTTGTTCAACGTTTATACCCACCAGGAGAAACAGTATTGGAATTTAAAAAAAAAATTTTCTCTTTCTGAAAATTATAGTGTTTTATTCGGCTCCCTGAAATGAAAAGATGTATGCAACCGAACTCATAAAGTTCAAGATTTTGTTTTCAATTCTTATCAAATATGTTAATATTGTGTCAACAATGAAATCTATTTTCTTCCACAATATCTGTCCAGTACTTCAAAGCCCATTTCTTCTTATTATTTAAGTTTTCAAACTTCAGTAGTAAAACAGATAAAGATTTGTCTTTTGAAATAAGATAAGTAAACTTAAGATAAACCAATCATCAGTTTTTGGCATTTGAAATTATAGTACTCGGTCACTTATCACAGAACTTAATTGCAGATTTACTAATGCCCAATTTCCTGTTGTTTGTCAAATAATGAAATATCGGTGCAGGTTTGTGCATCATAATATCTCCATTTGAAACATAACTAAAACTTTTATTAAACTATCTATCGTTTTATGACTCACTACTGTGTGGAGGTGAGTATTTTAGAATTTACCTTGTTCTGCTATGATATATGGTTTATGATCATCTCACTTCTTTAAAATCTTCGAACGTTTCTACGAACAGGAATGTGAGAGAGTTTTGATAATTCTGTCTTCATTCTACATTCTTCCAATCATTACATTCTGAATAATATAAATGTGTTATAAAATGACTGCCTTCCCTTATTTTTATAGCATATAGATGGCGCTGTTGCTACTTTCGGCAAAATATCCTGAGTGTGTGTGTACGAAATGTATCTCACCTAGAGAAGTTTTCATGTTACAACCAGAAATGTGTATTCCATTTATATTATGCGCTTTTCGCGAATCTGTATATACTTTGTGTGTCATCCTTATTAAAAATCTGATTGTTAAGCTGTCGAAAGTGTTTATTATGACCAACATCGACACAAATTGAATTTAAGCACTTGGCGCACCTATAGTATTAAAATGTCCACACTATCTAAGCACTTCGCACTTTTTAGTGTACTTAGAGTGTTTATAGAGACCAAAGACATATTCTTCTTCTGTTAATTCTTCCACTTACATTTACTGATTTCAAAACAGAAGCTTTGCGTACAAAATAAATATGCATAACACGCTAAAATGATTCAGAAATAAATATTTCTATTACAAATTTACTTTCAAAAACGACTTTTATCAAGTTTCTATTACACTTGTTTTATATGTTTAGTGTTTACATTGTTATCTTACTTGTATTAATGTTAAAATATGAAAACATCAGGTATCTACTATTGCAATAGTCACACAATCACTGAAAAATCTTCGGATACAAATACCATAATCTAATTAATCCAATATTATCTCTGTTTTAAGAGAACACAGGATTTTTTTTTCTTGTGGTTGCGAGGAAGAGAAAGTTAATCTATCGATATGAATAAAGAAAATAAATGAAAAAACTTCTTCACCGATAAAATAGTTTCTGTGTCTGTAATTTCCAAAGGAACTCACATGGGAATTTTCTCTTCCTGCTAGAAGAATGAAAGTTTTTGCAAGAGATATATTATTAGTAAAACACTGCTGTAAAGAAATATATTATTAGTAAAACATTTATAATATGTATTTTATGCAATTATTTTGAAATCTTACAACAAGTTAAATCGGTTGCGGAAATGTCTACTGAATCATCATCTAGAAAATTTAATTTTTAAATTTCAGTTACCAAATATTTTAGGGTTCCCTTAAATAAATAATTTCTAAGACAAATGTGGTTAATAGTATTTAACTTTTATTTTTAAATAAACGATTTTTATTCTAAGAACATTTTACAAGATAGGTTAGGCTTAAGCATAATTTTAAAATTATTATTAAAAAATATGTTTTATTGAAAAATACGGGCATAAAAGAAATCTATGCAAATATATTATTCGCATATATTCGCAAGATTCAGAAAGATTAAAAAGAGGTTCATTTGTTTTATTGATTTCGATATAATACTTTTATTTCTGAAAGTCAACGCATGTCAAAATCATAGATCATTTCATTATTGAATTGTTGATAATATTAATAAATAAAAATCTGTCTTTTCTTTTAAATAAATATTCTAGTCTGTTTTTGATTCGTTTGAATTTTCTTTTAAAGTAAAATTAGGAGGATATAACTTGAATAATTTTCAGAAGGTATAAATTTTATTTGTGTATTATTTTATTAACTTGGATTTAACATTAACATTATGAAAAAATTACTCTTTTAGCGTGCTATAAAGCATTGCGTAAACTAAGTTTTATCAAGAAGTATTTAAAAAATTAAGTCGTAAAAAAAGAATAAAAGGCCATATTTTGAGAAAAAAAAAACTATATAACGTTGTAAAGTTACTGTAAGCAGTTTTTGCTAAAACGTTTGTGTATAATTTAATTTAGGTTAAATATTTTTAACTCTTTTAAAAGAAGATTAATATTTATGACTGTGGTCTGTTTTATCGTCTGTACATACTTTCACTCTAGAGAATGGATTCTATTTCCATGTTATTAATATAAGTTATTGAAGTACCATTGACATTCCCATGTCAAAAATGAATTGTGTAGCGTTTATAGTTTGTGCATATGTATGAAAAAGAGTTGTGTTACATTATGCTATATGGGAATATTTTTTTCACAATGAATTTAAATGATGGTACATTATATCAATCATGATGGAATTGATATGAGTTACTGAAATGAACTACAACATATGTTGCTAACATTTGGCGTAATTTACCGTTAATATAAATGGGAATGCACAACATATGTCGATTAAAGTTCTATCTATAATCGATATGCTTAAGAAATTTCTTTTAAATGGTGGAATGCGTTTTTAAATTTAAATAAAATTTTGCATATTGTTGTGCGTATAAAGTCTATAAATTATACGATATAAAAAACTGATGGAAAAAGAGAGGAAAAGTAAAGCTCGATCTAAAAAAGTTACAGTAAAAAATTGTCAAATAGCTTCAGTTTAAAAAAGTAAGTAGTCAACAAAAATTTGGGTAATTTCATGAGCTTTACAGATAATTTGATTCCACTACTTTTCTACGCACTACTTACTTTTTTAAACTGAAGCTATTTAACAATTTTTTACTGTAACTTTTTTAGATCGAGCTTTACTTTTCTCTCTGGTTACACCAGTTTTTTATATCATTTCATAACTTCTTCAGATCCTTTCAGGAACTTAATCAACCAACTTCAACTAACCAAACAACCGCCCCAATTAACCAACCAATGATCCCAATTAACCGGCCCAACCAATTGTCCCAATTAAAAACTAACAGAAACTTTGCTTCACCAGTGTATTTCAAGAGCTCTGATGACCCCATACTTATTGATAAACCCCTTATTGGGATACTGACCTATACTTTATTCAGGGCTGACCGCCAGACTAGTCCTTAGACTAAGTTTTATACATAGTGTGATCTCTTGAATTTTTCTGCGATGTACCTACGCTCCTCTGGTTGAAGGGACCATTCAGTATCCTAGGGCAACCCCTAAAATACAGAAAAAGCTAGGGTAAGAAACAGCCAAAAGAAATGAATTAAAACTGCGAAAAAACTATAAAAAGGGAACATTTCTGTCTTTGGACCTTAATGGGAATTTCAAATTAAAAAAAGTCTGAAAACGATTGAATGCAGAAAAATGATCAAAAGTGATTGAAAATATTATACAATACACCTGTAAATAATATCAGAAATATTACTAATATTGAATATTTATAATAATATTTCGGAGGTCAAAGTAAAATATCAGGATAATGACTAACATATTTACATCTAACTGAAACCATTGATAAAAAAATCAGGAAAATTGGAAAGTAGGTGTCCTTTGTAAAATATGCATTAATTAAGGAGATAAATTACGCAAACGAGTCTATTGACAATTGGCGTATTTGGTAGAGGTAAATTATATAATTGACCCTACAGACAATTGGCGCATATTACCGGGGGTCGTTTAGGGCATAATTAACTGAACCGTAAGCGCATGCACCTATTTTTGTAACTTTAACACAGGCGTGGGGTAAATCTCACCCCTATTTTGTCTCCCATTATATTTTTGGCTAAATGCGCTTTAAAAAAAGTCTACTACTCTACATTGTAAAATGCATCCGTACTACTTCTTTTTAGAGAAAAATGAAGCGTTTCATATTTATTTTCCGATTTTGTAACAGTTTTTGTAAAAATGGCGGTTTTTTTCCTTAGAAAATAAGCAACTATTTGTTTTACCTCTTAAAACATGAATTATTTTCTAAAATTTACAGTAATTACATTTAATACACTTTCATCAACATATGAAGGCAGCGTTTATTTCACTCTTTCAGTAAAATTATTTTAGTGTGTGTTATCCCGTAACGAATGAACATATAGAAATGTAACGTCTGTACACGCGCGGGATTATTTAATCCACAAAGCCATATTTCTACTTTTCTAGCCAACAAACTAAAGGCATTCCTTCATACAACCTTTCTCAACCTTGGCCTTGAAAGGTACAAGGAAGGCCAGAAGTGTTTCATGACGTAATTTTGAAGTTTTTTCACCTGCATAACCCCTTCTCCCGTAGGTAAATGCAATGTCTACCGCTAGCCAGTCTGTCCGCATACGTACTACACCATAAAACGGAAGAGCATATAGAAAAATGAGCTTTGCTAAAATGACGAATTTTTGAGGTTTTTTACACCTGCATAACCACTGCCCCCGCAGATAAACGCAACGTCTCCCGAAAGCCAGACCGTCCGCATACATACTACACCATGAAACGGAAGAGCATATAGAAACATGAGTCTTGCTAAAATGACATAATTTTGAAGTTTTTTCTGCTGCAACCCCTTCTCCCGCAGGTAAACACAACGTCTCCCGCTAGTCAGACCGTCCGCATACGTACTACACCATAAAACGGAAGAGCATATAGAAAAATGAGCTTTGCTAAAATGACGAATTTTTGAGGTTTTTTACACCTGCATAACCACTGCCCCCGCAGATAAACGCAACGTCTCCCGAAAGCCAGACCGTCCGCATACATACTACACCATGAAACGGAAGAGCATATAGAAACATGAGTCTTGCTAAAATGACATAATTTTGAAGTTTTTTCTGCTGCAACCCCTTCTCCCGCAGGTAAACACAACGTCTCCCGCTAGTCAGACCGTCCGCATACGTACTACACCATAAAACGGAAGAGCATATAGAAAAATGAGCTTTGCTAAAATGACGAATTTTTGAGGTTTTTTACACCTGCATAACCGCTGCCCCCGCAGGTAAACGCAACGTCTCCCGAAAGCCAGACCGTCCGCATACATACTACACCATGAAACGGAAGAGCATATAGAAACATGAGTCTTGCTAAAATGACATAATTTTGAAGTTTTTTCTCCTGCATAACCCCTTCTCCGCAGGTAAACACAACGTCTCCCGCTAGTCAGACCGTCCGCATACGTACTACACCATAAAACGGAAGCGCATATAGAAAAATGAGCTTTACTAAAATGACGAATTTTTGAAGTTTTTTCACCTGCATAACCCCTTCTCCTGCAGGTAAATGCAACGTCTCCTGAAAGCCAGACCGTCCGCATACGTACTACAGCATAAAACGGAAGAGCATATAGAAACATGAGCCTTGCTAAAATGACGTAATTTTTATTTTTTTTTTTTTCATCTGCATAACCCCTTCTCTCGCAGGTAAACGTAACGTCTGCCGCCAGCCAGACCATTCGCATACATACTACACCTTAAAACGGAAGGGCATATAGAAAAATGAGCCTTGCTAAAATCAAGTGACGAAAACGTTGCTAGCTCTTAGACCAGGGATGGCGAACCTTTCACGTCCACGTGCCAAATTTTCCCAAAAATATACTTTACGAGATCATGACGAGCCAACAATAAAAAAATTTAATGGATCAAATAATAATGAATCAAAACTACTTAAAATTTTGTTTTTAGCATTAAAAAAATACAAGTGATATTTGATATTATACTGTAGAAATTTATTTTAAAATATTATTTCTGTTGTCTCATCTTAAATGCCAAATAATTTATATCCGCCTTGTACTAGTTATTTTCGATAGAATGCAAGTTTAATTGCGCTCACTTGACAAGATGTTTTTAGTTGATTTTTCTTTTCTTTTTTTTTTTTCGAAAAGGATGTCTTGCAGAAAGAATTGTCAAAATAGCAAGCGCCAGAAACTATAGCTTTTAGTGTCTGGAATTGAATTCCAAGTTGTTATAATTTTAAAATCATCCTGTTTGCTTATTACAGTTTTAATTGTTGTTTAGCGATAATCTTCTAATTCTCAAAATTTTCTGAGCCAATATTGAGCTAGATTCGGATAAATTAAGTTATATTTCTATTTCTTCAATCTGTGTGACAATCATAACCAACCGAACTAATCGGATTTAAGTAACGCAGACAACATCTATATTAATGCATTTTGTGAAATTCTACTATATTTTGATGTAAAACTTAATTCTATGCCGTCCCAAAAGTAATCTGCAGCGTGCCACTTATGGCACGCGTGCCATAGGTTCGCCGTCCGTGTCTTAGATTATTACTTTCGGTCCAACAATATTAATTATTTTTAAACTCGCGAAATTGAATTTCATTTGGCGTTATAATGGCGTAATTATACTGAAGTGTTTCACCTTTTAAAATTAAAATGCATGTTTTCTTTGGCGCGTGCAATAGGAGTATACGATTTCCTTGATAATACGAAGGACAATCCAATAAATACAACTAAATGAACTAGCATTTACCGCAAATTTCTTTCGTATGACTGAAAAATAGATATTTCGTTTTATGGATGATAATAAGGATTAATTTCAGAATATCAGGAGTCTCTTTTCAGAATAAAACATCATTACAAAGTTATGTCAGTTAAACAGAAATTGACGTCATACCTAGCAAGCGATTTTTTAAATTATAATATTTTCCTAAATTGTTTTTTTTAATTAAATCTCCTGTATTAAAATAGATTTTTAAACATTAAAAACATTCAAATGAAGATACTGCGTCATTTTAACACGTGTTTAGTTAAAGTTTTTACACATATATAGGAAATATTTTCATTTTCTGATTAGAATAACGTGGATTTGAAAAATGCAAAAATATAGCGAGAAAATCTGATTTTTATTTAAAACAAAATACGCGTGTTATCACTTTTTTAAAATTATTTTGCCGCTTTTTAGGATGTGGCAACAGGTAAGAAAGATTGAAGGAGATATTTCTATATTGCAAAATTATGGAACGCTATGTAAAGTTTAAATGGGTGCCATTCCCTTAATATTGGATATTTTTTGAGCCGACTTTCGAAAGGCACATTGCTAAATTAAGACCTTTCCAAAAAGTCATTATTCATCACTGAATGTTTCCTGGTTTGGATTGTAATTGAGTTGTTGTCTTTTCATCATGTTTCAAAACGTAAAAGATGCGGCTGAGCTCTACTATACAGCACGATCGTGCTGTATGATAAACGGATGCCCAAAACAAATTTAAGTATTACAGTATTAGGAGAGCTAATTGCTTAATATATG
The DNA here is from genome assembly GCA_963932465.1 of Maratus speciosus. Taxonomy (NCBI): domain Eukaryota; kingdom Metazoa; phylum Arthropoda; class Arachnida; order Araneae; family Salticidae; genus Maratus; species Maratus speciosus. The sequence continues at coordinate 293,160,654 of OZ010795.1, read as the reverse complement.
TTTTGTACTATGTTATACATTTTCAAGCTGAAATATTTTTAGTATATTATGAGATGTTTTTAGAATATACTAAGGGGCTCTGCCCCCTGCAAGCTACGCTCGCCAACCTCCCCGTTCAGACACCGCAGAATCTAAAAACACGCTAATCTGATGGGTTTTTAAAATATAAGAGAAGATTGAATTATACTGAAAAAAGCTGTGCAGATTTAACTGTAAATGGGTTTCCATTCAATTCCCTGTGATTGCAAAAATGTAAGGGCGAATCAGTTGCTGTTAAGACATCCAATGGTTATTTTCGTTTTTGATTAAAGAGGATCAGTTAGACATTTGAAAGTAACTAAAATAAAATGAATTAAGTATACGGAGTCTTTGTGTCCCGGTATTTTAAAACAATCTCTATAACAATAGCCTAAGTTATGAGACTATCGTAAACTGTTCCGGGCGAACCACTTCGCTTTTTATATTCCTGGTGCCATTTTGGTACTTTAATGTTAGCCATGCACAGGTGATAATTCGCCAAATATTATTTTATCGCCATCATTTTATCTATATTATAATAGTTCAAGTCATCAACTGTCATAAACAAATACGGTCTGATCCATTCGCTTTTCATATGAAACTTTGGCGCAGATGTCATATACGATATTGGCGCGATTTTTTTCCGACACCAATTTGGGGAACGCATCAACAGCATAAACAACAACATCCGGCTTACCATATCAAGCAAAACAACAATAATTTGGCGCCAGTTAAGTACCCGTTGCGTATGTGACTTTGGCGTCAGAAAAAAAATCGCGCCAACATGGGTCCGTATATAACATCTGTGCCAAAAATTTTCCATTTTGATTAAAAAATCAATTTTTTTTCGAATAAAACTATATAAAAGTTCTCATGGTCGCAAAGAATTCTTGGTACTGTTACGCTCGCCGGGTGCAAATCTCGCCAATAGCTTTTTTTCAACTCGCCAGTTAGCTTTTTTTTTTTTTCGAGTGGTAAATTAAAACATTGATTTGAAGTTGAAATTAAATGTCATGGTTTGTTGCATTATTGGGAAGAGTTCCATATTGTGTGTTGGTTGGCGCGATTGGCAAATGAATCCAAAATGGCGCCAAAAAGCCATTTTAGCGTCTTATAAAAATTTTCAGGATGTCGGAAAAACATGGTCTTTAAATATTTGTAAATATATATATATATATATATATATATATATATATATATATATATATATTTAATAAATGTTATATATGTCACATGTTAAAAAAATACGATGTTTATACAGACAGTTTTATATATATTACGTATAGAGATATACCTTACACATACATAGTATATATACACCTATAAATAAATATTGTGTACTTATATTTTATGTATTTATTATATTTGTTATACGTGTCAAATTAAAACAAAAGTTACATATTTTTTCGAAAAATATAGGCTAAATGGAAAAAAAAAAAAAAAAAAAAAAAAAAAAAAAAAAAAAAAAAAAACATATGAATAAAGTCCATTCCAGAAAAAAAGCAACCCCAAAGGCTCAAGATCACAACCACATCGATTCATTTAATGCCAAAAAAAAGCTCGCTAAAAAAACCAGCACACAATATGGAACTCTTCCCGCATTATTTAACATTTGGCCAGATGTCACATACGCACCGCAGGTTTGGCGTGATATTTTTTTCTTTTTTACGAAAATTTGGTGAAAACCTCGTTTTCGAATACCAGTTACATATGCATTTTGTGTATTACTTAGTTATCCAGTCGACTAAAATTCTATCGCCAAACTATAAGCTTAAATGTCAATAATAGTTGATCGTAAATGTCCACATTCACTTGACTTTAAGAAGTTACACGTGCTTACGTCATCAAGTGATTTTTATTTCGACTTTTTATTTGTATATTTATTACTGTTATACTAATTTATTTGTTCTTTCGTTATTTAAAATAAAAATTATGTCAATTTGTATAATTTGGCGAAATTGGTCGACGGAATAACTAAGTAGTACCGTATCATAATATTAAAATATTTATTTGCTTAAAAGACGTTACAAAAACACATTAAAAGTAAATTAAAAATCTATATTACAAGACTATTTTATCTATATTTACAAAATATAGATTTTTAATTTAATTTTAATGTGTTTTTATAACGTCTTTTAAGCAATTAAATATTTTAATATTATGATATGTTTAGTAATAGACGTAATTTTGATTTACTACTCGCACTTATTTACGTAAGTAGTACCGTATTTTTAAATTATTTTCTATTATTTTCAAAAGGAAATAACAAAAAAAAATAATTAATAACTATAGAACAAAATAATTTATATAATTTAAAAAACGAAATAAAAGTAAATAAACATTTATTATTAAATAAACAACAATAGCCGGGTTACTATGTCAATCAAAATAATGCCATTTTGGCGCCAATCAGAATCTTTCGATTTGGCGAAAGATTGTTCAAGTAAATACAATTATAAATAAAAGTAGCACGATACATTTCTTAGCATATATTTAAGGGGGGCCAAACTGGTCACCAAATTAATTTAAAATAAACTTTTCTGAAATCTGAAAAAAAAAAATATATCTGTTATGATTAAAATTTGAGTTGCCATCATTAGAAAAATGTACTTAAAATTAGAAAAAAAATAATATTTCGAAAATTAATTCTAATTTAAAAATTCTAATACCAGTTTTGAGATCTGCAGATCAATACGGATTTTTGCTGTTAAATTCATCGCAAAGTATTCCATATTTTAGGAGAAATAGCCATGAAACTGAATAAGTCGCTTAATCAGTCGTTTCAAAGAATCGTTTCATAAATTTGTTTCATTAGTATTTTATATATATAGGGTAGAAATAATTTCATAAAGAGGTGCTACACAGATGAAATTGGACAGATTGCAGTCTACGAATGGTGATAGACGGAAGTCCGTGTTCAGTTACGCTGTGCTTTATAACTGAATTAAATTTTATCTTTATGCGTATCGTGTATAAATAAATGTAGGTCATAAACACGGATTTAAAAACAATACGAATACATTACAGTATGTGGACAAAAATTCCTAATTGAGGACCAAAAAGTAGAATAGGAGAAAATCGGCAAAAGTAAACAATTAGAATTGCAGTTAGATCAAATTAAATTGGAGAGAGCTAGAGCTGAATTAGAATTACCTCGCATGCGAATAAATTCAAAAACTACCGACGGCGATTCAGAAAACAAAACTGATTTTCTGGATTCTCTAATAAAAAGTATAAAAACTTGAACGATTAGAATTCCAAGTTGGCGAGACGGGTGAGGTCTGTTTTTGCATCTTTGAAAAGATCATTTATAAAGAAAAATGTACCCGATAAATTTAAAGCAGAGATTCATTTGGATTTACTAAGTGGGAAAACTTCAAATGAACTTCGTACATAAGCGATAATGAACTGAGTGATTATGATAAAGTAACGAAAATTATACTTAGAGATGTATTTGTTAGAAATTGTACTTATGGTAAAGTACAATTTATGACAAAATACAAATTAAAAAGTACAATTAAATACAAAAAGTACAATTTAAAAATTACAAATAAAAGTACAAAATAAAAAGTACATATTAAAAATAAAAATACAAATTAAAAATGCAAATTATAAATACAAATAATTAAAAAATATATAAATAACAAAATAACAATTAATACCAGTTTATTAATAACATTTAGAACTACAACCATAACAATTACAACAACAATTACAATAACAATTAGAACAATAATTACAATAACAATTAGAACAATAATTACAATACAAATTTCAATAACAATTCCAATAAAATTACAATAACAATTTCAATAACAATTACAATAAAATTACAATAACAATAACAATAACAATAACAACCACAATAAAAATTACAATTATAATTAAACTTCAATAATATCAATTGCAACAACAGTCACAAGATCAATTACAATTACAATAACAATTACAAAAACACATATAAGAAATTTATTAATAACAATTAAAATTTAATTAATAAAAATTACAACAACAATTACAATAACAGTTACAATAACAATTGCTATAAAAAAGACAATTCAATAACAATCACAGCTACAATTACAATAACACTAACAATTAAAACATCAATTACAATAACAATTACAATAACAATAAAAATAACAATAACAATAACAAATACAATAACAATAACAAATACAATAATGATTACAATTACAATAACAATAACAATTAGAGCTACAGCAATAACAATTACAACAACAATTTACAACAACAATTGCAATAAAAATTACAACAAAATTGTAATAAAAATTACACTATAATAACAATGACGACTATATTAACAATAACAATTACAACAACAACAATAACAATTAAGACAACAATTACAATATCAATTACAAGAATATTTACAAGAACAATAACAATTACAAAAATTTAATTTCAACAGTTTTTACAAATCAACAGTTTAATTAATAGCAATCATAACAGCTATTAAAATAACAATTACAACAACAATTACAGTAACAATTACAACAACAATTACAGTAACAATTACAATAACAATTTCAATAAAAATTACAATACAATATCAGTAATAATGACAATAACAATAATAACTACAATAAGAATTACAATAATAATTACGATTACAATAACAATTACAACTACAGCAATTACAATAACAATTACAATAAAAATTGCAATAAAAATTACGATACAGTAACAATAACAATAACAACAACAAGAACAATTAATATTACTATTAGAATAACAATTACAACAACAATTACAATAACAATTACAGCAACAATTACAATAACAATTACAACAAATTTACTAATAACAATTACAATTTAATCAATAACAATTACAAATAACAATTAATATATATATATATATATATATATATATATATAATCGAAATTAAAAATAAAAGTACAAATTAAAAGTACAAACGTAAGAAGTACAAATTAAAAAGTACAATTTTGATAAAGTACAAAGTACTCCAATTATAATGTAATGTTCCCAATGTTGAGCAATTCAGAGAAAAAAAAAAACTATTAGATAATCGAAAGAAACTGATGTGTAGTTTGCGTCACGTTTGGCAACTAGCTTTGATTACTATTTAAAATTGTCAGAAGTATCTAATTTTAAGAAGCTAAAGCAATTAATTATGTAAGACAAATTGTTCAAGATTTTAGATGAAGAAGCAGCTGCTCATATTAGTATTAGACAGTCAGATTAATGGTTCGACCCAGTATTATTAGCAAAGGAAGACGATCTATTTTTTGTGTCATGCGGGAAATCATTAACTGAGAACGATAATCAAAATTCCCTGAGAAATATGGCTGGAATATTTCTATCTGATTGCAAGAGTATAAAATGTATTTTTTGTTCCGAAAGAAGTGACAGTGAAGATAGTGAAATTGACGTTTATTAATGTTTTACATAAATATTTGCACCTTGCTATAACATATCACAATTTAAATTCCTGTGCGAACATCGCATCATCACTTAAATTAACCCTTAACTACTGTGACAAAAATTGTCCCATAACTACTGTGAGCGTTCTCTCAGACCGCTAAATCAAAACATGAATGAAATATCAACTAAGTGGTAAAAAATGTTTTGTTTACCAATACTTATCTACTTAATTGATTTATAAATCATCTTTCGAAATTTAAAGTTTATTTTTGAAGACTAAAAGACTGGCATCCCGTAAATGAGAATATAAAAATATCGAATCAACATCCATTATAAAATGTGTATTAGCAACGTAGTTTTAAAGCAAATGCCCCATTTATAAAAAATAATTAACCATTGCGTATTATACAGACAACGCCCCGATCCTCCGTAATCTAACATCTACCGACCCAATCTTCCTACAATTATTTATTTATATTATTTTATAATATTTATTGATTATAATTATTTTCTAATTATATATATATATATATATATATATTTGTAATTTTTATTACGCATGTGTTAATTGGTTTTTTAAGATCATTTAAGTACTAATTATATATTAAGGAATATATGATTTTTTTTTTAGAAAACCATGATTTAATCCATCATAAATTAGATTTTAATATTATTTTTAATTAGATCAGAAGAACATAAACACTTTATTCTATATAAATGATTAAGGTTTCTATTACGATATACAGAATTATGAAGACAAGATTTAAAATTAGTAAATGTATTAACTTTGAATTTAAATTCGTTACGTTTGTCATATAGATCAGCTATTGTTTTGTTTTCTTTTATTATAATTTTAAGATCTAAAAAGTTAATTGTAGAGGAAAATGTCCAAATACCGGCTACCACTATTGTTTTCAATCTAGATCACACAATTTCCAAAATTAATAAAATAAAAATTGACAGCAGGGTACCTTGACACGTTTTACACCTGTTTAGAGAAAAAAAATCAGTTTAAAAGGCATTTTCTGTTTATAAAAAGCGAAATTCCGAAAGTCTTCAAATTTTGATTTTTTAAAATGGGGTCTAAATACCGCCTACCTAAGTTCTTTTTTTTTTTTTTTTTTTTTTTTTCCAAAAGATCACACAAATAGAGCTAATGACAATTATTAAGCAATAATAATACTATTTTAATAAATTATATTGATTAATAACATTTCTTATGCACAGAAATAATACGCAATTTTTAATAAATATGTATTTTTGTCAAATTTCTAAAATTTTTTACTACTATCTCTCACAGTCTTCTTCACATTATGTTTCTAATTTTGATTTTTAATGTGTAAAACGAAACAAAAGCTTGCTGATTGAAATAGGAATTATTTTATTCGAAAAAATCAAAAACATAATATTACTCTCTGCGTCGGTATAGTCCCTATCAGCCCACATATCGCATTCATAACATTGAACCCACAACCCACTCACCCATTCTTGTCCACAGAGAAAGCACCCATGCAGAAGACACAAATTTATCATCTTCCTGCGTTGGATATTTTCCTTTTTCACTTTTTGAACACTCTCGCTGCGTATTTTTTTTTAAAATCAAAATAGCTTCAAAAATTGCGTATTTAAAAACTTCGCGATCAGCGTCTTTTAAGAATTTTTATTGTTTTGTCGCCAGTTTTTCAAAACAAAAATTTTTGTCTAATGTAACCGGGAAAATGCTTCGATTAAATAAAGCAGAATTTACAATAAAAAAATAATTGGTGGGAATAATCAAGGAGAGTTAATTAGACGGAAAAAATGCATCTCAGAGGGAAATCTCTGGTTGCGCAGCGAGAGGGTTAAAATCAAATTTCTGCCTCTATCGCCTGGTTTACTCCGTCATTTTTTTCTTTCTCTTCACATTTAATGCAGGCAATTTTGTAGTGTTCAACAGCGCAATTTTTGGAAAGTGATCCGGTAACCTGTGTCGGTCCTAAAGAATCACCGCCATGGTTGATTTTTTCATATTGCGAAATGGGACTGGAACAATTTCTGAACCATTTAAATTAATTTATTAATTATGAAATCATTTAAATTAATTTATTTTCCTCCTCTTCAAGCAGACCAACCGAGAGAGGTCTAAATACCGGCTAGCCGGTATTTAGACCACTCGAGGTAGCCAGTATTTGGACCACTGCTATGTTTAAGTTAAAACTGGTATTACTCATTCATATAATAAAACAGCAATAATTTGCGCGTGGCAATTGAGAGCTAAATATGTCTAGAAAATAACTTAATCAACAATTCAAGCCAATATACGATCAGTATATTTTTAAAAAAAGAGAAACACATATCTGAAAAACTTTCGATGTACCGGATTACGTCGATTTGACACTTTTGCATTTACTATTTGTGAATGGCATGGACTTCAGCGACGCACTTTTCGTAACTTTCTTCTCTCAATTAAAGTTACAAACTCTGCCTATCACCGCTAGGCTGCGCTGCGCTCAGTTCTCAGAACACCTAGTAGCCGGCATTTGGACCCTAACCGGTATTTGGACCTTTTCCTCTAATAATTGATAATTTGATAACATATAATTTTTTGTGAGTAAATTTGGCCATATTTTTACAATTTTGATTTCTTTTATTACTCTTTTATCACAAGTTACTAATTTGTTCAGAAGAAATATACCACTTAATAATAATACAGTGAAATACGTTTAACACGAAAACGCTTAACATGAAAAATCGGTTTACATGAAATGATACAGCGGTCCGGACAGTATACTACGCAATTTAATACATTGTTTTTTTTTCTTTTAACACGAAACAAAAATCGTTTCACACGAAAAAAAATTCTCTTTCGATCTTTGAGTTTTACTTTGAGTTTAAATTGGTGAATTTTGTGATAATCCCCCTCGCTGCGCAGCCCGAGCTGCGGTCTGGCATGCATTTTCCCGTCAAATTAATACTATTTGGTTGTTCCCACCAGTTATGTTTTAGCGAAAACATTGTCTGATTTAATCAGGGCATTTTCCCCCGATTACGATAATAAAAAAATTTCTTCTTTAAAGAACAGGTGATAAACGATTAAAAATTCTGTAAAAGACGCTCATCGCGAAGACTTACTAACGAGCGAGAGGGTTAAAACCACCCAATTTTGGTTGAAAATCAGTGAATTTCGTGTCTTTTTGTAAATTAGCTCATGTTTTATGAGCACAATGGCTGAGAAATCGGTGCGATAACAAACTGCCATTTTGCTGCAAATGGAGGTGAAGCTGCATATTACAGTTGATGAAAAAGAAGTACGAAAACAGAAGTTTGCAAAGAGCTGGCATTGCCAATTCTACTTTATCAATGATGATACAAAAACAGAAATCCTATTACATTAATGTTTGAGCGCAGTATGTTTAAGCCAGAGAGGAAGCGTACGAGAACCGCTAAGCCTGACGATTTAGAGACAGATTTGCTTATTCGATTCAAATAAGATAGATCTTAGAATGCTAAAAAGACACTTAAAAAAAGGTATCTGATCGCCCCCCCCCCCCTCAAAAAAAGTATTTTTTTACTTGCTTTTTCTCCTAATGGCACTACTTGAAGTTTAACAGGAAATCAAAATAAAATTTGACGACGTCGAAAATATTTGTGAGTTTTGTTCTTTTTTTTTTTACGAATCTTTTAATGCGAAATTCTTTTAACTCGAAAAAATTTTACGGCCCCCTCAATTTCGTGTTAAACGTATCTCACAATATAAGTATATCTTATAGCATTAGATTTTGTATAATATTAAATTAAACTTGGCATGTGGATGACAACTTATTTTTTTATAAATTGATATATTTCTTATGTATATATTATATTTACATAATTATTTTATATATTTTTATATATTTATGCAATGTTAAATTTCTGTACTATTATTTCTGTAATTTATATTTTTACGGTGTTAATAAATAAATTATTTTAGAGGACTAGCAAGTTATATTTAACAAAAAGTAGAAATACTCATTATTTATTCTTTTCTCGGCTTTTAAAAGAATTATTGGTTTGGTATTGTCACTTAATAATTGATTCTCTCATACATTTTGTAATTTTCATACATGGTGCTAAATCTTTTTTAAATACCTATAAATTCTAGTCTTTTCATTTTTAATGCCGATGAGATTTATCTCTTAAAAGTATAAAGTTAATTGCATTTCTTATATATTTTTTAAATTATAAGGTTGAATCAAATGTAAAAGTAATAATCGATATAAAATGAAATGAAATTGTTTATTTCAATTGTAATTCATTAAAATAACTTATCCCACTGTTTCACAAAGTGACGAATTCCCATCACATAAAAATGAAACAGGAAAACATCCAAACATTGTTCACGACTTCGCTTCCGAATAAAAACGAGGGCTATTCGTATTTCAGCGGATAAAATATGTGACGAAGAAAGGTAGATGTGATGCCGAGATGACAAGTTGAATTTGACTTGGAACGCATATCATCATTCACAGATTCCCGTTTCGTTCACAAAAAACGTTTCTGCCAGTCTTTCACATGAGTCAATGACAGCGCATGGTACCCGTATGATGACTTCATTAGGAATGTACTTCGCAAGCTAAAACTCCTTCTGCCACTAAAAAAAAAAAAATAAATAAATAAATAACATGACGTTGCTCGTCTTTATTCTCAAGCAATTTACAGATGCTAAAGAATAACAACCTTGTCTTCCAGACGATGTCTTTTACTGACCGTTTGCGCATATTCGCATATATTAAGGTCAATCCATTTGCAAACGTTTGCCTTTCCCACATCGGCTCTAACTTTAAATGTAGTTGTGTACACACACATACTAATATAAACGAAATTCATTTGATCCACCCTTATACACCTCTAAGCCATAGCTTTAAGTTAACGCTGCAATTCATTGGCGAAAAACGTTCGTGAATTTCAATTTTTCTTTTAAGAACACATAAAAACACAAAAAATAAGTTTTTCCACATATTATTCATATTTTTACATTAAAACTGTTTTAATTTTACAATAATTGTCAAAATTGATGGAGTTAGTTGCATACGAGTATGGGGTGCAAGGATCCCCATGCGATGTGCAATGAACAGTATCTCCGGAATTATAATTTTAATAATATTTTTAATAAAATACCTTGAATTTAGGAACATAAACATATTATTTAATGAAATTGAAATTGAACGAAATGCGATAAAAGGGAATTCATTTGAAAAAAGTGACTTTTCATACATTTTTTTTTTTCTCGGACGTGATTAAGAGAAAAAATAGTATCTAAAAGACTGAGGGTAAAACAAATACACACACACACACACACACACACACACACACATATATATATATATATATATATATATATATATCAACATTTATCAGCGCGCCGTTTTAAATACCGTTTAAATGGATCACCTAATCAACTTTTTCCCTTTTGGAAAGTAAATATTATTTACTTTGTGGGGCCAGGAGATTTTCCTATGAAAAAAGAAATTTTATAAAATGTTTTTAGGCCACGTTTAAGTAAGAGAAAAATGAACGAAAAGTGAAAATTTTTTAAATGGCTTCCTTGTTGCGAATATTTTTAAATTTAATAAATGGTTCACCGTTCCCAAATTTAATATGCTTTCTGAAAATTTTAATCTTTTTGTTTCAGATGCCTTTGATAAGTTGTGCTTTACATGGTTTAGCAGCGATATTAGTATAGTTTCGATGGGATCACAGCATACCTATGTCGAAATTACATTATTGCCATTAATTTTAATAAATGTTGTTTAACATAATTATGTTTTATTGCTAAAACTATGAAAAAAAGCTTTTAAGTTCAGTTTTTGCGTTACTTTATTTTTTACATGAAGTAAAATCACTTTTAAGTTGAACTACATTTCTGGCCGATAAACGGTAACCTACCCCTCAGTAATGAATAACATTTTCATATATTGTAATTAATCTGAATATTCATAATATTACTTGAGATCAAATGATTATGTCTGGATATATAGAACGTGTCATTTCCTTAGAAAAAGGTATAAGAACCTCATATCTCATCGATATATCTAAGCTTTTTTTAAAAAACAGTTATCGAATAGTTAAAATTGCAATATACCTCCAGAACAACATCCATTAGATATTTTGTAAACTAGAAATGTACTATGGCTTTTGTAACAAAACAAGAAACCCAATGAAATGAACCAAAAACAATACCACTTAAGTATCCAAATTTATAACCTCAGTGTCAAGGAATGAAACTTCTCACCTTCTGGAATCTCTTAATTTTTATATCCAAAGTACGAGGTTCTACTTTTACAGTAAAATTGAATTGCCGTTATTGATTATTTGAAAAAGTAATATAAAGCGAAAATCTCTACCTTCACAGCTTGAGGGGGAAACTTTACGTATCTACAATTATCAAACGTATATTCTCATTTCTAATACGTACATCTATCAAACTATAAAACGCTTGATTCAGTAGAAAACGTATTATTTATATATCATGAGACGGAAATGCTTTTTCCATTTATTTTGTCGCAATGACTTATCCCATTAATCAAGTTTCAATAACACATTTCATTAATCTCTCTGTAATATTTAGCAAAACAAACTCCAGAGTTTTGTTTTCGAATAGCTACAATTTATCAAAACCAAATAATATGTAAGCATTTTCTATAAACAACTCGTTTTATCGATTCGTAATTAATTATAACATAGCAGTTAGTCTAAAACAAAACGCTGAAAACAAACATTATATTTTTCACGTAAAGCAGGAGACAACTATATATATTTATTATAATACTATTACATTAAAAGCAAAATCCCAAGAAATTATTTTATCCATATGGTTTTAATTATTTGAACTTTTCCTTTAAAATACTTTTTTGATTTCTTCAATTAAATTTGAAGAATTATTTTTTTTTTACGTAATTGTATTTAGTCATAAAAATATATGTTTTATATTTTAACGCAAATCATTTTAATATTTAATCATATGCAATTTTATTATCGAAGCCATCACCCAAGAATTACATATTTTTATATACCTGACAGTATTTGTGAGCAATATAATGTGTATAATAAAGCCATACAGGAAATAACTTTTAAAGACAGAGAGGTAGAATTATACTAGGAATTTTCTAACTAGAGTTACGGAACTTTCTTTTATTGTATAAAACTTTTTGCCGTACAGCTATCGTAATTTGGCAGTCATTTCGTCAAAAATATGCGTGTTGGCGAGATGTAACCCTTATAGCAAATTTAACCTGTTTGCAGTAAAATTCCTAAATTCAATAATAATTGGAGTATAAGAGCTAAAAAAAATACCCTTTCGTATCCGATTACAATGTCCAATTTCTTATTAAAGACAGCAAAAGAAGTACGAAAACAGAAGTTTGCAAAGAGCTGGCATTGCCAATCCTACTTTATCAATGATGATACAAAAACAGAAATCCTATTACATTAATGTTTGAGCGCAGTATGTTTAAGCCAAAGAGGAAGCGTACGAGAACCGCTAAGCCTGACGATTTAGAGACAGATTTGCTTATTCGATTCAAATAAGATAGATCTTAGAATGCTAAAAAGACACTTAAAAAAAGGTATCTGATCGCCCCCCCCCCTCAAAAAAAGTATTTTTTTACTTGCTTTTTCTCCTAATGGATGAAACCTACTTGAAGTTTAACAGGAAATCAAAATAAAATTTGACGACGTCGAAAATATTTGTGAGTTTTTTTCTTTTTTTTTTACGAATCTTTTAATGCGAAATTCTTTTAACTCGAAAAAATTTTACGGCCCCCTCAATTTCGTGTTAAACGTATCTCACAATATAAGTATATCTTATAGCATTAGATTTTGTATAATATTAAATTAAACTTGGTATGTGGATGACAACTTATTTTTTTATAAATTGATATATTTCTTATGTATATATTATATTTACATAATTATTTTATATATTTTTATATATTTATGCAATGTTAAATTTCTGTACTATTATTTCTGTAATTTATATTTTTACGGTGTTAATAAATAAATTATTTTAGAGGACTAGCAAGTTATATTTAACAAAAAGTAGAAATACTCATTATTTATTCTTTTCTCGGCTTTTAAAAGAATTATTGGTTTTGTATTGTCACTTAATAAACGATTCTCTCATACATTTTGTAATTTTCATACATGGTGCTAAATCTTTTTTAAATACCTATAAATTCTAGTCTTTTCATTTTTAATGCCGATGAGATTTATCTCTTAAAAGTAGAAAGTTAATTGCATTTCTTATATATTTTTTAAATTATAAGGTTGAATCAAATGTAAAAGTAATAATCGATATAAAATGAAATGAAATTGTTTATTTCAATTGTAATTCATTAAAATAACTTATCCCACTGTTTCACAAAGTGACGAATTCCCATCACATAAAAATGAAACAGGAAAACATCCAAACATTGTTCACGACTTCGCTTCCGAATAAAAACGAGGGCTATTCGTATTTCAGCGGATAAAATATGTGACGAAGAAAGGTAGATGTGATGCCGAGATGACAAGTTGAATTTGACTTGGAACGCATATCATCATTCACAGATTCCCGTTTCGTTCACAAAAAACGTTTCTGCCAGTCTTTCACATGAGTCAATGACAGCGCATGGTACCCGTATGATGACTTCATTAGGAATGTACTACGCAAGCTAAAACTCCTTCTGCTACTAAAAAAAAAAAAAATAAATAAATAGCATGACGTTGCTCGTCTTTATTCTCAAGCAATTTACAGATGCTAAAGAATAACAACCTTGTCTTCCAGACGATGTCTTTTACTGACCGTTTGCGCATATTCGCATATATTAAGGTCAATCCATTTGCAAAAGTTTGCCTTTCCCACATCGGCTCTAACTTTAAATGTAGTTGTGTACACACACATACTAATATAAACGAAATTCATTTGATCCACCCTTATACACCTCTAAGCCATAGCTTTAAGTTAACGCTGCAATTCATTGGCGAAAAACGTTCGTGAATTTCAATTTTTCTTTTAAGAACACATAAAAACACAAAAAATAAGTTTTTCCACATATTATTCATATTTTTTACATTAAAACTGTTTTAATTTTACAATAATTGTCAAAATTGATGGAGTTAGTTGCATACGAGTATGGGGTGCAAGGATCCCCATGCGATGTGCAATGAACAGTTTCTCCGGAATTATAATTTTAATAATATTTTTTAATAAAATACCTTGAATTTAGGAACATAAACATATTATTTAATGAAATTGAAATTGAACGAAATGCGATAAAAGGGAATTTATTTGAAAAAAAGTGACTTTTCATACATTTTTTTTTTCTCGGACGTGATTAAGAGAAAAAATAGTATCTAAAAGACTGAGGGTAAAACAAATACACACACACACACACACACACACATATATATATATATATATATATATATATATATATATATATATATATATATATATATATATATATATATATATATATATATATATATATATATATATCAACATTTATCAGCGCGCCGTTTTAAATACCGTTTAAATGGATCACCTAATCAACTTTTTCCCTTTTGGAAAGTAAATATTATTTACTTTGTGGGGCCAGGAGATTTTCCTATGAAAAAAGAAATTTTATAAAATGTTTTTAGGCCACGTTTAAGTAAGAGAAAAATGAACGAAAAGTGAAAATTTTTTAAACGGCTTCCTTGTTGCGAATATTTTTAAATTTAATAAATGGTTCACCGTTCCCAAATTTAATATGCTTTCTGAAAATTTTAATCTTTTTGTTTCAGATGCCTTTGATAAGTTGTGCTTTACATGGTTTAGCAGCGATATTAGTATAGTTTCGATGGGATCACAGCATACCCATGTCGAAATTACATTATTGCCATTAATTTTAATAAATGTTGTTTAACATAATTATGTTTTATTGCTAAAACTATGAAAAAAAGCTTTTAAGTTCAGTTTTTGCGTTACTTTATTTTTTACATGAAGTAAAATCACTTTTAAGTTGAACTACATTTCTGGCCGATAAACGGTAACCTACCCCTCAGTAATGAATAGCATTTTCATATATTGTAATTAATCTGAATATTCATAATATTACTTGAGATCAAATGATTATGTCTGGATATATAGAACGTGTCATTTCCTTAGAAAAAGGTATAAGAACCTCATATCTCATCGATATATCTAAGCTTTTTTAAAAAACAGTTATCGAATAGTTAAAATTGCAATATACCTCCAGAACAACATCCATTAGATATTTTGTAAACTAGAAATGTACTATGGCTTTTGTAACAAAACAAGAAACCCAATGAAATGAACCAAAAACAATACCACTTAAGTATCCAAATTTATAACCTCAGTGTCAAGGAATGAAACTTCTCACCTTCTGGAATCTCTTAATTTTTATATCCAAAGTACGAGGTTCTACTTTTACAGTAAAATTGAATTGCCGTTATTGATTATTTGAAAAAGTAATATAAAGCGAAAATCTCTACCTTCACAGCTTGAGGGGGAAACTTTACGTATCTACAATTATCAAACGTATATTCTCATTTCTAATACGTACAACTATCAAACTATAAAACGCTTGATTCAGTAGAAAACGTATTATTTATATATCATGAGACGGAAATGCTTTTTCCATTTATTTTGTCGCAATGACTTATCCCATTAATCAAGTTTCAATAACACATTTCATTAATCTCTCTGTAATATTTAGCAAAACAAACTCCAGAGTTTTGTTTTCGAATAGCTACAATTTATCAAAACCAAATAATATGTAAGCATTTTCTATAAACAACTCGTTTTATCGATTCGTAATTAATTATAACATAGCAGTTAGTCTAAAACAAAACGCTGAAAACAAACATTATATTTTTCACGTAAAGCAGGAGACAACTATATATATTTATTATAATACTATTACATTAAAAGCAAAATCCCAAGAAATTATTTTATCCACATGGTTTTAATTATTTGAACTTTTCCTTTAAAATACTTTTTTGATTTCTTCAATTAAATTTGAAGAATTATTTTTTTTTTTTACGTAATTGTCTGAGCGAAGCGAAGGCTAATACTCAGCGAAATATTACTGTCCGGACACATTACAGCTACGATAGATATTAACGCCATGTCCTACTAAAAAAAAAAAGCCTAATAAAAACCTTTCGTCAAGCATAACTCAAAAAATATTTGTTGGATTTCGTTTCTGATTACACCAGAAGGTACCTATGAGGGCCACCTACTGAATGCACCTACTATGAAAAATAAGTTCCAAACCGTTTAAAAATTATATTAAAAAAACTGATAAAAAAGCACAATTTATCTGCATACGTCACCGAAATTTGGTGTGCGTCACTTTCACCGGTGGATGTTTTCGTAGACAACTGGTTTGAACACATGGAGCAAATAAAAAAAAATACGCACGCAGTAATATTGAATAGATCAGTTTCAACCACGTGATCACAAAACTTGCAACAACCCATGGCTACCAGTTTTGATGGGCAAACAAATAATAATACAGTATTCCGTACCACGGTGACCGTTTTTAGCTTGTTGTATAAAATCTGGCCTGTCGTATGACATACAACAGGCTAAATCCGGCTAAAAACTCAGGCTAAAAGATAGTTGTCAGTCTATCGGCTGGAAATTAACAGATTTTTTTAATACTCGTATAACGAAATTTAGGAACGATTGTGGATGATTAAAACAAAAAACATGAGTGTTTATTGCTCCGGGAGGTTATCTTTCTCTGGATGTCTGTCTGTCTATCATACACAATGCAATTTTCTTGTAAAGGATGATATATTTTGCAGTAAAACCTCCATATCGGACACACCCGATTAGCGGACACCTCTATTTAGCGGGCATTTTTTCGATTACCAACCATTAAATAACTGTACATATTTTACTCTCAGTAGCGGACACCTCCAAATAGAGGACAAATTCTGCCCTTCCGAGGTGTTCGCTATTCAGAGGTTTTACTGGTAAAACCTCCATAATGGACACACCCGATTAGCGGATACCTCTATTTAGCGGACATTTTTTCGATTGCCAACACTTAAAAAACTGTACATGTTTTACTCTCAGTAGCGGACACCTCCAAATAGAGGACAAATTCTGCATTCTCGAGGTGTCCGCTATTCAGAGGTTTTACTGTATATATTATTGATAGTTATTTTACAGGGCCGCACAAAAGAATAAGAATATATGAAACGAATATAAACTAAATTCGGGATTGGTAGATCGCTGATGGTAATGTAATTTTAGGATGTTGTTACTGTCATCCGCAGCATGTTTTTAAAGTTTCGTTCATCTAACGAAACCCTACCTGTCTCACCCCCTTGTCTGTCTGTCTGTCCGTCTGTCGCAGAGCCCGTTCTCAGAAACTATATATGTCGGAGATTTGAAAATTTGCATACTTATAGCTGAACACCACACATCAAACGGCAAATAATAAAATTTTGAAAAAGTCTAATATTTAACCCTCTGGGCTCTCTAACTTGTGTATTTTAAACATTTTTTTCTAACTCAGCCCCTAATAAAGTTGGAGACATGATATTTTGCATACTTATGGCTGAACACCTCACATCAAACGAAAAATAATACAATTTTGAAAAAGGTCTAAAATTTAATCCTCTGGGCTCTAACTTATGCATTTTAATCAATTTTTCTAACTCATCCCCTAATTAAGTTGGAGACTTGAAAGTTTGCATACTTATAGCTGAACACTTGCGATAACACGATAAATAAAATTTTTTGAAAAAGTTATATTTAACTCTCCAGTCTCTAACTTCTGTATTTTAAGCAATTTTTCTAACTCAGCTCCTAATTAAGTTGGAGACATGAAATTTTGCATACTTATAACTGAACACCTCACATCAAACGACAAATAATAAAATTTTGAAAAGTCTAATATTTAACCCTCTGGGCTCTAACTTGTGTATTTTAAACAATTTTTCTAACTCAGCTCCTAATTAAGTTGGAGACATGAAATTTTGCATACTTATAGCTGAACACCTCACATCAAACGACAAATAATTAAATTTTGAAAAAGTCTATTATTTAACCCTTTGGGCTCTAACTTGTGTATTTGAAGCAATTTTTCTAACTCAGCCCCTAATTAAGTTGGAGACATGAAAGTTTGCATACTTATAGCTGAACACTTGCGATAACACGATAAATCATAAAATTTTGGAAAAGTCATATTTAACCCTCTTGTCTCTAACTTGTGTATTTTAAACAATTTTTCTAACTCAGCCCCTAATTAAGTTCGAGACATGAAATTTTGCATACTTAAAGTTGAACACCTCACATCAAACGACAAATAATAAAATTTTGAAAAAGTCTAATATTTAACCTCTAATATTTTGTCTCGCGCAATTTTTAAATTTCAACTGTTTTGCAATATTATTTTTTGTTCATTTTGCATAATAAGTGTAATGTGACGTAATTTCTTCTATTTAAGACTTCTAACTCATGTTAATGAATTTATTTTACAATATCCTTTCTCTTTTAAAACTCACATTTAAATATAGTTTTTATGGCGTAATTTCCAATAAGTGCCTGCTTTTTATACCTAATTATTTAATTCTAATTTGAAGGTTTTTTTCTCTTTATAATAGTAAAGTGTAAATATTTTTTTTATTTGAAGCAAACATTATTGTTTGCGCTGTTTATACAGTTAGCAACAGTTTAAATTAATACCATTTTCTAAAATATGTAAAAAATATGTGTCGAAATGCTGAATATTTGAGTTTAAAATAGAAATAAAACCTCAAAAAGGGAGTCAAATAAAAAAAAAATTAATGGAATCTGCAACACCGGGATCTTCTATTGAATAAAATGATCTAAAAATGATTAAATTCCCATGTATAGTTTTTGCTCCTATAAAAATTTTAATGGAACGATTTTTCCAACTTTAGCATTAAATATCTCTTAAAATAATTCTTCGATTTGAAAACTGTATGCATCAGCGTGTTGATTAAATATTTTTGTATAATACCACCGATTTTCATATTTTTCTATGCAATAGTTTTCTTAATATTAACGAAGAAAGACCTCCGGTCACAAAAAATTCAAAACCAGTGGCGGCGGCGATGACAGCGTTAGTTACTTTTTTTAGAATAGAGAGATACATAAGAATAAAAACTTGTCTATCTGTCTGTTTGTAATTCTATAAAATTCCACAATTTGGAAGCCAAAATTGTGAAAAGATACGTACATGTATTAAAACATGGCCGAGGTAACTAAAGTAATCCGGAACCGAAATAATATATAGTTAATTTTTAATTAATAAAAAAAACCACCAATTTAACAGCAATTTCTTATCAAATTTAAACATTTTTCGTTATAGCAGTTGCCAACAATTAAAATACACAAAATTATTACTACAACAATTAATTTTCTACTGCAAGATTTTCACGTGAAAAATGAAAATGAAATAAATAGTTTGCCGAATTTAAAAAAAGGTGAATATTACATCATAACTTTTCTATTGGAAGATATTCATGTGAAAAATGAAAATGAAATAAATAGTTTGACGAATTTAAATGAAAGTGAATATAACTTCATAACTTTTCTATTTCAAGGTTTCCACGTGAAAGAGGAAAATATTACGTCATATTGGAAATATAAAGGACATGGTGGATATAGTATAACGTCATATGAGTATGAAAAATGTATCGAATCATGATAAAAACCCGATTAGGGAAATATTGGCGTATTTTAACATTATTGCTCCAATTATAAATTGAAATAAGTTCATTTATAGCTGTATTATTTTGCGTCTGTTATATGCATTTATACATTTTTATATAGCGTTTTCATATAATTCATTCATACGACATTTCGACTGCCTTTTTTAATGTTTGTTTTGTGTTGTATGTTAAATTTTGAAATTGATTTTTCAGAACAAACATCCTTCAAATTCTGGGCAAGGCCGGGCACTTTAGTTTGTAACAGATAAATGGCTTTTGTATCTGCACATCTAATGCTAATATTATAAAGCATTATAATATTATAAAGTGTATAATATTATTAATGCTTGTACGTTTGTGAGGTGTTATCTCTGAAACTACATAGTCAACTCAAAAAAAATGTTGGTAGCCATCTCTGCTCCGAAAAAAAGACTGTATTTTATGTCAGTGCAAGAACCTACATCGCTGCAGAAGCAAAAAAGTTCTAAAATTGCTATTTCTGCGATATTGATTGGGTTAGAAACTTTAAATTTGGTGTGGTAGTTACTTTTAAGATGAAAATACTCGTAATGAACGCTCTCTAAAAGGTTCAATTTGACGGATAAACGTAAAAGTTTCTATAAAGGTTCTAAACTATGATTTATTTGGAATACGGGAATTTTGGGGATACTGTTGGGGTTAGAAACTAGAACTTTGGCATGGTAGTAATTTATAAGATGTAAATGCTCGTCGTAGAACGAATTATAAAAAATCGAAAGACTAAACAAAGTGGAAAAAGATCTAAAGATGATCTAAATAACGAAGTACATAAAATTGTTAGGAATATATACATAAAAATTGACATGGCTGTATTTATCATGACGTAAATTCTCGCAATAGAACAATTTCTAAAAATGTCGCTATATAAAACAGCGCAGAAACAAAAAAATTTCGAAAATTTTCTATTTCTGTGTTGCTAGCTGAGCCCAAAATCTTGAAATTTTGCTTCGGGTTTGTTTTAAAATATACAATTGTCTCTATGAATGGTTTCTAAAAAATTTAAAATTTAAAAAGATGAAATGAACGGAAAGCGATCTCTATCACCCTTAATTTGGAATTATTAAGTATAGCAACTTTAAATATTTCATAATGCTGCATTTCCTCCGCAAAACACGCAATTTAAATGCAACAAAACTGATAGATATCCACCTAGCATTAAATAAATTGTGTAAATATTGAATAAAGACCTGTAAGAAACAGTGAGTATAGGTTGTCCGAAAGTACTTGTTAAAGTCTTCCTTCTCTAGGCTTTTCTCTCTCTCGCCACGGCCACTAACAGAGGAAAGTGCCGTTTTAAATGTTATATGATTTTTTTATCTGATTCGTTTTTCTAGACATTTTATCATAAGGTCATATTCCCAATTTTCATTAGTAGATTTTTTACATATTAACTTATTCTGGTGAAATTTCATAATCGGGTTCATATTGGCGTATGTTAGCTTGCATGATTTGCCGAATAAATATGTATGGATTTGTAAATTACTTCAAATGACACTTTGACAGCTTAAAAGTTATGCAGACGATATATTCTGATCTTGTTTCATATTTTATGTTGCAATCATTGCCGATTTCTTTTATTTAATACATGCTAAATACAGCTCAACTTGTGCAGAATATGTTTGAAAACAAAACAATACAGCGTATGTAGTGGCCAGCATACACTCATCATTTAAATCCGATCGACATATCTAAAACACACTCTAACGAAGCACTGCATGCCACTGTTGATGTATTCGGTACTTTGATATTATATCAGATTTTGAGGAGAGAATTCCTTAACTGTTATCGACAACCTCATTGCATCCGTGGTAAACATATATTGTACAATATTAACTAAGTATTCCGGGGGAGTACACACCATATAAAGTATAGTCCATTCTTTTTAAACATCATATATTTGTCATTTAAAGTTACTCAAATTAGTGCGAAGCGTCTGATTATGCTCTTGACATCATTTTATACAGTTAAAATTCCGATATAAGATAATTTAGTGTTTCATTTTCTATTTTACTTTTAATATATTGCGTACTTTCAATTTTATATCCATGCATGGCTGTCTTGCATGGTTTTATTTCCCATTTTTTTAAACAGTGTATACGAATTTATATATAAGATTTTGTAATTCTACTATTCGTTTATTTTCGTCATTTCAATTTACGGCAGTATATGGACAATTAAAGATAACATCTAATTTTCTTTGCTTCCACATGTTATCATTAAATCTATATTCTCAGCAATATCGCTCAGACTAATCCCTCTGAGGGAAGTCCTAGTTGTATTTAGTCATAAAAATATATGTTTTATATTTTAACGCAAATCATTTTAATATTTAATCATATGCAATTTTATTATCGAAGCCATCACCCAAGAATTACATATTTTTATATACCTGACAGTATTTGTGAGCAATATAATGTGTATAATAAAGCCATACAGGAAATAACTTTTAAAGACAGAGAGGTAGAATTATACTAGGAATTTTCTAACTAGAGTTACGGAACTTTCTTTTATTGTATAAAACTTTTTGCCGTACAGCTATCGTAATTTTGCGGTCATTTCGTCAAAAATATGCGTGTTGGCGAGATGTAACCCTTATAGCAAATTTAACCTGTTTGCAGTAAAATTCCTAAATTCAATAATAATTGGAGTATAAGAGCTAAAAAAAAATACCCTTTCGTATCCGATTACAATGTCCAATTTCTTATTAAAGACAGCCATGCCTGTAGAAATGAAACAAAATTTAGTTATAAATAGTGATGGATCCAAGATAATTTGTATGATATCGTATAACTGAAGTGCTACATCATATCGTACTGTAAAAAATAATGTATATATATAAATACATATTAGCATATGAAAGTATGGCACAACTCATACTTTCATAAAAATTATTTAAACCAACAGTAAATATGCTTCAAACTTCTTTCTTAAGGGTTCCCATTGATAGTTTGTAATTAACATACTGGAATTACATAAGTAATCAAAGTTCCTATTTTTCTAAAATTACTGGTACTATGCTTTTATTTTTATTTTTTTACATCTTGAGTAGTACATAAAATTTCTATTAGATAGCTTTAGTTTATTATTGCGGAAGCAAACAAAGTTTATTTTGAGCAACTGAATAATTTTTAAGATTAAAATTATAACATAATTTAAAAAACAATTTCCTAGTCTCTACAATGTTTTCCAATGTTTTAAAAGATTTTTCTTTCAAAACTATACGAATTACAAAACACAATCAACTTAAAAGCATCAGAAAAGCAAAATTTTTAAAAAATGCAGAAAGTGGTTCATTGATTCAATAAGAATTTACCGAGTGTTCCAAATTTCCTTCTTCAAATGATTGTTGCCTCAAGGATTGAAAATGGAAGTATAACGTAACTTAAATCAATGAATGTTGTTTTATTAGTTTTCTTTTTTCTGAATATTTTATTTTAGTTTCGAAAAGTTTGTTATAAATTGAATAATATATATTTTCAATGTTTTTTTAGAAACACTCTGTCCGGGAATGTTATTTGGGAAATTATTTTTTCTCTTTGATTCAAAAAGATTTATTTTAAATTATATCAAAAACAAAGAGGGAGAATATAAGATGGCATGAAAAAACAAAGATTTAAATTGGCAGATTTATAATAAAAGAATATCTTTAAAATGTATATGTCACAATTTAATTCAATTTTATAGAATAGGAACTCAAAGCATTAAAACATAATTTAATATAGAATGTAAAAAAAAACAACAACAAAAAAAAAAAAACTGAAATGAAAATTATATTAAACTGACAAATTTATCAGGAAATAAAATCGCCAAAATGGAATGCTTTTCCAAAGAACCTGCATTCTAATTTCATACATCTTATTTATATTTCGAAAAATCATGACAGGAAAATATGTTCAAGAAAGTTTTCATTAAAATGTATTCAAGAAGCCTTATTGGTGTTTCGAACGCATAATGACTCCAAAAAAGAAATGTCTTTGCATTTGCTGCACATCCATGATCTTGTATAATTTCATTTTACTTGGCACGCTATATTGCTAGATGCATAGTTGCATTTACTTTACATCATATTCATAGCATTCGGTTCGTTTCCGCAGTGGCATTGAATTAATGTAGTATTAGGCTGACATCGCCAATGATCCACTCACTGTATTTTCTGAAATATGCACAATAATAAGTGCGGTACCGTGGAAATACATGAGAGACCCACATGCAACTTCTACACCCGAAGCACAATTGATTGAGCAAGCGTTGCACAACGTGTCTACTTTTTTTTTTTTTTTTTTTTTTTTTTTTTGGCAGCTGAAATTTAATTCAATTCACAAATGTTTGACGTTAGTGGCTGCATATAACGCAGCTCGATTCAAACTAAAAGTTTAACTTTTTTTTTGTAGTTTACACAATTATTGTGTACTTAGTAAACCGCACTATCGAGCACTTTCTGAAACGGAGGACTCATGCGCTGGTAAATATTATCTGTCACCATTCCAAGGGAGCAAAATAGTATAAATATGTTCCAGTATGTAACTTTAAGACCAATGTCAGACGCGCGTCTTTTTTGCTGGTATTTTGCTTAAGTATTATCCATTGACAATGCTTATTAATGGATAATACTTAAGCAAAAAAGCAGCAAAAAGGACGCCCGTCTGACATTGATCTAAGGCTAATGTCTGACGAACGTCTATTTGGACGCTTTTTTTTTTTCAACATGAAAAAGAAACACCTTTGCTAGTAGCAGTTTCTTTTTCATGTTGAAGCAAAAAGCTTGCAAATAGACGTCCGTCTGAAATTAGCTTAATTGTTGATAAAGCCTAGGCGTAAACATTCAACTATATATACCATACTACATCATCTGTATAAATTAAGGAATAAGGTATAAAAACCACTTTTTTTTAACACTTTCTTCTCCAATTGAATCGCTTGAGATCATTGTGTGCGTAAAACATAAGGAAATAAAAAATTATATATATATATATATATTACATGCAGACAAAAGCAATTTGCCAATAAAATAATAGAATATTAAATTTACAATACTTCCTGTGTTCAATTAATTTCCATTGCAATGTTGTAGCTGATTGGAATTACGTATGCTTCACTAGTAAAGGCACATCCAGATGTATAATCCATATGTAACTTGCAGGAATTTGCATCCACGTCAGATCTGACATGCACCAGGCGTTATTAGCATACGTTGGTAATTTTTGAAATTTATGATTTGGCTTTCGCGAAAACCATATTAATTCGTTGTTTTTTAATAATAAATTTTGTAACAAAATACTGCTTATATATCGATTTCGTTACAAACAACTCATTTTACTTTTCCATCTTTACAAGAAGAAAGTATTATACTCTTGGAAATTTTCGACTTCCAATTTTTGACAGATTTACTGATTTTTGAAGGTCCTGAACACTATTTTATCGTTTTTAGAGGAGGTATGCCTACGGGTCATATCTTTTTTTAGGAGACTGGGGAGGAGGATCAGATGTCTTCATTATTAGTTTTTATATTATTGACCACAATTGAGCTATTTTTTGACATATATCCGAATTCACTTTCATTTCATAAATTCATTAAACTTTCAGGTAGAGTATAAAATTGGCTGGCTTTATTCATAGACTAAGAAATTAGTTTCTTATAAAAGAAAAGATTCTTACAGAAAATGTTCCCAAAGTTCAAATTTTAAGACTATTTTAGGGCTCAACAACTCCGTTGCTGGACACAATGAGAAAAAAAAAATTCTGCTCAAGATTGTGCTACACTGAACTTTGTGTATACCATCAGAAAAATTCGGTTTAGCAGCTATTTTTTTAGACAGTAAAAACCTATTTATATTCATTTAAAATATAAAAATAATATCGTTAAAAAATAAGGCTTTGAGTGACTTTCTTTAACATCTTCGTGTTAGATTTTAAGGCGTTGTTTGTGGAGAACAAATAAAAATGAAATCATTTCTGGTGTTAATACGTTTTCATTTTCCTCAAAAATATTCACTTTCAAGTTAGAAACAATTTCTTTTAAATTATACTTTCATTATTTTAATGGGAATATATTTCAAAAGTAATCATTTCTAAAAAACGAAATGTCAAAAACAGATAGTGACCCGAGAAAAGTTGATAAAAATCGGAAATATTCGGAAATAAACAATTCGCGCTACATTAATTAACGTATAGTTACCGTAAAAGAGTTGTTAAAAACAGAAATATACCCTTATCTCTATATTAATTAATTTACAATAACCTGGAAAAAGTTTTAAAAAAGGAAGTATACCGTTTACGCTACATTAATTTTATACCTTGGAGCAACAAGGGCAAATGTCCATTTTTCTCAAATGGCAGGAAACCCAATTTAAGTTTGGCACATTACATTAAGAGTAACTAACATTGGCCTCGACTGAATATTTTGTTTTCAATGATCTAATATTGGGAGGACTTTGGTACTTTTAACAATTACTTTATATCGCATCCAAAATTCATTCGAGTATTTAACTCAAATTTCTCAGTTTTGGACATTAGCCCTTTTTGTACCAAGGTACAGAATTAATTGATAGTGACTGAAAAAGTTGATAAAAAACCGAAAATATATCCTTCTTCTTATATTAACAAACGGAAAAATAGCATACTGGTAGTAGGAAATAACGGAGAAATACCAAATAACGTAACGGAAAATTTCGTCAACATTGCTGCCAGTTGTTTTACTGTAAATTCAGGGATTTATTTTTAACATTGTCGATGGAAATATAAAGTATATTTTTTAAACGGAAACTCTCTTTTTAGACAGAAAATGATTCGATGATTAAGTATATAATTTTTATTCATTAATTTCCTCAAACAGTTATTCTAATTTTAGTAATATTTAAAAAAAAATGCACATAAAACAAGGGTTTATTGTTTAACAGTAAGAAATATACTTATTTTCAAAAGCAGGAAAATGGTGTTTGGAACACCCATTAATATTAACTTAGGAATTTTGTATTTTAATAAATATAAAATAAATTTAAAATGCAATTTTGCTCAGACATGGTTTTCCGAACATCTCGCCTAAAGATATTTTTTCTTTGTTAAACAGCCATAAATTTTCCGCGGATCTTTATGAATGTTCTTATTGAATTTTTATTAATACGTAGTAACGTGTTAGCAAGTGATTTTGTGGAGCATTATAAATATGTTAATATAAGAAATATTATTTTACTTTTATCGAATTTAAATGCATAGAATATGGTAATTGACGAGAACAACTTTCATACTTTTTATTCGACACAAATATGAAAAAATATATAAACACTTTAAAAAATGTATTTATTTACAAAAGGCCTAATAATAAATTATTTGATAACAGTGGTGAATAAGATTTTTTTTTCACAGTATGTGACTAAATATGTCTTCAAAGAATTTTCTAAAGTCAATACAATTTATATACAATAAACATAAGTATTTTTAAATTAGTCACTGAAAAATCATTTTTTTGCAGTTATTGTTTTGTAACTCAATATTTTTTTTTATGTTTGAAATGTGAAAAAAAATGTGTGCTGTTTTCTTTTATCCGAATTCAAATAGAATATAATAATTTGCAAAAACAAGATATATTTAAAATTTTAGAGAAATAAATCTAATTGCATGAATATTCTTTTAAATAAATTTGTTGAACTATTATACAGAATAAATATTAAAAGAGACCGGGTAACGAAAATACCTAATAAATATTTATTTTGTAGCAATAGATAAATGGGAATTTTATCGGAAGAAGCTGAATTTAAACTGCTTGAGACCGCATTAGTCAGCAATGGATATATTGCAGATCTTTTTAGGTAGATTTCGTAAGAAATACTACCTATTGCAGTCGTTACCATGGTGCTACTTTTGAAAAATTCCTTCATAACTTTTCATTACATGACCCCAGGAACCCAAAACCACCCCCACCTAAAAAGTTTATATATATATATATATGTATGTATGTATGTACTAAATTTTGTCCGCACGATAAAAGTCGCAATTATGCACGGAACGTCTTCAAACTCGCCAACAACTTTAAGATGGCTAATTTCTCGGCGGGGAATGAAAATGAGCAAAATCGGTCCAAGGGAATGGGATTGGGGAAGGTTTAAAATTTTGAATACCGTCTTAACATGATTCTGATAAAACCAGCTTTTACACAACAATGGCAGGAAAAAATAAATATTTTTCGTTATAGCTGTTGCCAACAATTAAAAAAAAGCAATAAAATTCCCACCACAACAATTGCTTTTCTAATGCAATGCTTTCACGTGAAAAAGTAAATTAGATAAACAGTTTGACGAATTGAAAACAAATTGAATATTACGTCATAAGTTTTCTCGAGCAAGATTTCTGCATGAAAATTCAAAATGAAATAAATAGTTTGACGAATTAAAAAACAAAAAAAAACAACAAAATATTGCGTCATATTGAAAATATAATGGACCACAGCAGGTGAATATGTAACGTCATTGAGTTTGAAGAAACGTATTAAAACATGATAAAAACCCGAGTGTGGAAATATTAACATAATTTAACACTTTGAGGTTCTCTGAATTTGATTTAGCCATTTTTAAACCTATTCCATATACATGCGTGTGTGTATATTAGAATTTTCACAAAATGTTTATCTCCTTAGAGCTCATTCTTAGCAAAGGAACTGGGTTTACCTTTAATCCTGATTTAAGTTTTGTTGGTGAATTTAGTACTTAATTTCGAAATCTACCTCCGCCTGTAGGCCCGAGCCGGGAGGGATTTTTTTTCTCTATATCTGAGAATAAAATATCGGTGTTAGAGAGTTAAGTTTTATGAACGATTTGCATGTTTTGGAACTTCCGTATACGATTTAAGCATTTTTGGAAAATGTTTGACTGCGTCTCAAACTTTGTATCACATAATGTTTGTGGCATCTCTATATAAAAACTAATATATTTTATTTCCTAAATCTTTTTATTCTGTTACAAATTGACAAGAATTAGTGTTTATTAGATTAATATAAATATCAACTAACAAGGAGCGCATGTATGAAGAGCGCATGTAAGAGCGCGAATCTTTTAAAATTTCCTTGGTAGCTATATCACAAGAAATTTAGCAAGAAATTTAAATATCATATTATTTTGGAACTTGGCATGAACAGGTGCAGGTTGGGTTCTAGCTTATATTGAACAGCTATCAAATCTATAAGAATATTTGGCTTGTCTTAATTTTATAAAATAAAACTTTCTAGGCTATACTTTATTTTATATTTCATCGTTTATATCATACTTTAATCTGTATTCAGAGATGTGACAAGCTAACATAGTTTAAAAAGTAAAAAAAGTATTTTCATTAGAGCTGTTTACATTATTTTCATGAACAATAATCTATCTATATTATAAAGGACAAACAAAACTGTGCGTAACGCACATGTCACTATGCGAATGACAACACTTTGGTATTTCAAATGATGGTTTTGCAATTTTCGCTACAGATATTTTTTAGACTTCTAAACATCGCACATTTTCAATTTTTACACCATCGTATAGGGGAAAAATGCACTTTTAAATGCAATTGGTCCTAAAGCTTTATCTCAATTTATTTTTCAAATATTAATTTTTTTTATAGTTTTTAGTACCAGTTTTTTAATCGTCACAACTGAAGCACCCTATTTCTGGTAAAGTTAAAGGCGAATCTTTTTGTTGCCAGGTTTCCCAAGTTTTTGTCCAAAATTCTCTCGACTAATAAAATGTAGGACATTTTTTTTCATTTTATCAAAATAACATAATTTTCTTAATTTCAATTTTCATACTTTTATATAATCTATATATTTAAAACACAAGGCTTCTTTTTAGTCAACTGCCCTGAGCATTCAGCTGAAGCAATTTTACTAATAATTTTTTTTTAAAACTGGAAACTGCTTATTTGTAGATTTGCTCGCACTAGCTATTTTTTAAATGCCCCCATTTTTATATTTTAATTTTAAAAGTATTCTGTGAAATATCTGAAAAATGGTGGTAATTAGATAGCTTTAATTATCGCAGAGAAGAGAGAAATAGAGGTTTATTTATGCCATTTTCTGATAAATATTCAAAATTGTTGATAAAAAATGTTGTATAGGGTTTAGTGGCGTAAAATTCCCTTATGGGGATAATATTTTGAACGGAAAATGACGTACTTCTTTTGAAAACACCCAATTTTCCTCATAAAGTTTCCATGTTTTTTCTGCATGCGTACTAATACTAAATTTACAGACACTAAACAGACACTAAACGAAAATCTTAAGGAAGTGAAAATGACGTCATATTTAAAAGAAAACGATCATTTTTTTTTTTTTTTTTTAGATAAAACTAAACATTTTAACTCAAATGCGTCTAAAAAACATAAATTACACAATTTTTACTCCCCGGTACTGAGTTTAGAATCTCAAGTCAAGAGTGCGACTGTTCACATGCAAATATGTTGCTGATAATCGTGACTTCAAGTTTTGTTTTAAAATGATTTTAAAATGATCAAATTAAAATACCAACTTAAAAAAAATATTGAATACGGACATGTACATTTTGAGAAGGTGAAAAAGATGCCTGGTTTACATTTCATGGGGGGGGGGGGATTCTATGATCGAGTCAAATGGAAAAAAAACATTGTTGTTTTTCATTCCGTAATACCAAGCATAAGAGACTTAATAGACAACTTGATCATAACAAGTGATGTTTATTATATTTTACTGATTAGGTATTTATATTATAATTGACAACCGTACCTGTGCTTAACTCTGACGTCACTTTGAGAATGGCAACACTGGACTATGAAATTTAGGTTTTGGAATTTTAGGCTACTGCTATTTTTAAATTTCTGAATATCGATCATTTTCAATTTTTAGAACGTCGTACAAGGAAAAAATCTACTTTGAAATGCAGTTTGTTTAAAAACTGCACCTTAATTGACTGATTTAATATGTTTTTATAAATAAATGTCAAGCATGTTTTTTTTTAATTTATCATATCACGTGGCTTCTTCAATACCTAATAATAACAGACATTGTTCAGCGTTTATTTCTGAGTAATTTTCCATAACGAAATTAATACTTCATTTATAAATAAATAAAAGAATATTAATAATAAAAACAAAAAAAAATAACATATTTGTAATCGAACAATTTTAATTTAGGTCAGTCAAATAGGAAAAAATTCTTTCATATGGGATTTGTTTGCAAAGTACATCTCAGTTTACTGATTGGCTATTGATTTTAAAAACAATTTATAATGCATGAAATATTTTTAAATTTATTCTCTATGACGTGGAGGTTGCTTACGAAAGATTAATTCGTTTGACCTTAAAACACCATAAAGAGTTCATTATTTTCTTACGGCTCAATATGCTATAAAAAATACTCCATGCATCTCAATATTCCATAAAAAAATTAAAACCTCCTCTAGGAATAAATAAATAAAATGCTATAAATAAAACACAAATTTAACTGGCACGTAATTGAACTACGCGCTTAAAGTTGAGAAATTATCAGAATATAAAAGGATGCCGGCAGTAGCGAAATCTTAGGCTAATAATTCTTAGTATGCAGCTAATACGTAAATATCGGTTTTGATAAATTTCAAAATTTTACCTGATTACATAATTCATATTTTTCATATGAAAAATGCTTTTTTATTGTGAGCGGGCAATCTGAGAAATATATTACATGTAAAAAATTATTAGTTTTCTATTTAAAAAAAAAAAAAAAAAAATGTTTTCATCTATATTTTGTAATCCGGGAAGCATTACCACATTTGTAATTAATTTCGTATTTTATTGATATTTTCGACGAAAGTGTTGCCAGTGGTCATTTTGGCGAAAATTATAGTTGATAAATGAAATGGGTTAGAAAATTATAGAAACATCTCGGGATAAAAAACTGTTAATTATTAAATTTAAAATAAAGAAAGAAAGAACAAAAACTAATTTAATGAGAAAAAATATTATGAAATGGAAATATTTAATTTAAACCAGAAAGTAATATTTGTAATTTTTTAAAATTATTTAAGAAAGTTTTGAGTTGATACCATATTTGGCGATTTTATCTTTTGCGCAGTAGGTTAAAGATAAAAAGCATCTCAAAAATTTCATTAGATAAAATCTGAATAACTTTATTTTTTTCTTTTTTTAAATACTCTTATTGTGAATTTTATACATTCTGCCATTATGTTTCTTACAGGAGAAATTAGCTTAATTATTTTAAAAAAGTGGCTCTAACTGTGACTTGTACGTTATTATGTGGGAGTTTTAAATGGGCTTTAAATGGGAGTTTTAATTACCCTTTGTTGCCAAACAATGCGATTTTAAGCCTAAGAGGCATACGCAGCAGAGATTTTCGCAATAATTATGTTTTTCACTAAAGTCTACGAGAGCATTTTTAGGATAGAAAATATAGAAATTACAGTTAATGCCATAAAAATGGAGTAAAAATTAAAATTTTAATGTAAATTCTTTCGCCATACACACACATTGTAAAATAATTTACTTGCAAACATTTGGAAAAAAATTCACTATACTAATAGGGAAGCCTGCCATATAAATACCGATTATTGGTTTCCCCAAACATGGGAGTTTTTTGCGAAATATGATATATACAAATGCAAATTTATAAATATGAGTTAATATTATAAAAATGGAGTCAAAAAATTAAATTTCAGTGCAAATGCACACACACATAGAATTAAAAAAAAAAATTTCACACATCAAACAAAAAAAAATTACCTTAATTTTCTAGGGCAAACTGCCAGTTTGTTTTTCTACCAAACAAGTATTTTTTGCGGGCTAGAAATTAATTACTGAATATTGTCCATTCTTTTTTTTTTCTTTTTACAATAATGTCGCCAATTGTGTGCATATCAATATTCACTACTAAAAAGTTTGAAACTAAATTTTATTCTTAAGAATATTTGCAATAGATGCTGTGTATTCCCGCGGCCGTTATCTTGATTTTTTTTTTCGGCGTGAAAACAAGTTTTCCGCCAAGCAGTAAATGTTGCCAAGCAGCGATTTATGCTCATGTCAGGCTTAACGAAAATAAAATGTACATAATAAAATAGTATAAACCTTGGGGTTGCCTTATCAATAAACGCCAACAAAAAATCGCTAAGAAATCCGAGATGGCGGCATCGGGAATATACAGAATCCTAGCCGAATATTTATGCAATTATGCTTTATTGTTAAATATATGTATATACAAAAACATTCTGCAATAATAACTGCTTGCTGAAATAAATTTTGGGAAGTGTTCCATGTACTTTTTCTGCTTTTTACGGCAAGCTTCTTTTGGCGATAGATGTTTCGATGTGGTTGTTGCATCTGGGGTTGATTTTGTTTATTACTTGATGCCACTTGTGGATAAATAATAATATTGGATACATATTTTTGTTATAGTTATTATTTTTTCCAGGTTTTTTTAAACGATATTTCACTTTAGATATAATACTATAAACATATCTTAACCTTTGTTATATAATCATATGTTTTAATTTCGCATGTATAATAAATATATAAAATATGAAACGTAAAAAAAAAAAATATATATACAAACATGTATAAGTATATAATATATTTATTTGGTACCACTTGGTTATCCCGTCGATCAAAAATCTATCGCCAAACTATAAGATTAAATGCCAATAATGGTTGATCGTAATTGTCACATTCGCTTGACGTTAACCCTATCACTATGTCCTGGGGTCCACGTGGACCCCAAGCACTTTCAACAAGTTGTCAAAAAATATCTATCCCTCACTGAGTAGTTTCAGCCGGTGACATCTCATATCATAATGTTTCTAATACACGGTAAAAATTAAACTGTACAAATATAAGTGGTACTTGGTATTTTTTTTAATTTGAAAAATAGATAGCATATTTCTGTGTCCTGGGGTCTGCGTGGACCCCAAGTTAAAAAATTCTTAGAATATTACAAAAAATGAAAAAAAAAAATCTTTTAGAACAGCAAATACTTATAACATGGTTCTGAAAATTTTGTTTCACAGATTGTTACTCCCAGAATCCGATAGATGGCGCTAGTTGTCCGCAAATGCGTCCGTTTCTTTCTTTATTGTTCTCCTGTATGAAGGAAATTGTGACTTGACTGCGCTTTTCAATTGAGACTTATGCTTTGATGCATCAAAATGTCACGAAAACGGATTTCGGTAGATGACGCTTTGCGTATGATACAAGAAAGTGATAGTGATGACGATGTAGATATAGATAGCTTCGAGGAGTCATCTGAGTTTGAAAAGAGTGACGATTCAAGATCCGAACTTTGAAACCGATAGTGAATCAGAAAGTAGTGATTCTAGTGACTCTCAACATTTTCCTTGTAAACGAGCTCGTTACACCAATTTGCTAAATCAATCACAAATTTTTGAATCACAATCCGGACGTAAGTGGACGACAAATAACCCTAATTCAGCCCAAACATTGTCAGCTAATATTTTACGAGAGACAAGTGGAATAGTAGGGAATGCTAAGAATCTAACTAATAAATTTGATTCCTAAAACTGTTTATAACGCCTGAAATAATCAATGTTATTGCCCGAGAAACTAACAGAAGGGCAAAAAAAAGTGATAAAATCTTGGAATCAAGAACATCCGACAAAAAAGAAGATTTGGAAAGAAACCGATGAAACAGAACTCTATGCTTTTATTCGCTTAATCTTTCTCAGTGGTGTCTACAAATCTGCGAATGAAAGTTTGGAGGAAATGTGGTCCACGGACAGTGGAAGGCAAATATTTCGTGCTACTATGTCAATGCAACGTTTTCAAAATCTGCTTCGATTTTGTAGATTTGACAATGATGCAACGAGAAATCAAAGATCGCAGGTAGACAAATTAGCTGCCGTTCGTGACGTTTGGCAAATGCTGCTCGAAAATCTGGCAAAATATTACAAACCTGAAACAGATCTAACTGTCGATGAACAATTAGTGGCAACACGTGGTCGATGCAGTTTTCGACAATACATACCGAGTAAGCCCGGAAAGTATGGGATAAAAATATTTTAGTGTTGTGATTCAACTACAACGTTTCATTTGAAAGGAGAAGTGTATGTCGGACGACAACCTGGTGTTGCATTTGGAGCAAATAATATTTCGGAAACCGTCAAACGATTAGTTGACCCTTCGAAGAACAAAGGTCGCAACGTTACCATGGACAATTACTTCACCAACGCGCAGTTAGCAGAGGATTTGCTAGTTGCAAAAACTACAGTAGTTGGAACAATTCGAAAAAATCGAAAGGAAGTTCCTAAAGAATTACTGCCAAATCGTCAGCGTGATGAGAAGTCTTCTATCTTTTATTTTGATAAAGAACTCACTCTAGTTAGCTATACTCCAGAGAAATGGAAGGCAGTCATTTTACTGTCACCCATGCATCATGACAAGATGATAATTGAAGAGGAAGATAATAAGCCAGAAATTATTACTCATTACAATTCAACAAAATCTGGAGTTGACAACTTTGATCATTTATGCAGATTCTATACTTGCAAGCGAAAGATACGCCGTTGGCCTATGGTCTTCTGGTTTAATATGATCGACAGAGCAGCTGTTGCTGGGTTCATTATTTGGATTTCAAAGTACTCAGATTGGGAATTTGGAAAGCGCCATCAAAGACGCTTATACCTGAAAGATCTCGGGAGAGAATTAGTAAATGATCAAATTCAGAGAAGACTGCAGAATTTTCAAACGCTGCAACCTGGAGTTCGCCTTTCACTCAAATCATTAGGGATCGAAATTCCGAAACTACATACTGAAACTACGGGATCTGGAATTCAAGAACCTAATAAAAAGGCTAGGTGCCAGCTATGTCCACGTTCTATGGATAGAAAAGGGAAGACCCGCTGTTCTAGTTGCCATATCCCTTGTTGCCCGGAACACCAGAAGACAGTTTGTGAGGTATGCTCGGCCAATATTTAGAATATGTTAAAATTAATGTAAATTTAATATTTTTGGGTATAAAAAATAAATTTTATTATGAAAACATCAGCGTTATTTTTTTTTTTTTAATTTAACTAAGTAAAGGAAAAAAGTACTTTATAAGATATTTAAACCATATTAAACATGTGTAGCATAGTATGGGGTCCGTGAGGACCCCAGGTCACAACAGGGCATGTTTCGATAGGACATAGTGATAGGGTTAAGCAAGTTACGCGGTTTACGTTATCAGGTGATTTTTATTTCAACGTTTTATTTGTATTTTTTATTAATGTTATGTTAATTTATTTGCTCTTTCGTTATTTAAAATAAAGATTATGTCAATTTCTATAATTTGGCGAGTGGTTTGATGATTTATAAAATTTTTCGAAATTGGTCGACGGGATAACTAAGTGCAGTAGAACCTCGATTATCCGAAGTAATTGGGACCGAGACTCTTTTGGAAAATTGAAATATTCGGGCAATCGAGAATGGTTAAATTTTAAGATTAAGGAGAAATATATGCAATATTTCTTATTATGGTAACAAGTGCTTAATAAAAATAAAGCAATAGCAAAAAAGAAACAAGAATAACTTACCTGAATTTTAATTTTGAAATTAAGTACCTTTTACATATATCACAAGGGTTTAAAAAAATGTTTTGTTTGTCGCGCATTCGATTGTCTTTGTTTGGAGCTCTATCACGGAGTTTTTTAATATTATTTGTTCACCAGTATCACAGTCTTTCTGCTGCTCCAGCCATGCAAAACCTTTTGCAAAACTTCAAAAACTTCAGAATTGCTAGTTTGTTCATTTTCTTCGTTCCTCTCCGTAGCTTACGGGAGATCAAGTTAAATTCAAATGAACTCTAAGAAAGGGTATCGAAAATATTTATATGTACTCGTAGTTCGGAAAGGACTTCTTGCGCAAAAGAAATATGACAGATTAAAAAAAATAGATTTTGCATGCAAGAAATGTGATAGTAAAAAAAAAAAAAAAAAAGCTTTAAAATTGGATTTTTGGTTAACCGCGAGTTTCAGTTAAAAGAGTTTCGGATAAAATAGATTCTACTGTAGTACCATTTATTTATATGTGTATATAATATGTATTTATATGGCTATCCTCTCTCTCTCTCTCTCTCTCTCTCTCTATATATATATATATATAATTACATGCATAATGTTAAAAAATAATACAAATCTGATGTTTATAATTACATGCATAATCTCTCTATCTCTTCTCTCTATTCTAAAAAAAAGTAACTACCGCTGTCACCGCCGCCGCCGCCGCCGGTTTTGAATTTTTTGTGACCGGAGGTCTTTCTTCGTTAATATTAAAAAAACTGTTGCATACAAAAATATGAAAATCGGTAGTATTATAGAAAAATGTTTGATAAACACGCTGATGCAGACAGTTTTCAAATCGAAGAGTTATTTTAAGAGATATTTAATGCCAAAGTTGGACAAAATCGTTCCATTAAAAAAGTTTTATAGGAGCAAAAACTGTACATAGGAATTTAATCATTTTTAGATCATTTTATGCGTCAGAATTTCCCGGTGTGCAGATTGCAGTTAGTTTTTTAATTTGAATAATTTTTCGAGGTTTTATTTCTGTTTTAAATTCAAATTTTCAGCATTTCGAGAGATATTTTTTACAAATTTTAGAAAATTGTTAATTTAAACTGTTGCCAACTTATATTAATTTAAACAGTCCAAACAGTAATGTTTGCTTCAAATTAAAAATTTATTTTACACGTGACTATTATAAACAAAGAATATAAAAAGCAGGAACTCATTGAAAATTACGTCATAAAAACTATAGTTACACGTGAATTTTAAATGAGAAAGAATATTGTAAAATAATAAATTCAGTAACATGCGTTAGATGTCCTAAATAGGAGAATTTACGTCATATTACACTTATTACGTAAAATGAACAAAAAATAATATTGCAAAACAGTTTTAATTTAAAAATTGCGCGAGACATTTACTTGACATTTTAAGATGATCATAATATTTCATTTCTAACAAAAGTATTTTGACGTGAATATTAAAAAGAGAAAGAAAAGTTTGGTGAAAATTACGTCAGATTATAATTGTCAGATTCAAATTATAATTCAATCTTCCGAAATCTTTTTAAAGGCGATCAAATTAGCGTGCTGTTAGAGTCTGCGGTGTCTGAACGGGGGTTGACGAGCGTAGCTCGTAGGGGGCAGAGCCCCCTAGTGGATAAAAAAATAATACAAATATGATGTTTATAATACAAAACTATATGATTATAAAAATTTAAAACCATGTTTTTCCGTCACTTAAATTTTTTTTCTAAAACGGTCTTTCGGTGCGATTTTGGATTTCTTCGCCAATTGCGCCAGCTAGAACAGGATACGGATCTCTTCCCTGCACACTTTATATTGTTTTTAATTCATCATTTCTTTTTAATTTTTTCTGCAAATCTCCTGTTTTTTTTAGGAATGTATTTAAAATATATTGGACTAATTTTCCATAATATTCTGATCACCAGCCAATAGTGTTTTAATATATTGATGGAAGTTTTATTTGTATTTGAAGATTACAGATAATTGCCTCATTTCTCCCCCAAACGTTACTAAAAATGATCAAAGAAAAGATTTATGTCAAAAAAGCCCAAATTTTGCCCAACGCATAAGATAATGTAACAGCGCAATGGCGTTCGTATCGTTTTCAGCAATGCAAAAGCTCATTCGAGATGAAGGTCCATATTACTTTAAAATGTAAAGTCAAATCCATGATTTCGTTTTATTCATGTTTAGTTTTGAAAAATAGACCAGCGCAGCGGGCTCAGTCTGCTAGTAACTTATAAATTATCTCTAAGAACATTTTAAAAAAAAAATTCGAAATTTAAATGGGGTGAAAATGCACAAAAAGCGTTCTAAATGTTGTTTCTACGCAATCTCTGGAACTACCTAGCCGATTTCAAAAGTAATGGTATCAAAATGATTATGTTAGTCCACGTTCGAACATTTGCTATATCTTAAATCGATGCCACTAACCCAAAGGGGACGTAAGAGAAAGAAACTTTCTAAAAATGCGATTTTTATGTTACTGAAGGACTTAGAAATATGAAATTTGGAATTTTAGATACTTATCTATACTAATAATATTATAAAGAATTAAAGAATATTTCAAATGAAAAACAAATTTCAAATTAATTGCTTAAGAGGCGCAAAGGCCAACATAGTGAAAAAGATTCCATGCCGGGACTCGAACCCGGGGCATCAGTATAGCGCACTGACGTTCTACCAACTAAACCACATAGAACAATACCTAGCCTTGTAAATTTCTCACTGTTATATGTTGGCAAGGCTACAAACGCAGCACAAGATGGAATATCTATCGTGAGCCACCGACCTCGGGCGAACACGAAACTTAATTAAATCCAGCATCGATAGAAAACTATATATTAATACCTGGAAATTATTCCAGAGAGAAACATTCGTCTTGCATACAATATTTCAAACGAAAAACAAATTTCAAAGTAATTGCTTAAGAGGCGCAAAGGCCATCATTGTGAAAAATATTCCATGCGGGACTCGAACATGGACCATCAATATAGAGCACTGACGTTCTACCGACTAAACCACTTGGAACGATACCCAGCCGGGAAAATTTCTCACTACTATATGTTGGCAAGGCTACAAACGCAGCACAAGATGGAATATTTATCGTGAGCCACCGACCTAGGGCGAACAGGAAAATTAATTAAATCCAGCATCGATAGAAACTATATATTAATACATGAAAATTATTACAGAGTTAAACATTCGCCTTGAATACAATATTTCAAATGAAAAACAAATTTCAAAGTATTTGCTTAACAGTCGCAAAGGACCAACATAGTGAAAAGTTTTTTATTTGAAATATTGTATGCAAGGCGAATGATTCGATCTGGAATAATTTCCATGTATAGTTTCTATCGATGCTGGATTTAATTAAGTTTCGTGTTCGCCCAGGTCGATGGCTCACGATAAATATTCCATCTTGTGCTGCGTTTGTAGTCTTGCCAACATATGATAGTCAGAAAATTTCCAGTCTGGGTATCGTTCCATGTGGTTTAGTCGGTAGAACGTCAGTGCCCTATACTGATGGCCCGGGTTCGAGTCCCGGCATGTAATCTCTTTCACTATGTTGGCCTTTGCGCCTCTTAAGCAATTACTTTGAAATTTTGTTTTCATTTAAAATATTGTATGCAAGGCGAATGTTTCTCTTTGGAATAATTTCCATGTATTAATATGAAGTAAAGATTGTTTCTTTGTTTGTAGGAGGTATTCTCTGGAACTACAGCACCAATTAAAAAAATAATGATATCGAAATGATTGTGTTAGTCCGCGTTCGAACATAGGCTATATCATAAATCGATGCCACTACCCCAAAGGTGGTTTAGGAGCAAACGACTTTCTAAAAATACGATTTTTGTGTTACTGAAGGGCCTACAGAAATGAAATTTGGAATATTAGTTACTTATTACATATAAATGATATCTAAGAATGCTTCTTAAAAAATTCGAAATATAAATGTGGTGATAATGCGCGAAGAGCATTCTAAAATATGTTCCAAATGGTAATATCTACGCAATTTCAGGAAGTATCAAATCGATTTCAAACGTAATGGTTGTAAATGGATGGTGACAGCCCTTGCTCTATCATAGGCTCGGTTTTATGTTTGTGTCACTAATACCTGGGGATGCAGGAGCATAAAACATTCTAAATTGCGGTTTTTGTGCTATGGAAGTGCTTAAAATCATGAAATCTGGAATGTTAGTTACTTATAACAAATCAATGATCTCTAAGAACATTTCCTAAAAAAATCGAAATTTAAAACTGGTGATAATGCGCGAAGAGCATTCTAAAAAACGGTCTAAATTGTGATTTCAACGCAATTTTTTGAAGTAGGGTAGACCGGGGCACGTTTACGCAGTGCACGTTTTCCGCGTCACCATTCATGACAGATTGATGCAGATCCCTAGCGTTTATTCTCTCACGTTTTTGAGTGTCAGTGAAGC
The DNA here is from genome assembly GCA_963932465.1 of Maratus speciosus. Lineage (NCBI taxonomy): Eukaryota > Metazoa > Arthropoda > Arachnida > Araneae > Salticidae > Maratus > Maratus speciosus. The sequence goes on along the minus strand of OZ010795.1, from coordinate 293,119,536 downwards.
TTCGGTCTAGCATGCGGAAAGAATAACCTGTTTTCTGTCAAGGTGAGTAAATTGTGTGTTGAACTTATTGCAACTTATTGTGAACTAATAATACTTAGTTAAGGATAAACAAATATCTGAACATTAGCAGAATTTTATCCTCTTTTGAGAACTGTATATTTATAAACAGAAATGTTATTAATTTTCGATGCACGTTAAAAATAAATCCAAACATGGCGACGGGGAACGTTTACGCATTGACATCGGGGCACATTTACGCACGTTCTTAATACACAAAGGTGTGAGATGCGCAACATCTGACGACCATTTGAAAAGGCAGGACCAAGGTTTGTCACCAAGAAAGGAAAGAAAAAGAGGAAGTCCGCAATCCTAACTGATACATCGGTTAAAGAAGCCCTCACATCAGAGCAGTGAGAAGCGAAAAAGAAAAAAATAATGATTGCACAACAAAACAAAAAGCAGAAATTCGTTGTAGAAAACATTCTAAATTGCGATTTCTATGCAATCTGAGGCAGTACTGAACTTTCAAACATAACGGTTTAAAAATAATGGTGGCAGCACTTGCTGCAAGGCTATATTTTATGACTGTTTCCACTTCCCCAAAGGGGGTGCAGGAGCAAAATACGTTCTAAAAATGCGATTTTTGTGTTATAGAAGGACCTAGATTCATGAAACTTGGCATAGTATATATTTATTCGATATAAATGATCTCTAACTTCATTTCTTAAAAATGCGCGGGTAAAAATGCGCGAAAAGTTTTCTAAAAACGTTCTAAATGTCTATTTGTGAGCATTCTCAGGATGAATCAAACTGATTTCAAAGGTAATGATAGAAAATTGATGCTGATAGCTCCTGCTCTATCATAGACACTATTTCATGACGGTTTCACTACCAACAGGTGGTTTCAAGAGCAAAAAACTTTCTAAATTGCGATTTTGTGAGCATTAGGTGCTAGCAAGTTGAAATTAGTCATGGTACATATTTATTAGATATAAATTATCTTTAAGAACAGTTTCGAAAAAAAAAATGGAAATTTAAAAGTGGTGAAAATCGTTCTAAAAGCGTTCTAAATTGCGATTTTTACACATCTCAGGAAATATCAAACCGATTTCAAAAGTAACGGTTGCAAATTGATAGTGATAGTTCCTGCTCCAGCATAGGCTAAATTTTATATTGCTTTCATTACCATCTAGGAGTTGCAAGAGCAAAACATTTTCTAATTTGCGTTTTTTCACAACTCAGGGGTCTAACATTTTGAAATTTGGCATGGTCATTACTTACAAGATGCAAATGCTTTCTGAGAACCGTCGAAAGAAAATTCTAAATTTAAATGGATGAAGTGAGTCAAAAGCTTTCTAAAAACTTTCTAAATTGCAATTTTTCTTAATCTTATGAAATACCAAATAGATTTAAAAAATATTGGTTTCAAATTGGTGGTGATAGAAGCTGCTATGATTCATAAGCTATATTTTATGTTGGTGCTAGTACCATCAGAGGGTTTCAGGAGCAAAAAACATTTTTAAATTGAGATTTATGTGATACTAAAGAGGCTATATACATTAAATATGTCACGATAGTTACTTATAACATATAATTCCCTATAAGAACAGTCAAAAGTAAATTCGAATAAAAAAAGGGGGTGAAGCGAAATGGAGGAGCGAAATGTGCTCTATAAAAGTCATAAATTTCGGTTTATATGCAATCTCAGGAAATGTAAACCGATTATAAAATTAATAGTTGCGAATCAATGGTTATGGTCTTTGATTCTGTACAGGCTATATTTTATGCTGGTGACTCTACCACCTGGGGTTGGCAAGAACAACAAACATTCTAAAAAAGTCCTTTAAAAGCTTTCTAAATTACGCTTCTGTGGAATATTAGGAAATACTAAACACATTTCAAAATTAATATTGACAAATTAATAGTTATAATCCCTATTTCAACATTGCATTTTATGTTAAGAGTGATGGTAGACCATTGGACAAGAAGCTTTGAATTTGACATGATGGTTAATTTTAAGATGTAAGGAGATGGTTTCCAAAAAAATCAAAACTTTAAATGAATACTGAAATGAGCGTATTAATCGATCAGAAAAGTTTCCAAATATTTTCGAATTATTACTTATATAATTTTAGTTCTTTTTATTAATTTAAGTATCATTTCTGCCTAATGCAGTGTAATAATGAAGTTTAGTCACACCGTGTTTTAAATAGTAATTTTTGAATAATTCCTAAAAGTATAATTTCTTTTAATAGGCATATAAATATCACTTGGCATATTTCATCTGTTACTCGAGCAAAACCGCGGGAATTGCTAGTAAAGAATATTTTTTTTTTTTACTTTCTGTATATCTTGCGTAACGAAAATTCTCACTTAAAAATCCCTCACGCTTCCCTTATTACTTTTTTTATTCGCTTAAAATTTTAAAAACTATTTAAAATTCGTGTCCAAACCACTATTTCATCTTTTCAGTTACTCGATACTCATTGGACAAGTCTGGAGATTTTATATAATGATTGTTTTACGTTAATTTAGACTAGATTGGAATGAAGGTTTACAGCAATTGGACAATTTAATTTTGTAAGATATGTTTTTGAAACATGTAATATTATTAATTATTTAAAAACAACGTTTAAACACACAATAAAATAAGTTAATTTGAACAGACGTATACGTTTCGTGAGTTACAGGACTCACGTCCTCAGTGTATAGAAACTGTAAAAACAATATCATTACTTACTATGTAATATTATGCTCCATTACTTTATATTCAATAATTACTTCAGAAAAAATAACCAAATTTTTTATTTACCGACATGAATTAAATTTAAAATTTCTTTCTAAATAAATGCGTTGATAAATATGAAGATAGAAAAACTGTTACATTATTAATATTATGAATTTGTTTTTGTAATAACATTCTATAATTATTAAAATGTTTGAACACAGATTTTTTTTTATGATTTGGAGGGAATTTAATACAAATGTTAATAGAATATTCTGCATGACTGAAATACACTGTTAATAATAATGTGAAATGTAAATCTAAATGCAATTCATCCAAGCTTGATAATGAATATTTCAAAAGTAATGCAACTAGAAATATTTTTAAAGCAGGCAGGTTGCAGAGTTATGAATCTTTGTGTGTTTCGAGTTCCTCTATTTTTAAATAAAAACTTTTGACTTACTTAAATGGAATGGCGCATCCAATGGCTCACAGAATGTACCATCCGTGGGACAACAAAACACCTTAGTCTATAAAGGTTTTTCTACTAATAAAAAAAAGCATTGATTATGAAACTCTTTCAAAGCGCATCCAGAATAATGTTACAAAACTTCACTATTTATTACATCGAAACATAATGTCTAACTATAACCAGTAAAATAGCATAACACATTTGAGAACCCAATTTCCGCAATTCTTATCTGCAGTCGGAAACTTATACGAGTTCATTGAGCATCCCAGTATATGATATATAGATTTCTATATATTAACTAAATACATGCAAAATATTTGTTCAGTTTTAAAATACATACCACTGTTGAATATTCCCCTTTAGCGATTTTCGTTAATATAGAGAGAGGTACGTGAATTATTTTGTGCTGTGTCCAAGTATAAGAAATATAGAATTTATGCATAACGAGTAACATGCAAAAAGTTAGTTACATTTAAAAGCATATAACGAAATTGAAAATGCACTTCCAGCAATTAACGTCGAAAGCTGCTGTAACCGATTTCTTTTCTGTGTCCTGTAAAGAAACGATAAGTACTATAAACCTGTTATTCTAAAGTGATAATCTTGTACTGAAATTCAGTAATTTATATCAATTTCAGTACATCTGAAACAGAGTAATTGCATTAAAATACACTATAGACGATTTTCTCCATTGACCACAATGTAACGGAATTATTTTGAGTGGAACTGTGAATGAATTATTAACTCTACAAACTTCTTATTCAATGCCGAAAATGTTATGTTAAATATCATTAACATAAATCAATTGCATGGAATTCCTAGCATATTTACACGAGTTAGAGAGTGGAGAGTCAGACGGCAAACAGGCGGACAGACAAATTCAATTCAGAAACAATTTTCAACTATTTTGGAAAGCATTGAAAAACGTTGTAAATAGTTATTCTGTAAACTTTTAAAAGTTTGATGTTGTAAACATGTTAAACTTACGATGTCTTCATTTTCTTCGTATTAGTTTAGTTTGTTTATATAAATTCCAAAATGTGTTTTAAATAGCTAAAGAATATAAATTATGAAACAAGAGGGACAGAGTCAGAGTAAGTGAAGCAGGCAATTCTTGAATTTTATGAGCCCTAGATGTAATTATTTGATAAACAGTACAGTATATTTATATGGATTTTTACTATAAAGATACAGAGATACAAGCTACCAAAGTTCTTTGAATAAGATACAGATTCGGATGCTAACAAAACATTAAAGCGAATAAAATACATAAGTGAAAAATAATTCGTTTTGAATCTGTTTCCGTTTACGAACTTGTATTTAATGAAATGATTGTAATAAAAATTATTGCCTATTGGATATGTTTAAATAACACCTCACTATAAACTATCGTCATCATATTTATCTGTTATAACACATATGAGTCAGGCATTATTTAGCAATGATAAGTAGTTAGCACACCAAAAATCTATTTAGGTTTTTTTTCGTTTTGTTTATTTAAATCACACTATTTCATTAAATTTAATTCCCTTGACTAAAATAATGATTTGTAATTATGCATAATACTTCATGTACCTTTCCTTCGCATTCCATTTATTTCTTAACAGAGGTTTTAGTACAATGATATTTCTCGCTGTTATTTCCCTTTGCCTAAACTACATGTTCGATATCAAAATATATAGAAACATATACATAATATTTGTATTTAAAAAAATCTTAGCTAGACGTTCATATGTGATGTATTCCGATAACTATATCAAAATGGTTGCGTATTACATTAACAGATGTATTAAATAATTAAAAATAAGATACGATTTAGAGTTCGCTGGTTTGCATGAGATTGATCCTGAATGAGACGGAATTTAAGATATAGATAACTTAAATTATAGCCTTATAATTTTAAAATAAACAATTTTATTGAGAAAATCTTTAAAAATAAACTACACTGAAAGAATTGCATAAATTATGCTAACACTTTTTTTTTTAAATTTCTATAACTGTGAAATTTATATGATTTCTTTGGAAAATGTTCTCATTTATGCACCCAAACCACTCAAGTATTTTTGACTCATATAATTTATATCCATGTTCATTTTTTTTTCAAATTTTATTTTTTTGCGTTGTTAACTTATTTTATAATTAGATTACGTACTCCAATTGTTTTTATATAATCCGCAATGACTGTAAATAATGTCAGTACTATTAGATTTAAATAATTTTATTTATATTGTTTAACAAAAGTATAAATTTGATATAGCTTCATCCACTCCGAATTTGATTTTAGCGCTTGTATAACTTACTGGTAGCGCGGTATATATTTCTTTGCGCGAATGTAGCACTAGCAAGATACAAACACTTATGCACGCCAAAATGTAATATAGTACATATATCTTTAAAGCTAGTTGAAAAAAGGTGTTATTTAACTTATCGATGTAATTTGGTTATGCTGGTTTTTATTTTGTCTATACTTCGTAATTAAATATTTTGAAGGAAAACTCATTTCTAATATTAATTGTAAAACCTTTATTTAATTTATATATTGAATTCATTCTAGATCTATTTTATTATTTTTGACGAAATATTGTTTTAATCGAATGAATATTTAGATGCTGTAAATATATATTTTGTCAGGTGAAATTATTGTTATCATACTGAATATTTATCATTTTATTTACAAGAATTATTTACACACATATATATAAGCTAGACGTCCTGCAAGCCATGTACCATAATGACTGTAAGTAAAAAATAGGGTTAAAGCTTGTAATAAAAATATATTTTTGTAACGTGAGAAATTCTCAAAAATGTAACATTTACAAATTTGTTCCATTTAAAATTTATCGCAATTTCTCTATCTTAAGTCAATTAATAAAAGTTTTATTAAAGTACACTTTTATGTTAACTGACTGAAGAGTTCATTTAAATATTCTTTAAGAACAGCTTGGAGCCTAAAAAAATTTAAACATAGTGTAATGTTTATATGTTTAAATGAAAAACAATCATTGAAAAATAATTAAAAGTGGAAATCATATTTTAAAATCTAATTTCATTTAGAACAATTATTATTGATCTCACTATACTGCCCTTGTTTAACCATCTCTTAAAGTCACCATTTTAGATAATAAATAAAATTAAACAATGTCCAAATCTCAGCCGAAAATATGCCTCATAATTTTTGCATGCACCTCTTTATTATCCTGGAAATGTTTCAATACTTTGTTTCAAATGTTTCTTACATTTCATTAAATTTTAATCTTGCAATTCTTCAATTGCAATTTTTTATTGTTCAGACGCATTTGTTGATAAGAAATGTGTATTATTTGATACGTTTTAGCTTTATTTTAAAAATCTAATATTAAATTTATCACTGAAACTATGTTTTAATTTATAATGTGGTATAAATCGGTTTAAACGTATGCTTCTGTAATTAATCTGATAACTTTGAAAAGAATATAATGCTTAAATGAACAAAAAAAAATAATTTTGAAACATTTAGGGTAGAGTGGGTTGGAACGGGACATTGAGAGGAAAGGAACAGTAGGTTTCTCTCGTTATGTATTATTCTAAACATTTCCTCAGTCGCACACTAGATGAAACAATTGTATCCCAATCTGCTGCTGAAAAAAGTTGCTGATCTACATAAGCTTATAATTGTATAAAGAAAAAGAATATTTCAAGAATCAAAAGTAAATTTGTTTCATATAATTTTTTTGTTTGCTGTACATTAATGTCTTGTTTATGCGTAGATGTAATAGTTTCCCTATTTATAGAACATTATAGTGTATATTATCAAAATTTTAAAGTAGGCTTAAACGCAGCATTGTTGTTTATACAAGTAGTTTTAGATAAAAGAAGGTGGTGGGAAGAATAGGACATGCCAGCAAAGGAAGGAATGGGACAAGTCTAATTCCTTCTTTTGAAGAAGATGAATGTAAATTACTAATAATATTGAAATATTTTAATAAAGAAAGATTAAATTTAAAGAGAAATAACTGAAAGTTTGAACAAACAATATTTTTAAACTTAAGCCTGAGACATAAAATAAATAAGAAAAGAAAGGAAAAAAAAGAAAAAAAGAAAAAAATTTAGTTTTCATAAACTTCCAGTGATGAAGATACTGGGATTTGATATTGTGACACACATTCCCTTTTTTGCAGTAACCCCCCCCCCCAAAAAAAAAAAAAAAAAAAAAAAATTGTCATGTAGGAAATCAATTGGTCTAATGATAGTGTTGACATCGGCGTAAATGATTTTCCTCTGGTTATATATTATTGCAAGAATACAGACATAAATTATATAGAAATAATTGAAGCTGTAGAGGAGAATTTTGGTTTAAATGTTCAGTTCATAATGAAAAAGAATGATAACTGGAGATTCTAATTTTCTTCACAAATTGACATAAGTAATGTTGAGAAGACAGACGTTCTGTTTAAAGTTCCAACTCCACAAATGATTGGGCAGACAGTCTGGTTTCTATATGCACTCCAAACAGAGTTATCAACCTACAATCTTTGTTAGACTGTATTGTGTACATACAGGGTGCAATATGTTATCTATCGCCGACCATTCATTTCTCAACCATATGGTGTATATGTCGTAGGCTAATTGAGAAATCCGGCTCTTTGCAAACAGCCTAGGCTCTTTGCAAAGAGCCGGCCTAATTGAAGAATTCATCTCCCTTTTTCCAATTAGCCTGATGTTTTTCAGGCTTATTGCAAAGAGCCTAGAAAGCGTTAGGCTAATTGAAAAATGACCACTTATTATCCGATCAGGGTAATATTTTTACCTCACAGGCTATCAAAGCCTGAGAGCTTATGTGCCCGCCGATTCTGTACGTACGTGTGTACGTACGTACGTACGTATGTAAGTAACAAGATAACTCTTGATAGAAATATCCGATTTGCTTCAAATTTCTTTTTCTAGGTTCATTCTGATAAGGTGCTTCCCTGATTAGTTTTTCGGGTTCATTGGTTAAGGATAAAGGCGGAAAAGATGGCCTAGTCCCCCCCCCTCCCTTAATTTATATAAATGGGTTTTTCATGCAGAAATATTCGATTTGCTCCAAATTTGGTATACCGGTTTATTGTGTTAAGGAGCGTCCCTGATTAGATTTGGAAGCTCATTATTTAAATATAAAGGGGGGAAAGGGGGCTACCCCTCTTAATTTAGATAAATCGGTTTTTCATGATGAATTATTCGATTTGCTCCAAATTTGGTATACCGGTTTATTGTGTTAAGGAGCTGCCTTGATTAGATTTGGAGGTTCATTAGTTACATATAAAGGGAGGAAAGGGGGGGCTACCCCCCACCACCGTAATTTAGATAAATGGGTTTTTCATGCAGAAATATGCGATTTGCAATAAATTTGGTATACCGGTTGATTATGTTAAGCAGCTTCCATGATTACATTTGGAAGATCATTATTATGTATAAAGGGGGGAAAGGGGGGCAATTGCATCTCCCCGTAATTTAGATAAATGCGTTTTTCATGTATAATTATTCGATTTGCTCAAATTTGGTATACTGGTTTATTATGTTAAGGCGATGGCTTGATTAGATTTGGAGGTTCATTAGTTAAATATAAAGGGAGGAAAGGGGAGGGGCTACCCCCCCCCCTTAATTTAGGTAAATGGGTTTTTAATGCAAAATTATTCGATTTGCTCCAAATTTTGTATACGGGTTTATTATGTTAAGGAGCTTCCCTGATTAGATTTGGAAGTTCATTAGTTAAGTATAAAGGTAGGAAAGGGGGGCTAGACCCCCCCCCCTTAATTTAGATAAATGGGTTTTTCATGCAGAGTTATTCGATTTGCTCCAAATTTCGTATACCGGTTTATTATATTAAGAAGCTTCCCTGATTAAATTTGGAGGTTCATTAGTTAAGTATAAAGGGAGGAAAGGGGGGCTAGACCCCCTCCTTAATTTAGATAAATCGGTTTTTCATGCAGAGTTATTCGATCTGCTCCATATTTCGTATACGGGTTTATTATGTTAAGGAGCTTCCCTGATTAGATTTGGAAGTTCATTTGTTAAGTATAAAGGTAGGAAAGGGGGGGCTAGACCCCCCCCCCTTAATTTAGATAAATGGGTTTTTCATGCAAAGTTATTCGATTTGCTCCAAATTTCGTATACCGGTTTATTGTGTTAAGGAGCTGCCTTGATTAGATTTGGAGATTTATTGGTTAAGTATAAAGGAGGGACAGGGGCTAGTGTCCCCTTAATTTAGATGAATGGGTTTTTCATACAGAATTATTCGATTTGCTTCAAATTTGATATAAAAGTTTATTACGATATGACTTCCTTCATTTGATTTGGAGGTTCATTGGTTAAGTATAAAAGGAGGAAAGGGGGGCAATTGCCCTCCCCTTAATTTAGATAAATGGGTTTTCATGCAGAATTATCTGATTTTGATAAATTTTTTTTAACCGGATCCGAACTTGAAGGTTCCATTTGAAGTCAACCCGAAAACCGACCACAACCAGGTTTCGGTGTGAGTTCAATTAGAACTTTCAGGTTCGGATCGGATTGCCGGTGGACGGAGATTATTTTGTCTGGCTTGCATCGGGTTATAGTTCTTTGGAATATTTTTGTCGGTTAAGATTTGGTTCGGGACGGGTTTCAGGTTGACTTCGAATGGAATTTTTAGGTTCTGGTAGCGTTGCGTGTCCACAGAAACTAATTTGTCTTGTTCGGATCCGGTTATGGATCTTTGGAATATTTTTGTCGGTTATCAGATTTGGTTCGGGATTTCGGGTTTTTTCAAATGGAACTCTCACGTTCGGGCCGGGTTGCATGTAGACTGAAATTATTTTGTCTTGCTGGGATCGGGGTACAGTCTGTTGTAATTAATTTTTCGGGTTTGGGTAGGGTTATGCGTTAATAAACCTAATAAAAAGAAAATTGCCCAGTTAAACTGATGGCATTGAGCTCACAGGCTATTCACACTAATTGTATATTATACTCTTATTTCAAAGAATAATGCCCCTCGAAATATAAATGAAGGTATTAGTCCCCGTTGCCCCCCTTTTTACTTAACCACTAAAGAACCTCCAAATCTAATCAGGGAAGCTACTTAACACAATAAACTGGTATACTAAATTTGAAGCAAATCAGATAATACTGCATGAAAAATCCATTTCACTAAATTAAGGGGGGGGGGGGGGTATTAGCTCCCCCATTTCTCCCTTTATTCTGAACCAATGAACTTTCAAATCTAATCAGAAAACATTCTTATTAGAATGAACCTAGAAAAAAAATTAAACTAAATTAGATAATTCTGCATGAAAACGCATTTATCTAAATTAAGGGGAGGGGCAATTGCTCTCCTTTCCCTCCTTTTATACTTAACCAATGAACCTCCAAATCAAATGAAGGAAGCCATATCATAGTAAACTGGTATATCAAATTTGAAGCAAATCGAATAACTCTGCATGAAAAACCCATTTATCTAAATTAAGGAGGGGTGTCTAGCCCCCTTTCCTCCCTTTATATTTAACTAATGAACCTCCAAATCTAATCAGGGAAGCTCCTTAACATAATAAACCGGTATATGAAATTTGGAGCAAATCGAATAACTCTGCATGAAAAACCCCTTTATCTAAATAAGGGGGATGGGGGTCTAGCCTCCCTTTCCTCCGTTTATACTTAACTAAGGAACCTCCAAATCTAATCAGGGAAGCTCCTTAACATAATAAACCGGTATACGAAATTTGGAGCAAATAGAATAACTCTGCATGAAAAACCCATTTATCTAAATTAAGGGGGGGGTATAGCCTCCCTTTCCCCCCTTTATACTTAACTAATGAACCTCCAAATCTAATCAGGGAAGCTCCTTAACATAATAAACCGGTATACCAAATTTGGAGCAAATCGAATAATTTTGCATTAAGAACCCATTTACCTAAATTAAGGGGGGGTAGCCCCCCTTTCCTCCCTTTATATGTAACTAATGAACCTCCAAATCTAATCAAGGCAGCTCCTTAACTTAATAAACCGTTATACCAAATTTTGAGAAAATCGAATAATTCATCATGAAAAACCGATTTATCTAAATTAAGGGGCGTAGCCCCCCTTTCCCTCCTTTATACTTAAATAATGAGCTTCCAAATCTAATCAGGGAAGCTGCTTATCACAATAAACCGGTATACCTAATTTGGAGCAAATCGAATATTTCTGCATGAAAAACCCATGTATATAAATTAAGGGGGAGGACTAGCCCCCCTTTCCCCCCTTTATCCTTAACCAATGAACCCCAAAAAATAATCAGGGGCGCACCTTATCAGAATGAACCTAGAAAAATTTTTTTGAAACAAATCGGATATTTCTATCAAGAGTTATCGCGTTACGTACATACGTACGTACGTACGTACACACGTACATACAGAATCGGCGGGCACATAAGCTCTCAGGCTTTGATAGCCTGTGAGCTAAAAATATCACCCTGATCGGATAATAAGTGGTCATTTTTCAATTAGCCTAACGCTTTCTAGGCTCTTTGCAATAAGCCTGAAAAATATCAGGCTAATTGGAAAAAGGGAGATGGATTCTCCAATTAGCCCGGCTCTTTGCAAAGAGCCTAGGCTGTTTGCAAAGAGCCGGATTTCTCAATTAGCCTACAACATATACATATAGTTCCAATAACAAAAACGTTTCAAATAAGGTAAATATTCATGTTGTGGTATTATTTACAGTAAAAAATCAATTTTATAAAAATGACGAAATCTAACTTTTTATACGGTCCCGTAGCCCCTATTGATATATTTAGTAAAAGTTTACACACATCTTAACAGATATAACACAAAAAGTTTTACATCTGTACTAGAATATTTGGCACAGTTATAACATTTCAAAGTTTGAGATTTTTTCACATGATTTTGTCTTTCATTGCAGAATAAATTAAAAGATGAATTAAAGTAATTCGAGATCAAAATCAGGGTTCAATGTCCTTTTTACGGCGAAACCACCTTTAGCCGGTGTCGCCAAATCGGAAAATCGCCAAAGAGGGTTATTTCATCTAAAAATTTGAGCTGACTTTTAGGGGTCGAACAACATTCAAAAGTCAAAGTAGGTAGAATCTACAACCGGAAAATAAAACATACTCACTGAGGACTAGATAAATGGCAGCTAAATGCAAACGACTACCCGAGGTATAACGATCATTAAAATTGGGATGATGCATATTACTATAGTAAAACAGCGCCACACGTTCGAGATAAAACACGAGCCATTTAGCAATGGGCATGCTAGTCAGCGGGTAGATCGAGATCACAAGCTACGCATACATGCAATATACCGAAATGATACTTATTTATGGTGGATGTCAAAGAAATGCCAGACGGGATGCTAGTGTTTATTTAGATTGTTTCCCTAAGGATCTATATTCAACGCACGAAACTATAACTCAATCATTGCACCATCATAGAGAAACCGGCTCTGTCTCAACACGACCCAGAACAAGTAGACGGGAAAGGTGTAATGTTCGAGTGACACGGGAGGAGGTGCTGGTATTCGTCCTTTTAATTCCACAACTGAGCACGGAGGAAATAAGCGAGGCATGTGGTCAGCATGTCTGGTATTTTTTTTGCACACGATGCGCATTCAAACCATTCGACAATGGTGCAAGCATTGTTGATGTGGACAGATGAGTCTCTAGAAAGCCTCCACATTGCCTGCACAGTGCGAAACATGTGGTGTTGTATATGGAGAACCCAGATTTTCGGAGACATGTTCTACGATGGAACCTTAAGGTGCAATCATTAGCTGCATCTACCACAAAACACGGTACGTGATTGGTATGAAGAGCTGCCTTTTCGACGTTCTTGCCGGGTGTGGTTTCAACATGGTGGATCCCTCGCCGCATGAATCATCAAACGTCTAGGCGTATCTGGCCACCGAATTCGGTAAACAGATTCTTGCATATGTCCAGTACAGTGGCCACCGCATTCGCAGGACTTTACTTCCATGGACTTCTACTTCTGGAATTACATCAAGGCATAGATATATCTGACTGAGACCACCTCTCTGGTTTATATGAAGCAGCGCATCATCCTTGATTGTAGCACAGCATGCGCACCTGCTATGCCCTAATATGTCCAGGACTCAGTACTGTCACGCATTCAATTGTGCATTGCCACCAATGAAGAACACTTTGAGCAGTTTCTCTAGTAAATTCCGGCGTTTGACGTATTCATTTTTTATAGTAGATCGTTTTCTGATATTATAATAAATCGATATTTTTTTGTTTAATTTAAATATTTCATTCTTTGCTTTGTATACGACCCCTAAAAGTCAGCTCAAACTATTAGATGAAATAGCCCTCTTTGGTGATTCTCCGATTTGGCGATTCCGGCTAAAGGTGGTTTCACCGTAAAAAGGACATTGCAACCTGATTTTGATGTCGAATTACTTTAATTCATCTTTTAATTGATTCCTCAATGAAAGACAAAATCATGTGAAAAAATCTCAAACTTTGAAATTTAATAGCTGTGTCATTTTTTGTAGTGCAGGTGACAAACGTTTTGTTTTAAATTGGTTATGATATGTGTAAACTTTTACTAAATATAACTATAGGGACTGGGGACCATATAAATGTTAGATTTCGTAATTTTAGTAAAATTGATATTCTACTTTAAATAATGCCACAACATGAATATTTACATCATTTGAAACATTTTCTAATTGGAACTGTATGTCTACGAAAACGGTTAAGAAATTAAAGGTCGGCGATAGATAATTTATTGAACCCTGTATAGACAGCACTTAACTATTTATGCCTTATCATACTTTTTCAAAACTGCCCATACCTCCCTTTTAGTGGGAAGGTATGGGACACATTTTGAAACTTACAATTTCCTTAATTATAAAACAGTTTTTGCATGATATGTTTCTATATTGTTCAGGGAGATTGAAAAGTTTTGCATTTTGCATTTTATAAATGAAAATTTCTGCTTTTGTGTCAAACAATGTTGATTTTCTTATTTTTGTAAAAGTGTCAAATCCCTCCCCACTCTCCCATATAAATTAAATTGCAATAGTTAAGTAGAAATAAAAATATTCAGCTTTTTCTTAGAGATATGAATATATCAAATATGTGAAAATGTTTTAAATTCATAGCATTTAAATGTTACTGCGGATTACAGACAATATATGTTTTTTTCCAAATTACTGTAAAATAATCGTGTTAACATTCATGCACTTTATGTTGTAACTTTTCAAGCACCAATACTGTGAAATCCAATTTGATCACATTTGCTGTAAAAGCGATTTCTAGCAAGTAAAGATCGGATTCATTCTGTGACTTTCATGTTGCAGCCAATAACAACGCGAATTTCCCCAGACTTGAAAAATGTACAGTACTGTTACAGACAATAGCTTCTAAATTTTACAGCAACTCTCTTGGCAGACGACGTGCAAGCACTTTTTATTGAAAAAAAATGGCGATTTTTAATATACTAAATATTGTATCTTTTCATGCACCTATGCTGGGAAATCAAATGCAAGCAACAAGTGAAGTAAAAATGGAATTTTTTTTATCTCGTGCACCACACAGTCAATAGCAAATGCGATTTTTCTTAGACTTGAGAAATTTCATAGCACCCTTAAAGGTATAAGCTTGTAAACTGTACAAGAAACATCTTCGCAGCATGTAACTTTTGCTTTAAAATACAGATTTTTTTTTTTTTTTTTTCTACAATGATGTTTTATGAAAAATACCTAAACACAACTGAAAATAAAGCGAATGAATTTTTCACACTTATTATTTAGTATTTTGAATGTAACGTAATCTGCATATTTAATAGTTATGTTAAAGGATGACATTTACTTCTTTACCTCAAACTATTATTATTAATGGTATTAACCGTTTCTAGATCTATTTCAAGATTTTCTTTTCTTCTGTGTTTCAAAAAAAAAATAAAAATAAAAATATTATGAATATTAAAAAAAAAAAAAAAAAACGAAAAAAAAAACTGTTTCTTTCAAAATGTAAACTATATAAATTCAGCTCTAAATATATTAATATGTGTCACTACGAAAAACAAGATTTAAATAAAAATACGTAAAATAACATTTCTTACGTGCATTTTTAATTTATGATTTTCTTTTAAATTTCACTAGAATATTTTCAAAGTAACGAATTTTATAGATTATAGATTAAGCTTTTAGAATATTTTATACTCTATGATATTTTGCTTTTGTAAAAATACATTTAAAAAATGATAATTCAATAGTGTCTTTAAGTTTATTGATTTCATGAATCTTTTGTCTAATGAAATTTGGGTATCTATTACTTTACAACGAAATATCAAAGGTCTGTACATTAAAAGCTATTAATTATTTCTTTGAAAAATCCATTACATTATTTTTTATAAAGAAACTCTTGTGAAAAAAAGTAAAAATAAGCGAAATGTGCTACCTTTAGAACGATATTTTTTGTTTATTTTGTAAGACGCTTACTAAAGTGAAAAAGAACTAAATAGCAGAATGCACAAAAATTATCATTATCCTCCTTTAACTTTCTCTTTTTTGGTGGGAAAGATGAAATTTAAAAGTTTTTATTTTTAATAAATGCTAAATTTTAGACGCAACTGACAATTTTAAAAGTATTATTATGCGATAATACATATTATGTTTCCAATGTTATCTATATAAAACAGAATTAAAAAACAATTATACAGTTTTCTGCAGTGGAATCTAAAAATATAAGCTTTCTCGATTAAAGTAAATCACATAAGAAAATTTGACCTTAAAAAAAATCTCAAATAATTCTGAAGAACCTAACTTTATTGATTATAGATTAAGCCATTAGTGAATGTTGAATACCATGATATCACATCTTTGATGTTGAAAAATATGCTTTAAGGGGGAAAAAATCTTAATGGTAGTTTGGTAGCAATTAAAATTTGTGGATCTCTTATGTTACAAGAAAACTTTTAATATCGGTGAATATAAAGCTATTATAAATCTATGAAATACATTAAAAATCATGAATGTTCTTTTCATGAGGAAAAAATGCGTAATTTAAAGTAAAAAAAAAAGAAAAGGAGAGGAACAAAATAAGTTATATTTGAAATGTTATGATGGGACATTTTCTTCATTTTATATTAAAACCTTTTGAAATGAAACTTAATTTTCAAATAGATATAATAATCTTGTTTGTACTAATTTTCTGAACAATGTCTTTTCTTTGTGATAAGTAATTTTAATCCTGATCATTTAATCCTGTTCATTTAAGTTTAACGAGTAAATATTTTATTTGTTCATTACAAATACAATTATAAATTTTTATTAAGATTTTGATTATTAAATACCGTTTACGTGATAGATTTTAATAGTTAACATAATATATTGTCAGAAATCCCATCTCGCATTATCTATTTATAATTTAAATATACAAGGGCATGTCAATAAAAGGTCACAAAACCCAATAAAAAAGGGTGTGGACCAAGATACATACTTAATAGGCATGTTTATTTCTCTATATAATCTCATTTAAATTGATACCTTTGTCCAATCTATTTATGCATTTTCTAATACCGGCTGCATAATACTCTTTAGACTACATTCTCAGCCTCCTGTGTACTTCACATTCAATGCCTGCATCACTCAGCTGTAATAGAATAAGGTCACCATAATCTTCTTAAAATGAGGATTTGTTGGTTTTAGGATAACTACTGGTTTCTGGTGTCTTTATCTTTATACTAAAGAAATTTTCTCGTCTGAGCTTTACGGAGAAACTTAAAAACATAATACGAAGAATCTAATGAAGGTAGTTTTTATAATCAAGATTTTTTTTTTTTTTTTTTTTTTTTTTTTTTTTTTAACGATCAGAATATTAAAAATTTCTTATTAAAAGCTATGAATTAAGAACTGATTTTTCTTTTCCATAAAGAGAAGCCACAATGTTGAAAAAGTTATCTGAAAAACCTGGAGTAAATAGCGAAAATACTTTTCATGGATTAACAATATATTTTCTATTCTGCAACGTACAAGAATGCTTAATGATACATAAATAAAATTATTCGAATTTGATATTTCCACGATAATTTTTTCATTTACTGTTTTTAAAAATATATTCGAGATCTGTATCATATTTATGAAAGAAAAAAAATACTTAAATAAATGAAATGTATCAATCTAATTTTTTATAGATTAAAAAGGGTCATTTATTGAACAAAACAATCACGTTTCTATTAAAATTCAATTTAAAATTAAGCAAATACCTATATATATAAGATGTTTCAAAAGAAAGGGCAGAATCCAAGTTTCCTTTTTATACACATTGTAGAAGACAGAATCAACTCTGTTTATCGATTAATACAGGGGCGTACATAATTATGAATGACAATGGCTGGGAGTAGCACAGTTGAAAAAAAAAGATTCGTTCTCTTCATTATTACTAAAGTTTCTGCTATCGCCTGTTCGTTACCATCACCTCAATATATGATAACCATCTAGCTCCTAACATCAAAAGTATCGATGATTTCTTTGAACAAACGAGCTTACTAATCTTTAGTTATGGAAATAACTGCTTCACACAAACCAGTTTCACAAAGTTTTTAGATTTGCAGGTATTTGCGTAAAATCTACTCTTTCTGTAAGGTACCCAAATCTATAAAAATTCTAGAAGGACTTATGTGGAATCCTCGCGCAACATGAACTAAGCAGAATATAAATAATTAGACATAGGCGATATACGAAACTTCAGAAATTACTGTATCCAGTGATGCACGAAATGTGCTTATGTGCTCAAAATAAAAAGAAATCTTGATGTAATTTTTCTGCTTAAAACATGGATATATACCCAAAGTAAAAATTTCTATAAGATATTTAGATAATGGAGACACATTAATCTCATTAAATTCCCTAAAATGTTTTAATTAACAATAGATTTTCTTTTCAACTTTTGAGTGTAGATGTATAAAATTTTAATTATAAATTAAACGCTTGTGTTTAGTAGATACCTTTTTTAGTTATTTAATTTGGGTTTAATTTTGATTATATTAATATAAAAAAGCTTCTTTTTTATATATATAAATCGATACGCTTTAAATGAAAATGATTAATCAAGTTTTAATTCCAGGATATTTAATGGGATACTTTTAATTAACTTATAAATTGTTGATATCAGAATAACATCCGACTACAAACAATTTATAAACTATTTCAGATTTTAAATTGAACGAATGGATATTAAGTAAATTTTCTGCTCTTTTATAATTAAGGATTTATAATGCAGTCGTAATTATCTGTTTATAAAAATAAAATACCTTTAGTTTGAGACGTAAGTAATAATTGAAGAATGATAATACAAAGAGTTGTTTTAATTAAGATTATAGAATGGCTTCTATAATTAACATTTATAAATATTTAATTATTTATTCAAATATAGAGAGGGAGGTTTAATATATATTGATAGTTAATTAAAAATGCTATATTCATAATAGATAATTCTTTCGAAAGTTTAAATTTTAATTACTGTTTTAGGGATTCTTTAATATTTAGAAATATATCATCAATATTCCGTTTTGCTCTTTCTCAGAAAGCATATTGGAAGTTATTGCGTGATTACATATTGAAAATGTATTTTAAAAAGGGAAAATGGATTTATCATTTAAGTTTGATTTATGTTTCTAGATAACGAATCGAATTTAAATTATTGAAAACATCAAAGATATACAGAGTGTCCAAAAGATAATGAAAAGCGATTTTATTCTCTTACCTGTTGGAAATGCGTAGACATTGGAAGTTTCAAAACTTTTTAAAATAATGTAGAAATTAAATTATAACGATGAAACAGCAGTTTAATTATTTCCCACTATGTTAAATTTCTTAATTTTCATAGTAGTCGTTAATTTTTATAATATTGGACATTTTAAAATAATCGTACTATTTTACAAATTTTTAATGTTTTATACAATCCCTGAGTTCTATGCGCTAGATTTAGAAATATTCTTTGTTTTCTCTGACAAATACAATATTGATTATACTTGTCTTTTTTGACCAAAATTCACCGAGTCAAAAAAAAACTTAAAAGTTAAAATCCTTTTTTGGAGCTTTCCGGCTCTAGAAAATCGACTATACATTTTTAATGTAGGAAAGTTCTAAAATTTGAAAAAAAATCCTAATGCTCTTATGCGATGAATTTTTTTCAAGAAGATTGAGATTTTTACTGCTCTATTTGTCAGAGGAAGGATAATGTGTTAAAAGTATAACTTACATAACACAAAGGCAGTATGAAAAATAAATAAAAAGTGTAATAAAAAAAAACTACACTGTAAAAAAACAAAAAAAAAAAAATTGTAACGTTCCATGTAAAATCCAGGACCGTTTCGCCTTTTCTCAGGTTTTCAGAATAATTTAGCTCTTTCCTGTGAAATTCTGGTTTTCTTATCTGAAACGTTCCTGAAGAAAAGTTGGAAGCAGCAAAACGCTGCGGCCGCCATTTATTATTATTTTGCTATAATCCGTTGCTCGCGCGCGAGTGTCAAAAACGAATTCCTTAAATGAATGTAAAAAAATGAATATGGAATGCAAATAAATCAATAGACGACATAATCCTTTACGTCTTTATTGTCAAGACAATTCAGATGAAAATACAATACCTCTGTGACATCGCTAAGAGATTATCTCTCGTACTTGTCTGTGGAATGTTTAACGAGCAGACCGTGTAAAAAAAAAAATACACCTATTATTTGGATCTTCATTAACCAGGGGACCATCAAACATGATTCTCACCGATTTTGATTAATTTAAAATATGTTTTAGAGTTCTTATCTCTAATTATTCTTGTGAAAGGATTTCTTCAAATGGGCCTTAGATTTTCAGAAATTAGATGCCGAGGTTTAGCATACGTTTCAAATACCCATTAGTTTGCAGCTCTCAACGTGTCTTTCGTGGTGTGGACGCAGAAAGCTCGCACGCCACCCGTACGGCCCAAGTTCGATGCTACATCTTGACTTTTTTTTTTCTTTTTTAATTAATTTTATATTTTAACACTTTATTACAATTTGATTTAAATTTGATATATATTTGACACTTTGAATTGCTGCAAATTTGATTTTTTTTTTTTCGGAAAAAATATACAATTACGTTTAGGTTTTTTTTTTTTCATGAAAATTTATATGTATTTTATCTAACTTGTAAACTAACATAATTACTGACGAAAATCCAAAATAATTCATGTCTAGATTTTTATTCTAATTATTATTTACATTTATATATTTTTATAATTTAAGCAAAGTTCAGAAACAGTATATCATATATATATTTACTTTATTGTATTTTAACTGAAAATTTATTTTTTCGTGTAAATTATAAATAATAATTTTGATGTCAATTTCAAAATATTTTTTCATTCTAACAAATAATGATAATAAAGCGAAAATTGTCAACTGGAAATGTAAAAATCGTCTGCGGATCCCGCATGCTGTGAAATGTCAGTAATGTTTTGCTGTCAACAGAAATATTCCTGGTATTTCGCAGGAAACTCACTGGCATTTCTGTTGAAAGTTTATACAGTAAAGTTCCAGTTATTTTCAAGAAATGTTTCTTGGAAATAATGGGCAACTCAGCTGCCCATTTTTTCCCAGGAACGTTGCGGAATTTTTTTTACAGTGTAATGGCACAAATATTTCACCGCTACCCGTAAGGCATGGTGACGTCACGGCGACGTCGTTGTGAAGTCACACTGTGATTTTGTGACCGTAGATGTGACGTCACAGTGACTACAATGCGAAGTCGTTATGGCCGTTTTAGAGGTCGTTTGTGACGTCACATTGTGACCACTCTGTGAAGTCACGGTGTGACTAATTTGTGAAAAGTGTGTCATTTGTGACTATTTTGGCATTAGCTTTGTGACGAACATGTGACGAAAGCGACAATGCTTTGAAGTAACATTGTGACCAATTTGTGAAATATGTGTCATTTGTTACGAACTTGTCATAAACAATGTGATGATTTTAAATGAAAAACAGATTTCAAATTAATTGCTTAAAAGGCGCTAAGGCCAACATAGTGAAAAAGATTCCGTGCCGGGACTCGAACCCGGGCCATCAATATAGCACACTGACATTCTACCGACTAAACCACATGGAACGATACCCAGCCGGGAAAATTTCTCACTATTACATGTTGGCAAGGCTACAAACGCAGCACAAGATGGAATATTTATCGTGAGCCACCGACATTGAGCAAATAGGAAACTTAATTAAATCCAGCATTGATTGAAACTATATTAATACTTGGAACTTTTTCCAAAGAGAACCATTCGCCTTGCATACAATATTTCGAATGAAAATCAAATTTCAAATTACATGCTTAAAAAGCAATTTTAATTTTAAATTTGATTTTTATTTGAAATATTGTATGCAAGGCGAATGTTTCTCTCTGGAAAAATTTCTAAGTATTAATATAGTTTCAACCGATGCTGGATTTAATTAAGTTTCGTGTTTGCCCCATGTCGGTGGCTCACGATAAATGTCCAATCTTGTGCTGCTTTTGTAGCCTTGCCAACATGTAATAGCAAGAAATTTTCCAGGCTGGGTATCGTTCCACGTGGTTTAGGCGGTAGAATGTCCGTGCGCTATACTGATGGCAGGGGTTCGATTCCCGGTATTGAATCTTTTTTACTAAGATGGCCTTTGCGCCTTTTAAGCAAATAATTTGAAATTTGATTTTCATTTGAAATATTGTATGCAATCCTAATGTTTCTCTCTGGAAAAAAATTCTGAGTATTAATACTGTGATGGTTCTTGCCAAAAACACTGTGATGAATTTTAAAATGCACAATTTTAAAATAAAGTTTTGTTTGAAATATAAATTCTTATCTTTTTACCGTACTTTTAGCAAAATATCGCTATTTTGGAGTCCTATTCTTCCAAAACATTTTAAATTTTTCCACTTAAAAAACAATGCTTATCAACTGACATCTTTTTTTATTAAGTTTTAAGCTTTATCTTGAGTTCAAGCTTGATATTAAGAATGTGTAAAATTTTAATGTGTTGTGATTAGTCATTGCTTTATAAAACATGACATGATAAGCCATATTTATTTAAATTTTTTTATTCCCGTGTATATTGTATTTTGTGAATATGAGCTAAATAGATTTGGTATGTTTTATAGGAAAAGACTGATCTGCGAAATAGAAAAAAAAAAAAAAAAAAAAAAAAAAAAAAAAAAAAAAACAATTAAGAAAAATCACGCGTTAAGCATAGATTATAAAACACTTTCCAACGCTTTCTGAATGCTTTAACAAGACATCGTAATTTAGGGAAATAACGTAAATAAGATAACTAAGTAAATATTTTAGAAAACACATAAAACATTTGAAAAACTGATTTCAGCATTTACCGTCCATAGCCAAATATGTTTTCTAATTCTTTTGAACAGCCCTGCATTTGATCTGTAAGTTGATATACATATTATATAATGGGAAAATTTATTTTTGCAAGAAAGCGCATAACAGGTTGAAATTCTCTTTCAGCAATTTATACTAATATATGGAAACATACTTGAATACTTTTGTATAATCATGTAGTTTACCTAGAACGTTTATTACGCGCTACTGCTTAGTTAAAATTTAATTCAAACACTCTTAAAACTGCTGAAATCACATTTCCAGAAATTATAATTTATAGATGGCCATGTATTCAATTCTTTACGTGACCCTGCATATCATTTTATCTATATTCTACAAACATTTCTTAGTACATTAAATGCAGTTCAACGTAAAAATCCATAACTCATTTAAAAACTACCTTTAATCAATTTGCGCATATACCCAGTAACCCTTACGAATACTTTTATGTAGTCCTGTATATGAATTATAGCATTTATATATACCATACTCTATGCATAAATATAGTGAATCATAAAAGCGCATATCATAATTAAAAATGCATTTCCAGCAATCACCCTAATGAACTTCGGATACAATATAGTATCGGAAATATTTTGTGTGTCCTGTAAATGCTATATACATTTCGTATTATCATGAAATAATGTATAGTGTGTAAACCTCAGCGACTTATATCAATTTCATTATATATGAAATAGATTAACATAATTAAAGTACGCCGCAAATAATTCCCTCCATCCCTGTATAATGATGTATTGGAATCCCTTTTTTAGCCCTGTAAATGAATAATAACTATTCGTTGCACCACATATTTTTCAGAATGCATATTTTAGTGCGTTTCATAAATTCATATCAATTTTATTCTGTTTGAAAGCGTGTAAAATCGTTAAAAATCATTTGAAACGATTTTTTCCCGTAGGCCGTAGTGTAACGAAATACTCTTGACTGTTCCTGTAGATGAATTAAACACGCTACAAACTTCATTACAAATAGGGGCCGTGCTATGGTAAACGTCAATAACATCCAAAAATTTCAAGGCAATCCGAGTATATTTGCGAGAGTTAGACCGCGGACAGACGGCCAGACAAACCGAAGTCATAATTACTTTTCAACTTTGTTCAAAAGTATTAAAAAGAACATATAAACGTAAAATAAATGATTGCATATTAACTATTTTTATTGTTTAAAAAACATTTTAATATAGAAAGTAGTTATCAATCGCTTTAAAAAAATATTCAGTCCTATATTACGAAAGTACATACCAACTTTTTAAAAAATATACTAAAGCAGTTTAAGCTATAAACTTGTTATCACAGGCATGAAAAACACTTTATTTCAATGCTTAAATATATTTAATTTTTTTATTCCAGTGATTACATATATCGAAAACGTAGAAAATGAATTTACAATCGAAGAAAATTTAATAACTGATTCTGAGTGTCTACAATTAAATGTTTGATTAAAATCACAAACAGAAAAAAAAAATGCTTACATAATGTTAATTTCTAATCTGAAACAATTTCTAATTTCATATTTAACTCCAAAATAATAATGATGCTATAAGTGTTAGTAACTGGAAAACATTAAAAGCCGAAAAAACTTCCACACCACTGTTTCAACACATTTTCAATCTCAAGAGACTAAAAATTAATATTTACATTCATTCTACTATGAATGTAGTCACGAATCAGCCTCTGCGCCAGCTTTTTTTTTTTTTTTTTTTTTTTTTTTTTTTTTTTTTTTTCCAAGCGATGGCAGATTAAGATATAACAGAATCGAATAAAAATATCCGTCTGAAAACAATACAGACCAGTCTCTTTCTATATGTGTAACATAAAACTACTGAACTCATCATTATAATATATAAAAAACAGGAACAAAATGTTTAAATTAAATAAGACTTACATATATGCTTCATCAATAATATCCGTATATTTGTAATATCCTAAAATGGCAGATGTCTTTCTTTTATATTAAAAGAAGTGCTGTAGGCGTGCTGGTGTTCTAAACAGTAGATTGAAGTGACTTTCCGCGTATTCTTTTGTTTATTCTATGGTAATATCGCGAAACAGACGATTTGAGCAGGTGTGTTTTTATCATTAATTTGTTTTTGTAAACAACTGATTTGAATCTGAAATGCGCAATAATTATATGAGAGTGTAACAATCAGTGGAGGATTACTATATTAAATTGCAATGCTAGATAAAATTGAAATCATGAAAAAAGAATAATTTTACTGTCTTAGATATCAAATTGATAAAATATAGCATGAAAATTTAGTTTATTAATGCTTGTATCGTGCAATTTATTTATTATGCCCCCCCCCCCCCCCGCCTTTCGTGATAGAATTTACTATTTGCTATCCACTAATATATTTTCATTCCTTATGCCGCTCTAACTCAGGTCTGTTTAAAATATTGTTTAACCCTTAACTGATGTGACAAAAATTACCGCATAACTACTGTGAGCGGTCTGTGTGACCGCTTAATCTATCAAATGGATAAAATATAGCATGAAAATTTAATTTATTAATGCTTGTATCGTGCACTTTATTTATTATGTCCCCTCCCCCCCCCCCGCCTTTCGTGACAAAATTTACTATTTGCTATTCACTAATATATTTTCATTCCTTATGCCGCTGTAACTCGGGACTGTTTAAAATACTGTTTAACCCTTAACTGATGTGACAAAAATTGCCGCATAACTATTGTGAGCGGTCTGTGAGACCGCTTAATCCATCAAATTGATAAAATATAACATGGAAATTTAGTTTATTAATGCTTGTATCGTGCATTTTATTTATTATGCCCCTTCCCCCTTCCGTGACAGAATTTACTAGTTGCTATCCACTAATATATTTTCATTCCTTATGTCGCTGTAACTCGGGACTGTTTAAAATATTTCTCTTCATTTTCAAAGATTTTTGAAGTTCATATTTTTGTCACACTGTGACTTACAATATGGTGGTTTTTTTTATCACATATGTGACGTGACATACGTTACATGCAGTGACATAATAGTGTCGTCACAATTTTCTTTTAATTGCCAGAAAAATATAATTTTACAGTAAATAACATGTTTTAAAGAATTTTTGCAATTTTTTAAAGTTTTCTAAGAAGTTCACATCTCAGTCACAATGTGACATCACTGAGTGGTGGCATGTTGGTCACAGATGTGACGTGACCACAGTGACTTACAGTGACGTCACAACGACGTCACCGTGACCATGCATGCTATGAGGGTATAAACTTAATATTAACTTTATTTTGAACATTTCTCTATTTTACATTGCCTACATATCTACATCCCATAAAACTTTCAGGACCATTTCAATCATTTTGCGACGCCCTGTACACAGTGCACTAAACTATTTGAAATTTGTAGTGTGTCTGTTAAATAATAACTAAACTACTATTACAGATATTTAATTTTTTTCATTTTACAAGCTTATTGCAGTTTAAATCGTGAAGAATAGTTTTTTTTTTTCATTATAATAGTAAGAAATACGAACAATATAATAATAACGAATGTATAAAGCGGCCTAAAATCTGAAACTGGCTAAAAACAGTCTTTGCGATTTGTAGTATCCTTAATTAGATATTATAATAATGCGGAGTATTTACATAATGATGGAAATTCTTTCAAGTTCTAAAATCAAAGAGAGAAAAATGAAGAGTAGTGGAATCAATATTTCACAGACAGGAGAACCTTAAATATAAATAAAGATGGCTAGCATTAAAAAAAAAAAAAAAAAAAAAAAAAAAAAAAAAAAAAAAAAAAACTTATTCGTTTTTTCCCTGCGTTTTGTTTCCGCTGAGTTAGGAAATAGTTTTATATGTAACATTCTAAATAGCTTAGAAGTGTGTCTAATCAAATGGATTAAGATGATTGCTGAGACTATATGTACGAGCTCATAAGGAGTTTTCTGCGCTTCTGGATGCATAATTTCCAGTTATATAACTTTTGTCAGGAATCAAAAGAATCTGGTTAAAATGTTTTTTTCAACATGATTTATGTAAGGCCACTCACCCGCAAGAATTGTCATACAACGCAAACAAAAATCGTTTCATTCCATTAAGAGGTCTGTCGCAGCTGTGTCTTAATAGAGAAAAAGTGTTTTAAGTATCCGGTAAAGCTCTCTATTATACTATATGTTACATTATATTCCACGTAAAATGAGCAAATATTTAAGAAAATATCGGCCACATAATAACCGATTTTAACAAAATTCTATACACAGGTTCAATTTATATTAAAATAGAGCTATTCAAAATATCTTCACAAAAATAAATTAGTTTAGCAGTTTTGGACATTTAAAAAACTTGTGATGAAGAATGACGTGTGTGCGATCGTCCAAAGTTGCAAGTTTAAAGTTCTATATCTTAAAAACTATTTAACAGAAATGATTTTTTTTTTTTTTTGCAATATTGTAACCTCTGAAAAATTACCTTCCTACTTATAGAGTAATAATAATCTGGTTACACCATGATTAATCTTTATGTAATAAAATTGTAGTAGTAAATATAGTATTAGTAGTAAAAATAGAAAATTTGTGAATTTTGAGGAAATTAGAAACGTTATAAAAATCAAAGGAATTCAAAAGCATCTTTGAAATAGATATGTGATGTATTATTACATATGAAGATCAAATTCCCCTAGTTTGAAAGTTAACATTTATTTCCTTCATCAAAAAAAAAAAAATAAATAAAAAAAATACAAAAAAATACAAAATGATAATTTTTTCCTCTTAAGTATTAGTAAAAATATAAATAAAAAAGTGTCCCACATTAACAATATTGCACAGACATAAAGATAAATGAGTGCATAATATGCTAAAAAAAATTTCAAGATTGTCTTTTGATTCCTAACACAGCAAAAATGGGTTCAAAACAGTAATATCTCTTACATTCAAAGAACTATTCTTCCTCGAATTCGCGCTTGTTTCTTAAAATATTGCACGACTTCAAGGTGAAAAAAAATGAGGTGGTTCCGTCTATTTTTTGTATCTGGATTTAGGATTAATATGTAATTTTTTGTCCAAACTGAATCATTTTTTTCTACTTTAAATATATTCTTGAGTTAAAAATGAAATGAAAGAAAGAATTAAAAATATATATATTTAAAATATACACTTTTATCTATAATATCAAATAATTAAAAAAAAAAATAAAGGTTCTTTTCACTTTCAAAGAAGTTATAGAGATATTACATTTTATCCTCAATATTTTTTACTATTTATTATTTTTTTCTCATTAAGGAATAAAAATGCAAGAATGAGATTTTCGATATTTAACGTATATACTTTTAGCTATAACGTGAAAAAAAAAATTAACTTGTTAGAGCTGGCCTTCATGCTTAAAGGAGCAATAGAAATATTGCATTTTTCCCTCAAAATTTTGAAAAATATTTTTTCTTCTCATTACGGATTAAAAACACAATTTCTAACTTAAGCCAATCTGTTACTTATTATTCCTTCCTAATTATAAATAATTTTTAATATAGTCTTTCCATTCCTAAGGCTAATAATCAAAATTGGAATTTTAAGCATTTAGACAAAACCTCGATTTGCATCCACATTTAATGTGAATTTCATTACTTATATAAACAATCCTGAAATCTATTATTTTAGTACATTTACTTATAAATACACTCCGCTCAAAACAATTAGGGGAGCACATGGTTTTAACGAAATTACGCAAATATTTACACCGATAACTAACGTCAAATAAAACATCCATGATTTAAAGTGTTGTAGAAAACAGATAAAGAAAACTTCACATGAAAATTACAGTTTCTAACGCCAAAAACTAGAAAAAGGAGATAAGTGCAGAAATCCGGATTTTGCAGAAACGTCTGTTTCACTGCCGCAGTTGTAAAATTCAATTGCTCAGCTTGTGTTTTGAGAAAAGGTGGCTTGATAATGTCACAACAACATGATTTACCTTGGCGTGTTATCGGGACAGTTGAATTTGGGGAAACACAACGAAGTGTAGTGGGCGCTGTTGGAGTCGAAAAAAGTGTCCATGAAAGGCTGTGGAATCGATTCCAAGACACATGGAATGGTAGTTATCGAGAAGTGCAATGTCGAAAATGTGCTAATACAGAAACTGATGACCGATATACCCTGTTTTCAGCTCGTCGAGACGGAACGGACAATGCTACTCAGCTGCAAACACAATTGTTCTTGGCCACAGGACGAAGGGTGTCCAGTCAAACAGTCCGAAATAGGCTTCATCAAGGTGATCGATATGCACGTAAGCCAATGTTCTGTATTCCGTTGACCTCAAGCCACTGTGCGGCCAAAAGAAGTTGGGGAACTGAACATCGAGTTTGGAGGCAACGTTTTTGGAGTCAAATTCTGTTTACAGATGAGTCCCGATTCAGTTAGGATGTGACATCTGATGTGTTTTGCCATGGAAAGAAAGAGTCAATCAAAATAATCCCACATTCGTTCATGAAAGATCACATTACAGATGAGGTGGGTTGATGCTATTGGCTGGAATCAGCATGGGTGGACGTAAGGGCCTGCATATCATTCGGAATGACACTTTGACGATTTCAAGTTATGCAGACGAGATACTGAGACCTCATGTCGTATTTTATGCTGCATAAATTTGTGAACTCTTTTTTTCCATGCATGATAATTCCAGACTTCATACAGTTCGCCTTGTGGAAAACATGCTTGAATCTAAAACAATACGGCATATGGAATTACCAGCATGCTCTCCTGGCCTAAATCCGATCGAGCATGTTTGAGACATACTCAGACGACGCATTTGTGCGAGACCAAGGCCTCCTTTTACTGTCCAAGACTTAGAGATTGCAATTCTTGAGCAGTGGAACAGTATTCCCCAAAGACTTATCAATAACCTCATCGCATCCACGGAAAAGAGGTGTGCACCAGTTTTAGCTGTTCGAGGAGACCACACGCCATATTAAAAATCTTGCATCATTTCTGAAGAATACTTTTTTTTAATCATTTACATGAAAACAAATTGTTGCTCTAAACCATCTTTTCATGTTCTTTTCATCTTTTGAAGGAATAGAAGCTCCCTTACAATTTTTTTGCGTCTTTTTTTCTGTATTGCGCTTTGATATACATATATATATATATATATATATAATATACAATTAAAAAATATATTGGTGGCAAAAAATGTCTCCGTTTGAAAATCTTCAAAAAAAAAAAATAGAACAATTCATGAAAAGAAAAGAATAATTTGTGAAATTTCATTACTTGGCGAAATATCGACCTGTTGTAATGCATTACGTTGATATCGATGATTTATTTTCAGCCAACATAGCATTTATTTATTCCGATATGCCCAAATATGAGCAATGGTAGAAAAAGAATCTCTATAATTCAGATCAAAACTTGAGTGGTTAAATGTCGTCAGAACATGCTTTTATTATGTAAACATACATAAACTATATTAGCACTTATATTTTAATTGAGAAACATTAAAAATTTGAAACTTATTTATTTAACCCCTTAACCTTCAACTTCCTGTGAGGTATGTGTTTTTGTATTCGAGCCAAAACTAATAATCACGGTCCTGGCCCTTAGTACATCGGCCGGGCAAAATGTAAATATTATAGCCATGAACCCTGATGCAATGATCGAGCCAAATGTAAATAATATCACGGAGAGGACCTGCGATATTTACAATCAGTATATAAATAACTTTAATTGATGAAATATTTTTCGCTTTATGTGTTTTAAATATTACAGTCAGAAGACAATTCGTTATAGAATGACTGCAATTCTTATAGAGGCTACATTTTCATTTATTTTCTTAGTTCAAAGAGTACATGACTCCTTAGTCAATTCAGTCTGGTGAGTCTTATGGAAATTTTAATCGGCTGGCACCATTTGTTTAGCCTTCCATTACATAATGACGAAAGTGTTGCAATTAAATAAGAGAAATTTTATTGCCCTTAATTACTGGCGACAGGACCTTATTACTGGTGGAACAAAACTTATCCCGAAACAGACTCGGGATTGGACGCTAGAATGTTAAAGGTTTTAGACTTTTATGTACGCTTTTAAAGCTGTTGAGCTAAGTACTATTAATGCATGGTACTGTATAAAATTATACGGATCTACTAATCTCAAAACTTTTTCTCATACTAATCCCATACATGTTAATACTTAGAAATTCGCAATCACAGTACTATAATAAGATGGAAATCTATGCTCATCATGGGGATTCTAAAAAGATGAAAATCTGTGCATTAGTTCTTGAGATATTACAATCGCTGAAACCGTGTAAATTCAGCAAAATACAGCATAGAAGCCACTTATTGGATGATTTAAACCCGAACCTAATCATCATCAACTTATGTCAACGTCTAACGAAATATGAAGTTTGTAAAAATCCGTGCATTAAATTTGAAATAGAGCTATTGCGAAAATCGTTAAAAATGCAGCATAGCAACGGCAACAATTGTGTGATTGACACCAAAATCTAATAACCAATAACTTGTGTCAACGTCTAACTGAATTTCAAGTTAGATGAAAACCCGTGCATTAATTCTTGAGATAGATCAATTGCGGAAATCATGACAAATACAGCATAGCAACGCCATCTTTTGAGAGATTTAGACCAAAACATAATCAGCAGTAATACGGTATACTTGAATTTGAAGTTTGATGAAAATTAATGCTTTAGTTCTTGAGATAGAGCTATTGAGTATATGGAGCAAAACGTAGTACAGCAGCGCAACCTAAAAGGCGATTTACACCAACAAGTAATCAGCATCACATTACATCAAGGACTAAATTAATGTAAAGTTTGATGAAATTGTGTGTATTAGTTCCTGAGATAGTGCTGTTGGTGAAATCGTGAAAAATGCGGCATAGCATCGCTACCTTTTCGGCGATTCACACCGAAAACTAATCAGCTACAATTTATATTATGGCTACATGAATATAAATTTTTATTAAATTCTGTGCATTAGTTTTTCAGATAGAGCGCCCACAAAATTTGTGTCGTACATACAGTTACAGACTCACAGACAGAGATTTTGTAAAAACATCTTTTGGAGGATCTCTGACCCCTAAAATGTGTAAATCCATCAAAAACCGGAAGTAGAAAAATTTCACGAATCCAATACTTTGTTCTTTTGTCAACATAGAAAAAAGTAAAAAGGTGAACCTTCTGTTTGCCTCTCCTGTGAAATTTACTTATGTCGAGTTGCGTCACTTTTCTTGCGTGTAAGGGATAATCATATTATATTTATGCAGCTTGTTTATAAAGTCAGGCGGCAGTTAAACGCTTTTTTTCACAACCTCCAGGCAAAAAGAACCTGACTTATTTTGAGATAAATTAGCGTTTTTTTAAACGCAACAGATTCAAATAAATTTCGATTTATACACAGGCTATAAAATCAGACATACGTTGATCGTGCTTTTTACCTGTAAGGCTACTTAGGCCATATGTGTCAATAATTTCTATATTATACATTTACAGAATGTATCAATTCAGAAAATTTTTGAAAAATAATTAAAAATTATAGATTTTCTAAGATTATTTTTAAAAAACGTTAATTAGTTTTTAAGAAAAAAATATACTTGCAGTGGCGAAAATGAAGCATGGATTGAAGTACGCAGAAGCCTATACATTATTGTATTTTCAGATGTTTTATGCAAAAAATATGGATATAAAGGTGGATTTGATAGTTTCCGAAGTCCTCTGAAATCTTTGATTACAGAATCGCCAACTTCAACACATTCGATTTTGTCTTCCTCGTCGTACTGTATTGACATATGCGAATATCAATCACACATCGAATGATTAAAAAAAGAAAAAAAAAAAAAAAAAAAAAAAACAATTTCAGAGTTTAAAAATATGAAAAATAAAGTATGTAGTTTTCCTCTGTTTTTAAGTATCAAATATTTCAGTGGGTTCATAAATAAGAAATGAATATGGATTTTATTTAGTACATTATCTCATCATATTTTAAAGGACAATAAAATTGTCTTTATCTGATAATTTGTGTTAGCAATAATTTGTTTTTACATTGTGTAATTAAGGCAGAAACAGAATTAAAAAAAAAAATCAAACTAGTAAAATATGAATGTTCTCACCTTTCTACACTTATTTGGGTTTTCTTTGCTTTTTCCTGATACTTTAGTTCAAATGATTAATTCCATAACAGGGTATCAATATTTCCACTATAATACGAATAAAACCTTAGTAAAGAAAGAAAAATCGAAATGTCTATTTATTGTTAAACTATCTGAAATACCTGGCGTTGCCCGGGATTTTAAACATGTTTGATTCGATTTTAAAATTAAACACCGTACGCCCTATAAATTCCGCGAAAATATACTCTGTTTTAATATATTGAAAGCACTTGGAAATTTTGCTTTTATACCAGTATTTAAAAACAAAAAAAAAATGTTTCCAAAGCTTAAATAAATATAGTATTGATTCTTGAAACGAAAAAATTGACAAAGAAATGTAAATTCATGAAAAGCCCTTCATGGTATCACTTTGTGTTGCAAAAAGCCATGCATCAACCATACATTCATTTTAAATATGAGGTCATACGTGAATTAGGGTATATTATTTACAACTAAAAAGAAATGGCACATCTAGTATTTGTCAAGAATTAAATAGAAATCATGCACTTGTTTCATCATAATTCACTTTTATATTTTAACAGAATAATAATAACCTAATAAAAATTGTGACTCGTGCTATATCAAGTATACACGTCAAGACACATTCCCGTTATCATTATATTTATCTCATAATCATTATCTGAAGGTTTCACTATGGTACTCCATTCCGAAATTAGATAATTTTTGAAATTCAATAGTTAAAAAAACGACATAATCATTAGATTTGAAATTTATATCAAGAAAAATACAATTTTTTTTTTACCTTTCTAACGCAGTTCGTCTAAATATTTTCTGACATATACTTTTAGAGCTATTATTTTTTTCAGTAACTTCAAATGTTCCATTTTTTTAGATAAATCTGTGGCAATGGTTAGCAAATAAGCCAGTCGCGAGCAACGGGTAGCTTTTTATTAAAGTGGATGAATTCAGCTCGTCTTTTACATAAAATAATCGCAAATTTTGCTGAATTGAGAAAAATACTGTAGCGTCAAGTAGATTCGAGCGAAGCTTAGAAGGTGCAAAATAATATTTTTTTATTGAAAAAAAAAAAAACAACTGCTTTTTTAAATAAGTCTTTTACGTTTTAATATTGGCCGATAATCGTGAAATCTAAATTTTTTTATATGATTGTTAAACTTCGAAACTGTTTTAAACTCGTATATTGTTGAGATCAGAGAGATCATCGTCTATTTACTCCTTTTTAAAACCCGCAGACTTTTACGAAATGTAAAGAAAGTGAGTTGACATGAATCACAGTTCGACAGTTGCTCGCAAAATTGAGTGAATGGAAATAAATGTTACATTTCATCAAAATCATATTTGAGAGAAGTTATATCCCATGATGATGTATTCATATACTTCTATTATCAATTTTTGTACTTCTTTCGAGTCAAACTTCTTGTTAAAGGTATTAAAACTGAATTATTAATCTACATAACGGCTGTTTTGTGAAATAAAATATGGAAAATTTGATTAATATTTAAATTATCTTTTGCATTTACAAGGGCTGACGGAAATTAATGCAGCACAATATAATAAATTTAATTATGTACTAAATATATTTCGATATACGAAGAGAGTGCTTAGAAAGTAAGACTGATATTTGTCAGTTTCATGATGTGTTGGAAATTAAATTAAAGCGTCATTAGTCTGTCAAGAATAATTTGGTTGTAGAATAGTTGTAATTATATATAGCATAGAGTCATTCAAATAATTCCTAAATATTTCATTTATTTAAATGATTAATGCAACAAGATATGTCAAACATAATTAAAGTTTCTCAAATGTTTGAAAATATAGTTAACCTAACTAAAAGGGAGTTTAAAACTCTTGTTTAGCTAAATATTCATATCGCTTTTAATTACATAAACGGAAACATTTAAACCTGACTAGTCATTTTTAATTCGTATGTTAAAACGTACTTTTAAAGAAATTTATTTCAAATTTATAAAATTCTTCACTTATTTAATGTGGTTAGATTATTTTAAATTTAAATTATCAAAGCTTATATTTTTAATTGTTTTTAGGAAATTAATACAACATGTTCGATATCTCATAGAGAAATATGTGCATTGCTTGTTATTTAGCAAGCAATGCATATCTGCTAGAAATATATGAATACATTATATTTAATAGAAGTTTGTGGATTTTACAGATGTATGTAGTTCAAAGTAAGAAAAATTAAATAAACTTCGCAATCGACATTGGGTTTTTGTTAGGATTGTACATACAAAATTCTCTGTTTGACGAGAATTGTATATAATTACTAATATAAGTACCTTTAAACTGTTTTTCTTTTGAGCCCTGGAAAACGCACATAAAGCATTTTATGCACAAAAGGAATATTTATAGATGGACGCCTGTGAATTAGAAGAGCTGACGATGCGCTTCATGTTAGATGTATAGCTACCTAAAATGCTGACGTCACGCCTTTGCGTAGATAATTAAGGCAGACTTTGCATGAGTTGGGCGTAATTTGAGGTTTCACATACGTTAAAATACTTTACAAACAAAATTTTCAAAAAAAAAAAAAAAAAAAAAAAAAAAAAAAGGGAAAAGAAAATAGTTGCCAAATATCGGATAGTTGGGTACTTTTATCTAATTCAAGCTATTGCATCTATGCATTTGAAATGCTGTAGAATGCTTTTATCTCTATTATAAGTTAAAACTAAGTAATATATACTATTTTGGAGGTGTAAACTAAAGGAGCGAAAAACAAAATATGTTAGTGACATTCGAGTTTCGCACACGTACAACAATGGCTTCTCGCCGTAAAATTCATTCTAATGGGGGAATTCTAAAATTGCTGAATGAGCTATATAAAAATGAGTCTTGTGACAAAATTACATCTGATGACGATGAGATTTTTATATAAATTAACAAATGTTGGTGAAAATGCCAACAAAATTTCATCATCTGAAACCAGTTCAAGTGGCAGTGAAATAAATGAAAATATGCCAAGTACCGTCCATGAGCCACAGCAGAGGTTTCAAACAAAAGAAAACGCTGTCAGATAAAGCATTTCAAAGATAATAAGACTGATACTGTACGTGAAAGATGTTTAAAATTTGCGTGTGGATTATGCACTGTAATAAGAGAAACGAAAACCATTGCATTTTGTGCTGATTGTTTCGATTTAAAATAGCGTAATGAATGTATTAAGATCATGCAGCTATACATGTTTAATTTTTATTGTGTATTAACACATTATTATTATGTAGAAATATTATTTAAATGATATTTCTTACTTTTTATTTCACACAAACTGTTAGTACATCTCAAAATAGCTATTTCGAAATTATTAGTTTAAATTTTCTATTTGTATCTATTCAATAAATTTCTCATTCTGTAATACTTTAATGTCTAAACTGCATCAATCCTTAATTAAAATAATTGTATTAATCACTAGAACTTATTTTCTGTCGGTAACGCGTATAAGAAACAAGAATAATGTGATTGAAATCCATGGATCACGTATGACCCACTATGGTAGTTCTAGGTATACAAGAATTACGGTAATTCTAGTGTTAAGGACTGTTTCGTAGGAATTAGCACAAACTTTTCCTGTCTGGGAAGCTGTGAGAAGACGTGACAAAGAACACAAATGAGCACTGTAAGGTAACATTAATAACCACATTACTCTGTAAAAGTGTTATCGAGTTTCAATTTCACCTTTTCGTCGGACATTACATTTTTTACTTTTGGTGGTACTTGCTAGACGTTGTGCAATATTTAGGTCCATAATTATGAGACAGTAATTGATTCGATTATTTGATTTCTGGATGTTGTCTGCTTTTCAGCATTTTGCATACACTTTGAAATTAAGGTACATTCAGAATTGCTTAATTGGTTGAATGTTGAGAACGGTAGCCGGGTTGTCGGACTTCTCTACGAAAGTGATGTTTTGCTGGCAAAAGTGGGTGAGAACGATATTGTAGTAATGTCTGCTGGTCATGTCTTGCCAGAAGACGTAATCACCGCCATTGTAATTACTACGGAGTTAGGGTATGAGACAACGTCGAATGCATTTGTTCAAATGCCGTTTGCCCTTGACAGAGAACCCAGAGTTTCGGATGAACAGACGGCTCAAGCCTTTCGGACCCATCGCAATCCAAAGAATAATGTTGTCATTGAATTTTCCTTTAGTATCGAATTTGATGATAAGTTGTGTCGTGGAGACTTCATATTTGTAGTAGCTACCACTATCGTTAAAAGTGTAGTAAGTGATCTTGAAATGTGATTAGTCATCCAAGATGAATCCCCGATAAGAGAATTTTTTGAACAAGCGACTGCACTTCGTTTTCGTGGCAATTATTTATTTTTCTGATCGTTTTGGTATGACCCTTTTCTTGTGATATTCGATTTTTAGCTTCTTGATAATTGTCTTATGTCGGTAATAGGGAGAGAAAGTGAATTTGGCAGCCAAAGAATGTATTAATACTTTTTTTTTGTCAAACAGCCGTTTAAAATGCTGTAACTTTGGCTTGTTGAGTTTTTGGACCTTCTTTACAGGCTGGGATTATCTTTTGGCCGTGAGCCCTTTCTATTTATGATTTAAAACATCGCATATAGCTCGTTTGTGGATATTTTCGAAAAAAAAATGGTTCACGATGAACTTGTTCCCATGATGAATATTGCCTTCGTAAAACTCGTACACACGCGTACGCAGACGACCCCTTTCGACTTCATTCTCAGAAAACACAGATTATTTAATGAATTCGGGGTTAACGGGCGTGCTCTTATATATGATAACGTAATGATTCATATGAGATTTTGCCTGATTCGTATTCTCTTGCTATTTTCATAACTGCAAATTCTGTGCGGATTTTTAAGGAACAGTCATTACTTTCTTAGAAATGATTCGCAATTCTTAAAATAATTTTAAATTAATGCTGACTTTGCAAATTTCTTATATTGTATGTGTAAAGAAAATGACTTGCAGATGCAGAGTTCATACGTGTTGTTGTATGTGAATAATACCTTAATTCGATTTTCGTGTGCGAGATTTGTTTCTTTAAACTAAACCGATCCAAGAGTTTCCGAGAGAATTTCGACCTTTAATTGCTCAACAAATATATCCAATTTTAAAAATCCGGCCACGTTATCAGGTATGTATTCATTCTCTCATCTACGTTTATTCTAAATTATATAGCTGTCTGATCAGTGAAACATTTTTATTTACGTTATTTGATTGCTACCAATTTTATAAAAACAAAACACGTCTTATATAAAGATATAAAAAACTGGTGAAACCAGAGAGAAAAGTAAAGCTCGATCTAAAAAAGTTACAGTAAAAAATTGTCAAATAGTTTCAGTTTAAAAAAGTAAGTAGTGCGCAGAAAAGTAATGGAATCAGATTATCTGTAAAGCTCATGAAATTACCCGAATGTTTGGTGATAGCTGAAAATGTGGGCTGAGCTTTACTGGTGCCTTAAAATCAATCAGGGAAGTAAAGGCATTTTTAACTCATTCTGAGTTCCAATTATTCATAACCAGTTTAAAAATTTGGGCTCATAAGAGTAGGTTAGATGTTGATTTGGAAATGAGTGAGAACATGAGAAATCATTCAGTACGAAGTATGGACCAAATTCCATTTCAGGGGTCACTGAGAAGCCTGGAAGATCAAAGTCCAAAATAAGCCAAAAACCCTAAGCATGTACGATTCAACCATATGCTAAATACTTGTCAGGCTTAAGTCCATTGACATAAGGCTCCCTTTTCACAGTAATTACATGAAATAAAAAATATTACGCTACATGTGTTATGTCAGAAATGTTAATAACAACAATTCCTCAACAACTTGACTATATTAAAGTTATACTTAAAATATTACTTCATGGTTTACATTCTTTCAGCTTTGTGGAATTTAGCTTGACTTGACGCAATCATGTCCACAATTCTGGGCCTGACAGAATTTTTTTGCACATAACTACACATTCTAATTACAATACCCAGTATTCATTTTGAGTGGACAATATGATTTTCAATATAAGGCACCAGTAGGGCTCAGTCCACATTTTCTGCTATCAACAAAAATTTGGGTAATTCCAAGAGCTTTACAGATAATCTGATTCCATTACTTTTCTGCGCACTACTTACTTTTTTAAACTGAAACTATTTGACAATTGTTTACTGTAACTTTTTAGATCGAGTTTTATTTTTCTCTCCGGTTCAACCAGTTTTTTATATCATTTCACATCTTTTTCAAATCATTTCAGGAACTTAATCAACCAACTTAAACTAACCAAAGAACCGCCCCAATTAATCAACCAATGATCCCAATTAACCGGCCCAACCAATTGTCCCAATCAAAAACTAACATTGGTTCACCAGTTTATTTCAAGAGCTCTGATGACCCCATACTTATTGCTAAACTCCATATTGAGATATTGACCTATACATTACTCAGGACTGACCGCCAGACTAGTCCTTATACTAAGTTTTATACATAGTGTGATCTCTTGAATTTTTGTGCTATATACCTACGCTTCTCTGGTTTAAGGGACCATGCAGTATCCTAGGCCAACCCCTCAAACACTCAAAAAGCTAGGGTAAGAAACAGTCATAAGAAATGAATTAAAACTACGAAAAACTATAAAAAGGGAAAATTTCTGTCTTTGGAACTTAATGGGAATTTAAAATTAAGAAAAGTCTGAAAACGACTGAATGCAGAAAAATGATCAAAAGTGATTGAAAATATTATACAATACACCTGTAAATAATATCAGAAATATTACTAATATTGGATATTTATAATAATATTTCGGAGGTCAAACTAAAATCTCACGATAATGACTAACATATTTACATCTAACTGTAACCATTGATCAAAAATTTAGAAAAATTGGAAAGTAGGTGTCCTTTGTAAAGTATGCATTAATTAAGGAGATAAATTACGTAAACAAGTCTATTGACAACTGGTGTATTTTGTACGGATAAATTATATAACTGAGCCTACAGACAATTGGCGCATGTTACCGGGTGTCGTTTAGGGCATAATTAACTGAACCGTAAGCGCATGCGCCTATTTTTGTAACGTTAACACACGCGTGGGGCAAATCTGAACTCATTTTGTCTCCCATTATGTTTTTGGTTAAGTGCGCTTTAAAAAATGTCTATTACT
Source organism: Maratus speciosus (assembly GCA_963932465.1). NCBI lineage: Eukaryota > Metazoa > Arthropoda > Arachnida > Araneae > Salticidae > Maratus > Maratus speciosus. The sequence goes on along the minus strand of OZ010795.1, from coordinate 293,079,733 downwards.
CTATATTGTAAAATGTATCAGTACTACTTCTTTTTAGGAAAAAATCAAGCATTTCATATTTATTTTCCGATTTTATAACACTTTCTGTAAAAGTGGCGTTTTTTTTTTCTTATAAAAAAAGCAACGATTTGTTTTACCTCTTAAAACATGAATTATTTTATAAAATTTGCAGTAATTACATTTAATACACTTTCATGAACATATGGAGGCAGCTTTTATTTCACTCTTTCAGTAAAATTATTTTAGTGTGTGTTATCCCTTAACGAATGAACATATCGAAATGTAACGTTTGTACACGCGCGGGATTATTTAATTCCAAAAGCAATATTTCTACTTTTTTAGGCAACAAACTAAAGACATTCCTTCATATAACCTTTCTGAACTTTGGCGTTGAAGGGTACAAGGAAGATCAGAAGTGTTTCATGATGTAATTTCGAAGATTTTTCACCTGCATAACCCCTCTCCCGCAGGTAAACGAAACGTCTGCCGCCAGCCAGACCGTCCGCATACATACTACACCATAAAACGGAAGAGAATATAGGAAAATGAGCTTTGGTAAAATGACGAATTTTTGAAGTTTTTTCACCTGCATAACCCCTTCTCCAGCAGGTAAACGCAACGTCTCCCGGAAGCCAGGCCGTCCGCATAAGTACTGCACCATAAAACGGAAGAGCATATAGATACATGAGCCTTGCTAAAATGACGTAATTTTGATTTTTTTTTCATCTGCATAACCACTTCTCCCATAGGTAAACGTAACGTCTGCCACCAGCCAGACCGTTCGCATATATACTACACCATGAAACGGAAAAGCATATAGAAAAATGAGCCTTGCTAAAATTAAGTGACGAAAACATTGCTAGCTCTTAGACCAGGGATGGCGAACCTTTTCACGTCCACGTGCCAAATTTTCCCAAAAATATACTTTACGTGATCATGACGTGCCAACAATAAAAAAAAAATTAATGGATCAAATAATAATGAATCAAAACTACTTCAAATTTTGTTTTTAGCATTAAAAAAATACAGGTGATATTTGATGTTATACTGTAGAAATTTATTTAAAAAATATTATTTCTGTTGTCTCATCTTAAATGACAAATAACATATATCCGCTTTGTACTTAAATATTTCCGATAGAATGCAAGTTTAATTTCACTCACCTTGACAAGCCGTTTTTAGTTGATTTTTTTACGAAAAAAATGTCTTGCGGAAAAAAAAATTGTCAAAATAGCAAGCGCCAGAAACTATAGCTTTTAGTGTCTGGAATTGAATCCCAAGTTGTTATAATTTTAAAATCAGCATTATTAATTTTTGTTTAGCGATAATCTTCTAATTCTCAAAATTTTCTGAGCCAACATTGAGCTAGATTCGGATAAATTAAGTTATATTTCAATTTTTTCAATCTGTGTGACACTCACAACCAACCGAACTAATCGGATTCAAGTGACACAGACAACATCTATATTAATTAATGCATTTTGTGAAATTCTACTATGTATTGATGTAAAACTTAAATATATGCCGTGCCAAAAATAATCTGCAGCGTGCCACTTACGGCACAAGTGCCATAAGTTCGCCATCCCTGTCTTAGATTATTACTTTCGGTCCAACAATATTAATTTCTTTAACTCGCGAAATTGAATTTCATTTGGCGTTATAATGATGTAATTATACTAAAGTGTTTCAGCTTTTAAAATTAAAATGCATGCTTTCTTTGGCGCATGCAATAGGAGTATACGATTTCCTTGACAATACGCAGGAAAATGCATTAAATACAACCAAATGAACTAGCATTTACCGAAAATTTCTTTCGTATGACTTAAAAATAAATGTTTCGTTTTACGGATGATAAAAATAAGGATTAATTTCAGAATATCAGGAGTCCTTTTTCAGAATAAAACATCATTACAAAGTTATGTCAGTTAAACAGAAATTGACGTCATACCTAGCAAACGATTTTTTCTATTAGTATTATCTTTTCCTAAATTGTTTTTTTTTAATTAAAACTCCTGTATTAAAATAGATTTTTAAACATTAAAAACATTCAAATATAGATACTGCGTCATTTTAACACGTGTTTATTTAAAGCTTTTACATATATATAGGAAATATTTTCATTTTCTAATTAGAATGTTGTCTATTTGAAAAATGCAAAAATATAGCGAGAAAATCTGATTTTTAGTTAAAACAAAATACGCGTGTTATCACTTCTTTCAAATTATTGTGCCGCTTTTAGGATGTGGCAACAGGAAAGAAAAATTGAAGGAGATATTTCTATATTGTTAAATTATGGAACGCTATGTAAAGTTTAAATGGGTGCCATTCCCTTAATATTGGATATTTTTTGACCCGACCTTCGAAAGGCACATCGCTAAATTAAGACTTTTCCATAAAGCCATTATTCATCACTGAATGTTTTCTCGTTTGGATTGTACTTGGGTTGTTGTCTTTTCATCATGTTTCAAAACGTAAACGATTCGGCTGAGCTGTACTATACAGCCCGATCGTGCTGCATGATCCATCGTTAAATGAGTCAAATATTTCTGTTTAAGAAATGTTGTACCAATCAAGTTATGGTAATATTAAAACCCTCACTTCAGGCAACACGTTTAAATTGCATTATAATTGATCGATTCATTATTGAATAGTCGTATATATTTTCTCTAAATCGCCCATAGGGTTTCCCTTAGATTTTTTATCTTTCATTATTCAGAACACAGAAGGAATTTCAGCAATTTGTCCTTTTATTACATCTGTCTTACTAAGTTCAATGTTTCTTGTAAAAAATATAGTATTTAATCTAGGCATTGATGAGAATGCATGTCTTTTCATGGTGAAATCTAAGTGGGCACATTAGAAGTTTCTCGCGCTTTTGTTTCCTTTCGATGATATTTATATGACTAATTAACCTTTAAATGATTCCAACAGACGAAAAAAAAAAACTGTAAAAAGTGGAAAAACGTTGCCCCCAAATTTATATCAGCAATCAACAATGAATAACATTCTTTGTGGAAATTTCTTTTTTAGCTTCATAAAAATCCTTAAAGTAATTCATGTAAAATGAATTAGAAAAAAATATGCTATTTTAATAGTCTTCGTTAATCAATACAAAGAAAAAATATTAATGTATCTTTATAACGAATTTTTTATGTTATTTTATGTTTCTACGATACTTTGCAAAAGTTATTTAAGATATGTTTTTCAAAACTTGTAATGTTATGCTTTACTTTTATCTTCAATAATTCTTTTGGGGGAAATATTCAGTTTTTGCATTTACAGACATAAATTTAAAATTTAGTATTTATACTATACTACTGAAGTAAAAAAATAAAGTTTCTGAATCCCAAATAAATATTTCATATTCAAGGGTTTCTCAGAAAATGATATTGAAATCGATACCTTCTTTTAAATATTTTTCTTTGGAACTCAATTTTATGTTATTTCTTTGCCTTAAGCTGTTCCGACATTTCTTATTATCTAGCCACATTTCAAAGTATATACTGCATCAGTATTGAATATAAAAAAGAAAAGAATATTTAAAGAACATTACACAAATCATGACATATAATATTTATTCTTACTAAATCAATTTGTAAAATGTTTTTCATTAATAAGTTAATATCTTATTTACAGTTTATATTTAAAGTACATAATATATGCACTAAAGTTGTATATAAACAGCACCAGTGCAATTTGTAGGAACTAACAAGGAAGGTCTCCATACGGGCATACTCAGGAAAATCTGAAAAAATTACAGAATGTTCTTCTCATATGGGTATATATGCTTATAAAAAAAATTTTGGCGGAACACCGATACAGCGTCCGTAAAAAAATAACAAAATTTTCATTTTTTTGGCGATTTATCACCGGTTGACGATGAAAATAAAATACGCTTTTATGAAAAAAAAACCCTTTTTGATGATTTGTTTATATAAGTTTAATATAAATAACTTTAGTTTTGTCATTTTTAATTTGTTTTAACTATAGTTTTGGCATTTTTAGTTTGTTTTAACTATAGTTTGTCATATATATTTAGAAGTATTTATAATAAAATTTAAATATTATATTTTACGATTTAAAACAAAATTTAAATTGATTTAAATTATTTCAAGCTCAAAAATAAGGCAGCACTGTCGATTTGATTTTGTTGCTATGGAAACGACTTCGTCTTCGATATGGAATGTATTATGGCAACCAAATTACAGCTGACTATAACATAAAATAGATATTTGCAACTTGCAAAGCATAGAAAATATTTTTACACTGATAAAATTATATAACTACAGCAAAAAGCAACATATATATGTATATAAAAAAATATATAATAACCTCTTTCATTAAGTTTAAATTAAGTAAAAACCGCGCAGTCTAAAAAACAATTAATAAACAATTTTCAGATGCATTAAAATCGTTTGCTTTTGGCGAGGAAAAATCCTGCTCGCCAAATTGCGTGTCACTTTCGTATTTTTGCGCCAAATATTCGAAAGTATACTACTTTTTTACAGGCTTTCCACTGAAATTCCGCCGTTAAATTTGACTGTACCCTTGTTACATACATGAGTATTTTCACTAGCATTTTTTTCAACATATTCTGAGTATGCCCTGTAAGGAGACATTTCTTGTAAGACACATATAGACAAGCTAATTTGATTAAAAAAAAAAAAAAATCTGGCTCGGAATCCAGTTAAGCGATGAAAATGTAAGACATCTTATTCCAAGTGAAATAGACTAATACATTTCATATCCTAAAAGTATCACAATATACATTCCAAACGGAAATGTCAAAACATATATTTAAATATTTATTTGCTTAAAAGACGTTACTAAAAACACATTAAAAGTAAATTAAAAATTTACTCAAGATTTCATGCATCATGGATCTTCATGCAAGTTTTACTTATATTATCACAAAAAGGCTCTATTTAAATAACATTTTTTTTAAAAAATTGCTACAAAAAAAAATTACCGTATGAGGTGCATATACAGCTAATAATAAGCTAGAAAAAGCAAGGGGTTGTAGGGTAGCTTCATCGCCCCGAGCCCAACCCTTCCGGCTTTTCGGTGTCTTTAATTTGTGTAATTTCCCTTTTAAATTTGTCCGGTTTCAATTTTTGATTTTTTTTTTTCAATCTGGATTTCGCTAGAGAGTCTTTTATTTGGGACGTGTCTGGGGACCTAAGAATCTCGCTTCCGCAAAAGAGTAGGAGTAGAGTAGAAGAATAAAGGGTTGCGGACCAAGATGGGCCGCTGCCACTATAAGATATTAAGTTAAAAAACTATAAGTTATTTTAGTGATACATATGTAAAAACACGTATATATGAGCACGAACGTTTCTAAATAATTATTTAAATAAAATTTTGCGGGAAAGCGTTTGTCGTTTACTAATTTTAATTCGCAAAAATTATATAAAATAGAAAACTAAAAACATCATTTTTTTACACGGGAGAATACAATATATTACGAAACATGCATATTAAATACGGAATGTTTCTTGGAGTACATGGATGGAAGCAATATTTAACAAAACTATTTTCTCAATCACTTTGTTGCTTCAAAAGATTTTCCTCTCAAACGTGATTACACATATGCAAATTTGTCAATTCATGTTTGGAAATTCGAGTAAATCATGGCAAAACATCTTTCATGTATTTCAATATGCAAAGTTTGTACAACGTAACATTTTTTTTAATTAATCCAGTAATTTAACAAAATTAACAGACTTTTACTATGTACTTCATTTATAATTGCTCGATTTTTTAAAATCAGTGCTTAATAATTTAGGTTCCTTTCGTTTTCATCATAATTTGAAGGTTTTAATTAAAATATTAAAAATTGCAGAAATAAACTTAACAATTTTTTTAAGTAAAATATGCAGATTTTAAAAATGTTCACAGCCAAACACTTAATTTTGAATCGTTTTTTATACACCAAAGACGATGTCGGTTACGGTGTGGTAAAATATATATATATTTTTTTAATATACATTTAAAAATCTATTCTTTTTTATGTGTGTTAATTCACAGTAGTGTACAAATGAGCATATAGGCAGTGGGGTCTATGGCTGTTTGTATAGGTTATTTTATTAGTGCATGCATATGTGTTGAGTTGTTATAATAATTTCGTAAACAATTTTAGCAAAAGACTGTAATAAAATATTACTCATATATACAAAAATATAATAAAAATCTACAAATGATGTAAACTTTATTTTATTTCCGTAATATTTCCGCAACAATATTTATTAGAATCATGTAACCTCTATAAAATAATACATACTTGTGAATATTACTGAATTAAAATTAGAAAACATGTGATTTTGAACTCTCAAATAAATATATCTTGAATTAAAATGTTTACATTAAAACTGAAATTAACTAAGTACCATATAAAGTGCTGCACTGTTAATTTTTCTGTGAAATTACAGAGAATCTACTGGTAATCCATTATCTTAAGTCTTATGTAAAATTACAGAGATTAAAAAAATTGAGATTATGTTAAATTACAGAGAAGTTATTCGGTAAATTTAATAATGTAATGTAATAATGTAATAATGTAAATTAACATCGTTAAAAATAAACAAGACTCCGTAAATTAACAACGTTAAAAATACTCAAAACTCTGTAAATCAATTTATTTTTAATGAAATATCTTAACATAGTTATTGAAACTAGTGAATTTTAGAACTTCGAGGTATCAGAATCTTTCGAGTAAATTCGAACCATTTAATATCTAACACAATTCGTTTCTAGCCGACCTGGGATTTGAACACGAGACCTGTGGGTAGGAGGAAAGTTCCTTACTGAGTGGCCATAGGAGCTGTTGCTGCTGTGTACAAAGTATTTCTTTTATAATGAAGCGGGGAAAAATCTATTGCATTTGTGCTTTTCAAAGATTTCGCTTCAAATATATCCGCTAAGGGTCAGGGAAGGATTCTCGGAGAGAGCTGCACGGTTGACGGTCTCTGCGGAAAAACGTGGGGGGGGGGGCGTGTACTGAATAGTAGCTAGGTGTTTTGGTGTTTTCCCGGGTTTTGAAGTTTGCGTTTTCTTGTCTTGTAGTAATTTCTTGTCTCCAACGGGGTAAGTCTGCTGAATTGTTTCTTGATAAGGTTTTTTTTTTTTGTTTTTTTCTTCTTGTTTCCCCTGTTTTCCTGGTGTTGTGTTATTTTGCTGAGCCATAGTTGCATGGTATTTTGTGTCTGTAGATAGTGTATCTCGCCGGTATGGCGAGCTCAGTTATAAATATAGTAGAAGACAGTACTCCGGAAGTAGAGTCACTAAATATTGAAATGGTTGAAACATATGAAAATAATGTGCTATTTACTGATATCAACCCAAACGTGTCTCGCAATTCAGCTTCGGCTGAAACATTAATAATGATGGGGGCAGAAAATGGTGCAAGGAATTTTAATGTCTTCATAAAAAGTGGTGAGTCTAAGAACGTTCCTAAAAGGGACCCACGCGCTGTTCAAATAGAATTAAAAGCAAAAACTGTTCATTTCAAAAAGATTGAAAATGTGAAATTTACTCGTACGGGTGCATTTATAGCAAGCACGAAAAACCTAGAGTGTGCAGTTGATATAGCTAAAATAGCCACCTTTCTCGGAGTTAAAGTCTCGACTAGAGTGAGTTGGGAGAATATTTGTAATAGATTTTTGCTATTTAACATGCCGGTAAATATTTCTCTGGCTGACATTGGGCAAGAGCTGTCTGCGGAAAATAATCTTCAAATTTTGGAACTGCGAAGATTTATAAAGCGTGAGAGCACAAATGACGTTTCTCCCGTGTTAGTCACGGTTCTTGGCACCTCTATCCCCCTGAAGTTAGGATTTGGCTCTCAATACAGAGAGTGCGACAATTTATTGACAAGCCCAGGCAGTGTAAGAAATGCTTTAAATACAACCACTCCCAACTAAAATGTAGTTCTGATCAGTTATGTGTGAATTGCAGTCTCCAACACGCTGGTCCCTGTACAAACCAAGTTAAATGTGCTAATTGCGGCTCTGAACACAGATCAGACTATAATCAATGTTCGGCTCGACTTAAAGAGGCTGAACTGTTAGAATTTAAATCTAGAAACTTATTAACTTTTATCGAAGCACGTCGGAAGTTTACGTATAAACCTGAACAAAAATCCTACGCGACTATTACTAGTAAACAGACAACTGATCTGGATCAGTTACAAAAGCATTTGAAGCTCGTACAAACAAGATGTTAAAAATTATAATCGACCATATCTCCAGTCACTCGGAGAAAATTGTTGAAGCAATAGCTTCTCTAAGCAGTACCATTATGAACTGTTTTGCAAAAATGAGCGACAAGTCGCCGGAAAGGCGTAATAGGCCTAACAAGCATGCGAAGACTCAAGGACATATGACCTAAAAAAAAAAAATGTTTTTTTGTTTGATTTGCTTTTGGATTGTTCTCTGCTAGGGGCAGTTTGTTTTTGTTATCTGGTTCTTGTTATTTTTGTCTCACTTGTTGCGCCTGTTTTGTCTTTGTTTCTGGTTTGCTGTTTTTGATGGGGATAACTATTTTACAATGGAATTGCCGCAGCCTGTTAAACAAGATCCCCTGGTTTTATTCCCCCTCCTTCTCTACTGCTGATATCCTGGTCCTTCAGGAGACCTTCCTTACCCCTGAAAAGTCTGTTGATATTCCTGGGAAAATAATTTATCGTTTGGACAGAATGAGTCGCCGGGGGGTGGCCTGATGATTGCGATTAAGGCTACTTGGTCTTCTAATCTCCTTGACCTTGGTTCCCTAAACTTCTCTAATGAGGTCTTGGGCATTCAGTTGTTTTTTGGTAACATGTCTCTTAATATCATCAATCTCTACTCCTCTTCGGGCTCAGTGGTCGAAGATTTAGCCAAAGTGACGCAGTACATCTCTGGGTCTTTTCTCATACTTGGAGACTTTAATCTTCATCATCGACTGTGGGGTTCCCTGGTGTCCTCGCGTGACGGTGAAGTGTTCATTGACTGGATGGCAAACAATTCGTACTGTATGATGAATATAGATACTCCTACCCATGTCTCCCCAAGTGGCTCTTGTTCCTTGATAGATATGTCTATTTGCTCTTTGGATATTTTCTCGAAGACTGCCATACAGGTGGATGAGGACCTCTTTGACAGTGACCACTTCCCAATCATCATATCTGCGGATATTAGTACAGGCTCCCATAATAAGCCCGTTCTTTATAAATGGCCAAATATCTGTCGAGAGATCGATAACAAGCTTCCCTCAGTTTCTAATGTTAACTATGACTCATTTCGGCAGATGGTTCAGAGTGCGATGGAGAAGCATAGCACCACTCATAACAAGTCACAGAAGACCCTCCCGGCCTGGTGGAACTCTCGTTGCAGTAATCTACGAAAGCAAAAGTTATTTTTTCTGAGGAAAGCTCGTACCCTGGCCTCCAGTGAGTATTGGGTTAAATTCAAAAGGACCTCTGCTAAGCTCCGTCAAGTGATCATGGAGTCTAAACATCACTTTTGGGATGCTGTCTGTAGAGACGCAAAAGACCCCAGATTATTGCACAAAGTCTTCCGGAAAATTTCAAGTAGGTCCAGCTCCCTGATTGATTCTCACCTTACCCTTCAAGTTGATGGTATGTCCAGCTCTGATGCGGCGTCTCAAGCAAAACTTTTTGCCGACCATTTTGGCGAGGATTGTGTCCATGAACCAATACCTTTAACTTTTGGCTCTGATAGCGAGTCCAACCTTAATAACCCGTTCTCTCTTGCTGAGCTCAAAGACGCCATCCGCCGTACCAAAACCACCTCCCCGGGAGAGGATCAGATCAGCGCTGCTCTGTTCAAGGGCTTGGTTGCCGGTCCTTGAACAGCCTGTCGCCGGTCCTTGAACTGTTATCCTGTCCATCCTTAAGCCAGGCAAATCAAAGAAACTGGTTGCTTCCTACCGGCCGATTGCTTTGACTGCAGTTGCGTGCAAGATTTGCGAGAGGATGATCGCCAACCGGATTAATCATTACTTGTTAGAAAAAAATTCTTGACAGCCGGCATTTTGGGTTCCAGCCGTTTCGGGATAGTCATGCTACCTTAATCAGGCTTCATCATGACATTACCAATGCTCGGAGAGAGAAGAAGTACATCCTTGGCATCTCCCTTGATATCCAGGCCGCCTACGACTCAGTGTACATTGACGGTTTAATATACAAATGTTCTCAAATCGGCATTACTGGGAGAACTCTTCGTTGGCTCCACAATTTCCTCTCAGAGAGGTCCATAAAGGTTCGATGGAGGAACGTTACGTCGACTTCAAGAGGTATTGGGAGAGGCGTCCCGCAAGCGGCGGTCCTTAGCCCGACTCTTTTACCATTTATATGTCTGATTTCTTTGAGGTCTTAGAGTTCCTCGGTGTAAAATTTTTAATCTACGCGGATGATATATTTATCTACTGTGAGGATAGCTCCCTGGACAGTTGCAGAGATAAGTTACATGAAGCGCTCCGGCTTATTTCCCAATGGTGCTCTTATTGAAAGTTATCAATCAGACCGGACAAGTGCCAAGCAATCAACCTGTCGAGATGTCTCTTAGAGTGCGATTATGAATTCAGCATTAATGGTGGATTAATAGAGTGGTGCTCAGAGCTTAAATTCTTGGGCTTCTACTTTGCTCGCCGTGGTGGCTTTCGGAGACACATAGAGTACCTTAGGAAGAAGGCGTTCAGCAAGCTTAACATCCTCAAGGCACTGGCCCACAAACGGTATGGGGCAAGGTCCCACCATCTGCTCACTCTGGCCTTCTTTTCGATTCGAAGCGGTATCGAGTACGGGGCAGCGATACTCAAATCAGCTTGCAACTCACTTTTTCAAAAGTTGGAGGTCATTCAAACCAGTGCCATCAGAATTGCTTTGGGTCTCCCGAAGTGGACACCGAACATCATCGTATGGAAACACGCGAGCGCTATCCCCATGACTGATAGAATTGGCTGTCTTGCGGTCAGTTTCTGGCTAAAGCACCTGTCACTGGGAAGTTGGTCTCCGCTCGGGGACATCCGGGGAGACGGACTGGAACCGTTGGTTACAGATATTCATTATGATGCAGATTGGCTCGGAAAGCTTGGCAGTACTCCAGACCACCTTCTTCGGTTTCAAATTCCTCTTCCCATGAACATGGAGGCTGTCAGGTTTGTCACTGGGGGTCTCCCTTTCCAAAGCATTGACCTGGATGCGAGCATGGTTTCGCAGTATTTTGCTGATTTTATTCAGGATTACTCTAACTCTTGGAACATCATTGGTACGGATGCATCAAAAACGGATTCCTTTACCTCAATAGCAGGTTGCTCCTCAACGAACCATTTTGTGTACAGAGTCCACTCAGCCAACTCAATTTTTACAGCAGAAGCCTTGGCGATCGGCACAGCGCTGGACGAGCTGGCCCACCAGCGGATGCATGCATAGCGTCGTTCTTACCGACAGCCTGTCAGTTCTATCTGCTTTACAGTCTGTTAATTTAAAGTCTCCAACTGTCATTATCTGGCTTCATAATAAGATCAGTAGAGTTGCAGGGTTTGCCTCGAACATTCACCTATATTGGGTTCCGGGGCACCGGGGAATCCCTTTAAATGAGAAAGCTGACAGCCTTGCTAAAGGCGCGACCTTTTCTGATGTTTTGTTAGATTGGATCTCTCCTGAGGACATCAGCCATGCTTATAAGCAGGATATGTGGGGATGTTTTAATCAGTCATATAGGAATAGTAAATACAGTACCTCACATGGTGACATTCCTTCTATTAAGAATTCTTCGGTATGGGCTCGGAACAGAAGGGAAGACGTCTTGATTACCCGACTTCTTTGTCGGATGTTGATTACTCCTGGTATGTTGGCGAGGTTCAACTTGCTTGATGATGGTAGGTGTAGTACATGTGGTGTCACGGACTCCCTGGATCACATTCTGTTCACATGCTCCATGTATCACGCTCATCGCAGGCGTTGCTGGGATAACAGTGTTTTGAATAGTGGGTATTTTGGTTCTTTTGAATGGTTTGTGAGCAAGTTTGCTTCGTCCGATAATTTTCGTATGGCTACGATGAGGTACCTTTTTAGTATTGATCGTTTTTAGTTGGTCTGTATCTTCCCCAGGTGGGGTTTCCGTGTTTTGGTTGGTTATGTTGTGGATCATTCGAGGCTACAGCCGTGCAGCTTTAGGCCTCAACCCCCACCCCCCTTCAAGTTCAAGTTCAAGTTATCCGCTAAGAATTTCTTAAGCGGTTTATTTAATTCATTTTGGACCGATACATAGTACCTTTTATTTTTTGTAATAAAATTTAATTTTTTAATCCTTTATTTACGGAATTATTTATCAAGAAATTGCTTCTTCTCAATAATTATCTTCTTTAATATCTGAAGATATACTGGGATTTTTACATAATAATAATGTAAAATTTAGTTATATATTTTCATTAAAACTGGTTTAATATATCGTCAGTTATAATTCTTTTTGCAAAATACTTACAAAAATAATCAGATTAATGAACCAAAAATACTTTTATGGTAATATCACAAATATTATAAAAGCAATGTATTTAAATGTATTATGAGACTCATAAATGGGAAGGCTTTTACAGTTGAAAATTCTTCAAGTAACTTTTTTTTAAAGAAAAATTATAACTATGAAGATGATTAAGAAAATTACCACTTTTTGAAAATATTTAGCTTTGGCTATTTTCCTACTCTATCTAAATTCGATTGAAAGACACGGAAATCCCTACAGGAAATTAGATACAAGATAAGGGAAATGCCTCTAAAACGATGAACGATAAACTCAGCCGAATGCATTTAACCGAGAACTAGTGTAAATTTACAGAAAGTCTTGACCTAGAAACTCAATCGATTGAATTTAACCGAGAACTAGTGTACATTTACAGACTCTTGACCGATAAACTCAATCGAATGCATTTAACCGAGAACTAGCGTAAATTTACAGAGAGTCTCGTTTTTTTCTGCCTTTTTACATAAATTTTTAACAGTATGGGGAGTTTTGCGTCATTTTTTTACTGCTGAATATATTTTAGATGTAGTCATTCGATTCACAATAAGCATTTACTACGAATGTGTTTATTCGTAACACCGAGTACATGAAAATTTCCCTTTTAAGCCGGGTTACAATTCCGCCCGGTCTGCGTTTTCAAAGGTTTTACCTATCGCTGTTTGAATATTTAAAGAAAAACACTTTTTTAAAGATACTTTCTCGTTTTAATAAATAAAAAGTCGCGTTTTATGAGACATAAATTAGTTGAAAATAACCAGTGATGAAAAATAAATTACTTTAGAATACTAGTTCCTTGTGAACGTACGGAATAGCATACAGCAGACTTGTGTGTCATTGAATTTTAAAATGAATTTTAGAGATCAGAAAAAATGTAATTTAATTTTTTCAATTCAATGTCAATTATTGGTTTCTTTCGTATTTGTGTACTATCTCAAAAACGCGATCATCCGACATGATTATTTCTTCTTGCGTAGTCATGACATGGCATCGAAAAGTTGTTTAGGTCAGCATTTATGTGTTTTCATGCTTATGCAACTTTTTTTGATAAAGTGTTGAAATTTTGTACATGATCCTATTAGATTATGGGGCACATTTTACCCATTAGGAAATTATTCGTAGTGGGGCCGTATAAAAATTTAAATTTTGTATGTTTTAAAATTTAATCCCCTGAAAATTTTAATGGATTTCATAAAATTTTCTACCTTTTTTACTTTAAATTATATGTCTCTAGAAATCATTTATTGTTATTCTAGCTACATTACTGCGTGAGTAATTATATCGCAAAAAAGAAACAATTTTTATAAAAAAAAATAATCATTTAAAAATGTTTTTGTAAGTATTATAATTATATTTTCTATCTGAAAAGGGACAATTTATTCTATTTGAAATAATTTTTAAGCATAAAATACTTCTTTGAGAATCTCACAAAAATAAAAGCTTATTTAAAATCATAATTACCTTAATGACCATTCCTTATCAGTACCATTAATTTTCGTTTAAAGATATTTCCTTTTTATATCCATTATAAAATATTGCGCATTTATTTATTGTTTCATTTTTTTTTTTTAATCACGTGAAAACAGTAAATATTTGAACGTGCAATTAAATAAATTATACTTAAATATTTTCTTATGTCAACATTTTGCTATCTATCTATCTATCTATCTATCTATCTATCTATCTATCTATATATATATATTACTCTATCGTACGTAGCACCGAAATCGCGATTATTTGTTAATTGTTTTGGCAACGCCTGAATGAAACGCATCTCATTGATTATTGAACAACATTTAATGCGTCTACATACCTATAAGGGGGTTACCATAAATGTTCTGTCGCCAAATGCCGCCAAATTTGTCGCCAACTTAGCAATATCTCCAATATTTCGCCAATTTCCCATAGACTTCCATTGTAAACCAATAAGATTTAATTGATTACAGAAAATCAACAAATTGAGATATTTTAATGCAAGAACTCTATTATTAGCTTAAGGAATTGCATTAATTATATTTAAGAGATTCCAAATAAATTAAATTATGAATAAAAGTAACATGTTACAATGCTTAGCATGCTTTCACAAACATAAAATTTAAGGGAGACCAATCTGGTCGCCAAGTGAGGCTAGTATGTAGAAAATTACTTAACACAACTTTACATATAGCAATGTTTATGTCTATAATTTAATTACCATGTCAATTAAAAGAACATCATGAGTTAAATGGACTTCATGGAATTAAAAATATCACAAATAGGAAAAAATAGTTGTTAATTAAAATAATAATTTACGATTTTTTTCTTTTTTTTTTATTTCAAAATGAAATGTTTGATTGATATAAGACTTTTCAAAGTTTCCTATATAATACAGCGATTGAACAGTGTAGTACCAGAGAATCAATTGGTATCGCAAAATTTTATTAAGTATTCTTTTTAGGACAGTATTTCAGATTTTATTCCGATTGAAGAATACTATTAATATTTAGTGGTGGCAATCGCCTAACTGGTGCTCCACTGTTCCATTCCTCATAATATGACCGTTTCAGTGCAATAAATTTTGTTTTGAAGCATATGAAAACACTGGATTAGATTACCATTGTGAATGTGTTAATTAAAAGTAATAAAATAAAAAAGAAAAGTGCCCAGCTAAACTGATGGCATAGAGCTCACAGGCTATTCACTCTAATTGTATATTATATTTTAAAGAATAATGCCCCTCAAAAAAATAAGTGAAGGGGAATTAGCCCCCGTTTCCCCCTTTATACTTAACCAGTGAACCTCCAAATCTAATCAGGCAAGCTCCTTATCATAATAAAACAGTGTACCAAATTTGGAGCAAATCGAATAATCCTGAAAAAAAAAGAAAAAAAAAAAAACATTTATCTAAATTAAGGGGGTGGACTAGCCCCCCTTTATCATTAACCAACGAATACCCAAAACGAATCAAGGAAGCTCCTTAACATAATAAACCGGTATACCAAATTTGGGGCAAAGCGAATAATTCTCCATGAAAAACCCGTTTATATAAATTAAGGGGGTGGACTAGCCCCCTTCCCCCTTTATCCTTAACCAATGAACCCCCAAAACTAATCAGGGAAGTTTCTTAACATAATAAACCGGTATACCAACTTCGGAGCAAATCGAAGGATTCTGCATGAAAAACCCATTTATCTGAATTAAGGGGTTGGACTAACCCCGTTTTTCCCCCTTTATCCTTAACCAATGAACTCCCAAAACTAATCAGGGAAGCGCCTTATCACAATGAACCTAGAAAAAAATTTGAAGCAAATCGGATGTTTCTATCAAGAGTTACCGCGTTACGTACATACATACATACATATATACATACATACATACATACATACATACATACATACGTACATACATACATACGTACATACATACATACAGAACGGGCGGGCACATTAGCTCTCAGGCTTTGATAGCCTGTGAGCTAAAAATACATAAAAACGATTATTTACAATATTCAAATTTAAGAATGTTACCTGTTTTGAGCATATTGAACAATTAATTTAAACGGCTGTTTCTTTTATTCCAGTATTTTTATTATTATTTTTTTTCAAAATGAAGAATAACGTTTATACTTGTTTACTATGCAAATCATTTTATTTACTATTCAGTAAAGTATTGTTAAAAAACTAGAATATGCTTTTTATTCCAAACTCACTAACGTGTAACATGTGCTGCAAGGATTAATAGATGTATTAGGTGATGATCTATTACTAGCATTTGTTACATAAAGCGTCAGAAAGTACTTTGGCTTGATTACATAATTGTTTTTGTTCAACATATATCATGTAATCGACACTGTAAAAAAAATTATGTAACGTTACTCCATAAAATTTGTGGCAGCTTCACTGCCTCAATTTCATGGAGTAATTTAACCGTTATAATTGGCGTTACGTTATTACATCAGTAATATCAGTTTAAATTAAACCGTTAAGTAATTTAAATCACTCCATAAAACTGGAGGATTTATACTGCCACCGATTTTATGGAGTAAAGCTACATAATTTTTTACAGTACACTGTTACACCAATAAACATTGAAAGATTTGAATCAAACTGTATTATCAATAAAACTGGTATTTGTTTTTATGTAATTGACTATTGATTCAACCCTTGTCATCCCATGTGTAAAATTTTACATGTATAATACCAGAAACGAATAGAAAGCAATCTCTTGTGATTTTATAAAACTCGTAATACATTCTTCATACACTATTATAAATTTGTTTGGGTGTGTTAGATATATACACTGGGTTTCAAAATGATATGAACACCCTGTTTTTGAATCATAAAAAAGAAGAAAATGTTACAAAACAAACTGAAATCTAATCAATACTAGAAATAGAACGAATAGTTTTATTTTAAAACATTGAAACAGCAATTTATACACAAAATATCATTAAAACAACGATTTATACATAAAATTAACCGCATTTTTTTCATTTTGAAGAGTTTCATAATGATATGAACTTTATCCAAAACAGATTAACAGCCAGTGTATGCACCAGATCATTTAATTAATGTAAAATCGCCATCAGGCGTGGAGCGGACCAATCTTTTAAATATATTTTGATCGATTTCATTCCAGTGGAAGATGGTAGAAGATTTCTAATTCTGAAATTGTGGCACATTTTTTTTCCATTTGCGTAAATACCTCTAAAAGTAGGCTGCATACATTTTCCATCATAGGATTTAAATAAGGAGAAACTGATTGCCATGGAATTATACGTAAACCATTATTAAAACACATTCCCAAGTGTTGTTTTCCGTGTGGATGGGAGGCCCCACCAGTGGCCGAGTGGTTCTGCTCTCGAAGCTGGTAGACGGAAGGTGCTGTTTTCGATCCCAATCGCGCCCGTCGGCCTAATCGTTCGGAGTTTTCGTGGTTTTCTTCGAGCCGTGGATCATCCATGCGTTAATACGGATTAGGTTCCCTTAGAAAGACCCCCACGGAGGGCACTCCCCCCGGGCCTATATCCCTCGTGTAGATAATTGGCCGTCAAAAATCAACCCAACCCAACCCGTGTGGATGGATGCATTGTCTTGTTCGAACATCCAGAAAGGCCAGCCAATTTCATTAGCAAATGACAACAAGTTTTTGTCAAGCAGATCTTGTTAGGTTAATGCACTGATTCTGCCAGAACGAAACGCAACGTTTATCTTACCATGAAATCCAAACACAGCCCAAACCATGTGTGAACCTCCATCCTAATACCGTTTCGAAAATGTTTTTGATTTCTTGCGCAGATCGTGCCGATAATAAATAAAATCTTCCGGAAATCATCCAAATTTATTTATTTTTCTTTAGAAAATATTATTCTTTCATATTGTAACCTCCAGGATATTGATAATTTGCCCAATCCATTCGATTCTCCTGATGCATTTTAGTCATACGTGGTTGGGACTTTTCTTGTATCTCATCTTCTTAGAGCTCTTGATTACTCTGTACAAGGTACATTTTGACACTGCTGTCAGTGGATCTATTGAAAGTTCGCCTAAAAAGTTTTCCTATTGCTCATTCCTTTTATAATGGCTCTGTTTTCCCTTTTAAACAGCTTTGGTGGACGTCCCGGTGACTTCTATGCTCGATAATCCTATTTTAATCGAAGAAAATTCAATATTACACATGTAGATCTCTTCTTTTTTTTTGCGAAAGCACTGGCCGAAAGTTCTTGATCCTTAAAAGCCACACTCTCCCCACCTCTAGAACTCAGTTTGCGATCAGGTTTGGAAATTTCATAATCTGCGAAGTACTTTATCCAGAACTAATTTGCATACTTCCGTTTCTTCTTCTCGGACTAGCACTGAAATTCTGTACAGTTTCTATGCACGTTTAGTGATAATTTTGCAAAACTATTTTTTTATATAATTCATTTTTCAATGAATTTAAATTTCGAAATTTTTTTACAACTATGCATTATGTAAAATTAGTATACTGCCTCGATAATGGAGTTTTCTGATAATTATTTATGAATTTTTGCCAGGATTTCATAGCATTACTAGTTCATATCATTGTGAAACTCAGTGTACCATTATTGTGACAATAATTTTTATTGCGGATAAATTGGTAGTGGGTGTATTCCAGAACTCAAAATCTTAAGCTATAAGACATTGATATAGTATATGCAGTTAACACTGTAATTATGTTTAGAATCTTATTAAATAAAGCTTCTTTTCAATACTTTATTTTAGTGATAATGTTTGAGCTAACTAGAATAGAAATATTTATCATGTCTAAATATACTTTGATTTGTTGGTTAAATCACACTTTGCCTATTTATGTTAAATTCGAAACATTAAATTTTATTTAGGAACATTTTGTACTTAGTTCAAGGTAGAACGTTTCACTTCATTATAAGACATGAATTTAATTTATTTACAATTGAAGTACATAATAATTGTTTTTATTTACAACATTGGTTTACAAATATAAACTTATGTTTTTCCTATCAAAATCGAGCAATTTTCGCTGTCACATCATACTGTTCAAAATGCAGGATGCATATTCTCCTATGTGCATTACGACACCAGCTACGACATTTTTGAATATAAAGCTAATAAAAAGAAATACTCACGAAAACAATAAATGGTAAAAAGATACATACTAAAATCAGAATTAGCAACTTATTTTTGACGTATCCTATTAATTCTGCTAAGTTTTCTCTTCATCAATCTATGATTCATCTGTGCCTATTATCTACTAATAAACAATTGTGAATGCCTTGAATCTTTATAATTGTATACATGTGCATCAAACAATATTGCAAATCTATTTCAGAAAAAAAATAAAAATTTCCAAATTATATTTTACTATGACACTTAATTCTCATTAAATTAAATAAGTAAATAAATAAACATCACCAATAAAATAAGGAAAATTACCTCAAGTGTCACAAAATTTTTTACTTACAAAATTCTTCTGTCGCACACTTAAAATAAATGCATTTCTTAAACAACTATACTCATAAAAAAATCAAATGAACAAAATTAAATATAAAACTCTACAATGCAAAATGACAAATGTTTCTTAACATTAAAAAAAATTAACGCCGTACAATATATAATAACTTCTTTCGATATATCCACTATTCCGAAAAACTTTCTTTTTCTTTAGAAACGTCATAAAACAATATGTTTTTTATCCTTAAAGAAGAATTTGGGAAAACAAAGTTTCTTTTGCTTCCACTTATGTTAGGAAGGTTTCCAAGTTGTTTTAAAATGTATTGATCCATTTTCTCTTATAAAATTTTCGTTTTTTAAAATGTCAATAGTCAACTAAATATTTTAACCTGCTTAACTAATTTTACATAAAACAATAACAAAACTATATTAGCAGGAAGGTTAATGTTAATACTTATAGTTATTTGTATAAATTACAAACAAGTTTGCCAAACATGAAAATAATTTGTCACGAATTGAAAACATCCTAAAATTCTATATTCCAAGTTGAAAAGAAAACTGTTTAATACGGTGAAAAAAACTACTCGAAAACTTTTTCAAAAATGAGTGGCGGCAAAAAAAATTGTTTTTATAAATGCTTCTTTAAATCATTAAAATATAATACTTTTTGAGATGTGTAACAGTAAAGAATGTCCTTTGGAATCTTAGGTTACAGAAAATTGGGTACAGTATATTTCCTTTTGCAGTTATACTCTTATTATATTTTCCCAAAAATATATATAGTCATTTTTTACACTGTACTGCCAATTAAATATAACATATATATTTTAAATTACACTTTCCGCATGCAAAGTATGGAATGGAAAATGTCCTTTGATTTTCTATTTTTATGTCAACTACATTTTGTAGATTTCATCCCTAATAAATCCCTAATAATTTGAAGATATAAAAAAAATGTAAAAAGGATAATTATTTTTCTTAGTTCTATTGAATGCTAACGAAACAGGAACTTTTAATATTGCTTCAAAAGTAACAAAAAAAAAAATGCAAAACATAATTCAGTAACTGCCAGCGTTTATTGCGCGGGAAAAATTATTTCTGTGATATTAGACTTGAAGATATATTTACCAATAAAAATAGACAGATAGTACTTCTACTTTATTATTCACGTATTAACATATTAAGAGCCCAGGAGACAAAGTGGTATACGACAAAAAAATGTGTTAATCATTTAACATAAATTGAGGATATGATTGAATATAATCAAGGTTCCTCTACCATATGGTAAATTAATATTTAAACAGACTTGTGACAGTGACTCACATATCCCATTTTCTTTAAAAATTAATTTAATTCATTTTTTTGGCTTTTAAAACGTGTGTTTCCCCCCTTCGTTATGTTAAAATTTATTATTTAACTCTATTCTTAAATTCCATTTCGAATCTTATATGTTCGTTTTCTTTCTTTCTTTCGATAACCTGTATAATTTAATGCAGTAATTTTCACTTCATGATTTATAACTGTTTTCTCAATAACATTTGCGGCCGTTAAATAAAATAAAAAATAGAAGAGTTAGATGCACCTGCCTTTGATTTCAATTTATGTTATTATTTTTTTTTCTCTTTCATTTGCGTCGCCCACGATAGATGCAATTCAGTCTCACTCTTTACTTAAGTAAAAGTGGCCGTTGAAGTAAAATATCAAAATGTAAAATGATAGTATATTGAAGCTGTCTTTAAATCACTTTTCATGTACGTTAAATTTATTTGTCAGTTGTTTTAAAGCTTATGCCTTTCTCGGCATTTCGCAATTATAAGTAGCAATCATTTAACGTAATCATTTGTTTAGATAAAATTATCGCCCGGTTTTATGGCGTCGCTAATAAATACATTTGTAGAACCGTTATTTCTGGCAAACATTTTGCATCACTAGTTTTTCAATGTTTTTATCGGGGTTGCTGGATTTCGGGCTAATCATTTTTGGCTCGCAAATAAAACCCTTTGTCTGCTATTCGTTCACTGTGCTAATGTTTGAGTTTGGCGATGTTGTATCGCAAGTATTATATGCTTCTTATGAAATGGCACACTTGAACTTTTGATCTCAACCTGCAAACATGTAAGACCTAGTGGTCTGGGGTCACGCTTAAGCGTACCTTTTACATGAGGATTTTCTCTCTCACTTTTTAATAATTATAAGTAAGATTGCTTTTTGTAACTTTAAACTTAAAAATGTTAAATATATTTTATTAGTTCCTGTAATATGGTTGATGTTTTCTTTGCATTTAGAAGAAGCCCCGCACTGAACTACTTCACAAGACTAATACTAACAGAGCTTTTAATTTATAAAGAAGGCATTTGATAATAAATAAAAAAGAAAAATCATGCGCGGAGCATAGATTATGAAACATTTTCCAACACTTCCAGAATACTTTAATAACACTTTTTCATTTTAGTTTTCATTGAAAAACTTAAAGAATGTACATAAGAAAAACATTTTATTAAGCGAATAACACATTGGAAAAACAGATTCAATCAATTACTGCACATACTACACACTCCTAGCCGGAAAAGTAAACGAATTTTCTTGTGCAACCATCTTTATGATCTATATATTTATGTATTTTCTGCCACTATATAAATTTATACCAATAGACGGAAACGTACTTGAAAACTTTTTTACAGCTATATATATCATGTAAACATTTTGATACTCGCCGTATATTAAGCTGAAATTTAATTGAGGCAAAAAAAAAAGTTTAAAGAACTGAAATCATATTTCGAGAATTACATGCGATAGACGGCTATTTATACAGTTTTAGACTTAGCCCTGTATATGATTTTATTTATATACTACAAACATATCTGAATATACTATATGTAGATGGTATGGAAAAAGCTTAACTTAAATTTAAAAAAAACCTTCAAACAATTCACACTCATTCTCTGTAACGCTTGCAAATTCTTTTGTGCAATCCTGCACATTCTATAGAATCTATATACACCACCTAGTGTGCAAAAAGTTAATTGAACTTTAAACACATACTATAAGCGAAAACGGGCTTGCAACAATTATCCCTAATGGATAGTACTTCAGATACAGTATTGTATCCAAAATATTTTATGTGTCCCTTTAAATGAACGAAAAATGTGATGCAAAATTATTTTCCACTGCAAGCATCTTGTGGTCAACCTCAGTAATGTGTATGAGTTTCATCATGTTTCAAATAGTGCAACATTAATAAAATACTCTGTTAACATTTTTCCTCCGTAGATTATTGTATAACTTACACTTTTGTGTGACCCTTTAAATGAGTGATAAATGGTTTGCACCCCATATTCTACAGGAAGCATGTTTTAGTGCACAAAACAATTCATATCAATTCCATCATGTTTGTAACTTAGTAACATCATTAAAATGCGCCGCAAACGATTTTCCTTCATAGATCATAATTTTGCGGAATACTTTTGAGCTCTCTTGTACGAGTACTGTATGTGCTACAGATAACATATTCTACAGGAACTATATTCTAGTGCACCCCAGTAATGTATATAAATTTTATTATTTTAAAAATTGCATAACACTATTAAACTACATTGAGTATAACTTTTCCCCATTGACCATAATGTAAGGTAATAGTTTTCAGTACCGCTGTAAATGAACAATGAATGTTACATACTTCATTTGCAATATCGAATTTTCCATGGCTAACCTCAATAACATATACTAGGACTTCCCTTAGAGGGATTAGTCTGAGCGATATTACTGAGAACATAGATTTAATAATAACATGTGGAAGCAAAGAAAATGAGATGTTATCTTTAATTGTCCATATACTGCGAAAAATTGAAATGATGAAAATAAACGAATTGTAGAATTACAAAATCTTATATATAAATTCGTATACACTGTTTAAAAAAATGGGAAATCAAACCATTCAAGACAGCCATGCATGGATATAAAATTGAAAGTACGCAATATATTAAAAGTAAAACAGAAAATGAGACACCAATTTACTTATATAGGAATTTTAACTGTATAAAATGATGTCAAGAGCATAATCAGACGCTCCGCACCAATTTGAGTAACTTTAAATGACAAATATGTGATGTTTAAAAAGAATGGACTATACTTTATATGGTGTTTGCTCCCCCGGAATAATTAATAATTACAATATCTGTTTTCCACGGATGCAATGAGGTTGTCGATAACATTTAAGGAATTCTCTTCTCAAAATCTAATATAGTATCAAAGTACCGAATACATCAAAAGTGGCATGCAATGCTTCGTTAGATTGTGTTTTAGATATGCTCGATCGGATTTAAATGATGAGTGTATGCTGGCCACTACATTCGCTGTATTGTTTTGTTTTCAAACATATTCTGCACAAGTTGAGCTGTATTTAGCATGTATTAAATAAAAGAAATCGGCAATGATTACAACATAAAGTAGGACGCAAGATCTGAATATATCGTCTGCATAACTTTTGAGCTGTCAAAGTGTCATTTGAAGTAATTTACAAATCCATACATATTTATTCAGCAAATCATGCAAGCTAACATATGCCAATATGAACCCTATTACAAAATTTCACCAGAATAAGTTAATATATAAAAAATATACTAATGATAATTGAGAATATGACCTTATGATAAAATGTCTAGAAAAATGAATCGGATAAAAAATTCATATCACATTTAAAACGGCACTTCCCTCTGTTAGTGGCCTTGGCGAGAGAGAGAAAAGCCTAGAGAAGGAACACTTTAACAAGTACTTTCGGGCAACCTACTCACTGTTTCATACAGGTCTTTATTCAATATTTACACAATTTATTTAATGCTAGGTGGGTATCTATCAGTTTTGTTGCATTTAAATCGCAGGTTTTGCAGCATTATGAAATATTTAACGTTGCTGTACCTAATAATTCCAAATTAATGGTAATTGAGATCGCTTTCCGTTAATTTCATCTTTTTAAATTTTAAATTTTTTAGAAACCATTCATAGAGACAATTGTATATTTTAAAACTAACCCGAAGAAAAATTTCAAGATTTTGGTCTCAGCAGTAACAGAGAAATAGAAAATTTTTAAAAGTTTTTTGTTTCTGCACTGTTTTATATAGAGACATTTTTAGAAATTGTTCTATTGCGAGAATTTACGTCATGATAAATGCAGCCATGTCAATTTTCATGTTTATATTCCTAACAGTTCCATGTTCTTCGTTACTTAGATCATCTTTAGATCTTTTTCCGCTTTGTTTAGTCTTTCTATTTTTTAGAATTCGTTCTATAACGAGCATTTACATCTTATTAATTACTACCATGCCAAAGTTCTAGTTTCTAACCCCAACAGCATCCCAAAAATTTCAGTATTCCAAATAAATCATAGTTTAGAACCTTTCTAGAAATTTTTACGTTTATCCGTCAAATTGAATCTTTTAGAGAGCGTTCATTACGAGTATTTACATCTTAAAAGTAACTACCGCACCAAATTTAAAGTTTCTAACCCAATCAATATCGTAGAAATCACAATTTTAGAACTTTTTTGCTCCTGCAGCGATGTAGGTTCTTGCACTGACATAAAATTGTCTTTTTTTCGGAGCAGAGATGGCCACCAACATTTTTTTAAGTTGGCTATGTGGTTTCAGAGATAACACCTCACAAACGTACATGCATTAATAATATTAAATACTTTATAATATTATAACGCTTTATAATATTAGCATTAGATGTACAGATACAAAAGCCATTTATCTGTTACAAACTAAAGTGCCGGCGTTGCCCAGAATTTGAAGGAAGTTTGTTCTGAAAAATCAATTTCAAAATTTAACATACAACACAAAACAAACATTAAAAAAAGCAGTCGAAATGTTGTTGAATGAATCATATGAAAACGCTATATAAAAATGTATAAATGTATATAACAGACGCAAAAGAATACAGCTATAAATGAACTTATTTCAATTTATAATTGGAGCAATAATGTTAAAATACGCCAATATTTCCCTAATCGGGTTTTTATCATGCTTCAATACATTTTTCACACTCATATGACGTTATACTATATCCACTATGCCCTTTATATTTCCAATATGACGTAATATTTTCCTCTTTCACGTGGAAACCTTGAAATAGAAATTATGAAGTTATATTTACTTTCATTTAAATTCGTCAAACCATTTTTTTTTTCATTTTCATATTTCATGTGAATATCTTGCAATAGAAAAGTTATGACGTAATATTCACCTTTTTTTTTTTTAAATTCGGCAAACTATTTATTTCATTTTCATTTTTCACGTAGAAATCTTGCAGTAGAAAATTAATTGCTGTAGTAATAATTTTATTGTGTTTTTTAATTGTTGGCAACTGCTATAACGAAAAATGTTTAAATTTGATAAGAAATTGCTGTTAAATTGGTGGTTTTTAATTAATTAAAAATTAACTATAAATTATTTCGATTCCGGATTACTTTAGTTGTCTCGGCCATGTTTTAATACACATGTACGTATCTCTTCACAATTTTGGCTTCCAAATTGTGGATTTTTTATAGAATTACAAACAGACAGATAGACAAGTTTTCATTTTTATATATCTCTCTATTCTATAAAAAGTAACTAACGCTGTCGCCGCCGCCGCCGGTTTTGAATTTTTTGTGACCGGAGGTCTTTCTTTGTTAATATTATGAAAACTATTGCATACAAATATATGAAAATCGGTGGTATTATAGCGAAATGTTTGATCAACATACTAATGCATACAGTTTTCAAATCGAAGAATTATTTTAAGAGATATTTAATGCTAAAGTTGGGCAAAATCGTTCCATTAAAAAAAAAATTATAAGAGCAAAAGCTATACATGGGAATTTAATCATTTTTAGATCATTTTATTCAATAGAAGATCTCGGTCTGCAGATTTCATTAATTTTTTTTTAATTTGACTCATTTTTTTAGATTTTATTTCTATTTTAAATTCAAATATTCAGCATTTTGACAGATATTTTTTACATATTTTTGAAAATGGTATTAATTTAAACTGTTGCCAACTGTATAAACAGCGCAAACAATAATGTTTGCTTCAAATAAAAAAATTATTTACACGTTACTATTATAAACAGAAAAAACCCTTCAAATTAGAATTAAATAAATAGGTATAAAAGGCAGGCACTTATTGGAAATTACGCCATAAAAACTATATTTACATGTGAATTTAAAAAAAGAAAGGATATTGTAAAATAAATTAATTAACATGCGTTAGAAATCTGAAATAGAACAAATTACGTCACATTACACTTATTATGCAAAATGAACAAAAAATAGTATTGCAAAACAGTTTAAATTTAAAAATTGCGCGAGACAAAATATTAGAGGTTAAATATTAGATTTTTTCAAAATTTTATTATTTGTCGTTTGATGTGAGGTGTTCAACTATAAGAATGCAAAATTTCATGTCTCCAACTTAATTAGGGGCTGAGTTAGAAAAATTGCTTAAAATACACAAGTTAGAGCCCAGAGGGTTAAATAATAGACTTTTTCAAAATTTTATTATTTGTCGTTTGATGTGAGGTGTTCAGCTATAAGTATGCAAAATGTCATGTCTCCAACGTAATTAGGGGCTGAGTTAGAAAAATTGCTTAAAATACACAAGTTAGAGCCCAGAGGGTTAAATAATAGACTTTTTCAAAATTTTATTATTTGTCGTTTGATGTGAGGTGTTCAGCTATAAGTATGCAAAATGTCACGTCTCCAACTTAATTAGGGGCTGAGTTAGAAAAATTGCTTTAAATACACAAGTTAGAGACCGGAGGGTTAAATATGACTTTTTCAAAATTTTATGATTTATCGTGTTATCGGAAGTGTTCAGCTATAAGTATGCAAACTTTCATGTCTCCAACTTAATTAGGGGCTGAGTTAGAAAAATTGCTTAAAATACACAAGTTAGAGTCCAGAGGGTTAAATATTAGACCTTTTTCAAAATTTTATTATTTGTCGTTTGATGTGAGGTGTTCAGCTATAAATATGCAAAATTTCATGTCTCCAACTTAATTAGGGGCTGAGTTAGAAAAATTGCTTAAAATACAGAAGTTAGAGACTGGAGGTTTAAATATGACTTTTTCAAAATTTTATGATTTATCGTGTTATCGCAAGTGTTCAGCTATAAGTATGCAAACTTTCAAGTCTCCAACTTGGTTAGGGGATGAGTTAGAAAAATTGCTTAAAATACATAAGTTAGAGCCCAGAGGGTTAAATAATAGACTTTTTCAAAATTTTATTATTTGTCGTTTGATGTGAGGATTTCAGCTATAAGTATGCGAAATTTCATGTATCCAACTTAATTAGGGGCTGAGTTAGAAAAATTGTTTAAAATACACAAGTTAGAGCCCAGAGGGTTAAATATTAGACTTTTTAAAAATTTTATTATTTGTCGTTTAATGTGAGGTGTTCAGCTATAAGTATGCAAAATGTCATGTCTCCAACTTAATTAGTGGCTGAGTTAGAAAAATTGCTTAAAATACAGAAGTTAGAGACCGGAGGGTTAAATATGACTTTTTCAAAATTTTATGATTGATCGTGTTATCGCAAGTGTTCAGCTATAAGTATGCAAACTTTCATGTCTCCAACTTAATTAGGGGCTGAGTTAGAAAAATTGCTTTAAATACACAAGTTAGAGCCCAAAGGGTTAAATATTAAGCCTTTTTCAAAATTTTATTATTTGTCGTTTGATGTGAGATGTTCAGCTATAAGTATGCAAAATTTCATGTCTCGAATTTAATTAGGGGCTGAGTTAGAAAAATTGCTTAAAATACACAAGTTAGAGCCCAGAGGGTTAAATATTAGACTTTTTCAAAATTTTATTATTTGCCGTTTGATGTGTGGTGTTCAGCTATAAGTATGCAAATTTTCAAGTCTCCGACATATATAGTTTCTGAGAACGGGCTCTGTGACAGACGGACAAACAGACAGACAAAGGAGTGAGACAGGTAGGGTTTGGTTAGATGAACGAAACTCTAAAAACATGCTGCGGATGACTATAACAACATCCTAAAATTACATTACCATCAGCGATCTACCAATCCCGAATTTAGTTTATATTCGTTTCATATATTCTTATTCTTTTGTGCGGCCCTGTAAAATAATTATCAATATTATATACAGTAAAACCTCTGAATAGCGGACACCCCGAGATTGCAGAATTTGTCCTCTATTTAGAGGTGACCGCTACTGAGAATAAAACAAGTACTGTTATTTAAGCGTTGGTAATCGAAAAAATGTCCGCTAAATAGAGGTATCCGCTAATCGATGTGTCCGCTATGGAGGTTTTACCAGTAAAACTTCTGAGTAGCGAACACCTCAGATTGGAACACCTCAGCACACTCCTCTATTTGGAGGTGTCCGCTACTGAGAGTAAAAAATGTACAGTTATTTAAGGGTTGGTAATCGAAAAAATGCCCGCTAAATAGAGGTGTCCACTAATCGGGTGTGTCCGTTATGGAGGTTTTACTGCATAATAATATCATCCTTTACAAGAAAATTGCATGCAGTATGATAGACAGACAGACATCCAGAGAAAGATAACCTCCCGGATCAATAAACACGCATGTCTTTTGTTTTAATCATCCACAATTGTATGTCATACAACATGCCAGATTTTATACAACAGCTTAAAAACGGTCACCGTGGTACGGAATACTGTATTATTATTTGTTTGCCCACCAAAACTGGTTGCCACGGGTTGTTGCAAGGTTTGTGATCTGTGGTTGAAACTGATCTATTCAATATTACTGCGTGCGTATTTTTTTTTTTTTTTTTTGCTCCATGTGTTTAAACCGGTTGTCTACGAAAACATCAACCGGTGAAAGTGACGCACACCAAATTTCTGTGACGTATGCAGATAAATTGTGCTTTTTTAAGAGTTTTTTCTATATAATTTTTAAACGGTTTGGAACTTATTTTTCATAGTAGGTGCATTCAGTAGGCGACCCTCATAGGTACCTTCTGGTGCAATCAGAAACGAAATCCGACAAATATTTTTTGAGTTATGCTTGACGAAAGGTTTTTATTAGGCATTTTTTTTAGTAGGACATGGCGTTAATATCCATCGTAGTAGTAAAGTGTCCGGACAGTAATATTTCGCTGAGTATTAGCCTTCGCTTCGCTCAGACAATTAATTACGCGTATATACGAATATATGTACGTGAGTTAGAGCACGGGAAGAAGGCAGACAGACAATGTGAAATCATAAACGCTTTTCTACTATGTTGGAATGTAATTTTAGATAAAATGTTTCAAAAAAATATTTTCTCAAATTGATTATTTTCACACTTCTTTTATCATCTGTGCTCTTCATTTATAAAAAAAACTAGAAAGTGATATAAAAGCTTCGTATTGAAAAAATAATTAGAGAATCTTTATATATTAAAATTCGTATAAAGAATGAAAATGATTAAAATGGATAAATATTATATTAAGGATCATTTTTGCTATTTCAGAAAATAACCGAAAGCAATATTTGATAGGAAATAATGGAAAACAGTGATACCCTTTTAATTGTTTTCTTTAAAATTTAAATAAAAATTAAAGAAAATCTTGAACATATAAAGAAAATCTTGAAAATGTCTTATGTCGTACCCTGTATTTATTAATTTTCTTAACGCATTAGTCTTAATGGATTATAAGTAAAAAAAAAAAAAAAAAAAAAATGTTTAAAATGGATTCGTTGAATCCAATATCTGGTGAATATTGGTATACTTCACGAAGAATGAAAATGAATTTTAAAATGAATATTATTATTTAATGCACTTTTAAAGGGAAATGCACTTCACTCGAAATCATTATCCATATTTTGAATACATTAAATTGCCCCAAACGCAATAACTTCACACGCACGTAAAAATGTAAAAGAAATATTTGTTCGCATTGACATTATATGCATATTTGTTTTATCAAGTTTTACTTACTAAAGAAGGTCTCTAACTGCCAGATCGGGATTTTGTCGAGAGTTGTGTTGTTGGAAAGATATGACCATCGAAATCAAGGAAAAATATACAACTACACGTGTGAATGCAACAAGTGAAGAGATATAGACGATGTTTTTCTGTCATTTATTGAATTCTCCAGGTTGCTAGCTATGCAGGAAAGAGAATCTGTGTAGTAGAAAGGAACAGCTTACAGTACAGTTATGTAACCTGTTTTTGCCAGTTTGAAGTTGGTGAGGGTTCCATGTTCCCTTTAGTAAGAAACAGAAGATTGTTACTACATTTTCACAATCATACATAACTAAATGCACTGCACAGACTTGGACTATACGTTAAAGAACATCAGGAAGTAACTCCTCGTCTGATACTACTGGTTGAAATGAGGGCATTGGCAGGACCTATTGGGGGCAGTTCCCGAAACGATCCACCATGGAGAATTTTAGCAGTACCAGCGGCTTGCGTTCAAGGCACGCTAGTTCAAGGAAATGACACGCACCCCTGTGACATGCGAAATCGTGCCTAATTCTGAAGATGTTGTCGGAGAGTCTCAGCCTATTATGCTATTGCCGACAAAACGAAGATTTCAAAACTCTTTAGTTTGCAACTGCTAGAATATTTTGGCCAGTCTGAGGAAAAGGAGCATGCGATTAAAGAGAAGGCCATTATTCAGTGATTTCTCAAGATACTGATAGGGATGATCGAAAACGTTTTTTTTTCTTGTCGCTCTGTATAAGAGCAGATTCGACGAAAAAGAATTGACAAGTAATTTGGAAATAAATACGGACACCACTTTCGAATATGAAGAGTTTGCGAAAAAAAAAAAAAAAAAAGCGGACAGGAAGAGAAAATGTATCCGTAGAAGAAATGGCGAAATCAGTAGGAACGTATAAGAAGACAAAGAAAAATAAACTAAAGGCTGTTCAACAAACATGTAGGCAGGTAACAGAACACACAATGACTCAACGGTGGGCACAATGCGCAGGGAAATGTGAGAACATGCAGAGCAAAATGACATTAATTTAAAAATACGCGTGGTCGCAATTTTATCATCTTCACAGGCAGTTAAAAACCACCGTTCATGTCAGGGACCTCAAAATGTGGGCCATTGATAAATCATTTGAGTTTGGAATTCCCGGATTTACAGACATCTCAGACTTCATCAAGATTTTCAGACAGGCACATAAAATATCATGTCGAAAGGTGACACAAATCGTAACAAAAAGAGATTTGTTTCCGGAAGTGTCTTTGCAACCTGTGATTTACGAATTCCTGGAAAACAAGTAATTGAGCAGCGAAAGTGTCCACTTTCCAACGTCCTGAACACCGATCAAAGTGGCTTTCAATACGAATTGTATATAACAGAACTCTCGACATGAAAGATTCTAAAGACGCGTGTGCATCGGTAATCAGTAAAAAGAAAACGACTTATCCCTACATAGTACAAATATGAATAAACATCGCTGGAAAATTTATTGGACATTTGCTACTTGTAACTCAGGAATGTCTTGGGGGTTAGATGGAAAATGTGCAACGAATAGCATCCCCAAATTTGCTCATTAAATGCAGCTAGACAGGGAAGAGCACAAAGTAAACAACTGCGCCATATTCGACAAACTAAAAAATTCGGTTGGTGATATCAGAAAATAATCATGGTGCTAGACAGTTGGAGTATCCAAACGGATCTACTTTTATGTATTGATGAATTTGGATTGAATTTGGAGCCTGTTTTCACCCACCGGACATGACAAAATTTCTTAAGCAATTAGATGTTTATTTCTTTCAACAATACAAGTACTGTACTTAGTAAAAATAATAGTGGCATATAAAAAAAAAATCAGCAAAGTGATTGTGGCGATGTTGACATGACCACTAGAGAAAGCATAATAAAATTGCTTATGTTGGCTTATAGCCAATTCTTCTCGCCCGCCTTCGATGACATGCGTCGGTATGCCTTTTCCGTCGGTATGCTTTGATTATGTATTCCGTCGGCATACCGCCGGTATGCCTTTCAAAAGGCGTTAATTAGAAACACAAGTACCGTATTCCAATCAGTTAAACATGCATGCTTTAACTTAACTAATAACGCAGAAGACAACAGCGAAACACCCCCTTTCATTGTGCACCCGGTGTTGGAAACATTAGTACTTCCACTATTTCTATTCAGAAATGCACTACCATCCATAAATGTTACTCTTTACACCAAGCATAAAATCTCTTCACTGTAATGTGTGTAATTCTCCAATTCTCTTTTCTGCCGCATAGAGTCTCTTTTCTGCAAAGCTAGCAACATAGAGAAATCACTAAATGACAGAAACACATTGGTCTTTAACTCACCACCAGTTGCATTCGGACGGGTAGTTGTATACATTTCCTTCATCCCCATGGTAAGAGCTTTCCAACGACACCACTCTCGACAATTTCGATCTGGCAGTTAGGGACATTCACTACTTGGAAATTTAATTTTAAATGACAATTATTTAGCTAGTTTTAAACTACGGAAATATGATAATTTTAATCGGATTTGTTAGGAACAATCTGATGACAATAGATGTAATGAATTAAAAGTATAAAATTAAGGTTAGCAGGTTAGCTATTTAAGTGGTATGAATGCTAGGATCATAGAAAAAAGAATGAAAGAAAATATATAATTAACAAAAATTTCCCAGTTTCTTAGGAATGTGTTGAAATAATGTTAAAGATATTACAATTACGCAGAAGACAAAAGTAATTGAACTAGAAACCACAAAATAAAGTGGAACATTTTTTAATGAAGTTTTTATTTTCAATGAAAAAAAGGAAGCAAATTACTCGAAAAAAACACGTTTCTTTGTATATCACGTGTAGCATCGTGTAAAAGCTTTCCTAACACAAAACTCAAAAATACATTTCTTTTAATTTTATGTATTATATTTTCAGAGATATTGTCGAAAATGAAATGCAAAAATATGCCCCCCCCCCCCCCCTCCATTCTATTTCCCAACCTAATGAAAATAAATTATGAAAAAATTACGGGCAGTAGAAGTTAATTTAAGCCTTGCAGAAAAATTATAGCGATTACCCTAGATGAAATAGTTTTTTTAGAAAATCGCATTTTTCCGTTATAAACAAGTTTCGATTTGCTCTATTCAGCTAAGGCGTCGAGGAGCGCTGGAGGTACCTATCTTCGTAAAAGTATAAAAGGATTTATTATAATGATTTTCGATAAAAGTTGTCGGTAATTAGACGAGATATTAACATTTAAATACTCGGACGTTTTAGACATACATAAAGATACGGGTGGCGAACTGTATGTGCCATCGGCTTTCAAAGCCTAGATAACAACTTTAAAAAATATATTTATGTATTGCAATGCCACTAATACCCAGCTAATAATTCATATATTTATTTTGGGGAACCCTCTGTGGGCAAGTAATACTCGCATTTGACTGGTTATATTTTATATTTATACGTAGAAAAAATATCAAATTAGGAAGAAATATGTACTTTTGGTAGCTAATGCAACTTCCCCTAAAAGGAATAAATTTAATTTAAGAAGGAGTTTTAAGACCTAAATTATTCATTGTAAAAATGGTTGGTTGGTTGATTTTGTGACGGCCGATTATCTACACTAGGGATATAGGCCCGAGGGGGAGTGCCCTTCGTGGGGGTCTTTCTAAGGGAACCTAACCCGTATTAACGCATGGAAATCCATGGTTCGAAGAAAACCACGAAAACTCCGAACGATTAGGCCGACGGGCGCGATTGGGATCGAACCCAGCACTTCCCGTCTACCAGTTTCGAGAGCAGAACCTCTCAGCCACTGGTGGGGCCCATTGTAAAAAGGAAATAAATATATTTTAAAATGTTGTTTCACTGTTCTCCATCTTGTTCTATATTTTTGTAAAGCTCTTTTAGTTTTTACCTTTGAGAAAATTTTGCAGTGTTTTGTTTTTATGACGTTATATTTATAAATTCTTATACAAATAAGAATAATGCTTTTGAAACGGCTGGAAATTTTAATACATGAAAAGTACGTATTTATTCAAATC
The DNA here is from genome assembly GCA_963932465.1 of Maratus speciosus. Lineage (NCBI taxonomy): Eukaryota > Metazoa > Arthropoda > Arachnida > Araneae > Salticidae > Maratus > Maratus speciosus. Next base: position 293,045,295 of record OZ010795.1, on the reverse strand, counting down.
TTATTTAATAAAAATTCAATATCTAATCAATAATTAAAAATATCTTTGCAGTACAATCATGTTTTAATAAAAAGTAAACATACTTCATAATCAGAAACTAAAATGAAAGATAGTATATTCCAATTCTATTTGAAGAGTTTGTTATTACTCTCAAAAGGTATTTTTAGATATTATTATTATAAACCCACTTAAAAGAGTCAGTAGAATTAAATTTCCATAAGAGACAACCGTATGCCCCGTAATTCTTGCATGCTCTCTTTATTTTTCTGGATGAGTTCCAGTATTTTAATACAAAAGTTTCTTATGATACGTTGAATCTTTGAATTCTCCAATTATTTTTATTACTCAGTAGCATTTGTTTATCATACATACGTTTCCATTTATTGTTTTTATTCCTATTTTAAAAGTTAATGTACAATTTATGGCACAGAATAAGTTTAAATGTTTAATGTGGCATGACTGCATATAAAACAACATAATTTCTCTTATGGGTACACACACATACATCATCATGTGTCGAATAAGTAACAAATCCTAAAGCAAAAATTAGACAGATATTTTATATCATTTTATTATCCTGTTTTAGTTTGATTGCAATGTACTTTAAAGTAATTAAAAGGCCTTTTAATCTCAGTTAATCTTAAATAAATGAATGATTTATATGTATTTAAGTGAACAAATAACTTAAAGTAGTTTATATTTGAAGTAGAAGAAAATGCTGTCTGTTTGATTATTTCATGGCAAAAATGTATGTGAGTGCATTATAAATGAAATGTTAAGATGAACCGAAGGATACATTTAAAGCATACATGTGTATATAGAGATAAATAGAAATAAAGATGGTATGAATATGTCAGTGTCAATTTAAACGATAAACGAAGCATATTCTAAAAACATTTTGGAAAGTATGTTAGCTAAACTATCTTTTCGGTAAAATAATAATCTGAAAAGTACTGTCTATTCGAGCTACGTAAACTGAACATAAATTCTGGAGCTTTTTAGATAATTAAGGAAGAATACATATATACGGTTTACGCGCTTGAAAATATATCGCTCTACATTGAAAAATATTGTTTAATTACCGTATATTATCGAGTATAAGTGTATTAATTTCCGACGTTTTTCAGGAAGCAAATTGGGTGGATGATTTATATGCGAGTCAATAAAAAATACAAAAAAAAAAAAGAATTTCAAATACTGAAAAATTATGGCCCTTTATCAGTAGGAATAATAAAATGATATATAAAATATACAAATAATATTAATTTACAGTTAAAAAATATTTCAACGATTTTCTTTGTTTACTTTTCGTTTGGCAAATCTCTCCTGTAATATGGAGCTTGCTTTTTTCTCTCATTTCTTTTCGACGTGAAAACATTTTTAAACCTAAAGTAGGGAAAAGGTTGGCGGCCACTAATCAGCATCTTGCTAGCGAGACACAATATTATTTATATTTGTGCAGTTGTTACAACCATGTATTGAAGTACTCTGCTGCGTTTATTTATAAAACCTTTTTACTTACACGCAAGAAAACATGATGCTGCATTTCAAATTTTGTGCAAAATTGAAGCAAACTGTTAGGGTATTGACTTAAACGCGAATTTAGATTTTTTCCATAATTTTTCCTCAAAAGTTAAGGAATCGACTTATACACGGGTTTTTTGAAATTTTGCATAATTTGCACTGAAAATTTAGGGGGTCGGCTTATATTAGGGGGTCTCGGGTATATATGGTATATTTATGAAATTTTCATTAACGTACAATATATTTTTCCTTTAAGAAACACTAAACATGCCATTTTGAAAGATGCAAAAAATTAGAAATTTGGAAAAAAGTTTTGTGGAAAGTTTAATTTAATTTTATGGATAATTAATTAAGCTGACAACCATTAGATTAATTATTTAATTTATTTACTTTTCTAAAGAAAGACACGTGCGAGGATTTTACAATAGAACATTTTTGATTTTTTGCTGATATTTTTTTCCACAAATATTTAAAATAAATTAAGTAATCTTTTTATATAAACACAAAGGAATTAATGCTGCTGTCGTCTTTACTAACGTAATTGTATTATTGTGACCTCTTAACTTCTTGTAGCATTAAAAAAAAAAAAAAAAAAAAAAAAAAAAAAAAAAAAAAAAAAACTTTGGTATGTAAGAACATGGAATCTGGTATTTTTATAGAAAAATGTATGATACGCGTGCTGAAGAGGACAGTTTATAAATGGAAAAATTATTTTAAGAGCTATTTATTGTTTAAATTAGTCAAAATAGGTCAGTTAAAAAATTTTATAGGATAAAAACTATGCATAGGCCATATTAACTGTAACGATATTTTTCTTCGTAGATTTTAAAATAATTATGAATAGTGATGATATTTTACGTGGAACTGTCATGAGTTAGCATTGCTTTTTACAGATGACGTGTTAAGTTTGGAGCTTTGTGTTACCATTTACAACAAGGTGATTTTTATTAGATTACGATTTATTAGATTTAATCCACATTTCATTTTAATGAAGAAAAAAATATATGCACGTTAAATGAAGAAATACGACGTACATTCGCATTTAAAATTCATAAATAAATTTTATTTTAACATATTAGTTTACTTATGCATTTTATCTTCTGAAATGTTGCTAATAGCATATTAAAAATTTTTGTTATGAAATATATTAATTATTCTTCATATAAATAAAGAAATTTTGATGTTAATATAAAACCTGCATGCTTAAATTGAATAAAAAGTAAGCCTCTGTCTTGTTTTGGTGATGAGGAATTCTATGATGTGTTCAACATACATATATATATTTACCTCAGCAGAATCTCTTCTGTCCTTAACAATTTCATTTATAATAGTTTATTATTAACTGCAATTTTTAAGTAAATAAGTGTTTTATTGAAATGTGATTGTACTATCTTAGAATCCTATTCTCAGAATTTCGATTAATAGCACATTCATCATAGCATATTTTTTTATTTTCATAAAAAAGGGATTTGGCAGCAGAAATAAGTAGAAGAAAACCATTTCAAAATTTTCCAGCAGAATGCGTGTTATTTATTTTTATTACAGTAATTGACATAACTACAAGATTATACACTGTAGTTTATCAAGACAAACAATTTTTAAATTGTATTTCGTTGTTGTAAAATACCGTTTAAAATCTTAAAATTGCATGTCCAGCAAAGGAAAGCAAAGGAGGTTGCAAAGAAAGTTCGCAAAGGAAGTTTATGGAAATGCTGAGGCCGTGACTGGAGTTCTGTCCTTGAAATAAAGAAATGTAGTTGCTACTCTACGAATGTTTTCCAAAGCTTGAAACCTCCGCAAAGATTCTGGTGCGGAATCGACTTTTCGAAATATTCATGACGGCGTATTAAAATAGAGAAAATAATTCATAAATAGGCTATACCTGTTTTTGAAATGTCTAAAACTCGAGCAAGACTTAAAATAAGCGTAAAATTTCAAATCACAATACTTTTCAATACGTGGATCTGAAAACTATTCCCAAGCAGACGGAGTGTTTGAACCCCAAACCGAAATGAAGAATATAGTCCATAGCGTCGTTATAAAACTCAGAAAGAAAGCGTCATTTTTAACCTAATAATTTTATAAAAGCCTATTTTCAGATGTTTAATGGAATCTTACTTATATATCCGAAAACAGACGTCATTTATTGCGACAGCGATGAATGAGGCCATGGTAATCGAATATCGCCCATTAAACGGAAAAGCATGGCGACGCGAATACAGAAAAGAAGTCGCTGTTATACTCAGATAATCTTGACTGGTACAAAAATGGATAAGCAACAACAACAAACAACAGAATCAACCAAAGCAGTAATAGCCAAATTGGAGCAGGAAATAGCTACAAGAGAAGAACAATTAAAAGCACAAGACAAAATAATAAAAGAGTGCATGGACAAGCTTAGAGATATAGAAAATAATATAGATACAGACATACCACAATTATCAAGAAGGATTCACAAAATTGAAAAACTAATAATAGAAAATCTTATAGACAAAAATACGCCTTATAGACAAAAATGTAGCCTTAGAAGGCTACAGGAAAGGTTGAAAGAACATATGGCTGTTATAGGAAAGGGGAATCCATCTACAGCTTTAGCTCGGTTAAATTTAGAAGCTGATATTGACATCCTTTTTAGTAAAGCAAGGATAATCACACATACAAATCAATTTAACACATGTATTTTGAGAGAGTCTATAGAAATATTAACCAGAGGTAGAAACACTTGTAATGTTACATTGTCCTGTCATATACCGAGCATTTGGTTTGGTCTACTTCGAGTCAATGGAATCTTTGGATTGGAATGATCAATGTAGCTGTATGGACTCATCCGTCCCCTCCTCTCCCTACCCTTTTTACAGTTTTTGGAATCGCCCTGCGTTATTTATACCGGTATGCATTCTGAAGGTCTTCTTCTCATTTTTCACCCCATTGATGATGACCAAGGCTTGATCGAAAGTGCTCGGAAAGTTTTTACCATCTGATTATTGGTTTTAATGTTTTAAAACCTGTTAATTGTATTTTTAGCACCTATTTTAGTAATAAAAACTGAGAATCCTTTTAATGTATTCATGTTTTAACTTGAGACATTTTTTTTTTTTTTTTTTTTTTTTTTTTTAAATAATTCGGCCTCACCTGTTGCTATTTCCCGGTTGCGTAAACTTTTAGTAAAAAGAAAAAAGATCATATCTCGAAATTAAAGAAAATATTGTTACAAAACTCACACTTCCAATTTCTGAAAAAATCACAAGAAAAAAAAATAAGTGACATATTTTCTTTTTTATACCTAAAAATTGCTTTAAAATGAGCTTGATAAATTATTAAACCAAACTAAGTTTCACAAAAGGAAAGAAATTGGTAGCAATTGTTATAAGGTGTTGCATACTCTATATTTAACTCTAAGCTTTTAACAATGGGAGAATATCTTTCAACTGTTATATCCTCATAAAATGTTATGACATTTCTTTATAAAATTTTATTCATTATTGTAATTTCCGTGAATGATTTCGTTTCCTATAATTTAGTTCAATAGTTTTTAAATAGGCTTATGAACCATTCTATTTTAAAACTGTTTGCCGATTTCTTTCTTTTTGAAAGTACTGAAAATTTTTATAAGTTGAATATACATTTAGAAGTTCAGTAAAAACTTTATTGTCAGTATTTGTACATTAAAGGTCTAAATTAAGGCAAAAAACAGTTTAAAGAAAATAGTTTCATATAAAAGTACACAGTAATGTTAAATGATTTTTTTATTATATAATGTAGACAAATTTCTCATTTAGACAACTAACAGCAAAAAATCTTTCTCTGATATCCGAGACAGAAATATGTCCTCTTTCTTGTACATTGATAAAGAAATGATAAATTTTTGTTGTTTGGTGCTACCTTTTGAGGTATTTTTTTTCTTATCACAGAGTAACCAGAACGAAGTATGAAACTTCAGGTTGTTTGATTTATAAGTTTTCTATGAGAAAAATACTTGCCACAATATCATCTGTTGTTGAATTTTTATTTATTTCTAAACCCGAAATATTAATTGACTGATATTTACAGCCAGTAGTTTTTCTTATATATGTTTGACATGTTAATTGGATTAAATCACGTAGTTTCAAAAATAATTTTTCACGAATACTTAAAATTGCAATTTACCACACGTTGCGCATTGAACTTTAAATTAGAAGTCTAAAAACATTATTATATGATAATGTATTCCGCTGATGTTAAGAACTACAAAGTACAAAGCACCATATAAAAATAATTATAAGTTCTTATCTGCCCACAAAAAGTATCCTACAATGTATACTTAAATTTTTGTTTTGAAACATTGCACTACTGAGTCTGTTTATATTCAACATCAAACATCATAATAATTTTCGTTATTCCTTATAAAAACACTATTGGGTCAATTGAAATATTATTTTTTTAAACACTAATGCATAAATTGCAATATTATTTTTAAATGATTTAAAAATAATATGCAAATAACATACCAACACATACCATAAAAATCAACATTCAAAGCCTTCATACTTTAGGAACAGAAAATAGAAAAGAAAACACTTAGCAAAAGAAAGTAGTTATCTTCGTCGATTACTAGAAAAGTGCATCACAAGAAATTTATGAAGAACCGTTTGCATCAGCGGGATGATACATTAAAAATAAAGCAGAAAGAATGACCAAATGCCAAACGGGCGACTGAGACAATTTTTTTTTAAATAATTCGGCCTCACCTGTTGCTATTTCCCGGTTGCGTAAACTTTTAGTAAAAAGAAAAAAGATCATATCTCGAAATTAAAGAAAATATTGTTACAGAACTCACACTTCCAATTTCTGAAAAAATCACAAGAAAAAAAAATAAGTGACATATTTTCTTTTTTATACCTAAAAATTGCTTTAAAATGAGCTTGATAAATGATTAAACCAATCTAAGTTTCACAATAGGAAAGAAATTGGTAGCAATTGTTATAAAGTGTTGCATACTCTATATTTAAGTCTAAGCTTTTAACAATGGGAGAATATCTTTCAACTGTTATATCCTCATAAAATGTTATGTCATTTCTTTATAAAATTTTATTCATTATTGTAATTTCCGTGAATGATTTCGTTTCCTATAATTTAGTTCAATAGTTTTTAAATAGGCTTATGAACCATTCTACTTTAAAACTGTTTGCCGATTTCTTTCTTTTTGAAAGTACTGAAAATTTTTATAAGTTAAATATACATTTAGAAGTTCAGTAAAAACTTTATTGTCAGTATTTGTACATTAAAGGTCTAAATTAAGGCAAAAAACAGTTTAAAGAAAATAGTTTCATATAAAAGTACACAGTAATGTTAAATGATTTTTTTATTATATAATGTAGACAAATTTCCCATTTAGACAATTAACAGCAAAAAATCTTTCTCTGATATCCAAGACAGAAATGTGTCCCCTTACTTGTACATTGATAAAGAAATGATAAATTTTTGTTGTTTGGTGCTACCTTTTGAGGTATTTATTTTTCTTATCACAGAGTAACCAGAACGAAGTATGAAACTTCAGGTTGTTTGATTTATAAGTTTTCTATGAGAAAAATATTTGTCACAATATCATCTATTGTTGAATTTTTATTTATTTCTAAACCCGAAATATGAATTGACTGATATTTACAGACAGTAGTTTTTCTTATATATGTTTGACATGTTAATTGGATTAAATCACGTAGTTTCAAAAATAATTTTTCACGAATACTTAAAACTGCAATTTACCGCACGTTGCGCATTGAACTTTAAATTAGAAGTCTAAAAACATTATTATATGATAATGTATTCCGCTGATGTTAAGAACTACAATGTACAAAGCATCATATAAAAATAATTATAAGTTCTTATCTGCCCACAAAAAAAGTATCCTAAAATGTATATTTAAATTTTTGTTTTGAAACATTGAACTACTGAGTCTGTTTATATTCAACATCAAACATCATAATAATTTTCGTTATTCCTTATAAAAACACTATTGGGTCAATTGGAATATTATTTTTTTAAACACTAATGCATAAATTGCAATATTATTTTTAAATGATTTAAAAATAATATGCAAATAACATACCAACACACAAAATACAAGAAATATTTTTCATTTGCGTATTCTTAAAGTAATGCTCATAACCCGTAGGTCAATCCGCTTCATATAAATGGACAAAAAATAAATTTGTAAAGGACAAAAAATAAATTTGTAAATATATGTTTTTTTTTTTTTTTGTTTGTTTGTTTTTTTTAAATACAGAGTTATATTTAAATATATATATATATATATTTATTTGAAAATCCTGAAAATTGGATATTAAGGATACATTTTAAAAGTGAAAGCAGATTATTAATTTACAAAAATATATTGAAGTAACAAAACATATCTACACATTTAACATTTTAACACGTTTTTGCCGTTCTCTCTTTTTCTCTCTTTTTTTTCAATATTTCTTTTATTTATTCCATTTCAAAATTTGCTTTATTTGCTTTATTATGTCTATATTGTTTTATACGTAAATATCTGAAATATATTGTCTGTTACTGTTATTATTAAAAGGGATATTAGTTTAAAGGTACTGGTATTGTTTAATGATTTCACAAAATCCAGAAAAAAAATTCTTTTCAAAAATACACAGTCATTACAGAAACTAATCTAAAAATAAATTAAGTTTTACTTTTTAAAGAAATTTCTTGTTTGAGTTTTACCTTTATATTTTTTCTCAAACAATTCTGAAGTACCCAAGTTCATTCATTACAGATTACACAATTGGAAAATTCTGATTATGGCGATATTCCGCCTTTGGAAAAAAATTTCTCACACAATAAAAAAAAAAAATCATTTTATTACTTTGTCTGTAATTAAGGTTTGGGGCTCTTTCACATGACATTTAAACTTCTACAGGCTTTGGATTAAAAACGATTAATGGTGTTTTTGGGACATTAAGTAACTCATGTAATATGTTCATTACAGAATTTTGAGCAAACTAAAAACTAAAGTAATAAAACGACGAAACAAAACATGAAAATGATATTTTTTGCGATAGCAATTGAACATTTTTTGAAAATGATATATTTTTATCCCATAAAATTTATTTTATTTTTTCCTTTCATGCCTAATACCATGAAAAATACATTTGAACTTCTAATGTATGAAATTTTCTATGCCATAAATATTTCTTAAATTGTGATTTCAAATAGAAATAACAACAGAAATAATCTCTAAATAAGGAAAAGAAATTTATATTTAAGGATGTGATAAAAAATGATCATCCCCGCCGCGATGTTCCTTTACTTGTCGAATAACTTATGCATAATTTTGTGTTTCAACACGTAAACATTTTATAGGTTACTAGCTAAATTATCCGGTGTTGCCCGGAATTTTATGAATGTTTGTTTTGAAAAAATCTATTTCAAAATTAAACACACAGTATAAAAAAACAACAACAACAAAAAAAAAACAGTCGAAGTGTTATACACATGAATCAGATGGAAACATGGTATAATAATCTATACATTTATATAACAGACGCAAAAGTATACAGTTATAAAGGAGTTTATTTCCTTTTATAATTGGAGTAATGAAAGAAATAAAGAGGGGGAAATGTCAAACTTGTCTTTCAACTGTATATGGTGGAACAAACTAAAAAAAAATATTTCAAAGCAGCTCCAAAAACTATATTTCCTGTATTTCTCTTTTCTCGATTCGCGTCATATACATGCCAATTCCTTGAAGAGCCAACTATTGAGTACGCAACGTAAGATTGTTCATGGTAGAAACAAGGTTATTCCAAATTTATTCCAACAACATGTAAAAGTTGACCCTGCGCCTTCTTGATCGGCATGGCAAAAGCTAAACGAACTGGAAATTGTAGACGCTTGAATTAAAATGCTATATCAGATGGAATGAAGGGTGTACGCGGAACGAAAGCATCCCCAGCTTTGGCACAAACTGTCAAAATTATCGCTTTAATGAGATGAGGCTGGAGCTTTTTAACTACTAATCTTGTACCGTTCCTTTTGGAATAACCGGCAATGATTGTCAGATACCTTCAGATAATACAACAGTGACTCTCTCCATTAGTAAATCATTAGCTCTTAAAAATTGATGTGTCTAATTGAGAGCCTGTAAATCAGTCTTGTGTGACATATTGCATTTATCCCTGACAGTGACCTGACATTCCTGTTGAACTTGAGCTTTTTCTGTTCCTTTAGTTATATTGAATTTTCACTTCGGGTCAGATTAAGTGGGAACATGAAAGCTGAATGCGCTGTTCTTCCTCTATGAGCAAAGTTGCAGGAATTTCAGAAACTGCCACAGCAATATCTAACTTAGAATGTACTCGAATTTTAGCAAGTAACAACTTGATGAGAAACGTCTTACCCGATTCTCACGATGAATTAAAAAAAAAAATCTTTTCTATTTTTTTTTCTTTCACTTCTTCCAAGATGATAGTGTAAACAGTTCTTGATTGTCATTAAAATGTAGTTCATCCTGTGATATGTAACTTCTCAATTCTTCAATACTGTATTACGTTTCTATAATCCTCTGAGTAGTGATTTTGTTAGATTTTTTGTCGGGAGTATGAGGGCCGATATCGCGAATACTTTTTCCATCATTTCTAAATCCTTGTCTTCTTAAAGGATAAGAGCTTGATTGAATATTGCAGGGGGGAATTTTAACATTTGCAACACACATTGACATTTGAGCTTGAAGACGTATGTTTTCAGAAAGATTCTCTATGTGTGCTTTCAATAAATTCAAGGGATCCGCAACTACATAATACGATAATTGCAAGTTAAATCCCCAGGTTATGTTTTACGTTTTAGTAATAGCAACTTCAAACATAGCTTCGTCCCAGTATGCAGCCTGCTCCAACAAACCTATCCTAAGATATTAGTCTCGGGAATTCTGACAATTTTCTCCTTCATTAGCCTCAAGGTATTTGAAGGAATTGGGACCTGTAGCGGTGTGAAGACAAATTCAAAGATAGATGCATTTAATCTCGTTGAAAGCAGAACAGTATTTCTGAAAAGAAAAAAAATGCTTGAGAGCAAGCCTTATTTATATATTTTATGGACTTGCCTGAGCTGCAGTATTCAACATTGATGTGCCTGAAATAACCTTGACAGTGACAGAAAGTACGGAACAACCAATTTGTAGTAAATTTCAAACTAGCTGTACGAATTTCCAACTTTTACCTTTATCTTCGTAATTCTGCCATCGTCTTCAGGACTTCTCATTCTGTATAAGGGATAACCTTCCATACCAGTCTATTATTCATGCGTGAAGATATAGGATTTATAATTCCGCATGCGCAATGGATCACATTTTTGACAATTATTCCAAAGCAGATGGGATCTTCTTCAGGATCTGGAATTTAAACTGATGTAATCTTATCAACGTCACTTGACATGATATTGCTTTTGAGCTAAATCAAAATATGCGCATGAGGCAAACCGATCATCTGCCACTCAGTTGTGCATATCCAACATCGGACTTGACCAAATGTGTAAATTTTGTAATGGATTTCATGATCTGTAAGAACTTATGGCGAATTAGCCTTTCGTCAAATCATGCCTGTCAAAACGCTTATGTCCTTCCATCAGTTTTGTATGAATTTCTGTCCAACTTAGATTGCAAGTAAATGTTATGAAGACGTCAGGTCTCCCATAATTCCCCACATATGGCATTGCCTCTTGTGTGATTTCATGCATGTCACATAGACTTCCAGTAAAATTTGAGGAAAAAATGGCCAATTTACCCATTTTTGCCAAATTAGCACCGTTGTGCATAGGAAATGGATGCACCTATCTGCATGAAGTTTCTTATGGTTGAGTTTGGAAAGCTATATTCGTTCACTCTCTATTTTGGCGAACATGTCTACTACAAACTGAAGGAAAAGCCTGCGACAGTGTACAATAATGTTCAACTCTTCTTTTTACACCATCAGCATATAAGAATACAAATTCATTGCAAAAAAAATGTTTTAGCTGCTGGTGGCACTGTTGTTGGATCAACTTGGGTGACTTTAAATTTATATCCATCTTCTCCCTTTCAAAACATATTAGGGTAATAGAAGGCATCATGTGTTGTGTTTGGTTCGCATTCTTATTGAATGTGGTTGTCTTTTTCGTGCAAAACTATACCTCGATGATAAATCCATTCTCTGAAATAACAACGGCTACTTCATTTATAACTGGGGCATTGAAGCGTCGCTCGTGCTCTCCTGCCGTGTCCTGTCAGCTTCAATTACACACTTGTAAATATCTGCCGGCATGCTATCTAGTACAGTTTTGAGACTTTGAACATAATTCATATATCTTTTCAGAAAAGTTTGATCTGTGAGACAATATCCGCATGTGTTCCCAGGACGTTTGTACAAGGTTGTTATGCCTGTTTCCGTTCATCTACATTAAAATATATTTGAATGAACTCGTTTTCTTAATTTACAAGGAGTAAGATGGCTCCAATTCTATGATAAACTTGTCCTTTAGCTTTTAATGTTGGCATAAATCATTGTTCTGCAATAACGCTCGTTGATCATATGAAGTCATTTGAAAAGCAGAGTTGGGGAGTGTGAATTTACTAAGATAATGTTTTGAAGCATTTCGTCCATTGCCCATAAGTGTTTTGACCGGTTCTGGAGGTATTAAAAACACACGCAGGCTTACTTTTCCTTTTGAGCAACATATGCTTTCTGTTTATCAATTCCACTTCAAAGCATCACAACGACGGCAGGCATGTTCCATCCGCCCAATACGAAACCTTTCTGAAATAGCCGCTGCACTTACTGGACTGTAAACAAAAGCTGCGCTTATAATTCTAAAATTTTAGAATTTACACCAATTTGTCTTGTCCTTTCAGCTTCCAGCGTTGAATTTCTCTCTTTCTGAGATTCTTCAGATCTGACAACAGTAAGACTTACATAATCATCTTCTAGATTTGAATTTCTCTATTCTTCAGATTCTTGAGCTCTGGAAACAGCATGTGCTATACGACCATGTTCCAGTTGTGTCCTTCTATATCTTTGTTCTTCAGATACCACTATTCTGTAAGATTATATAATTCCTGCTAACATCTTATTACTTGTGGATTTGTTTTTATTTCCACCATATCTAGCTCTTTTCTTTGGAGGCATTTTCTTATTTCAATTTTATTCGTTACAGAAAAATATAATTTCTCAGCTGCTAATAGGTTTTCATATTCTAAATACAAATAAAAACAATAAGTTACCGGGAAATCGTTTAAAAAATAATAAATGTTAGTGGTATAATCTTAATTTCTAAATCTAACGGAAAACACTGAATTGATCGGCTAACATTTTTGAAATTTAACTTTACATATAAACAAAGCACACGTGTTGTCATACATAAGCTAACGATAGCGTGTTAATTTACATAATTTTCACTCTCATTTCATTTAAATTGGACGACAGATTATCTATTTAGTTAATAAATATTGTGTGTGATCTGGATTTAGACCAAGATAAAAAACTTTTAATGATAAGTTTTTTCCAAATATTTTGTTATTTAAATAACATTAATTTAAGAAATTTTGTGTTTAGGACCTGATCGGGATGAAATCCTACCCGAACATCTAGACAATTTATAGAATGAATGGTTTGAGGATATAAAAGAAATGGATTCTATTATCATACCCAGATATTATTTGGCTGATGTTGCCTCTGAGGAGTATTATTATTTTGAGTTTCATAGTGTTTCAGAAGCTTCAAAGAAGGCATATGGTACGGTATTGTACTTTGAGCAGTGTTAAAGAATAAGACCGTTGGTTGTTATCTGTTTTGTGGCAGCAAAAATTAGAGTCGCCTATTTAAAAACTTTCTCTGTACATCGGCCGTTTTATGTGCTAGACTTTGCAATAAAATTGCTAAATAATTAGATTTTTCTGCAACTTTCTACATTTGAGCTGATTCTACTATTACTTTCTTTTGGATTAGAGGAGAGTTAGAAAGGCTTAAAATTTTTGTCAGAAACCGGATGAAAGTACTCAGAAATTTTAGTGATCCATTAAATGGGTTTCACTGTCCTGGATAACATAATCTTGCTGATCTAGTTTCTAGAGATTTGAATGTTTCCGAGTTGAGAAAGAACCATATTTGGTGTTTAGTTACCCAATGGTTAAAGCAAGACAGATCTGCCTGAACGAAACTGGATAATGCATTCGATAAGTTAGATATTTCTGAAGTTAAAGATGAGTTAGAATTAAAACAAATACTGTTGTAAAAACAATTATTGTAAATACAAATCAGTTAAACATTGATTTGATTAATCGATATTCTTCCTTTATGAAATTAATAAGAATTATTCCATAGTATCTAAGATTTCTGAAATACGTAAATCGGAATCAGGAATAAGGAAATACGATTATTTAAATACTGCTGAATACAACCAAGAAACTCTAAAAGATTGTTCAAAAGTCCGTATTCCAATCTCAAATTCGATGTTTAAAAGAAAAACGTCCTCTCCTTACCAACAGTAAAATCTTGAACATAAATGTATTGCTAGATGCAGATGAACTGTTAAGGGCCGGCAGAAAACTGAAATTTTCTAATTTATCAGAATCTCAGAAACAAAAAAATACTTTACTAAAGTCTCATTATTTCAATGAATCTTAATTGAGTATTATCATAAAAAGTTCCTACATTCGGATACTCATACAACTCTATCTTTATTAAGACAACTTTATTATCATGAGGTCAAAATCAAGTAAGGAAAGTCATAAATAGGTGTGTAATTTATCATCGACAAAGCATGAACTTCTTCAACAATTGATGGGTGACTTGCCCCGTGATAGTATTGTAAAATTAGACTGTTTGAGAAAACAGGCGTGGAACTAGCAGGCCTTATTATAACAAAACCTTTAAAGTAATCAGAGATAAAATTAAACTTACACGTTGCTATATTTATTTATTTTTCTGTCAATGCCGTTCATCAATCTTAAATTTAAAGAACTAAAAACACTTTTGACGCAAATTGATGCAGTTGGGAATTCACGTTTCTTGACCCCCTTTCTGCAGATATTAATGGCCTACAACCACTGACACATGGTCACTTCCTTATTGAAGGTCCTCTTTTCAATGTTCCTGAAAAAATAGCTGTTTTAGATTTTTACCTTTTTCTTCTATGCGGACCCAGCTGAAGATTAAAAATGCAGTTTTGGCAACGTTGAAGCCGATAATATTTAAATGAGCTGCATGTCCGAAGTAATGGGGTATGTGAACGTTCAAGTTTGTCAGCTTGTGATATTGAAGGAAGGAAATGACAAGTTTATAAACTGGAAACTTGCTAGAATTATAAAAAAACTTATAAAGGACTTGATGGACTAGTCCGAGTAATCCATCTTAAAACATCTACGTGTATATTACTTAAAAATATTACGATAGCTCTTTTGCCCTTTTATGATGATGTTGGACAGCCGTCCAACGCCGGGCACGATGTTCCGGCAAATTCTCTAAACAGCTTCTTAGCCAGCGCAAGATCTGTGTTAACTGTTCACTTCTGAACTGAAACAAAGTAATCTGTTGTTGATATTAGAATTCCTTAGATGCGTTGTGTCGAATAGTAATTAATAGATTTTTTATGTTGCTTTATTATTAAATGTATATTTTTGTGTCGCAAAAGATATTGATTATCTATGATTAGATATGATTACAAACACTTAACCACTAAGTTCATATTTGATAAAATTTGAAACGGATATTTAGATTAAGTTGATTTGAAAAGAACAACCGCTTTGGGCCCTTGCATCTTATTAATAGGACATGTCCTTTATTTGAGTATTGTTGTCTCATAACAATTATTTTTGTTATTAGCTTCATATAGTTACGACAGTACATGTTCCAGTAAAGGACATATTCGTTATTATTCTTTATTTAATCACACTGGCAATCTCCATTGGTAATTTTTAATAATACCCGGTAAATGTGATCGATATTCAATATCTATAAAATTTATAAAATACGCTGTTCTTATTAATAATACAGAAATTTATCAAATTGTCTAGAACATTTATGCATGCAATGCGTAGATGCAAGCTTAATTAATATTTTGTGCTTTAAATTGTAAAAACATTTTCAAATGAGAACTTCAGAAAATTTCAGGACGTATTTACATAAATCGCATAAAGATCAATTTTAAATTTTAATAATATTTTATTAAAAAATTTACAGACATTTAAGAAATAAATGTACCCAGTTTCCAATTTTGTCTTTCGTTCAGAAATATATCTAAAAATGCACACATTCCGATTATAGTAATAATTTCTTTACGTTACATTTGAAAACTTTTTTTATAAATTATGTCTAAAAGATGAAGAACCCCATCAGACGTTGCAAAGAAAAAAATTTCTTTATTTTCCTTAAGGCAGACATTTAATATTAATTTGATATATAACAAAGTAATTTGTTACAAGTGCACGAAACATATACTAAAATATGAAAGAGTATCTAATAAAAATATTTTGCGTAATTTTTAATACAGATAATACAATATATAGATTCTAAAATATATTATTCATAAAGTTACATTTTCGAATGTGTTTTAGTAAATGTAATATTTTCCGTACTTGTCGTTTGTGGATAACGCTAATCACAAAATTGTACAGTCGTGGAAGGGAAAAGTAAACACCCCAACTTACTCTGCAATTAATTAGATTAGTAGCAAGTTACTGATACCAAACGGTTGGAATTAAAGTCTACTTTTAAATGATGCATATGTAAATTGAAACACAAAATTTTGACAATATATTTTAAATCACCTAATCAAATTATGACTAGAAACGAAATTTCCAGCAATTTGCATGATAAGTTTTTGAATTATAAAATACAAAATTTAGAGCTTATTCATATTTTTATTAATATCTCCTGAAATTATAATCCGAATGTGATCATTTTGTTTGCGGTGATAGTAATAATAATAATAAAAAGAATGCATTGAATTTGTATTTTTAAAATTTTAAAATTATGTATTATGAAATTAATATTCGAAAAAAGAAATAGAATTGGAACCTACAATCTTTTTCACTGGTTTATATTTATGATGTGTTGCTTTATGCGAATTCTGAATTTCAAATATTTCTTTCAAAAAGTATTTCAATTTTTGTTTAAAAACATCAAAATGATGGTTTAACCTCCTCACCGCCGCGAACTGATATATCCGTTCACTAAGCTGTAGGTTTCACAGCAATAGAAGCATTATTTAAATGAATGTAATTCTGAAGATATAATGCAGTTTTAAAAAATTAAGTTATGATTAATACTCTCAAGGCTTATATGTCTATACGGAATATATATATTTTTTATATCATGGGAGAAAAAACATCTTTTTTTAGCATTTGAAAAAATATAGAGAAAACAACATTACAATTTTGCTTTTTTGCTCGGCGGTCAGGGGGTTGTGCAAAAATGCATAATTTAAAAAAAAAAAAAAAAAAAAAAAAAAAAAAAAAAAAAAATCAATTTTTTGAAAACTTTTTGGTGGAAATAGTCGAAACATATTAAACGAGTGAAATGGTCATATTGACAAGAAATAATGCATTAATAGAAGTGACATAGTCATTCCGTAGCATTCTAACAATTGAGTACCGAACTTCAATTTGGATACAGCTAGGCTCATTTTTAAATTATTAATTTCTGTGACATTAATAGTACTAAATTCATGCGAATTTGTATATAGGATTATTGAAAGGTGTAGAATTTATTTATTGTGTGAAACTTGGAAATTGCTATTGAAAAAAATCAAAGTTTGGCTTCATTTTGATATATAGATGTCCCCTAAGAAAATTTAATATACATCATTTAAAAGCAGACCAATCAATTGCTATCTGTAAATTTCTTCTACAATACTTTACTGCAGAGTTAGTAGGGACGCTTACATGTTTTTCCACGACTGTACTTATAACTATGTTTTAAGAAGTAGAAAAGAACAGTTGTAAAAGATTTAAGTACCAATACATGAAATGCTAAATCTGCTGGTTAGATTCGTCCTGTCGATATTATTATATTTTAATTTGCACTGTTCTGCAAATCTATCAATATACTGAAAATATTTTAAACATAAATCTGATGGTTTTGTCTTCAATTATGAGTAATTACATAACGATAAAGTAATTTTGTAACTAATATTGCTATGTGTATGAATAATGTCTATTTTTTTAAACTATGTCTGTACTATCGATTTGCTTTATCCTTTTTAAGATAAATTGATTTAAATTTTAAATAGTTATTTTGTCTGTATCAAATCAGCCATATCAGTTTATAGTACTTTTCGAGTATGCAAAAACACAAGCCATAACAGAGATTCAGATAAAAAGGTCCAAAATATGAATGTGACATTTTATTAAAGACAAGCGAGCAATATAGGTTCTCGCGGGGTGACCTCCGGTATACAGGAAACAAATAATGTTGCATTTTTACAGTAGTGCAACCAGAGATAGCGTGCCGCCCAACAACCTTGATTGTAAGTGCATCGAGCCTCAAAACTTTGAACTTTGCACAATTATAACCCCAAAGAATACGTCACTTAACGGACATTTTGAATTAAAAATCAGCCCAATGATCCATTAGCTTAAGTAATTGAAATTTTAACGAACAATATGACAAGCCAAGACTGGGCAATGGGAAAGTTATATTTAGAAGAAGCAACGCAGATGCCAGGCGCCGATTTTTATATTAACAGGATAACACTCTGGCTGAAAAGGCATTTGTATTGACTATCAAACGGAGAATTACAATGCGTGTTTAAGTTACTGCTGAAACAGGAGCATATGATCAAAGATTATCTTTTTTTATATATTCATTAACAGAAGGAAAATATGCTCGCACAGTAATGCTTTTAAAATGAGAAGGTAGATATTATAGTAGTATTTTATAGATGGTTTTGAGTAAGCCTGGGATATAAAGTAAATGTAATTTATTAAGCGTAAAAGAGAAGAAATATTTATTCTTTTTTGAAAAGGAAAAGAAGTATCGATTAAATTTTTAATTGTAAAAAGAGGAATTTAGTTTTAAAAGGGGATAAATAATGATATGTGATGATATGTTTTTCCGTCATCACCATGTCGATTTTATTATCACCCGGTTGAAAATACTACTATGTATTTTTTAATGTAATTAATCTACGACTTTTTAAATACGGTTTTCTGTTGTTTGTTTTAAGTGTCTTTTTAAAAAAACACATCTTTGGCCGAATATTTCTAGGATTAATAATATAAAGTTTATATTTCTATGAAAGCAAAGTAATGTATTAAATTGGCTAAGTTTAGCTAATCCAGTAAAATAATTCACATTTAGATAAATATGGATTAAGGCAGATTGACATTGCACGCGAATAAAAGTTTTCCGCGTGTACATACTCAGAAAATCGAACAACAGATACGATTGTAGAAACTCATTTCCTAAATGTATCACATGAACGGCTTTAATTGGTGTAACACTCTTCCCTGCCCAGAGATTGCACCAACCAATTTGCACCTCCAAAAAAAAAAAATCCTAAAATTGTATAAAAATCACTATCAATATTTAACGGTATGACACTACTCCTGCACCCTAAACACTGACGAGTATTCAGGTATTTCATATGTAAAATAAAAATTCTCCATTTATATCTTCACAATTATAGACGCATGCATAACCATAAAAATTCTAAAAAATGTGAAAGATGGACATTCTTTTAAAACGTTAATGTCAGATAAATATTAACTCTAACTCATTTATGGATGATTTCGAATCTCTTCAACATTTTACTTCACATTCTTAACTCAGAATAAGAATTTGTATCACATTCTGCGCAAATGTACCTGGGTCTTTTTAACAATTTTTTCTTGCCAATATTTCGAAAACTGACAAATTTTGATTCCAACAAACTAATATAATCGAACGTTTGTACCGAGAAAGATACTTACAGCAACCATTCACGGACGCGAACCTCTGAGTGACATTCAGAGATTATTTTTAGCTTAAATTTAAAAGTAATCATTACTGGTTAAGTGTCCATGACTGATAATGTTAATTTTAAATGAATTTTTTAATAGTATCTTGAAATATTTCTTCCAAATATATGAGAGTGGATTACATCATTACGATAACCGAACTCATACATTGATAACATTTAGCACGAATACTACGAAAAAAAATATTTTTTTTTCGATAAAGGGATATTCGTAAGGGAAAAGTGAGCGTGCCTCAACTTTCAAATAGCAAAGTTTATTAGACAACGTTTAACGCTTTCGAAATTTTGTAAATATTATGTTAAAATGTTTCATTTGATTAAAGCTTTTATTTCCTTCATTTACGTATTTTTTAATAACATGTTATGTTCTATATTTAAAGATTAAAATGTTTCATTTTTGTAGTTTTACAGCCAGTTTGGACATTATAGTGAAAGTAGTTCGGCACTTAATTAACTTTATTGGTGTTGAAACTCGTATACAGTTGTAACCATATATAATATTTGGAGATTTACCACCTGCACTAAGCTAACAGAAAAAATCATTAAAATTAATTTATAAATGTTTAATTAATTTCTGAAAATCATAAAAAATTAATTGTTAACGATACTACATTAGTATATAAATATTTTTATAATTCCATCATATCAGGAAATCAATAAAAAAATCTATAACACAATTTCAGATTTACATACATGATCAAAGTTAAGCATGTTAAATACAAAATATCTATATATACATTTAAAAAAAACTTAATAATATTTTTCCTTAGATTCTTCAGCAGAAAAGTCTTGAAAATATCATATCGTGTGCAGATTAGAAAAAAACAAATATGAAGTTTTAAATGCGATAGATGTTTAAAAATAAATTAGAAACAAATTGTTTGGGGTGATTTTAAAAATACGGCCTCAAGTTAGGATGCATGCACGTTAGGGGTAATATTCCGAGTGCTACACGACCAAAATAAGGTGAAAACTGCAAATTGTGGTAAGAATATACCGATTGGTCAGTGTCTACTTTATATTAATACAATGCATTTCATCGTGTAAAGCCATGGGAATTCAAGATGGCGGCTGTTATTCAAAATGGCCTCATTTTCTGAATTTTCTTACTATCCATCATATGAAGTATGTTTTAAGTCGATTTCGATGTTTTCAACGTCAAAAATATTGCTTTTAATACTTTCCGCCATTGTTGAATGATTTTATGAATTCAGTTTGCCTGTTTGTTTGTCAGTCTGCCTGCTTGCCGTTCCGTGCTCTAACACGCTTAAATATCGCTATTGTCTTAAATTCACTCACACTGTCATGCAATTTATATATGTTATTGAAGTTTACAATAATATGTTCCGAATAAAAATGAAGTGTATAAGTTTTATAGTCCGTTTACAGAGCCCTCAAAAGAATACCATTACGTTGTTGTCTATTAGATTTTGTGCTACTTTTGAGAAATCTGGAAAATGTGAGAAAAATATACCGATTGGCGAGTATCTACTTTACAATCCATATATGAGAGAAAGGCATTTCGTAAATTCGTAGGAATTCAAGATGGCGGCTGTTATTCAAAATGGCGTCATTTTCTGAATTTTTTAACTGCCCATCATATAAATGTTTCAGGTCGATTTCGATGTATTTAACGTGAAAAATGTCGTTTTTTATACTTTCCGTCATGTTTAAACGAGTTTATGAATTCAGTTTGTCTATCTGTCTGCTCATTCCATGCTCTAATTTGCTTATTTCACTCAGATTGTCATGTAATTTATATATGTTATTCAAGTTTATAATAACCTGTTCCGAATAAAAATTGAAGTGTATAGCTTTTATAGTCCGTTTACAGGGACTTCAAAAGAATTCCATTACGTTATTGTCTATTAGTACGAGTGCTGGTTGAGAAAACTGCAAATCATGAAAAGAATATACCGATTGCTGAGTAACCTACTTTATATTAATAGAATCCATATAAGAGGGGGAGGCATCACGTCCAGTCGTAGGAAAAGTGCGTTTGATGTAAAATGTATGCGCAAAATCTGTAAAAATAAGTGTGGCTGTAGGGAGGTCAGATTTTCTTGTATATTATTGTGCAAATGCAAAAACGAATGTGAGAAATATGATGATACAAAATGAAATTTTTACATTCTCTAATTTTAAATGTAACATGGATTTTTTTAATATCTTGTATAATTAAGTTATTAATAAAAATGCATTTTCGTTATTTATTTATTCCTTTCAATTTCCTCACTGTATAAAAAAAAAAAAAAAAAAAAAAAAAAAAAAAAAAAAAAAAAAAAAAAAAATTAATAATTGTCCCTATTTTCATTTTAAGCGTATTTCTGATATTAAAAAGGGAATTTTTCAGTTTAAAAATTTCGAAATTGACGTCTCTAATTTTATATGATTTATAGGAATAACAATGTAAACAATTTTGAATAACAGCCGTCATTTTGAATTTCTATGAATTTGCACGATGCCTCAACTTCTGATACGCATTACATTAATATGAAATAGATACTGACCATTCGGAATATCTTTATCACAAAATGCAGTTTTTTCATACCCAGAATCGCCACTGATAACAGTTGATTTAACTAATAATCTTTATTGATTTTATAAACGAAAAATTGATTGACACGAGAAATTGACTGACACGAGAAATTGATTGACACGAGAAATTGATTGACACTATTGAATTTTCCCACGTTATCCTTTTTAGGTGCGTTCGTAATTATATAAATACGTAGCACCTATAGTCGTCATTCAGTCTGTCCGTCCGTCCGTCCGCATATAATAGAGCAAAAACTACCCAACCGAATGGTCTGAAATTTTAAATATATGATTGTTGTAAAATTTTGTCGAGCCATTTCAAATTTTATGAAAATCGGATGTATAGTTTAATTACAGGGACAGTCAAATTTTTGCTTTACATTAAAGCCAATGGGAAAAATTATTGCAAGTCCATTTTAATGATGTCCAGCTTTCCGAATGGGCTGAAATTTTAAATATATAATTGCTGGAAAATTTTGTCGAGCCATTTCAAATTTCATGAAAATCGGATGTATAGCTTAATTACAAGGACAGTTTTCCGTTACATTAAGGGGAATGGGAAAAAATTATTGCAAGTGCATCAAGTGCATTTTAATGATGTTACAGACTATGCACTTATGAATTGCAAATAAATACACATTCAGTACAATATGGGGTGCAAAAAATAATTATAAACCTAGTTATAGTACGAACGCACCTCATTTGCCACGTTTGACGAGCAATTTCCAACTTGTTTTGGTGTGTCACTGTAAATAAACGATAAATACTATGCACACGTTATTCTAGAGTAAGCATCTTGTAGCTCACGTCACTGATGTATGTCAATTTGAATGCGTTTCAGAGAGTATAACATGATAAAATACATTGCAAACGATTTCCTCATAGGCAATAACGTAATGGAATTCTTTTGAGTGAATTTAAGTGAGTAGCGATATCTAAGCGAGTTTAGAGCACTAAATGGCAAGCAGGCAGACAGACAAACAAAGAGACAAACTGAATTCATAAACTCATTCAACTATTGCGGAAAGTATTAAAAACGAAATTTTCGACGCTAAAAATATCGAAATCGACCTAAAACACATATTTATATGGTGAATGGTACGATCATTCAGAAAATGACGACATTTTGAATAACAGACGTCATCTTGAATTCAGACGACTTTACGCGATGCCTCCCTGTCTGAAATTCGTTGTATTAATATAAAGTAGATACTGACCAATCGGTATATTCTTATCACGATTTGCAGTTTTCTCAACCGTAGCACACGGGCTATAATGTGAGTTGTTCAAAAGAAAAAGTATTTAAAATAAGATTTGTGGCAATGTATAACTTTTCAGCTGATCTGTATGAATAACTCGGAAATAACATTATATCTTGAAAAGTGTTGTAAATTTTACAGCGGTTTATCTTTAAGTGTACCATCGAAATCACAGTTATGTTCATTTAGGTGACATTTCTTCAGGAGATAATTAAAAGAAAATAATAAAATTGATTTATTTATTACAAATTTTTTTATGTTTCACTCTGTCGGTATTATTATATTTTGATATACCAACAAATGGGATGCACTCTGTCTATATAACATGACTTATATATATATATATATATATATATATATTATTTCCTTTTATTTCGAAAAAAATCACTTATAGAGGGATTAATAGTTGTCTGAAGCTAAAAGCAAGTTGTAAAATGCAGAGTTCGAGTCACTATTTAACTTTACTTTAAGATGCATATTAACCACTTCAACGTTTGTCCTGAGATATCTCGAAGGTAAAAGCACTGCTTCCTTATATCCTTCGCTGTTGAAGTGGTTAAAATTCAACATTTGTTTGTTTTTCAGATTTGTGGGAAATAACGTAATACAACAGACTTGCTCCTTTCTTATTGAAACTAGCATGTTGGGGCCATCACGAAACTTTCTTCTATATAATTCACGTCAATTAAATTATTTAAATAGTACAAGAAATTACGCCAATTTAGCACCAATTCATATCAAAGTATATCTGAAATCTAAGTTTAATGAAAATTCGTGCGATAGTGCTTGAGATAGAGCTATAGAGGAAATTCTGAAAAATGTAGCATATCAGCGCCTCCTTTTGAGAGATTTACACCAAAACATAAACAGCATTAATCCGTATCAGATATACCCGAATCTGATATTTGATGAAATTTCGTGCATTAGTTATTGAGATAAAGAAATATAGTGGAAACTCTGAATAATGTAGCATAGCAGCGCCGCCTGTAGAGCGATATAAACCAAAACATACAAAGGAATAACTCATATCAAGGTACACCTAAACCTCAAGTTTTTTGAAAATCCAAGCATTAGTTTTTGAGATAGAGCTATTGAGGAAATAAAAAAAAATGAAGCAATGCAGCGCTATGAGTTGAGCGATTTAAACCAAAATGTATAAAATGTAAATTCATGTCAAGGACTAACTGAATCTGAAGTTTGATGAAAACCCACGCATTAATTATGGAGATTGGGCTATTGTAAAAATCGTGAAAAAATGCTGCATAGCAGCGCCACGTTTTCAGTGATTTACACCAAAAACTAAACAGCTCTAATTCATATTCAGGTATGCCTCAATCTGAAGTTTGTTGAAAATCCAAGCATTACTTCTTGAGATAGAGCTATTGCGGGAATCGCAAAAAAATGCAGCATAGCAGCGCCAGCTGTTGAGCAATTTACACCAAAATACATAAAACGTCAATTCAGGTCATGGACTAATTGAATTTGAAGTTTGATGAAAATCCGTAAATCTGTTCTGGAGATTGAGCTACTGTGGAAATCGCAAAAAAATGCTGCATAGCAGCGCCACCTTTTGGACGACTTACACCAAAAACTAATCTCCACCAACTTATATCAGGGACTAACTGAATATAAATTGTTATAAAATTCAGTGCATTAGTTCTTGAGATAGAGTGCCCACAAAATTTTTGTCACATACATAGAGACAGACATAAAATTTAGTAAAAACATATTTTTGGTTGTCTGTCCCATAAAACATGTAAATCCGTCGAAAACCTGAAAATTTTCATGAATCCAATACTTCCTTCTTGTAAAAATAGAAGAAAGGAAAAAGTTACATGTGATTTTTTTTTTTTTTCAAATATAGAAACTAGAAGTATTTATAAACCTGCAACTTGAAATTGTTAGTAGTTACTTATGGTGAAATTGGAGAATCCTATAGATGTGCATGTACGCTTGAGTGCCTGTATTTCTATTGTCGACGGGCTGAAAAGTCCATCTTAGGAATATGTTGAAATCTGCAAATTCTGTTCGGGACAGATGAAAACAGACTTCATTGTAACTGACTCTTAGATATTTATTTTTTATTTTATTATTATTTTTTTTTTATGGTAACGGCGAACTTTTATATATTGTGTTTTTGTTATTCCTAAAAATTTTGGTGAAATTGCGGCACTCTTTAACGGAATCAGATTTCAAAATTTTAATTCAAAATAGTAAATTTTCTGTTCCTTACAAAAAATATTATCCATAAATTATATATAAAAAAATTATTTTGATTGAAGAAATAGGACTTTGTTTCTTATTAAAAGATTTCAGTATCTAATCTTTGATGTCTGATGTCATTTTTATATCTCTATATGGACGTAAATTTCATCAAAATATTACGAATTTTTTAAAAAGACTATAGGATTTATTCGATAGCACCGGTGAAGATGCATATGTTATTATTCATCAGTGAAAACCGATTGCTTTTTGCTATGGCAACTAAAATGGGTATTTGAATATGTAGGAAGAACAAATTGCTTGTTTTAATTTCTTGTTCAGTTTCCATGCTTATGAGTTATTATAAACATTATTTCTTTTATTAAATTTTAATTTAAAAAAAGATTAATATTTTACGTATGCTTTGTATTGAAAAACGGAACCTAGAGAGTAATATCAGACAAACGTTGGTGAAGCTGATAGTATTAAATATACCATTTCCAGATTATGTCATGTTATACATCTAACGCAAATCATTTAACTTTAATAGCAGACTATTTTAATCTTGTACGTTATTTACTTTTTGTGGAAGATCGACATGTAACATCTTACAGAAGATTTTCATTGAAAACTGCAATTATAAATAAAATCAAACTACAAGGAAATGATAGGGGGGTGGGAGAGAAAGAGTTGTGCAAGTGAGGAGATATATTATTACATATTTATTTAATTATTTTCAATTGATAAATTTAATTCAAGGCTGAGCAAGTTATCAAAGTGGAATAGAAGTTTATAGTAATCAGATTCAATGACACAGTAGTATACCCATTTTTTATCTTTACGCGAACCATAATCAAAATATTTCATAAACTATTTTATTTTCCTGATAAATTTAAAAATTATCGTTTTAAGGATATTATTATTTACGAAATATTTTATGAAGTGAAAACTACGATCAAATATGCGTTCTACATTTATTTATTCAATCAAGGCATTGAAAATAAAAACGATAAAAATTTGAGTATTTACTTTTACATTGTTATTCAATATGAACTTCCACTGTAATATTTTTATGTTTTTTTGTTCCTTGAATAAATATTTGTAATCGATAGTGTCCCTTTTTTACAACAAAAAAATGGTTTTGTTTGAAAAAAAATATATATATCTGGAGATCGTTTTATAATTAATGGAAAATAAAACAGAAAATAAAGGTTATTGGAAAGATATTTTATTATTGGAAAATATATCTATAGTTTATTTATCTACTAAAAAAATAAATGTGGAAAGAAATTAAAAAAGACTTTATATACATAAGAAAACGCACACACACACATATATATATATATAGTACATAATAGGTGTGCATAAAAATTTCTTCTAGAAAATCGATATTGGTATTTGACTCATTATATTATGTTGAACTAATGCCTTTTTTTTTTACGGGTTTTTTCTGTAATTCTCCTAAAAATCATCGTTAAAGTTTAATTACAACTAAACGGAATTTTTTATGCCTGTATTTGGACAAATCTAAATTTTTTTAGGGTCTATACAAAGCAATTAACATTATTGAGCAAATTAAACTAACTCAATTTTATTGCAAATATTATTATTGGATGGCGTAAAAATCGTTATAGGGTCATTCCATACAAAATGATCAAGTCTTCTGTGGCTGACACGTCACAGATTTTAATAAAAATCAGTATATAAGATCATATCAATTTATGACTAAATTTAAAATAATAGATTTCGGTATTGTTTATTTAAATTCAAACTTGCTGTAAAAGTTGATGGAAAATCGAGGTAATGTTTACAGGCTTTGAAATATCAATTTTGATTATTAGCGTTAGGAATAAAGAGATTATATTAAAAATTAATTATAATTAAGAATGAATAACAAGTAATAGATTAGCGTAAGTTAGTAATTGCATTTTTATTCCTTAATGAGGAAAAAATATTAAAACAAATTTTTTAAGGGAAAAATGCAATATTGCTATTCCTCGTTTTTACACGAAGGACAGCTCTGACAAGTTTACAATTCCTTGACGTTATAGCTAAAAGTATATCTTTTAATTTTCGAAACTTTTATTCTTGCCTGAATGAGAAAAAAAAAGTCAATAGTAAAAAATGTTGAGGGTAAAATGTAATATTTCTATTGCCTGTTTTTTTAAAGGTGGAGGAAACACATGACAACTTAAAAACTTTAGTTATTAATTGTATTTTCATTCCTTAATGAGAAAAAAAATATTTTTGAAAATTTTTAAGGGAAAATGCAATATTGCTATTGCTCGTTTATACACGAAGGGCAGCTCTGACAAGTTTACAATTCCTTGACATTATAGCTGAAAGTATATATTTTAAATATCGAAACCTTCATTCTTGCCTTTTTACTCCTTAATGAGAAAACAAAGTAAATCTTAAAAAATGTTGAGGGTAAAATGCAATATTTCTACTGCCTGTTTGTACGTAAAGGAAACCTCTTTTAATATTTTTAAATTATTTGATATTATAGATAAATATTTGAAATATAGAAACTTTTGTTATTGCTTTAGTTTATTTCTGGCTATTAATATATTTATTTTTAGCTACAGTAGAAAAAATATATATATATATATATTACTCGTTCAATATTGTAAAAAGCTGTAATGTCTGACCTTTCCTTCATTATTATTTTTTTTTGTTTGTTTGTTTGCCTATCAATAAGAGGAAAAATTACGATTTCATCATTTTTTTTAAGTTTCTAAATTTTTTTAAAGGTGAAGGAAATACATGGCAACTTAAAAACTTTAACATTTCGATCTTAATATGTAGCACTACTTCGAGCATCAATTTCACAGATGTTTTTGAATTCCTTTAATTTCTATAACGTTTTTAATTTTCTCAAAATAGACAAATTTTCAATTTTTGCAACAAATTTAAGATTAATCATGACGTTACCAAATTTTTATTACTAAATAAATATGAAGATAATTTTCCAGAAATTATAATATTACAAAACGATTTAATTTATGTTATATAGTTTTGAAGATACGGAACTTCAAACTTGCAACTTTGAACGACTTTACTCATGCCATTCTACGTCACAAGTTTTTTAAATGTCCAGGACTTTGAATTTTTTTTTTTTTTTTTTTTTTTTTTTTTTTTTTTTTTTTTTTTGTCGAAATATTTTGTAATGCTCTATTTGAATAGGAATTGAATCTGTGTATCAAATTTTATTAAAATTAGTTATTATGCAGCCACGACTTTTTTTTTAATTTTTGCTCATTTTGTGTGGAATGCCCCTATAGTAAATAACAGTTCTAATAAAAGTTGTATAGTTTGCGGGAAATAAATCTTACCATCTTCATATTTAACCAAGAATTGACGGCTTG
Source organism: Maratus speciosus (assembly GCA_963932465.1). Taxonomy (NCBI): domain Eukaryota; kingdom Metazoa; phylum Arthropoda; class Arachnida; order Araneae; family Salticidae; genus Maratus; species Maratus speciosus. The sequence continues at coordinate 293,016,431 of OZ010795.1, read as the reverse complement.
AGTGTTACTCTGCTGAAAATTTTCCGTTTCTATTTCTTAAATTATATTTCTTAGCAGGCTATTTATTCACAAGCACAGAACCTTCTGCTTTTCTTAAAAAAAAAAAAAAAAAAATATGATATTTACCTCGGAATTATTAAGCCTAGAGCCGTTTCTCTTTTATTTTACATTGTGTAACAAACTATAAATTGCATTAAATGTATAAATGCAATTGTGTGTGATTTTGAGAAATAATGTAACATGTTAAATGTGATTGGAATGTTCTTAGGGGGAGTTACAAATATATAACTAGCACGATGGTCAATGGTATCAGATTTCCATATCGAGCAATTCGCCACCCACCCGTTAATAATTATTTTTTTTCATTACCACTTTGAGCTCTAAGCGCGGGTGTCTCGCCTGGTGCCTTATTCATTGAAGCGAACTGAGCCCGATAGCCTCTCTTGTTCAACATTTAACGTTGCGAAAATTAACGAAAAAATTCAAAGTTTCAATTAGTCTATCGTCATAACTATTTTATGTATAAAAGTGAAAATTTGAATATTGTTTAAACAGATTGTGATTTGTAATATGCTACCATTAAAAACTGATTAGCCTTTCACGAAATTTCTGTATTGTTGAAATTATAATAGCCCCATTTTATACTCCATAAGTCTTTGCGCGCGTAATATCTTGAGATCGTCTGTATGGATTGTTATGAAATTCGGTGTAGAAACTAAGAAAATACGTGTGTTTAAACTGATCTACTCTTAGGTCAAAATTATTTTATTAACTAAGCAAAAAGATGTTTTTGAAAAAAAAATCGAAAGTTTACATTTTTTTAATGTATGAAAATAATCAAAACTAAAAATATTACCACTGTAATTATTTAAGAGTAGGTAATTTTAAATAAAAATGTATGCTTAGTATCTACCCCAAATTTATATAAGAATCCATACATTCATTCTCAAGATATCTTGCCCGCAACGATTTACGGAGTGTAAAAAAGAGTTGTTTTAATTTCGACAATACGCAAATTCTGTAAAAGGCATGGCAGTTTCTAGTGGTATTACACTAAAAAACATCAACTGTTTAATCAAAAATCAAAATTTCATGTTTATACATAAAAAAATTACTGAAGGTACACAAATTCAAACTTTTAATGTTTTTGTTAATTTTCGACGAGTTCAAAAGGTAAAGACCCCTTAATTTTCTATCCTGCGAAAGTACCGATTATATACGTTCTCGGTCTTTTCAGATATTATCTACAAACCTTTAACTTAAAAAAAAAAAAATATGTAGATGACAACATCAAGCAGAAGCAAGTATATGGAATTATCTAGAATCAGAAATTAAATCGAACTTATTATGAACCTTGTGCTGTTGCTCTTTGTGCAAACCATTACTTTGAAATGCACCACACAAATGCAGTAATTGTTGTATACAAATAAAGCCTATTTTCAGATATTTCTACAACATTTGGGTAAGTTTTTATTCACTTCTATGTGAAAGTTTATGTTAAAAATTATGTTTTATTTTACGGAATTTTTAAATAATATATAAAACATGCTAGGAATGTTTGCTTGTAATTCCTCCATTCGTCTTCTTTTTGTTGCAGATAGATTATGGCCGCACTAATAGAGGTTTGCACCAAAGAGGAGATACGAAAATTGATCGATTTTATGTGGTCGGAAGGTGTATCAGGGATGGAAGCCATTGAAGAATTTCGGCACAATATGGAAACAGTGTATTGATGCAATGGAGTGTACGAATGGATTTAAAAAATTGAAAAATGGTCGCACAAGTGTTAATCACGAGGAAGGAGCAGGGTGACCAAGTACGACCATAAATGAGGACAATACTGAGCGTGCACGTGACACGATTCTGATCTGTATAGTCCCCACCTTGCCTCTTCGGACTACCACTTTTTTGGCTCATTCAAACAGGCATTAAGGGGCCGTCGATTCTCCTCGGACCAAGAACTGGAGGACATGGTGCATAAGTGGCTCACTGCTCAGCCCAAAACCCACTTTTCTGACGGCATCTTGGAATTTTGTGCAACGATGGACCAAGTGAGTTGAAAAGCAAGGGGACTATATTAAAAAATGATGTTTAATTTAGTTTCCTATTTCTATTACAAAAATGTATAACTACATTGGGGATAATTTTTGACTTACACTCGTAATTCTATAAGTATTCTGCTTTTTACATGTAAGTATAATTGTTTTCAGAGGATGCATTTAAATTTCGAAATTTATTACATGCTAGCAAAACATGCTGCTTTGCACACGTAATATTTGAAATATGACAAAGGGTATTTGTGTGCCTATTTTTATTAGAAGAAAATTATTTTTCAGCGGATAATTCAAGAATTTTATAATTTAAATTTAGTTCACAATTTAACTAAACTTCATTATTGCACTGTATTAGGCAAAAATAAGTCTTACCCCCTTAAGTGGTTAATTTTTTGGACTCAATAAACTAAAAATAGGGAACATACACGACATTTACTGTACTAAAATGTTTGGCTTACATAATTGAAATATTTCTGCATTATAATAAAGCTAATATTTCAGTTTAAATTTAGTGCTGTAGAAACCCTTTTAGTAACGAAACAAGCAAACTCTTTTTGCCCGTACGGTGTACGGGCAAACCAGTTAAGTAGTTAAATTAATAAGAATAGCTTAAACTAATTCTAAATAAATGTTACTTTAGAATGTATTTTGAAGCTTTTGCGTTCATTTCTGTTTTCATTTGAAGTTTCGATTTTCTTTAGAAACCGTTCTTAACTCGGAATTACATTTTAAAAGTAAAAATCATGCCACATTCAAAGCTTCTAGATTGACGGCCAAGCACAACCTAGTTGTTGTGGCACCAACATAAAATATAGCCTATGTTGCATATACCAATGCAATAGCAATAACTCATATATTTGCTATATAATTTTATTTTTAATTAAACTTTTGAAGAGAGTTGTTTATATTTTTAAACAGTAAATATGTAAACCACTAGACGGTTAGCATCAATTTGCGGCAATTCTTTATTTAAACTGCTACTTACATTCAAAATAATTTTTTCTCTTCACAAAATTTCGGTGACGCATTCAACAAATCCACACCATTACAAATTTCTTGAGAGATTAACGTTCAACCCCTATGCTTATCAATTCTCTTATTTGTTGTATACGAGAGAAAACCTAATTATAATTGAGTATATCGCCCAACTAAACAGATTTGTCTGAACTAAGCATTTTTAAATTAAACAAATAATCATTTATAAATTCTTCATCGGGCTGGGAAGCAAATTTTATGCATTTATAAATATCTAAAGCAGGTCTTAATTTCAAATTGGTATGAATTTTTAAATTATAAAACACTTAATTTTTGTTTTCAAAATTGAAATATTTTTAATATTACTTGGAAATGCTTATTTCATTAATCAAACCGTAGTTTCTCACTCCATTAATCAGGCTCATCTGCAGAGAAAAATAAACGCTGGAAAGATTTGTTCTTCGAATAGAATAATATATCAAGAACAAACAAAATGTAAGCATTTATTCTTTAGGTCTCTTTAAATGGTTTTATCGATTTGCTATTAATTATCACAACTGGTTTCTGGAAGTTATATCTCTAGAGAAAATAAGTAATGTTCTGTAAGTAACGCAATAGGAAATAAAATACATTTATTATCCATGCTACATTAAACATAAAATCTCAGGAATCGCCTACATTTAGATAATTATAATAAATAGGTTTCAGAGTTTTCTGAAATATATCAAGGATCCATGATAAGCATCCATGATTAAGACCGGCTTTAAGCGTGCTTATATGTATTAGAAATATTTTTTTTTATATATAATTAACGGTGAAAAAAAGGAATTAAACTCTGTCCCTCGTCCTCTTTTTGCTTATAATAATAAAGTTATAATTTATTAAAATTAATTAAATTTTCTGATATAAATTATTTTTTTTTCATCATAATGCAGATTAAGTTATTATCAAAGTAGAACATACAAAACAAAGAACATCAAAATGTTCGATGTACTATCTTTTGAATATAAAGTGATTTTGTTCTATCATACTAATAATGTCAGAATACTTACTGTGGCTTCAGATATAAGCGGTAGTCAAAAAAATTCAAAATCAAACATGTATATCATTAGTTATTTAACATGAAATGATGTCAAATTGTTATCGAAGGATTTGAATTGTCAGTTTAAGCAAGGTTAGTTATTCCAAGTAAGTGCTTGCAGATATTTTTTTTAAAACAATAAAGTACAACATGACGACATTTTGAATTGCGTTTTCGAAACATCTCTTATTATTAAAGCCATTATTTATTATTATTAAGCCATTATTTTGAAATTCAGAAAAAAGAATCTTGAAAGTTGTATGTTTATATTGGCTTTATTTTTTTATGTTGAAGTAGGTGATAGTTAATGAAAATTGTGCAGTTCTGATGTCCTGAAAAAATTTTGCCGTCCCTGTAGAAAAGGTGAAAATTGAATGAAAAGTGAAATGCTAGTATATTCGTGATGTTATATCATTCAAAGCAATAGCATCCCAAAATTTTGTTTTCGTTATCTCTTAGTATAACACTGTCTGATAATTAAACTTATCATGTTTCAATGGAACATTGTTGCTTTCCATTGTTATGTTGCCACAAATTGAAGACAAAATTATATTTTTGCCCGTATTGTGCACTTATTGTCTTCTTTAAGATACAATACCTGAAAAAATTTTCTTATTGAACATGAAAGCTAATTATTTGGGGAAGCTAAATAATAGAGAAATTAATTGGAATATTAATGTTGTTGGTAGATATAATTAGATAAATATTAAAAAATTGCAAAAACCGCAACATTATAATTAGGCCTATATCAAAAAAGCACCAGAGAAGAACAAAAGAAAATATATCATGTAGTATTTGAATATATGTACTAATACACAGAAAAGAAAAAAAAAAGTGGGGTCTCGAGCCATTTTTAGAAATTAAAAGAACAAAAACATAAATTATCTAATTAGAATTTTCGTAAATGAGTACATCGAAAAACTGTTGCTAAACTTTACATATTAAAAGTAAGTAATAATAATAATAACAAAAAACCAGATTATGTGAATCAGAACGCCTATTACTTGTTTATTTCTTCAAACAATTTGCAGACAGTTTTAAAATATGTTTTGAAAAGATTAAAAATGCGTGCATTCAATGGATTGGGACACATATTTTATCCAAAATTTCTTCACCCTTAGACAAGAATAATCTTCTTCAGAGAGTGTAAATGTATTTTTTTCATGCCTCCTCATACACTTCACCTTGATTTCGTTGTTCTGAATTTCAGAAATTTCTTCAGGATAGCACATGTAATCGAATAAAATAGTCTGTGACACACTACTGACTTCCATTACACTTAAAATTGATCTTCTTACTACCTGTACATAAATTTATGTTTCTTCTTTATTATCATCAACTTCATGAACATGCTGTTATTCAGTATTATTTGATACAGAAAATTCACTGGTCACATTATGATCAGAGGAAAATACTGCTCCTTTGCTTAAGGCAATATATTTCGCAGGGCCAAGTACTGCCATATTTTTAATCCAGTCTTTGTGGTTTCTTCTGAGTGATATGTGCTAATATTCCGAATTTTCTGATATTTATAACGGCCGTTTGAATTATTGATTTCGTTCCCACACACCTCAGAGTTTCGGATACTATCCATGTACAGTTTTTTTTTTTTTTTTTTTTTTTTTTTTTTTCTCAAGCTCAAGAGAAATAGGCTGTTCGGATAATTGGAAGTTCGGTTAAAAAATATTTTTGAGAGAAATTGGCTTTTCGGAAAATTGGAAGTTCGGTTAATTGGAGTTCGGATAATCCGCGCTCTGCTGTACTAAATATTTTTTACAAAGAATTAAGTAGGATGCTGTTTATGTTATTTTAAGAAGTATTAATTTTTAAGAAACGAATAATGAATAAAGCAGGAAATATCCATCAACTATCAAGCAATAATTAAAAATAACTAAATATCTTCAGCGATACACATTCTATTTCAGTTCATAAATTAGTTCTTTATGTTTGGCCAAAATGTGCAATAGACTGCTCTTGATAGAGACAAAGATCTAAGTATCAATTTGTCACGCTATTTTCTGTCCACATACAGGATTACGTTACAGTGATTCTTTAATCACAAAATTCTTTACAATGAGCATATATGATCTTTTTCTCATTTCAATAACTTTACCTGCATTTTTATTATTTAAACATTTTATTATTTAATATTAAATATTAGGATATTACATTTGATGAACCGCTACATTTATAAAATAAATTTAATAAAAAAAAAAAAAATACATATATTTATATAATACGAATTTTTGATTATTTGGTGTGTACTAAATATTTTTTGCAGCGATCACCTATCGAAAAAAAAAAAATTAAAGATAACGAAATGTCTTTAGCGATGCACTTGCTATTTCAGTTCATAAATCAGGCCTTCGTGTTTGTTCAAAAAAGTATAACTGGCTGCTCTTGAGAGATAGTCTAAAGAGACTATATCTAAATAGTAATTTATCAAGCTATTTTCGGTCCACTTGCAAGATTACCTTATAGAGGTCTTTCATGAAATCTTCCAATAGAATAAGCATACATGATCCTTTTTTAGGTGCGTTCGTAATTATATAAATACGTAGCACCTATAGTCGTCGTTCAGTCCGTCTGTCTGTCCGTCTGTCCGTCCGTCTGTCCGTCCGTCTGTCTGTCCGTCCGTCCGCATATAACAGAGCAAAAACTACCCGACCGAATGATCTGAAATTTTTAATATATAATTGCTGCAAAATTTTGTCGAGCCATTTCCAATCTTATGAAAATCGGATGTATAGTTTAATTACAGGGACAGTCAAAAGTTTTTCTTTACATTACGGCCAATGGGAAAAATTATTGCAAGTGAATTTTAATGATGTTACAGACTTCCGAATGGTCTGAAATTTTTAATATATAATTGCTGCAAAATTTTGTCGAATCATTTCTAATTGTATGAAAATCGGATGTATAGTTTAATTACAGGGATACCCAAAAGTTTTCCGTTACATTACGGCCAATGGGAAAAAATTATAGCAAATGCATTTTAATGATTTTACAGCCTTCCGAATGGTCTGAAATTTTTAATATATAATTGCTGCAAAATTTTGTTGAGCCATTTCCAATTTTATGAAAATCGGATGTATAGTTTATTTACAGGGACACCCAAAAGTTTTCCGTTACATAATGGCCAATGGGAAAAAAATTATTGCAAATGCATTTTAATGATTTTACAGCCTTCCGGATGGTCTGAAATTTTAAATATATAATTGCTGCAAAATTTTGTCGAGCCATTTCAAATTTTATGAAAATCGAATGTATAGTTTAATTACAGGGACAGTCAAAAGTTTTCCGTTACATTACGGGGAATGGGGAAAAAATATTGTAAGTGCATTTTAATGATGTTACAGACTATGCACTTATGAAGCGCAAAAAAATATACATTCAGTACAATATGGGGTGCAAATAATAATTATAAAACTAGTTATAGTACGAACGCACCTCATTTGCCACGTTTGACGAGCAATTTCCAACTTGTTATTTTAATAACTTTACCTGCATTTTTTCATTAATAATATTTGATAATGTATGAAATGCTGTTTATTGTTTCTTTTGGATTTCTTTATTACAGATGCCCATTTTTTTTTTAAATCATCAAATCAAAGCTAAATTATAAATTTTCTTCTTAATTTAAAATTAACAAGTTAAAGGGAAATTACTTCAACTCTTTAAACAGACAGCAATATATAAAAATATTCAGTAAATAGTTTTATTAGAAGGAGCTGTAGGTGATGCCTATAATTTTTGCTATAATGTTCAGAGTAGTTGATAAGCAATGAAAGGACAAAAATATCTTACTGCAATTGTTTTGCTTGATGATCTGTGGAATACTGTTTTTTCATTACTCTTACGCAATCGGTAAGTAAAATAAAACGATAAAATAAGCACGTAAACGATAAAATAATTTTATCGATAAAAATATGTAGCATATAAAATAATTGTTCACGTTATCTTATTTTTTGATATCCTTTTTCTACAAAATCTAGTTTAGGAATAATAATAAAAAAACAAAGATATGAAGAAATTGATAATAATGATATGAATATCAAATTATTCTCAGCAATGTTATATGATTATTTTAGTATTTAAACTTATACTTATTTTTGTCATGAATAACTGTTATCATAACAATTGTCTTAATGATTAAGACTGGACATTATACCTGTTTAACACATTTGTTGCAATGGCTCACGGATATGTGCGCTAAAAATATTACCCGGTCGCGGTAGCTCATGAATACGCGCGCCATTCAATACTTTCATTAAAGGCAATACATTGATATGATGCGGCATTATTGATAATTTATTACTATATATTTGAAAAAAAGATACCGGTAACCCCTAATACCCAGGCATATTTATTTGATTTCAGTTTGGCAAGCAGCGTCTAAAACAAAATAAAAATATATATATACTTTTGAATTAAAAATGAATGAAATTCACTTTTTGTCAAAAAAAAAAAAAAAAAAAAAAAAAAAAAAAACAATCATTCTTGCGATTTTGGAATTCTGAACCGACTCGATATAACTGAAAACCGATTTGAAGTTGCCTAACAAAACAAGCACTTCGTCCCATTCGGCGGCAAAAGCGTGTTAAGAAGTTTTTAAAAGATCATCCTTGTAGATCATGTTGAAATACTAATTGAAAAATTCAATCCACCAGAAGTATATCATAGCAAAAAGACAGTATTATGTTCCACAGTATTTGACATCATAGTGATATAAATAGAAATTTTAAAACAGGTAGTAAAATTAAATGGAAATATGAAATTATTTATAAGTTACTTTAAACTGCACACAGAAGAAGCCATTAGCTAAATAATGTCCAAAACTATGCAAAGAATCTATATATATTACTCACATAAATGTAACCTAACGTGATATGAATATAAAAATATTCTCAGCTATGCTATATGTTTTTACTAATATTTAAAGCTCCAATTAATATACGCAACAGGTCCAGAGTTCTGCTCCGAGCTGCGAAAGTTCACTCAAATATATATCTCTTCCGAGAACCAAGATTAGTCATGAACTAAACACTGAGAGTCTCACGTTAAACTGATCAACTGGCTGCGACGTATGCTGCATAGCATCCCTGTACCCATGTTGAAGAATCCACGATTGAGCAGTGTAGTCCATGATCCTCAATGGATCATAGCACCTCAGGTTTAGTTTTCATAATTAATTTAATATAAATATCTATACATATACATAACGCTTGGCTTAATGATTAAGATTGAAAATTATAATTCGTTCGTATAATATATATATATTTTTTTTTTTCAACGGTCCAGTTCTTTGTCAGGTGAGGACAGTCCCGTACTGTTTGAAGACGTTCCTCCTCAGTATTCTTTTCGTATAGTTTTAATCTTATTTTGTAATGTCTTCCCTTTTTACTTTTTTTAGTTAATGTATTGGGAAAAATATATCCTTCATTTCCTTTACCCCTTTTTTATTTATAAAGTTACTTAATTTTCCCCTTACACTTTTTTCACTTTTTATATTATTAAAATCGCCCTTTCGTTATAGGTTTCACATCTTATACTCTCTTTCTCATATACTTACCTCACTTACTTTTTCCCTTCCCGTATTACTTTTCATCACTCGCATATTCGTATCTGCCTGTTTAGTGCATTTCCCCATTTTTCGTGTCTCACCTCACACAATCTGCGATTGTTCTCATCTGACAACAGAACGAGCTTACATGTCTTATGAAAAAGATCATGCTAATTTTTAGTGTTTGTTTTTTTATTACAAAGATTTTGTATATTACGTATAATTCTTATTAAAATCGTGTTGGTTCTTTTGAAAATTGGTTATTTGAAGACACAATAAAAGTTTTTGATGAAGGGCACATTTTTACTTTTATAAAAATACCATGCAACACGATCAATCTTATAAAAACACTTCATTCGTTACTCCCTTTATCAAATACAGAAAAAATGAATACATATTCAGCAAATTTGAGATTTTTTTTTTTTTAACTGCATGCGAAAACTAAATCGTTTCACCCTTTTACCGCCAGATTATATACATTCTGCGTTAAAAGATTCTCTAGAAAACAAGTTTTAAATATTAAAATACAAAATTTTAATCAATAGTCAAATTATGGTGAACTGTTATCTCATTTTCGTATACGCATAATTTTTATAGATTTATTTTTGTATAAAAATATTTAAAGTGAGATTTCCAGTTAATGTTTTATCCTTGAAGATAATCAAGAGAAACGAACGTCATTAATGCATTTTTTAATGTTATATTTATGCTACCATAAATTTATTTGAAACATATATAATAGTAATTATGAAACGTTATGCTTTATGATAAAAGATTCAAAATTTATAATAGTATTCATTTTTGTATGTTCAGTAATACCTTTTTAAATAAAATATTCAACTTTTGGACTTAAAGACTTATATTTTAATTTTTGAATTTATACTATACCATTCAGAATGGAAAGTTTTTTTGTAGAAGAGACTAAATAGTTTATTTTAAAATATTTCTTTTAGAAGATCATATTGAAATAGATACTATTTAAAATCTTTTACTTGGGGACACAGTTTTTTAATCCCTTTAAGATATTTCTACATTTCTTATTCTCTAAACACTTTTTAAAATAAAAGTTTGCAAGAAAGTTTAAAGTAAGTATGAGGTAGTATTTATATAAACATTACTTAAAAAGTATATATATATTTTTGATATAAAAAAAAAGTTTAATGTTAACCGTATTTACTGTAATATGTTTCTCAGATGCTACAAACGATGTAGTCAAATTTATGACTAAATTATGTACTATTAATTTTGTAAGCATAAAAATTATTATCGATACAAAATAATATGTAATATGAACGGAAGTGGATGAATTAACCTTTGTCAGTCGCCTTTTTATTGAAAAGAAAATAATCATGTAATTCTCTGTTGCATCCTAATTTTCACGATATATTTTAATCTCCGTAAAAAATTATGTAATGAAAAAAAAAAAAAAACTTTCGGATTAAATGTTTTTATTTACAATTATTTAAAGCTTAAATCCTCTAATGTTATAATAAATATTTTCTTCAATAATTCCTGATTTTATTACTATAGAAAGTTTTTGTCGGAAAACGTTACTTAAAAACTTAAACATATGTAACTTATTTTTATAATGAATTAGTGACATGAATTATAAAGTATTAAAAAAAAATATTTAAAAATATATATGTAATAACAAAAGTTTTCGCCCTTTTATTTTAGTAAAACTATTCGAAATTCTTAATATTTACCATTTTTTACCTATATTTAATAATATCTTAATATCGTTTGTCTTTTATTTTATGCATTTAAACAATGCGTGTTCTTTATTTATTAATCTAAAAACCTTAATCCATTCGTAACTTACCTCTTAAAACCACTAAAGTACTTTCTTTCATTGTATTCTAAGACAATTCTTTTTCTTTCAATGTTTTTAATATTTTTTTTCGATGATGTTCCACATCCCATAATTCCTTCAAAGCTTCTCGCCAGCATTTGATTATTGTATAAAACTAATGCTGAATGTAAATAGTTAGGTCATCAACGTCATGCGTAACACGCCTTCTGCCCGGAGTTGATCCTATTGCTTGTCATTCTCGTGTCCCGTCCCCCCCTCTCACCTGGAGTTAGTTCTCCACTAGTAATTTAGCCGTCCGCGCTCTGTTTCTTTGAGTATTTATACTGTGGCATCGACTAACAGCCAGAGATTTCTTACGTTTTTCGTTTTTTTAATAACAAGACGTCACTTGTGGTGAATGTGTAGATTCTAATACCGTTTAACATCCTAAATTTATTATGAAGTGGAGCAGCGATTATTCGAGAATTCGTAGATCTTCTACTGGAAATGTTTACGATGCGTGTCTGTCAAATAAACAACGTTTAAATTTACGATTCCTCTATTAATTATCCTATGGGAAATTCTTCCAATGTTTTCTTGAGTCTACCTACTATTCGCCACCACGACTGCGCTACAGTTGCCTCATGATGACGGAGGGTTGGCAAAGTATTTAGAATTGATTAATGTACTACATTTACATCGAGATATACGAGTGTCGCCGGAATGTCACAGAAGTCGACAGTTAAATGTCACTTATATATTAATTATGAGTTATGATTTTTTTCTTTTCGTAATTAATTAAAAAAAATCGATTAAAATCTCTCTATATCTGTGTATATGTGCGTGTGGTAGCGGGAGCACTCTTAAATGTGAACTTATTTTTTTCATTAGTAAGTGAAGCCTTAATTAATAAGTGAAACCTTTACTAATAAACCTCATTTGGTCATTAATAGAAATTATATCTACAATGATCAGATGAAAGTGATGTCATTTTCCCTATATTTTTCATCGTATCATCAGTCATGAAGTTTGTTTGAAAAGGGAAATAAATTGTCTCTTTTTAATATAAACCACAGAAAATGTTACCCTATCAGCCATTTATTTAAATTCAGTTTGGCTGCACGTTGAAAATATTTCATAGAATGTGACGTCATATCTAGCAATTTTTTTTTCTTCTTTTCTTTTTCCTAAATTGTTTTCTTGAAATTGAAATGTCTGTATTAAAGTAAAAGTTTTAATCTGAAATAACATTTTAATTAATGTACTACGTCATTTTACCGCAGATATTTTTTTTTATTTTATATATGAAAACTGCGGATTTTCTGCTTTGATGACGTCAGTTTAGAATGAGTCTGAAGTTTTATTGGATTATAAAAATAAAGAACACGTATTATCACTTTATTACATCATTTGTTATGGTGTGGCAACAGGAAAGAAATGTTTGAATTAGAAAATTTAAAAAAGACATATGTCTATAATGTTAAATTATGGAAGGTGGTAGAAAAAAGGGATAAATACTGGTCGGATGGTTTTTTAAAGTAGACAGCGATCTTTTCCACACTCTAAATAACACGTACATCAAGCTTCGTGCAAATCGGTCAGTATTCTCTCGCATTAGCCGGCATGCCGGAAAAAAATCGAGGTTCACCAGCATGCCGGAAAAACTCGTATTTACCGGCCTGCCGGAAAATATGAGGTTTCGTTACTGGAGGACGGGCGGCTGATTTATTTATTTTTATTTATTTATTTTTATTATTTTTTTTTTAACAAAATTTTTCATTTTAAGGAAAAAAACAATAATTTTACTGTCTGTCTCTGTCTATATATATGACGACGACAATATATATGATATGTGTTTTGATCTGCCGCAGCATAAAACTTATGACTTCATAAAGGCGTTGAATCCATATTATGCAGAACGACTGGTAAGGAAAACTACGATACACAGTTATATTGAGTGCAATGGCCGATGGAACAAAATTGAAACCAATTTTAATTTTTAAAGGCTTAAAAAATATTCCAAAGTCAGATTTCACAAAGGATGTCGTAGTCACTGTGTCCATGAAAGATTCTTTTTATAGTGACTTGATGAATATATATAAGCAAAAAGTTTAGGGTAATCGCCCTAATTGTTTTTTAAAATTAACATCCGTCTACGTATTGGATAGTATGCAATACCCCACCTAAAAACGACTGTTAGATACAGTTTTAAACAACATTATAAAACAGAGCTTGTAATAATTCCGGGACGTTTCACACCATAGTTGCAGCTGTAGATGTGCATTGGAATAAGACTTTCAAACCATAAATTAGACGTTTATGGAGTGATTGGCTAAGAAATGGAGAACATGTATTCACGAAGTCTGGCAAACGTCGCGTCGATCTGCTTCTTATCTTACTATAACTCTCTGGGTAAAGGCAGTATAGGAAAAGTTTCTGAAGACTTAATTAAACAGGCGTGGTTAAATTAATGTGGTTTAACTACGAAAAGGAACATAGACTTTTTACACAATCGTTTGACAGAGCTTATTCAAAATGATGCTATTCCTGATTCTGATGCCAAAGACGAGACTTCTTGTCTAACAGATGAAGAAAGCAAGTATAGTGATAGAGAATGATTAAATATACAGCAAATTTTGTATTTCTAATTTAGGACTAAAAATGGAAAGCGCTGAAAGTTCAAAAGAGGAAATTTTTGAAGAGAGCGAAAAAAAAAAAAAAAAAAAAAAAAAGAAGGCGGAAGCACCTCATTTGCCACGTTTGAGGAACAATTCCCGACTTGTTTGAACTATTACTGCTAGGGTTAGCACTTCAAGCGTTTTCATGTTTGTTAAGCTTGACATTTAACACATTTGTTTAGATTTTCGATTTTTTGGTACTTTCAGCGTTTTCCATTCTTAGTCCGGTGATTTTTCTTATTGAATAAAACCCTGTATTTCAGTTAAATTTCAGTCTTTTAAATTATCATATAAAATTACATTTTTTCATATAATGTAAGCATATATTTCTCACTTTATATATTTAGATATTATATTTTTTTCTTATTTTATTTATATTACGAATATTTCTGTTCATGCAATAATTTATGAGATAATCTATTTCTACATTGTAAATATCGGATGGATGCTAGGTAGAGAGCGTTGTGTGAAGTGGTATATGAGACAAATGAAAGACGTTTTTATTATTTTGAATATGTAAAAAAAGTAAACTAAATAATTTAAAAAGTGTGGTCAAACTCTATATTGCACTCCTCCTCACAAACACCAATCGCTGCTACTGAATACAGTTAATGAACCTCATTCCTTTCCAATTTAGAAGATCCTCGCTTTTTCCAGTATGCCGGAAAAGACCAGGGACTAACATTCAAAAATCTGGTCCCCCTTGAATATTGCGGCATGCCGGCTGATGCGGGCGAATACAGTATATGTGTGGCAGAAAGGAAAGCTTGCCATTCCTTTCCGTAAAAAAGAAAACGGAAAGAAAGAAAAAAAAATATTCATATAAGAATTATAAAAGAAATTACCTTGATATCCGTGATTTAATAGTTAAAAATAAATAAAAATGTAAAATAAAATTCGAGTGAAAAAAAAAAATATATATATATTATAAATTGTTAGCTGCAAAAAGTTTCAAATTTAGGTTTTAGAGAATGAGACTAATAAAAATAAAATTCATGTCAGCTTTTAATGGTTGTGTAGTTTAAAATTAGAAAATGAGACTAATAAAAATAAAATTCATGGCAGCTCTTAATGGTTGTGCAGTTTAAAATAAATAAATAACTAATAAATATTGTTATTTTTTTCAAAGGAAAAAAAAAAAGAAAAGAAGAAAAAAAATTACCATAATAAGTAAAAATAAATTAGACTGACAGCGCCCTCTATCGTCTTAAAGAAGGAGGAATCACTTATGTACCATAGAAATTTGTCAGGATTTCAATAATTAATTTAAAAGCAACTAATTAAAATTTCAAGCTTTTTTCTAATGGAACATTTAAGTTATTTACCGTCAAATGTTGACGGGCATTATCTAGCGAAACGAATATCTTTTGGATAACCCTGTGAAAACTAATGTAGCAAAAGCGTTCAAAGTCGAGGTTATTTATAAGTGGCTTATTGTAATGCACTCTATTCACTTTTATGAGAATAGCATGCGTACTCGTAGATAAATTAAGGTTTTTTATAAAAACAGTCTCAAATTTCGCAAAGTTTTTTGCTTATAATTTGCAGAGTTCTTAATATAAAAAAGTTCTTTTCAGAAAATATGACAAAGAACATTATACACAATACTCTGCAATGAGAATTAAAAAAATAATAAAAATTGGATGAAAAATGAACAGGCTTACTAAAAAATGTTTCACTGTGCATGCGCGAATGCAATCAAAATAAAATGTACATAATATATTAGCTAAGTATATCGAGCAACATTTGTGAAATTCTCAAAATTATAGCGTGAAAATTGTGAAAATTATCATCGATAGAATAAGCTCGAAATCCGTTGTTCCCAAAAGGAAGCAAAAGTATGTGGGGTTGTATCCAAATATAGTAGTACGTGCAGTATTGTGTACGCTATCTTAGCACTAATAAACAGATATTTGATACAACCCCTCATTTTTTTGCTTCTTTTTGGGAACAATGAAGTTCGAGCGTATTCTATCGACGATAATTTTCAGAATTTTCACGCTATGATTTTGAGACTTTCACAAAAATTGCTCTATATACTTAGCTAATACATTATGCATTATTTTTCATACATTATATTTTGATTGCATTCGCGCATGCGCAGTGAAATGTTTTTCAGTAAACCTGCTCATTTTTCATCCAATTTTAATTATTTTTTAAATTCTGATTGCAGAGTATAATATGCAATATTGTTTCTGAAAGAAATTTTTTTAATATTAAGAACTCTGCAAATTATAAGCAAAAAACTTGGCGAAATTTGGAACTGTTTTTATAAAACACTTAATTTCTCTACGAGTATACATGCCATTCTCATAAAAAGGAACACAGTATATTACAATGAGACACTTATTAATAATCTCGTGTTTGAACGCTTTTGCTACATTAGTTTTTACAGGGCTATCCATAAGATATTCGTTTTTTTTTAAATTTGTTGACAGTCCCCTGTAGCGTTTCTGGAAAAAAACCTTCCCGGAAATATATGACATAAACTAAACTGTCTACACTCGTGCAGTTTCAGGTTAATTCCTGTATTTTTCAAGATATTTAACAAACGTCTAAAATCGCATGTGACCGGTCACCTTTGGCCATACAGTGTATATTCAAAATTTCATAGAGCAGTTCCTCTCCAGCGTTAATCAATTTCGAAATAATTGTTAAGAAGGAAACGATACGCATTTTATAGAAAGAATTTTTTTTTTTTTTTTCAGTTAGTTACTTTAGCATCTATAAAACAACATCATAAATGGAAGTGAATGTTTTTGATCGCTATATAACAAAAGTGCCACAAGAAGTAATTTTATTAATATTCCTATTTTTAATGCATAAATATCTAAGATATACACTACAAAAATTAAAAAATAATAATAATATTTTTAGAGTGCTAATGTAAGTACTTAAATTCTTCATTTTATATCTTCATAAACAATAATTTACTTTTTATTATCCACTTGTAATCTTAAAAATCCTCTTTTACAGTCTTACAAATTTTATGTTGCATGTGCTACACAAAAATTATTTTTCTTAAGTTTTTTTTTTTTTTTTTTTTTTTTTTTTACCATTAACTTTTGTGTGAGGATATTTTAAAATGATCAATTATTTATCTTTTGAAATTTATTATTCATGGAAAACATTAATATTAAAAATGCAATTAAAAAACTTGTTTTCTATAGCAGTTTCTGAAGGAGGGATATTATATTTTGTGAAAAATGTTTAAGAGAAATTTAACTTCCGACTTTGAGTTACGCATACAAAATAATGTATATTATATGTTTTTTTTTTTCGAGAAATGGAATTGGAAGGATAAAATAAAAGCTAATTTTACTGTTGAAATTATCATTTAATGATATTTTCAGTGTCATCAAGTTTTCAATTATACATTTTTATAAGATGTACATGTAGTAAAACCGCTGTTATTATATAACTTTTTTATTTAAAAAATACATACGAAGCATTGAATTATTTTAGCAATTATATGTTTTTTAATTAATTTTCGTTGTTGTTGATGTTGTTTATTGTTATTAACTACACTTGTCTTTTAAATTACTGATTATGTAACAATATATGTATTGACGCTGTGGTATAAATGTATGGAAACACAATTTATGAACAATTCTAAAATAAAAAAAATAATTTCTAAAACAAAAATTTATAATATATATATATATATATATATATTGCTTTAATAATAAAGACAAAGACTGCAAAATAACTTTGGAAAGGTGTTGAAAACAATTATCCAATCCGTCATTGTAGGATCTATGCTTCACATTTGTTCAATGTCTATACTGATGAGAAAAACCGTATTTTTATTAAAATATCTTCTCTTTCAGAGAGTTATATAGTTTATTCGTTTTGTCGAAGTCAACAAATTGGTGCAAACAACTCAATAGATGCATGTTTTTTTTTTGTTTTTTTTATATAATTTCATGCTTATTAGGTATATTAATAAAGCACCAACCATCAAACCTTTTCTTCTTTTACAATATCTAATACTTCAATAACCATTTCTTCTGTTTGCAGACTTTTTCAAAGTTTAGTAGTAAAACAGGCAATGAGTTATCTTTCGAAATGAGATAAGTAAATTTAAGGTAAAAACGTCACTTTTTGTCTTTTGAAGTTTTAGTAGTCAACCCCTAATAACAGAAAAAAAATACCTGATTACTAATGCAAAGAAAATATCTAAATTTTTCTTGCCTGGTGAGTGATGAAATGAGGGTGCAGATTGGTACATTATAATATTTCATTTGAACCAAAACTAAGTTAGGTTTTTATAACAGAATATATCTTTTTATGGCTGATTACGGTGTGTGGCTGGGGATAAACACTTTTAGATTTTCCCCTCTTATGCTATGATATATGGATTATAAAAGCCGCAATTCTTTATCATCTTAATTTCCTGCAAACAGTCATGAAAGAGAGTATGTGATACACTGTATTCATTATGCCATCCTCGAATATTATTTTCAATTTGTTTTAATATTTCTAATATTCGTCCATTTGCATTCACTGATTGTAAAAACAGAAGCTTTGTTTATGAAATAAATGGACAGAACACGCTAAATATATTCAGATATGATTGTTTCTATTACAATTTTTTTTTTCGAAAACGAGATTTATCAAATATTCAATCACATTTGTTTTGTATATTTAGTGTTTAAATTTTTATCTTATTTGCGTGTATGCTAAATTATTAAACAATCATGTGTATACTAATATAGTATTCACACAATCACTGCAATATATTTGGCTACAAGTAACATAAACTAATCAATCCAATATTACATATCTTTGCTGCGAACGGCGGAAACATTTTTTATTCTGTGATTGCGAATAGGAGGAAAAGTTAATTTATTGATATAGTTAAAGCACGTAAATGAAAATAGTTCTTCACTGATAAAAATGGTTTTTTGTGTCTTTGATTTCCGAGGCAACGCACATGGGAGTTCTTTATTCTTGCCAGATGCATACAAATTTTTCCAAGCAATATATTATATATATATATATTCATTTCTAGAAAGAAAATATTCTAAGTAAAACATTTCAAAAGTGCATTTTATATAATTATTTTGGAATCTTACATATAGTTAAATCAGTGTCAGAAATGTTAACTTAATCGTCAGCTAGGAAACTTAATTTCCAAGCGTAACAATAGTGTCTGATTCAGTCAACGAATATTTTACTGTCCTCTTTACATAAGTAATTTCCATAATAAAAACAATATTGGGAATTTCGGACTCGACAATTATCACTAATATCATTTAATTAAATTATTAATCAAATTATCAAATTATTTTTAACGAAAGATGTTTTATTGTGAAATACATTTCACATTGTATCTTTGGCGAATGAATATTAATTTGAAAATTAATAGTTAAAACCACAAGTTTCAAGCAAAATCACACAACAGAAATCTATACAAAAATATAATTCTCACATATGATGATCTTTAGAAAGATTAAAAGGAAATGATCCTGTACTGAATTCAAAATAATAAATTTTTGTAAAATTGTGCGCAAATCTTATTGATATATGTTTTTTTGTTATTAAATTGTTGATAAGTTTCATATTTATAAAATTGTCTTTCTAGTTAAAAAATATATACACTACGCTAAATTTGATTTGTTTCAATTTTCTTTTAAAATAAAAATAAGAAGAGGTAATTTTGATAATTTTGAGAAGATATCATTTTAATTTTTTAAAATGGATTTTACCTTAACATTGTCAAAAGTTTACTCTTTTAGCGTAATGTAAAAATCATTACGTAAAATAAGTTTTATCAAGAAACTTTTATTAAACAAAATATCTTTAAAAAAACTCAAAATCGTAACGCATCGTGAAACTAAAAGAATTTTTTTAAGTTCTAAAGTTACCTTAAACAGTATTTTCTACAATAGTTACATATAATTAAATTTGATTTAAATCGTTTTATCGCTTTCAAACGTAGATGAATATTTATGATTTTGATTTGTCTTATTATCTGTCCATACTCTAACTCTACATTCGAATTGCAATGTTATTAATATATGCCTTTGAATTTTACCATGGACAATGCCATGTCAATGATGAATAGTTCGTGTACAGGGATAAAAAGTGTTGTGTTATATTATGCTCAGTAGTGAAAATGTTGCAGAAAATATGAAAGATAATACGCTATATCAAAGACAGTGGATTGCATATGCGCTATTGAGGTGCACTCTAATAATCTTTTAATAAAATATTGCTTAATGTATCGTTCATCCCCTGGCATGCACAAAATATATCTCTAAAATGTACTATTTATAATCGATATTTTAAGTTGCGGAATGCGTTGTTAAATTTAAATAAAATTTCGACACATTCAAAATTAGATGAATATTTATGACATCGGTGGATTGTTTTATTGTCTGCCCATACTCTCAATCTGCATTTGGATTGCCATGTTAATAATGCAAGTATTTTTTTTTTATATTACAATAGATATTTCCCATTCAAAATGGAATTGTGTAGCATTTATAGTTATCTTGCAAGGATAAAGAAGAGTTGTGTTAGAGTATGGTTTATGAGGAAAATGTTTGCAGTGAATTTGTATGATGATACACTATTTCAAACATAGTGGAATTGATAAGAGTTTTTGAGATGTACAACAACATAATTGTATTAAAATATGGTGTAACCAATCGTTCATCTAGGGTAATGCACAAAACATATCGGTTAAAGTACTATCTATAATCGATATGTCTTTGGAAATGCCTTTTAATTTACAGAATGCCTTTTTAAGTTTATATAAAATTTTAAATATTAACTTGTGTTTATAAAGATTATAAATTATATAAATGGCTGCCCATAACAATTTGTAAGCATTACAGTATCGCGAGTGCGTATTGATTAAAGTATACTATAGACTACGTTACACATTTTCAAAATGAAATATATTTTAGCATATTTTGAGATGTTTATAGAATATCATTAAATTCACATACAGTGGATGCACAAAAAATGACTAATTGCAGTCTACAAATAGTGAGTAACGGAGTTGCCTTTTCGGTTACGTTAAGTGTTTTACGACTGAATTAAATTTTAGCTCACTGCGTAACGTGCATAAATAAATGTAGATCATACACATGAATGCACAAAAGATACGAATTCATTATAGTAGGTGGACGAAAATTCCTGAAAGTGAATTTTCAATTGTGTTATTAATTTGCTAGCTATTAAAATTTATTACACTGAATGTGTGTGGAAAAATATATGGAACATATACACGAATCTGTGTAAGTAACTGGATATGCGCTACTCAATGAGAAAATCTAAGTTTCATCAGTGATAAAATGCGCATATATGCGATCTTATCTCAAAAATTTAAAGGAACTCGATTATCAGAGATATACAAAAATGAAAACAAATAGCAAAATTGTATTTTCTATGAATGTTATTCTTAGTTGAAAATACCATTTCATGCGAAATAATAGCCTTAGCTGAAGCAAAACAGTAGGAATTAAAATTGGTGTAATTCACTCTTCCGGTTACACTTATTAAAACACTTATGGCAAAAACTTAAAGAATTCAAATATAGATAATAAAAGTCTGTATTTATGTATTAATATTATGTTATTTATTGAAAATTCTCAGATCTTGCTTCCTGCTATTTTTCTCTCTCTCTCTCTCTAAAAAAAAAAAAAAAAAAAAAAAAAAAAAAAAAAAAAAAAAAAAAAAAAAAGCATTTCAGTATTTACGGGAAACCTACAAATTTTATTTATTTGAACCTTCAAGTTTGAGCTATTCATGCACATACAGTGATTTATATTATCAAATCAACGCCGCTGAACACTTTTCTAATTGACATATTTCTCATATTTCCAAAAAATCTCAAAATGCCTTAAGAGTTAAACATATGAAGATACGTTTCGTCTGTATGTTGACACGTATATTGTAAAGTCGTATCAATGCATCATATTTCCAACACGTACTGTTATAATATCCCAGATCATAAGTACTGATGTATTAAAAGACAATAGATAATTTGATACCCGTCTTATGTAGCAGCTGTAAGCCAAATTTTATTCCTTTGCAACAGTGTATACGTTACTTACAATAAATTTCAAATACATTGTAATTATTTAATTGTGTTTGGTTGTTCGTACAAACATCCATAGACACATTATTGAATATACGGAATGTGAAAATTAAAATTATTTAAATATGACGAGGTCAACCAAAATTAAGAATGATTCATCTTCCGCTTAAAATTTTCTTTTCGTATTTTACTTTACAAGATGGAGCAAAAACTTGCATTTTTAATTAAATTTAATTCTTACTTTTAAAATCTCCGAAGTTTTTATAGAATGATTACTCAGTTAAATAAATCGCTTCTCGATGGTTTATAAATTATAAACTAGATTTAATATATTTTTTGTAACTTAAAAATGTATTATTTTGGTAGGATACCTTTAAACACGTCGAAAAGGGAAAATACCACTTTATTCTAAGCTTCAAAACTTGAGTAATAAGTCAAAAATAAAAATCAAACCTCATTTAAATATAAAGCTCATATTTGTATTTACATTAAATATATATATATATATATATATACTTGTAAATTCATAAATAATTATTGAAATGATAAGATAAAAAAAAAAATATATGATAATGAGTGAAAATAATCTTGCGCGCATGATAAAATCTGAAAATATGCATACAAAGATGAAATTTTGGTGAAAATATATACATAATAGTGTTACCTTTATACTAAAACCAGAATACTTGTAAAAAATATTGACTAAATTGAAAAATTAACAAAGAATTAAAAAGTTTCACTTAAAAAAATATTTTCAAAGTAAAAAACAAAAAATAAAATAAAAGTTTACCTTTTTCTGGTTTTAAATTGTATATTTGACAGTAATGAATATATGGTGAAATTTTCTTTTGATTGCCATGCATAGTTTTTTACTAACACTGCGCGCAGCATCAAAATTCATCGTTTTGAATAAACGCAATGCAAAGTTTAATTATCCTATGTAGTCTTAATATATAGTCTTAATAAAACAGCCATAATTAGTAAACTAATGGGAGTTTTTTAACGCGTTTTTTTGCATATTGTTCAGAAATGATTACGGAATCAAAATATGTATTAATTTTTTTTCGAAAATTTTGCATGTTTAAAGGTATCCTACCCCCTTAATCTAATCCGAAGAAATATATTAGTTCATGCGAGATTTCCTAACGAAAGATTTACCTTTAAAATCTTTCTCGAAGAATTCTAAAATACTTAATTTCATCGATTGCAGATTAAGCCATTAGTAGATGCTCAATTCTATGTTATTACGTTTTTAGTTTAGAAAAAATGTTTAAAAGAAGAAAAAAAAACTTTTAATGATACTTTTTGCAGTAATTAAGATTTGAGAATCTCTTATATTACAACGAAACTCATAAAGTCTGAAGATTAACAGCTATTAACTATCCCTCTCAGACATTATAAAAGTCACGTTACTCCATTTTATGATGAAATTTAGAACAATCTAAAAAGTAAAAAAAGAATCGAACAATGAAAGTTTAAGATGAGCTTTTTGCTTAATGTATAAAATCTCTTTTAAAATAAAAACTTCTTCTCTAGTGAAATGTTTTTTAACTTTTAGAGCTTTGTCCTTGTACTGCGTTATTGTGGCTCAAAAAAAGATTTTTTTTTTTTCATTTCTAATTAAAGTATTTTACAAATAAGCTAACAGATGCTTATTTTGGAGTACCAATTTTTCCTAATAGTAAACTTTGCGTTTTCTCTTACAACGTTCTGCGATTAGGCAAGGAAGTTTCATTGTTTGAACATGTTAAATTTGAAATTTAACCAATTTTAAGCACATTGGGCACATACAATTCCTATAATGTAAATTCAATTATAAATTTAATTTTTACTATTTTACATTTTTTTAGAAGTTAAAAGAAAATATCCTTTACATATTTAAGTAGTATCAAAAATATTCTCAGTAATCATGAATAATTTAAAATACTTATATTAAAAACTGCGACAGGTATTGTATACTTTCATGAAAATATGCTGAAAAAATATAAATACTCGTGAATATTTATATTTGAAATAAAACTAAAACGAATTATTTATATGTTCACATCATATTGAGAATTTTTTAATTTTCCATCATATGTGTCAAATTTTAAGATACGGCTGTCAAAAGTGTAAAACAATTTTGAGAAAAGAATACAGCCAGATTACAGTTATGATTTTAAGTGTTTCATCTCTACATTGAAGACAAAAAATATTCCAGATTTGTAAAACTTAAAAATATATTAACTATCAGATTTGTTTTTCTAGATATACATTTACTTTAAAAAATAATTTTAATGAGGATTAAAATTCCAAATTTTTGAAAGGTACTGGATGTAAATAAAATACATAAAGTGCTCGTTTAATAATATTAATTATCAATAAACATTATAAACATTTTTTTTTCAAATATATTTGTGGAACGTACAATGGGTTCAAGAAACTTTATTATTTATTTTTATCAGTATTATATGCATTTAAAAGTATGAAATATATTAAATTAAAAACTGGTGCCGATTATAATTTTTAATAAATAATAAAACAATAATCGATAGATTATTATCATTGTGCACACATATAGCCTGTTCCAGTATCCTTATATTTAATCATATTCATACAGAAAAAAATTTGATTGGACACTTCGTGAAATAGATTTGTTGGTTACATCATTGAAGAAAATTTCAATTCCAAAGGATGCGAAAATGGACTGTGGTATAAACCGCGAAGTTACATAAAATACCAATTTATGAATATTTTTCTGAATATGACTATTTCATGTCTAATTATGTATATTGCATTTTCCAATATACTAATAAACAAAGTTGTCTGGACCACTTAAATGAACATCATGTACAACTAGTAGTTCTGTACTACAAGTAGACTACTTAAGTTAGTAGTGGTTTTAAGTAGTTACATTTAAATTGTCTAAACTTAAAGTGGTAATATACAAATTACGTATATTACCACTGTGGTCATACACACTCGTATGTTCTATATGCTTTATAGAAACGACTTTAGATTCTACAGTCGGTGTTGTGGAACAATTAGTTACACCGATCATTCAATAAATATTTTGATTTGAATATCTATCCTGCATGTATTTAGCACCCTTTTTCAAGATTAGGGACTTTCATCACACAATTATTTGAAACCATGCATTCCAACGATGATAGCGCCAACAATACCACCTTAAGCTGTTGTTCGTATATCCTATTTAAGAAATATTTATACAATACGTAAATGTATAGCTTGAAATTGAAAAGCATTTCAGAAGTTGGCTTTCTACATCAATTGAGAATCCTGCATTTTGTCTTTGATTTTTGCACTTACAATCACATTTTTTATTACTAAGAAGCTCACTTAGTACCTATTTCTTTCTCTTAAAATAAATACTTCCAACTCATTTTTGGCCCCCACAAACTACTTACAATTTCTCTCGTCCAAGCAAAACTTTTTGAAAAATATTATGAAAAAAGGGGCGAATTCATTCCAAGTGCTAATGCTATCAACATTTTAAATTCGTTATCTCAGAGAGGATTTTGCATTTAGTAATCTTTCTAACTTATATAATTGATCCATGAATTAATATGGATATCATTCATTTCAATCCAATTTTATCCACATGAATGTGCGTATTTCGTGGTAGCATATATAAAACGAGCTAGTGCTTATTAAAAAGAAAAATAATTTATTTTTTGTACACGATAAATATTTTCCTAATTTTTCAACATTTATTTTTCTTTGAAAGAGGGGAAAATGCAGTCTGGTTAAACTTAAAAAAGATAAACCTATAACAGAAGGAATACATGCTTATACTTTGAAACCTATTACATTAACATCCTTAGTTTCAGGGATAACCTGTTACATTTATGATTTGCCTTAATTTCCACCAAACAAATTATGTATCAAAAAAGCAAGAATTAAACACAAGAAAATAAATAAATGAAGACAATGTAGTTACACGTATATATAAGTAAGGTGTTACCAAATGACATACGGGTTTTTAAACATGTTTAATTTGTCCAATGATTACACACTATACATCAACCGTAAATGTAAATTTATAAATATTTTAGAAAACAAGACTTCTTTCCTCTGGAATAAACAGTCAGTAAATTACTAAAAATTTTATTTAGTGAAATATTTCTACTTTCTCAATGTAAATAAAGATATGTTAACTGACTCACTTAAGAAAAAAATTTCGTTATCCATCAACAATGTATAACACAGGTAGCTGTCAATATTTTAATGATGGAGATATTTTCAGAACGCTAATTGAAGAAAAGTTCATTTTTCTGCAATAAAATATCATTATTTTCTACCTGTTTTGTTCGTGTTAATGTTTAATTTTTAATATTTTTGCCGTCTATTTTTTTTTTTTTTTTTTACTTTTATAACATGAATCAAAATAAAGTGCATTGTATTTTAAAGTACAATTACCTTCAGACTAGCGACCGCTTTATCTATGAATGTGGCATCTAGGCATACTAAAAATGCTTCCTGTTTAACGATAATAAAATTAGTTATACTGCCGCTTTATAGCTGTAAATTGCTCAAAATCACTAAGAAAAAAAGTCAGTGAATATTTGTACATAGTGTTTGAGATAGAATGAAATCATGTAAAAATAACTTTTATAGACAGCGTTTTTTTTTTGTTTGTTTGTTTTTTCATAATCTGCACAATTACGCCATTATTTTCATAAAAAAGTGTATAATTATAAGACAGACGCACATGTTCTAATAAAATTTAGATATTTAAACAATATATAGCTTTTTTTTCAATAAGAAAATAAATTTAAATATTCTATTTTTCTCCAATATCGGGGAAAACGCATCACGCAGTCTCCACGTGTTCCAATGTTGGACAGACTCAATATACCAAACGATTTTCCCATCCCATAAATTTCCTATTAAACAAAATAAACCGTGCTTTGTTTACATGCGTTACTTTTATTAGAAAATTTGCATCTACCTTATACTATCAGAATTCTGTAGACAAATAGTCGCATAGTTAAGAGTATGTAAGAAATTACATTTCAGAAATTCTAACAAAGCTATCTGCACATGAAGGACATGCTTTCTAACAAAACTGCGGATGCTGTATAACTTTGTAATTATTTTTCCTTCTTGTATCACACACCATTTGAGATGTATGAGCCGTTCAGTGCACAAATAGATTAACTCCATCAAATGAAAAAATTCAGTATAAACAGTTACAGTTATTGTAACTATAAAAATATTGTATCTATGTAATATATTTTTATATTTTTTCTCTGTATATTTTAATTGAACTCATTATTATTATTTTTTTTTTTTTATCAAGGGTCATTTTTTATCACTATATAAATATATAGAAAATTTTCAATGTTCCTTTGTTTAAAAAAACCCCACTTAAAATAGAGTTAGTCGGAATTTCTTCTGAACGCCTCATATACTATGATAACTTTGCTGTTATTTGCAAGGTGACGAATCAAAACTTCTGATTGCGCATCGCATACCTAACTTACCTAAACTTCATATTCATTATTATTACTGTTGATATTCTTAGGTTAACTGGATGGTGGAGATTTAATGGATACACTTCATATTCATCGCTCATTATTCTCTATTTATACTGGAAAATCTCAAAAGACTTTTTTTATGAAACACCAATTAACTAAGTTTTGAAAATACTGTTATTTTACAGAGGAGCTTACAAAAGCAATTTATTTTATTTCAATTCAATTTAAAAACTTTCATTGTTCTATTATTTTTCTTAAAACGAGCCTGTAATTCTCGATAACAAAAAACAAGTTAATCTAATTAGAATTTAATCAAGCATTACAGTATAACATTTTGAATGAATATAGATTAAAAAAAATTAAAAAGCATGTTAATTAGTTTTCTAAAGCTTTATATAACGCAACTATCACTGGCGTTTTCTTAAACTTTACATCTTTTTAAAATTAGTTTTAAATGTTAAATTCAAACGTTCTAGTTTAAAGGAAATTTTCAAAAAATAATAAATAGATTAAAATTTATATGGCACAACCTATCTCCAATTAGCTGAAGGTTTTAAGTATTAGTTTTATTTTTTTTTATATACAATTCAAGTTATATATTTACATAAGTGGTATCAAAGGAAAAAAATAAATATTGTAAAACATATATTTATAATTTATTTTTCGTAATAGTTTACATTTTGAAATTAACATAGACAAAACATTCAGTATAAAATTTAACAGTAAATTGACTTTTTTTTTTAGATTATTTACAGTACTTTTATATATAATATCGGAAAAATAATTACAATTCCTGTAACTTCTCAGAAAATATAGAAATATTTTAAAAACTTTATGAAAAATGAGGAACAGAACGAACGTATTACACATTGCAATTATTACGTAACTTTTTCATCAGAAGTAAATAAGATGTTTCAGTATATATGTATAAACACATACCATAGTTTCTCACCTCGCATTGAATAAATTGTTTAATTATAGAATAAATGTCGGTATGAAACAGCAAATAGGTTACCCGAAAGTACCTACTTGTCAAAGTGTTCTTTCTTTGGCTTTTTCCTCTCGTCAAGGTCACTAACAGAAGCAAATGCCTTCGGTTTAAATTTGATATGCATTTTTTTTTTCAGTTTCACTTATCTAGAGATTTTGTCATAAGGCCATTTTCTAAATTGTCATTAGCAGGTTTTGTATATAGTAACTTATTCAGCTAAAATTTCATAAACCTGTTCATATTGTCGTATTTTAGATTGTATGAGTTGCTTAAAAAATATATATAAATTTGTAAATTACTGGACATGACACTTTGACAGCTCAAAGGTTATGTAGTCATTGCAGATTCCTTGAATGTAATGTATGCTAAGGAGAAATGCAGCTCAACTTGTGGAGAATATGTTTAAAAACAAAACATTGTTGCAAATGTAGTGGCAGCATGAACTCTTCATTTACATCCGATCTAGCATATCTGGAAGACAGTCGAACGACGCATTGCATGTATTTTTGACGCATTCGTGACAGATATTCAATAGCATTAACCCTTTCCGGCGTGGTGTCCTTAAAAAAGAACACATAATTTTAATTCCAAAAATGACAAACGGCACCAAGAATATTTAACTAAAATTTTCCTATTTTTAATGTACATGAAAATAATCAGGCTCGTATTTTCGAATAAATTCGTTAATAAATTGCAGTTTCAGTCCATTATTTCATCAGTTTATAAACTGAATTACTCCGCGCCGGTAAGGGTTATCTATTTGAATGGCCCACACAACATATAAAAAATCCTTTATTCTCTTCAAGCATAATATTTTTTGTCATTTATGGGTACTAAAAGTGGTGCGGAGCGGTTATTTTGTTCTTGGCATCATTTCAAATAGTTACAATTTCGATATGAGATAGTTTAGTGATTTAGTTTTTGTATTTCCTTTAATGTATTGCGTACTTTCAATATTATCCCCATGCATGTCTGTCTTGCATGGTTTGCTTTCCCATTTTTTAGCAGTGCACATGGATTTATATATAGTATTTTAAAATCCTGCTATTCAATTTTGCTCATTTTCATCATTTCAATTTGTAGCAGTACATGGCCAATTAAAGATAGATTATTATATTTTCTTCTCTTGTCACAAGTTATTATTAAATATATATTCTCAGGAAGAACATACAAATTCCTCTCACACAAATTCCTCTGAGGGTAATCATAGTTTTAACAGACAAAAACAAGGTAATTATCTGCATTTTGTTTGTCTTCTGTTTGAGATCTAAAATTTTGAATAATAGATTAGGATATCTTTGGAAAAGAAAATAACGGTAAAACTTTTAGTATAGACATAAGCTTTAGTAGATCATAAGCTTTTGTTGCTCAAATAAAATGGCATGATTAAGTCTGTAGAATTTCTTTAAATTCCTTACACGTGCAAGATTTATCGTATATTATGTAAAATATTATAACACTTTTAAAAATGTAAAACAAAATATTAAAGTATTTTAATGTTTACAAAAATATTATGTGAAGAAAAACTAGTGATGTCAAATTAGATTATATGAACAGAGTAAATATTCGAGAGTTAAATTGAAACTGAGAAAAAAATATAATAGTTTAATAAAAAAATTACAACTGTTTATTTTTACTAATTTCGATTTTTTTTTTTTTTTTTTTTTTTTTTTTTTTTTTTTTTTTTTTTTTTTTTTTTTTTTTTTTACAATTACAATTCCCTCACAAATCTACTTGTACACATGAAATTTTACATATGCACTTTTATGTATGCATCTGTAAATCTAAATATTTGAATATGAGACCATAAAATTCGAAATACCTACTTTGAAACTACTGATTAGTAAACTCTTGAGCAGATTTTTATTGTGGTTTCTGTTAGGAACAAAATTTCAAACTATAATGAATTTATGTTGAAAGATCTTTCGAATTAATATTTTTTGATTTACAGGGTAAAAGCTGTAAAAAAAAAAAAAAAAAAAAAAAAAAAAAAAAAAAAAAAAAAAACTTATAAAATATATAGCGTTATTTTTGGAGTATTTTGTATAAAATTCATGCAAATTTTAATAAATCTTATGACGAATTTGTTGTTAAATGAACTTATTGTGATGAAGGAACTAAATTATTTCACAGACAGCACATAAATCATTAATAATTAATGTTGCAGAACAATGTCTTACTACACTTTTATTTTTCAACTTGCAGTAAAATCTATTCAATATCATGTAACAAAATGAGGTAGATTTAATTTCTAGCAATAGTGACTTGTTAAAATCCAATTGAAATTTTATGTTTCGTTGTTTCTGTAAGAACAAATATTTTTAAACGATTAGGGCCTTCTGTGAAAAGAATGATTTAAATTTATATTGAAAGTGTTTAAGAAGGAATACTTTTCTAATAAGGGAGAAAAAAGTATTAAATTGTTAATGGTGAAAATAATGGTTTAGGAAGTTTTATATAGAGTCATGGTAAAACATTTTTCTTTCTTTCTTTTTTTTTTTTTTTTTCAGAATACGTTACAAAAAAAAAAAAAAAAAAAAAAAGCTCTGAAAATACATTTCAATAACTGCTAAAAATCAAAAAGAATATCGCCGTAGAGACATGGTATTACTTTATAAACATATAAATTTTATAAACATACAGAATTAATTTATTGAGTATTTTGTATAAAATTGGTGGAATTTTTAATATGATGACTTAAAAACTAATTAGATTACTTAGATTTTTTAATTGATATTTTAATATTTATGACGATTTTGTGGTAAAAGTGACTTATAATGTTGTAGGAGATAAATTATGGTCAGAGACAGAAGATAAATCATTAATAAATAGTTAAGAGTATTACTCGCGCTCAGAGGGTTCCGTTCAATAAACATATAAATTATTAACTGTATTATTAAAAAATTCGTTGCTAAATATTCCTACTCTGTATAACTGTTTTTTTTATCTTATATCTTATCCTAATCTGTTTTCGTATGAGCATATTTCGGTACTAACAGTAAAAGTAGTGCATTTTTTTCTCTTTTTACAGAGTAGCTAAAACAAAACCCTACTCCAAACATCACATTGTGCTAAGCGTGCTTCGAAATGAGTTCCCAAATTTCCATCGTCACCTTAGTTCGTGCCAAGTTTTTCCAGATAGGTTTTTAATAAACTTTTAGAGATAAGGGAGGCGTATTGAGAGATTCACTCAATGCAATCTAGTCGTGAATCGCACAGTATTTATGTAATTTATTATGCTGTGTTCCCCAATTTGTCGTTTACTGTTTTTATACCGTTACTGGGCTGCTTTTATACCGTTACCGAACACTACATTACACAAGTATATCATTAAAAATGTTATTTAGGCTTTAAAATCGAAAGGCATATAGAGCACACCGCCTCGAAAGGTATATAGAGCACACCGCCCCTATCGTGATGTATTTTCAAACCCACCGGGTCTTCAAGAATTGATATCTCGACTAATTACCGGTGATTTTTTTCGAAAATCATTATCAACAACACTTTTATATTTCCGCTAAGATGGGTACCCCCAGCGCTCGTCAGCACCTTTTCTGAATGCCTGCAAATTGAAATTTGTGTAACGGAAAAATTCGATTTTCTCAAAAATATGCTACCTAGGGTAATCTCCATAGTTTACCTGCTAGATTTAAGTACGTCTAAGTAGCGTGTACTACCTCTAATTTTTTTCATAATTTTAGTATCAGTAGATTCGAAAATAGAGGGGGGGGGGGAGGCCATATTTTACCACTACATTTTCGACGATATCTCTGAAAATATAAAACTAAAATTAAAATTAAGGCATTTTTGAGTTATTCGTTACGAACGCTTTCACACGATACCCCAATCGATATACCAAAAAATAAATAAATAAATAAATAAATAAAAATTAAAAAAATAAAATAACTTAATTGGCCCCTTTACATTTTTCCTAAATATATTTGTGAATGTTTAATTGTCTGTAAATATTTGGGTCAATAGTCTTTATTACTTACCCAAATTTGAACTTCCCACGTTCCATAGTTTACGAGTAAAATGGCTGTGAGAGACAGACACAGGAGTGATCTTATAATTGTTCCGTTTTTACTTTTTTAAGTACGGAACCCTAAAAATGAATATTGAAGAACAATTTCTTAATACATTTTTATTTTTCGAGTTGCAGTAAAATCTATTCAATTTCATTTAACAAAAAGAGTTTATATTACATTTTACAAGAAGTATATTAAATAACATTTTAATTTTCATACAGAGTCGCCTCTACACATGAATTTTTACTTATGTAATTTTATACAGTGTGCAAAGGAAAGTCACTTTAGCCTGAAAATACTTGCGAAGGGAGAGAGCTACATATATGCAAGTGAGGTAACGGTATAATAAAGCGACTATGCTCGATTTAATGCTAACGACAGCAGCGATGGCAGCAGTCGCGGAATTTGGAATATAGCCACAGCAAATCAAAAACGAAAATAGGTAGAACAAAATTTCCAATTAGAGAGTTATAGAGCATTAATTATGTAGTACGAAGCGATACTTGGTTTACATGTATAACATAAATCTTTGCCTGTATACCAAAAAACGTCCGAAATCGATGTACTCCATTTTGTGTAAACGTTTGAATGGAACATTTATACAAAACATTACAGCATTATTACATTTAAATTATTATATTTTCGATAAATTTCGCCAGCAGTATGAAGAAATATGCATAATGTATTGTATAAATATGTTCTTATCTCAATGCATTTTGATAACATCACACACACACACAAAAAAAAAAGGACAAACTATCTCACAGTGATAAAAAGTTAATATCCAGTATGTTGGAAAATTTCGCCATTGTTCACGATACACGTCTGAATTCTTCTGCCCCTGAAAGGGGATTAGAATTTTAAATGGATTGGAAAATAACTTTTTACAGACATTACAGCACAGTACAACGTCAAAATCAGCACTCGTGTAGAATCGTCGTCAGTAGAATCGTCGCTCATCATATATATATATATGCTTTTGGGTCCAAACCTTGCTATTTTTTTACATTTCTTGTTTATTTTTATGGATGTTCACAATATATCTATTTTTTCCCCAAGAGTGAATGAAGATTTTTATTTTGATGTACGTATTTGTTGGAATTATGGGGATTTAATATTTGGAACACCTATATGAAATTCCTGCTTCAAGTTTCCCACACTTGAAAAAGGATATTTCTGTACAAGTTAATTACGGTGTTTCTTATTGTTATATGGAGCAGATGGATGATGATTTATTAAGACCTAGAGAAAGAAATTACCAGTAGTGGATTTGGATGACCTAAGTAGATCACGAAGGATATCAAGAATAGAAAGAATAAGAAATGAAAAAAAGTATCGTTCAAATGGATCATTGAACGAAATTTTTCTCTTTTGGAAATTAAAGATTATTTACTATGTGGGATCAAGAGCTTTTCATGTGAAAAAATATGTTTTAAATATTTCTTAAACCAAGTTTAATTTAGAGAAAAATGAGTGAAAATGATACATTGCCAGACGACTACCAGATTACGAGATTTTGTTACATTTAAAAAAAAAAAAGCTCACCGTCGGCAAATTCAATATGCATTCTGAAAAATTTTATTGATTTTTCTGTTTTAGATGCCTACGTAGTACATGCCTTAGTGTGACAATAAATAAGCAGGATCCATTAATTTTAATAAATTTGGTGTTACATAAATATATTTATTGCCAAAACTATCAATAATTAAATTAATTTTTAAAAATCCAAAAAAACCCAACTGCGTAAAATGCGAACTAATTAATTATTTCCCATCAATGGGAAACTATATTTTTATTACTTACCTTTTTTTTATTTACTTGCTTTGATGACTTTTAAGTTGTGTTTAATTGTTAGTTCCTACTTATAAATACTGTATTGTTGACGCCTATAGATGTCTATGAAGATTAGAGTTGCAGTAAAGCTAGATATCTTACCTAAACAACCTCCAGGTTGTGTAATATTTAACCGAAGCTTCTGACAGTAAAATAGTCAATGAAACATCGTCTTCATTTTGGAAGACCTATCCAATGATATGCCACTCAATATTGTGCGTATTTTTTTTTCGTGTCTACCGCCATTTTGTATTTGACGGCCGCCATTTTTAATTTATAAAAAGCAAAACCGAGCCTGTAACCATCGGACGGTTAAGACAAATCGATAGAGACCTCATTCATTAAAATCCATCCAGCCTTTGGGACCATCCTCGAGGGTATAAAGAAATCCACATACCCAAATACGTGTGAAACACATAACACTTCTTGGCAGCTGGGTAAAAAGTAGATAAATTCAGTTTTTCTTTTTTATTCGTTATAAAAAACAAAATCCCTAAGTTGACCTACTATTCTGGCCGATGATCGATAACCTACCATTTAGGAATGAAGAGCTATTTCATATAATGGAATTTAATTGAATATCCAAAATGTTATTTGAGATCAAATGATTATGTCTCGATATATATGTCGTAGGCTAATTGAGAAATCAGGCTCTTTGTAAAGAGCCTAGACACCGTTAGGCTAATTGAAATTGACCACTTATTTTCCAATGATGGTGATTTTTTTTTAGGCTTATTAACCCATAACGGAACCCGAACACGAAAAAAAAAATTACAGCAGACGGTACCCCGATTTCAGCAAGACAAAATAATTTTCATCAATAGGCAACCTGAGCAGAACCTGAAAATTCTATTAAAAAAAAAAAAAAAAAAAAAAAAAAAAAAAAAAAAAAAAAAAAAAAAACTAGTATGAAAAATAGTATAACTATTTGAAACAAAACAAGAAACCTAAGGAAATGTACTACTTCCTCTATGAGATTTTCTGTTTGTTAGAAGTGAAATTAACCATATCTTTTTTTAAGAGAATATATTACCATCGGAAAATAGGGTAAAGTGCCCATATTTCGTCCCCTCTCCTAATTTCGGCCCCTTAACTTCTCCGTTTCCATGAAAGTGGCGCCACGTATGACGCAAGGCACAGGAGACGTAAGGTAAAAGGGGTCAGCTTTGAAAGTTTCGTTTTCCAAGACGCATAAATAAATTAAGACGGCGAATTTCCTATTTTTAGAAGTCTTGAGTTCTTATTAGGTCGTTTGTATAACACTATTTACTGTACTGTAAGTATTTATTTCTTATTCATTGCATGCATTTACGTTTGTAAGGTGCTGACAGTAGCATAGATGAGGGAGTTTTAGGACGATCAGTTCATCTTACGGGAACTGAAACTACGTCATATTGGGAAGTAGCGTTGTCCCAATTTCGTCCCCCTTGCAGTTCTTATTTTGTCCCGCAGACGAAATTAGGAATGCTTTTTCATGACACTTTTTTCAGTCTTTTTCCTCATGTTTGGATGGCTAATGTTTCGTTATGTTATTCTTGCACTGATAATTAGTACATTTCTTTGTGCCTTACTTTAATGTAAATTAAATAACTTACTCATTTAGAAATAAATTTTGATTTAGTTATAAGTTAATCCTCGGGGTATTGGATTTTTTGGAGGGACGAAACTCGGACCATTTTTTTCCTTTGCAATTTTTAGATACTTTTGAAAAAACAATTTTTCGCATTTTTAAAATTTTTTGTACGATATTTAGCTATGTTTCTATGTACGTGGGTAATTAGTCTATATAAAATCCAAATTTGTTAGATTTTCACTGAAAATTACAGCTTCCAAGGGCCTAAAAGTGACTGGGGGACGATAATAGGGCACCTTACCCTACATCTGGTTATTTTGAAACAATAAATATAATTTTACTTGTTTACTTAAAAATTGATGGCTTTGTATTTTTACTGATATATGGGATAACGATAGAATATTTGAGACATACAGTTTCAGATTTATTTCTAATCTGATGTGGAAAAATTTTATTTTTTGAAAACATATTATGTAGTTAATATATTTTTGAGAATTTAATAATTTGATAATTGATAATTTTGATAATTTTGATATAATTTAATATACTTAAGTAAGGTGTGTCCCAACATAATGAAGACACCGTAATTGTGTGCCGTAACTAGGCACGAAACAAACAAATTAGATTGAAACAAATATATTAAGAAAGTCTATATAGAAATACATAGATACAAGGAGTAACTCACTTCCTGCGCCACCTGGGCAAGAGAAAAAAAAAGGTGAATGTGTAAAAAAAGAGGGGGAAAAGTGTCCCGCCGAAATAAAGCCACTGCCAATATTAGTATTTATTCGTAAGTACCGACATTCGAGCTGCTGAGATCAACATGTTTATGACGTTAGGAAGTTGTCAAGTACATGTTCTGTGCCAGACGAACTTTGTGCGGGCTTTAGAAGGTTGTGTTTTCTATTTCTCCTGCTGTATTGCAATGGGAAAGAAAACCCAGCTATCAAAGTTCGAGAAAGCTTTTAAGGAAAAAGATCTTTCACATAGACCCATATCTAAGCAAATCAAACGATCTAAAACCGATAAACAATTTTGTAAATCAGGGCAATGCGTACGGGTATAGAAAATGGAGGTGTAACTGCAGAAAAATGACTTCCAGGCAAGCAAGAGCAGTTTTGCATCGTCTTTCGGGAGGTGGTATTTCCCTAAAATCTTTGGTCAAAGAGGATAACATCCCTGTGACGAAATCAACCCTGTCAAAAATTGAAAAACGTACTAGAAACTTGCGATATAAGAAAAGAAAACAGCAGCACATGTTGAAAGGTATACAAATGCAAAGGAGACTCCACTGGGACAAATATAATCAAACCTGGAAGGACCAGTGACATTGTGTTATAGTCCCAGATGAGAAAAATTTAATCTGGATGCTTTCTATTGGTATGACATGAGGAAATTTTCTTCAAAAGACAGCAAGGTAGAGGCTCATTAATGGTGTGGGAAGGCTTCGGCTATGGAGGTAAACATAACCTGGCTGTTCTCTAAGGACGCATGAAGGCTACCGATTACCAAGAAATGCTAGAAAACTATTTACTGCCATTTTTATACAGAATTGGTAGACTAAGTTGGATTTTCCGGTAGGAAAACCTCCATTCACGCTACAAAATCGTCCTGGAACTGGTTTTTGGAGAATCGGGTGCATGTCGTGGAATGACCTGCCCTTTCCCCCTGATCTCAATCCCCAAGAAAATGTGTGAGATATCATCAGTAGTGCTGTATATGCCAATGGCAGACAGTTTCATTCTGTGCCAAAATTGAAGGTCATCACCATTGAAACGTGGGAGAACATTGATGCTAGTATCCTTCAATGAGTGATAAATGGTATGCCACATCGTATATTCCAAGTTATATATAACCATGGCGAATATATTGTCTATTATCAGTAGTGGCTTTATTTCGGCGGGACACCTTTTCCCCCTCTTTTTTAAGAATTTTTTTTTTCTTGTAAAGTTAAGGCAGGGAGTAAGTTACTCCTTTTAAATATGTATTTGTATATAGACTTTCTTAATATATTTGTTCCGTTCTTATTGGTTTGTTTCGTGTGCAATTACAGCACAAAATTACTGTGGCTTTATTTCGGTGGGACACACCTTATGTTTTCATCCATTTTACCTACATTTCAAGAATGACAAAATTAATAAAAATAATTATAAAAAAAATCTCTGAGCTTTTTTAAAATATGAAATAAATTAGTTTTCTTCAGTTTAAAAAAAAAAGTACAAAATTATGTCGGTATTAATTGATTTATTTTGTTGATGCTGAGATTTGGAGGTTGGGGGATGCCAGGATGCATCCGAAAGTTTTGGCGATTATAAAAAATCTCTCTGTATGATATATTTGTATTACATTCTATAAATGAAAAAAAAATTGCTTAAATTCGGCTATTCTCAATAATAATTAATGATGATTTAATTATGGGAAAAAACTTTCTATTTTCTTTATAATAATTACATAAGGATTAATCGTTTTCTTTTCTACTTAATCTAAACATTCATTTCAAAATAAATTTAGCATCAAGGTGGTTCAGTGTAACTTATTTCTACGAATAATCAACATCCTTTAAGCCACAAAACAAACATTTAATTACAAAACGGAATATAAAAAATGTATGAAGTTATATTCGACACATCACATCTAAAAAATTCTAACATCAACAAAAAGATTAATTCGTTTCAGTTCAAAAGTAGACAGCTCTAATAGAGCATGCGCTGGTTAATTAGTTGTTGGAAAATTAGCCGGAACATCCCGCCCGGTGTTGGACGGTTGTCCAACATCTTCATAAAATTGCAAACGTACTATTTTTGTGATATTTCGACGTAACATACCTGTAGAGGTCTTGAGATCAATTACACGGACATGGCCATCATCACCTTTATAACTTTTCAGAATTCGAGCTAGTTTCCAATCTACAAACTTGTCATTTCCTTCCTTCAATAACACAAGCTGTCCAACTTTAAGATTTGGCGAGGACTTTTTCCATTTACTGCGGACTTGCAGCTCATTTAAGTATTCTCGGGTCCAGCGGGTCCAGAATTGCATTTTTAATCTTTGAACTAGTGTCCACCTAGAAGAAAAAGGTAAAGAATCTAAAATGGCATTATGTTCAGGAACATTCAAAAGAGGACATCCAATGAGGAAATGACCAGGTGTTAGTGGTTGCAGATCATTAACATCTGCAGGCAAGGGGGTCAACGGACGTGAATTCATAACTGCCTCAATTTGCGTCACAAGTGTTGACAGCTCTTCAAATTTAAGATAGAGGATTTAGTTATCTTCAAAAGGATTCACTTCATAGTTTTTATATTCAATTCCCATAATCCGCTGAAATGTGGGAATGCAGGGGGTATGAAATTTCATTGAATTCTTTCTTCAGCACTAAATCGCTCAATTACTTCCGAAGAACAGATTTGATAGAACTATTTCAAAAGAGCACAACTACCCTTAAAATTTGTGGCATTATCAGTCCATATGACACCGGGTGTAGATCATCGAGCTATGAATCTTTTCAAACAGGCTAAAAATGCTTCTGTGGTCAAGTCCAAAACAATTTCTAGATGAACGGCTTTGGTAGAAAAACAAATGAATGTAGCAATATATGATTTTAGGGTTATCTTTGAACGTTTTAAATTAGGTTTTGTTATAATAGGACCTGCTCGATCAACGCCTGTTTTCACAAACGGTCTAGATGGTACAACTCTAACACGGGGCAAGTCACCCATCAATTGTTGAAGAGTTTGGTGTTTTGTTCGAAGACAAGTCACACACCTATTTATAATTTTCTTTACTTGACTTTGACCAGATGGTATCCAATAAAATTGTCTTAATAAAGATAGAGTTGTCTGAGTAACTGAATGTAGGAATTTTTTATGGTAATAATCAATTAAAAGTTCAGTAAAATAATGAGACTGGTAAAAGTATTTGATGTTTCAGCGATTCTGATAAATTAGAAAATTTCAGTCTTCCACCGAATCTTAACAGTCCATCTGCATCTAGAAATACATTTAAGTTCAAAATCTTACTGTTATTTGGGAGTGGACTTTTTTCCTTTAAACATCGAATTTCAGTTTGGAATGCGGAATTTTGAACAATCTTTATCAGCTTCTTGGTCGCATTCTGTAACTCAGAAGTATCTAAATAATCATATTTTCTAATCCCTGATTTCAATTTAGAGTTCTTCAGAAATCTTAAACACCATGCAGCAATTCTTATTAACTTCATAAAAGAAGAATATCGATTAATCAAATCAATGTTTAATTGATTTTCATTTACAATAGTTGATTTTAAAAATGTGTTTTTCTTTAGTTCTAACTGATCTTTAACTTCAGAAATATCTAATTTATCGAATGTGTTATCCAAATTTGGCCAAAGAGATATGTCTTGCTTTAACCACTGGGGACCTTCCCACCAAAGATGGTTATTTTTCAACTCTGAAACTTTCAAACCTCTAGTAACTAGATCGGCAGGATTATCTTTTTCAGGACAGTGGAACCAATTTAATGGATCACTAAGATTTCTGATTTCCTTTATCCGGTTTCTGACAAACATTTTAAATCTTTCTAGCTCACCTCTAAACCAAAGGAAAGTAATAGTAGAGTCGGTCCAAAAGTAGCAAGTTGCAGGAAAAGCTAATTCTTTAGCAATTATATTACAAAGTCTTGCAGACAAAAGGGCTCCTAAAAGTTCCAGACGAGGTATAGAGACAGTTTTTAAAGGGACGACTCGACTTTTTGCTCCCACAAAACTAGTAACAATGTTCTTATTCTTTAACACTACTCTGAGGTACACTACAGTACCATATGCCTTCTTTGAAGCATCTTTAAAACTATGTAATTCAAATTAATCAACTTCATCAAGGACAATATCAGCCAAATAATATCTGGAAATGCTAATACAATTCAGTCCTTTTATTTCTTCAAACCATTCATTCCATAAATTGTCTAGATGTTTGGGTAGGTTTTCATCCCAATCAAGTCCTAAACACCAAATTTCTTGAATTAAACATTTAATTCTAATAGTATAAGGACTTATAAATCCAATTGGGTCAAAAATTCGACCAACAGTTTGCAATAAATAACGTTTAGTACTATATTATTAGTAAGGAAATTTTGTAGATTTTGAGTCGTAAATGTAAACATGTCACATTTTGGGTCCCAAACAACCCCTAAAACCTTGGAAGGTGTCAAATTCTGATTATTGAGATTTAAGTTATCAGAAATTTCATCAATATGTAAACCATATTCTTTCCATTTCTCACGCAGTTCATGCGAGTTGGTTTTCCATTTTCTAAAAATCGTACTAGCTTCTTGAAATATTTCATAGGCTTCCTTACTAATTTTAAATGCGTAATCAAGATTCGGTTGACTTGTACAAAATCATCTGCTCGGTGGTGTAAGTAAAATGAGTTTACATCAGATGTATTGTCAACAGGTTCGATAATATTGTCTGCTAAATAACTATCTAATACAGCCTTATATTCTGAGAATAACAAAGGGTCATTTCTAAAGGTTGTTCTCAATTTCCCAAATCTTCTGTATGCGACTTCGCGATTGTTATTAAGAGACATTTTCAAATTTGTCTTCCATGGAAATTTTACTTTATACCGGTTGT
The DNA here is from genome assembly GCA_963932465.1 of Maratus speciosus. Classification (NCBI taxonomy): domain Eukaryota; kingdom Metazoa; phylum Arthropoda; class Arachnida; order Araneae; family Salticidae; genus Maratus; species Maratus speciosus. The sequence goes on along the minus strand of OZ010795.1, from coordinate 292,974,723 downwards.
CCTTAAAAGCAATATTAGACTAAAAATCAGCCATAATGTCATCATCCACATTACTAACATTTTGAGTTTCGGATTCAATTCCTAGATTTTCCAACTGCCAAAAATTTCTGATTTGATCGGATATATCCTTTTCTTCAACAATAATTTTCATACTGAACAATTCATTGGATGACCCCGTATAACCCTGTAAGCACCAGCCAAAAAGGGTTTCGGTAGCTACGAGACTATTCTTTAGTCTTTTGATTCTGCCAGTTAGAATATTATAATAATTAGCAGTGCCGATTAAAACTGCAATTTGTTTACTAAAACATTCATAACTATCAGCAACTTGTAAACCTTTTTATTTATTGTAAGTTTTCCTAATGTATTTATCAGGAGTGGGTAAGCAAGCAGCGGAAATTTGATCTGTTTCCAGAGCTTCAACTTCAATGTGTAAAGAGGGATGTTCTCTATTTACAAGTTTTACCTTTACTACATTATATGTTTTCTCAGTTGTCCTTTCGGCTCCAAAAGCATAAACAGATAAGGTTTCTTTTCTAATAACCGGCAATTGTAATTTTTGTGAAATGTCGCGAATTATAAATGTTCTCATGCTACCATTATCTAATAAGACACGAACTGGTTCATTATTATCATTTTTAGGATATTTTATTATAACAGAACAAGTCTGCAAAAATATGTTGCAATGCGTGTTTTCATTCTGTACATTACTAGTGGAATTGTTTCCACAGTCGAAAATAGATACGGCACTTTTATCAATGTTTATTTTGGAATCATTTTCAAATTGAAAACAAATAGCCCTATTATGTTTCTTACGCAAATATCACACATTTTGGTATTCTCACAGTCTTTAATTCTGTGACTGCACTGTAAACACAAAAAGCATCTTCCCTGCTTTTTTAGTATTTCTTTCTTCTGATCTATGGTTAAATAATTACACACTTCACTATTATGATCAACACTATTGCAAAATAAACACGAATTCTTATTTACTGAAGTCATTAATTCAGTAGCTGGAACACTATTTTGTTTATATCCTTTCGTATTATATTGATATCACGGCTTACATTTCAATTGTTTATCTGTAAATTTTGGTCTATATTCAAATTTATTATCATTGGAAAATGATTTCTTACCATCTAAGTCATGGATAGTTCATACCCGTTCTCTACTTTCAACTTCAATTTTTAGGAAAACTCATAAGTTTTTCTATATTCCACATTTCTCCTTCTTTTAGATTCTATTAAATTCTAAGGTCAAATCTGGGGGTATTAACTTCAGTAAAATTGGGCAAAGTAACCCACTGTATGTATCAGGTTTTACACCTAACGACTCTAAGTTCCGAATTTGCACTACTCATTTATCGTATAAATTTCTTAATCCACCAGTGTCAAAGGAACTTTTTAAACCTTTCATATTTAATAAATTGTTTAAGTGAGCATGTACGAGCCTGTCATGTCTACCATACCTTTGCTTCAAAAGCGATACGGCCACTGCATAATTATTTTCAGTTAATCCAAAACCATTAATCGTGTTTGTAGCTGCTCCTGCAAACAAACTTTTCAAATACGTAAATTTTTCGATTTCTGTTAGACTTGTGTTTTTATCTATCGCTAACTCAAACTGGTTCCCAAATTCTAAAAATTTTTCTTGTTCCCCCAAAAATTGGTTTATTTGTAGCTTTGGTAATTTTACTCTTTTTAGTTCAGTAGCAGCATGACGTGTTCGCGCTGAATCAATGTTATTACTATGTGTAATATCTGCATTAGAAAGTAAACTTTTAATTTTAAAGTTTCATTTATTTCTGTAACTTATTATTTTCTGGTCATATTCATCAATATTCAATATTTCATTCTCGATATTTTTCGCATTTATTAGGCTTAAAATGTTGTTATCATGATCCTTAATAGTCTTACATTTAACGTTTAACTTATCGACTAATTCTTCTAAATGTTCTAAAGAATATTCATTACTAGCTAAATACTGTTCAATTTCTTCAAATAATTTATTTAATAAATTTCGATGCGTATCACGCATCTTTCGCTCTTTATTTTCTTTCATTTTTAAATAATAAAATATAATAACAAAAATCAGCACTCACCAGTTCCAAATCGAAACAAAACAAAAATATTACGCAGTAATCTTTTCACATGTAGACTTGTCGGCGCGATGCAACACAAATATTCGATTTCTTTTCTACTTTATCTAAACATTCATTTCAAAATAAATCTAGCATTAAGGTGGTTCAGTGTAACTTATTTCTAAGAATAATCAACATCCTTTAAGGCGCAAAACAAACATTTAATTACAAAACGGAACATAAAAAATCTATGAAGTTACATTCAACACATCACATCTAAAGAATTCTAACATCAGCAAAAAGATTAATTCGTTTCAGTTCAAAAGTAGAAGTTCTAATAGTGCATGCGCTGGTTAATTAGCTGTTAGAAAATTAGACGGAACAAGGATAATTTTTAGGTTATTTAACTTTATCAGTAAGTAAAAGAATTATTAAAGAAATAAATGTAAAATTAAATATTTTGAAATGCATTTTTTATCAAATCTTTGTGCAGAAAATTCTATACAAAAAAAAAAAAAAATACCTATTTAAATCTGGACATTTGAATTGCAGAATTTTTTATATACTTTCCGTGCAAATTTCCATGCAATTTAAAATCTATATAATTTTCTACACAAAATACCATGTGTTTGTTATACAAATGTGTGCGAAATTTATCTGTAATGTAATCAAGAAAGTTGTTATAACGGTATATAAAAATCAAGATAAAAAAAATCCCACTAAGCTGTCTTTTCCGTGTTGATGGAATGAATTAAAATTAATTTACGACTTTCATGAAGTAACTCTGGTATCACCTAATGATTATATTATTACACATAGTCAATACATATATCTTTGTTTAATAAAAAAATCGATCTAACTTCAACTTTTACTTACATCCAAAACAATATCATTTAAATATCCAGACTTATAAGCTCAGTGTAAACGAATAAAACTTTTCCGTTTCAGAAATCCCTCAATTCCTATATGCAGAAATACCGTTTTAGCTTTCACAATAGAATTGAATTAACATTATTTATTATCTTTTGAAGTAATATAAAGCGAAAATCCCTACATTCACAGCTTGTGAAGTAAACTTTGCGTACCCGTAATTATCACATGTATATCCCAATTTCAAATATGTATGAACGTTCAAACTACAAAATGTTGGATTTTGCTGAACCCGTATTATTTATATAAAATGGGTTTCAAATGTTTATTCCATTTATTTTCTTGCAATGGCTTATTCCATTAATCAAGTTTCAATAACAAATTTCATTAATCACTCGGTAATATTTAGCAAAACAAATTCGAGAGATTTGTTTTCGAGTAGCCACTATTTATCAAAACCAAACTGAAGGTAAACATTTACTATAAACATCTTTATAAATGGTATTATCGATTCGTCATTAATTATAACAAAGCAGTTTGTGTAAAACAAAATTCTGAGAGCAAATATTATATTTTTCACGTTATGCGGGAGGCATCAAAAAATATTTATTATACTGCCCATTAAAAGCAAAATCTCAAGAAATTCTTTTAAACCAGATGGTTTTAAGTAATTAAACTTTTCCTTTAAACTACTTTTTGGATTTATTCAAGGAAATTTGATGAATAGTTCAAAAATTGTTTAACGTAAATGCATTTAGTCGTCAAGATATATGTTTAATATTATAATGCTTAAAACATTTTGATATTTTATCATATGCAATTTTATTATCTATTTCTATCAACAAGAACTATACATTTTTATATATATGATAGCGTTTGTGAGCAATATTGTGCGTATTATAAATTCGTTGACGAAATAACCTTTAAACACGGAAAGCTAGCTTTATATCGGGTGGTCCACCTGTTGGTTCTTTTTCATTATGAAAGAAAACGTATTTTTAATGAGTAAAAATCGGAATTATTTTATTAAACGTGGAATTTCGATCTATGTCATTTATGTATGAAATTCAATATTGCACATCTGACCACGGCGGCTTCGCTTACATGCCATCATAAAAATTCCGATGACTTTTCCCAGAATGAGATGATCCGTGGTAAAAATTTCAGACCAGATGTTACGATTGAGGTATTTGATTGTGCGCGGGGGGGGGGGGGGGGGTGTATCGGCGTACACTTTACTTTTCAGAAGCCGCAAAGAAAATAATCTGTTGGTATTAAATCGAACGATCTTGGCGGTCAATTCACACCAGAATTTCTTGAAATTACTCGATCTGGAAATTTCTCGTTCAATATGCTGACGGTTCGGCGAGCAGTGTGTGCCGTTGCACCGTCTTGTCATATAAATAGCATACATAATTACAAATGGCATACATTTGACAGTTCATACATGCATAAAACATGACAGCTAACATAAATAACCTGTGAAATATTCATAGTTGAAAAAAGAATCAACAGATGGACAATCCTATACAAGAAGCGTCTAACTATATTTCTATTTTTTTCTTCTTTTTTCTTTTGCCGTCCTCTTAATTACACCTATTGCAATTTAGTGAACCTTTCGTCCAAGATATGCGTATTGGCGACATAATAATTACTAAAAATTTCATTTTTTATAGTAAAACTTTTATATTCCATAACAACTCTATTATAAGTCCTTAAATAAATATAATTTCGTATCCGATTACCAACAAATATCTTTTTATTATCGACTGCAATGCCGACAGCCATGAATAAAAAAATTATTTATAAACGGTGATGGATTCAAGATAATATGTATGCTAGAGTATAAACTGAAATGCTACATCCTATCTTACCACGAAAAATATATGAGCATACTAACATATAAAAGTGTATCACCATTGACACTTACATACAAATTACTTAAAGCAACAGTAAATACGCTTGAAACTTCTTACTTAAGTATGCTCAATAATATAATTACCAATTGAAAAGTTGTCATTACAAAGTATTCAAATTTACTAACTTTCTAAAATTGCTGCTACTGTATATTTTATTTATTTATTTTTACATTTCCATAATAGCAGCGCACATAAATTTTCAATATCCTTAATTGGCTTTTTTTTTAATCAGTGCGGAATCAAGGGAAGTTTATTTTGTGTAATTAAAAATTGTTAAGATTAAAATTAAAACGTACTTTTAAAAACAAATTTCTAGTTTCTACAATATTTCAAAATATTTATAAAGAGTTTTCTATCAAAACTATACGATCAAAATGCAATCAAGTTAAAAGCATCAGAAAATCGATTTTTAAAAAAATGAAGAAAGTGGTTTGCTGATTCAATAAGAATCTATTGAGTGTTTGAAATTTCCTTCTTCAAATGATTGTTGCCTGAGGGATTGAAAATGGAAATATATATTAACTTACATCAAGGAATATTGTTTTTATGTTTTCTTTCCTCAGAATATTTTATTTTAGTTTGAAAAAGTTTGTTACAAAGTGAATAATAGAAACTTTAATTGTTTTTTGGGGAAAACTAAGTATAGAAAATTTAATTTGGAAATTATTTTCACTGTCGGATCGAACAAGATTTTTTTAAAGTATATCAAAACAAAGAAGGAGAATATACTTTGATATGGGAAAAAAGAATTAGCTTGACAGATTTTTTTGTATACATAAAAGAATATCTTAAAAATGAAATTCAATTTTACAGAACATGAAATAAAACTACTAAAAAACAATTTATTATGTTATGCAAAAACAACAACAACAACAACAAAAAACAAAAAACTGAAATAAAAATATATGAAACTGTAGATTTATCAAGAAAGAAATCTGCAAAAATGGAAAGCTTTTCCAAAGAAACTGCATCCTAAATTTATATATTTTTATTAATGTTTTAAATAATCTTGACAGGAAAATATGTTTTTAAAAAGAATTAGAAAAATAGATAGAAGTCTATTGAAGCATTTCGAAGGCATAGTATTTTCTCCAGTACGTTAGAAGACATTGTTTTGGAATGACGTGCTTACAACCATATGCTTTTCAAAAGTATCTCAGTCGTGTTAAACAGGATTTGATCCTTCATTTTTAATATTCAATTCAGTAAGGCGACTTAGTGAAATTATGAAATCGTAGTATCTTGAATGTATTTTTGGTAGAAGAATTTATACGGCTTGAAACTAGACTTCTATTCGGATGGCAAAAATGTATTAAAAATATGAAAGTTATTAGCGAGTTTATACTCAACGTACTGAGAAACAGATTAAGTGATTTTATTCAAGTACAATTAATCACAAGAAGTGCAAGAAAGAAATGTCTTTGTATTCACTGAATGGCCATGGCCTTGTATAATACCAATTTATTTGGTAAGCTTGATGTTTAATTGCTTTAACCTGACGCCATATTCTTAGCATCCAGTTCTGTAACGCCGTGGCATTCAAGAATTATCATTCTATGATATATGGCTCTAATCTTGCTACTTCCCGCCTTATCTGGTCTATGTACAACAATAAATGGTACCGTGAATTAACATGTGGACCTCAGATGCACCGTCTCCTCTTGAAGCCCATTTGTTGCAACGAGAGTTGCCCGGCATCTCAACTGACTATTTTTATAAACAATTCTAAATCAAATACATGTTCAACTCATCTAACGTTTGACGTCAAATGCAGCTGTATTAAAATTAATTAAAAGACTATCTTGATTTGCTATTTATATAATTATCTCTCCAATTTTTGATGCATGTGTTTTCTCGTCCCACGTATAATATTCGGAACCTGTAAAACCTCATTATCAAGCTCTATGTGAAATTAATGACCCATGGAGCGGCGCGTACTATCTATCTACAATAAAAAGGAACTATCTCTTGAGTATATTCCATTTGAGTATATTCCATTATGTAATTGTAATTGTTGTATATAGTGGAGACTAAAACATCTAACTACATAAATCATACAACGCAGTATATATATATGTAGTAATAACTCTTAATCACCACCCTTCTTTTATAAAACTGCCTTCTGTAATTGAATTGCTTGTGTTTATCGAGTACATAAAATATGAGTCAATTAAAAGTATATCCAAAAGAACAAACATTGGTACAAAAGAAATTTGCCCGTACTTAATATCAAACGAAAACATTTAATCGTATTGAGACTTGGTTCACTTTAAAGCCCTATATTACGAAGTTTGAGAATCTATAAAATTTTCTGTAAAAATAATATTTCTTGATTTTACAGCAGTATAAATTTCTGAAAATGCAACTTTCGAGACCACTTGTTGGATTATTAACATTGAATTTAAAAGGAAATCATTTAAAAATAAAAATTAGTTAATAATAAGCATAAAATATTGAAAAAAAATTAAAAATTCCTTCAAAACCCCACGAATTCGATTTTCAAAAATTGCAGCATTGTATTCACATTTTTGGCGGGGAAAATCTTGTCGGATTTTTTCGAAAGTAGAGCTTTCCGGCAACCCTAGCCAAATGTCATAGTTGTTTGTGTTCTAGGAGGTGTGGTTTGAACTACAGTAGAAATTGTAACGTTTGACCTAATTAGCCACAGTAATTTTTCTAAATTGCGTAAAATTTATTAATTTACTACCTGATTACTTTTACCAAAGGACCATTTAATAAACCAACATTTCATTTTAAACATTCGAAACTTTATTCCATTCGATTTCAAAAGGAAATATGCTTATTTTGTATTTCACTAAAGAATTGTTTTCAAATATCTTGAAAGATTTATAGAAATTTACTATTTATATATTAATCGTCTGTATAGAAAAAAAAAAGAAAATAACAAATTCTTGTTTCTTATGCTATCAATTAAAAAAAAAAATCACAATCTGATATTATTCTAATATGTAATGCGCACTTTTCCCCGGATAAAACGGTTCGGAAAAATTGTAGTGCCATATTTGGCGACTTAACTCACTTTCGGCGTGAAATAAAAAAAATGAAAATGTAAAAATAAAAAATTTAAAGTACAAAAATGTATACAAAATATGATTTTAACAGAGAAATTTTATCGTTTCTCTAACTTTTATGCATAGGGCTACAAAATGCACCAGGTCTCGATGCTAGGAGCAAGCAGCACCAAACGTGGTTCCCTTGTTAGTACTGCGAGGGTTAAATTTATAAACTCACATGCTCATTTCATTTTCTTTGCGATGCTGATGTTGATTAAACTTATCTTAAAACTTGTATGAGTCATAATTAAATTTTAATTTCTGTTTATTAGTACTAGTACTTAATTTTTTAAAGAATGAAAATCTTAGAAATAGTTTATAGGTGAAATACTGAAGGGAATTTTTTTTTTCCTTAGACACATTCCCGATGCAACATGCCTCATCACATTTTACCTGGTTTATGATAGATCTACATCCTTATTTCTCAGAAGAATAGAAAGGTTTTCAAATCCTGTGAGATTATTAACAGCTAAGCACCACAGATGCTAAGCACCACAAATTTTACTAAGTACGAAATCCTTTTTGTGTTTATTTCGTTTAATTTGCAATAATTCTTACCATGAATAATTTTCATAAAGTAAAGTAACAAACCTTATGTAAAAAGAACAGTTAATCTCAGTTAGGTATTAAGAAATCAAATTTTTGATAGTTAAATTCTAGTCGAAATTATTTTGACGTTCAAACGATACATATATGTGCGTATACATGTATCAATTAACCTGGCATGAGAGCGTGTATATGCAAAACTTTAAAATGGATGACTATTTCTTTAAATTTATTTCATTTCATAAGATAAGTTTTTACACGACTATGTAAAGCACGGTGCATCTCATTTTGTTATATGTTACCCAGCTAAAAATGAACTGCAGTTTTTCTACAGAAGTGGAGTATTTTTGATGTTTTTCTATAGTCAACTATAGATTTTCTGTAGTGCAATCTCGACTATAAAAATACTTTAGAAATTCCGCGGCTAATGTGGCGTAATTTTGTGGTCCTTTATTTCAAAAAATCTCTGTGCTATTAACCTCAAAAAACTATAGTTTAAGTGAAGTCATCATAAACTTTTAAAATTATGAGATTTTGCGTCTGTAGTAATACAGCAGTATTGAAGTAATTTCATCTGTTTAATTTTACCAGTTTCCCGTCTTTCTCTTAGTGTTTAATTATTTTACTAGGCCGAAAGGGATAAATTTTATTATGTGTTAATCAGAGAAAAAGAAAATATTTAATTAAAACTAAATGTCAAAATCCGGGAGGGGAATGCCGATGACCTCGGGCTACATCTTCCTCCCCCCCCCCCCAAAAAAAAAAAAAAATTACACTGTTTTTAACCTGACTTTACGATAAAGTTTAAATACATAAACATAAAAAAAACTCTACCGAAATTAACTACTAAGAATGAGACATAGGGGGCGGGGGGTGTGAATCTCTCCCCCAACAGAAAAATTCTTAGTTTCTGTTTAATTTTAAGCTATACGGAATAAATAAATTTTACTATATTTGTCAAAATCGGAGAAAATAACATAATTCCGTTAATTAAATTTCAGACTGCAGGGATTGGCATGGGCCTTCCATCCCCCCACCCTCCTTAACGGATTTTTTTTATTTCTTTTATTTTAAAATGTTGAAAAAGAATGAATTTTACTATGCATTTCATAAAAAAAGAAAGAAAATTTAATTACTTAAATTTCAAAATCCATGGAAGGGAAATGGCTTTTCTCTTATCCCCCGCCCCCCAACCCCGGGCAACTGATATTTCTGCTATACTGTCCGTCTATTATTTTAAGTTTCTGCGTATAAATAAAATTTATACAAAATCGGAGAAAAAGAAAATTCAGGTATATACATATATATATAAATCCAGCGGCAATGACACTCCCCTAGGCTCCCCCCTTTTAACGAAAAATTTTTGGTTACCTTAATTTTTAAGTTACTCGCAAAGAATAAATTATACTATGTTTTTCATAGCAGGAGAAAAAAAATTGGGTTACTTAAATTGAAATATCTAGGGAGGGGCAGTTGGTCTCCTGTGCCACCTTCCCCTAAACAGAAATTTCTTGGTTCCTTTTTTTTTTTAAGTTACTCGGAAAAAAAAAAAAAAAAAAAAAATCTACTATGTTTTCAAAATAGGAAAAAAAAAAGAAAATTTAGTTTATACAATTTCAAAATCCACGGAAGGGCAATGGGCCTCCTATACCGCTCCCTCAACTGAAACTTTTTAATTCCTCTTTTAATTTAAATCACTCGAATTAAAAAAAATTCAGTATTTCAAAATCGGTGAAAAAAAATTAGTACTTATATTTTTAAATCCAGGCAGGAACAAATGACTGTCATATGACACCCCACCCCCTCCTCCCAACGAAAAATTATTGGTTTCTGTTTTTTTTTTTTTTTTTTTTTTTTTTTTTTTTTTTTTTTTTTATATCACTGGCAAAGAATTAATTTTATTATGTCTTTCAAATTAAGAAAATAAAATTAGTTACTGAATTGAAAATCTAGGAAGGGGCAGTTGCTCTCCTATGTCACCCTCCTCCCCTAAACGGAAAAACGCTTCCTTTTTTTTTTTTTTTTTACTTACTCGAAAAGAATAAATTCTACTATGTTTTTCAAAAGAAGAATTTTTTTTTTTAACTTTAATTTCAAAATCCAGGGAGAAGGCATCTCATCCCCCTTTCTTCTTTTTCATAGCACACCCGGACCCGGATTTACTAAATGCGCAATTTGCCCCTCTGCCCGAAAAGACATGACTTCCAGTTTGTATGAAAATTACTTCTACTTTTATAAAAACGAATGAAAAAAAAAATTCTTATTAAATATTTTATTTTAAATTTACATTGGAATATTTGATTATTGTTTATGCAGCTGAGGCTGCATTTCTGACTCTAAATAATTATTTATTATTTAAATTATTAATATAATAATTAATAAAATAATTAAATAATTAATGATAATATTTATAATTAATAATTATTGATATTTATTAACATATAAATCATATAATTTTAATATATAATATTAATTTTATATTACGTAATATAAATAATATAATTTAAATAATTAATAATAATTATTTAGAATTAATAATTATTAATAACACATAATATAATATTAATATGTAATATTAATTATATATCACATAATATAAATAATATAATTTAGATAATTAATAATAAATATTTATAATTAATAATTATTAATAATATATAATAATTAATATCGTTTAAATAATTGTTTTTATTCTAAATTCTTTCCGGGATCCAGATAGATTTTGCGCTCGACCAATCAGAGAGATCAGACCCACCAAGAGATCGACCAATCAGAAGCTTGCATTTCGGGGACTTTTCCCTGCTTTAAGGGAGCAAGTTCTCTGATTGGTCAATCTCATATCGCTAACAGCGTAAATGTATCTGTATCCCGGCAGCAGAAGAACTCCTCAACTCAACTGTCGATATCCGGCGATTGTTTACAATACATGTGACTCCATTCCCGCTCACTTTTTCTTATGCTACGCTTGATCGTTCCTCTTAATTTTTATAGCCCTTTTCGTTCTTGTAATACTTCCTCGTTTTTTAAATGAATGTCCATAACCACAAGATTGCTAAAATTATGTACCGAGCTAGATTTGTCTCTTTGAAATGACTCTGAGACCATGCCTGCAGATTTAAAAAGGCAGATCTAGCTCGGTACATAATTTTAGCAAAGGACTCGTATACTTCCAAAAAGCAGGCCCCTTTTTTTAAAACAAATCTTACCAATACAAATATTTCGGAGGAGAATTTTGTAGGTTCAAGATCTTATCATTATTGTTATTTGCTTTTTTCAAAAGAATAATAGAGGTGTTTTTTTTTTTTTTTTAGTTAACTAGAAGCTAGTTGAGTTATAGAGTTTTTGAGTCATTGTTATTACAAAACAAAAGCGTTCAAGAATCAATTTAAGTTTTTATTGATTAGTTGCAGTTTTTGTGTATTGTTCGTTTTTTTTTTTAATATATAAATTTTCAAGTAGTGCTGCTGGTTTTAAACAATGAAATGTTTTTAACTTAGATATATAATTTATTTAAAACAATGTGCATGACAACCACAATTAAAACAATGTGCATGCAAATTTTTTGGATGTGGGACAAGAAGAGTGATATTTTACAGTGGTAGAATTGATTAAAAAAAGTCACTGGTCCCAAGGACCAGTAAGCATGAGAATTTACTGGTCCGCAGTTATCATCACTGGCCCGCTACATAAAATTCTATTAAGTCCCTTTAACCCTTGAGTGACCTCCCCCCCCCCCCTCTTAGAATATAAACCAAACTTCCTTTACAGCCATCCAAAATTTTCAGCATAGTAAAATGTAAAATTATAATTTACTAAAAATTAAATAAACTGTATACATAACGAAAAACTATAAAATTATTAATTAGATATTTTATTCATCTGATTATTTATTTCAAATGACTGAGATTTAATGCATTTTTTTTTTTTTTTAATTGTGTGATTTGTGTTTGGTTGTGGTTTTCTAGGGGACGGGTAAATTAAGTTTACCTGTGAGAAAGGGGGGAAAAGTTACTGGTCCTGCAGACCACTAAATTTTTCAAATTAGTGGTCCGATTGCGCTTTTGGTGGTCTCGGACCAGCTGACCACCAAGGATTTCGAGCGCTGTTTTTTAAACCAAAGGGCATACAGTCCCGCTCGTTGCCTACCATGGCACAATTTCATCGTTATGGCCTATGGAATTCATACCTCTGCTCAGAGTGTCAAGTCTTGGAAACCACTGACCACTACCTTCTAGAGTGCTGAAAGTTTCGCACAGAGCAAGCTCAACTCTATCAGCGATTAGATCTGTCTGCTGACAGTGCGACTTTCCATGATATATGTGACCTGGCTGTAGCAGCGGTAAATCTGCCTCCAAGCACCTTATTTCTTTTCTACCGAGAACCAACAGATTCTGATGAAGGGGAGTTCTTCCTGGAATTTAATCCCAATAAAAACAAGTTCTCATCTATGGATGTAACTTCTACTGAAAGAGCTGTTTATAGAGAACTGTATTAGCAATTTTGGATCATTAGAGGTACAAAGCCGCCAAGTGAAGCGAAGCTGAAAACCTCATAATCGAGCGTAGGCTCTGATAATCAAATCAAATCAACAAAAGGGCAGGTGGTGTGCAGTTCAACCTCCACCCCCCCCCCCACCCCCGCCCTAAACTGCCTAAGGAAACTCTGGTAGGAGTGCATTTTGGCAGTTTAAAAAAAAGCATGTCACTGCACTCGTAAAAATATTTGGCACAGATGTTACCATAACGCCAACCAAACCTCGTTACCATATCATCTATATCCGGTTTACCATATCAAGCAAAATAATGACACTTTGGTGTTAGTTAAGTACCCGGTGCTTATATGACATTGGCGTCAGAAAAAAATCGTGCCAATATGGAGTGTATATGACATCTGTGCCAAATAAAGATGTATTACATTTATAAGTTGTTTATTGTACAGCTTATTGATTTAAAGTTGGATTACCATTTCACCGGTAAGTGATTTATTTTCTTTTTAAGAACATAATTGGTTGGTAATTGTCTAATAAAGCATAGCAGCTTGGTGTGTTTTGCTAAGTGCATATAAATTTTATTTTATGTAATTTTCTTTTGTTTACATCATGTCTTAAATCAGTACATATGGGTGGTGTTTACTTTATGCCCGTCAAAGAAGTATTTCCTTTATTTATAAGTAATTTGCTTAATATTTCTGATTTTTTTTTAATGTTTTTACTTTTGTTTTGTGTACTGAGACCAGGGCTGAAAAAAACCCGGGTTTTTTTTAAAGAGCCCAACCCGTGTGGGTTTTATTGGGGGTTTTTTGGTTTCTTTCAGGTTTTTGGAGTTTTTTGCTGCCATTTCTTTGAACAGTGCTAACTATGTTTAATTACTTACTTGTTATGATTCTATTATATATGTAATATAAAATTTGAATTAAATTTAGATTTTCAGACATCTTTGCATAAAAATTAAAAATGATTTGAACGAACTGCAAGACCCAACCCTCACCAAATTAATATAATCCAAAGAACTTGTATTTTTAATTTTTTATGACTACATAGGAAAAATGACTATAGTGTATAGGTTATAATTCATTTTTTAATAGTACATAGAAAATGTGTTCATAATGTATTATGTATTTTTGCAGTTGTGGCTGTATTTAATAGATTTCAATTTTACTTATATGCAGAGTGTCTAAAGAAAAAAAGTTTTTTTATTCAGACAGGTACAGACTACAAATGCCTCCTTTATCATTTTCTGATTTTCATCGTATCTGTTATTTTACGTGGTACCTCTTAATAACAAAAATGGGGATTTTTGAGTGTAAAACAAGATGAAATATTAAATGCAGTTCAACTTTAAAATACTTAATACATTATAAACATATTTTTAAGCAACTGTTATAAAAAAAATTTTTAAATAAATTATATGGACCTTAATGATTGATATGTAATAGTATATATATATATAATGCTAGCTAAAGTAGCCGGCGTTGCACAGAATTTTAAGAATGTTTGTTTTGAAAAAATCAAGGATTGCCTGTTAATTTATTTAATTTTCACTCTTTTTTTTATTCATTTAATCCAGACGACAGATTACCTACTACTTAGTAAATATAATCTGTGATCTGGATTGAGACCGAGATTAAAACCTTTTGATGAAAAGTTGTTTCCGAGTATTTTGTTATTTACAGAATTTTTCATTATTAAAGAAAAATGGCAATTTGTCATCTTTATTTCAGTTCTTCACTAAGAATGAGCTCTAGGGACCTAAACCTTTGTGGAAATTCTAATGCATACACAAGAGTATGTATATGGAATAGATTTAAAAATGGCGAAAACAAATTCAGAGAACTTCAAAATGTTAAAATGCCAATTATGTTATCGAGCTTATGCTCAGGTTTTTATCATGTTTCAATGTGCTTTTTCAAACTCATATGACATTATATATTCACCTGCCATCCATTACATTACATTTCCTAAACCATCCATTACATTTCCAATGTGACGTAATAATTAACTTCTTTTTTAAATTTGTCAAGCTATTTATTTCATTTTTTATTTGGAAATCTTGCAATAGAAAAGTTATGATGTAATATTAATTTTTTTATATTCGTCAAACTATTTATTTCATTTTTCACATAGAAATTAGTAACATACACATAGTTAGCAACTGCTATAACGTAAAATGTTTAAATTTGATAGGAACTTGCTGTTAAATTGGTGATGTTTTATTAATTAAAAATTAACTATAAATTATTTAGATCCGGATTAATTTAGTTGCCTCGGCCGTGTTTTAATTACACATATATGTAATGTTTCACAATCCTGTCTTCCAAACTGTCGATTTGTATAGAATTACAGACGGACAAATTTTCATTTTTACATATTAGATAATGAATGATAAAAAATAGTCATTTTTTCCTTTTGGATAATTTTAATTTGATGAGGTTTGGGTTTTGCAGCTCTTTCAAATCATTTTTATCTTTTTATACAAAGATGTCTGAAAACCTAAATTTAATTAAATTTTTATCTTGCATGTATAACAGAATCATAACAAATAAGTAGTATTAAAAATAAATGATACTGTGCAGCAAAAAACTTGTATAAACCAAAAAAACCCACTTTTATGTGGGTTTTTTGGGGTTTTATTAAGTGGGTTTTTTTTTAAAAAGCCCACCCGGGTTTTTTGGTGCGGGTAGGTGGGCAGACAGCCCTGACTGAGACTGAGGGCTATTTCAATGATTATATTTACTGTGTTCCCAGTGTCATGGACAGTCAGGGAAATTTCAAAATATATAGGAAAAGTCAGGGAATTTACAAATATTTTCTAAAAAATGTTGGAGAAAAAATTAAACATGATGCGATCGTGTAATATGTGAATTTGTCTGAAAGGTTGTGGAAAAAACACTAATTTCGTCAAAGAATCGCGAAAAAATGTGGTTTTTATCAATGGTCGCAAAAAAACGTGAATTTTACTAAATATCGTGCAAGATGAGTGAATTTTGGCAAAAGATCATGGAAAATGTGAGATTTTTGGCAAAAGATGCGATTTTCGTTAAAGGATCATGAAAAAGACACGATTTTCATCAAAGAATTGTGAAAAAACACTATTTTCACCAATAATCATGCAAAATATGTCGATTTCTTCAAAAGATTGTGCAAAATACACGAATTTCGTCAAAAGATCGTGTAATATGCAAATTTCTTTGAAAGGTCGTGGAAAAACTGCAAATTTCGGCAAAGGATCGCAAATTTTGTCAAAGAATTGCAAAAAACAATGTGATTTTTGTCAAATGATTGTGAAAAAATGTGCGTGTTTCGTCAAACGATCGTGTAAAATATGCGAATTTCTTTGAAAGATCGTGTAATATGCGAATTTCTTTGAAAGATCATGTAATATGCGAATTTCTTTGAAAGGTCGTGGGAAAACCGTGAATTTCATTGAAGGATTGCGAATTTTGTTAAAGAATTGCAAAAAATGTTATTTTCGTCAAATGATCATGAAAAAACGTGAATTTTGTTAAAAGATTATGGAAAATGTGAAATTTTGGCAAAAGATCGTGGAAAATGCGAGATTTTTGGCAAAAGATCATGGAAAATGCGCAATTTTTGGCAAAGGATTGCGAGAAAAATGCGATTTTCGTTAAAGGATCACGAAAAAGACATGATTTTCAGCGCAGAATTGAAAAAAATCATGATTTTCACCAAAAAATCATGTAAAATATTCGAATTTCTGCAAAAGATTGTGCGAAAAATACATGAATTTCATCCAAAGATCATGTAATATGCAAATTTCTTCGAAAGGTCGTGGAAAGACTGCGAATTTCGGCGAAGGATTGTGAATTTCGTCAAAGAATCGCGAAAAAAAATGTGATTTTTGTCAAATGTTCGTGTAAAATATGCGAATTTTGTCAAACGATCGTGTAAAATATGCGAACTTCTTTTAAAGGTCGTCCCAGTAGCAGAAACAGTGAAGCGCGGAAGCGGGCGCTGCAGATTATTTTAAACCTTGCAGATTAATTCACCAACTTAAAAAGAAATACTGGGCTTAAAAAATAGCTGAAATTTGCTTTAAGTCTCTAGATTTACGGTATTTGTTGTATCCTTATATTATATTTTCTTTGTAAATGGAAATTTTACTTACTTTGTTTCTGTTATTTCTTATGATAGTAGGCTTATTGGGTCGCAGATAAATTTTAGTTTGCTGCAGACTGACACAGAAAATTCTGCTTTTGGGAAGGTCGTCGGAAAAACGAGAATTTCGTCGAAGGATCGACAATTTTGTTAAAGAATCGCAAAGAAATGTGATTTTTGTCGAATGATCGCGAAATAAACGTGAATTTTGTTAAAAGATTGTGGAAAATGAGCAAATTTTGGCGATAGATCGTGGAAAATGCGAGATTTTTGGCAAAAGATCATGCAAAATGCACAATTTTTGGCAAAGAATTGCGGGGAAAATGCAATTTTCGTTAAAGGATCACGAAAAAGACACGATTTTCATCGCAGAATTGCAAAAAAAACATGATTTTTGCCAAAGGATCGTGTAAAATATTCAAATTTCTGCCAAAGCTTGTGCGAAATACACGAATTTCATCCAAAGATCATGTAATATGCAAATTTCTTTGAAAGGTCGTGGAAAGACTGCGAATTTTAGTGAAGGATTTTGAATTTCGTCAAAGAATCGCGAAAAAAAAATGTGATTTTTGTCAAACGTTCGTGTAAAATATGCGAATTTCGTTAAACGATCGTGTAAAATATGCGAACTTCTTTAAAAGGTCGTGGGAAAAACGAGAATCTCGTTAAAGAATCGCAAAGAAATGTGATTTTTGTCGAATGATCGCGAAATAAGCGTGAATTTTGTTAAAAGATTGTGGAAAATGAGCGAATTTTGGCGAAAGATCGCGAAAAATTGGAGATTTTTGCCAAAGTGCCGTGTAAAGAATGCAAATCACTTCAAAAGATCGTGCAAATTTCGTCGAAAGATCATGTAATAATGCGAATTTCTTTGAAAGGTCGTGGAAAAAGCACGAATGTTATCAAAGAGTCACGATAAAATATGATTTTTGTCAAATGATCGCAAAAAAATTTGTATTTCGTCAAACGATCTTGTAAAATATGTGAATTTCTTTGAAAGATCGTGCAAAATACGTGAATTTCACCAAAAGATCATGTAAAATATACGAATTCCTTCAAAAGATTGTGCGAAATATGCAAATTTCATCGAACGATCGTGT
The DNA here is from genome assembly GCA_963932465.1 of Maratus speciosus. NCBI lineage: Eukaryota > Metazoa > Arthropoda > Arachnida > Araneae > Salticidae > Maratus > Maratus speciosus. The sequence goes on along the minus strand of OZ010795.1, from coordinate 292,956,520 downwards.
AAAATATACGAATTTCTTCAAAAGCTCGTGCGAAATACGCAAATTTCATCGAAAGATCGTGTATTATGCGAATTTCTTTGAAAGGTTGTGGAAAAAGCGCGATTTTCACCAAAGGGTCGTGTAAAATGCATGATTTTTGCCAAAAGGATCGTGTAAAATGAGCGAATTTCTTCAAAAGATCGTGCGAAATACGCGAATTTCTTCAATAGATCATATAATATGCAAATTTCTTACTACTTATTCATGTTATACACCTCCAATGACCATCTCCCCCACTTCCACACCTTGGGGGGGGGGGGCATTTTTCTAAATTTTGTCGTCACCCCTCATGTGACATATCGTTGCAAAGGCCTGTAACTGCTTAATCATTTTATGCACTTCCGGTACTCTGCCCACCACTTTGCCCCCCCCAAGGGGGGGGGGGGCAATTTCCTAAATTTTGCCGGCACCCCGTCATGTAAAATATCGTTGCAAAGGCCTATGACCGCTTAATCATTTTATGCATTTCCAGTGCTCCGCCCATTACTTTGCCCCACTGGGGGGCACTTTCTTACATTTTGCTGACTCCCGTCATGTGACATGTCATTAGAAAGGCCTGTGACCGCTTAATCATTTTATGCACTTCCGGTATTCTGCCCACCACTTTGCCCCCCAGGAGGGGCAATTTCCTAAATTTTGCCGGCATCCCGTCATGTGACATATCGTTGCAAAGGCCTTTGACCGCTTAATCATTTTATGCATTTCCAGTGCTCCGCCCACTACTTTGTCCCCTTGGGGGGCGCTTTCTTACATTTTGCTGACTCCCGTCATGTAAAATATCGTTGCAAAGGCCTGTGACCGCTTAATCTTTTTATGCATTTCCAGTGCTCCGCCCACTACTTTGCCCCCCCTGGGGGGCATTTTATTACATTTTGCTGACTCCCGTCATGTGACATGTTATTGGAAAGGCCTGTGACCGCTTAATCATTTTATGCACTTCCGGTACTCCGCCCACCACTTTGCCCCCCAGGGGGGAGGCGATTTCCTAAATTTTGCTGGCACCTCATCATGTGACATATCGTTGCAAAGGCCTGTGACCGCTTAATCATTTTATGCACTTCCGGTACTCTGCCCACCACTTTGCCCCCCAGGGGGGGGGCGATTTCCTAAATTTTGCTGGCACCTCATCATGTGACATATCGTTGCAAAGGCCTGTGACCGCTTAATCATTTTATGCATTTCCAGTGCTCCGTCGACTACTTTGCCCCCCCTGGGGGCACTTTCTTACATTTTCCCGACACCCGTCATGTGACATGTTTTTGGAAAGGCCTGTGACCGCTTAATCATTTTATGCACTTCCGGTAATCCGCCCACCACTTTGCCCCCCGGGGGGGCAATTTCCTAAATTTTGCCGGCATCCCGTCATGTGACATATCGTTGCAAAGGCCTGTGACCGCTTAATCATTTTATGCATGTCCAGTGCTCCGCCCACTACTTTGTCCCCTTGGGGGCACTTTTCTATATTTTGCCAACACCCATCATGTGACATATCGTTGGAAAGGCCTGTGACCGCTTAATCATTTTATGCACTTACCGCTACTCGCACACTACTTTGCCTCCCTGAGGGCACTTTCCTAAATCGATATATCAGGATATCATGATATAAAGATGCCGATTTATATTAATTCTAGACATATTGCCCAGCCCTATCAAGCAGCCACACTCGCCAACCGTGAATTCAGCAGCCTCAAAATTTCCCCTCCCAATCGCAATGCGTGCTTTTTGACAGATAACTTGCTACTTATACAGTTCCAATGACATGCAATTGCTTTCATAAAGTAAACATGCAACACAATAAACTTAAAGCATTCTACAAATGTTTGAGATTTTTTACTTAGGACTTTTCTATTTCAACAGATTTTTCACTCCAGAGCATATAATGTTATAGAAACCAGATTTGAAACGATGCTCAGTAAAAAAAAAACTACAACATTTTTGAGGTCGATATAACTACAAAAAGTCTGCAGTTGCAAAACTGCGGTGATTTGGCCGATTCCACTACAGAATTTTTGCGGTCAATGGAACTGCGAAATTTCTGCAGAATTTTTAATATTGATATAACTATAAATTTTCTGTAGAATTTTTGTGGTCAATACAACTGCGAAATTTCTGCGTTTAATAAACTGCAGTAATTTTGTGGTTGTATTGACCGCAAAAAATCTGTAGTGGAATTGGCCAAATCACCGCAGTTTTACAACTGCGGTTTTTTTATAGAATTTCTGCAGTTCATTTTTAGCTGGGTACTTAAGAAACATATTTCAGGTACATTCTTAAAAAAAAAAAAAAAAAAAAAAAAAAAAAAAAACCCTCAGTTGTACAAAAGAAAAAAAAAGAGGAGAGTTTTTTAAGTTGTATTTTCTTTTACTATGAGTTCATGAGCTACTTTAATAATTTGACACTAATGATCTAACTATGCTCCAATTTTATTCTTTTATATATATATAAACTTAGTTCATGGCATCAGATGCCATCATTCGAAAAATCTACAAAAGTCCATTCCATTTCTTCCATTCAAAGATCCACTTCTACTCCAGATGTGTATCCTTCATCGTTTTGTTAACTTAGTCTATCCCGGTCTTTTCTAATATTTCACGTTTTCTTTCTTTTATGATTTGTTTTATAATTAAATACGTTTTGGTAGTCTTTCATAACGCATTATTTTAACGTGACCATACTATATTAAATGCTTTTTTATAAAGATAATCTTATATGATTCCCTTTATTTTCATCATTTCTTTAATTCTTTCATTTCTTACTGTTTATATTATTGATATCCTGGATGATCTACTTAGGGCATCCATTTCCACTGCCGCTAATTTCTTTTCTTTCTGTCTCCAGAATTCTTCATCTATCTGATCCATATAACTATATGCTCTTTACTATAGAATGGTATATCCAGTGTGTGTAAAAAGTTTAAGCACTACATAAAATTAAAAAAATAAAATTTTATTATTGACTGAAGGTTACTTTCCTTTTCACATGACCTACAAATTGAGTTTAAAAAGAAATTTATCACATTTGTGCTGGAAAGTTTACCTCAAATAATAGAATTTAAAAAAAAACTAAATGAGCGTGTCAAAAGTTTAAGCATAGTAGTTATTTAGTTCTTAGTAGAATAAGAATAAAATTAATACGCTTTGATTATTACTTCATTCTGCTGAATTACTTTAAGTACTGTCTTTCATCCATTGAATTAGGTTCTCTATTGCTTCTGGTTCAGTATTAAACCACACGTTCTCAATGGCGTCAATTAAATATCTAACTGAAGAATACAGCTTTAAATATGAATAAACTGCATGAGTGAGAATACCATACATATTTTCTATAGGGTTTAAATAAGGGTTAATTGCCGGACATCTCAAAATGCATACTTTATTTACTTAAGCCACGTTAAATTTGAGTTTCAAGTGTGGATCAAAGCATTATCATGCATAAATAACCATTTTTCTCCCCCCCCCCCCCAAAAAAAAAAAACCTCGTCAAAAGTGTGCAAATGATTGACAAGTGTCTATTGATAGTTTTGAGGGTTTCCACGACCACTGATGAATGCTAGAGATATGTGAACATTGAAAAATAATACCACACCCCCATACCATTACACAAACACCATCATGTTGTCGGCTAAATATACGCCTTGGTTCTCTGCGGAGATTATACCAATTGTACTTAAACCCATCAGGGCCATCAAGGTTCCATGTTTTCATCACTAAATATGACATTCACTTATCACTTAGATGACATATGCTCTTTGGCTCATTGTAATTTAGTTTCTTTATAGTGTCGTTGCAGACATGGTAAGCAGGTAATTTTGCGGGTTTTGATGTATTCTGATTCCAAAACATGTTTATAATCAGTTATTTTAGATTTTTTTTCTCCAACTGCATGTTTTATTTGCGAAAGAGAGCAATTATCAGTTTAAACCAATTTTCAGATGCTGCAGTCTTGACGCAAAGTAGTCACCCGTGCCCTTCCTGAACGGAATTTTAGTTTGAAATCCTTACTACGAGCCATAACTTGACGAATACCTTGTTATGTTCTTTGTAATGTACTTGTAATTTCAGAAACATAGTTATGTTTTGCTCTCATACTCCATATATTTATCACCTCCTCTTCTGAAACTTCTTTTGACTTAGACATTTTCTACTAACCCAAAAGGAACAACTAACTGTTCGAGAAATTTCGATTAGTGGGTCATTTTGGGGTCACTCTTGGTCAAGCTAATAGTAATTAAAAAACGGTTCAAACGATTTTGACAAAATTTTTTATTACATAATTTGCCAGCACGAGACGATCATTCGGATAGGTCACATGTTCGATAAATTTAGATTAGTGAATCCCTTTTGGGTTACCGTGGGTAAAACTAATTTTATCTATAAAACGACTTTAACGATTATGACAAAATTTTGTATTCTATCGTTCTCGGTTTCGAGAAGAGCATTGTTCAGTACGGGTCATCTTGGGTCATTATGTCTTAAGGTCATGCCAATTATATCTAAACAGCATGATACACTGAGAATAAAATACCGAATTAAACACAAGGCTAATTTTGACCGAGCTACGCTCGGTCATCCCTGCTAGTATTCTTTAAATCTCAAATATCGTAGAAGAACGATTGGCCGAAGAATGCTCACTTACAATTATAACTTACAATTGTCTTTCGACAGTCATGTTTTAAATCCTATTGAAAAATAAATGTATAAATAAAAATAAAAATAAACTTCGAAAAATTAGACGTTGACACAATTTTGTTGCTGATTAGGTTTTTGAGTAAATTGCTCAACAGATGGCACTGTTATGCCACAATTTTACAATTTACGTAATAACTCTATCTCAAGGACTAATGAATGTATTTTCATGAAAATTCAGATTCAATTAAATCTTAATAAACGTTTTTGTTGTTTACGTTTTGTTCTAAATCATCTAACAGGTGGTGTTTCTGTTCTATATTTTTCAGTATTTACTCGATTTTAGCGCTAGTCATACCTCATGAATTGATGCAAGGAATTTTATATTCTGTTAGATCATGGAATATATTGGTACTGATTAGGTTTTCACGTAAATCACCGAATAGGTTGCGCTACTATGCTGCATTTTACGCGATTTTTGTGATAGCTATATTCCCAAAACTAGAAAACGGAATTTAACAAAACTTCGTAATCTCTTACAATTTCACATAAATAGATCTTTATTAGGTTTGTTTATATACGGACCAACAGATGTCGCTTTTATGCTCTTTGGGATGAAATTTTAGGTTGCAGACATCTAAGAAGTTGGGTGATGAAATTCAATAATTTGTTTGAAAATTACGATGCTTATGTATCCTTTTTAAATACACACAATTCAACGCGAACCTAAACCTTTAGAACCCTCATGATGGTCATAGATTCAGTAAATTTTTATTGACATTTACTTTTATCATTGTGATAATGAATTTTGAAGTATTAAAATGATGAGATAGTTGAAAGTTTTGGGATTGTCATATGAACTAATTTACTTTTAAAATGAAACATTCATTAGGATAATCACCATAGATTGAAATATGATGTATATTTTGAAAAAGATAAACTAATTTTCTAGATGAAAAATTGATTTTATTATTAAGTATATAGTTGTTTATTCTTTAACTTCCTCAACTATTTAATCTAATTTTAGTAACATTCTAAAAACTGGAAAAAAATAGAGGCTTTATGATTTAATATTAAGAAATAATGTTAGTTGTAAAACAGGGAAAAAGTTTTTTGAACATACTGTAATATTACCTTAGAATTCTGTTTTTATTAAATATACAATAAATTCAAAATGCAATTTTGATCAGAATTGGCTTTCTGAAAGTTTCAAAGAAAAATATATTTTTTATTTGTTAAATGGTCATAAAATTTTCACGGAACTTTATGCATGTTGTTATTGAATTTTTATTAATAGAAAGTAACATGCTAGCAAGTGATTTTGTTAAGCCTTATAAATAAGTTACTGTAAGAAGTGTGTTTTTACTTTCATCGGAATTTAAATGCAGAGAATATGATAACTGAGAAGAAACTTTTTTATAATTCTTATTACACAGAATTCATAGTATATGTAAACACATTAAAAATGAATTGTTTACAAAATTCACAATAAACAATTATTTTGCAACAGTAATGAATAAATATTTATATTTTTACTGTTTGAAAAAAAAATGTATGTGAAGAATATTGTGATTTTAAATTAGTCACTGAAAAATCTTTTTTTTTTCTTTTAACTCAGTAATTCATAGAAAATGTTTATAGACATGAAAAAACTGTGTGTCTTTTCCTTTCATCTGAATATGTCTGTTATTAATAGAAAATAACATGCTAGCAAGTGATTTTGTTAAGCCTTATAAATATGTTAATGTAAGAAGTGTTCATTTTTTTTCTTCGGAAATCATATGAATTTTCGCTATTTACACTATTCATAGAATGTGATGATTGTCAAAAACAAGCGCATTTAAATTTTGAGAGAGATAAAACAACTTACATAAAATAGTATACTAAATGAAACTGCTGATCTATTTTACAGAAAGGATATTAAATTACTAGGTAACAAAAATACTTAATAAAAATTTATTTTGTTCCAAGAGATAAACACAATTTATATACGGAGTAAGGGCAAAAGACTGCATTGTTCAACAACGCATATAGTTCTTCTTTTTTTCTCTTTTTTTCTCTATATATAATAGTACACTAAAAATTGTGTCACGAAAATTTAAAAGTTAAATTTTTGATCGATTTACTCGTTTTATCATTTTCTGTTTTCCATTTGACGCTTTTTGGAAAATGTTTGCCTGTGTCTCTGACTGTGTATGACACAATGTTTGTGGCCTCTCTATTTAAGGTCTAATGTACGGAATATAATAAAATTTTATATGAGGACCCCGCCAAGGAGTACAAGTGAAAAAATTGAAAAACTGAACGCAGTACAGGCTGTCTGGAAATAAGGCTATTTGTTTGAAGGGAAAGAACTATAAGTGATTTTCTAATTATGTGCTGCGTTCTACAGGTCAACTTCTTAAGTTTTTTAAACTACTTAACTATTTAATCTCTACTTAAATTAAAAAAAAAATATATTGCCGTAAACTTTTTTTTTAAACAGTAATGGAAATACAAGTTCAGAGACCGCTGTGAAATAAGCAAAAGTTTCATATTTAAATTCAATCAATTACTATTGATGTTCAAACTTTGAACTCAAATTACTCCAAATCTAAATTTTTTCACATGTATCCCTTGGCTTCTGGATCCTCATATACTGCTAAAACTTGAAAATAACTAGTGTTTATTAGGATTGGACGCATATCACCCGAAAGGTAGTACTGGGAGTGCTGCTATGCTTTATCTTTTACTATTTCCCTGGTAACTATATCACAAGAACGTATGTACGGAATTTAATCTGCATATTCTTTTGAAACTTCACATAAACAGATGGGAACGTCCACGACAGAAAAAAAAATTGCTGAAAATTTCTTTTAAACGGAAATATAAGTGTGATACATCAATTTAAAGCTAAAGAGTTGAAGTATAGGAATTTGTAAGTTTCAATTTTATAAGAGCAAGTGTTTACTGAAAATGAGCTGGATACTAACAGTATAAAACTACATTTACAGTAGAGCTTAAAATACAATTTATTGAAATGTATGATTTTTTTACTTTTTAGAATTCAATAAAATTACTATGCGTTCAAATCAAAAACTATAAGATCTACATAGATAAAACCTTTTAGATAATGTCTTTAATATATTTTCGGCTGTATTTAAACGTTAATACTTAAATGTCACAAGAGTAACGGAAAACATACAAAAGTTTTAATAAATAAAAAACTACTTAAATTTTTTACCCAAAACTTCTAATTCTCTGATTTCGAGGTATAAGACATATTTTACATTAAATATTTTGTTTATGATATGCATGGAATAGGCTCTGGGGAGATGTCACAAGAGTAACAAACGTCTGTGTCACAAGAGTAACACATAATATTTTTGTCGATAGTTTGATATAAAACTGCTTTACAACCAAAACAAACAGAATGCTTAAAGTTTTGCTGTTTTTTCTCTGTTATTAGAGCAGTTCTTGAAATAGTTTTAGCTATAACTAAGGTTATTTTGTAAATTTTAAGGAAGATAAATTATCTTTATTAGTGATTTTTTAATGGGTAAATTTATTTTTTTTTTCATTTTTAGTATTACTTAAGATTATAAAATAATCATGACAAGTAATTAAAGATATAATAAAACAAATAAACTCGTGTAATTTTTGTGTGTTTTCTTTTGGTTTGAAGCACAAGGTCTTTGATTAGATATTTTATAGGCTTTGTAAAGCTTCGTTTACTAAATTCTGCTGCATAACCGACAGAGGATCTTATAGTAATTCTTATAGAAAGGATTCTGATAGTACATTTTAAAAACAAGATTTTAATACACGCTTCTTATACATTGCTTTAAAGAGCAGGAAAAATTCTGCTAAGCGCTAAAAATTGTAGAGAAAAAATAAGAATGAAATTGAATATGTTGTTGCGTACAGAACTAGATAACCTCAGATACTGTAACGAAAAAAAATCTAACTCCACAGTTTGGAGAATTTTATGTCGATGAAGATTTAAGAAGAGTTCATTTTTCAGCTAAATCTACGTTAGTTAAGCGTGAAAAAGGTCACATAATTTCATCAATTCTAGGGAACATTTAATAAGAGAATACGCTTTTTGTTTAAAAAAGCTTTTCTAAATTGAAAAATTGTAGATTCCTTTTCAGCTTTAAAGCCTAGTTTCATAAAACAATAGAAAATTATATCATCAGAATATCTCGATTTGTTTCTGTCACAAAAACATTCAAGCAATTCATAATGTAGTATCTGGTGTATTTCCTGCATTAAACATTCCCGTGATGGGTTTAATGACTTTGTCTTCCGAAATACATGATAATTAGAATTTAGGAATTCCGAATGTCTAATTTGCAGAGATAACATCGAAGAATCATTTGAAACGGAAGTCCATAATACAAAATTTCTTATAAGTCATTGTAAATAGCAAAACGTTGATAGACGTTTGCTATTGACAAAAAATTTATCAACATCCTCTCAATACTGTTACTTTTTCAAAACGTTCATAAATGTTTTGAAAAAGTAACAGTTAAAGAAACCATTTCCGATTGTTTAAAAATTTTCGAAAAAACTAAATCCATTTCTGTGGCACACATTCATTGAAACTTGTACAAGGGATTATTTTCATAATGCCAAAAGAATAGTTTTACCAGTGGATTTTCTGGAAACTGTTTTATTTTCATGCCAAGACGTAACTTTGGTGTGAAATACTATATTACTGGTCAAATCCACAATCGACTGTATTTTCAGCTTTTTATTTAGTATGATCACAATAAAGTAAAATATTATGCTATTATTTTAGATAATGTAGCTCAAAATCATTTTTTTGTAAATGCTTTCGTATGTAAAATTTCAACATTGCATCTTTAAGGGAATTTGTATTTTCCTAAAATGTAACTGTTTTACTTTTTTATATGATGGTTGTGCTTTCCAATTAAAAAAAATTATATATATATATATATAACTATGCAAATATGCCTGCAATGAATCAGACTCTTTTCTCAATTAACTTAATTGGGCATATATATATTTTTTTAAATACTCCTGGTGTAGATGGTGTAGATTTATTTTGTATTGTTCTATAAGGCTATATATGGAATGAAGTGCGCGTTGAAAAAGCAATTCTAAGATATACTGCTTATTTTTTCAAAAGAAATAAAACAATAAAGTTTCATTACTTTGCGAGAAAATACCAACAGCAAAGGGCATTCAAAAAATGCAATTTGTTAAAACTATGAAACATGACACTATCTACTACAAACGTTACACTAACATGATTCGTACAAAGAATTTGTGTTTCATCAAATGAATCATGATACAGGAGATGTTGCAAGTGATATTATTGATAATGAAGACAATGAATTATTCTGTTAAGTAGCAGAAACTGAGAGGTTGCTATGTGGTTATAGTGTTTGTCAATTTTTTACATTATTTTATGTTATTTTAAAATTAAACCATCATTAAAAGTTCTTCTGTATGGAAAATATTTTTTAAGTTATTTTAATTATTTTGTTTAGTATTTAAACTGATTTTTTACTAAAATTACATTATGGGCAAAATGTCACAAGAGTAACACTTAGCATTTTGCAAAATCAAATGTAACTAATTCATGTGTTATCAGATGAGTTCAATGATTAATGCTTTTTAAAAAGATTTAATTACTCTGCTATATTCTGTAAATTTTATTTCTATAGTATCATATAATTCACAAAATTTCTGCGTCAAACACAATTTTTGAAAATTGAATTTTTTTGTGGTCACAAGAGTAACAAAATTTTCCTTTATTATCTAGCCAAGTAAAATGCTTTTTGTTACAAATTGTACATGGTTTATGAATGTAGAGTACATGTATTTTTAAGAAGTTGCATCAAATTTATCTTACATACATTTTTTAATAAAAGAATTGGAAATATATATGAAAAATTTCTCTGGTGGTTACAAGAGTAACAGTGGACGTTCCCAGATACTGATTTTGTTCTAGTACAGGCTGATTCATAATGAATGGGACAAAAAGAAATAATGATTGTGAACGTTGTAATTAACATATTTAGAAAATTCAAATTTATCTCAAAACTACTTTTATTCAATTTTCTACAGGTGCTCAATATGTGCCCCTCTGGTGACACGACAAATGTCTACACGGTAATCAAGCTCCTGCCACACTCGTGATAGCATATCCCCTGTGATGGAATTCAACACTGCAGTTATCCGCTGCTTCAGTTCCTCTAAGTCTTGAGGAAGTGGAGGCACAAACACCTTTTCTTTAACGAAAGACCAGAGAAAAAAAATCACAGGACGTTAACGAATTCTCTCAACCACTTACGGTTTCGTTTCTTTTCGTCCTGGGCTTTTATTCTTGCATAAGCAGCCGGTGTCCTGGAACTGCTTCACCCACCGGCTTATGTTATGCCGATGCGGTGGTGGTTTATGAAATTTCGTGTGAAAATGTCTTTGCACAACAGTTACCGAGGAGTTTTTGGCATATTCGAAAACGCAGTACGCTTTCTCCTGCATGGACGACATTTTGTTTAACAGTGTCTCTAGCGGCGAGTTCGTCATTCGCTGATTTTTCCCTGTTGCCAAATAAAAATTGTATAATTGTAGTAGCAGAATAAATTTTTTTTCGGCTGAATAAAACCATTACTGCAGTCACACTGCGCTATTCTTTTTACCCCATTCACTATGAATCACCCTGTATATCTCGAATAGAAGGATGCGCTGTTATTACCTATTTTGTATGGCTTACATTATGTAACAGCTATATTTCGGCTTTTATGGGATAGAATTTCTTAAACATCATTCCCAATTAGAACTTGACTGAATTAAATACTGATTAAGTATCTGTGCATAGCCTTTTAAGACTTGGCCTACACAATTGTGTAGGTGATCCTAAATTAAACAAAAATATATTTTCTTCTTTTTGTGCGATTTAAATTCGAGCCTGCACCCTCAGATTTGCCTGGATCCTCCCTTGGCATAAGCTGACATCGGGTATTTTTCAAATACTTTTTCTATCGAATACGATCCTATTAATTAGGGTAAACAACCAAAACGTTTCATTTCTACAAAAATCTTCAGTTCTTAAATGGTTATAGCCTAAAAGTTGATGCTGCTGTGGTGTATTTTTCCGGATTTCCGTGATAACCATATACAGGGTTAGAAATTAGCGGTCGTTAGTCGCCAAATGCAACTAAATTATTGCATTTGACGACTAGACAATTATACCTAGTCGTCAAATTTGACGACTAGCTTTTTCCCACTTTAATTTTTGTTTAAAAAACGCTCTCATTCTTTAGCGCAAGGTTTTTTGTTTTTTTTTTTTTTTTTTTTTTTTACATAGTCGTTTTGTCACGTCTGAAATAGCCTGTTTCTTTCTTTGTTATTCTTTTTTTTCCTTCTTTTTCAAACACATGCTACTGTCCATTCTTTTATGGAAAACAGGTGTTCTTCACGTGCATGCAGTGGGGGGTGGGGTTCAATAGGATTTGTCAATCACCTCCTAGCTGACTTCTTTTTAACCAATAACTGATAAAACTGACCAGAGAGGCACCTGTCTCTAAAAAGCTTGCGCACTTAGTTCAAAAGCCTGGTTTAAAACTGCTATGCACCTGTCAATCACCTCTAAGCTAACTTGATTTTAACCAATAACTAATAAAACTTACCTTAAAAACCACACCCTTAAAATTATTGCACTACTTGTTTGAAAGCATGGTTTAAAATTGATATTTGAGTTCAGTATAGCTTCTAGATGACACGAGTGTTTAAAAATGGCGAAACGCGATATAACGTCGTTTTTTTCCTTACCATTTCCAAATAAACGTTTAAAAATCGAAAATAAAGAACCGCTAGATTCTAACAATGAGAATTCTAAATTAATTCGCAAAGAAGTCAGCAATTCAACATTCCTAAAATGGAAAAAAGAGCACCCATGGCTCATTCAAGAAGAAAATTTGATGGTATGTACCCTATGTAAAGAATATGCTAAACCGGAAGAGACAAACTTTGTTAATGGATGTCCAGCATTGAGATATGAAACGGTAAGTAATTTCATTCTAAGAATAATTTGTTCTGTTATTATTTTTCTTTTATAAAATAATATTCACTGTCACTCATCTCTCCACTGAGTAAATTGCAAAATCGGGAACTATCAATTACTTGAACCTATTACTTAGCTTTATCGCCGATAATGCGAATTGAAATTAATTTCAAATTTCACTCACAATATTATCTACTTTGCATATTTTTTTCCTAAGTTGATTATTCAGAAATACTATCAAAATGCGGCATTTTGAACCTAATTTCCGACGTCGCAATTCGGGAAAGTCGAAAAGTGTCGTCATGTGACACGAATCGCGATAAATAATTTATTTCCCAAAAACGAAAAACTCATCAGAACCACCTATCAGAAATAAATTGTTACTTTACGCGATATGTTCGTAAATATTTAAAATAAAATGCCCTAAAAAAATTTTAAATATTTTAAAATAAATAAAAAAATAATTAAATTTGAAAATAATTTCTAAAAGATGTATTTACCAAATATGGAAAACGCTATTCGATTACATTAGTTTCTTGGTAAGAAATCAACTTCCAATTTCATGCATTCTTAAACAAAAACTAATTTAATTTAGAAAGTAACTTTGGATCTTAGAACAGCCGTGCACAAGTAGCCTCATTATAATTTCTTTTTCCCTCTTTAAAGCGAGAGCAACTATTCCAATTCTATTCATATTCAACCTCACATATAAAAAGAACTCTGCAAATGTTTCAGCGGAAAAAAGAAATTATTGCGCTGCAAGCAAACAGAATAAGTATACAAAAGAAAAATAAATGAAAAGCCAGCTCTGCTTGTGCTTTTCCTTACTATTAAAAAAAAAAAAAAAAAGATATCTTCGTTGTTAATGGAGGGATTTTCTTGAAATTTTCAGCAAGTTGCAAACATAGTAAATTACGCAGTGAAACAAATTTTTATTATAATGTAATAAGTGATTAGAAAATTAGAGCCTCTACAAAAATCACTCACTATAGAACAATTCTAAAGAACCAATGCGGTTTGTTTTGTTTACTTAAACACCGTGAGGTTGGAAACGTTATCAAAATAAGATGATCTGCTTTGGATGGATAACATTTTGTTATGCAGAAAGAAACTGTGTGGAGATTTTTTTTTTTTTTCGTATTCTATTTTAAAAACATCCGTTATCTGGTAAGCATGCAGGATAATTGGCAATAGCCGTAATTATTAAGGATTGAATTGATGGAAACGGAATTTCGGCGTTCTTTCTCTTTTCGGCCGAAAACAAAAACATTGGAACTTTTTTAAAAGTAATCAGTAATCAATACATACATAATTATTAATTATATGTTTTTATTAAATTTATATAATTATTAATTATACATGCTTATTAAATATTTATAACTATTAATTATAAGTGTGGCCAAAATTGGCTCTGAGTGCCTTAGTCCCAAAAATTTTTATTTTGGGATATAAATAAAAAAATTATAATTCCATATAAAATAAAACGTAATTAATTTATCAACGAATACAGAAATATTTTCTAATTACAAGAATTTTATTTATACTTTTAAAATATTTTGATTTTAGGTATACATACAATGTAGGTTTATTTTTTATAATACTGTTTGTAAATGATAATATGACTAGTAAATGACTAGAACTTTCTCAAAGAATATTCAAAACAGTTCTGTAGTTTCAAACTAAAAATTCTCTATTTTTTTTAAGGCTGCAGCTTTTAATGAGCGCGTAAAACAGTTTAGGCAAATATGTGTTGCTTGCTTTATAATTTGCATTCACGTCTGAGTCAGTCATGACTGATAATTATAAACAATGGAATTCATAGCAATAGTCTCATTTCAGCCGTGAGTAGAGTTGAAAATATTCGAAAGAAGATTTGGAATACACAATCTCTATCGAGTTTTGGTCCGATTTCATTTTCGGCAAAACTTGGATTTTAGGCCGAAAATGAAATGAAAGTTTCGGTCGGTCGATTTCTAATTATTATTGTGTCAGAACATTCGGCCTAGAATAATATACTACCAAAAAATTGATAATATTTCCAGTAATTGAATAATCAATAGTACAAATTTTATATCCTCATTAGTTTTGGATTAAAATTCTACCAAGAGGAATATATATATATATATATATATATATTTTAATGTATAATTTAATAAAAGATTTACTTTTTTAGGGGGGAGAGAGGGATAAGTAGCATACTGTAATTTTATTTTGTTTTGCAACATCTCTATGTAGGTGAATAAATAACTTAAAATTAATAAGAAAAATTAAGTCATTTTTAAATTTTTCATCATTTTTACAGCACATAAAAAATATTTAATTAAAAAGTTCTGGCCTTTTTTAAAAAATTAATGAATTTTATTTTGAGCTTGTATTAAAATATTATTTTTTCAGGTAAAAAAGCATAGTATGTCTGCTACGCATTATAATTCTTGCAAAGCAAAATTAGCCAAAGATAATCCATCTAAAGCACCACTGATGTCTGCAGTTAAGAAAATGGATTCCCAATTACTTTCGAATATGGAAAAGCTCTTCAATACAGCATATCTAATTGCTAAAGAGGATTATGCTTTTGATGACTTTCCCAGTTTATGTGCACTCCAACAAAAAAATGGAATAAAGTTTGGCAACACATATGTGAATGATAAAGCAGCTAAACAATTCGTTAAATATATTGCAGAAAGCATGAGATCAGAAATTAAAGAACAGTTTTCTTCAATTGATTTTTTTTCTATGATGGCTGATGGATCCATTGACAGGGCAACAATATCATCAGAAATAATATATGTTTATTATTTGTATGAAGGAGATGTAAGATGTACTTTTATTGGTTTGAAAGAATGCGAAAATGAATGTGCTTCTGGAATAAAATCCACAATAGAAACTGCTGTACAAGAATTTATACCAGATTGGAAGGAAAAACTGGTTGCAGTCAGTTTTGATGGTGCTAGCGTAAACATGGGACCTGTTTCTGGTATTGTCAAATTAATGGAGGACGACTGTGGAGATTTAGCAACAGTTCACTGTGTAGCACACAGATTAGAGCTAGCTTTAGCTGATGCACTAAAATGTGTGAGGTATGTTACTAATGTTGAAGACACAATTAAAGGAATTTATTCCTTTTACCACAACAGTGCCAAACGTACAAGGGAACTTAAATCGCTCTCCGAAATCCTTGATGAAAAAGTTTTGCGGCCTGTTGGTTTGCATGGCATTCGATGGTTGCAATCACGGCATCGAGCTGTTCAGGTTCCTATTAAGAACTGGCATGCAGTTATAATTCATATGGAACAGGTTGTTGCTGCTGAAAAAGAAAAGACAGAATGTACAAAATTAAGAGGATATTTAAAAACCTTGAAATGTGAAAGATTTTTGAATTTCCTTCATTTATATGAAGATATTTCTCACATTCTTGCAAGACTTTCTGAAACTTTTCAGCAAAAGTTCTTGCTTCTGAGCGATTTTTTTGTAAAGTTTGAATCTAGTAAAGAAAGACTTTCAAAAATGATTTCTGAAGATGCAAAAAGCCTTCAGGAGTTTAAAAATGCCCAGAGTTTTCAAGGTACTGAAGTAAAGTATAAAGATATAACACTGTCTCGGAATGATTCGAATTTACGTTTGTTTGAAGAAGACCGGAGAAAGCTTATAACTGAAATAATAGAATCTTTAAATAAACGGTTCTATAATATGACAAATGAAACAATCTTTGCAAATTTAAAAATATTTGACCCATGCTCCCTTTATGAATTGAAAGAAGATGATGAGAACAAAGTTAATAATCAATTAGAAGAACTCATAAATAATCTTCCACACAATGTAAGAAAAAACATTAATAAAGATGCATTAATCGAGGAATTCTCTGACTATAAAATGTGGACTAAAGATAAGTTAAATATTCCATGCAAAGCTGCTTGGCAGCGATTAATCGCAGAATCCAAATCTAATACGAGTTTTTATAACATCAGGAAAATTTTGGAATTTGTTATGGTTCTTCCCTTGAGCATTGCTGAATGTGAAAGCGGTTTCAGCCAACTTAATCTTATTAAGACAAACACAAGGAATCGTTTGTCACTGAATTTGATCAATGACATTCTTTTAATAAAACTGTATGGACCAACATTACATAATTTCAATCCACAAAAAGCCATTAATTTATGGTACTCTGATGTAACACTCGGTCGAGTTAGGAGGCCTGATTTTAAAAATTTAACGAGTTAGGAGGCCTGATTTTAATTCAAGATATTATTTTAATTTTTGTATTCTTTGTTTGTGATTTTTGTATTTTCAACTTTTGTATTCATATAAGCTATATAAAAATAATTAGTTAAACATTTTTCTAGCATCCATATGTTGTAGTTTAATCAAATTTTACTGTTTTATAGAAAACCAGTTTTTACTTTGTTTTAGTGATTAACAATGATAGTGTTTTTAATATATACCCCCTTACCCTTAACACATAAAAATAGGAACAATATTAATGTTAACACGGTTGTGAAAAGAAATGAGAAAATACGATACAACGTAAAATTGCAACCATGAAATGCAGTTTGGCGCCTAGAAAATAAATTGTAGGCGTCATTTGACGCCTTACTTAAAAATCCCAATTTCTAACCCTGACCATATATCAGCATATATTGGATGGAATTTTATCAAATTTGTTATCCGGTTATTCCATGACATATATTGGTACATATTAGATATGGGTGCTTTTGATTGCTCAACATATGGTGCTACTTTTCTCTGTTTTAAACAATGTACGTGATAGCTATATCTAAAGATTTGCGGGATGGAAATTCATCAAATTTATTATGAAAGAAAGTAATAAAATGTATTGTTTAAGTATATACTTTGTTCATTCAGAAGCAGTTGCTGCTATGCTGTGTTTTGCATGATTTCATTGAGATTAACGGTACCTCCACTAGTAAAAATCTGTAGTAAACTTGAGAGACATATTAGAGTATTCAAGTAAAACAGTTACATAACCGTAATTTACCTTTTTTCTGACTTATGAAAACGCTTCATAGTATATTCAAGTAGCCGTGAGTGAGTGTAATATACTCATTTTCAATACAGCGATTATTTTAAAATAATAAATAAACTACACATTCTCCCAAGCCATGCGCAATAAAACTAAAAGTAATAATAAGTGTTTCAGCTCGTAATAAAAAATATTCATAACCTCCTGAGAATTTGTGAAAATTGTGTTTTCTAAAATAGTTGAATATTTTTACCAGTTTTTTGCATACATTTATCGTAGTTGCTATAAGTTTAGTCAAATGCTAAAGCTCTTATTAAATTCTGTTTATACCCATCAAAGGGTTGTAAAGTTATATTTTATACAATACATTTCACACAGTGGCGTGGCGTGAAAATTTTCGGTGGTCATCGCAATTATTTAAGTTTGTGGTGAAAAATTATTAACTCCAAAATTCAATGGTTGAATGTTCAAAAAAGAAACTTTAAATCTTACCTCCACTTATACATGAACTCCAAATGTTCTGCTAAAACTGGATCGTAGAGTTTTAAAAGCTTATTAAGAGTTTTAAAATATTGCTTGGTCATCGCCGCATCCAGCAATGACCGGACGACACGCCACTGATTTCACATAATAGCTTGGAGCATAAAAAGTTTCAATATGATGTAATTTATATATATATATATATATATATATATTTTTTTTTTTTTTTTTATACTGAAAAAGCAGTAATGACGCATAATTAAAAGTGGAAAAACAAATTTAAAAACCCAATTTCTTTTAGAACATTTATTATTGAACTCACTATAGTGTCCTTGATTAACTATCCCTTAAAATCTCAATTTAAGAGAATAAATAAAATTAAAGAATGTCCAAGTCTCAGCCGAAAGTATGTCTCGTAATTTTTGCATGCTCTCTTTATTTTTTTGGAATTGTTCCAATACTTTCTTTCAAATATTTCTTACGTTACATTGAATTTAAATCTTACAATTAATATAATAACTTTTTGCTTTCTTTTTAAAATTTAATGTTGCATTTATACATAATGTATTAATATATTTTTTAATATATAATCGGGTATGAATCGATTTAAACCTATGTTTTCTGTAATCAATCCGCTATCTTTCAAAAGGATAAAATGCTTAAAAGTAAAATTTAAAAGAATTAATTTTGAAACAGTTACAAATTAAATTGCGCCCATTTATTAGGAATGAGATGATTTCATTTCTTTAGAAATATCAAAATATCAAATATATAGAAAATGGTTTAAATGCATAATACTTGAGGCTTCTGTGCCTGCCGGTGAAGACACTCACGAGCTATACTAAGCCTATGGGGTAGGTTTTATCTAATATCTCGTTTGCATTTCCACATTTTAATTAATTAATTTTTTTTAATTGGATAGACGAAATCCGTCTCTACATCGCATTTTTTGTACTTTTTCGATTTTAGTCGCAGATATTTGTTAAAGTTACTTTAACTTTCAAAACCGGCTCTGAAAAAGAAAATGACATTCTAAAAAATATCTGCGATTATGGAAAACTGTGTTGTCATCTTGAAATAAGAAGTCATTTTTTCACCGAGCCATTGATCGATGCTGGTAATAAAAAAGTTCTCCAAAATGTCAATGTAAATTTCAGAGTTTACTGTACGTAACACAATCCCTAACTTGCCGAAGACTTGATATGTCATACAACTCCAAACTGTAAATGCAGGTGAAAATATTATCCTTGTAATGACGAACTTATCATTGAAATTTTGACCAGCTCTCCTCTAAACAAATGATCCACAGTCATCACCTGTTACGAGAGATATGCGAGATTCGTCACTAAAAATAACTTAATTCCACTTATCAAGTGACCAGTGTACATGTTTTTTACACCTTTGCAATATCTTTTTTATGTGCTTCTTTGTCAAGTAAAGTTCCGTTTTAGCTTTACAAAATTTAAATCCCCCTGCATTTAGACGATTACGTACAGTGCGGCCACATATCTTTAAGTTATACTTTGACCATTCGGCATTTAGTTGTTTTGAGATTGCTCGACGCTTTCTTTTCGCTATTTCCACAAGTTTTCTGTCTTCCTTAGGCGTTGTCATCCGTGGACGTCCACTTCGAGGTATATTTTTTCACGCTGTTAGTCGACTGATATTTTTTTCCAAATATCGCATACAGTACTTTGAGCAAAATTTAATAAAGCAGCCACTTTCCTTTTGTGAATTTTCCTCTTGCAGCTATTTAAAAATGCGGATTTTTAAAACGTGAGACAGGTTTTTCACACGAGCCATTGTCTAGCACTTCAGAACTGCTTTTGATATCGCAGCTGGAAAATTTCTTCTTTTAAATAGGATTCAGATATTGTACGCATGCGCACGCACTCTTATCTCTCTTTAATATGCAAATTTCAAACATGTTTCCTGAGTGATTGATTACTATTTTCCAACTTCCGTCTTGATTGGATATATATTTCTCACGAATAAACTTTTTTACATGCAATATAATTATAAACTATATGACTGTTATATTGAATTCACTTTTCATTTATATTTTAATACGTGTTCTTTTATTTGGCATATTGTAAAACGCCATATTCTCAATAATCGCGAAATATATGCTTCGAAGTGCAAAAATACTAAACATGATAACACTGATTGGAAACTTTTTGCCAAGGGTTGTACTCTAATCTTTAAAACATGTATATTTCGTAAACTGCCTGACCTAAGAACTCGCAGTTTATATCCTAAGTTTAAATGTATAAATAGATTCTAAATAAGATGTCAAAATCACTTATCTAAAAGAACAGAAACCTGAGTATTGTACTCTATTTATAAACGACCCCTAAGCAAATTTTAAATCCTGCATTAAGAAGTAGACTTTATTTCTAATCAGTTATTTTCGGTCACATTTTTAGAGGAGGAATTGTGACAGTGTCAGTATATTTTAATTTTTTTTTTTTTTTTACGATTGTAAAACTTTGTTTGATCTTGAAAAATAGTTATTTCTAGCCTATAAAAATATGTTTTTACTGTTATATATTTTTGTTCTGTATTATACACGACCCTTAAACTATACTTCATTCTGATATTGAAATTGAAATAACAGTATGTTTCATACATTTTAAAAGGGATCTAAAAGGATAATCATTAAACATAACCAAATAAATACATTTATTAAGTAAATATATTTGATGGGTATTGCGTAATGGATCGTTAGGTGTAAAAAAACAAATAACAAAATTTGTCAAACCATAAAAATTAAATACATATTTCATGATACAGAATGATAGAGCAAGTCTGGAAAATTATGAGATATTACAATGTACTTAAAAGAGAGGCAGAAGAATAGAAGCATGGACACTGTTGAAATACGGTAACAAATGTTAATATCAATTAAATAAAAAACAGATGATAATAATCCTTGTCCTTCTTCTAAATTTCTTCTTTTTTGGATGAAATCCAAAAGTTTTAATCTATTATATATATAAAATCCAAACGGAAATTCCGTTCCGAACGCCGAGATTTCGAGTTCTACCGCATGGATTTTTACGGAACTTATACCATTAGATAGGTATCGTTCCAGGGAAGGTTTTAAGCTATAACACATCATTCTACCTAGATTAGTTTTAGAATTATTACGGAAAATTCTATTATTTTGGACTTTGTTACTTCATATTTCCTTAAATATCTGGGCTCCTATTGGTCGTAGAGCTTAGATCTCGCGCCAAAAGTAGCTCCGAAGTAACCAAGCAAACTTTTCCCCGCGATTATTTTGCCGTCTTCCAATTTCCTCTAACTCTATTAGGGGCCCGCGTAGAGCCCCTTTAAAATATTTTTCGTAGTAATTTCAGCAATTATCTTAAATTATTGGTTAAGACCGCCACCCTCCCGATTCATGTATCTACGGAAAGGTTGCATGAAGGAGTTTCGTTCAGATACGCTTTCGTTAAGAATAGAGTGCGCTCCCTGGTGGTGGAATGTGGAACTAACATAACGCGATATTGTTAAAATTAGGAATTCTAACAATGCGATCTGTTTTAAACTTTGAGATAGTTCATAACACATAATCTATTATCTATTCTATCTATTATATCTATTATATATATAAAATCCAAACGAAAATTTCGTTCCGAACGCCTAGATTTCGAATTCTACTGCATGGATTTTGACGGAACTTATACTGTTAGATAGGTATTGTTTCAGGGAACGTTTTAAGCTATAGCACATCGTTCTACGTAGGTTAGTTATAGAATTATGACGGAAAGTTATGTTATTTTGGGCGAAAGGGTTACCATTATTTTATTGCGATGAATTTTTTGATAAATGAATTGAAATGGCTGTACATCGCGGAAAAAAACTGTTACTAATTTTATTTAAAAGGAAAAAAAGAAAAGAAGAGAGAAAAAAAAATGACGAGTGGTAATATTGGAAAACGAAAATATCGAATTTAAACATGAAAGATAATGTTCGTAATGCTTAAAAATTTATTCAATATGAAAGATTGCAGTTTTAAACTATATTTGGCAATTTATCTCTTGCGCCCGGTTAAATAAAATGCATCAGAAAATTTTATAAAATAATATCTGAGTGACAATTTTGTTTTTGATTTCTTTTAAATTTACTTTTTATTTTTATTTAACTCGACCATCATGTGACATACAGAAGAAACTAGCAGATGTAATTATAAAAATGACGATAGTTGTGAGTTACATATTGTATGTTTTTTGCGATTTCATTTTATCGCCAAACGATTTAATTTTAAGCCAAAAATGCATGAGCGTGCCATCGGTTTGAGCGACGTTCACAATATTGGTTATTTCTCAATAAACGACAGCATTTTCTGGAAATACCCAATTCTACTTATATATATATATATATATATATAGATATAACTCAAATGGAAATTTCATTCCCGCTGCTTATAACTCGAGTTCTGCTGAACGTACACTGTTAGATAGGTAATTTTTCGGGGAATTTTTTAGTACATAACACGTCGTTCTACGTTTCTCGGTATTGAATTATGGTTTAAAGATCTTTAATGAGATGAACCTGATAATGGAAAGTTAGCCTCTTTAAATGATTCTGCCCAATGTATTTCGATGGAACTTGGACTGTTAATTAGATAATTTTCAGGGGCGTTTTCAGTATACAACATGCCCTTCTATATTGTTCAGTCATACCGTTTTTGGGAAAATTCTGTAGTCTGGTGTACGCAATAATCACAATAGACTTTTTAAAAATTAAAATAAACGGTTTTTGATAGAATTTGCATTATTAGTTTGACAATTTTTCAGAGATAGTTTTAGTATATCATATATTGTTCGACACTGTTTAGTCATAGAGCAATGTGTTAAATTCTGTAATTTTCCAATATAGCTGCGAGTTGGAAAAAATGGGCTTGGCGAGACAAGGAAAGTTTTCATCCATATTTTCGGTTCAGTAATTAGATAATTTATTTACTATAAAGAATACATTTATCTCTTTTTTATATAAAAACAGAAGTAAATTATATATAAATAACAAAAATATTAATATTCATAAATAAAAATTTATATAGGAATATATATATGAATACATATTTTAAAAAGCTTAAACTTCATTTTATTTGTTTTTATAGCTGTTCATATCATTTGGCCACAAATCTCACTTTCTTAAGGCCGAATTGCGCCAAGCTATTTAACATCTAACAGTACCCATTGATCTTAAAATCAAGAAAATTGGAAAGTACATGTAGTTTGTAAAGTATGCATAAATTAAGGAGATAAATTACGTTATCGAATCCATAGACAATTGGCATATTTGGTGCCTATAAGTTACATAATTGAGTCTACTGACAATTGGCGTATGTTACCTGGCGTGGTTTGGCGCATAATTAACTTAGGAAAAGGTTTAAACTGATTCTGTGTTTTTAAAGCGGAGCTATTCTATAACCGAATTAACACAGAATTGGCGTGATTTGAAAGAAAACTTTTTGGCGACCTTTTCCTATTTTTACATTATACCAACACCATACCAAATTGTATGCTATTGCGCCATTTATTTCAATCCTAAATGTGCAAATTTTTTGGTAATTTACAGTATAGGGATCTTGACGAAACAGAGAAAATAGCCTTGGCGGAGAGAAAATTTGGAAACATATTTTCTGGCAACCTATTCACTGTTTCATTTCATATAAACAAGCGTTTTTTTTTTCTGTTTATATAATTTATTTAACATAAAGATGCAGTTTATCTAATTTTAATTAGAAACACAAGTAGTTTGTATATAAAAAACATTTATAATATACATATATAAACAAACAAAAAATTTCATCAAGTTTGTTTTCTTAACTGTTTATATCAATGGGCAATAAATCTCACTTTCTGATGCCCGAATAGCGCCAAGCTTTAAAAAAAACGCCAAGGCGCCTGTAGTGGAAAAAAAAAGTACCAAATTTTATTGCAAACGATGCCAAACTTTGGGGCTTGATATTTATTGAACGCGAATTTCTTTTGGCTTTAGTTATTATTTATTCGTAACAATGCAAAAAATTTTAATTTACTATTTTTTGAAGGTGGAAGTATTTTTTATTATCAAGTAAAATTAAGTTATAACTTCATTTTTCACTGAATAAAACATGGAAATGTTTACTGCAGTGCCAAGAGACACTTAAAATGTCATGCGCGTAGTTGGCGATTTTGAAAAAAAAAAAAATATATATATATAATATCGGAACCCACAGCAAATTGGTTCATTTTAACGACAATGTTTTGGTATAAAATGAAATACATTTGTTGTAGACATAATAGTAAATCTCAATACTCGCCGATTGAAAAGTCTTTAAAATTATTCAGCAGAGAGAACGAGAAATAACTTGCAGTATCATAAATTTTAATAATCAATATTCTTATTTATCTATCTATCTACTTCTGCTTCTACTATATATACTAGAGTAAAATGGAAATGGGAAATTCGTCCCGGTTGCATATAACTTGAGTTCACCTGAATGGATTTTGATCATAATGATAGTTAGATAATTTTCCAGGGAAGATTTTAGTATATAAAATATCGTTCTACGTTGCTTATACATACAATTATGTTTTAAAGTTATATAATCAGACGAACCCGATCATGAAAGATTAACCTTTTTAAAAGATTCAGCCGAATTGATTACGATTGAATTTTCACTGTTAGTTAAATAATTTTTCAGGCAGAGTTTTAGTATATACTATACCCTTCTGCATTGCTTAATAATAGAGGTGTGGTGGAAAGTTCTATAATCAGTTGAACCCAATTATGAAAGTTTAACATTTTTTAAAGTTCTACAGAACGGATTTTGATAGGAATTTCATTTTAGTTAGATATCTATTTAGACATGGTTTTAGTATTTTGCATATTGTACTACGTTGCTTAGTCATAAAGTAATGGCGGAAAGTTCCATAATCATATGAAACCGACTTTTCAAAAAGTTCTAGATGGCGGATATCGATAATACTTTCTTTGTTGATAAGACAATGTTTGCGGAGGTTTTAGTTTATTGCGTATCATTCTACGTTGCTTAGTTACAGAATTATGGGGGAAAGTTCTATAATCAGATGGACCCCTTATGAAAGATCAACCTTTAAAAAAAGTTTTACTGGATTTATTTTGTCCGTTTGTTTGTTTGCATTATTACAAGTAGTTATATAATTTTTCAGGGTTTGTTTTATTGTATTGCGTATTTTACTATCTTTCTTTACCAATCCTACTGTCATTGATCAACTAAAAGGGTTAAGACCTTAATAGCTGAAAATTTGTCTACACATTAGAAAATATAATAGCACATTGGCGTTCTTATCGTTTTCAGCAGTGAGAAAGGACATTCCAGGTAAGGTTCCATATTGCTTTAAATCAAAATGTCAATTTCAATGATACATTTTGTTTAATTCAAGGTTCATTTGGATAAGCAGACCAGCGTAGCGGGCATAGCCTGCTAGTCTATTATATATATAAAATCCAAACGGAAATTTCGTTCCGAACGCCGAGATTTCGAGTTCTACCGCATGGATTTTTACGGAACTTATACCGTTAGATAGATATCATTCCAGGGAAGGTTTTAAGCTATAACACATCATTCTACCTAGATTAGTTATAGAATTATTACGGAAAATTCTATTATTTTGGACTTTGTTACTTGATATTTCCTTAAATATCTGGGCTCCTATTGGTCGTAGAGCTTAGATCTCGCGCCAAAAGTAGCTCCGAAGCACCCAAGCAAACTTTTCCCCGCGATTATTTTGCCGTCTTCCGATTTCCTCTAACTCTATTAGGGGCCCGCGTAGAGCCCCTTTAAAATATTTTTCGTAGTAATTTCAGCAATTATCTTAAATTATTGGTTAAGACCGCCACCCTCCCGATTCATGTATCTACGGAAAGGTTGCATGAAGGAGTTTCGTTCAGATACGCTTTCGTTAAGAATAGAGTGCGCTCCCTGGTGGTGGAATGTGGAACTAACATAACGCGATATTGTTAAAATTAGGAAATCTAACAATGCGATCTGTTTTAAACTTTGAGATAGTTCATAACACATAATCTATTATCTATTCTATTATATATATATATAATCTATTATCTATTCTATTATCTATTATATATATAAAATCCAAACGGAAATTTCGTTCCGAACGCCTAGATTTCGAGTTCTACTGCATGGATTTTTACGGAACCTATACCGTTAGATAGGTATTGTTTCAGGGAAGGTTTTAATCTATAACACATTATTCTACCTATATATGTTTTAGAATTATGACGGATAATTCTGTTATTTTGGGCGATAAGGTTACCATTTTATTTCTTGGCGAAATTCATCGTTGATAAAAAAATAATTGAAACGGCTATTAAACTTCGAAAAATTAAAGAAAAACTGTTACTAATTTTATTTAAATGAAAAAAAAAAAAAAAAAAGAAGAAGAAAATCCGTTTTAATGAGTGATAATATTAAAAAACAGAAACATTTAATCAAAACCTGAAAGAAATATTTGTAATGCTTAAAAATTAATTTAATAAGAAATATTACACTTGATACGCAATATTTGGCTCTTTATCGCTTGCGTTAGATATGGAAACGAACTGTTCTGTTCTTTTCTTTTTTTTTATATCTAATTGTCCCATCACGTGACTTATAGAAGAAACAAGCAGATGTAATTGTGAGTCACATGTGTAATTACTATTTGTTTCTTTACAATTTTTTATTTTTCTTTTGTCGCCAAACAATGTGATTTTAAGCCAAAATTGCATAAGCGTGACATTAGCTTGAGGATGTTCTCACAAATGGTGTTTTTTTAGGTGAAAGAGATCATTTTTTGAGTACATTTTCATATTCAATTGTAACTTATATAGATATCAGTTAATATTTTAAAAATGGAATCGAATACTTAAATTTCAGTGTAAATTTCTGCCACACATACATATTGTAATATAATTTCATACTTTTTAAAATGTTTTTCGCCGTAATTCCGAAAGCATGTGATATTTATAAACTCGAACTCAGATCAATCAATATTACCCATTTTATTTAAGCAAATATTATCTATTTTCTCAAGTCATATCGCAAAATTTCATTTATAGGAAAATTCACAGATTCGAAATCTAGGAAATAAAGATAATTTTTAAGGAAATTTATGTTTTAATACGTTATTACTATGGAAAAATTCAACATTTTGAAAAAAAAAATTACAAGTCTTTTGTAATTCGTCATTTCTTCTTCGTCTTTCTTCGTACTTTCTCCTCTGTTATGTAATATTTCAAATGATATTGGACTACTTTTCGATCATCGATTCACCGCAAAATCGCATATCTAATATAGTATATAAAATAAAGTCTGGATTAGGGGGCTAATTAACGCACAGCGCAAACTACTGAACCTAAAATCTTGAAAATCGTGGTAAAAATACTTCTTACGACATAAACTTCTGCTAGGAAAGGATTTTCTAAAGTGTCACCCCTAATGGTTTTTGCACGGGGAGGGGGAAAAAATCGAATATCAAAATTATGCGTCAAATGATAGCATATTTTAATGTAGTTTTGTATGCTGAATCGAATGCTACCAAATAAATTTTTATAAGTCCAACAGTTCATGACACATTTCATATTTTTCTAATTTGGCGGTGTCTTTGGCATCTAAACCTCAAAATATCTATCATTACATCCGTTACTCTAGCAACGGAAAAAATTCAAATCAACCCTTTTGGCTAAAAAATAAAAACGGCTCTATGAGTTTGAAATAAAAATGCAAGCATCTTAAATTTTTAAAAAAATAGTGATTTTATGTAAAATAAAAGGGAAAAAATTACTGAGAATTTAGCGTTATAAAACAAAAATGGAAAAGGTACTACTTAGATATTCCGTCGACCAAAAATCTATCGTCAAGCTATAAGATTAATTGCCAATAATTTTTGATCGTAAATATCAAATTCACTTGAATTTAAACAAACTACACGTGTTTACTTCATCAAGTGATTTTAATTTCAACGTTTTATTTGTATTTTTATTAATGTTATACTAATTTATTTGTTATTTCGTTATTTAAAATAAAGATTATGTCAATTTATATAATTTGGCGAATGGTTTGGCGATTTATATAATTTGGCGAAATTGGTCGACGGGATAACAAGTAGTAGTTTATAATACTTTCGTAGGATATACCACAATTAGTTAGGTAATAATTTTGGAAAGGTTTTAGTGTATACATATTGTTCAAGGTTACTTAGTTATAGAGCAACAGTAAAAGTTCAAAAATTAAGTGAACCTGATTATGAAAGTTTAGCCTTTTTAAAAAAATCTACAGAACATATTTTGTTACGAGTGGCCCTGTTGCATGACTTTTAGGAATGGTGTTAGTATATACGATTTCATTATATGTTGATTAGTTACAGAGGTATTAATTCCTGTTGTCATAACGGTCTCATTACTCGACCATAAGTGCGCTGTTTATAATCAACTAAAACAATTACTTCTTAATTGCTAAATTTTGTCCAACGCTTAAGATAACATTATATCGCAATGGCGTTCGCATCGTTTTCAGTAATGTGCAAGGCAAGCTGTAGATCCATATTGTTTAAAATACAAGTTCAAATTCACCATTTAGTTTAATCCAAGGTTCATTTGGAAATATTGACCAGCGCAGCGGGCATAGCCTGCTAGTTTTTAATAAAAAGCTATAATTTCAAATCTCAACCGGCAGTTTATTAGATTTATTATATAACTAGCAGACCCGCCCGGCGTTGCCCGGGGTTTGTAAATAATAACCTTAAACAAAACTTAAGTTTGTATGATTTTTTATCTTTGGAAATTCTTGTAATTGAACCTAATTTCGGAGGCCCCTTTGCCTTTCGCAGCGGCAAGTGTGTTCTCATCAAACTTCTTTCCGAACGAACATGTAATCTAGATCCCCACTACCTATGGTAGCATTTACCGGAAGTGCCCGCACGTGGCAGAGTCAATCGAAAACCAAGTTGAGTGAGCCAGGCCTCGTAGGAATCAAGCCCACAGAATAAAAAAAATAAAAAAATAGAATGCACCATTAATGTTAGAAAATGTTGGTAACTAAAATATAAGATACAATTTCATAATACAGAATGTAGCTGAATGGTAATCTAAGATAAAGGAAGCAAATCCCGTTGAAATTGGGCCCTTAAACCACAGGAAATAACGCGCCACCAAGGGGTGGAAGATGCCTCCTCACCTTGTAAATTTCACGAATTACTGTTAGCATTATCACGATTTTTAATAAACGGGTGAAATCCCTTATCTAAAGTTACCTTTAAAGTAACGCGATTTTTAATTTACGGCTGTAGGGAGTAGACGTAAGTCGATGCTGAAAAAGAAGATTAATGTTCGAAAAAGGTGGTAGCTGAGGTATAAAGAAACACCGGACCCAGGGGGCCAGGGTCTTAACTGGAATGTATTTGTGCATAAGAATATTTTTTAGGGGTTTTAAAGTAGCTAGAAGACGCTAAAACTATGTTAAAGAAAATTGCAATAGAATAGGACAGTTTTTAAAGAAGCTTCAACAAAGGCCCCAAGAAGACGATTAATATTCAAAATTGGTGGTAGCTGAAGTCTGCAATTTTTTTTTTTTTTTTTTTTTTTTTTTTTTTTTTTGTCGTTCATGTAGTAGCTGAAGAACACAAGAAGTTGTTAGAAAAAAAAAAAGTTCGTGAATTGGACCATTTTTAAGGAGACCATTTAAAAGGGGGCCCAAAAGGGCTCAACTGGTGGTTGAGAGTAGGGACCTAAAATGAAAGCAAGTTTAAATGTCTTAGTACTTAGAGTTTCAGACCTTCAATTAGTCAAAACTAATCACAGGGTATGAAATAATCATTAAAATAATATTTTAAAGAAATACACAAAAAAATGTATAAATACTTAAAAAGGAGCCCTAGAGCCCTAATAAAAATGTGTGAGTGCTGGTCTAAAGGGAAGATTCCAAGACTCAATTTTAAAATTCTGCAATGAGAAGGTGAGAAAATTAGGGTGTAAAAAATGCATAGAAACTGGAAAATAACTAAATGGAAAAATGGTTCCAAAAATGAAGATCGGATTTAGAGGGGCAATTTATTAATAATTTATGGTGCAAAAGCTTCAAGAGGCCTTGCACCGGGCCCAAGGGTGAAGGGACTTATGTGACATATAGTTTGGTATAAATACACTTTTTAGTAGTTGTTAATGTAATCTGAGGACGCTAGAGCTATGGTAAAGAAAATTGCAAGGAATTCGGATAATTTTTAAAGAAGAGCCACCAAGAGATTCAAGACAATTTATATTCAAAATTGCTGGTAGTTGAAGTCTGAAATATTTTTGTCGTTCATGTAATACCTGGAAAACCTATAAGAAGTTGTTAGGAAAAAAAAAAAAAAAAACAAGTGAATCGGACTATTTTTAAGGGGTCAGGTAACCTTTGAACCAAAAAAGTACATGGAAAAGTGTCCTCTGTCAGAATTGCAGTCATTCTTTAAATAATTAACTTTTAATTATAAAATTGTAAACACATGTTAGGAACGATTTATTTTATCAATCAAAGTTGTTAGAAAAGGTATACACATATATAGTTTTTTTTAAATTTATTTTTAAAAATAATGCAATTTTTACGAAAGAATTATTCTTGCATGCATTGTGCGCATGATTTTTTCCATTTCAATGGCTGAAACAGGCCAAGATTTTTTTTATGAGTACAGATATAAAGTGTTTTCAAAATGACCTACAATGAAAAAAATAAAACTTGTAGATCTCGAGAAAAAAAATTTTTTTAGAGTAGTTCAAAATATCGAGATTTTTTTTATACAAAAGTAGCCGTGAATTCTAAACTTCTTACTTGGGAAACATAATAATAGGTCATTTTGTGCTTCTGTACGTGTAATACATCCACAAAAAAATTCGTGAAATTGTAGGCAACCGTTTTTCAGAAATCGTGTGCGCAATGATCAAAATCGCTGTTTTGAGAAAATTGGCTTTAAAGATTGAAAAACCCGTTGATCATATAGCAAAATTTCAAAGTGTTTTAGACGTAGCTTCTCTTCTGATGCGAATTTTTGTGTGGGGTTTCATTTTAAATGTTCCCAAAGAATCATATTTAATTATAAGCTATTTTTAAAAAAAGTTATTTTTGGACGCTTCAAAGGTTACCTGACCCCTTAAGTGAGCTATAATAGGGGGCCCAAAAGTTGCCAACTGATCTTATAATTGAGAACAGGGCCCTAACATAAAAACATGTTACAACGTTTTAGTACTTAGCGTTTTAGATCTTCGATTAGTCAAGATTAAGCATAGGGTATGAATTAATCATTAGAATATAATTTGAAAGAAATGTGCAAAAAAATCGGGGAAATGTTTAAAAAAGGGCCCTAGGGCCCCAATAAAAATATGTGAGTGTTGGTCTAAGGAGAAGAGTTCAAGACTCAACTTTAAAACTATGCACTGCGAAGGTGAGAAAATTGGGCTGTGAAAAACACATAGCACACAACAAATTTAAGGGCCCTGAATTGGGCCCTATGGGACTCTAAACGTTTCCCATGGTCTTAAAAGGAATTTAGAAACGGGAGAATAACAACATGGAGAAAGTATCCCAAAAATGAAGATGGGATAAAAACGAAGCAATTTATTAAAATTTAGTGCAATAAAACTTCAAGGGGCCCTGTATGCGCTGGCCCCTTGCAAGGGTGCCACGGTCTTAACTGAAATGTAGAAATGGGATAGAAACTGAAAGGAGAATTCACCCCAAAAATGAGTTAGATCGGATAGAAAAGAGTCATGTTATTAACAATTTAGTGCACTAAAACTTCAAAGGGCACGGTACAGGGCCCCTTGCAAGGGTGCCAGGGTCTTAACTGAAATGTAGAAATGGGGCAGAAACTGAAAGTGAAATTCACCCCCAAAACGATGAAAATCCGATAGAAAAGAGGCATATTATTAACAATTTAGTACACTAAAACTTCAAAGGGCCCGGTACACGGCCCCTTGCAAGGGTTCCAGGGTCTTGACTGAAATGTAGAAATGGGGAAGAAGCTGAATGGAGAATTCACCCCAAAAACGATGAAGATCGGATAGAAAAGATGCATGTTATTAACAATTTTGTGCACTAAAATTTCAAAGGGATCTGTACTGGACCCTTTGCAAGCGTGCCGGGGTCTTAACCGAAATGTAGAAATAGAGCAGAAACTGAAAGGAGTATTCACCTCAAATAAGACGAAGATAGGGTTGAAGAAAGGTATGTTATTAACAATTTAGTGCATAAAAATTTAAAGGGGCCCAGGGTCCCCGACCCTTAAAAAATTAAAAAACTGAGCCTCAGGTGCATCAGGACCTGTCTTGGACTATTCACATCTAAAATTTCAGACTTCTACGTGCAGTAGTTTTCGCTAGCCATCGCACACATACAGACAGACACACTTACAGAGCGATCTGTTCTTTTGTTAATATATAGATAGATGACGCGTGTTGAGTTTGCAATGTCTGTTATAAGAAACACAGTTGAAAATAAGCTTATAGTTTTATACTTCTTCTGTAGTGACATATATATGAAAATATATTTCCTTTAAAATAGTTGAATTTGTTAGGTTTTATATATTTTAAGTTATGGGTATTTATAATTCACTTAATATATTTATGTGACAACAAAAACTGATGGTCATCGCGTAGCTAGTCTCGAGACCACTTTAAAAAATGTCCATTACGTTAAATATAAA
This sequence comes from Maratus speciosus, assembly GCA_963932465.1. Classification (NCBI taxonomy): domain Eukaryota; kingdom Metazoa; phylum Arthropoda; class Arachnida; order Araneae; family Salticidae; genus Maratus; species Maratus speciosus. Next base: position 292,923,670 of record OZ010795.1, on the reverse strand, counting down.
TCATCATCATAATCATCATCAACCGTTTTCAATCCACCGCTGGATTTAGGTCTCCCCTAGATTTTTCCAACGTTTCCTGTCTTGTCCCTTAGTCATCCAGTTTACACCAGCTACTTTTCTGATTTTATCAGTCCATCTTACTTGAGGTCGTCTTATTGGCCGTTTTACATCTCTGGTATACCACTGTAGTGTGTTTGTGATTTATCTATTGGCTTGTCTTCATGCAATGTGTACAGCCCATTTCCATTTTAGCCTATCAATTCTTTCAATGATGTCAAATACTTTCGTCTGACTTCTTATACAGGTTATTCATTTTCTGCCTCTTCTTGTTATACATAGCATACATCTTTCCATATTTCTCTGTGTTGTTTGCTCCGTAACTAAGCACAGGAAAACATATTGGTTAAATTCCTTTCTTTTCAAACCTACAGGCATGTTACTCTTCAGAATGATATTGTTCTTCCCAAATGCACTCCATCCATTTCTTATTATTCTAATGATTTCATTCATGATACTATTATCCCATGATATTTCCCTCCCAAGGCACGCATAACTTTGCACTTCTTTAATTTCTGTGTTGTTGTAGATGATTTTCTTTTTTGATTCCAATGAATTGAACATCACCTTATTCTTTCCGAAATTTATTTTTAATTCCACATTAATACCAGATTCTGCCAGATCTTTTAGCATATTTTCCAATTCCTCAGGACTGTTACTGAAAATTAAAATTTTGTCAGCGAATTGGAGATGACTTAAATATTCCCAATTTAATCTAATCCCTTTGTTTTCCCAATCCAGCTTCTTAAAAATATTTTCTAAGACAGCAGTAAAAGTATAGGCGAAATAGTATCTGTTTGTCTTACCCCTCCCTCTTCCAAGCTTGACCTTTGCTTTCCTTTTGTCCAATAGGATGGTTGCTATTGCTTTCTTCTAAATCTTCTTTATGATATTGTTGTAAGGTTTGTAGATACCAATGGTTTCCAGAGATTCTACTACTGCTGATGTGTAGACCGAATCAATGCTTTTTAGGGGTTCCGTACTTAAAAAGTAAAAACGAAACCATTATAAGATCACTCCAGTGTCTGTCTGTCTGTCTGTCACAGCCATATTACTCGTAAGCTATGTGGCGTGGGAAGTTCAAATTGGGGGAATTAATAAAGACTATTGACCCACATATTTACAGATTATTAAACATTTACAAATATTTTTAGGAAAAATGCAGAGGTACTAAATACGTTACTTAATAATCTTTCTTTGTATGTCATGTGGGGTATCGTGTGAAAGCTTTCGTTACGCTGAACTCAAAAATACATTTATTTTAATTTAAGGTATTATATCTTCACAGATATTGCCAAAAATGTAGTGCAAAAAATGTTTCCCCCCATCTATTTCCGAATCTACTGAAGCTAAAATTATGAAAAAATTATAGGTAGTAGACATTAACTTAAACCTTTCAGGAAAATTATAGCGATTATCCTAGGTCACATAGTTTTTGAGAAAAGCGCATTTTCCCATTACACACAAATTGCGATTTGCGGGAATTCAAAAAAATTGTTGAGGAGCGGTGGAGGTACCTATCGTAGCAGGAGTATAAAAGCATTGTTGATAATGATTTTTGGAAGAAATCATCGGTAATTAACAGAGATATTAACCCTTAAAAACACGGACGGTTTGGACATACATAATGACACTGAAGGCGTACTGTATGTACCATCGGCTTTTAAAGCCGAGATAACAATTTTCAATTATACATTTGTGTAATACAATGTCTAGTAGCAGTATAAAAGAAATAAACGCCAGATTGTTGAAAACAGACTAATTTAATTTGAATTAATCACATCAATACAATGGGGTTCGCCACTATGTTGCATTATTTAGATTTCTCAATACAACTCCCGTGTATTTAAATGTTAATAAAAAACTTATCTGGAAAACGCGGCACAGACGAAGGCGGCATTGTTTTTGTGACCTCCTTTCGAAGCGCGCTTAGCAAAATGCCAAGTTTAAACATTGAATAAGGGTTTTGTTTTAGCTAAAATGTAAAAAGAAAAGATTATTACGACGCTGAATCTAGTTTTATGAAATACCAAATGAAGTTTAAATATGCGCTTCTCTTACTGTCAGTGCCAAATTAAGTTCATCATAAACAGATTAGGATAAGATTTTAAAAAAAGTTATACAGAATAGCAATATTTGATATTATTTAGGCTTCATATTTCTTTGAACTTTTACTGTACACCGCCCATTCATACTTTTCTAGTATATTTGCAGCTATACCAAACCCTACTTTGTATAGTTTTTTACAAAGTCTTATATTTCTTTGAGCAACGATTTTTTTGTTAATACAGTTAATAATTCATATAAATTTTGTACGGAATACTCTGAGCGCGAGTAGCACTCACACTTGACCGTTTATTTCATAATCTATAAAGGCAAGGCAGAGAGGTAAATTATATTCCTTATGTTTTACTATGAGTTCCCTTGACGTTTGGATATGATCCATTGTGTTGAATCCTCTTCGTAATCCTACTTGTTTTCTAGGTTGTGCTGAGTCCAGAGCTGATTCAAGTCTTCTTGTTAAAACTTTGGTGAAAATTTTATAAATCACTGATAGTAAGCTGACGGTAGTTTTTAATGTTTTCATTCTCTCCTTTCTTGTAAAGTAGCACCATCACAGCATTATTCCATTCTTCTGGTGCATCTAACTTCTTGAGACGTTTGGAAAACAATAATGATAGCATTTTCCAAATTCTTTTCCTTCTTCTTTAAGAAGGTCGATTGTAATTCCATCTTCGCCTGGGCATTTACCTTTTTTCATAAATCTAATGGCTTGTAAAACTTCGTCTGTCATCACTTGGGTTATCGCTTCGGTTTATGTTAAATTTTCTCGTGGATCACAGATTGATTTTCCTTTGACCTTCGCATTTATATAGATCGTTATAGATTTTTTCAATATATAAATATAAAAACAATTTTTCTTTAAGAACATACGACTCCAAAAAAATAAGATTTATTGTTTAAACTAAAGATTCGATTATAAATTAAACCATTAGTGGATGTTGAATACCTGTATATTATACCTTTGATATAGAAATATATGCTTAGGGTAAAAAACCTCAATGGTAGTTTGGTAGCAATTTAAATTCGTGGATCTTTTATATTACAAGAAAACATTTAATGCCGGTGTATTAGACGCTATAATCTAATAATGGCATTAAAAAATCACGAATGTTCTTTTCATGACAAAAATGGCTTATGCACACCCACAAAAAATATATATAAGGAATTCATTTGAAAAAATAAGATGAGAGATTTTCTACATTTTATGAAAACGTTTTGAAATTAAACTTAATGTTCTAATAAATATAATGCTTTTGTGTGTGATTTTTTATAAGTAATTTTAATCGTCAGTCCTTTAAAATAATTACAACTAGTAAATATTTTGTTTCTTTATTACAAGTACAATTACAGTTTTTTATTAAAATTTTGAGGTATATTTTAAGAGTTTCAAAAATACATTTTCAGAAATTCTATCTCAATTTATCTATTTGTAACTTCAAAATATACTATGGATATGGTGAAATTTTTATTTAAAAAGGGTTAAAATTCTCTGAAAAAACTTAAGCTTGAAAAAAAAAAATGTTCATCAAACATACCAAAAAGTTTTAACATAATTAATAATAATTTTATTAATTATACTTAGTATTACATTTTAATATAAATATGAATACAAACAATTTAGTTACAGAATACTACGTGGCAACAGGTAAAATACAACTCTATTAAAAATTAAAAATTATACTACAAACCCATTTCTTCGTTATATTTATGGAAAAATAAATTTACGAAGCACATATAAAAATCTTGAAATAATAATAATAATAATAATAATAATAAAGAACATTGATAATTAATAAAGGGATTAGAGTTTACATAAATATATTTTCATAGCATTCCATTAGAAGCAAAAATGTAAAATGCTATTTTCATGGAATAAGATTAAATGCATTCAGCCCATTATCTTAAATTTCTTTATAATACGTTTTTCTTTAAAATTTTAATGAAATTTCATATAAAAAATGAACAAAAAACTCTTTAATGAAAATACCAGTAAAAAACCTTTTTTATCATTTTACGTTAAAAGCTGAGACTTAAAGCTAAATATTTATTTCCGTGGAATAGTTGATTCGTTGTTTAAAGATTGGAGAAAGCGTGAGCATGCATTTATACACTACAAATTATATTACATGTAGACGATGCATAATTTTTAACTCTTCTAGGTATATTAGATATTCAGACAATACGTAAACTTATTTCAAAAACAGCAATATTTCTATAGAGTTTAATATATTATGTGTAAGTATTAGGCTAATATGTTAAAATTCTAGTTTAACAATTCAAACTATTATGGTAACAAATCAAAGTATAATACGAAATATACAAAACCAAAAACATTTCAATTAACATCTGGAAACACACATATTGACAGAAAACATACATCCGTTTATTTATAAGTCGTAGTAACTATGTATCATACAGTCTCCTATATTAGTTTACAAATTTCATCAAAATGTAAATACATATCTAAGGGAAAAGCTGAATGAAATATCTGAAAATCTTTTTTCACATTTTTAAGCTTCAAGAATGAATTTCGTTTATAAAGGCAAATTATAAGTAAAAATTTCATTATAGAATTTTATATATATTTATCAAAGTACATAAATAAATAAATAAATAAATAAACGGTGAAAATGACAGTTTTTACATTTAATTATTCCATAAATCTGAATTCTTTCTACATAAGTTCTTCCTAATAACAACATTTTTAATTTTTTTAAATAATTTGTTGTGATAAAAAGAACAACAAGAAAAAAATAATCAAAGACATTTAGATATGTTTTCTGGTCTCATTTTCATAAATAATAATAATAAAAATAATTTTTGCCGCAATCCAAATTAAAATTTAAAAAAAGAAAAAATACTACTAATGACTTTCGTAAATAATTAGTGTTTAAGACTTTTTCTATGTTCGCCAGAAGAGAAAAAGCTAAAACACATAAATAAATAAATAAATAAATATAAATATAAATATAAAAGCGAGTATTGATTGTTTTTCATTAAAACTGAAATTAAAAAAAATAATTTGAATTGCCAATTTTATTTACGAAGATTCTCATCTGCTATAAAAATGGATGAAACAAATTCTTCGTTTAATTTTATTTATATTAATAATGTTTAGTAATATTTAGCTAGCCTTCTTTTTAAATAAGTATATTTCATAGAATATTTATTCGAATTATCTCCACAGTTAGCTTTTTATTAACAAACAGCTGAAAGATTGCAATATTATTAATCAGAGTGAAATGCAAGTTTTCCGAATGTGAATAATTTGTAAATTAATATCATGTGATAGTCATGTGGTTATTTTAAAATATATTTATATTTCCGTGTCCATATTCAAGATACAAGCACATGAAGCCATATGGTGTATTACATTATCCCCCAAACTTCGTGAATGAAGGCATCGTTTTGTTTTGTTTTGCACTTAATTCACGACACTGACATTATATGCATATCTTGCTATAGATGTTGCTAAGAATGCTATTAAATATTAATTAAAGAGCTAGCAACATGAGAAAACTTGTTATTTTAGCAAGCCGCATTTTTCTATAGGCCCTTCCTTTTTATGATGTAGTACGATGCGGACGGTCTAGCTGACAGGAGATGTTTAGATTGCCTGTGAGAGTATTGCCTGTTGCTATGTAGATGAAAAAAGTAGAAAATTACGTCATAATAACATAACTTTTTGTTTATAACATCTATTTCTGCTAACTATTCGTGATATTAATCCACCATTCCCAGACGATTCCAACGTTGTTAATACCTTGCCAGATGTTGATTTATTGGTAAAAAAATATTCAATCTCACGTCATTTTAGCAACGTTGAAATTATAATATGTTATTCTTTTGATATCAGACAATCTATAATTAATTTCCCAGAAAAAAATATTCAGTTAATAAATTAATGAAAGACGGCTTTAAAATATAGGAAAGAAAGAGACTGTTAGAAGAGTGATTTATAAAGAAAAATAAGTCATCTCCAAGTCAGTAAGCTAAATTGAAATTTTAATAGGTTGTACTTTGTCTATATTATTTTCTTAAGCTAAAAATTTTTACAAGATCTATAGATAATGAAAAAAATATTTAATTTACTTAAATTTGCCAAAATGGCTTAATAAGTATTGCATTTTCATCCCAACTAATATGTGTCGATGGTTAAAATTTTAGTTATGATTAAATACTACGTGTTTAGTAGATTCCTTTTTAAGTTATATAATTTTGGTTTAATTATGATTATAATAAGACAAAAAAGATTCTTTTTCTTCTACTAAAATTAATGCACTTTAAATGGAAATTATTAATCAACTTTTAATTCCTAGATATTCAGTGTAACAGTTTTAATAAATTTATAAGTTCGAAATAACATCCGATTATATACTATTAATGAACTATTTCAGATTTTAGATTGAAGAAATTAATTTTAAGTGAAGTTTGTGCTCTTTTATAATTAAACATTTCCAAATCAATCGTAATTAAATGGTTAAAAATTAAAATAGTTTGGGACCTAAATAATAATTAAAGAATGATAATACAAAGAGTTATTTTAATTAAGATTATAGAATTACTTCTATAATTAACATTTGTAACTACTTAATTGTTTATTCGGATATAGATAGATATGTTTTAATATGCATTGATAGTTAATTAAAAACGCTATTTTCATAATAGATAATTCCTTTGAAAGATTAAATTTTAATTACATGTTTAAGGTATTCTTAAATGTTTAGAAATATGTAATCAAAATTACGTATTGCTCTTTGTCAGGATACATATTAAAGGTTGCTGAGAGATATAAAATGGAAAATAAAATTTAAACAGGGTAAATTGTTTTAAGCAATAAGAATGATTTATTGTTTAAAAAAAATCGAATTTAAATTAATAAAATTTTCTGTTAAATAAATACAGTGTGCTGAAACGAGATTGAAACGCTTTTTTTATTTTTATTTTTACCAGTTGGAAATGCGTAGACAATGGAATTTGAACATGTGCTTAAAATAATGTAGGAATAAAAACTATGACGATTAATCGTTTTACGATTTTTAAATTTTTATAGATTAACCAGAATGTCATATTTTAAAATATCTTCTATTTTCTCTGAAAAATAGTATAAAAAATTCCCCTTTTCTACGACCAAAATTCACCGCGTTATGCAACATTGAGTTTTTAAAAAAAATTCGAGCATCCCGGTACAAAATATTTGGCTTTCATTTTAAATGCCGGAAAGCTAAAAAAAAAAAATCCTAAACTTTTAATACTCTCTTCCGATAACGTTTGGTGTAAGAAGAATGAGACTTCAATTTATGTATTTGTCAGAGTAAAAATAATTTTATTTAAGTGCAACTTTCATAACCCAAAGACATTATAAAGAAAGTTTAAATATTTAAAAATTAATGGCAGGAATATTACATTTCTATAAACTTACTATTGACATTATTTTACAGACTTATGCCTTTTTCATTTACACACACATCTACATAACGCAAACACTAAAAGCGCATCTCAATCTTTTGAAGAGACCCGGCACTCAGTACATTAAAATAATTAAACTTAGTAATTTAACATTAAATAATTCCTAAAATATTATTATAAATATTATAAAATTTTTATTTTACAAGCCTATTTCAATTTAGATAATGAATCAAAGTTCTTGGAAAAATCATCATTAAATTAATTTAAAACATTTTTCCCATTCTGAAAGTAATGTAACAGATAAAGTCGACAGTTTCTGTAAGCAAAGTATAATTGCTAGCCACTTTATTTTAAGTAGCGACTGTGCTATAGTAAACGGGAAAAACATATGAAAATTACAGGTCAATAACAGTATATTTGCGAGTGTAATTTAAACAATTATGATTAAAATAAACCCATTTAATATTTTGACAAGTGCCAGGAGTTTGACAAATTGTGTTTCAGTGCCACACTGATATGTCACTTATCTGAATGGTGGCGAGTTGTGTTACCTTTTTTGCGACTGACCGATATACAGAAGTATGTTATATTTATGCATCTTGCGAATAAAATCAGGCTAATAGTGCACACTTTTTACACAACCTCCAGTCAAAAATGACCTACCGATATTCGAGTAATTTATTCGAATTTTTAAACGATCAAGGTAGAAACATTCCAGGGTTGACTGGCTGGATTATAAAATAAAACATCCAATTATCGTATTTTTTTAGCTCGCAATATCCATAGGAAAAAAATCTCAAAAAATTGTTAGAAGATGGCACCAGTACAGCCTATTATCACATCTGTCTGCTACACCCACAGACAAATTAGTAGCATTCCAGGGAAGAAAATCTACTTTTGATACTCAAAAGCAAATTTTCACAATCATTTTATGATGAGATTATTTTAAAATTATTAAAAGCTATTGTAAGAATATTTTTAAGAATATGTGTATACATATAATAAGGCTGTTCTTACACTTCCAAAATATATGTTGGAAAGTTCCAGTACTTAGTGTTAACATTTTTTTAAATTGGCCCGTAGGGGCAAATTGCAGCAAGAATAAGTGGGGTACTTTGGGATAGTTGAAATGTGCCTTGGCATCTATTGAAACAATACAGAATTTTTTCTAAGTTTTCTATTTTTGTTTTGTTTTGTTTTGTTTTGCTATTTATCACAGGTTAATCAAACCCAAGTGGATGGATGAAAGATAGCACCTTCATGAAAACTGTGAAACATTTCCAATATCATACAAAAAGCTCAAAAGAAAAACCTGTTTCGATAATCCTCGGTAATCACAAGAGTCATTGTTCGCTGTATGTAACTATATTTTGCAGAGAAAATATCATTCATTTATAAACATTTTGTCCTCATACTTCCCACCGCCTGCAGCCTCTTATATAGGAGTCCTTGGCTCATTCAAATTGAACATCAAAACAACTTTGAATGATTGGGGGTTTAAATTCTGAGAAAAGGATTTCTCAATGAAATTCAAATCCAGATCCTGTAACACTTGCATGTCATTTTATCATTTAATACTCGTAACATTATAATTGCAAGGGGTCGCATTCTATAGGATAAGTACTATTGTTCCTACCACAATTTTGAAAATAATATCTTCATCCTACCTTTTTATGGCATATTTTAATGAAATAATCATGACGTTTATGGATTAAGGTTTCTGGTAGGAAAAATAAAATTTTTCTCCTATACATTGCGACCCCTGGAAGTGGATTTAAATTTACAGGGATTTTGCAATTGAAACAAAGTGTTTTTAATGAAGTTGATTTTGTAGCTTCTCCTGTCACTGCATAATCAACAGAACTCTGCTGAAGATACATTCATCGAATCAAAATCAATTGTGTAGAAAACCTGGAATGTCTCGTATACGAACTTCTGCCCCAGAGAAATCCGAACAAAAAGAAAATTTGGTGAAATACAACAGAAGCAAAAAATATTTGCTAAATGTAAAGCATCAGCTAAAAGAGTTAAAATATTTAATGTAAAATTCCACTTCTCAATAGTTCTGAATCTAGAGTTTTAAAGTCAGAAACTCCCATCCTGAACATGACCGTGAAGTACATTTTTATGATAAGTTAAAATTGTGTGAACCTGTCACTAAAAAATTAGAGAAAAAGTATATTGCTTTTGTCAAATTTGTCGAAAAAGCCAAACTTTGCTCTATGTTTCTGTATTACATGTGCCGTGTTGAATCAGTTGAAATTCAAGAAATAATTGTTTCATTTTAAGGAAAACGAGAAGTAAAATCATGCATTAAACTTTGATGCCCCTTCTAATACATGTAGAATATTATAATAAAACTTCATAGTTTAATAGAATGAAAAAAAAATTATCTAAATAAACAACTTGTAAAACACATAGCACATTTGAAAACTCATTTTCATCAATTGTCATTAAAGACGGAAAAAAAATCAGATTTTTTTTTTGCAACTATGTATATGCACTAGAGATTTATCACATAATACATACTATGATAAAATTTAGTTTAATTACAAAGCGTATATACGGCAATTCAAAATTCCCTTTCAGCATTTTCCATCAATTAAAGGAAATGTACTTACACTATGTTGGAGGAAAGTGTTAAGAATGAGAATTCCTGGAACTTTACCTCAATAATGAAGTTATAAGTACTATCAATAAAGAAGATGTTTCGAACCTTTATCAGCTTATTTGGGACATCATCAAGGCTTTAACAACTATGAAATTGTGTGTTAATTTAGATAATTTTGATGTCAGATACTATTGGGTGAGTGCAAAAGTTCTACCCGTTTTGAGCATTGCTAATGTGAAATGGACTACGGACGTTTTGAGAACAGGAAAGTGGCTAATAACGTGTGGAGCAGTAAAGCATATATGGGCACAGCGTTTTGCCAGTAGAACTCATGCGGAACGGGAAACAACATGGCCAGCGAGAAAGACCACATTAGACATGGTTTGCTTTACGAGAATGATAAAGGCATTACGGCAGTCGAAGCATTTGTCCAGTGTATGGGGAGGATGCCGTATACGATAGCACCAGCCGCCGTTGGTTTAGAAAATTCGGGGATGGAGACGGGAACTGTCCAGTTCATGCCCGCTCTGGACACCTATCAGTGGCTTCTGACGAGGATCTGGACACAGCCATAACCAATTCCTCACATCTAACGGTCGAAGAATTAGCGGAAACCTTTTCGGTACACAGAACAATAGTTGAAAGACGGATGCATGCGCATGGCTGCATCACCATGTTCGATCAGTGGGTACCAGGGAAGAAAATCTACTTTTGATACTCAAAAGCAATTTTTCACAATCATTTTATGATGAGATTATTTTTAAATTATTAAAAGCTATTTTAAGATTTTTTTTAAGAATATGTGTATACATATAATAAGGCTGTTCATACAATTCCAAAATATATCTTGGAAAGTTCCAGTACTTAATCTTAACATTTTTTTTTTTTTAATTGGCCCGTAGGGGCAAATTGCAGCAAGAATAAGTGTTGTACATTGGGATAGTTCAAATGTGCCTTGGCATCTATTGAGACAATACAGAATTTTTTCTAAGTTTTCTATTTGTTTTTGTTTTGTTTTGCTATTTATCACACGTTAATCAACCCCAAGTGGATGGATGAAAGATAACACCTTCATGGAAACTGTGAAACATTTCCAATATCATACAAAAAGCTCAAAAGAAAAACCTGTTTCGCTAATCCTCGGTAATCACAAGAGTCATTGTTCATGTATGTAACTATATTTTGCAGAGAAAATAGTATTCATTTATAAACATTTTGTCCTCATACTTCCCACCGCCTGCAGCCTCTTATATAGGAGTCTTTGGCTCATTCAAATTGAACATCAAAACAACTTTGAATGATTGGGGGTTTAAATTCTGAAAAAGGATTTCTTAATGAAATTGAAATCCAGATCCTGTAACACTTGCATGTTGTTTTATCATTTAATACTCGTAACATTAGAAGTGTAAGGGGCCGCATTCTATAGGATAAATATTATTGTTCCTACCACTATTTTGAAAATAATATCTTCATCCTACCTTTTTATAGCATATTTTAATGAAATAATCATGACGTTTATGGATTAAGGTTTCTGGTAGGAAAAATGAAATTTTCCCTATACAATGCGGCCCCTGGAAGTGGATTTAAATTTACAGGGATTTTGCCATTGAAACAAAGTGTTTTCAATGAAGTTGATTTTATAGCTTCTCATGTCTCTGCAGAATCAACAGAACTCTGCCGAAGATACATTCATCGAATCAAAATCAATTGTGTAGAAATCCTGGAAAGTTTCGTATACTAACTTCTGCCCCAGAGAAATCCGAACAAAAAGAAAAGTTGGTGAAATACAGCAGAAGCAAAGAATATTTTCTAAATGTAAAGAATCAGCTAAAAGAGTTAAAATATTTAATGTAAAATTCCACTTCTCAATAGTTCTGAATCTAGATTTTTAAAGTCAGAAACTCTCATCCTGAACTTGACCGTGAAGTGCATTTGTATGATAAGTTAAAATTGTATGAACCTGTCACTGAAAAATTAGAGAAAAAGTATATTGCTTTTGTCAAATTTCTCGAAAAAGCCAAACTTTGCTCTATGTTTCTGTATTACATGTGTCGTGTTGAATCAGTTGAAATTCGAGGAATAATTGTTTCATTTTAAGGAAAACGAGAAGTAAAATCATGCATTAAACTTTGATGCCCCTTCTAATACATGTAGAATATTATAATAAAACTTCATTGTTTAATAAAATGAAAAAAAAAATATCTAAATAAACAACTTGTAAAACACATAGCACATTTGAAAACTCAATTTCTTCAATTGTCATTAAAGATTGAAAAAAAATCAGATTTTTTTTTTGCAACTATGTATATGCACTAGAGATTTATCACATAATACATACTATGATAAAATTTAGTTTAATTACAAAGCGTATATACGGCAATTCAAAATTCCCTTTCAGCATTTTCCATCAATTAAAGGGAATGTACTTACACTATGTTGGGGGAAAGTGTTAAGAATGAGAATTCCTGGAACTTTACCTCAATAATGAAGTTATAAATACTATCAATAAAGAAGACGTTTCGAACCTTTCTCAGCTTATTTGGAACATCATCAAGGCTTTAACAACTATGAAATTGTGTGTTAATTTAGATAATTTTGATGTCAGATACTATTGGGTGAGTGCAAAATTTCTACCCGTTTTGAGCATTGCTAATGTCAAACGGACTACGGACGTTTTGAGAACAGGAAAGTGGCTAATAACGTGTGGAGCAGTAAAGTATATATGGGCACAGCGTTTTGCCTGTAGAAATCATGCGGAACGGGAAACAACATGGCCAGCGAGAAAGACCACATTTGACATGGTTTACTTTAGGAGAATGATAAAGGCATTACGGCAGTCGGAGAATTTGGCAAGTGTATGGGGAGGATGCCGTATACGATAGCACCTGCCACCTTTGGTTTAGAAAATTCGGGGATGGAGACGGGAACTGTAAAGCTCATGCCCGCTCTGGACGCCCATCAGTGGCTTCGGACGAGGATCTAGACACAGCCATAACCAATTCCTCACATCCAACGGTCGAAGAATTAGCGAAAACCTTTTCGGTGCACAGAGCAACAATCGAAAGATGGATGCATGCGCATGGCTGCATCACCATGTTCTATCAGTGGGTACCACACCAGCTTTCATTAGGGAAACGAGAAGAGATGATCAGCACCAGTGTTAATTCGCTTTCCCGTAACAGTAGGGAATCCTTTTTGGACCGAAATGTAACGGAGGATGGGACGTAGGTACTGTACCGTAATGTGTAGCGTCGAAGGATCGTATGCCGAGTTGCACAGGGTACTCCATCGACCTCAACAGGAGGACTCCATCACGAAAAGGTTTTGTTCAGTGTATGGTGGATAGTTCAGGGAATAATCTACTGGGAATGTCCTCGCACCCAACTTAACGATCAATCCAGACCTTTACTGACGATAATTGGACAGACTGCAAGCACAACTCAGATCTAAGCGGCCAACACTCATCAATCGCAGAGGGTTCTCTTTCATCATGATAATGCAGATCTCATGTTGCTTTAAGGACTCGGCAAAAATTACTGGACCTTGATTGGAAAGTTTTACCTCACCCAGCGTATAGTCTCGACCTTGCACCTTTGACTATCATCCTTTCCGATCGTTACGCAACTCTTTCGCTTGCGGAACCTTCAGTGATGAGGAGGCTGAAAAAATGGCATTACTACTGTTTTTTATTCTAGAACAGAGACGTTTTATCGGCGTGGGAGTCACTTACTGCCAGCCAGATAGCAAGAGGTCTTACATAATGCTGGTACATACGTGAATTCATAGATACTTAACTTTTTGTGTTCTCCGCCTTTCTACTTTCGCCAAAGAACGGATAGAACTTATGCACTCCCCCAGTAATAAAAAAAATGTACTGTAAATTATTTTTAATATTATTAAAAAATACTGTGCATACATAGGTATTAAATACTTTTTAATAGTTCAAAACAATATGATTCCTCAATCTGCCCCATATCAATTTGACACTATCCCAATGTATACTGTGCAGGAGTACATTGGGACAATATTTGTCATCGTATTATTTAAATATTTAAAATTAAATGTTTAACTTTTCTGTTTATTTCAGGGCTCTAATGATTACCGACACTATACGTATTGCCAAATAGTGATATTAAGTATTAAAACAAAATCATAAGAACTTAAATATATGAGAGAAATTAAAAAGTGTACAAATGTATCCCCTTCTCCTTTATGAATTTTTGAATCAGAAAAAATATGGATAACAATCCTTATTTTATCTCGTTAGTTTTGACTGTAAATAGTAAATTTGGCTTTGAATTATCAACATAAATCCTCAGAAAGTGTTAAAAAAGAAGTTTATCGTTTGTTAAAAAGAAAAAAACTCTAATGGAATTATTTCTGAAATTGTAGAGGTACTTATATTTGACTACTGCGATTTTTGAAATGTAATAGTTGCCTTATTTAATAGCAGAACTTTGCGATGTTAGACATCACACTCTGCTGATATTAACCTTTATATCCCAAATTATGAACTTAAAAAACTACTTCCTTTAAACTTTGATATAAACTTTAATTGTGATACATTAGAAGATGAGAAGATGCGCTAAAAGAAAAAGATTTAATATTTTGTTAATTACAGTTAATTACTTAAAATGGTACATCAAGGTACCGTTTGCCCATAACTCTTTTGAAAAATTCGAGATATAGACAAAAAAAATCTACTTTTTCTTATAATTTTATGTGCGTTATTGTGTATATAACAAGATGTATATATGACTAGATGTTGATGTTGTTGGTTAATCATCAGCGAGCATTTTGTCTGAAGGAAACTCAAAGATTCATGTAAATGGTAAAAGATATTTTTAGATTTGTTTTTCCTAATCTTTAATATTTTTAAGTTCCGTTTTATAAAAATACAATATTTGTTCCAAAGAAAAATAATATGTTTTTTGCATTATTATTCATCAATGCCATATGTAAATCATGCCGCATCTTCCCCTTTATGCTTAAACGTTAAGCCTTTCCAAACGAATGTGTGTGCAGTTAGCGTAAAAAACATTTTATATTTTACTGTTTAGAACAAATCGCTCACACGATTCAGTATAATAAAATTTGTATATCAGATAACATTAATGTGTCAGAAAAATTAAGGACGAAAAATATGTATACAAAATATAGAAAAATAAATTTCATATTTTGAGTGTAATTCTAACAAGGGAACCACTTTTGTTTCTGCTCGTACATAGCATTGAGACCTGGTGCTTTTTAAAGACCTATATTTCGAAGTTTGAGAACCAATAAAATTTTTTTGTTAACCCTTTCAGGGGCACGAAGTAATAATGCTTGAATTTCTGTTTAATTACATATATATTATAAATTACATATGTACTCCATGCCTTATTTGACGAATAAAAAAAATTCTGATGGGGGTATTTTTTTGTGGGTGGTGGCTAGACGTTCTAGCCACCGCGCACTTAGGTAACTTTTTTTACTTGACATCAGAAAACCAATATTCACATATTTAAGGAATACAAATTATAATTTTGCTATTAAAATGTAGTTAGGAGGACAAATTTTGATTTTGATTCATTATACAATATAAAATGCAATACTTACTAACTTTTTTTTTTTTTAATAACAAATTAATTTACTCACAACTTATGCATACAATAATACAAAAAAATTTAAGATATTAAAACTGTTTAAAATTAGTTTGTAAACAATTTTTCATTAGTTATCATAAGAAAACATAAATTAACATATTTAAGGTATAAAAATTATAATTATGATATAAAAATATACTTATAATAATAAATTTTGGTATTGATCAATTATATAATATAAAATACAATAATTGCTTACCTTTTTCTTATAACGAAATAATCAACTAATAAATTATAGATAAAAGAATATAAGCATTTAAAAAATATTAAGTCTGTTTAAAATCAGTTTGTAAGCAGTTTAAAATCAAAGTTCAACACGTTTTATGAAAATATATCTACTTTGCATGATATTTTTGAAAACAAGTATCCCCTGTTGCTTGCATGCATAGTGGCACATTGCATTCTTTGCATAACCAACGCGATCGATGCACATCTTTTTTGTGCTACAAAGAGCACATCTTCTATATAAGCCATTTTCCGTTTTGACAGGAATATGTTTTGCATATTCAGTTCGTTCATCTACAGGAATTTGTGGTTTGTGCTGTTTTACAGGAACAGATTTGGAACTTGAGGAACGTCTCTTTATGGGTTTTTTTTGTACCGACCAATAAAAGTTCACGAATTATTTCACGCCTGAAACTTTTCATAGTTTCAAAATCACTGTTTTTTTCAGGAAGCATATTGTAAATGATATACGAATTTACAACTGTTGCATCTAAGAAGTGGAAAAAAGTCTATGCCACCATTTATGACTCTTCCTATCAATTTCGTATAAGCTTTTCAGGTGATCAAACCTATCAACAAATCGCATGTTTTATTGTAATCAATAATAGCTTGAGGGCATGATACCAGATTTATTTGACCATCCCTTTCTTTTCTCTCAACATTTGTAATGTTTGTTGCATTTTCCAAAGAAGATAATATGCATACACCTCGTTTATCTTTCCATCTAAGACAAATTATACCGTCTTCACTTGACGCCCAGTCAAAATCTCCCCTTGACAAGTCCTTTTCCGCCTTTAAGTTTTTCGGCAAATTTATCCTTGTCATGTTCACTGTTCCACAAGCGAATATGTTTTTTGTTTCTAAAAATTTGAATAAATTATAACTAGTAAAGTAGTTATCCATAAATAGTTTATGGTTGTTACCATATATTGGTTCACACAAAGTGCGAACAACTCTTTCTCCCAAATTCCTTTCTACAAGATTGCTAATCTTACCTGTGTAAACTTCAAACTGGCTAGCATATCCGCTTTCATTACAACGCATCCATACTTTATAGCCTCTCTTTATCGGCTTCTTAGGTAAATATTGTTTCAAAGAAGAACGTCCTTTGAATTTGACCATTGATTCGTCAATAGCTTGATTTTGAGAGGGCCTATATAATGAAAGAAACTTTTCTGATAAATGATTTAAAAATGGGCGTAGTTTGTATAACTTATCATAATTATCAGTTCCTTTTTTTTGGTTGCAAAGAATTATCATTAATATGCAAATGGGACAAAATCCACCCGAAACGTTTTACTGACATTTGTTGCGATATATATTGATCATGCAAGTCGGGAGAGCTGGACCAATAATCTCTATAGCTTGGTAAACGTTTTATTCCCATGAGTAGATTCATTGCAATAAATCTTAAAAATTCATCAATATCTAATGCAGTGAAAGATTTTCCCAACTGTGTAGCATATAAATTTGATTGAAAGACTATATCTTCCAATAATTTCATGCTAATAAACATGAAAAATATTCCAAGTGGTGTTGGATTTTCAACATCTAGGATCTCAGTTGCAGGACCACTTTCTTCAATGAATTCTGGAACAGAGCGGCTTCTGAAATTTTTGCTCCAATTTACACCTCCTCTGGAACAACTAGGGCCTTCTAATTCATTGATTTGTTCATCTTCAGAACTGGAAGAAATTTCTTCTTGAGGTAAATTTTGAATATATTCTTCCTCACTATCACTGTTGTCAGACACAGCAGATTCATCATCTGAAGTTAATTCTTCAAATAGAGCAATAGCCTCATCTAACGATAAGCCTTTTCTAGGCATTATTGCTAATATATCAAATTATATCAATTTTAAGTATTTATAAAATGTATGAAATGAAAACAAGTAAATTAGAATGCTACAGAAATAAAATCTATCTCGAAAAAGCACGATATAAGAACGAGAGTGAAAGACAACCTCAGTCTGAGCTCTAAACAGAAAAACTGAACTGTTTTCTATAAAAGCCTCTTATCTCTTTGATTTTTCATTTTTTTATTTACATCCCACCATTCCCCTTTGTTTATATTCACCACCCTTCAATAACACAAATTCCGCCTCTCTGTTTATCGCAAAGAGAAAGAAACGCACTTCCGTTCCCCAGCAGAACAATAATTTTCCTAAGAGAGCGGTGGCTAGACGTTCTAGCCACCACAGAATTACTCTCAAAAATCAAACTAAAATTATTTATACTAGATTGTGTGTTACTCTAATGCATTGAAAAGGTCAATAACAGTATATATACGCTACCATAGTTTTTTTTATACATAAAGCAATTAAAGAAATTAAGAATAAATAAACTTCGAAAATTTTTCTCTCGACATGATCATTTCAAAAATTTTTTTCATATTATGTTTAAAAGCTGGGTTAGTGCTGCCATCTCTGTTTTCATTTTATAAGTATTGGCTGACTTTTCGTATAGGTGGTTAATCAATCTAGCCACTGCACTCCTAGAGAAAAATTTCTAAAGTTGGTGGATAGACGTCCTAGCCACCGCCCCTGAAAGGGTTAAAATGATATTTCTCGATTTTACAGCAGCATGACATTCTCAAAATGCAATTTTCGAGACCCCTTATCAGACTATTAGCATTGAAGTTTTTTAAAGAAAAGCATTTAAAGATGAAAATTTGTTAATAATAAGTATAAAATACTGAAAAAAAGATTAAAAATTCCTTCGAAAACCCACGAATTTGATTTTGAAATATTGCAGTATTATATTCACATTTTTGGCGGGGAAAAAGTTGTCTGTTTTGTTTTCGAAAGTAGAGCTTTCCGGTAACTCTAGCCAAATGTCATAGCTGTTTTTCTTGCGTGATGACTGCTTTGAACTTCAGTAGAATTTGTAATGTCCGACCTAATTAGCAACAGTTATTTTTATAAATTGTGCATAAATATTAATTTACTTTATGATTATTTTTAACAAAGGATCATTTAATACAGCAACATTTCATTTTAAACATTCGAAATTTTATTCCACTCGATACCAAAACAAAATAGTTTGCTTATTTTGTATTTCACAAAAAAAAAAAAAAAAGATTTCAATGATCTTTAAAGTTTTTATAGTAATATATTTACTATTTATATATTTATCGTCTGCATAGAAAGAAAAGAAAAATCAAATTCTTGTTTCTTATGCTATCAATTATCAAACAAACCGCAATCTGATATAATTCTAATATCTAATGCCCATTTACTCCGAGGATAAAGCGGGTGTAAAAATTGTATCGCCATATTTAGCGACTTAACTGACTTTTGGCGTGAAATACACGAATAAAACTGTAATAATAAAAAATTAAAAGTATAAAAAGTATATAAAATATGATTTTAAAAGAGAAATTTTATCGGTTCTCTACCTTTTAGGTATAAGACTTCAAAATGCACGAGATCTCGATGCTAGGAGAGAGCAGCACCAAAAGTGGTTCCCATTTAAAATCAATTAAATGGAAGTGATGTAGTTCAAAATAATAGAACATGAGTGAAAACTCACGCGTCAATCATAGATCATGAAGCACTTCCTAACGCTTCCGGAATACGTAAACAAAATTTTGCCGTTTAATACAAGGTGCGACCATTATTTTCAAGGAGTGATCTAATAACTCCAGATTTGAAATCATATTTATTTAACATGTTACGAAGTAACTCCGATCTACCGTAATGCAGTTCTGTGCTCGGCTGTATACGTTTCGAAAACAAATATTATAATCCTCATTCGGAATGCTCTTTAATGTGGATGTCACCGTTTTTTCGATGGCTTCGACAACCTCAAATCTTGTTCCCTTCAGCGAATCATTAAGTTTTGGAAACAAGAATAAGTCTGACGGTGCTATGTCCTTAGAGTATGCAGAATGCTGCATCTCCACTACATCATGCTGTGCAAAAAACTGCTTCAATGGAAGGCCTAGCAAAGTCTTTCAAAAGCAGCCAACTCTCATTCTGTTTTTAACGATGCCTCACTCAGTGAACTCGTTGTAGAAGTATGGCAAGAACTTCTGGTAAAAACTATCCACTGACAATCTTGTCAGAGAGAACAAATTCACAATTAATTAGTCTTTCTCTATCGAAAAACGCGATTAACATTACTTTGATTTAGGATTTTTGGAACCAATTTTTTTTTCTGTCTTGATGAGTTTAGAGACCGCCATTAGGAGCTCTCTTATTTTTTAGAGTAATATTTATAGCACGAAGAAAAATCTCCCTTTACAATCGAATCGAGGAACGCAAGATCAACGTTAGCATTGTCGATGAGTTCACCGCACGTGTTCATTCTGAATTTCTTTTGTTCCTCCGATAAATAGTGAGGAACGAATCTTTAACAAACCTCGCGTTTTTCTAGGTATTGTGTAAACATTTGTCAAACATCCTCCTTCGAAATGTTCAGTTCGATGGCGATTAACAAATTAGTCAATCGGCGATCCGAAGTCACAAGCTGATGAACCTTCTCAATTGTTTCTGGCGTCCGGGCATCCAGTGTGCGCTTCGACGCTTTCATGGCCGTCTTGAAAACGGTTAAAGCATTCAAAAGTGCATGACTGGATAATGCTTCTTCTCCGTACACTTATTCCATTATTTTATGGTTTCTGCAGCAGTTTTTCACAATTTGAAGCACAATTTAATGTTTATTATCTGCTTCATATCGACTTCGCAAACGAAAAATTAACAGCTAGGTTTTAATACGTATTTCTAGGTCAACCATTTGCTTCTGAAGGGCGCCGACTTCATTGAATATTCGCAGATAGACGACCTTTCAATCATGCAAGCATTACCGCGTTCTCACGATATTCAGTTCTCGTTCAGATATGTCAGTAATGAAAATTTAATGGTCTCACCTTGTAGGTTCAAGATAAAGGGGAAAAAAATAGGAAATGGATATCTCATTTTAAAACCGAATTTGAATAATTACTGCACGTAGCCGGATGGGTACTCCAATTTTTTGTGCAGCTCTGTATATGAACTATATGTTCGTTTATATTCTATACAGTATACTAAAATTTAGAATAGCTAGAAAAATTATAACACAGTTTAAAATTAAACTTTTGCAATTTCTACCAACTGACAGAAACGTACTTGAATTATTGCGTACGACACTGTATATTAGCTTCAGAGTTTTATGCACGCCAAAAACAAAGCTTAAGTTTAATTCATGCAAAAAAATCCCTTAAAACTGATGAAATCACACTTCCAGGAATTACTATTCACAGGCGACCATGTATCTACTACATTTCTATGATTTAATTTAAATCCTACAAACTTCTATTATTAGCACACTACAGGTAGAAGAGTTTGAAATTGCATGACACACATTACAAAGCACATTTAAACAATTCACAGTCATTCTCAGTACAACTTACGAATTATTTTGTGTAGCACTGTATATGGTCTACAGAATTTATACACACCATGTAGTATGCAAAAATTTAGTTAACTTTATAACGCACATCATATTAGAAAAAGTATTCTCAGCAATCATCCGTAAGATAATCCTTAAAGTACATGTAAAATAACTCAGAAATTTAGTAAAATACAACGACTGATGATTATTCATGAAAATTTTGGGAACACATCGTTTTGGCACTAGAAATGAAGATCCGATTAGTCCCTTAAAAGTAAAGTTATTTTACCCTAATTATGAGGGTGTGGCGAACGGGGATGGGGAGGTTACCTGAGGAAGGGGTAAAAAATCTAAATTTTATAGGCAGGTCAAGTGGTGTGTCATTTATTATGTATTTTTTAATACTGAGTCGAATGAAGCCACCCGAAAGCCCATGCGATCATATTTTTTTTTTGTTTTACAAAATTACGGAAAGTTTTATGAATACAAAGTCGACAATTTTTATAATTTGTGCAGGTAAGACAGGTTCTTATTATAACAAATGATAGACATTTACGAAAATATTGGCAGAACATCGTTACGGAACTGAAAATGAAGATCTGATGAGTCCCGGAATAATAAGGTTGTTTTAGTGTGGGGTTTTTTTTTTGGGGGGGGGGTGGTGTAGCAAAGGGGGAAAATAATTCTCGGAGTTATTCAACTTACTTTAACTAGGGTAAGGGGTCTCAGGACTCTTAAAGCTTTAAAATTTTCGAAATTTTAATTTTTTTAGATATTAAAATACTATCTTTTCTGAACATTTTGGTATAAATGTTTCCTTGAAATTCCTATTAGAACAGAAGTTATGGCTTTTAGAAATATACACGTTCAATAGCCGAAGCGGCGTTTCAGAAACTTTGAAGTCAATTTTCTCCAAATGACGTTTTTGGGCATAACGCGCACGATATCTGAAAAAATTCAGATTTTTTTTCATGAAATTTTCAAAACACATGTTTCAAGTTAGTCTGTATAAACTGAACCTAAAATTTCCTTCTTATTGTTCAGAAATATATTCTTTATAGGTGATTATACTGTTGAAATTTTCTAAATTTTGCATTAGCTAAATACAAGTTTGTATTAAAAAAAGAAAAATGATTTAAATACAAATTTATTTAGGTTCAGAGTAATTATTAGAATGTGAAGCATAAATAGGACCCAAAATTTTCTTTCTACTTGCAAAATTTATTTTGTAATCGTGCGCATAATCTGTTATGCCGATTTTCCGATCGTCAAATGTCTGACATTTTGGAGCCCACTGTAAATTCTAATTCTGCATCTTGTAATTTTTCAAATACATGAAATGAAAGAACATACTTACATCTTTCATCCCAATATAAAATTTTGTCTTAAAATAAATTACATTTTAAGATATTATATGTTGAAAATGCTCTTTTTTTTCGATTTTTTTCAATTTTAAGAGTCCTGAGACCCCTTAAGTGCGGAATCGTTTATTATGTATTTTTTTTTAAATTCTGAATCGAATGATACCATTCTCAAGTCCATATGACCATTCGTTAGAAAGTTAAACAAGTTTATGAATACAAATTCATGAATGATTTTATGAATATACGGATTTTGATAACTTTAATAATCTTAAAGAAAACTCAGACTATCCTGATTTGAATTATTCCTATTTTGAGGACATTAAATGAATTTGAGTTTATTTGATATGATATAAAGTACATGTTTTCTGCATAAAATACATGTAACAAAGCTCTGCTCAATAATAAGGTATAATTTTTTATTTGTCATGAATTATCTCCTCGACGTGCGAATGGCGTTGTTTGATTAAGAATTAAATATATATATATATATATATGTAACAAACAATCCCCCACTCACCAAAATGATAAACGTTGAATTCATCTACACCGAGTCAAAATGCCCCTTTTATACACCCTCCCCTAAAAAAAGAAACATTAAAAAAAAGTTATTTTAGGGGGACTCATAGTATCTTCATTCCTAGTGCCAAAAGGATGTTCCTTATAAATTTTCGTGAATAACCATCAGTTATTATTATAAAACCATATCTCCATATAGTCTAGTTTATTCATCTCCATATAGTCTAACTGTTGAATTTGCATTTATAAAAATGCCATAAGTTTGTGCAAAATGATCTTATCGACTTTTGGATCGTATTGTACAATTCATTATTAAAAAAGCATAAAAAGCGATACCCTTTTTCTTACTTAATATATGTTTTTAATTTCCCCACTCGCTGGTTTAAAAACTCTCCTACTTTGCTATACTCTCCCTAAAAAAAAAGATTAAAGGAACTTGATTTTAGTAACATCGGAACTTTCTTTCTAGTGCTAAAACGAAGTTGAATGGTAAATGGCCATCAATTGCTTAAGAGAATCCCCTATTTTACCTATAACATTAGCCACATACTTCCGATGGAGTTTTGTATCTGAATTCTTTTTCATCGTTGAAAATGAACAATAAATGCGATGCTAATCATATCCATCTGCAAGCACCTTGTTGTAAACTTTAGTATTATGCATCAATTTCGTCATACGTGAAATAGTTCAATATAATTAAATTATTCTGCGAACAGTTTTTCACCGTAGAACAATACATAAACATACTTTTTGGAGTGGCCCTTTAAATGAATGATGAACGCCTTGTACTACATGTACTACAGAAAGCATGTTTTGAGCTCTTCAGAAATCCATATCAATTTCATTATGTTTGTATTAGAGTAACATCATTAAAATAAGATGCAAATTACTTTTTCTTAGAAAATAACATAGCGAAATGCTTTTAAGTTCCCCTGTACGCAGACATTAAGACCTACACATAACACATTCTATAATATCATATTTCAGTGTCGATCAATGATTCATATACATTCCATTCTGTTTAAATTATATAACGAAAAAAAATCACCACAAATGATTTTTTCCAAGTGCCATAATGTAACGAAATAGTCTAAATTTACTATTAATACTAAATAAAATAGGTGTTTCTATCCAACGTACACTTTATTCGCAAATTAAAAGTTAATATTGAACACAAATTGTTTCTGCTTATTTGTATTTTAGAAAAAAAAAAATATACTCATGAACGTTTTAAGGATTAAACCGAAACGTTGAGATTTATTTTATTCATATGTTTATTTTACATCATCTTTTAAACATATTTTATTTAGTATTACATATTACAACACAAACACCTTAATTATTATGAATTATATTGATGTTACATATTTCATTTCCGATATAGAACATATGCTATAGCAAAACTCAATAACATATATAAAATACATGTAAGTCCGAGTATGTTTGCGCCAGTTAGAGCGCGTACAGACGGCGGACAGACAAACCGAAGTCATAACCCCTGTTCAACTAGTTTGGGAAATGTTAAAAGGAATCAATAATATGTGCGATTTTATACAACATTTATCAAATATTTATTCTGAAATAAACATTTTTTTAAATGTTTTTTATGTTATCAAAGTTTACTATGCTAAAAAATACTTTTCAATAAGGAATGTAATGATACTTTCGGTTTTTTAAGAAACATAATTCAAACATTTCAGAAAATCCTTTTAGGAAATTCTTAAAATTGTGTATAGCATTTCCACATTTATCAAACTTTTGACATTTTTGAAGTGCATACTTCAAAAAATCTTATCCAGTTACATTTATATAAATGACATTTTTGGTGCTTTCGGTACTAGAAGTAGAAAGATTGTTATCCTAACAAGCTATGTATTTCTACCTTTGGGAATATTTTCTGGAAAGTAAATTTAATGTCCATATACTATATATTTTTACTTTCATTCAGATGCAAATGCATCTAAAATTTTGAGAAAAGAGAACTTTCTGAAAGATACGAAATAATTCTACTTTATCTCAAATATAATCTGTAACTCTGTATCATCTAATGTAAGCATGCCCCAGAAATATTTTCTATACATTTATAAAAATCAAACACTTTTTAGAAAAAATAAATCCTATTAGAAATATATATTGTACGCAAACAGTTAAACGGCATTAATGCTTAATAGTTTTTATACGATATATTCCAATATGTTTAGTTGAATAATTAGAAATATGTTTATAAATATTTAAAAAAAATATTGAAATATTTCAATGTTTTAGTTAAACAAGAATTATAAATATATTTTAGAAATTTGAGGATGCAAACCACCAATGTTTTTCCGTTCTTATATAAAAAGAAATTGAAAAGTAGACGCGTTAGAGCCTACTAAAAAAAATACGTATGTGAAATATCAAAATATAAAATAAAACTACATAGTATAATATAATAAAAACTAAAATAACATTTTCGGTTTTGAATGCTCATCTTCAGTAAAAAATTATTATGATTTCCTGACTTAAACAAGCTAAAATTTACTTTAATTAAAATTATATAAATAAATCCACTCTATTAATAAATAAACAAGTGCTAGTTACATATTAGAAAATATATATAGAAAAGATAGTCGTGACTCGTCATTAAAAATGCAGATGACACTTCCAGAATGAGCTAAATATGCATCTGTATACTTTGATGAATATTTCCATTGAAGGACTATTTACAAGATAGAAAGAGCTCGTCTAAGAATACAGTACAGATGCATACATGTCTTATTCATCTTTATACACCACTGTTACAACCGACACACAAAACGGTTGCTCCCAATCAGCTATAAACTTTCTCTCTGTGACAAAATCTATAACCTTCTCGCACAAACCACATCTTTTTAGTTCGTATTTGTGCCACTCGCAAACGAACATCTCCAGGTCTGAACATTCTACTTCTCTTGCATGAGCTACATGCTCGGATCCGATGAGACGGCGGCGGTGCGAACAACA
This sequence comes from Maratus speciosus, assembly GCA_963932465.1. Taxonomy (NCBI): domain Eukaryota; kingdom Metazoa; phylum Arthropoda; class Arachnida; order Araneae; family Salticidae; genus Maratus; species Maratus speciosus. Next base: position 292,897,425 of record OZ010795.1, on the reverse strand, counting down.
ACAAGCTTTAACATCGTCTCATAGTTTTTTTTAAGTAAAATTTTCAACAGTTTTCGGCAATCCTGACGAGTCGGTCAGTCTCAAGCGACACCTTGATTCGCCGGAAGGATCCGCTTGTACAACTGGAAAGATTTAAAAACGAGAGCTGAATAAGTTCGTTGACTGAAAAAGTTAACAATACACTTTGGACCGTCAAGGGCTTAATTAATAATAAAACACATACTATAATACATGTTAAAACACACACACACACATAAATAACGCCTGCATTCAACAGTTAAAGGTATATATATTATACAGAGATACATACGATAAATACAATAAACCCAACTGGAGTGAAAAATTAGCCATAGCCGAGAATCGAACCCTGGCTGGTGACTTCCCCAACGTGGTTTATTAGTGAGAAATTTCAGACCCGGGTATCGGCCGAAGTAGCTCAGTGGTTAGAACAGCAGTCTTGTTTACTGTGCTTTCGGGATCGATTCCTGGCTTTGGCTAATTTTTCACTCCAGTTGCGTTTATTGTATTTATTGTATGTATGTCTGTATAATATTAATATATACCTTTAAGAGCTAAAATAGTTCTTTTTTTAAGAAAAATATTCGTCATAAATACTTTTAATGTCATTAACAATCATCACGTGTTTATTTACAATTTTTCTTTGTCTTAGTCGTTTCTTTTTATTTCACATTCCACAAAATTTCACATTTCTTCGGAATTATTTTTGTCAAAATCATTTTTAAGAGTCAGCCCGGTGATTGTGTCATAATCTGGGATATTTTTTTCTTTTTTAACGGCGTCTACCTTCATCAGTCTACGGCTTCGTGTACTCGGCGCAAGTAGTTGTGACCGTTGAACCTTTTGTAAGTACAACTTTCTTCGCATCGTAGATAGCATTAATTTTTTATTTATGTCTTTGTAAGGACCTAAAGATTTTGATTTTAATTTCAAACCTGGACCTTGTTGTGTGCGATTTATAGTAACCATATCGTTGAGTTTAAATTTGTTAGTCTTTCTTCGCCACTTGTTGTACATCACTTATATGCATATATCACTTCGCTCGATTACCTACAGACAATTTGAACAGGACAGATATTATAACAGAATTTAATAGCTCGACCTGGTCGTTCGCTTTTGGTAGACCCGTGATAATTGGAATATCTTGAATATTTTCTCCGATACAGTAATGTTCAATGACTTTTTAGGTAAATACGGGACCTTTATCCGAAATTATACTAAAAGGAAATCGAAAAACAGTTTTTGAGATTTCTAATTTTGAAAATACTTCTACAGCATACGTAGATTTTGTGGGACACATAAACAAATTTTGTGAAAGCGTCAATGACCGAGAAAATATATTTGTAATTTTTGTTCGTACTCTCTAATGGACCTAAGTGATAAACAAGCTACTTATGTAGCCAAGATTCTTCTTTTTCTATCGGGTGTAGCAAACGTTCTTGTTTACCACATTTTCGATGAATTAAAATACAGGAAACGCAATTTCCTATACACTTCTCATTTTTTGTTTAACTTTAGAGTGTAGAAATCATTCTCCAAATACTTTTCTGTTCCTGCGACTGCATAATGACCCTTTTTTGTGAGTGGCATTAATTATATTCATTTGCATTTCGTCTGGGAGAACTAGCATATCATAACCATCGACGTATTTATAAAGAACTATATTTTTAACTAAATAATCATTATGAGAATTTATTTCCGAGTTTTCATTTATGATTTAAATATGCTCATTTCTTGAGCATGGATATTTTTTTAAGTTAAGCTGTCTTGTATTGCCATACCAATAAAGTGTAATTACGCATCTACATTTCTCATTTTTTTGCCGTGTGTATGTTCAATAGTATAATCGAAATCATATAACATTATCGTCCTCCTAGCTATTTTTGTACTCATTTCTTTCTTATCCACAGTCATTTTAAACGCATTTCAGTCAATTATAATTTTAAATGGAATACCTGACAAATACACTCTATTCTTTTTTTTCAAGTCTTTTATAACAGCTAAAACCTCCATTTTAAAAATAGCATACTTTTGTTTAGCCTCGGTGGGATTTTTACAGGAAAGATTACGGGCTGCCTGCTCGGATCCCATGAGACGGCGCTGCAAACGACAAGCTTTAAGAGCGTCTATATAGTGGAGTAGATAAAAATCCTAAGTATGCATAAAAGTTTGCTAAAGATTGTTTTCTTTCTAATATTTTAAATAACCAGCCTATATAAAATATTAATTCCATATTTGTTTTTAGTTATTTTAATAGTTGCTAGACAAATTTCAGGATAATTTGCTTCATGAAAGAATGTAACATTATAGGAATAAATAAATAGATTTTTTCTTTGAAAATGATATTTTGTGTATCTTCCAAAATGTACATTTGGAAATAATTTAGCAATAATTCGTCTGTGAATATTGTTAAAATAAAATTAAAAACAAAGCAAAACAAATAATAACATACAAAAATATCACATTACATATTTATCATAAATCTTTACAATAGTAATTTTAAAGCAAAGTGTCTTCATAGCTGACAGTGTACGATGTGGAAAAAGACAAATGTTTCTTAATCTACAAAAAATATAACTACTAAAAAAATTACATCTATGGATTTGCCAAAATTTAAATATAATTATAATCCCCATAAACTAATATATTTTGCATATTCAAAGAATAATTTATTATAAAAAAAAGTATATTTTGCTCTCACTGATTTTCATAAACATCTCTAAGTAGATTTTAAAGTGTATTAATCAGTTTTCTGCAACAGGGATATCATTCTTTAGGATTTATTATTTCTCAAATAAACTTTTTAAACTGCGTAATTGAATGCAATTATAACAAAATTATAAATTTTATCATTTTTAACACTTTTCAGCGTAGTTGAAAAGTGTTTATGAATGCTGTTTGTCTGTCCGTTTATCTGTCTTCTGTCTTTCCGTCTGTCTGTCTATCCATCTATCTGTCCGTCTGCCCGTGTTCTTACTCGCGTAAGTACAGTCCGATAGCTATGATATATGTTATCGTGGTTTACAATGGCTTGTTTGATATCGTAAATGAAGTATCTATTACTTTGGGTTCTCCACTCAAAAGAATTCTGCCACATTACGTCTATGGAAAAAAAAAAAAAAAAAAACGTTTGCCGTGAATTTTAATGATATTATAGAATTTTAATCATTTTGAAATTTATATACATCCCTGAGGTGTGCTATAAGATAATTACTATAGGATATGGTGCCCATAGAACTTTTCGTTCATTTACAGGGAAACACAAAAAAATACCACTAAGAAAATGAGCAATAATTCAAATATTGAAGCCTACGAACAATAATTTCAGAAAGTGCGTTTTCAGTCGTGGTATGCGTTTTTAACTAATTTTTAAAAAAGTAATTGGTATGTATAAATTATATAGTTCCTATACAGAGTCGCAAAAAAGTTTTCAATAACATCAGTTTACTGGCGGAAATTGCTGAGTGGAAATTTTCAATTGTGCTATACGTTTAACTGAACTAAATCGTAGTATACTATCTAGTATGCATACATATCTATAGATCATATACAGGGCTGCACAAAACAAAATCGTTTATCATAACGACTATTAATGGTAATAGCTGAAATGTGATTTTAAAAAGCGTTATACGTTTTCCAATATGTTCATTTAGACAACATGTTTCACTTTAGTAAACGGTGATACTTCTATAGTATTCTAAATGTGTGTTAAAAGTGTTTCATTATCTATGTTGTACGCATGATTTTTCGTTTTTGTTAGTTTGTAAAGTATGTTTGTTGAACATGATTTTTAGGGTTCCGTACTTAAAAAGTAAAAACGGAACCGTTATAAGATCACTACTGTGTCTGTCTCTCTGTCTGTCACAGCCCTTTTACTCGCAAACTATGCAACGGGCAAAGTTCAAATTAGGGGAAGTAATAAAGACTACTGACCCACATATTTACAGGATTATAAATATTCATAAATATATTTAAGAGAAATATAGAGGGGATAATTAAGTTACTTGAAAAAAAAATCTTTTATTTGTATATCGTGTGGGGAATCGCGTAAAAGCTTTTGTAACGCTAAAATCAAAAATATATTTCATTTAATTTTAGGTATTATATTTTCAAAGTTATGGTGGAAAATGTAGTGAAAAAATATGTTCCGCCCCATCTAATTCCGAATCTATTGAAACAAAAATTATGAAAAAAATAGAGGTAGTAGACATTAATTTAAAACTTGCAGGAAAATTATAGAAATTACCCTAGGTCCCATTGCTTTTGAGAAAATTGCATTTTCCCGTTACACTCAAATTTCAATTTACGGGCTTCCGCAAAAGTGTTGAGCAGAGCTGGATGTACGATTATCGTAGCAAAAGTAATTATCGTAGCAAAAGTATAAAAGCATTTTTGATCATGAATTTCGAAAAAAAATCATCGGTAATTAGCCGAGATATTAACCCTTAAAGACACGGCCCGTTTTGACATACATAATGGCATGGACGGCGTACTTTATGCTCCATCGGCTTTTAAAGCCTAGATAACAAATTTTAAGGATATATTTATGTAATGCATTGCCCAGTATCAGTATAAAAGCTATAAGCGTCAAATTGTTAAAAACAGACTAATTTAATGAGAATTAATCATACAAATACTATGGGATACGCGACTAGTTTCCATTGAGTGGCTGCCTGAATACACCTACTATGTCTTTAAAGGTTAACTAAAAACATATATGGAATAACAAATATACAGAATAGCTATATTTGCTATCATTTAGGTTCCATATATCTTTGAACTTTCATGGTATATCCATATATACTTTTCTAGTATACAGGGTGCAAAGGAAAGTCCCTTTAACCTGAAAATACTTTTGAACGGAGAGAGCTATAACTGTGCTAGTGAGGCAACATATAGTAAAGCGACTACGCCCGATTTAATGAAAACGACAGCAGCGCTCCCGAGTGGGGAAATTTTGAAGATAGCCACTGGAAATCGAAAACGAAAAGAGATAGGTCAAAATTTCCAGATAGGAAGATTTAGAGCATCAATAAATTAATAGAATACGCCTTTTGGATTACATGGGTAATATAAATATTCGCATGTTTACCCAAAAATGTCCAAAATCGATGCACTCCATTTTGTGTAAACTTTTGAATGGTATAGTCAGAAGTATAAAGAAATACGCACAATTTATGCTATACATACGTACTTATCTCAATACATTTTGATAATATCACACATACACAAAAAAAAGACAAACTTCTCACAGTGATAAAAAGTTAATATTCAGTATGTTCGAAAAGTTCGCCATTGCTCACGATACACCTTTGTATTCGTGAGAGTATTTCTGCCTGTACATTCTCAGCATGGAACGTCTGTTGGAAGCCTCTTCAATACGACAACATAGATTTAATCCTTTCGAGGGCAATGGCTAGACGGTCTAGCCACCTAATTTTAATTCTTAAACTTTCAAATGGCACCAAGAATATTTTAATAAAATTTTGCTTTTGTAAGGAAAGTGCAAATTAGCGGGGTTTTGTTTTCTGAGAAATTCGTTTGAATATACTGGTGTCAGTCAATTATTTCATCAGTTTACGAACAGAATTTTTCTTGTCCTGAAAGGGTTATTTTAAAGTTTTAAATGCATTGGAAGTTAAATCTTTACAGACATTATAGCACAGTACAATGTCACAATCTGCAGTTGTGCACTGCTTCATTTTCGATATGTGAATAGGCAAAGTAGAATCGTCACTCATCGATTTCGGACATTTTTGGGTATGCAGGGGACGATTTATCTTATGCGTGTGAACCAAATGTTGTTTCGCACTAATTAATTGATGCTCTAAATCTTTCTAATTGGAAAATTTGCTCTACCTATTTTCGTTTTTGATTTGCATGGCAATCTCCCAAATTCCGCCACTAGGGGTTCTGCTGTCATTTGCATTAGGTCAGGCGTAGTCGCTTTACTGTACCGTTACCTCACTTGTACAGCTGTAGGTCTCTCCGTTCGCAAGTATTTTCAGGTTAAATGGAATTTCCTTTCCACCCTGTATACTTTACACACCAACCCTACGTTGTGTAGTGTTTACAAAATCTTATTATTATTTTAGCAACGTTATTGTTTTAATAATACACTTACTAATTCATATATTATTGTACGGAACCCTCTGTGCTCGAGTAATACTCCCACTTCAGCGTTTATTTTAATTTCAGAATTGTTAGCATCCTAAATACACATATTGTGTTTTGAGAAAACTGATTTACAAACTGTTCGCGATACTACTACTAAAAACTTTGTAAAAGTTTCTGATAATCAGTGACAATACAATAAACTTTGGATTTACAAATGATTTTATGTTCAATTAATAACGGATAATCTCTATTATAATTTTTTGAACTTTAAGCATCGCACATTTTCAATTTTTGTAAAGTCGTATTGTTGGAAAAAAGTACTTTTAAATGCAATTTGTTTGAAAACTGCATCTCAATTTATTTTTGATTTTTTTTAGGGTTTTTTTTTTTTTTTTTGTAGTTTTTTTTTTTTTTTTTTTTTTTTTTTTTTTTTGTAGTTTTTTAGCGCAATGTGTTTACTGTTGCAAACTGAAGTTCTCCATTTCTGTAGAAAATAAAGGAAAAATATTTGGGGAGAGTAACCATATCTTTTTCCCCTCATTTACCATAACAAATGAAAAAAATAATATAGGTGCAATTTTGAAAAGAAAAAAAAATAAAAATGAATAATTTCTGATAAATCATGGAGCTATTACAAACTATATTTAATTTTAAGTATCTATATTTACGTTACATATAAATGAAGGTATATGAATAATTAGATAGCCGATTTTTTTTGAGCGGATGCAAATCACGCCATGAGGCGTGATCTTTAAGTTTTAACACTGAAATATGTTTTGTACTATCTATATTTATATATATGTATAATTATTTTTTCGTCTGGGGTGAAACTAAAATCTGAAAAAGCAGAATTCCTGTTTTTTTTTTTTTTTTTTTTTTTTTTTTTTTTTTTTAATTGTACGCTTCTGTTTGCGTTATATACTATTTTCCTAGATTAAGAAACGTCTGTCTTTTTTTATAATGTTGAAAGATGTCTGTAATTCTGAAAAACTCTTAAAAACACTCTTTTAAAATAATTTATTCCATGTATTTATATTGCTCATTGTTTGTATTTATGTTACTGTAAAATCAAACTTAAAAACATTTTATATGCTAAAAAGTTCGTTAAAAATGAAATAACGCGAAAATAAAATTTTTGAACATGAAAATCAATATTTATTTTATTAAAACATACTAACTTTTTTAATCTTTTGATGCATTTTTTAAAATAAATAACTACATCTACAATAAACTATCGGCTATACGATGTCTAGTATGCTTTTTGTTTAGGCAAGAGATCAGAAGTTCATAAGACGGTCATAAGAGAAAAATTTCAGTTGTGCGTAAACATTAAAATATTTGTAAACTCTGGGTTAGTCAGAAAGAAACTAAATAAGTGCGTTGAACGGTCATAAAATATATGTTGCTGGAGTCCAATTCTCAAAGCATATACTTGTATTTGAATATTAACCTTGTCATGAAGGCTTCATTTCTTTGAATGTGTAATTCTTAGTAAATGGTAATTCCACCAAATTGTTTGCTCAAACAAAACTCATCAACATGTTTGCCTTATTGCCAGTCAAATATATGCGAATATGAAATTAAGTTATTCATTCGCTGAAGATAATTTTGACTCTGACAGTGAATTGTAAAACATGTTAAGCACAATTTTTTTTCTAGTTTTCAAATTCATATGACATACTAATTTTACTATGGATGATTCAAAGTCCAAAGTGTACTTCATATAGACAAAAAAAAATTATTGTTAAATTATAATAGTACATTTTCAAGTGTGTGAAAAATGTCTGTGGCAGAATTCGAACTAGTAATAACTTGGAGGACGGTACGAATTCTTTACCGACTGAGTCATTCCGGATGAATCTGGAGGGCTAGTTCACCCAGCTAAAATTTCATGATCACAGTATCTCTTTTGTTATCTGAATCAGCTGAACAGAATAAATCGAAGGTTATATTTGGAACTGCAGTAAACCCTGCATGCGTAATTATACGGAATAAATTTTTAACATAACTATTAATTGGTAAATAAATCATTACATTATCTGTGGCTCGAAATCTGGCCTGGACATATTTTACCCACCTGAAAATTTACTATTGTAATTGTTTATTTACCAGTTGAATAATTTTGATAAAACTTAATCAATTGACAAATGCCTATATTTTATGTAGAATTATTATGTAGAATTATAGTAGGATATAATTTGCACTTTAAGGATACTGAAGCATACAACTGATTTATATTAAACATTTACATATAGTAAATTAGGCTAATTAATTCACTAAATTGTCCTCAACCAATTTTTATTCTCCTAAACTGCATTTTATATATAGCAATGAAGTACTTCCTTTATCGAATTTTAGTACTTTGGTATTTTAAAAGCGAATTCAAAAAGAAATATTTTACATTTTGATGAAACCAGATGGTCAAACAGTCAATGATAAATGCAAGAAAAAGCTGTGCTATTAGGATAGTACATGTTGACTGCATTTGTTGTTTATATAATTGTTATACTTCTGATAGTTAAGTTTTGTAATTGAAAATTACAATTTCGTTTTGGACCATTAAATTAAGGACACTAGTGAATTTAAAATCCGAATCTAACTTGCACAGCATTTCACAGATTTTTGTTTATTCGGTTTCGTAGCCGAAATCGGCGCCAAACAAGAATGATGTTTGCATCAATATACAGTTTTAGCTGATTGAGTATTAATGAAATTAATTTTTATCAAAACGAAAGTCAGTTGTCTTTATACGACATTTTTTTTTGTATAGGGTAACTATAGGATACATGGCCGTAAAGGTGAGATGGCCAGTCTAAATATTTCGAAAGTTTGATCTTAGATTGCAACAGCAACATAAACATTGTTCGTGAGAAGTAGTTCTACGAGGTAATTCATTGCGACGTGCGGTTGTGTTTTTCGATTATAAAAAGGTAAGTGTAATTTTAATGTTTATTTAATTTAGTGATTGATTTTTTTTGGACTTAGGTATCTGAATGTTTTGCAGTACGTGGTTTTTTTTTTTTTTTTTTTTTTTTTTTTTTTTTTTTGTATGGACTTTAAATACATGTATATAATCTGATATTTCTTCTAAGCCTGAAACAAAGACGTGCAATGGCTATTGATGCTTTAAATTAGGCGACCATCATTCCTTCAATTTGAGGAGAGATGTCCACATGAAATCGAGGAGAGATCGCCACCATTAATCAATATTTCAAAATTATAAGAAGTGAGGATTTTAACTATATATATAACGATATATAACGTTCATGTTTATAATTTTATTGATATAATTGTTTACATTTTAATTGATATTAATATTTCAATAATACTAATAATATAAAAAGACCTAACGATGTATTTCTTTCAGAAAATACTGAAAAATGTCATAAACTTTGATCCCAGAAACTGATAAAGTTGAAAATAAACTACATTAACGCAATAAATCTAAAGTTAACATGAGAAAATAAAAACAGGACACTTCCAACAGCGAAGAAAATGAAATACATTTTAAATTATCAGATTCTACAGATTCTGAGTGAATTCAATTGTATTAGGATCACTGTTTTGGTTGCGTAAAACAATATAATATCACAACCAAAATAGATGTCTGGATACAATGCATGAGGTACCTGAAGTGGTTCCATGAAACGTGCAATAATTATCAAGAACTTTGCCAAAAATAAGGTATTTTACAAAAAATGAAGTTTGATATTATACTTCAAAGGTTGTTTATTCGAGTTTTATCCACTCATTTTCAATCATAAATCTGCATCTTTACAAATTGATATAAGTTTTTCTTGATAAACTATATGGAATGTGGTATTTTTTTGGTATTTAACTTCACTTTTTAGGTGCGTTCGTAATTATATAAATACGTAGCACCTATAGTCGTCGTTCAGTCCGTCCGTCTGTCCGTCCGTCCGTCCGTATGTCCGTCCGTCTGTCCGTCTGTCCTACCGTCTGTCTGTCCGCATGTAACAGAGCAAAAACTACCCAACCGAATGGTCTGAAAATTCAAATATAGGACTGTTGGAAAATTTTGTCGAGCCATTTCAAATTTTATGAAAATCGGATGTATAGTTTAATTACAGGGACAGTCAAAAGTTTTTCTTTACATTATGGCCAATGGGAAAAATTATTGCAAGTGGATTTTAATGATATTAGAGCCTTCCGAATGATCTGAAATTTTAAAGATATAACTGTTGCAATATTTTGTCGAGCCATTCAAATTTTAGGAAAATCGGATGTATAGTTTAATTACAGGGACAGTCAAAAGTTTTTCTTTACATTACGGCCAATGGGAAAAATTATTGCAAGTGCATTTTAATGATATTACCGCCTTCCGAATGGTCTGAAATTTTAAAGATGTAATTGTTGCAAAATTTTGTTGAGCTGTTTCAAATTTTAGGAAAATTGGATGTATAGTTTAATTACAAGGACAGTCAAAAGTTTTTCTTTACATTACGGGGAATGGAAAAAAAAAAATATTGGAAGTGCATTTTAATGATGTATCAGACTATGCGCTTTATGAAGTGCAAAAAATTATACATTCAGTACAATATGGGGTGCAAAAATAATTAAAAACTAGTTATAGTACGAACGCACCTCATTTGCCACGTTTGAAGAGCAATTTCCAACATTTTCTTTCTTGTATTTGGTGACCATCGCTCATCGGCTTCAAGGAGAGATGGCCACCTGCAAGTTTAATTTCAGTTTTGTTTCCCGCTTTGTATTCTCAATATTTAACACCTTCGGGACGGGAGCTTTTTACGAAATTTTTAATCTTTTGTCACCGTTTTTTAAAAACAGAAATTTGTGTCTTCTTGAATCGAAAAAATGCGCTGATTAAACAAGGAAAATTTTACAGTAAAATTTTACTGCTGAGGAAAAACAAGGATTCTGAGCGCTTCATGCGGCACGTATACGTGTAGCTCGTCCCCAAGGGGTTATTATGAATATATGTATAAGAATTTTAATATGCATAAATATTTCTTGGATTGGAAATCTAAGAATTTTTATTCCAATCCTTAAAAAATATTGTCATCGATCCTAGAGTTACTGTATAGAAATTGTTCTGTCAGTGTCTCGGTCGTTTCCTGGAAAAACCGTTTCCATGCTCTTTTTCAAACAAAACATTACACAGATGCAAAATATTATATAAAAACTGCTGTTTTGCATTTTGTGTACAATTTTATTCTGAAATATCAAATATTCCAGCATAATACGTAATTTAATAATTATATTGAATATACTATTGACATAACTTATTGTCGAAACGTCAGTGAAGGCTTACTGTGGAGACCCGAAACCTTTTTGGTTTCTGTCTGTTTGTTAGTCTGTCTGTCTGTTCCGCAATAACTGCTGCAAAAAGCATCCGATTAACTTGAAATTAAGTCTGAATGTTGGTAAAGTACCCGGATTTAGATGTACAGTTTTTTGTTATATTTGGTTCATTCGTTTGGAAAATATAGAATATTTTATTTTGCGCAATAATGCTTTTCTATGGTAATTCAGACGATTTTTCATTTTTATTTGTTCAAAGGAAATGGCTCATATGATTGAAGGATTTAAATGGTAAATTATTGATGGTGGAATTTCCTAATTAGAATAATAAATTATTCATATTAGTTTGAAATTTTGTCTATACATTTGTCAAAGTTATTAAATTCGGTATGTAACTTATAGAGGGATTTTATATATGAGTTCCAATAATATAAAATATCTTCTTTTATAAATTTACTTTTTTAAAATGTACATATTTCATTGTTTAGATTTTCTTTGAACTGTTACCTAGCAACGGAACTACAACTAAAAATATCGTAAATCTGAAAGTATGAGTAATTGTTTGAAGTCAAATCAACGTCAAAAGGGGTAAATTAATGCCTTTGTGTCTTTACATATAGATGTATTTTACCGCAGAAATAAACACAGGCTATGTTCTATTTATTTTGTTCAAATATTTTTCTTATAAATTAAAAAGTTCATTGTTTCCAAAAGGAATTAATTGACAATTTTCTATAAAATTTATCATTTCTTTTTTCTACCGTTGCTAAGAAAATCAGATCCCGGAATAATAATTTATCCTCAACAGTTAATTTTGATTTGAAAGATTTTCATGTGCAAGAGGAAAAGGAAATAACAAATAGACATGAATATACAGGGTGTCCCAAAACGACCGCATAAACTCTGCAAAGCTAGATTCCTCGTTAGGAGAACATAAAAACTGCCCAAAGAAACGTTCCGGTACGATCCATAGTTTACGAGAAAAATACGAAAAACAAAGTATGACGTCACTGCCGGTGCAAGAAAAAACACTTTATTGGGCATATCAACAACAGTATTTGCATATCTTTCCAGGCGATAATGTTTAAAACGTTCGCAGTGCATATCGCGTCATGCATGTGCGCGCGCCATGGAATGACGTTAAGCCGCCATTGAACTCGTATTTAAAAGACTGCATCTTGCAGCTACCGGTATTCTTCGCATGGTTATAATGTATTCCGTTCGTGACTACTGCGACATGTACCTGATGTACGGCCGATGTAATGGAAATACCTTACGAACTGCTAGGGAGTATGCCCGTCGATATCCATCCCGCCGTCCTCCCGATACCAACTTCATCCGTAGGCTGGACGACAGACTGCAAAATACGGGATGCGTCTTACCAATAGCCAATCTCCACGATACTGGAAGACCGCGGAGCCGCCTGGCGGTAGAACAGGTGGATGTAATACTGCAGCGCGTAGAGGAGACGCCGGAGGTAAGCACACGCGCATCAGCCCGTGAGATGACTTCGAGTAAAAGTACTGTACACAAGCTTTTAGGTTCTCAGATGCTACACACTTTTCGGTACACAACCGTGCAAGGTCTGAAACCAGATGACTTTCAGAAACGCTTGACCTTCTGTGAATGGCTGTTGCAGCAACAGAACACAGATAATGGTTTCATTGCACATATCCTGTGGACTGATGAATCATGTTTCACCCGTGATGGGGTATTCAACCATCAAAAGAGCCATATGTGGTCCCAGGTCAATCCGCATGCAGTCCGGCCGCAGAAACACCAGGAACGCTGGTCTCTTAACGTGTGGACCGGCATACTCAGGGATCGCCTGCTTGGGCCATATCTGTTGCCTGAACGGCTCTCGGGACTGTCGTACTTGGTGTTTTTCAATGAGGTCTTAACCGAGTTCCTCGATAACATACCATTAGCGGCAATACAGGGACATTGGTTCCAGCATGATGGGGCTCCGGAGCATTTCTGTGCTCCTGTACGGTGTTGGCTGGATATGGAATACCCCGGCCGCTGGATCAGACGTGGGAGTCCAGTTCTATGGCCGCCACGTTCGCCAGATCTTACAACGTTGAATTTTTTTATATGGAGCCATCTCAAGGGACTTGTGTATCGAGACTTAGTGACAACACTAATGGACTTAGCCGCTCGTCTGCATGCTGTTTGTACTTCGATGGACCCCGCGATGCTGCAACGTGTGATGACAGCCATTCCACGGCGTGCTCAAGCCTGCCTCGACATGCATGGCGGAAACTTTAAATATCTGCTTTAAATTGCGCACAATTGTGTATTTAAACATTATCGTCTGGAAAGATATGCAAATTCTGTTGTTGATATGTCCAAAAAATTGTTTTTTCTTGCACCAGCAGTGACGTCATACTTTGTTTTTCGTTTTTTTCTCGTAAACTATAGATCGTACGGGCAGTTTTTTGGCAGCCTTTGGACAGTTTTTTGTACTCCCAACGAGGAATCTGTGCAGAGTTTATGCGGTCGTTTTTGGACACCCTGTATACTGGATATATATTGAATATATATTAACATGAATATATATTGAATATATATATGGACTTTATATTGGAAATAAAACGAAAATGTGAAAAGAAGGTGAATTGATCTCATATCATATAAACAAAACTAAACCGAATGCGCTTTGAGACTGAAATAAAAGGACCTTGTGTTATGATATTAATTCTTATTATTAAAAAATAATTTTACCAATATCTTGCGGTTTATCGTTTGCACACGGCTAACAGAAATGTTTAATTTTTTAACGAAAATTTCAATAAGAAAAAAAAATTTTTTTGAAAAATAGATAATAAATGTCAAAATTACGCACAGCAAAATTCTCTTAGTCGAAAATGACGTCATTGTACCGGAAATAAACATTTTCATTCTTGAAATCCAAACATTAAAAAGATTCTCTCTATTCTAAAAAAAAGTAACTACCGCTGTCACCGCCGCCGCCGCCGCCGGTTTTGATTTTTTTGTGACCGGAGGCCTTTCTTCGTTAATATTAAGAAAAATAATGCATACAAAAATATGAAAATCGGTGGTTTTATACAGAAATGTTTGATAAACATGCTGATGCAGACAGTTTTCAAATCGAAGAATTATTTTAAGAGTTATTTAATGCTAAAGTTGGACAAAATCGTTCCACTAAAAAAGTTTTATAGCAGCAAAAACTATACATGGCAGTGTAATCATTTTTAGATCATTTTATGCGTTAGAATTTGCCGGAGTGCAGATTGCATTAATTTTTTTTATTTTGACTCATTTTTTCAGGTTTTATTTCTATTTTAAATTCAAATTTTCAGCATTTCTAGAGATATTTTTTACAGATTTCAGAAAATTGTACTAATTTAAACTGTTGCCAACTGTATAAATAGCGCAAGCAATAATGTTTGCTTCAAATTAAAAATTTATTTACACGTGACTATTATAAACAGGAAAAAAACTTTCAAATTAGAATTAAATAATTACGTATAAAAAGCAAGAACTTATTAAAAATTACGTCATAAAAAGTATACACGGGAATTTTAAAAGAGAAAGGATATTGTAAAATAATAAATTCATTAACATGCGTTAGAAGTCTTAGAAGAAATTCCGTCATATTTACGTCACATTATAGTTATTACATAAAATGAACACAAAATAATATTGCAAAAAAGTTTAAATTTAGAAATTGCGCTAGATATTTATTTGATATTTTGAGAATTAATTTAAAATGTCTCATTTAAAAGAACTTTCTTTTCGCTTTGTTAAAAAATACCAGGAGACAAAGACTCTCTTTACTTAATTCCTTTTATATTAGCTTATTTTGAAATGTTGTTACACGTGTATACGTCATCAAGTTATTTTTATTTCGACGTTTTATTTGTGTTTTTATTAATGTTGTACGAATTTATTTGTTCTTTCGTTATTTAAAATAAAAATTATATCAATTTGTATAATTTGGCGAGTGGTTTGGCGATTTATATAATTTGGCGAAATTGGTCGACAGGATAATCAAGTAGTACCGCAGCAGATTTGGCGTTAAAATTCCCCAATCAAAGAGAAATGAATAGAAATTCGTTTATAGGGAGATCGCCACTGTTTTTTAAATTATAATTCAATCTTTCGAAATCTTTTTAAAGCCGATCAAATTAGCGTGCATTTAGAGTCTGCGGTGTCTGGACGGGGGTTGGCGAGCGTAGATCGTAGGGGGCCGAGCCCCCTAGTGTCTGAAAAAAAAATGACGAGTGTTACTACTTAATGCCGCCTCATTTCAGAAAAGTCCTTCCGGCCAGTGCCGGGAGGAAGAGGTAGCTTTCATAATCCTTATTTAAAAAAAAAGCTAACTTATATCATGCAAAGACACGAAGCTCAATTTAGTGGAAACTGAATATAGGAGATTCAATACTAATTTTTATCAATGTAATGAATGAGAATTTCGCGAAATTAGTCAGCTTTATCCAAGCTGCTTTTCTTTAAAGTAACTTATATTTGGCTGCCAAATTCGGCAATTTCTTAAAGTGCCTGTCATTTTAAGACAACATGGTGGATGAGGCTAAGCAGTGAACTTGGTCGAGACCTTAGTAATTGCTGTGCACATGCTCACTCACATCGGAATCGGTTAATATATAGGAGTGCTGTCGCATGCAAAAAATCAGATTTTTCAAAATGTCACCCACAATAGAAATTGAAACTGCTATATCTGAGCCATTTTTTAAGGTAAAGACAAACAAAAAATGCTCCTGAATCCTTATATCAAGATCAAATACTTAAGAAAGAAACCTTTTTCAATTTCTAATTTTTTTGCACCTCACTTTAAATATATATATATTTTTTAATTTAATGGCCGCCATTTTGAAACAAGATGGCTGATGAATCTGGCCAGCGAACTTGGTCGAGGTGTTGATGTATACTATCCACATGCCTTCTTACATCGAAATAGGCGAATACGTGTGTTATCGCGTGCAAATACAAGATCGTTTCAAAATGTTAGCCATGCTAGAAATTCAAAGTGCTATAAATCAACCATTTTTTAAGATATCAACAAAAGAACAAATTTTCAGAAATCAAATCTGCTCCGGAATCTTTGTATCTAGGCCAAACACATAAAAAAAATCTTTTTCATTTTCCAATTTTTTAATACCTTATTTTGAATTTTAAATTTAATTTTTTTAAATGGCAACCCTTTTGAAACAAGATGGCGAATGAAGCTGGCCAACGAACTCGGTCGAGACATTGGTATGTACTATGTACAGACCAAGTTACATCCAAATAGGTTCATAAATACGCCTGTTATCGCGTGACAAAAATCAGGTCGTTTTAAAATGTCAGCCACAAGAGAAATTCAAAATGCTATTACTCAGCCATTTGTTTAGATATAGACGAAACAAAAATCATTCTGGAATCTTTGTATTAAGGTCAAACACATACAAAAAAAATCTTTTTCATTTTCCAATTTTTTGGTATCTCATTTAAATTTTTTTATTTTTTTAAATGGCCGCCATTTTGAAACAAGATGGCGGATGAAGCTGGCCAACGAACTCGGTCGAGATATTTGTATGTACTATGTACACACCAAGGTACATCCAAGTCGGTTCATAAATACGCCTGTTATTATGTGAGAAAAATCAGGACGTTTCAAAATGTCAGCCACGCTAGAAATTCAAAATGCTATAACTCAGCCATTTCTTAAGATATAGACGAAACAAAAACTGCTCCCGAATCTTTTTATCAAGGTCAAACACATAAGAAAAAAATATTTTTTTCAATTTTCAATTTTTGGTACCACATTTCAAATTTAAATTTTTCTTAAAAATTTAAATGGCCGCCATTTTTAAACAAGATGGCGGGTGAAGCTGGCCAACAAACCCGGTCGAGACATTGGTATGTACTATGTATAAACGAAGTTACACCCAAATCGGTTCATAAATACGCCTTTTATCGCGTGACAAATTTCAGGACGTTTCAAAATGTCAGCCACGCTAGAAATTCAAAATGCTATAACTCAGCCATTTTTTAAGATATAGACGAAACAAAAACTGCTCCGAAATCTTTGTATAAAGGTCAAATACATAAGAAGAAAATATTTTTCCATTTTCAATTTTTTGGTACCACATTTCAAAATTAAATTTTTAAAAAAAATTAAATGGCCGCCATTTTGAAACAAAACGGCGGATGAAGCTGGCCAACGAACTCGGTCGAGAGATTGGTATGTACTATGTACACACCGAATTACATTAAAATCGGTTCATAAATACGCCTTTTATCGCGTGACAAAATTCAGGACGTTTCAAAATATCAGCCACGCTAGAAATTCAAAATGCTATAACTCAGCCACTTTTTAAGATATAGACGAAACAAAAACTGCTCCGGAATCTCTGTATAAAGGTCAAATACATAAGAAAAAAATATTTTTCCATTTTTAATTTTTTGGTACCACATTTCAAGTTTTAAATTTTTTTAAAAATTTTAAATGGCAGCCATTTTGAAACAAAATAGCGGATGAAGCTGGCCATCGAACTCGGTCGAGACATTGGTATGTACTATGTACACACCGAATTACATCGAAATCGGTTCATAATTACGGGAGTTACAGTGTGACATAGGTCAGATATATATATATATATATATATATATATATATATAAATTTTGAACGGAGGGTGGTTTCGGGGTCTGGGGGTCATGATCGATGAAAATATACCAAAATTTTTTGAAATCGCTTTCCTCCGAACGGCTGCAATAGGTAGCTTTTTTGTAATGAATGCTACCTAAAATATGAAATTTTTTTTTTTTTTTTTTTTTAAAGTATATTAAATTTTCGTTCATAAAACATTCATAAAAAATAAACTACCTTAACTTTTAATATAATTCCGTCAATATAAATCAATTTCTCTCCACCGGTATTAAAAAATATGACTCCGAAGTGTAAAAAAAAAAAAAATCTAAGATTTACGATAATCATTAGCACAATCAATAAAAAATTACATATGTAAATTTAATGAGACCACGTGGGTATCAGGGGGCTCCACCCCCTGAAGAAATCTACTTTATTATCTAAAAAAATACCAGAATTAATAGCTCATGAACATTTCAGAATATCCGCACATAACAACGTTTTTAATTTAACGCTTCTAATGTCTGAAAACTTCGTATTTTAGGTAGCTTTCTTTACAAAAAAGCTACCTATTGCAGCCGTTCGGAGGAAAGCGATTTCAAAAAATTTTGGTATATTTTCATCGATCATGACCCCCAGACCCCGAAACCACCCTCCGTTCAAAATTGATATATATATATATCTATATATATATATATATCTGACCTATGTCACACTGTAACTCCCGTAATTATGAACCGATTTCGATGTAATTCGGTCTGTACATAGTACATACCAATGTCTCGACCGAGTTCGTTGGCCAGCTTCATCCGCCGTTTTGTTTCAAAATGGCGGCCATTTAAAAATTTTAAAAAATTTTAAAACTTGAAATGTGGTACCAAAAAATTAAAAATGGAAAAATATTTTTTTCTTATGTATTTCACCTTTATACAAAGATTCCGGAGCAGTTTTTGTTTCGTCTATATCTTAAAAAATGGCTGAGTTATAGCATTTTGAATTTCTAGCGTGGCTGACATTTTGAAACGTCCTGAATTTTGTCACGCGATAAAAGGCGTATTTATGAACCGATTTGGATGTAATTCAGTGTGTACATAGTACATACCAATCTCTCAACCGAGTTCGTTGGCCAGCTTCATCCGCCGTTTTGTTTCAAAATGGTGGCCATTTAAAATTTTTAAAAAATTTTAAAACTTGAAATGTGGTACCAAAAAATTAAAAATGGAAAAATATTTTTTTCTTATGTATTTGACCTTTATACAAAGATTCCGGAGCAGTTTTTGTTTCGTCTATATCTTACAAAATGGCTGAGTTATAGCATTTTGAATTTCTAGCGTGGCTGACATTTTGAAACGTCCTGAATTTTGTCACGCGATAAAAGGTGTATTTATGAACCGATTTGGACGTAATTCAGTGTGTGCATAGTACAAACGAATCTCTCGACCGAGTTCGTTGGCCAGCTTCATCCGCCATTTTGTTTCAAAATGGCGGCCATTTAAAAAAAATTTTTAATTTAAAATTTGAAATGTGGTACCAAAAAATTGAAAATGGAAAAATATTTTTTCTTATGTATTTGACCTTTATACAAAGATTTCGGAGCAGTTTTTGTTTCGTCTATATCTTAAAAAATGGCTGAGTTATAGCATTTTGAATTTCTAGCGTGGCTGACATTTTGAAACGTCCTGAATTTTGTCAGGCGATAAAAGACGTATTTATGAACCGATTTGGATGTAACTTCGTTTATACATAGTACATACTAATGTCTCGACCGGGTTCGTTGGTCAGCTTCATCCGCCATCTTGTTTAAAAATGGTGGCCATTTAAATTTTTAAGAAAAATTTAAATTTGAAATGTGGTACCGAAAAATAAAAAATTGAAAAAATATTTTCTTCTTATGTGTTTGACCTTGATAAAAAGATTCGGGAGCAGTTTTTGTTTCGTCTATATCTTAAGAAATGGCTGAGTTGTAGCATTTTGAATTTCTAGCGTGGCTGACATTTTGAAACGTCCTGATTTTTCTCACGTAATAACAGGCGTATTTATGAACCGACTTAGATGTACCTAGGTGTGTACATAGTACATACAAATATCTCGACGGAGTTCGTTGGCCGGCTTCATCCGCCATCTTGTTTCAAAATGGCGGCCATTTAAAAAAATAAAAAATAAAAAAATTTAAATGAGATACCAAAAAATTGAAAAGTGAAAAAGATTTTTTTGTATGTGTTTGACCTTAATACAAAGATTCCGGAACAGTTTTTCTTTCGTCTATATCTAAAAAAAATGGCTGAGTAATAGCATTTTGAATTTCTCTTGTGGCTGACATTTTAAAACGACCTGATTTTTGTCACGCGATTACAGGCGTAATTATGAACCTATTTGGATGTAACTTGGTCTGTACATAGTACATACCAATGTGTCGACCGAGTTCGTTGGCCAGCTTCATTCGCCATCTTGTTTCAAAAGGGTTGCCATTTAAAAAAAATTAAATTTAAAATTCAAAATGAGGTATTAAACAATTGGAAAATGAAAAAGATTTTTTTATGTATTTGGCCTTGATACAAAGATTCCGGAGCAGTTTTTGTTTCTGAAAATTTGTTCTTTTGTTTATATCTTAAAAAAATGGTTGATTTATAGCACTTTGAATTTCTAGCATGGCTAACATTTTGAAACGATCTTGTATTTGTCGCGCGATAACACACGTATTCTCCTATTTCGATGTAAGAAGGCATGTGGATAGTATACATCAACACCTCGACAAAGTTCGCTGGCCAGATTCATCAGCCATCTTGTTTCAAAATGGCGACCATTAAATTAAAAAAAATATATATATATTTAAAGTGAGGTGCAAAAAATTTAGAAATTGAAAAAGATTTCTTTCTTAAGTATTTGACCTTGATATAAGGATTCAGGAGCATTTTTTGTTTGTCTTTACCTTAAAAAATGGCTCAGATATAGCAGTTTCAATTTCTATTGTGGGTGACATTTTGAAAAATCTGATTTTTTGGATGCGACAGCACTCCTATATATTAATCGATTCCGATTTGAGTGAGCATGTGCACAGCAATTACTAAGGTCTCGACCAAGTTCACTGCTTAGCCTCATCCACCATGTTGTCTTAAAATGACAGGCACTTTAAGAAATTGCCGAATTTGGCAGCCAAATATATGTTACTTTAAAAAAAAGCAGCTTGGATAAAGCTGACTAATTTCGCGAAATTCTCATTCATTATATTGATAAAAATTAGTATTGAATCTCCTATATTCGGTTTCCACTAAATTGAGCTTCGTGTGTTTGAATGATATAATTTGGCTTTTTTTAAATAAGGATTATGAAAGCTACCTCTTCCTCCCGGCACTGGCCGGAAGGACTTTTTTATTCTTATAAATAATTACGTAATTTGAAAACTTTAAATTGCTGTTTGCAGGAAGTTGAATATTACCCAAATTGTGTTTAAAAGAATGGCTTTCAGAGCTGACGTTGAGGCTCCTGATCTACAGATTTACTAGTTAATGTTATGTTTTGAAAATATATGTGGCATGTGAAATTAAACGGATTATTGTGTTAGATTCAGGGGATTAGTTGGGCAGGGAGTTTACAGAGAAAATATTTATTATTGTGTTATAAGGCACCGGAATTGTATTGGCGTTGGTGTTATGACGGCTAATTATCTACTATTTGGATATGGGCCCGAAGGGGGCGGGGTACCCTACGTGTGGACCTTTCTAAGGGAACCTGACCCATATTTGCGCATGGAAATCCACTATTCGAAGAAAACCCCAAAAAACTCCGAACGATTATGCCGACGTGTGCGATTGGGTTTCATCCCAGAACCTGCCGTCTACCAGCTTCGAAAGCCGAACATCTCGGAGGCTGATGGGGCAAACATCGAAGTAATGCTAGCCTGGAATTGGTGTGATGTAGCAATGGTTTGCGGTATAGTTCAAAATGTTTGAGAGTGCATATATATATATATAAATTCATTAAAAGACAGACTTGAATACAGTTTTATTAAAACATTAAAAATGCATTCATTAAACGTTTCTCCAAGCAACCGCAATACCTTATCAGTACAATTTAATCATTGTAAAGACAAACAACAGAGCAAATCTATTAAAATTATATATATATATATAAAACTATATACCCCAGTTATGGAACAGACTTGATTCAATGTTGAAGAACGTAATTGAGTAAACAAGCCTTCTATAAACAATCTACCATGGTAGCTGTTATATGCTGATTTAAAAATGCAAGCGTTCACAAATAGCGGGATGTGATCCGTTCCAAGAGCATGCCGGTCTATTAGGTAGCTTTCATTACAAAAAGCTACCTATTGCAGCCGTTTGGAGGAAAGCGATTTCAAAAAAATTTTGGTATATTTTCATCGATCATGACCCCCAGACCCCGAAACCACCCTCCGTTCAAAGGTTGATATATATATATATATATATATATTATATATTATATATATATATATATATTATATATTATATATATATATATATATATATATATATATATATATATATATATATATATATATATATATATCTGACCTTTGTCATACTGTAACTCTCGAATTTATGAACCGATTTGGATGTAATTCGGTATGTACGAAGTACATACCAATGTCTCGACCGAGTTCGTTGGCCAGCTTCATCCGCCATTTTGTTTCAAAATGGCGGCCATTTAAAATTTTAAAAAAAATTAAAATTTGAAATGCGGTACCAAAAAATTGAAAATGGAAAAATGTTTTTTTTTTATGTATTTGTTCTTTATACAAAGATTCCGGAGCAGTTTTTGTTTCGTCTATATCTAAAAAAATGGCTGAGTTATAGCATTTTGAATTTCTATTGTGGCTGACATTTTAAAACGACCTGATTTTTGTCACGCGATAACAAGCGTATTTATGAACCGATTTGGATGTTACTTGGTCTGCACATAGTGCATACCAATGTCTCGACCGAGTTCGTTGGTCAGCTTCATCCACCATTTTGTTTCAAAATGGCGGCCATTTAAAATTAAAAAAAAATTAAAATTTGAAATGGGGTACCAAAAAATTGAAAATGGAAAAATATTTTTTTTTATGTATTTGACCTTTATACAAAGATTCCGGAGCAGTTTTTGTTTCATCTATATCTTAAAAAATGGCTGAGTTATAGCATTTTGAATTTCTAGCGTGGCTGACATTTTGAAACGTCCTGATATTTGTCACATGATAACAGGCGTATTTATGAACCGATTTGGATGTACCTTGGTGTGTACATAGTACATACAAATATCTCGACCGAGTTCGTTGGCCAGCTTCATCCGCCATCTTGTTTCAAAATGGCGGCCATTTAAAATTTTTTTAAAAATTTAAAATTTAAAATGAGATATCAAAAAATTGGAAAATGAAAAAGATTTTTTTTTGTATGCCTTTGACCTTAATACAAAGATTCCGGAACAGTTTTTGTTTCGTCTATATCTAAAAAAATGGCTGAGTTATAGCATTTTGAATTTCTATTGTGGCTGACATTTGAAAACGACCTGATTTTTGTCACGCGATAACAAGCGTATTTATGAACCGATTTGGATGTTACTTGGTCTGCACATAGTGCATACCAATGTCTCGACCGAGTTCGTTGGTCAACTTCATTCGCCATCTTGTTTCAAAAGGGTTGCCATTTAAAAAAAATTAAATTTAAAATTTAAAATTAGGTATTAAAAAATTGGAAAATGAAAAAGATTTTTTTATGTGTTTGGCCTTGATACAAAAATTCCGGAGTAGATTTTGTTTCTGAAAATTAGTTCTTTTGTTTATATCTTAAAAAATGGTCGAATTATCGCACTTAGTATGGCTAACATTTTGAAACGATCTGGTATTTGTCACGCGATAACACACGTATTCGCCTATTTCCATGTAAGAAGGCATGTGGATAGTATACATCAACATCTCAGCCAAATATAAGTTATTTTAAATCAAAGCAGCTTGGATAAAGCTGACTAATTTCGCGAAATTCTCATTCATAATGATTTAGTATTGATAAAAATTTGTATTGAATCTCCTATATTCGGTTTCCGCTAAATTGAGCTTCGTGTGTTTGAATAATATAAGTAGGCTTTTTTAAAATAAGGAATTTGACAGCTACTTCTTCCTCCCGGCACTGGCCGGAAGGACTTTTTTTGAATTTAAGAGTTCCTTAACTTTAAATTTTAACTTTAACTGGACTTGATTTGTTATGTTTTTTTGTTTTAACAATGGTTAAATTCTACTGATGAGGGCTTGCGGTTGCTTTTCGAAAAGTTTACTGAATATATTTTTAATGTTTTTAATAAAAGTGCATGCAAGTCGGTCTTATTTTATTTATTTTATTTATTTTATTTAGTCTTTTAAAAGTTTCAAATTCACAGCTTACATGTATGTATATTGCAAATTCATTAAATTTGCGTATTTTCAATGTATGACCATTTGTAGTATTCTAGTTCTTACAACAAACGAATATAGTCATTTTCCGAATTTTGAACACTGCACCAGAATTTAAGTATGTATTTAACGATTATAAGTTTAAAAAAAAAAACTTGTTATTTAAAATATCCATATTAATTGATCTTATTAATCTTATGCTGTTATAGCACATTATAATTTCTTAATATTTCTTCTTCACATGTGAAACATATTTTTGTATCATAAAATAGCTTAATGTTTTTAGCACTTCTTGTAATACAAATAGAATAACTGTACTAGTACATTTACATAATAAACATAACATATTCAATTTCCGAATCCAGTATCGATAGCTTAGATAGTCCAATTCAGTATACAACTCATTTAAATGAATAAAATGAGTGTAGTATATCCACATTTAAAAATGCATTGTAACAGCTTAAGATTTTTTCTTCATTTATATGAGACATATTTCTGCATTACAGGTACTGCAAAAATAACTGAAAATTTTAAGTATTTCCTTAAATATGCACGAAAATAAAGATAAAATATATTTGATCAACTGAAAACGTTACAAAAAAGCGGCAATAAATCTTAGAACACCAGAAAACTTTTTCTATTTTTTTTTCCCTTACAGTGTTTTCCAATGAATGATATTTTTTTGGCACAAATAAACAAGTTTTTCTGCTTAAATTTAAAATTTACTTCTGAAATACCTTATGAATTGTATCTTTATATCTATATAACGATCATGATACCTTTAATTTTATAATCCCATGGATATTAATACTACATCATTTACATTGACATAAATTACGAAATTAGTAGATCTACATTTAAAAACTCTTTATATCTGCTTAAGAATTCTTCTTCATATATAAAACACATTTTTGCTTGTAACTTTGAATAAAATTTATTTTCTTTATTCAATTTCGTTTATAAGATACGTTACTGAAGAAACATTAAAATATCATCATCTGCGTGATATAATGATGCAGGTAAAATTGAAGATAATAAGAAGTTACTGAACGTATTCTAGTTGTATTCAAAGATATTAACGTATACTTTCGTTTTTTTTCGTTCTTTGTTAATGCTTTTTTAATGGCTTAGATGATTGAACATAAGTTTGGAATATGTATTCAAATTGTTTCATATTTAAATGGTCATTTTTCATATTTTCTGTCACAAACATAAACCTAGGATAAAAATTGTTATTAAGAATAAAAATGATCTGTCTTGGATATGCAAACATATGCAATATATACATAAGCAAAAATATCTATACTATTAATGTTCAAGTACGTCTCTGTGTGTGTCTGTTTGTATATCAGAGGAAGAATTCTTCTCTCTGACTGCGTAGAAATATGCTATAGGTATCGGAATACGCTAAAAAAATCGAAATTTATTAAATTAGATTTCTTTAAAAATCGTTCGGCATTTAACACATACATTAATTCAAAATCCCAATTAATGCAGCGAAAATGTTTCAAGACAATCATTATTTATTATTTCTACAGCTCTCACCTGCTTCCATCAACGAGAACGGAAAAGGGTTGCTTTAAAAACCCGGGTTAGCGATAAAGATAAGAGAGTGAGACATTTCACGATATACGAAAAAAATTAAAACTATTTCGCGTAGGGATTTTCAAATGTGCACACATACACAAAATGATAACGTGAGGTGCCCTATTTTCGTCATCCAGTCACTTTTAAGCCCTCAGAAGTTGTATCTTCAATAAAAACCGACCAAATTTAGATTTTACGTTGACTAACTAAGCACACACTTAGGCAAATCTCGTACAAAAAAAAATAACAATGCGAAAAATGGTTTTTCAAAAGTATCTTTTATGACAGAAAAGGTAAAGAATAGATCTATTTTCGTCCTCCCTCAATACCCTCCAAAAAAGGCTTAACTTCTAACTAAATCAATATTTATTTCAAAATGGGTGTCTAAGTTAATTTACCTTAAATTATGGCACAAAGAAATATACCAATAATCAGGTAGAAGAATAACATGAAGAAAAAATAGTATCCAATCAAGAGGAACATTTAAATTTTTTATGGATTTTGGCTTCTGAGCATGTTTCGTGTAACCAAGTGAAGCGCTGAAGGCACTGAACCCACTGGTCTCCATATTTATCATCAGAAAATTACTTCAATTAGATAGTGCGAATCATTGTTGTATCTGAATCCTTGTCGCCAAAATTATCTCTTGTATTATCATCATAAGCAATGCGAACAGAAGAGTCATGTTTGTCATCAGATTGCAAAGTAGGCCACGTTTGAATAATTTATATGGTGGATTCTTCACTTTTTTCTTAAGAGTGGTGGCTGCCAGAAGTTTTTTTTTTTTACAGCTGAACGTTTTTTCTTCGCCTGGGAGTTTTTCATTTTGCATATATCCGGTGATCCAGTGGTTAATGTTGCTGCACCTCTTCGGACAGAACCTGCTGGTGTGAGCACTGGCACTTCTCTGAATTCTTTAAGGTTGATAGAAGCATCAATTTGCTCAACCTGACCGCTTGATGATGGTTTATCAGCTACAATTAAGTTTTCGCCAGATAAAGAGGAATGAAGCTTTGTCAAAAAATCTTCAGATCCAGAAATGTTTGGATTAAATGGCATAATGCCCGTCTTTTTTAAACCCTCTGGAGAGCAGTTTTAACAAGAGCACTACGCTTGTATGCCTCACTGAATATTAGTGCAATTTTTAGATTCCCAACACTTCTGTCAGGATGGTTTGAAAACCAAATTTTATTGTTTCATTATAAACCGTTGTAAAAGAAAACATAAAATATATCAATCTATATATACATTTTGAAATAATTGCCATGAGAAAGCCTTCATAATTTCGTCCCTGGGACGAAAATAAGAAATAAAAGCGGGCGAAATGGAATGTACACTACTTTCCAATATGACGGATGTTTAATTCTTGTAAGATGAAGTTATCAAAACTCGCTGTATGCATCTGTTAGCATCTGTCCTACGTAGAATAAATACATGCAATGAAGAGGAAATAAATATTGGCACAACAGTAAATAACGTTCTAAATATGACGTAATGAGAACAATTTTTTTCTAAAAATAGGAAATTCGAAGTCTATACTATTTGTATTCGTCTTGGTAAACGAAACTTTACCTACTGACGGCTTTCCGTTTTTATGCATTGCGTGATATATGACGCAATTTTTGCAGAAGCAGTGAACTAAAGGAGGACGAAATTAGGGAACTTACCTTATTATATGTCAGAAATTCCAAGAAAAGGAAAACGTCCGTCGATGAAGAGCTGAAATATTAATTAAAACATCATTAATCAAAAGCACGACTTTTTGTTTTCATTAAGACATTTGTCCTGTTTTGTTAAAAACGTTTTGATCTTCTAGAATACGAAAAGGTATTATCAGAGACTCTGGGTTACTAAATTAAAACACCAGTCAGAATTATTAAGGCATATTTAAAATTTTAAAACTATTAGAGTTATGGATTTGAAAATTGGCACACAAACTCAAAATAATTTATATTTTTAATTTTAAATTAGGAAAATACTTTCAGAATTTGGCAAAAACTTCGTTAATGAATGAAGGACTTTTTATTTCCTGAACGTAGCACTAAAAGTTTCTAGTGGTCTTTTTGAATTTATTTTTCGGCTTCCGGAATACGTATATTCACCTGCTTTCCAATAAGAAGGATAATTAATCAGAGAGTTACTAATTATAAGGCATATCGAACATTATAAAGCTATTTCAGGTGAATAAATGAAAATTGGCAAATATCCGCTAAATAATATTTTATTTCATAAATTTGAAAAAAAAAATGGAAAAGAAAATCTACCAATAACTTTTTATTTTATCCAAAAGTTTATTTTTATTTGTAATAATAATATTAATAATAATAAATCCTGTCGTAAATTATTTAAATCGTATATTGAATCCGAATTATCTGAGACCGTTATATGGCCCCATATTGAAACCATGATGAAACGGTAACTTGGTACAAATAATTCTGCCTTTGTTTTATCCCGGTCATTAGGGCTTATGTGCCCTCCAGCGGTCACTTTTCTAACTTTTTCGGAACACTCATGTGATAAATCAAAGCCCTTTCAACGCTCTTTTTTATCATGCTTCCCCCGACCAATTTCAATACTAAATCAATTTTTTAGTTAAATAATTTAGCCTCTAGTCACCTAAGTAACATAAATTTGTGCCACGAAGTAAATCAATAAAGTAAAATTTTTACAGTTTGTTTTTTTATTTATTTTTTTTTTCTTGTACTATGCAGAAACTCAGTTTTAAAAACACTTTGCACGGGTATTACCTTTCCGTTCCTGGCGTCCTTAATCAAAGACATACATTTAAGTATATATGTTTTTAAATATGTAATTAAATTTGAAACAATTATGCAAATTGTTTCCGCATTTTTAATTATTCCATATCAATATCACACATATTTAGGATAAAGTTAAATAGATGTGATATATTTCTGATGGGAAATTTTACCTATATATTTCTGAATCTAGAAGAATCCCCACGTTTATGTAAGCCTTTTTAAAATCATATACACTGGTGTCCAATATTAAGGACCGATCACAAAATAATGATTTTCAAATACGCGAATACTCAAACAGAAATAATATAATTCGAATAATTACTATCTCTACAATTTAGCTAGTCCATATAACATCTCATTCATGCCACACATAGTCACAAGTGTCACAGTCACTACGGTGAAGCAAAAAATGGGAAATTCCATACATCTCATTATGAGTCTCAAATGGTCACTATATGTGACTCCACTCAGACGTCACTGTGGCTGCTGCTTTGTGACGAGTCACCATGTGACTTTCCAATGTAGTTACATAGTAACTCTCATGTGACTGTCATCTGCAGACTCAATTTCAAAGTCATCGTGAACGCTGCATTGTGAAAAGTTACCAAATAATGTCACATTAAAGTCACATGATGACTTTCAGCTGTCAGGGAGACTACTGTGAAGTCACCATTGTGCTCTTTTCTAAAAAGTCACCATGTGACTATAATGTGATATGATTTGGTGACTTATCATAATGCAACGTTCATGATGACTTTGGAATTGAGTCTAAAAATGACAGTCACGAGTGAGTCACAGTGTAACTACATTGTAAACTTACATGGTGACTCGTCACAAAGCAGCAGTCACATTGACGCCTCGGTGGAGTCACATGTAGTGATCATTTGAGACTCATAATGAGACGTATGGAATTTCCTATTTTTTTGCTTCATCGTAGTGACTGTGACACTTGTGACGATGTCTGACATGAATGAGATGCTATACGGACTACTTGTGCTGTAGGGATAGTAATTATTTGAATTATATAATTTCCTTTTGAATATTCGCTTACTTAAATATTAGCATTTTGTGACTTGTCCTTAATTTTGGACACCAGTGTACTATTGATATAATTTAATATAAGAATTACCACCTAAATGTATTTATTGTTTCTTTATGGAAACTAGAAACTTTGAGTTAAACTTATCGTTATATTTCTAAGTAATTGTAAATGTCTTAAAGAATTATTTTAAAAGCGTGTATTTTGTATTTTATCTAACACGGAGAAAAAAATATCATCAAGACTTTTTTATTAGTTAAATTTTAGTTTACTGGCAGCATTATTAACAATGTTTGAAAACTTGTCTTGATAATTTGTCTTTCATATTTAAATTGTTTTTATTGAAAGAGATAAAATAAAGGCCGTAGATGTCTCAAAGTCTGCTGACCCCTTCGACATCAGTAAAATTGTCACACTGTGCTAATTGTTATCCACTTTTTTTTTTTCAAATCATCTTTTAAAAAATCAGTACAATTGTTTCTTTATGTAGTTAAACTGTATTTAAGGGCCGATCACGGAAAATCCCTACTAAAAGAAATTAAGATCTGAATTCGATAAGTTTAATGCATCTGTAAGTTAAATGCATCATCTGCCCTAAGCGTTACATGGCCTGTCTCCGATTGCCTTAGATCAAATACTGGGCTATACCAAATCATTTGTAACCATCTATGTGTATAAAACTGTGTATTAGGGTGGGTCAAAAAAGCGAAATTTTCTTCATCAACTTCAAATCGAGCAGAAAAATTGCCTTTTGTGATTAGAAAAATAACGCAAAAAATATTTTTGAAATCGGTTAATATCTTTGGGTCGCGCATTGCACTTGAATTTTTGAAAATATCATGAAAAGTGACGTTTTTTAAAACTAATGATAAAAATTAAAAAATATTCAGAGCTACTTCTAATAGTGCGTAAATGTCACCCTTTGGTATTATAATAATAACACAAAAGTTTATTTAAAATCGGTTAATACCTTTAGGTCGCGCATTGCCCTTGTATTTTGGAAAATATGACCAAAATTGAAAAATTTTGAAATTACATGTTGAAAAAAAAATGTATATTTAGACCTAGAAAAATATGCAGGCCGAAACAGCGACAACTGTGCCAGATTTTGGGACACAAAGTTAAATTTTAGTGCTCACGATTACTCACAACGTAATGACTGGTCTACCTGCAAGGTTACTTCACCTCCCATATTGCACAGATCAAGTTCATTGAGGATTTTGTCTCTCATTGATGCAAAAATTCTCTGAGACAATCACAGATTGCATTGTTTTCCAAATCCGTCTTAATCTCAATTCCCCTATTGTTCTCTTTCATCTCTGATAATTGACAATCACAGGTATTTGCTCAGTAACAGAGTGTATCACCTCCTCCAATTATTTTTGGTAATTGGCGCAATATTGGAATTGTCTTGAACATATGCATTTCTTCAGGAGTAATAGAATGATTCCTATTAATGTCAAACCATATACATGCACATGTTTACATGGCGTATAAAACGAACTGTTTCAATTCATTGATAAGGTTTTCAATGGATCCATACAGTCTGAGAGTTCTGTTTGCGGTCGTTAGTGAGAAATCAGCCCTCGAATGCGGGGAGCAAGATTCCCAGGACAGAAGCCTGTCGCATAGCATAGAATAGTTACAGAAGATACATATTTTAACTCTTAATTGAAGTCATTTGGTTTATTAAGAGCCATTGTTGGGATATTGCAATTGGTTAATTGAAATTTGACAACAAATAGTGTTACAAAAGGTGGTAGTTGATTACACTGTTAAACCTCGGCAGCAAAGTGTTTAATCATTTGACCTTTTTGTAAATAACGGTTACTTGACCATATTATTAACGTATTATGAACATATTATTGACCATATTATGGTCACGATCATAAAAATATACGGTTAATAACTTTTATCTGTAAAAAATGGTCGAATGGCTGGGCAGTTTGCTGTAATTTTTTAACTGAGCAATAGGACCAGAAAATAATGCCGGCCCTGTGCTTTTTCCATCAATATGTTGAAAAAAGTGCCTTAAAGGTAATTCAATGAGAGGGAAAAGGCAAATAAACCAATGAAAGGACCTACCTATATGCATTTCTAAATTACAAATAGTTCCTTATTTTATACCCGTATTGATAGATGTGCCGTCACATCCAACTACAACGACTTCATCTAAGGAGAAGTTCCTTTCAGATAGATAATAAAGCAACATTTCTAAAACTGTCTCTAGCGGTTCCAGCTGTAGTAGTTACACGACTAAAGTATTTTGAACCCGGGTCCTGTATTACTGAAAAGTACTTTTTCTGACAATGTTTTACAAATCTGAAGTGCGATGAAGCGACCTAAAGATATTAATAAATTTTAGATAGTTTTTTATGATATTCTTCTGATTTCAAAATGTTATTTTTATGCACTATTAGAAACAGGTCTGAATATGCCTTTAAATTTCCATCATGTAATTTCAAAAATTGTCAATTTTGATCATATTTCCAAAATGCAACTGCAATGTGCAACCTAAAGATATTAACAGATTTTAAATATTTTTTGTGTTATTCTTCTAATACCAAAAGGCGACATTTACGCACCATTAGAAGTATCTCTGAATATTTTTCAATTTTCATCATTAATTTAAAAAATCGTTACAATTCATCATATTTTCAAAAATTCAAGTGCAATGCGCTACCTAACGATATTAACCGATTTCAAAAATATTTTTTTGCGTTATTCTTCTAATCACAAAAGGCAACTTTACTGAGCTATTAGAAATTGATCTGAAAAATTTCGCTTTTTTTTACCCAACCTACTGTGTATGAAGTTTGGTATTCCATGTTCTCTATTGAAAATACAATGCGTAGAATATATTTTATATGTATATTTTGTAGTACATTTTTTTTTTCGAATAATGTCTGATGCTTAAAGTACTTGCTGCAGTAATCGTAGACGAATCTGCCGTAGCTCGGCGGACCATGCTAATTGCTGAATTTAAAATACACTCTTACTGAATAACATTCTATAAAATGCACTATTACATTTAATTTTTTTACCATATAACACACGTCGGGACTTATGGCTACCACACAAAAACAAAACATTCGTACGACTCGTAAATTCAATGCAAAATTTAAAACAGTTCACCAAACAACAAATTATAAATATGAGTGAATTGTCACATTGGATGAATTGTTATATTGGTTTAACATTAAATCGTATATTAAAGTACAGTTCAGTTTTATTTTGATTATATTACGAGTATTTTCATATTTTAAGCTTTTGCCACCATTGTTAAAACTTATTTATGAATTCGGTTTGTTTGTTTACCGTCTGCCTCCGGCGGTGCTGGGCTCCGCTTCTATTGCTTTGATGTTTACTAACAACAGAATAATTCACGCTATGGTCAATAGGGAAATATCATTTACAGTAAATTTAAATGATGTTGCGATGCTTCTGAAATTGATATGCACTTATGACGCGCATTAAAATAAACTTTCTGTATAATACTGTGTGAAAAACATTTCTGACTTATTTAAAAGATGACGCAAAGATTTACCTTAATAATGATCTACTAGGAAAAAAATACTATGAGAGTATTTTAATAAACATTTTATTGCAAACGACACATTACTATGCAGTTTTAAGGTGCATATACAACAAGATGGCTACTACTGTAGATAAAAAATAAATAAATATGTAGATAATATAGATGAATGTACAAAATTATTCGAATGTTTGTACGTATATTGGTGGAAAGTGGTGAAGGGCAATTTCCGACTGTGTTATGGGTTTTTTAACTAATTAAATCATATAGATTTATAGATCATTCACAGTAAGACACAAAAGAATTCGAGTATTATTTATTTATTTTACTATAGACGCTCATTGCTAAAATCTGGTTTCACATTTTTAAACAGTGAAGTTGCGCTGTAATATGCTGAATTTGTTCCATAATCTATGCTACATGCATGAATTTTTAAAATTGCGTTTTAGTTATTGATTTATCTTGTAAATAATCAATTACTTGATCATTAATATTATTCGTTTTATTCTTTTCCTGGATATGTAATGAAATAATAGTTTAAAAATCCGCATAAATGAGATAATAATTTATTTACAAACCTATATTTTTCCAAGAAATTATATTTTATTCAATGATTAAAGTTTATTTTAAAAAAACTATCGCAATCTTTTTGAAATGAAATTAACAGCATTTTAAAGAAAATGCTATTTGTGTAGCAAACAAATATTGGGGATGATTATTTTTTGCTAGTTCCTTTCATTTTATTGTAGAAAATTCCATGTAAGTTTTTCAATACATTCCAAATATTTAAATTGCACTAATCGATAATTTAATAAACATTACGTTGCTTTTTATATACTATCAAAAATCCGATTGGTTTATCTGACGAGATCTTATAAAAATTTTAGTAGGAATTAGTAAAACTAAATTTAAAAGAGCATTCAAAATTATACTTTAAAAAATTGAATACGTTATTTTTATTAAAAAACCGAATTTTGCAATAAAATCTTCAATTTCAAAGTACTACGATTATTGTTGTTAATTCGCAAAACTTTTAAAATTTATGTTAGAATAAAACATTTGAAACATATTTTGAACATTTTTTCTCTTATTATATAGCTTTTTTATTAAAAAAAAATCTTAACTGTAAATATAAAATTAATTACAATATTACAATCTTTGTTTTAACGAAATATGATTTACGATGAAAAACCTTATTTATTCGGCATCTATTAACTATTTTTAAACTGTGTTTTTGAATATTTTTGCGTTTTTAATACGAAAATGAAATTTTATATTTGTTCGTTTAAAGGCATTCTGCATTCACAAATATTAATCGCATAATATAATTAGAATAGGTATATTGTAAGCGCTATAAAACAAAAATAATATATATATATATATATATATATATATATATATATATATATATATATATATAAAACATAATTAAATAAATAAAATCAAATAGTAAAATTCAGTAAAAGTCTTGTTAAAATTTTACTGTTTTTCAAACAAATAAATTTTCCCCCTTTTTTTTTTTTCTTTTACAAAAGTATCGGTTTGGAAAATATATACATTTAAAATAAAAAAGAAATAATATTTTCTTTTCATAAACTTCTAAAGTTTTGGTTATAAATTATGTCTAAAAGATAAAGTACCACTTTAGATCTTGCGAAACTTCTTACTTTTTGCCTTTGACTGTGCTTTTGAAAGAACTTTCATGTATAACCAACTCATTCGTTATAAATGCATGAAAGCTAAAAAGTTTTAAAAAGTATTCATAAAAATATTTTTTACGAAATTTTTTAAGAATATTTTTTAAGGTGCGATAATATATATTTTCCAAAAAAAAAAAAAAAAAAAAAAAAAAAAAAAGGAAGATAAAGCATAATTTAAAAAATATGTCATACATTATTGCTTTTTAATTTAGATTTCTTTTTATAAGGGATACAAATCCTAATAAAATAAATATTTTTTTTTAGCTTTTACATGACGAAAACAGGAGAATAAACAATTATTGATGCAATATATGGATGAAGTGTTTGAAATATGCATTAAAAAGAAATGTTTTCGAAATTCACATAGGAAATGATATATATAGGAAATATTAATATACATAGGGAAAAATTTAGAAGGGCTAATTAAGTTACTTGATAAAAAATCTTAGCTTTGTTTATTGTGTGGCGTATCGTTGTGAAAGCTATCCTAACACTGAACTCAAAAATATATTTCTTTTAATTTTAGGTGTTATATTTTCAGAAATATCGTCGAAAATGTGTGCAAAAATATTCCCCTCCCTGCTCTATTTTCGAATCTACGGAAACTATAAAAAAATTAGAGGTAGTAGACCTTGCTGGAAAACTTCAGCGATTACCCTAGGTCACGCAGTTTTTGAGAAAAGCACATTTTTCCATTACACACAAATTTCGATTTTAAGGCATTCAGCAAAGGTGTTGAGCAGCACCGGAGGTAACTGTCGTAGCACAATTATAAAAGCATTTTTGTTAATGATTTTCGAAAAAAAGCGTTGATAATTAACCAAATTGTTCTTATACTCACGCCCTCTGTCGCGAGTAATAGTTTAACTGGCGGGCAGGTATTCGCCTTTTTTTGTAACTCACTTTGTTTTTTTTTCAAATAAATTCTGGGTTCTGTGGTCGGTGGTGCGTGGCCACCCTTGGTGGGTGGGCGTCGACCCGTGCACCTCTTGTGAATATGCCTCTGCATTCGGCCGGACAGTGGTATATTCTCCTAACGTTCCCCAACGTGTCGGGGAACATACCCGGAAAGACGTTAAGTTCTAAGGGACAGGTCAAGTCAGCCCTGAGCAGTCTCTCTTAGACTACCTAACACTTAAAGACAGTTAAGACATACACAATTACAGAGCGGTGTACACTATGTACCGTTGACTTTTAAAGTCTAAACAACTTGAATAATATTTGTGTAATGGGACGTCCAGTAGCAGCATGAAAACAATAAAAGTCAAATTGTTAAAAGCAGAGTAATTTAATTAGAATTAATCACATATATACTATGGGATTCACGACTAGTTTCAAATGAGTGGATCTCTCATCCCGTGTCTTTAAAAAATAAATAAATCCTATCTGGAAATACGGGGCACGGACCAAGTCTCCGTTGAAACTTTGCAAAATTTATTTTGAAGCGCGCTTAGAACAATGGCAGGTTTAAACTTTGAACAAGGGTTTTGTTTTAGCTACACTGTAAAAAGAAAATAGTATTACTACGCTGAATTTAGTTTCATGAAATTCCAAATGAAGTTTAAATGTGCACTAATTTTATTGTCAGTACCGAATTAAGTTCACATAAAGAGATTAGGATAATATAAAAAAAAGAGTTATACAGAATAGCAATATTTTGTATTATTTAGGCTTCATATCTCTTTTAACTTTTATGATATACTCATTCATGTTTTACTAGTATATACAGCTGAACCAAACACCACGTTGTATAGTTTTTATATACAGTCTTATTATTCTATTAGCAACGATTTATTTATCAATGCAGTTAATAATTCAAATATTTATTTGATTGCGAGTAATGCTTGCACTTGACCGTTTATATTTCTGGTGATACAAATAACGAATTAAAATTCACACGTCTAGGACATCTGAGTCCCACGTTTCAGGCTTCAAGAAAAAAACTGCAGGTACCAAAGAATTTTATAGCTGTCTAGTCAACAGTTGATACCGCCGCATCAAATCTCACAAAAAAAAAAATTCAAACTAGTTATTCCACGTTCATTTTTTTTACAAATTTGGACATTCATCTTTTTTGTTCCTTTTTATTATTATTTGCAAGTGTGTTTTCACAAATTTGGACATTCATCTTTTTTATTCATTTTTATTATTATTTGCAAGTGTGTTTTCACAAATTTCAAATGCTTCCATGTTTTGTCAAGAATTAATGCATATACTTGTAAGCAACCGATTTAGATGACAATCTGAAATAAAAGAATGATTATTTAGTTTAAATAAATAAATAATAATAATAAAAAACTGCCAGGTTGTACTAATGTACACATACATTTTTTTTTTTTTTTTTTTTTTTTTTTTTTTTTTTTTTTTTTTAAATTTTTCCAGTGTCCAAACTGTATTCCAGATACAAAAAATAAAAATAAATATTTTTTGTAGAAAAATCTCACTACATGTTCTTAAAATATTATTTATGATGCATAAGAATTTTATTTAAACTGTATCATATTATTAACAATAATTTATAACTAGTCAACTTGTTTAGACTTTGTAATATTTTTTCTGAAGTTGTTGATCATAATCTCGAAAATTACACAGGACATTTCATCAATTATTTCAACATAAAATAAACAAAGAACCGCGAACCATTCTTATTACGCATTCCAAATATTTCAATGCTTAAAGCAGTAAAATTTTCCTACAATTAATCCTATTTTTGTATTTATTTATTGTCTTTCACTTGCTTTTTATAATGGTATGAAATACTCATGAATGAATATTCCATTATAGTTGGTGATAAGTAATTTCAAAATTTCAATAACATTAATCGATGCGGTTTACTAAAAATTCAATGACATCTTTTTGGATGTTTACCATTGTGTTTCCCTGCACAAAAAGCTATGAAAACATGGAGGACTGTGATCAGGAAAACCCAATGGTAAACTTAAGAGTCAACCGAAAACCGGGTATTTAGATGTTTTCCACTAAGATACGACTTGGCAGACTGATTGCTTTTTAATATGCAAATTGAGTTTTAATTAATTTTGGAATTTCGATCGTGAACTCAATGCGGTGATTGTCTGCGCTGCCGTCTCTTGGACTATTTGTAATGCATCGGTTTTACCTGATAAGGCCGTCAATGCGCAATCGCATCAGGAATAAAGGCTCGATTGGCTTGTCCTGTACGGGGATTGTCTTGCAATCATGTGCGTCATTATTGTAATCTCTTATGCAAATAATGAACATTTTTGAGTAATATACAGAGTTCGCTGTAAATAGTATATCTACGACGATGAATTTCGTGCGTTCCAGAACCCTCAGTCACCAAAATCTGAACAACACCACTCTTATCTTCTTTGCTTTCCTCCATTTCTAATGCTGGACGAAAACAGTTTTCACCTGGCTCACCCGCAAAGAAAAAAAAAAAGTGAGTACTTGTGAGCTCTCATTATACATTTCTATTGATTTTGAAAATAGATTTATTGATATGTTATAAAAAGTTGCCAACTTTGGAGAAGAATGTGTTTTATGTCGGGTGTTCTGTTTTCTGCCCCCCATAGATGAATAATTGTTACGAATGTTTTCACAAGTCATGTCTTCCATTTAGAAGTAGAAAAAAATATTAAAAACATTTTGTCGAATCCCTCTTAATGAACATTCTCATTAATTACTTATTGAGTTAAATATAAACATTTGCATTAATCCAGTGAGTGTTCTTACCACATTGAAACTGATATATACGAACATTTCTATTTATTTTTAATTTACAACATATAGTAAACGTTATCTTTGAAAAAAAAAAAGAAATATTTTCCTTTTATTTAATATATTCCTTTAAAGACTGAGAGTACTTTTACGATGCATAAAAAATGCAAATCCTTTCATAAAATATTGAACATCATATAATATTTAAATCCTTTTAATCCAAGCAAGAATATTTTTTTTCATTCTGCAAAGAAGTTAAAGTAAGCAGTAGGCTTTAATATTTAACATCCTAAAACTTTTTCTTTTTTTCTTATTACGTGAATTATTTTTTATTCACGTTTACTTTTTAGAAATTTGATACACGTCTTTCTACTTTATTAATATTTCATTTCTTTTAATTTGTAGAAACAAATTCACTTTATTGTTTACATTGTAAAATATAGTTTAAAAAAAAAAAAACATTAAATACTTGATGATTTTCTTCGAGCATAAGTGCAAGCTAGTTAAGAATTCCAAGGAATTACTAACAATGAAATCACATTTATAAGAAGGAATTAGGTTAATTACATTGTAATTAGGATAAATTTAACAGATCTTCATATTTCTTAGAAATTTTCTCCCGCTAAGCATTCAATAAAATTTCAAATTATTAAATATATCGTTTTTTAAGCAATTAAAAGTTAAAATATTGGGATAAATTTCATTGTAAATGTACAAATGTAACTTGCATGCACATTTTCCATAAATATGATTTGAAACAATAAATGTTACTTAATGGCGTGATTTTTAAAATCCATAATGATAAACAGATATTTTTCAGCACGACTGAAAGTTTCATTGTCATTTCATACATCCACATTTTTTTCTGGC
This sequence comes from Maratus speciosus, assembly GCA_963932465.1. Taxonomy (NCBI): domain Eukaryota; kingdom Metazoa; phylum Arthropoda; class Arachnida; order Araneae; family Salticidae; genus Maratus; species Maratus speciosus. The sequence goes on along the minus strand of OZ010795.1, from coordinate 292,857,801 downwards.
ACGGAAATTCTGAATTATCAGTAAACAGGGGAAATTTAAAATGCCATATAACAATTAAAGTTAGAAACCTCATTCATCCGATGCCTGCATGCTTAATACAGGAAATAAGAAATACATTGACATATTTCTCGATGAGTGTTATTACTCTTGTTTACAAATGATTGTTACATTAGAATTCTTACGGTTTAAAACCAATCAATATATTTTTTGTCTAACTTCCTGTGGTCTGTAGACAAATTATCTATAACAAAAAAGATAGAAGGTTGTCTGTGTGACCGTGCTCTTTATTCTGCGTTAGTGATACACTGTCCTTAGAGATACAAGTTTTCGGAAGTGCGCTTTCGCTTAACTAAAAGAATACGAAAGAAAAAAAAATATTTAAATCTCGTGTTTTAACCTTTCTAATTTTTAATCTGTTTTAAAAATATGAACATTAATAGTTTCAAAAGATTTGTTTTAGAAACTTTGAATTGGAGTGATTTGTAATTTTACATACACGTTTTGGACAATCGTGTTTAGTTTTATGTAAAAAATTATGTAGGTAATAATTAAAATATTTTTTTATACAAATCAAATAATACATCTATTATTTAAAAATATTTTTTGGAATAAAAAAAAAAATTCAGGTTAAGGAAAAGGGGTAGATTGTATATTCCTAAATCAATTTGCTTTAATTACATTACATCTTATTAAAAAAGAAAAAAAAGAATGATTGATTTGTTTTTTGGTGTGGGACGTGTTAATGTATAGACTAAAATTTGTCATATGGATTAATTTGGATTCGTTTAACAGTCTATTAATTTAAGTAAAAATATATACGCTATACCTCTTCCTAGTCGCTTTGATCCTATGAATTCAAATATCGTGTCAAAAATTTGTGTTAGAATTTAAAAAATCAAAGATTTTGAGATTTGTATTATACTATAGGCGATTACTGAAAACAAATTGCAGCACATATTTATAAAGAATACGAATTAAAACTTTACGTTTCGTTATTTTTAATTAATTAGAATTCGAGTTATAGACGTACGATGAAACTTTTACTTAAGGTACCATACTGAAGATTTATGTAGAATGTATATTTTAAAACTTAGTAAAAATTTCATATGATGATGTAAAAAAGGCTAAAATATTTACCTATTCTAGATTATCTTTAGCATTTTCTGTGTTATAATATGAAGTATGCTTATTTCTTAAATATTATTGTGTTTGTTTTGTGCTAAAAGCTTTATAAAAGAAAGTATTTTCTTTATAAAGGAGTTCCACCGATCGTCCTTTTGAATACAAATATTTCCACACAGAAATCGTATGAAAACATTATATAAAAACTGACAAATAGGAGTATTGTTTATAGTACATTTAATGCCAAAAATATAATGATATAATGATTGCTGCTAATTCAATCTTTATATTAGACAATATGAGTATTTATCAGACATCATCAATATCAGTATATATTCATCAATATCTCTATATATCAGACAATATTAGACATCTTTTTTAATTTATTTTACTTTATTTTATATTGGTTTACTATTATGTTTAATTAAATTCATGTTGTTTTTATTTTTATACGATTTTTGTAGAGAGCTGTATTAAGTGTTTGTTGTTATATGTGCTATTTTTGTTTAGTCTTATATTTGCGAATATGATATTATTATTATTTGGATAATTCAGTTATCTTCTATTATTGAACAAAAAGATATATTAATTTTCTTGGCAACGATTATTTTAAAAATGTTAAAGTATAAAATTTTAAATAAATATTCCCAATTAGAGAAATTTATTAATTATTTCGGCAGGATGAGCTGTGAAAATTTAAAAGGATAATTAAATTTTACATTATTGCATCGAATTTAGTCATGTTTATGGTCCTTAATTTTTGTACACCAAAAATATTTTTACGTGTGCAAGTCAGTAAGTATCTTACAAAAGCCAATACAAAAAAGGGAAACCAAGATACCTAATTAAGGGGGTCCGGGAATCAAAATTCTATTTTTTTTACTTATAGAGATTTTGTTAGGATTTTTTTTCCGAAATATGTTTTAATATAATAATAGTATTGAAAGTAAAGAAAAATAAAACTTGTAAATATTTTTTTAAAAGATTAAATTTTAAAATTTTAATCACATTTAATTTTTGATATAACTCTGGAAGTACTTATTCAATTTACAAAAGTTTTACACTTTTGTATACATAAGATTTATCATTTTAGTTTGTTATCGGGATTTCTTAAAATATTAATTATAAATTTTATATAAAAAAAAAAAATAAGTATGAAAATGTTTTTTATGAGTAAGTTTTCATTAATTAGCATATTTTCACAATTATTACTCAAAATTAAAACTCCTGAAGACAATTTGTGGGAAATACAGCACAAAATATCTGTTGAAAATTTCATACATATATCTTGCAAGGAACTTTAGATATATTCTTTTAAAGCTGATAAATCGTGAAAAAATTCATTCTGAGATAAATGAAGTTTAAGACAGTTAAAGTGAAGTTAAAGTACATCGCTTCTCAAGACAAAAGGTGTTATATCTCTGGGTCTAATGAAGATAAAACATGCGGTTTACGGTATTTAATGCTAAAAACTCAGTATGTTTTTAAGCCAAAAGAAAATTCCATTTTGTTTTAGAACTTTTAGTCCCGGAACCCCTTAAAAGGTATGTTCATTTCTCTATATAATCGTCTTTTACATTGATACATTTGTCCCATCTCTATATGAGTTTTCTAATGCCTGCTGCATAACATTCTTTGAAATGCACTCTCAGCCATCTGTGTGCCTCACATTCAACGTCTGCATCAGTCGGCTGTAAGCTAAACCCATGTGAATACCCTGTTACAGTTGCTAATGCTGTCTATTGTTGTTCGCCTGTCAGCTCTAACCATTTCCTCAATCTTCCGCACAGTTTGTTCTGTCGCAATATCAACAGGACGACCATTTCGTTCTTCGTCAACAGCTATTGAACGCCTCTGATCATCTTGTACAACTGTTGTCTCATAAATTCAAAATTGACATCTTACAGTTGGACAGTGCTGCCACATATTGCTATATTTGTAAGAAATTTACTACTAATTTCCAACCTCTCATATTGGTTTGTGACAACTTACTGACTTTCCCTCGTATTAACCCTCTGACTCCTCAACCCGAGATTTTCTCGGTGATGCATTATTTCCGTCTAATTAATCCTCTTCATTATTCCAACCAGTTATTATTACTTTTTTTTTTAATTTTGCCTTATTTAAGCGGATCATTTTCCCGATTAAATTTTACAATTTTTTTTTTTTTGAAAAATTGTGTCACAAAAATTTTAAATACGCAATTTTTGAAGTTAATTTGATAAAATAATTACGCAGCGAGATGGTTAATAAACTAAGTAGCATTAAATTTTTAAATTAGTATTTTAATTCAACGGTAAATACAAATTTTATTAGCCGTGGTAATCTTTTAAATTGTGTTTTACGTATCGATGTGGAGTCTCACCAAGAGTCAAAAATTTACCTTAAACTCTAGTCAGAGCTTCATCAGTTATTGCTAAACATATTATAAAAAAACATCATTTTAACAATAACCATGGGGAAGAGAAAAGATTTGTATACTTTTAAACCACTACCATATTTCAAGAAAGGAAACAATGGCGCAAATATAAGATGTCCATAAAAGGATGACCGAGTTTCAGTGGTATATTAAATACAGTAGAGCGCCGATTATCCAAACAAGTCGGGACAGACCCTAGTTCGGATAAGCAAAAGTTCGGATAAATGAACAAACAATTTAAGGGATATTTCTGACTATACTATAAAACCTTCACACGTTATCTAAGTTTAGGAATGACAACGCCAGTTAGCGCTGGCTTCTTTAAAAATTGTTTTTGTTTTATTTTATTTTATATGTTGTTTAAATTTTTATCATTAAAAAAACTCTTTTTTTTTCTCTATTTATCATTTTCTGAATTCCAGAGATTATAATTTAAGCAGAAAAGCTTTTGATTGTTGCTTCCTTGAACGAAGACATTCTTTTCAATGTTGCCATATCCCAAATTCTTTTTAAATATGTTAGTTGCATAGGATCAGCGCTCTTCTGTTATGCGAGCCATTTCATAGTTGTTTCCATACATCCAAAGGCTTCGCTATATGATGGATCTGGATCATTTTCAGAGCATTCGTTTTCATTTTCTTTTTCATCTTGAATCTCATCCACAATCTCATCATTATTTAAAATATGATATCAGGATCATGCACGTTACTATTTAACCGCTCCTTAATTTCTTTTTCTTCACAGCTTAAGATTCTTCCCATCGCCTTTATTGTCTGACATTCCTCATTTTTTTGATCCACTATCAGTTTTTTCTTTATCTAAAATTTTATTCGAAGCCAACAGATAGTTGGGAGTTCGGTTAAATTTTTTGTAGGAGAAATAGGCGGTACAGATAACTGAAAGTTTGGTAAAAAAAAAAAAAATAAATAAAATAAATAGGCTTTTCGAATAATTGGAAATTCGGTTAATTGGAGTTCGGATAATCGGCGCTCTACTGTAGTTTAATTTAGATTACTTACAACAAATCATACTTGAATTTAAATGCCAACTAACATAGTTTTTTCTTACAAATGTTTAATTTGTGCACCTTTATTTATAAAGCCCAAAAGGAAAAAAAAAAACATGTGGCTCTTACGGCTTTTAGATCTTCAGTCCAAAAATAACGCTTTACGCTCAGGAGTTGCCATTTTGTGCATGTAGCATTGCAGGCAAGTGAATTATAAAGCAGTACTCGCGCATGTGCTTATCTAAAACTGTTTGAGTTACACTTTGTTTGTGACCTTGAACCAGCACCTTACAACTGACGGTTGATAATAGAATTTATAACTGGGAAATTATTTTATTCAAATCCATACTGAAAGGATAAAATCGCATATCTAAACTGATGCTCATTTATTTAAAGTTAATTTTTTATAAAGTTTTCTGACTCTGAAATAAAAAATATGTATACATAAATATTTCGTATGCGTAGAGTATGCTTTTTTTTTTTTTCCTTCCAATCTAAATTTTTATTATATAACTACTTTTCAATTATTAAATATTACATTCAATGTTATAATTTAAAATGTTTTAATGCAAGTTTCATGATTTAATCTAAATACACATAAAAAACTGTATAATTCATATATTCTAAATAATGCTGATTTCTTTATTTTTGTAGTATAAAATTAATAGGGAAATATATACAGCTAAAAATGTGCCGACGTCACGGTTGAAGGAGAAAAATAATGGATGTGATTAACTAAACAGCTGTTCCAAATGTTAAGTAATTCTTTCTTAGGCATATCTTTCTAAGCTGTTACAAAGCATCATATTTCAGCTTGAGAGCTTAAAGAATAATATTTTGGAGCTTTCCAGATTGTTTTATTCCACACCTATTTATTCTTTGAGAAAAAAAAATACTTTTTTCAAACTATATTCCTTACCATGAAAAGAAATATAAAAAATACATATAATAATAGCGTAAGCGAAAAGAAATGTGTAAATGTTACACTTGAAAGCATGTTTTAATAGGTATATTGATATATTACTGTAAAAACTGAAAAAAATGTTCGCAAAAAAAACAATATTATAATGATTTCGTAGATTTAAAACATTGTTTTTGCATATTTTTTATAACAATACATTAAAAAAGAATATGTTTCAGTAACGCCTAAAATATTTCATTAAATGTAAGATTACATATGTCAAATGAATTCAAGAAACATTTCTAAATATAAAATTACCTTCTTTCAGAGGGCTTGTTACCTTACATTTTGAATCACACTAGCATTTTAAACTGCAAGAGATTTAACTTGTTTTCAGTTAATTTTGAAACACTATTTTATATATACTTAGGGGTGCATTAAAAGTCATATATTTCAGAATATTATTCTGTATATTCGGATGTGTATGATGCTGTCCAACCTTTGTAATTGTTTCTTGACACTTAATAATTAAATATTGAAACTTTTACTATTTATAAGTTATTACCAGATGATATTCGCATTCGTGTAATGCAACACTTCATATTAGTTTGGCAGATAAATAATTTCTTTACATTAATTATATCTCATTTTTAAAAAGTATGTCGTAAAATGTAAGGTTGACCACAATATATCTTTGCAAGTTTAAAATTATATTAGAAACACGAATGGACAAATGCAGCTATAGAAAGTAGTACACTATAAAGAGAAAAAAAAATGAAGTTTTTTTTGGATCAATTAATATTCCTGTAAATGGGCAGAACGATTGCACAATTTACATCAAGCCGAAAATCATCGGCGATATTTCTTGTGTTTTCGTCCAATGACACAAAAATAACATGAATACAACCACAGTATAAGGTTACGAAATCAATCGGCAAAAAGAGTAGAAAAGGAAAACCCGACAATTATACCTGTAGGTGAAACCGATTATTAATTATTTAAAAAAACTACAAATAAACAGAATATAGTAAATATATATATATATATATATATATATATATATATATGTTTTTTAAATTGAAAATACTAGATTGTTTTGCTATGCAGTATTTTAGCTCTGTCGTTAAACAGTGGTTCTGCCATTATTCCGTGTGATTTGGTTACAACAATGACCTTTCAATGAGAGATGGAAGTGGAAAAATTCATAAAATACTTTGAACTAGAAACATGCATGGGATATAAAAGAGATATTGAAAAATTTCAAAACCTGTTCACTCCCGTAAATAGTATATATTACAACCAGCGAAATTCTGAAGTTTCCAGTAAACACAAAATACTTTAGATTTAAACAGTATTCATTAATTTTAAAATGTTACTAATAACATTGAAAATTGATTTATTTTTTAAAAAATATATATTTTACAGAAAAGTTCCAAAAAACAATGCGATTTCATTTAGTGTGATCTAATGTTTACGAAGTTGCTTGTACAATAATACCCATATCCTCCATTATTATCCAGTTTTCTTCTTCAAAATATACACAAACACACATATTTCTATTGTTCACAAAAAAAATATATTCTTTATTTTGAACAGATGTTTCAAATGCTAAATTTCCTTGTACATTTAAACCAATTTCTTACATGTAACACCCCAAAAATAAATAAAGAAAGAACAATTTCGCTCTCTCTATATATATGATAGAAATATTTCTGCAAAGAAATGAAATGCTGAGATTTTTCTGTTTGTATTCTTTTAGAAGAGCTTCATATTTAATAGAAATTCTTTTTCGAAACTGAAATAAGAATGCAGGTGTCTTTTAAGATATAGAATGGAAACATTGTATTACTTTGAAAATTTATATCCCTAAATTTCCGCATTATACACACAAAGGTCTTATTTTTCTAAGAAAAAAATAAAAAGCGAAAATGTAGATAAGATTTTTTCATTTTGGTTTCTTGCTTTTTTTTCTTTCAATGCTCTATGTACATTTTGAAAGCTAAATGTAATAACTGCTGTTTCCAATCTCTCTGTAGTAATGTATTAAAAAATACGATAAACATTATTTACTAATATATTTTCGTTTTTCTTAAAAATATATATATATACCGCCAGTGCAGTGAATTTGAGAACAAACATTTACAGTCGAGCGCCGCTTATACGTTTCACGTTTATACGTTACTTATATAGTGTTACTTATTTTTGAATAATAGTATACAAATTGAAATTGAATTATTTAAAAATATACATTGCGAAATCTTATGTATAATTTTTGTTCATTAAGAGCAAATAAATTTAAAATATGGGAAGTATTAAAAAAAAAAAAAAATAGTTATCAGCTGATACAGAAAGACGAATTTACAGAAGAAACATATTCTTGTAATATAATTCTGTAAAATGTGGACCTCAAATGATGCAAACATAATTGACTTGCGAAGTAACTTTGTTCTTAATAGCTGTATTTGGAAATTTATAAAAGTAAAGTATAATTTTTCTGACACTGGGATCGTGGAATTATGATATCGTTATTTTGGAATTAATGCACAGGGTTTTGAGAACATCGTTAGTAGTTTGCTAGATATGATTGTTGCGGATGTGTTTTACTAATAAAAAGTAATGTATTTTTTCATTCACGATGCGCAGGTAAACGAGCATTCTTTGTTGTGTATGTAGATACAATGCGTGTGGAAACCATTTGACATTGCTTTTGACATCCAGAATGTTATTAATGTAGAGCTTTACAAATAAAAATACGAAACGAGTGAAAAAGACAAAATGATAGCAAATAAGGATTTTTTGTTCTAATGCTATTGGTGAAATGTAAAAACCATTTATGTGCAACTGCCGTTAATTTAGAAAGGGAATATGACTAAAATGTGTAAATGGTGGAAGGCAAACGCAAAACATGCATGACATCGTCGATATTCTACAAATGGACGGAGGCATTCGATAATAAAACGAATATCCATTAATGAAAGCGCATCATATTTTTGCATAACACTCCATGCCATGTTATTAAAAAAATAGCAGCGTAAAACTTTAATTTGTACTATAAAATACAACAGCCAAACTCAATCTTGTTATTAGTTAAAGCTTCAAATTGGAATACTGTAATTGCATTTTACATTAACTTGTAAGTCTAATAAATAGCGCTTCAGAATTGGCAAATACCCATACGTACGTGCGCGTCTTCACGGTTAACGACATACCGGAATAATGTGAAAGAGCATTCTATCATATAATGTTTTCAAGCTTGTAGATTGCGAAATAAGTCATCTAAAATATTCTAAACTTGGCGAGATTGATTTTGTAGAAGATAAGGTCATCTAACTATCTAAAGTAAGTAAAATAGAATACTATCCCAAAATTCCTGAATTAAAAAAAAAAAAAAAAAAAAAAAAAAACACTTGAATGTTACGATTATTTCTCCAAACGTGAAGAATGCCTTATTCATTGAAATTTTACACCAACGAATTTAATCGTTTTTGGATTTTCTTTTTAAAACTGTAACATTTAAGTGCTTAAAGTGCTTTAGTGCCTTTTTAGGCAATGAATACAAGTATGATGACAAATAAGGTGTAAACCACTGGACAGTAAATAACCTGCCTATTCTCTCAGGAAACTCTCAAAGATGTGGTTAGATTAACAGAACTTTTATTATATATTCACAATGAAAACACTTTTGATTTATTCATTAATCTTCGAAATAGATTAGAAATAAAAGTTGTAAAATATAAAAATGTAAAATCACTGCAAACCACGATATATAGATATCTTAAACTCTCGTGTCATCATCATCTACTATATATTTAAAACAGAAATTTGCATTTGATTCCGTTTATTGATAATATTTTTATAGGATATACCGCTTTTACTTTGGTAATGTTTTTGGAAATGTTTTAGCAAATACACATTCTTCTACAATGATTAGTTATGGAGCTGTCATTTTCTTTAAATTCAAATGTAAAATATATTTTCTTCATAACATTAATTTTTACCTTATTTACGATACTGAAAAACTAGATTCAAACGAGATCCCCATTAAGAGACAACCCCGGAGCAACAACTTTTTAATGGAACGGAGAATGGTCGCTTTTGGGAGGATTAAATGTATACATTAGCGTAAAAACCTATTACAAAAATTAAAGATACTGCAATTGTTCAATTCCACTAAGAATTTTTCCATAATGAATCATGTATGAAATGGAATATTCTTAGAAGATTCTTATAGAAGTCGCTTTTCTGTCTTAAATGAAAGATAGTTACAAATTTCATTAATACAATTCACATTTACTCATGCGTTAAAAAAAACGTATTTGTCACAACTGCGTTTATGGAACAGGTAAAGTAATTTTCTAATGGAATAAATGAGCTACAATATTATCGTTTCCTTTAATTTCGTAAAACGATTTCGCATGGCATATATCAAAGTTGCTTTAACTATTTATATACTTTTGAATTGGGTAAAACTGACTTTATTTTATTTTCAATAGGATTTATATAATACTAACCATTATTAAATTGCATTATTCCAAGTATTTAAATATTTATCTTTGTATTCTTTTTAAAACTATCTTCAAATTTTACTAAAATTAGTATAATTTTTTTTCTGCTTGTTTTGCCGTGTTATTAAACGGCATTGAAAAAATTCTTGTCCTTTACCAGCATACTTTTATGTGTATTTTAAACTACAAGAATTATTTTCAGTGCATCATCTTTTAAATGTATTAAGGGTACAAAAATTAAAAATATATTTTATCCAAAAAAAAAAAAAAAACCTTTAACTGTAGCAAATATATTATTCCATCTTTGACGTTTTATTTTATTTTAATTTAATTAATTAATTAATTTATTATTATTATTATTTTAAAGGTATACAACTAAAGCTGAATACAAAATTTTGATAACTGGAAAAAATTAAATGATAGCACACTGCATTCTACGATATTCATATCAAATTGTAGCGTCTCTATAGTTACACTGAAAAAGCTAATTTTATCAATATAGATACATATTGGTTTGTTGTAAATATGTTTAAATTTCTTTCGGAAATAAGGTTATAAAAAATCATAATACCAACTAATTATAACGTAACCGGTTTGAGAAATCGATATAGTTTAGTACATCACTCAAAATGGCGGATGATACTTAAATATTATATCCACTGTAAAATAAATACATTTCAAGAGTTTCTAATTTTACAAGAAACGTACTTCTGAAAATTATAACAAAATAACAGTTTTAGGTTATTTTCGGCAATTATATATATATGGAACTGAAGAATCGTTAAAATATCATTAAGTACTTGAGATAGTGCTTCGGTAAAAGTTTAAAGTTAATAGATGTTCTTGAAAAATATCTAGATGTATTCCACGTTATTAACATACAGATTTGTTATTGATTCTTTGTTAATGCATTTTTAATGCTTGTAAGTTTAAATATATGGCTAGTTTATTTCATGTTGAAAATTTTTTTTTATGCCAAATACAGTAAATTGAAAATAAGTGATGTTAATGCATCAAAAATCACATCTGTGTCTGTGCATGTGTTTGATATCAGAAAAAAATATCAACTTTATAATTCCAAAATGTTGGATTTTTTTTTCGTGCGTGTACGCACTTACGTAAGACACACATCTTTATATATATATAACAGCATTTGGAGAATAATACACAGTGAAAAACCGAACACAACTATAAAAAATTAATATGAAAATAACAAAGAATAAAATTCCCGTAATATTCAAACTTCATGATTTCGTAAATTAAAATAATGAAAGTCATCATGCATTGAACAGTGGCGTTCATTATTAATATATCAAACACTCATGTATCACACATATTCCGAATTTAAAATAAATGTAAACGGAAAACAATCACGCGTTATACAAAAAAAAAAAAAAAAAAAAAAAAACAGTAGTTTATTTTTGTGTGCGGTTTTCTTTATGCATGATTCGAAATACATTGAGTGACTAAAATGTAAGATATCGTGCCTCATTTTGCTTACATTGCTTACAATAGAGATAAGCTTAAGGCTATATTGTATGATATTGCGCAATAAACTGATGCGTTGTATCTGTTTCGTCTCTACGCACATCGTGTGTCAGTAGACTAGATACTCTATATTTCACAATCAATTATCGATCACTATTTCACTTCTGCACGATTTTTTCCTTAAAAGCAATTCTTTGTAGGCTCTATAAATTACAGTACAAGAAAAGGGAAGGGATCTACTAGATTCAGATATGCTGAAACCCTTCACGTCAGCCCAAACATATGTCTACCAAAGTTATACGACTCTCTTATTTTCCACATATTACAAATGTCTTTTGTGCTTCCAATAGAAGGTATATTTTATATCAGAAAATCCAGTTAAAATGCTACAATCAGATAAGGTATTTTATCATATTGAATTCGCCATTGTAGCATCTAAACACAATGCTCTGATTTAAAAGAATATAGCATAAATACTCTTCCTATTTGCTCATAATATCATGCTCTTATTTATAAAATAAATTTAATTTTATGATGAACCCTTTATAGCGTGCAAATTCTAAAGAAAATCTAAAATTTTATTTAAATGTCTTATTTCAATATCAACACGTTTTTGGTAATTATGTCTATTTTTTGCATCTAAAAAAAAAAAAAAAAAAAAAAAAAAAATATATATATATATATATATATATATATATATTTTTTTTTTTTTTTTTTTTTTTTTTTTTTATGTAAACCGATAATTATCATAGCACATTATAATTTTTATTTAGGCGAAATTATGATAAAACCTTAACTTCACATGGATCCAGATGTCCTTGTTATGAGCAACATTTTCATGGGTAATGGTTGAAATGATCAGTAATAAGAAAGAAGAAGAAGCGAGTTATAAGGTTGCATAAACCCTTAAGGATTGTTTAATATTTGGAAAAACCAACAAAAAAGTACCTATTTTTTATTACAGAAATTGAATACTTATAAGTTTTCTTTTTCTTTTGTTGTTTTTTTAAGGCGAAAAAAATATGTTGTAGAACGAATTCAAATTTGTAGAAAAGTCATCATGCCAGAATTCAGTGTCTTAATGTTTGTTTTACACCATAGAAATTAATGCTAATAAGACCTTTCCTTTTCACATCTTAGATCTTTTTTTATCGTCATCACACAAAATTTTATAAATAATATATGAAATAATATATACATAAATTAAATTCTGAAGATTAATAATTTTTTTGAGAGTTATTTATTTCGAAACATGCAATACAAAGTTCAACATCACAATCAACGCAAAAAATTAAACCTGAATGTTAATAATCAAAGACTTCACACGTTATTTCCAGTTAAATTTTTCTGTTTCCAGAAGTTCTTCCAGCAATTAAATATCCAGCCCGAAAATAGTATGACAGGCACGAGAAATAACGAACGAAACCTCAGTCCGTGATATTGAGGGGAGCGATAATTAAGAAGTAAATACTAGTATATCTGAAAATTCTGTGTTGAATGGTTATATTATTGCTTTTTTTTATGTTTCCTGGTATTTAGAAATCTTAAATATCGAGATATGTAACATTACAGTTTATTTTATTGGGTATAGAATATATAATTAGGATTATGTTTAACAATTAAACTGTTGCTATCAATTACATGTGCATTATTTTAATCTTGATTCCCTACCATTAGCCCATTTTTTCTTATTACCTTTCCATTTTCTAGACCTTAGACCATTTTTCTTATGTGAGATATACAAAAATATTGAAACACAGCTCTTGATACATTAATAAACAACGATAAAATAAAGGCAGTGAACACTTTGTAAAAAAAGGGGGTTACAACTTTTCTAAATCTGATAAAGGGGCAATTTCTGTTCTGTAATTTATTTAACTAAATGAAATTTAATTTTGCTTGTGTCTTTCAATTTTTAATGATTATAAATATAAGTAATATTTTGTTATGTTGTTAGTTAAAGTTTTAAAATAAAATACTTTCAACCTTACGAAAATAAATCCTTGATACGTTCATTTCCTGTAATACTGACATACCCATGTGTCTTACCTCAGTGATATATCAAAGATCGTAGCAAAAGTAAGATTATATTATTTGACTTTGAAATCCTTTACTGTTAAAAATGTAACAAACAATTCATACATTTATTGTAATGTTTTGTACAAGTAAAAATGTTTAATACTGTCGCTAAGTATCAATTTATCCTTCTGGAAATTCTTATCCTTTCTCTTTCCACATTGTCCTACATAGTGAAAAATTTTGACTAAAAGTAATTTCATTTTGAGTAATTAAAATATATATAAATATTCATTTTTAATATACAGGTAGTAAGCTAATTTATGATTATTTTTTTTATGTTGGAGAATTTTCTGTTACCTGTCAAGGAAATGAGTTTTAATTGAAGATGGGAAGTTTTGTTCATTATTATTAGTTAATTATCTGGTAACAGTCTGTAGTTTTCAGATATGCAGGGCTTTGGAAAAGTTACGGTGCTAGGCCGTCCTTTTTTTAAGCTCCACTTTTAACATTTTATAGCATTTTCTATTCATCATTTCATTATATTGTAATGTATTTAATGAATGTATTATTGTTCCTGCATTAAATATTTAAAACGCAATGATAAATAATAAAATTTGTAAAGTATACTGCCAAGTGTGCACCCTATAAAATTTCAGTAATAATTGTTTAATATGATAATAAATGTATATTTTCATTTTGAAATAAATATATAAAAAATATTTAGATACATCCACAGTAATATATTAATTACATTTACCATTTAAAATCAATAAAACTTCAATGAAAATCACTTACTTGTGAATTACATATCTCTTGTCCTTTATCACCTGCAATTTTTAATTACATTTTAGTGTCAAAGATATTTTTAATGAATTTTTAACGTACACTCTGCAAACAAAAATATTCATTTAAAAATATTACATAAGTATAAATATAAAATTAATATTACAACTGAGTTTTTTTTTCCTTTTAAAAATGTAAAATTGATCTAATATATAGTTTATAAATATATAAGATACTAGCAAACCCCGCGGCTTTGCTCGCGTAATATTTGAAATATGCCAAGTGATATTTATATGTCTAATTTTAATTAAAAGATACTAACTAAATTTTTATTTTATTAAAAGGTAATATTTTATTTTATTAAAATGTACTTATTACTTTTAGGAATAATTCAAATATTACTATTTAAAACACAGTTTGATTAAACATCATTATTACACTGCATTAGGCAGAAATGAGACTTTTAATACGCTCATTTCAATATTCATTTGAAATTTTGAATTTTTTAGAAACCATCTTCTTACATCTAAAAATTAACCATCATGTCAAATTCCAAGTCCTACCACCTCTCTCAACATAAAGGGCTATGTTGAAACAGGAACTGTCACCATTAATTTGCCAACATTAATTTTGAAATCGGTATGTTATTTCCTAATATTCCACAGAAACGTAATTTAAAAAGCTTTTAAAGCCCTTTTTCAGAACTTTTGTTGTTCCTGTGAATCCCAGGTGGTATAATCACCGGCATAAAATATAGCCTGTGTAGGATCAGAGACTGTTACCATTGATTCGCAACTATTACTTTTATAATCGGTTTATATTCCCTGAAATTGCATAGAATCGTAATTTAGAACTTTTTTAGAATGCTTTTCGCACCTCCTTTTCGCTTCACCCCTTTTTAATTCGAATTTATTTTCGACGTTCCTTCGAGGTCATTTATATTTTATAAGTAACTTCCATGTCATATTTAAAGTTTCTAGCCTTTTCAGTATCACAGAAATAGCAATTTAAAAGGTTTTTAGCTCCTGCAATCCTCTGGTGGTAGTGGAACAGACATAAAATATAGCTTATGTTTGAGCAGGTTCTATCACCAAAATTTGTCATCATTATTTTTTTTAATCTGTTTGGTAATTTATAAGTTTGCTTAGAATTGTAATTTATAACGCTTTTCACTCACTTCATCTTTTTAAATTTGGAATTTTCTTTCGACTGTTCTTAGAAAGCAGTTGCATTTTGTAAGTAAATACCATGCCATACTTCAAAGTGTTAGACCCCTCAGTTGTGCAAAAAACGCAAAATAGAACCTGTTTTGCTTTTGCAACCCTCAGATGGTAGTGACAGCAACATAAAATATAACCTATCTTATAGCAGAGACTGTCACCATTGATTTGCAAACATTTCTTTTGAAATAGCTTTGGTATTTCCTTAGATTGAGTAGAAATAGCAATTTAGAACGTTTTTAGGACGCTTTTCGCGCATTTTTAAATTTCCAATTTTTTTTTTAAACTGTTCTTAAAGATCATTTATATCTAATAAATATGTACCTTGCCTAATTTTAAGTTGCTAGCCCCTACCGATCACAACAATTGAAATTTAGAAGGCTTTTTTGCTCCTGCAACGTCTTGGTGATAGTGATACCGACATAAAATAGTGTCTATGTAAGAGCAAAGGCTGTCAGCATCAATTTCCTACCATTACGTTTGAAATCAGATTCATTCTTCATGAGATATTGCCGACAGATCGGCATTTAGAACGTTTTTAGAAAGCTTTTCGCGCATTTTGCTCCTGCATCTCCTCTGGGGTATTGGAAACAGATATAAAATATAGCCTATCTTGGAGCAATATCTGTCACCGTCATTTTTACACCATTCTATTTGAAATCGGTTCTGTACTTCCTGAGATCGCATAGAAATCGCAATTTAGAAAGTTTTCTACAACGCTTTTTGCGCATTTTGAAGCCCTTTTAAATTTCGATTTTTTTAGGAAATGTCCTTAGAGATCATTGATATCTTATAACTAACTACCATTCCAAATTTCAAGATTCTAGGCTCTTCCGCAACGCAAAAGCCGCAATTTAGAACGTTTTTCTCCTGCACCCCATTTGGGGTAGTGGCACCGACATAAAACATCGCCTATGTTGGGGCAAGGGTTGCCACCTTCTTTTGACACCATTATTTTTCAGTTCGGTTTGGTATTTCCTGAGATTGTGTAGAAACCACCATGCAGAACGTTTTTTAGAACGCTTTTCGCGCATTTTCACCCCTTTCAAATTTCGAATAGTTAAAGAACTGTTCTTAGAAATTCTTTGTATCTAATAAGTAGCTAATATTTCAAATTTCATATTTCTTGGCCCTTCAGTAACACATAAATCGCATTTTTAGAACGTTTTTTACTCCTGCACCGCCTTTGGGGTAGTCACACCGACATAAAATATAGCCTATCTTCGAGCAAGCGTTGCCACCATCATTTTGACACCAATATTTTTTAAATCGGTTTGTTATTTCCTGATATTGTGTAGAAACTACCATTTAGAACGTTTTTTAGAATGCTTTTTGTGCATTTTCACCCCCCCCTTTTAAATTTCGAATTGTTTAAGAACTGTTCTTAGACATCATTTATATCTTAGAAGTAACTAATATTCCAAATTTCATATTTCTAGGCCCTTCAGTAACGCTAAAATCGCATTTTTAGAACGTTTTTTGCTCCTACACCCCTTTGGGGTAGTGGCACCGACATAAGATATAGCCTATGTTCTAAGTTGGGCTAACACCATCATTTTGATACCATTACTTTTGGAATCGGTTTGGTATTTCCTGAGATTGTGTAGAAACTACCATTTAGAACGTTTTTTAGAATGCTTTTTGTGCATTTTCACCCCTTTTAAATTTCGAAGTTTTTAAGAACAGTTCTTAGACATCATTTATATCTTATAAGTAACTAATATTCAATATTTCATATTTCTAGGCCCTTCAGTAACGCTAAAATCGCATTTTTAGACGTTTTTTGCTCCTACACCCCCTTTGAAGTAGTGGCACTGACATAAGATATAGCCTATGCTCTAAGTTGGACTAACACCATCATTTTGATACCATTACTTTTGGAATTGGTTCGGTAGTTCCAGAGCTTACCTCCTACAAATAAACAATTTTTTCCTCTTTATAGTAGGAAGTATAGACAATTGTGTATAGTGTAATGAGTTTAATAATTTCAAAAGTTATAAACATGCTTTTTTACATTTTATTTTTGTTGAGAATATTCTTGGAAAAAACACTTTTTTTAATTCTTAAATATGGACTGTGCTGTTTCTTCTTTTAATTATTTGTTATAACATATTTTACAACAATTTAAAATCGCATATTAAAATACTAGCCGCCTTTGGCGACTAGTTTGGTCTTCGTTATAGGTATCCTAAGCATGGTATCCTGTTATTTTTATGCCCAATTCTTCGCCAAGTCCAAAGATTCTGATATAGAAATCATGAACTCTGTATTTTTATGTTAGTCAGACACAGGTGATAAATCGTCAAACATCACCCTTCGCATTTTTTCGTATACCATTAATTTAATTTAAAATTAATCTTTTCCCTCCATAACTTTCATTTAAAACTGAAATATTTAAAATTTATGACTTTCACTTATTTCTTTTAATTTTCAAAAAAGAAATGAAAAGAAAAATAATAACTAATACCATAAACCATGACATTTAAATTCAACATCAAAGCATTGTTTTAATTTACCATGTCGAAATATTAAAAAAAAATCTAATTTAACTGGTTATTAAAATGCTATTGGCGACATTTGCGTCCGGTTAATATACCGATAATTCTTTGCGATCGTGGAAACTTTTAGGCAGTTTTATTCGAAAAAAAATATTTTTTAATTAAAATGGAAGCCTTGCATATGAAAAGCGAAGGGGTCAGGCCATAATTGTCTATGACAGTCACATGACTTGGGATATTATAATAAAGATAAAACTATGGCGTTGGAAAAACATTTGATGATTTATGACTAGCGTTGGCTAACATTAAAGTACCAAAATGGCCGCTTGGCACATTAAAAGCGAAGTGGTCAGCCCGCATCTGTTGATGACAGTCACATGACTTTGACTTTTATTATAGAGATAATTTTGATGAAAGCAAAAGAATCATCAGTTCTAACGCATTAAAAAAAAAAAAATAAGTTAATTAATCTTCTAATGATCAAAAGAAGTAAAAATTACTATAATTCAAAAAAGTATTTTTTTTTTAAATTCTTATATTTAATACCAAAATATTGAAGTTAAAAATAAAAGTGTTATGTATGAATAGTATTAATATTTTCTTTGCATTACACTTCAAAAGTTCTGGTTATAAATTACGTCTGAAAGATGGAGTACACTGTAAAAAAAAAATGGTAACTTTCCATGTAAAATCCAGGAATGTTTCGCCTTTTATCAGGTTTTCAGAATAATTTAGCTCTTTCCTGTGAAATTCTGGTTTTCTTATCTGAAACGTTCCTGAACAAAAGTTGGAAACAGCAAAACGCTGCGGCCGCCATTTATTATTTTTTTTTCCTATAATCCGTTGCTCGCGCGCGAGTGTCGAAAACGAATTCCTTAAATGAATGTAAAAAAATCAATATGGAATGCAAATAAATCAATAGACGACATAATCCTTTACGTCTCTATTGTCAAGATAATTCAGATGAAAATACAATACCTCTGTGACATCACTAAGAGATTATCTCTCGTACTTGTCTGTGAAATCTTTAACGAGCAGACTGTGTAAAAAAAATTACACCTATTATTTGGATCTGCATTAACCAGGGGACAATCAAATATGATTCTCACCTATTTTGATTAATTTAAAGTATGTTTTAGAGTTCTTATCTCTAATTATTCTTGTGAAAGGATTTCTTCAAATGGGCCTTAGATTTTCAGAAATTAGATGCCGAGTTTTAGCATACGTTTCAAATACCCATTAGTTTGCAGCTCTCAACGTGTCTTTCGTGCTGTGGACGCAGAAAGCTTGCACGCCACCCGTACGGCCCGGGTTCGATGCTACCTCTTGACTTTTTTTTTTCTTTTTTAATTAATTTTATATTTTAACACTTTATTACAATTTCATTTAAATTTGACATATATTTGACACTTTGAATTGCTGCAAATTTGAATTTTTTTTTTTTTTTCAGAAAAAATATACAATTACGTTTAGGTTTTTTTTTCATGAAAATTTATATGTATTTTATCTAACTTGTAAACTAACATAATCACTGACTAAAATCTAAAATATTTTATGTCTAGATTTTTTTTCTAATTATTATTTACATTTATATATTTTTAAATTTTAAGCAAAGTTCAGAAACAATATATCACATATATATTTACTTTATTGAATTTTAACTGAAAATTTATTTTTTCGTGTAAATTATAAATAATAATTTTGATGTCAATTTCAAAATATTTTTTCATTCTAACAAATAATGATAATAAAGCGAAAATTGTCAACTGGAAATGTAAAAATCGTCTGCGGATCCCGCATGCTGTGGAATGTCAGTAATGTCATAATGAAGGGAACGAACATCCAGAGTGAATTATGTCAGCCAAGTATCGGTCCGGATAGCCTAACAGGTAAGGCATTGGCACGGCACGACAAGTATCCAGGTTCGATCCCTCGTCTGGACATTTTTCGCTCTTGTGCTACTCCAGCCTTGAATATGTCAGTAATGTTTTGCTGTCAACAGAAATATTCCTGGTATTTCGCAGGAAACTTACTGGCATTTCTGTAGAAAGTTTTTAACATATACAGTAAAGTACCAGTCATTTTCAAGAAATGTTTCTTGGAAATAATGGGCAACTCAGCTGCCCATTTTTTCCCAGGAACGTTGCGGAATTTTTTTTACAGTGTACCATTATAGACGTTGCGAAAAACTTTCTGATTCTTTTGACTTTCATAGTGTTTTTTGAAAAGACGTGGATAAATAACCACGTCATTTTTATAAGTGCTTGAAAAATAAAATATACGGAAACAACATTCACACGGAATTTTCTGTGTGAGTTTTAATGTAGATAACGAATAGAAATATTTTCTAAAATGTAGTCATTCAGAAGGAGAATTTTAGTACAATGTTCTTTAACTTACATATTTTTGAAATTTGTTTCATTTGTTCGATATAAAAATGTTATTAAATTTTAAATGCACTATTAAAACAAATAAATTGTTAATATCCATATTTTTTAAACTTAAATTCTGATGAAAAATAATTACTTATGAAATATTTGGGAGGAATGTCCTTAACAATATGCATGTATCCCGCTAGAAATTTAAAACCTCAATATAGAGATGTTCCGGTTAATAGTGGAATATGTTGAATTATTGAAAAAGTTTTGGAAATAAATCCTGTAATGGAAATAAAAGATTAAAAATATTTTGAATGGAATATTTCTTTTTCTTATATTTTTCAAATTACCCTGTATCTTTTACTGAAACATTAAAGTAACTTATTTTACATGAACATACTGAAGTAACAGGCTTTCCAAGACTTTGTAATGCATTTTTAGTTCACTACATAAACATGTATCTGATCTAATAACATTCCATATTCGAAAGCTTAACTTCTCACAACTTTATACAACTTTTCATCAAATACTACTATTTCATCCAATGTTTAGACTGAAAATACATTACAATTACCACGAATAAAATATCACAACAACTTTTACTTCTGTAACTAAGAAAGAAGTCTGATGTCAGTCAAAATTTTCATCATTCGCATATGCATTTGTTTTTAATTTTGTATTTTCATTGTTTTGTATTTTAAATTGTTTTTCACATAACAGATTATTGTGCCACTCAGGTATTTGTTCTCTAACAAACCTTAGCTACGTCTTTACAACGAATACATTTAAAACAAAGTCCACATATATTAGCATTAATTTTCCTCTATTCAATTGTTATAGGGAATTAATTTCAGACATAAGACTTAGTAACACAAAATGCAAAATTAAAATTTACATGTTTTGTGTACGTACTTGAGGATAGATTTCCATATTTATTATTATCATTTTGAAATGCCAGCTTATATCCTTGTTACTATTTCGATTAACTGAAACTGATTTACCAATCTCATTCAAATAATAAATATGTTCCAAGCACTGAATCTAAATCTTAAGAAAGTCCATTAACTCCCTAACTTCAAATTATAATTTTGAATCGCCTTTTTATTTTGCTTTCTACTAAATTCAAAAGCGAGGTGTTCGGAACAGTTTTAATAATATAGAGTAAAGAAGATGACCATAAGAACAAGAAATGGCCTTTAGTGTTTTTTAAGATCTAATATTTACTTCAATATCATCATAAAGTTTTCTGAGTGCACCCACGTTTGTTGAACTCTTTATAAGTTCAAGAATCAGTAACTTGCCCATGTCTGAGTTTATGGTCTGCTAAATCCTACGAAAATACATATTAAAACATTAACTGCAATTTTGGAATTTTTTTTTTTTTCATTTAATACTAAACCACTTATGTCATTCAATTCAAAACTACCAGTTAAGAATTTCAAATAACTAGATTTATTTATTAGAGTTACAATGTCGTTTTCATCAATGGAAATTTCAAAACTAACTCCGAAATTCAAGCCAATTCTCAGCACTACATTTTTTTATGCTTAACTTCGGGAGCCAAATATTAGCCTCAATTGTTGTAATATGGGGCCTTCAAAATTCATACATTCATTACAGCTAGAATTCTTTTGATTTTCATTTCAATTAATCATTTATAACTGATTATTTTATCATGCTATTCTTGAGCTGCAGCAGATTCGTTTTCCAGCTCATACTGTTTACTAAGATCTCATCAACATCAATGTCATTTTTTACTGAAACTTCATATTCTTTATTTAATTGTTCTAAAAGTGCACTTAACACTAAAATTACCGTGTTTTTTGTATATCTAGAACAACCGGGGTGAATCATAGCTTATCCACTTAATTCTGGAATGTTATTTTTGTTTTATATAGGAAATACAGACACGTAATAAGGTTTGAAGATCAATACAATGATTTTTAATTAATGATTAATACAATTTAGCTTTAGGCTATTGCACATAATATGGAATTTTGTGAATAGATACCATCAAAGAAAATTTTAATTTCTGATTTTGTGAATTGATTTTTTGAGATTTTGACAGCTCTTTCAAATAATATATATATAAATATTGTATAACGATTTAAACTCTCTAATAATGTTCCTTCAGATTAACAACTTATTAAAACACAATAAATTTAATAAATCCGTGTTTTTTTTTCTAGCATTGAAATATTTTCTATCCGATCAATTTAAACGAAATGCTATGATCTTGTTTTTTTCCGTTTTTGTTTTTTGTTTTTTTTGTTGTTTTTTTTTGTTGTTGTTGTTGTTTTATACGCATAATCTATTCACAAATAGTAATAATATTATTGTCTTAGAATTGGTTTATCTGATAACGTTTTCACATGTTTGAAACTTATTGGGTAGTCCGTGGAGGAAAACGTGTGGTTCTTTTGAAATATATTTCTCTCTGGGTTTCTCTGCTGAATTTAGAATATAGACACTTCTGCTTGTATTACAACCCGTAGAATCATTTCAAACTACCTAAGCTTTTATAACCGGATTATCTTTAACCGCTATATTTTAAATAGATCATCGACCAGGAAACATTAAACACTGCGGAAATCAGGAAAAAGGATGTATAGCAACGCCACCTGCTGAGTGATTTACACCAAATCGTAATAAACATCAAATCATATCAAGGACTAATTGAATCTGGAGTTTCATGAAAATCCGTGTTTTAGTTCTTGAGGTAGAGCCATTGCGGATATTGCAAAAAATGCAGCATAGCAGCGCCACCTATTGAGCGATTCTCACCAAGAATTGATTAGCACCAATCTATATCAGGGACTAACTGAATATAAATTTCTATTAAATTCTATGCATTAGTTATTGAGATAGAGTCCACAAAATTTGTGTCACACGCAGACATGCAGACAGACAGTCTCACAGACAGACATTTTGTAAAAACATGTTTTTCGGGATCTCTGACTCCTAAAATTTGTAAACCCGTCGAAAACTGGAATTCGAAAATTTTCCAGAATCCAATACTTTCTTCTTGTAAAGATAGCAGAATGAAAAAATGAGATAGGCTTGCATTTCAATTTTTAGAAATTAAATGATTCCAACTCTGCGTTATTAGTGCTACAAAGATTCTAACACTATGCCTAATATATATATATATATATATATATATTTATTTTATTTTAATATTAACTATTATTAATTCATTAGAAAAATCATAGGAGGTCCAAAATGTTTAGTATTAAAAACGTAAAAATTAAAGTATATTATTAATCAATATATATATTAAATTTTATTTGAAAATAAAATATCCAATGTTTAAAGAATATATTTTTATTAAATGCAGCAAAGAACGCATATAAATGGATGTGCTTTCAAACTTTCAAAAGTCAACAAAGAAATATTTTAAAATCTGTTTTTCACTACAAGGTAATTTATCAAAATATTTCGACGTCTCAAAGTTATCTTAATCTAAGAAGTGTAAAGTAGGGACATACTTCTTTAGTATAATAAGTTACATTATATGTTTGAAGAAGCTGCGTTTTATAAATATAGTAGTTTTAATGTGCTTGAATATTTTCCAAAACTGAAAGGCGTTGTGGTTTTTCCTGCCGATATTAAAATATTTTAAATATTTCTATAAGAACAAGGAAATGTTTGGCAAGTTAAGGGCCTGAAGTATGCATACCGGAAAAAAAATCATGAATTCATTTTAATACGTAGTATGTATGACATAGTAGATATAAATATATTTACAAAACATTTCATAAAAAGTAGATTCGCGTCCAGACATGTGTACAGCACTTCATTTTATTCAATAAAACTTAAAAATGTAAAAATATACGTTATTAATTTTTTTTCGAAAGCAATATGCTATAAGCAGGAAGGGGGGGGGGTGTTCAAAATTCTACGCAAAAATCGTAAGAGTGGTGTGCTAGAAACAATTTTTGTACAGTTGTAAACAACTAAAAAACATAAGTCCCAAAGTATTATAATAAGATGTAACAAAAGTAACAGTACAAACAGAGCTTGTCACTCACGGCATTGCTAAACACGATAAAAAAATTAACAAAGCCCGATTCGAAATTGCGTGTTCCTACTACAATCATTGCTTGCAAATTAAATTTATTTAATTTAAAAGAAAGAAAACAAATATAACGAAGAAAACTTAAGCCATCATACAAGCAAAAGCAATTTTGAACAGCACTTAGTAAAAAACTAGATAATTAATCAAAGTGCTTCTTTATCATAATTGATAAAAAAAAAACCTACATATTTAAAAATATTTTTGAATTCGATAATTTGAACTTAGAAGGAAAAAATACACTGGTGTCCAAAATTAACAACTAATTACGAAATGCCAATTTTCAAGTACGCGAATACTCAAAAGGAGATAATATAATTCGAATAATTATTATCTCTACAGCACAGCTAGTCGATACAAAATCTCATTCATGTCACACATGGTCACAAGTGTCACAGTCACTACCGTGAAGCAAAAAATAGGAAATTCCATACATCTCATTATGAGTCTCAAATTATCACTATATGTGACTTCACTGAAATGTCACTGTGACTGCTTCTTTGTGACGAGTCAACATGTGACTTTACAATGTAGTTTCATTGTGAGTATCATGTGACTGTGATCTGCAGACGCAATTTCAAAGTCATCGTGAACGCTGCATTGTGATAAGTTACCAAATAATGTCACATTAAAGTCACATGATGACTTTCAGGTGACAGACAGACTACTGTGAAGTCACCATTGTGCCATTTTGTGAAAAGTCACCATGTGACTTTAATGTGATATTATTTGGTTTCTTATCATAATGCAATTTTCATGATGACTTTGATATTGAGTCGAAAAATGGCACGTCGCATGAGATTCACAATGTAACTACATTGTAAAGTCACCTGGTAACTCGTTATAAAGTAGCAGTCACATTGACGTTTCAGTGGAGTGACATATAGTGATCATTCAAAACTCATAATGAGACGTGTGGAATTTCCTATTTTTTGTTTCACCGTAGTGACTGTGACACTTGTGACCATGTGTGACATGAATGAGATGCTATATGAACTAGCTGTGCTGTAGGGATAGTCATTATTTGAATTATACTAATTCCTTTTGAGTTTTCGTTTACTTAAAAGTAATTATTTTGTGATTGGTCCTTAATTTTGGACGTCAGTGTAAATTAAAAATTATTTAACTAAAAAAGATTAGAGACTTATACTTTTTAAAAATATGTTCTTTTCTTTATTTGTATTGATAATCTAAATTTTGTTTAAACGATTTGCAACTCTTTGTATGGATACGGAAAGTTTTTATCTTTTATTTTGTTGAAGGATTCCGTTATAAAAGTTTTTAGGGAAGCTTTTCAGTATGATAAATGTTTCTGATGTAAAAGTCATTTTAATTAATTTAATTCAAAATTTGCCTTTTAAATATTTCATTATAGTGGCTTTTAATTAATTATTATTAATTTATTCACGCCCTTTCAATTTTTCCTTAGTTTTTTACCAATTGTTTTTCAAAATTGCTTTTGCTTTTCTTCGTAACTTTTGTTTCATTTTTTTAATACGTTTTATTTGCGGGTAACGGTTGCTGTGGTAGTATGAAAAAGCAAGCAGTAATTGTCATGTTTTTTTTTTTTTTTTTTTTTTTTTTTTTTTAACATGATTTGAAACGTCGTGGTAGACAAGTACTATTTTTACTACAGCATTTTTTATAAATTACCATTTATTATAATGCTTTGGGACCGAAAAACATACGTTACAATAGAAAATTAGAATCAAAATGTATTAAACAGTCAAAACTGTAGAGTGTATTTTGCACGAAGGAAGGCAAGTCTGTTGATCATTTCTTTATATTTTCTTTATATTTTAATGTAAGAAAATTACTTATGATTGAAGTAGAACAAATTACATTGTATTTTTATTGAGTAATGGGAATAGGAAAATGGTTTCCTAAACACACATATTTGGTGGTAGTATTATATACCACACTTTATTTTTTAATGGATTTTTTAATCACCTTATGTATATCAGACAACAATAAAATATCTGTGTTACTGAGACCAATTTGGCATCTTCTTTCTTATTTGTGCTTCTATATTTCAGCATTATTTATTCTCTAAGTGCATGGTATACGAACACATAACATCTACCTTAAAGCGTAGGGAAGACCGGGGCTAGTAGTGACATTTTCGACATTTTTTATATTAGCCGTAAGATTTGAACTGAAAAGAAACATTTAGTGTATCATATCATTAGAGTAAATCTTGCGTAACATATTTATAAAACTACAATTAATATTATGAACGTTTTTCATATCACAAAATGAATTCTGCGTAACCTCGAAATTTGTCACTACTGACCCCCACTATGGGGCAAGTTGTGACGTGTTTGAGGCACATTGTGACAAATAAATGACGCATACAAATATATTGTAACATACACAAATTATGTAAGAAAGACGATTAAATGGGATATGTTAAATCAAGAATGAGAAATTTATTCATTTATAACGTTCTTAACACAATAAAACACTCTCATGATTTAATAATATTGTAAATAAAATGAAAATAAAATAGTTAAATTGTTAACACTTGTAAACTCTTAGTCCTTCATAAAGATACTTTTAGAGACACTTGGCAATAAAAAGAAAAAAAACTGTCTTAATCAGGAAAGAAGTAAAAAGTAAGCCAACACTGATCTTTGGCCACATTAACTTTTTGACTCGGTAATCTACTAGAACGTGTAGGCATATATCCTATATTTTTAATCACTCATTGTCATCGCTTTTTTCAGCGTCTGATTTGCAGTTAATACAAATATAATAAGGTTCATTTTTGGTACATTTGACATGCGCCCATTTTTTAGATGTCATGCATTGCACCCAGTCTTCTACGGGTGTAGAAATTTTGTATTGCTCCTAGCAAACTTGACATAAGCAATTTTCGTCATCTTCAGAGCTATCCAATACTTGCTTCTCCCTTTTTTTCAATAACCTAGGTGTAATTTTTTATGCACTGCTTGGCCTTTCCATACAGTTTATTTTTTGCTTTTTCATCTTCAATTTGTTTTCTGCGTTCTTTTGCTTTTTGTATGCTCGAATTTTTTCTTTTACATGTGTGCTTGATAGAATGACAGATTTAAAAAAATTACGAATAGATCGCTTGCCTTTTTGAGGTCCTGCTTTAAGGAGTGGTCTTTTTTCTGTAAGACTTACCACTGACACATTGCTATTATCAATTGTCATAGAATCATCTAATTCAATGAGATTTCTTACTTCTGAAGTCGGTACTGCAATCTCACCATCATTGATTAAAGTTATTGTTAAAGTGCTTGGTTTGTTAACAGTTTTATATTTACTATTTTTTTTTATTGTCATTCTGGTCAACGTTCTCATCACTGATGGATAACGGTCGATCAGTTACTGAGGAATATAGGAAGTCTTCATCTGTAAAAATGTTCCTATTAAATTCCCAAATTCCACTTCAACGAAATCCTGCATGGTTATTTCTTTTTGGAGTGGCAGCACTAGGAAGGGCTATTTTGTCAGTACCTGGTATGTCGTATATCGACACAGTGCTTCCAGGAAGCTGGGGTAAGTATAAACACTGTCACAACGTGTCTCTTAGACTTCGTCACAACTAGCCCCGCGTTACGCCATTTTGAATTTTATTCATTAGTTTCCGAAATGTTGGCATGATTAACGAATGAAATACATAGAATAACAGATCAAAACATAAGCATTTAAATAATGTTAGAGAAGTTTACATACCTCCGTATTCCTAGTGGCAATGATGATTCCAACGTAGGTCGCCAAAATTTACTTTTACGATAGAAAACAAGATAAATGTTTTTATCTCGAAAACAACGCAACGTTATACTTCAAAACTTACGCCGCACATTGAGACAATCACACTCTTCACTCACAGGACGAAACAGGTGCTGCAACCTATTGGCTCAGTCAAGAAGCTCGATGGCACAACTTGCCCTTGGCACAACTAACCCCGGTCTCCCCTACTGCATTTTTAATGCACTTGAAATTAAACTTATTGTTTGTAGTAGAATAAAATTAAATCTAAATGGTAAAAAGAAAAAAAAAATCAATTTATAAAAACATGTATAATGATCACTGATAAACAGATTAGGTAAAGTAATGCTATAAAAAGTGATAAAATATCTTTAAGATTTGCACTTTTTATAGCATTACTTTACTTAAATTCAATTTAGGTAATATAATTCATTTACTATTGAAATATTTTCTTTAGTTTAATAACAACAGCGAAATCTATGTAAATTAATATTTTCATAAATTTTATTTAATTTATTTTAACCTTGAAATTGTCATATTTTCCTCAAATATATTTCATATATACGTATATATTGTACTATTTTTTTCGTATTTAAATTTAACAAAATATTTGTCAAGGTATCATAAAAGACTTATTTGTGCGCATGCTAGTCCTTCCCAGCGTGAAGCTTTTGTTTAATTACAGTTAATTTGCAAAAGTTAACTTTATTTTTTATAAAAGAGTTTAGAGATGTAGTTTTTGATAACTTAAATCATAGACAAAAGCAATTTTTCATTGAAGTACTTCATCGTAATCTGTCAGGTTACTTATCTGATCGTTTGTGATACATTAATTTCCTCTTCAAAGTATTAATATATTTCACTTCAAAACAGTAAACGAAGTATAAAATAGAGAAAAATTTAGGATCTCTTTTATTAGGAGGGTACGTAGATAAGGGTTCTCGCTCAAGTTATATATTAATTATTATTTTTTATATGCATTTCATTCTTTAAAATTGTTTGTATGGTTCCTATGTTTACTTTTAAATATAAATCTACTTTATTAAAATTGCCGAACGTTTGTTTTAGATTAATAACACTTGAATAAACTAATCAAGGCATTTTTTAAAAATTAAATTCTTTTCTGGTAACTATACATTAAATGTCTTTGTAATACTTGATTAATTTTTGAATGAACCCAGTCTGATTTTAAATTAGTTTAGATACAGTATGTACTTTACTAAAAATTCGAAATAAGTTATAGAGATAAGTTATAAGTTTGAGAGATAATTTTCAAAAGTTAAGATGTTTTTCTTTGCATTATTGAAAACTGAATTAATATGCGTTTATGTAATTCAAATTAAAAAAAATAATTGAAAATAATATTAAAATAATATATTGCAGTGTAACAAATGAGTTGTTTAGGAAATTCTTTTTAAATTTGATTAGCAAAATCTGTAATAACAGTTTAAGAGAAACATTGTTTCACAGAATTAATTTTAAATTTTAAATCTGAAACAAGTCCATTATTATGCCTACTTTTAATCCATATATAAAAGGATTTAAATTAAAGTGCATTATAAATGTAATCACTGAATGATTTTAAATGCGGTCTCCACTAACATACTTCCAAAGTATCATGAATTAATGTTTGTGTTACAAACTCTTAGATGTGAATCTGATTTTACAAGAACAGTCAAATACTTGCGCTGCGGCGATAAACCTAGTTTTTGTGCTCTAAATTATAACTCAAAAAGTGAAAAAAAATCAGATCTTAAGCATTCCGTCCCTACGCTAATATACAATATTTTAAATAGATCTATATGAGAAAATATAAATTTCGACATAAGAAATTACTTGTCTAATCTCAAATCTTGTATCGATTATAAGAGTTAAATGACGGATTTTAGGATGCCATTATGTACATAAAACGCTGCCACTTAATAGTTTTTGAGATTTCTTTTCATTGAAATCTATACAGTTAATTAAATTAAATGATAGCTTGTTAGATTATTTGTTTCAATATCTTGTTAAGATTTGTTTCCATTTTTTTTCAATCACTTATAAAATGTTTCATCCTTCTTACATAATTTTCATAGTCAGATTTCTCCATTAATGGGGTAGTTTTTAAATTTAAGTTACTTTCCTAAGGACTGTTGAATAATAATAAAAGGCTATATGTTTTCAACTATCTACTTCTCCTACTACTATCTCTTCTACTATAAGCCTATTACTATCTTACAAACAAACATATTTGGAAGTACTAGAACGTTATTTCCAATTTTATTTAATACTTAAAGCGAATATTATTCTTTGGTTTAAATTGTGCTGCGCATTTTTCA
Organism: Maratus speciosus; assembly: GCA_963932465.1. NCBI lineage: Eukaryota > Metazoa > Arthropoda > Arachnida > Araneae > Salticidae > Maratus > Maratus speciosus. The sequence continues at coordinate 292,827,328 of OZ010795.1, read as the reverse complement.
GGAAAACTGGAAAATGTAAATGTTAGTCCCTTGAAGGGAGATGGTTCATTTATGGACGACTTAATTTTAATCTCTAAATTCCACATTGATACCAGAACTATGGAATCAAAGTTTTCATGAATACACAAACAAAAGCGTTTAATTAAAAAAGCTTTTACTTTTCAAATAACTTTGATTGAAAACTCTGGTGTCAATCAATCACTTCAGCATTTTACGAGTAGAAGTATTATGCCCCTGAAATGTTTAACAAATATTGCAACATGTGTCGCCAGCTGATTCACGTAAATCGGGGTTCCAAATGCTGCGGACATCGGTATTTTAAAGTAATGTTCTTCGCCTCATCTAATGGCAGAAATATCTGCAATGAAATATGGCGAAATAAACATTAAGACATTGGTGTCCATAACATTTTGTGCCCTGATCTACGCGGGGCACTTATAAAATTCTTTTTTATGTAAGCACTTTACAAAAAAGGATGTCTGAAATTAGTATTTCTTCTTATATACACAATTCACGAAATATATATATATTTTTTTTATTATTATTTTAACATGTTTATAATACATAATATTTTTTTGCAGATTTTTGTGCTAATGTAGAGGTTAGTCTGTTTTGCTAAACTACTGTTGGATAACAGCTTTCCAGGAAAACTTTCAAGAGAAACGGACCGTAATTTGAGTTTTAAGAGAGCATTGAAATCCTGAAGACATTTTGAATTAAAATGCATATGAATAATTTATTATCTTTTTTAGACTACAAGTAAAATTTAATTGAATACTTGTTCCCTCCCCGCACGTCTATTTCACTGCTAATTGTGAAATGTATCTATGGGTGCTTTAACTTGTAAATGGTTTTGTAGATTGCATCTGTTATCATCAGCTATTATATTGCATCAGTGGCTTATAATGTATGAAGTCAGAACATTAAAACAAATGGTACATTTACTTTAATATGGAAGTCGATATTTGTGATCCAGTTTAACTACAAAGGCTTATATGATATATTTGAGAATCTATATGTTATAGAAAAATATGTATTTTTAAGATAATCTATATATCATTATGATGTGGTGGAGATGAATTTTTAAATTGTAATTGAAGAAAAAAATTTACATTTCTGTTAATCATCGCAGATTACAAAGATTATCATCACTTAAAGCTACTTTAACAGTAATATTGAAAGAAAGTATCTACTCGGTACTACTTTTGCGCAAACAATGGAATTGACCTTTGCCTAATCTCGAGTTTTTCAGTCATGTGTAATATCAACGAAACACACACAGAAAATGACGTATGCCTCTTTTAGTATTTCCAATTCAAGGTTGAAATCTATTGACCAAAATGATCATTTTTTTTTTTTTGTCTAAAGATCAAATTTGGTATTTTAACTGGTTTTATAGACTTTTATTACATAATAAATGAAGAAAATATTTATATTTTAAGGGATCGAATAAATGCATGCTTCGATAAATGTTTGGTTATTAACAAAGATCGTTATAGTTTTTTATTTTATATATTTAAATCAATGCAATAAAATTCTTAAAAAATCTAAAACATCAAAATGAAATCAAAGCAATGTTTGTATAATATTATACAGGGTGTCCGGTCTCAATGGTGTCCAATGGATAATTCATAAACCGTTAGTCACACACGTATAGTTCCAATTACAAAAATGTTTTAAATCGGGTAAATAAATATTTTAAAAGCGATTTGGGTCAATAAAAACATTTCTGAAAAAATTACGAAATTTAAATTTTTATTCGGTCCCCCCGGTACTGTAAGTTATTTTTAATAAAATTTTCTTATTACACTGACAAGTAAGAAAAAAAAAGTCCCATTCATATAACGCTGAAATTGAGCGAGTTATGAGGCTTTAAAAATGCATGACTTATGCCACTTTTCTGCTCTGAAAACAAATGAGTTCGGCTTGTCTTTAAGGGGTCACATGCGAAATGCTTAAAGTATTCGAAGATCTTATTTCATGTGTATCTGCGCTTTGAACAAAATCGCTGGAGTATTACGATTATGTTAAAATTTATTAAGTTTCAGATTGGCTAAAATAACATATGTTTTATTTTGTCAGGAATTAAGACTTTTTCTTTTGGGATTTCATTTAACAAAAATTATGTTATTTTTATTCAACTATCATATATAATTTTTTCCAGTTCAAAATTTGTACGCGAGCTTTAATTCACTTTCAAATATCCGATCGAGATTACATTTTACATAGTGGCACAAACCGATAACAATCTAATATTATTATGATTTCGGGTGGTTACTATTAAACTTATTTTGCAGGATAACATAAAAAAATCGGATAGATTACCGCCAAGAAGTTTAAGAAAAAGTTTTAGATTAGATAATACAAGACTGCGATTGTTGGGTTTTTAAACTTTTGTGTATTTTTTTAGCACTGAATTCGAAAATTACCTTAATTTTTAACCATCATGCCAGGATATTTCGCAAATCATAAATTGTCTGATTTAAAGAATAACAAAAATCAGATATTATAAAGTAGAGGAGATGGGCGTGTTTTTTAACTTTTGATAATTGTGTTTTACGTACTTTTTAGCACTGAATCTGAAAATGACCTTCATTTTTTAACATCACATTAGAATTTTTTTTGCAAATCGTAAATGTGCAAGTTAAAATATAGCGAAAATCTCATATTATAAAACATATGTAAAACTTATTTTATTAAATAATTTATTCGATATTTTTGCTTATCCTGGGATTCTTACAGCTAAATAGCTGAGTGGTCCGATAAGATGAGGGAGGAGATTCAATTTTAACTTTGAACTTTTTAACTTTGAAATTTTCAATTTGCGAAAAATCCTGATGTGATGGTTAAAAATGAAGATCGATTCCGGATTCAGTGGTGCAGAAAGCATAAGAATCAATTATCAAAAGTTAAAAAAACATGACATAAACCAATTTTTGCAGTCTAGTTTCTCAATTCTGTAATCTAATAATACTTTAAAATACGTATGATTTTGTAAAGAATTGAGGCTGTTAATTTAGCATCATTTTATTTAACAAAAATACTGTTTTTTCTTTCTTCTTAAATGTTTATTACAAATTGTATATTTTGCATTAATATATCAGAATGATTAAGGATTTCAAATTTATATTGCAATGTTAATTTTACTCTCACCATTTTTTAATATATCGACCAAATTATATTTCGACTATATTTGTGAATGACCCCCAATTTGCAGCAAAAAATATGCTCCTACTTTAAACAGCTATTACTCGGTCAATTTTAATCGTATAATAACGGGACTTTTTTTTGCATTATTTGTCAGTGTAAAAAAAAAAAAAAAAAAAAAAAAAAAAAAAAAAAAATTACTAAATATAACTTATAGGAACAGGGGACCGTATAAAAATTTAAATTTCGTAATTTTTTAAGAAATGTTTTTATTGGCCCAAATCGCTTTTAAAATATTTCTTTACCTCATTTAAAATGTTTTTGCAATTGGAACTATATGTCTATGACTAACGGTTTAGGAATTAGCCATTGGACACCGTTGAGACCGGACACCCTGTATAAACATTTTAAAGTGTAATGCTCTTCATAGTAGACTTTTCTGATTTCACTTAATACTGATTTGTGTAACCTGCATTTGATATAGTTTTCTTTAATCCAATTAAAAACACACAATGTAATTTAATTATAAGAAAAATAATTTATAATTTATCTCTTATTGAAGGAACTTATATAATATTGTTTTGAGAAATCTTGAAATGCTTTTTCTCCCACAAAATATTGTTATATTAACGCGACAAAACCTCTTTCATCGTTTGGAAAATACTCGTACGTTGAATTCGCATCCATTTAATATAAATATCATCTTCGATTCAGGAATAATTATACTGATTTTAATCAAATATAGAATGTTCTCGGCGTTTATGATTAACTGACTTTCGACTTAGTCTTTTGGATGATAATGCATATAATTTTATATCAGAAATAAACGAATATTTTCCTTCTAAAATTATTTAAAGAATGTGTATTTTGTCAAGAAATAAACCATACAAATCCTCTCTTAAAATATTTAAGAGCATAAAGTATTAAAATCCCTTGAAATCCGAGCTAGAATATAACGTTTACTGTGCAAAGAAGTTAAAATAACAGAGCAGTATTAAAATTTAAACATCTTTAACAATTCAAATAAATAATAAACAAAAATCTTTTGTTAATGCCTGCATTACATTATATATTTACAATTATACAGATTTTCAAAATGGATATCAAAAATGGGGTATTCCTGAAGGTGTGTGCTTATAATACTTCTTAAACATCCATAAAATAATTATTTAGAAACAATTTTAATTCAATACATAAAAATGCGTTTATTATTTTTTTTAGAATAACGATATCCATTTTATTTTTTAAAACAGTAATTTTGTTGTTTAATAGAATTCAGTGTATTTCTAAAAACACAATTCTCATATCTTCCTATGAGATAAATTAAAAACAAAAATATCCTCATTTCTTACCTTTGCTTCAGTTACTTCTACTTATGTTTTATTATAAAAATATTACGTACTTTTTCCGACTTGAATAACATTTCATAGGGTCATGTAAGAAAATACCTGCAAACTTAGACTTTATGTAAATATATATATATATATATAATTGGTAGATTCCCTATTTATTACACAGTGTAACAAACATTGGTATAAAATTGTATCTTTTTACACACAACGAAAATCATAATTCATATAAATTTAGAATATGCTTTACTGTGAGTATACGCTGTTAACAGGAAAATTTATACCGCAAAAAATACGGACATTATGTTTCAAGGAAAAAAATAATGGATGTGATTAACTAAACAGCTGTTCTCAATTGTTAAGTAATTCTTTCTTAGATGAATTGATTCAAGCTGTTACAAAGCATAATATATCGGCTGCAAAGCTAAAAAAATGTATTTAGATGCAACCTGACCCTCATATTTACCTTTTAAGTATTGATTAGACTTTGAATGAAATGACTTTTATTGGTATTATTCACTTTGATTTTCAGTTTATGGTACAATATTTCGTTCAAAAATAAAATAATTAAATGTATATAATAAACATTTTTTTTTCTTTTTTTTTTTTTTTTTAAGTCATAGATACATTATAATAATTATTGAAAAACAGGGATAACCTTCCTCGAAAAACATATAAAACAGCCGTATCGAAGTATACAAATGTTTAACTTGGATGTTTTGATAGCAGTACTTTAAAAGTGTGTATTATACGCATAAATAATATTTCTTCATTCATATAACCAAAATTCCTTTATAATTATTTTAGATATATTTCAAAAATATTGCACACGATTTTAAACTACATAATTTTTAGCATATGTTTCAAGTATTATATTTTGTTTCCGTAAGTGTTATATTTTGTTTCGTGTAGGCAAAGAGTATGACAATGCGATTAGATCTTAAACAAATTCATTCATATACTCTGAGCAACATATAAAATTAAATTGCGTTATATAAAACACGAATATATGTATAAAAGTACAAATGCAGAGAGCTTCCTTGATTATATCATTTTGAGAAAGTCGTGAATTTGAATAAAATTCTTCTACGAAGGATAAGGAAAAAGTAAAGTCTCTCGGAATTCAAAATCAAAGAATAAAAACATTCAAAATCATTTTCCTTTTTAAAATTTATATCTATAACATTTTGCTTATGCTTTGAATACAAATATATATATATATATATATATATATATATATAATGAGAAATAAATAAGTGATCGTTAGATATCTATACGGGTTTTGTTTTTTTATACTACATTTTATTTTATTTATTGTCCATTAATAGTAAATACGGAAACTTTTTACTTTTTTCTATCTTCAATAGAAGAAAGTATTGTAATCGAAATTTTTTTCGACTTCCGGTTTTCGACGGATTTGCATGTTTTAGGGGTCAGAGATTCCAAAAAACATGTTTATAGAAAATGTCTGTCTGTCTGTGTGTCCGTCTGTCCGTCTGTCCGTCCGTCCGTCTGTCCGTCTGTCCGTCTGTCCGTCTGTCTGTCGCCATTGTACCATCAAAAAGTGTATGAAGTTATGTATAGAATTGAACCAAAATTTTATTATAAGTTTTTGGTTATGGCAAGCAGGTCCTCCCGGAATTTGGAAAAAATTCGCCGGTAGGGGGCGCTGATATAACAATTTTTGTGCGATTTTGAATATTGTACCATCCAAAAGTGTATGGAGTTATGCATAGAATCGAACCAAATTTTTAGTTTAAGTTTTTGGATTTGACAAGCAGGTTCTCCCTGAATTTAGAAAAAATTCGCCGGTAGGGGGCGCTGTAAATGCGTTTTTTGTGCGATTTTGAATATTGTACCATCGAAAAGTGTATGAAGTTATGCATAGAATTGAACCAAATTTTTATTTTAAGTTTTTGGCTATAGCAAGCAGGTCCTCCCTGAATTTGGAAAAAATTCGCGGTAGGGGGCGCTGTAAATGTGTTTTTTGTGCGATTTTGAATATTGTAACATCGAAAGTGTAAGAAGTTACGCATAGAATTGAACCAAATTTTTATTTTAAGTTTTTGGCTATGGCAAGCAGGTCCTCCCTGAATTTGGAAAAAATTCGCCGGTAGGGGGCGCTGTAATAGCGATTTTTGTGCGATTTTGAATATTGTACCGTCCAAAAGTGTATGAAGTTACGCATAGAATTAAACCAAATTTTTATTTTAAGTTTTTGGATATGGCAAGCAGGTCTTCCATGAATTTGCAAAAAAATCGCCGTTAGGGGGCGTTGTAATAGCGATTTTTGTGCGATTTTGAATATTGCACCATCGAAAAGTGTATGAAGTTATGCATAGAATTGAAACAAAAACAAAAAAAAAAAAAAAATAAGTTCTTGGCTATGGCAAGGAGGTCCTCTCTTAATTTGTAAAAAAATCGCTCGTAGAGGGCGCTGTAATAGCGATTTTTGTACAATTTTTGTGCCATTTTGAATATTGTACCGCCGAAAAGTGTATGAAGTTATGCATAGAATTGAACCAAATTTTATGTGTTTATTTTCGGTCATGTCACGAAGGTCCTCCCTGAATTTGGAAAAATTCTGCCGGAAGGGGACACTATAATTGCGATGTCTGTACCATTTTCATTATTGTACCATCGAAAAGTGTATAAAGTTATCCATATAATTGAACCAAATTTTTTGTGCATGTTTCTGGCTATGGCAAACAAGTCCTCCCTGAACTTGAAAAAATTCCGAAAGAAGGGGGCGCTATAATTCCGATCTCTGTGCCATTTTCATTATTGTACCATCGAACAGCGTATAAAATTATGCATACAATTGAACCAAAATGTTTGTGCTTGTTTTTGGCTTTGGCCAACAGGTTCTCCTTGAATTTGGAAATATTGCGCGGTAAAGGGGCTCCGTGCTAGCGATTTTTGTATACTTTTCTTGATTTTTCGTAGTTCTATTGTGCATCGGCGGCTCATGCAGCGGCGGGAACTCGCTTCCTGCTAAGCCGGCTATTCGCAAACAGCTGATAACGACAGAATAAGGAAAAATTAATAATTTTAACAAATATCATGATATAGATTAACTCGTTTTTAGTCCGTTTAATTGACTTGAGCAGAAATTTATGATGAAAATCAAAGTTGGTATAGTATTGAACTAATAATATTGAAGTATTAACATGTGTAACTAGGTTTTGAAATATTAAGATGTATAAGATAGAAGAAAGTTTTGGGATTGGCACATCCAACTAGTTTTATTTATTTTCAGTACAGTTCTGTTCACCCCAATCATTTCACACTTTTTTATATTTTTTCTAAATACTTGAGTTTGTAGAGAATACTTAACTTTATGTTTGATTATGATATGTTTTAAATTTAGTAATTGAAGCAGCAGTTAAAATACATGTGCATGTTCAACATAAACTATTTCAACATATAACTGGAGTGATAATACAAATTAAAAGGAACATTGTTTTTCTTTTTTTTTAATCAGAAATTAATATGCAGTCTACCGTCTGAGACAAAAACGCTAGATGCTTCCCTCCATGCCGGGTAAGCCAATAGAAAATAGGGGAGGGTAGTACACAGTGAAACGAAAATTATTATTACTTAAAGAATGACGACAATTTTTATTCCTTTGAAAAAAAAATTCCTACAAATTTAAGATACACAAATACGCTATACATTAATGCATAAATGGTTTTTGAAAAGTTGTTTATATATGCACAGAAGCACCATAAAGGAGTATCTGAAATTGTCTCATTGTGTACCACAAGTGGTACATAGTGAGAAAATGTATATATTTTCACAAATCATACATTTTTACACTCTATCAATAATTTTCTACAGTTTATGCTTTCTAATTAATATTTCTAGATTTTCAAAATATTAAAATTTGAGCATCGGAGGGACAGTCGCAGATCTTGGGCTACCTTCATACAAATGTTCAGCCTCTTACGGTTAGAGATTTCCCTAGCCATCGCACGCCCACTCACACACAAAGAAAGAAACAGTGCGAGAGAATCTTTTTTTATTAACAAATAACTTTTTTTAACATCAGAACCACATAGTAGGTACATAATGTGACACGTCTCACTGTGTATCACAGCTGTGTGCCTCACTGTGTACTTTCGTTGTGTTGTAACAAAATGTATACCACATCTGTTACATCAATTTCATCGCCTTAAAAAGTTTATGTCGTTTTGTCGAAATAGTCTATTATTAGATCGAAATAGTCTATTATTAGATATAGCTAGGTTTGGTTGAGAAATGTATGTCATATTGAAGGAAATGAACACTAAAATAGATATTTGTGTAATTTTAACCACTATAAAATAAAGAACTATTTACTATTTTGTCCGACGAGTAACTGAAGTGCCAAAACTACAGCCACGTGTTGCATATGATGGGGTCGTTATGTGTGTGTGTCAGCTTGAAAAAAAGTTACAACTATATGTCGAAATGGCTGTTGTCTCACTGTGTACTACACTCCCCTTTAAACAGCTATACCCAACCCTATGTTGTATAGTTTTTTACAAAGTCTTATTATTCTTTTAGCAACAATTTTTTTATAATGCAGTTAATATTTAATATATTGATTGTACGGAACACTCAGAGCGCAAGTAATACTCGCACTGGACCGTTTATTTACATTATGAAACTATTTTTATATTATTTTGAGTAATAATTATAGAAAATGATTCCGATATAGAGGAATGTTTGCGAATAAACTTAACAGTCTTTTTTATATTTCATCCTTACATTCAGCTAAATTCAACAGCATTAAGAAAAACAAGACAATTTCCCTTCAACATTAAAAATCCGTAAAACACTAGATATACTTAATAAATCATTAGTAGTATTTTAGTGAACTGAAAATTTTATTGAACACGACTGTAAGCAACTTTACTACAAATTTTAAAATTTAATAAAATTTTAATTTTTTCTTAAAACATTCTTCATAAGCATCTTAGTTTTCATAAGTTTTAAGATCTTACTTATTTTGGAATAATGGACGTTTAGTAGTAATTTATTTTTATACTATTTATGAAAAAAATCATGACAGATATTACATGTTTTATAGAAAAAAAAAATCAGGTTATATTGAGGATTTTGTGTGAAGAATTTGTAAATTAGTTTCATTTATTTCAATGGGTTTTGTTGATATAACCTTTATTTTTTATTGACAAAAATACCAAGTATTTAACAGTAGAAATAATCTAAAATGTTTATGTGAAAATATGAGACATATTTTTTTCTAATAGATAGTTTAAAATGTACACTTATTATTTTTTTTAATAGAATTTTTGAAAATAAGGTTCTAAAAAAATAAAACGTATAAAGTAGTAAAATAATAAGCACTTTTCTTAAAAAAGAAAAAAAAAGCCCACTAATTCATATATGATATTTATAGACACATAACCTTTGAATTTGGTAATTTTTACTTTTTTTTTATTTATGTCGAGTAAATAACTATTAATTAAATAGTAATAGATAAAAGTTAGTGGGCCTGGGGCTCAAAATTATTATTTTTTTTTTTATTTATTGATATTTTGTTATGAAATATTTTCTGAAATATGTTTAATATAATAAGAATATCGCATGTAAAAAAAATCCCTGCCGGCTAGGGCCTACAGGTGGAGGTAGATTTCGATGTTAAGTACTAAATTCTCCAACAAAACTTAAATCAAGATTAGAGATAAAACCCAGTTTCTTCACAAAGAGTGAGCTGTAATGAGCTAAACTTTTTGTGAAAATTATAATATACACGAATACACACACACATGTATATGGAATAGGTTTAAAAAATGGCTACAAAAAAATTCAGAGAACATTAAAGTGTTAAAATATGTTAATATTTCCATCGTCGGGTTTTTATCATGTTTTAATACGTTTCTTCAAACTTACATGGCGCTACATATTCACCTGCTGAGGTCCATTATATTTCCAATATGACGCAATCTACATATTTTTTTAATTAGTCAAACTATTTATTTTATTTTGAGTTTTCATGCTGAAATCTTGCTCTAGAAAACTTATGACGTAATATTCAATTTGTTTTCAATTTGTCAAACTATTTAATTTTACACGTGAAAATTTTGCAAAACAAAAGTAATTGTTGTGGTGATATTTTTTTTTAATTGTTGGCAACTGCTATAAAGAAAAAGTTTTATTTTTTTCCTGCCATTGTTGTGTAAGAGCTTGTTTTATCAGATTCATGTTAAGACAGTATTCGAAATTTCGAACCCTCCCCATTTCCACCCTCTTGGGCCGATTTCGCCCATTTTGAATCCCCGCCGAGATATTAGCCATCTCAAAGTTGTTGGCGAGTTTGAGCACAATCCGTGTATAATTGCGACTTTTATCGTGCGGACAAAATTTAGTACATACATACATATATATATATATATATATATATATATATATGTATATAAACTTTTTATGTGGGGCTGGTTTTGGGTTCCTGGGTTCCTCTAATGAAAAGTTATGAAGGAATTTTTCAAAAGTCGCACCATGGTAACGACTGCAATAGGTAGTATTTCTTACGAAATCTAAGGCATGTATTAATGTATACCACATCCGTTACATCAATTTCATCGCCTTAAAAAGTTTATGTCGTTTTGTCGAATTAGTCTATTATTAGATCGAAATAGTCTATTATTAGATATAGCTAGGTTTGGTTGAGAAATGTATGTCATATTGAAGGAAATGAACAATAAAATAGACGTTTGTGTAATTTTAACCACTATAAAATAAAGAATTATTTACTATTTTGTCCGACGAGTAACTGAAGTGCCAAAACTACAGCCACGTGTTGCATATGATGGGGTCGTTATGTGTGTGTGTCAGCTTGAAAAAAAGTTACAACTATATGTCGAAATGGCTGTTGTCTCACTGTGTACTACACTCCCCTTTAAACAGCTATACCCAACCCTATGTTGTATAGTTTTTTACAAAGTCTTATTATTCTTTTAGCAACAATTTTTTATAATGCAGTTAATATTTAATATATTGATTGTACGGAACACTCAGAGCGCAAGTAATATTCGCACTGGACCGTTTTTTTACATTATGAAACTATTTTTATATTATTTTGAGTAATAATTATAGAAAATGATTCCGATATAGAGGAATGTTTGCGAATAAACTTGACAGTCTTTTTTTATATTTCATCCTTACATTCAGCTAAATTCAACAGCATTAAGAAAAACAAGACAATTTCCCATCAACATTAAAAATCCGTAAAATACTAGATATACTTAATAAATCATTGGTAGTATTTTAGTGAACTGAAAATTTTAATGAACACGACTGTAAGCAACTTTAATACAAATTTTTAAATTTAATTAAAATTTAATTTTTTCTTAAAACATTCTTGATAAGCATCTTAGTTTTCATAAGTTTTAAGATCTTACTTATTTTGGAATAATGGACGTTTAGTATTAATTTACTTTTGTACTATTTATGAAAAAAATCATGACATATATTACATCTTTTATATAAAAAAAAAAAAAAAAAAAAAAAAAAAAAAAATCAGGTTATATTGATATTTTTGTGTGAAGAATTTGTAAATTAGTTTCATTTATTTCAATGGGTTTTGTTGATATAACCTTTATTTTTTATTGACAAAAATACGAAGTATTTAACAGTAGAAATAATCTAAAATGTTTATGTGAAATTATGAGACATAATTTTTTCTAATAGATAGATTAAAATGTCCACTTATTATTTTTTTTAATAGAATTTTTGAAAATAAGGTTCTAAAAAAATAAAACGTATAAAGTAGTAAAATAATAAGCACTTTTCTTAAAAAAGAAAAAAAAGCCCACTAATTCATATATGATATTTATAGACACATAACCTTTGAATTTGGTAATTTTTACTTTTTTTTTATTTATGTCGAGTAAATATAGCTATTAATTAAATAGTAATAGATAAAAGTTAGTGGGTCTGGGGCTCAAAATTATTTTTTTTTATTTATTGATATTTTGTTATGAAATATTTTCTGAAATATGTTTAATATAATAAGAATATCGCATGTAAAAAAAATCCCTGCCGGCTAGGGCCTACAGGTGGAGGTAGATTTCGATGTTAAGCACTAAATTCTCCAACAAAACTTAAATCAAGATTAGATATAAAACCCAGTTTCGTCACAAAGTGTGAGCTGTAATGAGCTAAACTTTTTGTGAAAATTATAATATACACGAATACACACACACATGTATATGGAATAGGTTTAAAAAATGGCTACAAAAAATTCAGAGAACATTAAAGTGTTAAAATATGTTAATATTTCCATAGTCGGGTTTTTATCATGTTTTAATACGTTTCTTCAAACTTACATGGCGCTACATATTCACCTGCTGAGTTCCATTATATTTCCAATATGGCGCAATGTACATATTTTTTTAATTAGTCAAACTATTTAATTTATTTTGAGTTTTCATGCTGAAATCTTGCTCTAGAAAACTTATGACGTAATATTCAATTTGTTTTCAATTTGTCAAACTATTTAATTTTACACGTGAAAATTTTGCAAAACAAAAGTAATTGTTGTGGTGATAATTTTTTTTTAATTGTTGGCAACTGCTATAAAGAAAAACTTTTATTTTTTCCCTGTCATTGTTGTGTAAGAGCTTGTTTTATCAGATTCATGTTAAGACAGTATTCGAAATTTCGAACCCTCCCCATTTCCACCCTCTTGAGCCGATTTCGCCCATTTTGAATCCCCGCCGAGATATTAGCCATCTCAAAGTTGTTGACGAGTTTGCGCACAATCCGTGTATAATTGCGACTTTTATCGTGCGGACAAAATTTAGTACATACATACATACATATATATATATATATATATATATATATATATATATATAAACTTTTTATGTGGGGCTGGTTTTGGGTTCCTGGGGTCCTCTAATGAAAAGTTATGAAGGAATTTTTCAAAAGTCGCACCATGGTAACGACTGCAATAGGTAGTATTTCTTACGAAATCTAAGGCATGTATTAATGTATACCACATCTGTTACATCAATTTCATCGCCTTAAAAAGTTTATGTCGTTTTGTCGAATTAGTCTATTATTAGATCGAAATAGTCTATTATTAGATATAGCTAGGTTTGGTTGAGAAATGTATGTCATATTGAAGGAAATGAACACTAAAATAGACGTTTGTGTAATTTTAACCACTATAAAATAAAGAATTATTTACTATTTTGTCCGACGAGTAACTGAAGTGCCAAAACTACAGCCACATGTTGCATATGATGGGGTCGTTATGTGTGTGTGTCAGCTTGAAAAAAAGTTACAACTATATGTCGAAATGGCTGTTGTCTCACTGTGTACTACACTCCCCTTTAAACAGCTATACCCAACCCTATGTTGTATAGTTTTTTACAAAGTCTTATTATCCTTTTAGCAACAATTTTTTTATAATGCAGTTAATATTTAATATATTGATTGTACGGAACACTCAGAGCGCAAGTAATATTCGCACTGGACCGTTTTTTTACATTATGAAACTATTTTTATATTATTTTGAGTAATAATTATAGAAAATGATTCCGATATAGAGGAATGTTTGCGAATAAACTTGACAGTCTTTTTTATATTTCATCCTTACATTCAGCTAAATTCAACAGCATTAAGAAAAACAAGACAATTTCCCATCAACATTAAAAATCCGTAAAATACTAGATATACTTAATAAATCATTGGTAGTATTTTAGTGAACTGAAAATTTTATTGAACACGACTATAAGCAACTTTAATACAAATTTTAAAATTTAATAAAATTTAAATTTTTTCTTAAAACATTCTTCATAAGCATCTTAGTTTTCATAAGTTTTAAGATCTTACTTATTTTGGAATAATGGACGTTTAGTATTAATTTACTTTTGTACTATTTATGAAAGAAATCATGACAGATATTACATGTTTTATAAAAAAAAAAAAAAAAAAAAAAAAAAAAAAAAATCAGGTTATATTGATATTTTTGTGTGAAGAATTTGTAAATTAGTTTCATTTATTTCAATGGGTTTTGTTGATATAACCTTTATTTTTTATTGACAAAAATACCAAGTATTTAACAGTAGAAATAATCTAAAATGTTTATGTGAAAATATGAGACATAATTTTTTCTAATAGATAGTTTAAAATGTCCACTTATTATTTTTTTAATAGAATTTTTGAAAATAAGGTTCTAAAAAAATAAAACGTATAAAGTAGTAAAATAATAAGCACTTTTCTTAAAAAAGAAAAAAAAAAGCCCACTAATTCATATATGATATTTATAGACACATAACCTTTGAATTTGGTAATTTTTACTTTTTTTTTTATTTATGTCGAGTAAATATAGCTATTAATTAAATAGTAATAGATAAAAGTTAGTGGGTCTGGGGCTCAAAATTATTTTTTTTTATTTATTGATATTTTGTTATGAAATATTTTCTGAAATATGTTTAATATAATAAGAATATGGCATGTAAAAAAAAAAATCCCTGCTGGCTAGGGCCTACAGGTGGAGGTAGATTTCGATGTTAAGCACTAAATTCTCCAACAAAACTTAAATCAAGATTAGAGATAAAACCCAGTTTCGTCACAAAGAGTGAGCTGTAATGAGCTAAACTTTTTGTGAAAATTATAATATACACGAATACACACACACATGTATATGGAATAGGTTTAAAAAATGGCTACAAAATATTCAGAGAACATTAAAGTGTTAAAATATGTTAATATTTCCATAGTCGGGTTTTTATCATGTTTTAATACGTTTCTTCAAACTTACATGGCGCTACATATTCACCTGCTGAGGTCCATTATGTTTCCAATATGACGCAATGTACATATTTTTTTAATTATTCAAGCTATTTATTTTATTTTGAGTTTTCATGCTGAAATCTTGCTCTAGAAAACTTATGACGTAATATTCAATTTGTTTTCAATTTGTCAAACTATTTAATTTTACACGTGAAAATTTTGCAAAACAAAAATAATTGTTGTGGTGATAATTTTTTTTTTAATTGTTGGCAACTGCTATAAAGAAAAACTTTTATTTTTTTCCTGCCATTGTTGTGTAAGAGCTTGTTTTATCAGATTCATGTTAAGAC
Source organism: Maratus speciosus (assembly GCA_963932465.1). Classification (NCBI taxonomy): domain Eukaryota; kingdom Metazoa; phylum Arthropoda; class Arachnida; order Araneae; family Salticidae; genus Maratus; species Maratus speciosus. The sequence goes on along the minus strand of OZ010795.1, from coordinate 292,811,733 downwards.
AGTATTCGAAATTTCGAACCCTCCCCATTTCCACCCTCTTGGGCCGATTTCGCCCATTTTGAATCCCCGCCGAGATATTAGCCATCTCAAAGTTGTTGGCGAGTTTGAGCACAATCCGTGTATAATTGCGACTTTTATCGTGCGGACAAAATTTAGTACATACATACATATATATATATATATATATATATATAAACTTTTTATGTGGGGCTGGTTTGGGGTCTCATAACTTTTAAAAATCACCGTCGTCAGTAAAAAAGTGATGTCTTTTAATATTTTCTTAACGTTCTAAATATTATTGAAATGACATAAATCCATGTAAGGTGGTTAGGCCACATTGAAGGTTTTATAAAATGTAAAAGTAAACGCATATAATAAAAAATACAGTTAAGAAAATGTTGCATTTTTCCTTCTCATGATATGTCACAACACTTAATTTAGAATAAGTATATAAACATAAAACTTATGTTAACACTATCTTTAACCTATATTTTATACAATGAATTAATATTATTCAGAGAATTTAGTTTTAACCTATATTTTGTAGAATTAATTGACATTATTCAGATAATTTAGCTTTAACCTATATTTTACAGAATGGATTAATATTATTCAGAGAATTTAGTTTTAACTTATATTTTATAGAATGAATTCATATTATTAAGAGAATTTATCTTTAACCTATATTTTATAGAATAAATTAATATTATTCAAAGAAATAATGTTATTAACAAGTTAAGAAATTAATATTATTAAAAATATATTTTATTTTATTTTATTTTTTTCATTTTTCATGTTCCTTTCTAACATCATCTCAAAAGTGTACATCGCCGGAAATACATGCTGCATTATAAACAGCAGGTCTATCCCTCAGAGGAGCCGCGAACCCGTTATAGTTGTCATAGATATAGCAGTCCATTTTTAGAACCACAATTTGTTCATGTAGATGGTCTTACAGGGAGAAGGTCCGAGGTTGGTGTCACGCAGTCCAGCTACCCATTGTGCATTGAAAGAGTATAGTCAATAGAAAATCATATCAAAAGCATAAAGTGCAATATTCAGGGAGGCCGCAAAAAGAGCCCCAAAGTTCACCCATTATTCACTCTTTAGTATATAATTCGGATAAATTACAATCGATTGCGAGCACCTGAATAGTAAAGTTGGCAACGCGTTTGATTTCCAAAGAAAATAATAATTGGTTATTTTCGAGCCACAATAAAAAAAATCTAATTATTTAAATTTAAGACAAATATAAATAAAAACATGCTTCTCCAAGCACACACACATACATATTTACATAAACACACACACATACAATTGCTTGTGCATTTAGAGAAGATAGCAGTTTTATGGATCTAAAGAAAAAAAAAAAGTAAAAAAAAACTGAATTATTCAGTTTAAAAATTTTATTTTATTTATAATTATTTATAGATTTTTTTTTTTTTTTTTTTTTTTTTTTTTTTACGAATAGATCTCTGTTCTTCTCAGCGATGTAAATTAAACTACGCTACGTAAAATTAAAATATGATATTTTAGTTTTATCATGTCCAATACCTATCAATTTAAAAGGCTATTTTTTTTTTTGAAAATATAATTATTTTCTTAAAATAGGATCTCATGTTTGGAATTAAAAATACTGTTTTTGGTTAAAAACCTTTTCGGGTACATTTGGTGGGGATGGGTTTCCATTTCCACTATATTCCAAAAGCTAAAAAGGGTAATATAAAAATATAATATAAAGTTGGTCGCTATTCCACCTCCTTACCTCATTGATATCGTCAGTGATAAGATCGACAGGATCCCAATGGATCAAAAATCTAGTATATATGAAATCCCTATCACTTTTTCTAATAATGTTAGAAATGTCTACGTCGGCGTGACAAAACATAAGTTTACAGTTAGGATTATGGATCTTCGTAGGGACATTAAACAACGTAAACAGAATACAGCTCTTTCTAGGTTTTATTTGGCTAATGAAGTCTGCTATATTAACTCTGATGAATCAAAAATTATAGTTCTGTGCAATAACCCTTTTGAGAGTAAAATTAGAGAATCAGTTGAAATCAAGTGAGAATAAACGTTGTACCGATAATTTATCCTATAATATTCCAAAAATCTGGCATAATATGATAAAGCCAAAATTCAGTATCTAATTGCCGTTGCCAAAAACTTGAAAGAAAGCTTTGTTGAATGTGGTTCTGGCCCTCATGCGTAGATGGCGGCACTCGTGGTTTCTTCAATCGAACTTTTGATTTATTAGGACTCATTTCATTAATAAGCATTTACTTTCACTGGATGGCATCACTACATTTTTGTTTTCATATCTTTAGTCAATGCTCTACAAATTGTCTCTCGCACAGTAAGCCTTCATCTAAGAGATTTTAGAAATTTAACCATCATATTTTTCCTGTAGCCGGCTGTAAAAACAGCTCGAAACGTAGAATTTAACTTTTAGTTTATTAAAGTTCGTGCGTGTATGTGTACCATTAAGCAAGGTTGTGTATCTATATTTATTATGTTTTATGGTGCAACTATCCAGTATATGTTAATAGAACTAAACCTTTGTTTAATTTATAATTATTTGTGATATTCTTGCAGATGATAACATCCTACGATAAATTTCGTTACGTTTGTCTTTGATTGTTCAAAGAAGATTGTGAGACAATGAATGGGCATGAATTAAAATTCAGAGAATTACAATGCTTTATTTTTCCATAAATGTATTTAGAATATATGTGATTAATAATATTCTGTGACTTAATATAGATATACTATAAATTTAATTTAATTATAGAATTATATAAGAAAGGATTTTATAAGAATTGTAGAATTATCTAAGAAAAACAAATACTTATTTTCATTGAATAAAAATATATTTGCTGAGAACGATTTCAGCAAAAAAAGTTTAAATATGAAACTTTTGATAAACTTATATTCTAGTTTTATAAATTCAAACAGTAAAATTAGGCAGATACGTAATAAAAATCTTGAGAAATATATCATTCCTGATCTTGAGAATCTCACCGTTTCGGTGTATGAAACGAGTGGGTTATTTTTTTAAAGCTTTAGATTTATTTTAATCACTTTACTCTTAATGATATATTTTAATAAAATAATTGTTTAAATATAATAAAATAAAATAAAAATATATATATAAAATCCTTTCATATAAATTGCGAAAATTATAAAGTTAATTAAATAAAAAATAAATGCCATTTATATGTGAAACTTTAAGAAAATTTAAATTTAAAAACTATATATTCTTTTTATGTCAGGAAGTTAATCATAGCATTGTAAATGAAATAAAATTAAAGCAGAACCTTTGAAAAAATAAATTCTAAATTCTTACATATTTACCTTAATACAACATAAAAAAAAATAATTAATATTTATGAAATAATCAAAGAATTGCTCCGAAAATATATCTTTTAAAATGCTTTAAAAATGTAAAAGAACTTTTTTTCCTTAAGCATTTCGTTGCACACTAAAAAATCGATTTTCGCTGAACTAAATAAGGATTTACATAATGCATTGCGATAAATATTTTATATAGGATTTACATGTTTTATGTCTTAAGAAAAATACTTTTAACGTTGAGAAAATTTCGAAAAGAAAAAAAAAGTGCGTCATTATGATACATATGCATTTTTTTTTTCAATTTGAGAAAAATTTCAAACATGAATATATAAAAAAGGAACGATTCCTTGATGTTTATAGGTGATCAAAGTTGATTACAGTTGATCAGGATATATTAAATTATATTTTATAGATAAAGTTTAAATACAGGTATACTTTATATAAATAAAAACATTTAATTTTATCTTCTGATGCAATGGTGTTAATGTGTCTAAAATTGGACCAATTTTTTTTTTACTATGTTTTAGACTTCTTAAAATGTACTCTATTGCACCTTAACCCTTATGTCAATGACCGGGTACCTGAGTACATTTTTCCTCTTTAAATCCCGTTTTCAGGGTGTTAATATCAAAAGAAACTAAAATGAATTTAAATCCCCATTATTTGTAGTATTCGCTGTCCATTAGTACAATCATTTTAAAATTTTGAATTTTTTTTATTACTTTTTCGAGGCATTAAGCATTTTTATACCAGTCATCAATGTTCAGGGTACCCGGGTGCCCATGAGAATTTTCTGTGGAAAAATACGTAAATTGATAGATCATTTAGATTTATATCAATAAAACTTGAATTTAATTTGAAGAAATGGTTAGACATATTTTTACGATAGAAATACCTCATTTACGTGAAATTTTGTGGGCAAGCTGTACAATAGCAAAAAGTGCAGGAATGCACATCACATACTGACTTTCCACATTGTTTACATTATTTTTGGGGGTTTCTGTGCCCGTTTTGAGGCTCTAACAAGCACATCTCACACAAACTGCTTTTATCCTTCTTGCTTCTTCTTGTCTTAAGCTTTTTGGACTGGGTTCTGAACGAGCTTCTAATACGGTCAAAGATTTTTTTCAATTTACATTCTATCCCCGTTTTGGTCGAAAAATGTATCATATCCTGTGCATTTAACGATTGATCTTGAACTGCTGGAACCCTCAAGACCTCACTTAATTTCCTCAATAACAGGCGACAATAGTCTGTTTTATTTATAGCCATATCATTATTTGCAGTATGTATAATGTAAGTAGCAAGTACTGCTATATCCACAATATAGAAAAAACATGCAAGTGGACATGTGGTTGTACGCCTGTGTGTTGTATATTGCCCCAATAATTTATCCATTATATCCACTCCATATTTCAGTTTCCTTATAAAACTGAATCATTTCGAGTTTATTTTTCGGTTCTCTGACGGTTTTATCATAATGCATAGTAGATATTAGAATGACAGCTTTGTTCCTTTTTTGGAACTTACGAACAAATACTTATGTCATCATAAAATCCAAATTCTGTGGATAAAACGTGTGCGATTTACATAGCCTTATTTCTTGGGGAATATAAGGTTTGTTTCTTTCAAAGTGCCAACCTTTGTGAGATTCTATTATAATAAATGCTTGGGCAAAGAAAAAGAAGAAAAAAGTTGTCCATGGTGATATTTTGTCCAGAATCCTTGAAGAGAGAGACGATGTGCTTCACAACTTTTTCATCTTAAGTTATTTCACAGTCTGTACCGGTTTTTGGGGTGCATAATTGGCCGTTAAGATGTTACTAATTATTTTCATCACAAACCCAGCATATTTTAATTCCATATTTAGCCGGTTTAGACGGAATAGATTGGGTGAATCTTTTTCCTCCCCGAAGCGGAAATAACTGCTCATCAGCTGTTTACTCTTCCGTCGGTATGCATTTTTACAATAGGTTAGATTTAGCATAGTCCTTAAATCACGAATTGCCGCAGCTTTAACGTTTTGAAGACATTCCACTCGTGTATTCTGGTTGCCAAAACGAATAAACCTAAGAAGATTTCAGATACGGTCAACCCTCATACTTCCTCCATAAAACGGATATATGTTTTCCACATCTCTAATGTGTGATCTTTGTTTGAATTGCTGACACCTGAAGACACTATAATCCCGCTAATCCGAAATTCCGGTTAATCCGAACCGATTTATTTAACGTATAAATGACGTGAAAAGCGTGTAGAAGTTAGAATTAAACAAAAAATGGCACCACAGCCTGTCTTTGTGTACAACATATGTACACAGATATAAAATGAAAATGTGCATTGCACTCCTACTGGCAGAACCCCATGTAAAACAAAAATCTCGAATATCAATTTGTTTGCCAGTACTATAAAATTATTTTCTAAAATCCAAAAAGTATTTAATTCGGATGATATTTTTTTTCCTTTCAAAAGTTTGATTTCACAAATTATCTACAGAATTTTTTTTTTTCATTTCCTCCTCGTCAACGTGTTGACTGCGCTATTTGCACGTTTGCGATTTTGAACCGTTTATAATGGGTTGTTACGTAATTCCTCATCCTGAAGTCCCATTGTATTATTATAAACATCAGGAGTTATTAAACAAGGAATAATAGTTTTTTTTCCGAAAGTCGGGCCGTATTATCCAGCATACCAGACTTTAAGATGCCAGATTAAAGGATGATTACTGTACTACTGAGTATTTATAACTGATATTTTTTTTTTAGTGCGCATTTTTTTCTTTTCTATTTCCATCGAATTTCCGGATAATCCGATTTTTTTGTAATCCGAACAGGCACTGGTCCCAATTAGTTCGGATTAGCGGGGTTCTACTGTAATTAATATTTATAAAAATGCATCAAATTCCTCTTCTTTAAATACAAACAGTTATACTGTGTGAAATAGATTTTTTTTATGGCTCGCTTATGATAAAATCGCAAAAGGTACCCGGGTACCACGGTCGTTGGACACAAGTGCAAATTTTGGTCATTGACATAAGGGTTAAATGTAGTAATGGATACGTGTTTGATTAATAATATTCCTATATGCCGTGTTGCGGCTTATGTTTCGTAATATATGAATTAATTTGAACCAGGAATTTCCTAACTATAAAATTTCTTTGATGAATCTTGATTTATTTAATTTCATTTTTCTAAGTAGAACATATATTATTTCATTTCTTAAAAAAAAAAAAAAAAAAAAAAAAAAAAAAAAAATCTTTCAAAATGTATTAAATGTGCATCATATTACGGAAGTTTAGTTGGAGGTTGGCACCAATTAATGTTGGATTATAAATATTGAACGATACCGTTCTTGCAGCCCAGATTTATAGATATTTAATCCTTTGCACTCGAGGGCTCGGGAGCGGAGCCATTTAATATTTGTCTTCAAACTCGAGATCGTCCAAAGTGTGATACCTATCGAAGCAATTACCAATATGTAATCTTGGCTTTTCTAGACAGGTATTACAAAATTATTTGCATTCCCTCCGTAGCGGAACCCTCGAGTTTGAAGACAAATTTTAAATGGCTCCGCTCCGAAGCCCTCGAGTGCAAAGGATTAAAATCATTTGCACGTTTTTCAAGATTAGGTGAATGTAGCTGGAAAATTACTTATGGTTCAAAGGTGCTTTATTTTATTATCTGTACATATTTATTTTTTCCGAATGAAAAGCAATTTCTATCGGAAAAACATTAAAGCTATTACAATAGATATTTATTCCTAAACTTTATTTTATTTTGTATATTTTAAAGTTTTTAAATGAATTTTAATTCCCTTTTCACAATTGGCAATATACTCAGAATCAACCTAAAGAAATGTGTTCCGTTCCGGAAGTATAACCAGCTCACCCTGACGAGCAGTCTGTAAAAAATGTTGCCATTAAGCTGTTAATCGTCAAAGCATCATCACGTATCAAAACACTACATCGATACAAACTATGCGATGGATGTTAATTATACTTTGCAATCTATTCAAAATTAGTCAAGTTTTAAATTTGTGTAAGTGTCTTGTGCAGAGTTTATGTGTGAATAAACTCAATTAAAAAGAAATTAAATGTTTGCAGTCCACCTAAGTACACGTGGTCATAAAGAGCCCGAGTGCTACTATGGATAAATTGAAACGATTAAAAGGCAATACAAAAGCTGCCATGATCAGATTAGAACAGATTTTTACAGATCCTACTAACATAAAAACAACGAATGTGAGTCAACTTGAAATAAAATTTAAAAAGACAGAAGGTATTCAAAATAAATTGTAGGAAATGAGAGAGCAGTATTTTGATATCCAAGATTTATCTGCGCAACAAGTGCAAGAAACAGAGGAGGAAATTGACACTGCTAATCAGAGGCTCGAACAAGTAAGCTTGAAAGTTTTATTAGCATCTTTTGAAAATAAATGTAATTTTGTAAATGTTGATGATTATTCAAATGAAAACAAAACAAAGATTCGCCTCCCAGAAATCACATTACCTTCATCCGGGGGTAATTATTGTGATTTTGCTAATTTTAAAACGCAATTCACTAACTTGATTATTAATAATGCTCAATTAGATAATAGTCAGAAGCTATTTTATTTAACAGCATCTTTACAAAACGAAGCTAAACATTTAGAACCACCTGATGATGATTTTAATTCATTATTTCAAGCCCTGGTACACAGTTACGAAAATAAAAGATTTGTAATCGATTCGCACATTTCTGCAATTTTAAATTAATGAAAAATGCAGTATGAATCACCTAAGGAATTGCGTAATTTTATCGATTATATTAACAAAAACATCAGTTCACTCAAAGCTAATGGATATACGCAAAATAATTTATCAGAAAGTATGTTTTTTAATATAATTCTGAAAAAAACTGGATAAAGAAACTCGAAAGCCATTTGAATTGTCTCTTGAAAACTCAAATGTTCCGACTTTTGATTATTTAATTTCTTTTTTGGAAAAAAATATGCATGACGTTAGAAACAATAAATTTATCGTCTGACGCGGGCCATTCGCAATCAAAGTTTTCGAAACCTAAGAATAATTACGCAGTAAATAAATCCAGATATTTTTTGTCAGCGATAAAAATAAAAATGTAAATTCATGTTTATTGTTAAAGACAAGTAATTAACTTTTTCCAAATGTACTGCATTTTTAAACATGAGTGATTGCGAAAGGAAAATGATTGTAAATAAAAATAAATTATCTTCAAATTGTTTACGATTGCATCAAGGTCAATCCAATTCTAAATTCACCCGTAAGCGTTGCTTCGCAGTACATAATAGTATACTATGTGAAGTAAATGATTGTTCAGAAATAGCGGTAATAAATAAAAATAATGAGTTTGTTAAAAACAAACAAATAAGCAATTCTGAATCTGAGAATAAAGAAACACCATTACTAGGTGCAATTACTAGGAATCTTAGCAGCTGATAGAAGATATTGCGCAGTATTAAACACAGCTATAATTTTAGTAACTGATGTGTTTGGAAATAAAATTAGACTAAGAACAATTCTAGACAATGGGTCGTCGATTAACGCTTTAAGTAAAAGCGCATGCTGGAAATTAAATCTAAAACCAAAACCATACAAAGGTATTTCTGGCATTAACGAATCACATCAGTGAGTAAATCAAATTATCAATGCAAAAATATGAAATGAACAGGGAATATTTTCTAAAACATTACAGTTTGCAGTTCTACCAAAAATAGCAAACAACATTCCGGTTGAAAGATTAGACATTTTAATTTATGCATACCTAACTACATAGATTTAGCGGACAATAATTTTCATATACCTGGTCAGATTGAAGCATTAATTCGTAACGATGTATTTTTGACATTTTAAAGAGTGAGCAAATTCGTTTAGCAGATGCTTGTATATTATAGAATACAGTATTTGGGTATTTAATCGCAGGTTCACTTCCAGAAGTTGAAAATTAGTCATATTGTTTTATTTAAACTGAAAATAGCTTAGACAAAACTTTATAGAATTTTTTTAATGGAATCTTTACCTGGGGATAATAAAGAAAATGTCAAAGGGGATGTAGAAATATTTTGGGAGAAGCATTTTAGAAGCACCTATAAACGCGATCATACCGGTAGATTTACAGTACAGCTAACAATTAAAGAAAATGCAGAATCAGTGTTAAGAAGTTCTAGAGAAATTGCAGCTAAGAGATTAAATAATTTATGGGCTAAATTAGATAAAAATAAAACAATGGCTTATTTATATACAGCTTTTATGGAAGAATACGAATCTTTAGGGCATATGACACAAATTAAAAGTGAAAACTAAAATACTCTGTCGTGTTGCATTCCACATCATGCTGTGTTTAAACCAGAAAAAATATCCACTACCCTGCGAGTTTTCTTCAATGCAAGTTCAAATATATCTGGTGGTTATTCACTTAATTCTATTTTGTTAAATGGGGGAACGGTTCAGCAAGACTTATTTTCTATTATAACTAGATTCCGTACCTACAAATATGCATTCTGTGCAGATATTAAGGAAATGTACAGGAAGATTATGATCTACCCACTACAGAAAAATTTGCAAAAATTTCTTTGGAAATTTATAAGCCCCGATAAAAATATATGAACTTAACACGGTTACATATAGCACTGTTAGTGCCCCCTTTCTAGCCACGCGGACTTTGAAGGATCTTGCTGATGAAGAAAGAAAATATTTCCCCAAAGCTGTAGAAGTGATTCATAACGACATGTACGTTGATGATTGTTTATCTGGTGCAGGTTCCTTACGCAACGCACAGGACTTGCAATCTCAATTAATTCTGATCTTAAAATGGGGAGGGATGGACCTACATAAGTGGGCCTCTAATCATCCCGAATTATTACAAGATCCATATCCGAATATGCATTTGACGAACACTCCCAACAAATTTCTGTAAAAGCGTTAGGAATGCTTTGAAAACCTCAACAGGATCATTTTACTTTTAAAATTATTATCGAACCCAAAGTTGTTTATACTAAGAGAGACGTTTTGGCACAAATTGCTTAAATTTATGATCCCTTAGGTCTAATTGACCCTATTTTAACTAAAGCAAAAAGTTTCATACAAGATTTGTGGAAATTATAATTAAAACCAACATCTGCCTGCCAGTCCTCTCCAGGAATGGCAAAATTTTCAGATTTAATTGACATAAATAAATCACCCTACAATTCTGCGGTATGTTTTGTCTGGCAACATTGCAGATCTAGATTTACATGTATTTTCAGATGCTTCTGGAAAGGCCTATGGAGCAGCCATCTACATAAGATTTCTCTCCACAACTGGGCAGTTCAGATGTAATCTTATGTGCAGCAAGTCCCGTGTCCCCCCCCCCCTAATGACAATGACCATCCCGCGACTAATGTTGTGTGGAGCTCTACTTTTGACAAAACGGATTCAAAAGATGATTACCATCCTACAGCAATTCTTTGAAAAGGTGTGGCTACGAACTGACTCTTCAGTTGTTCTATTTTGGCTTAATACACCACCCCGTAAAATTAATTATTAAGTATTATTAACTTTTTCCTTTTCTTTTTTCACAGACTAACCATGTTATGTATGTTATTAGTCGTCAATTCTATTTGTAATGATTTTACATTTTAATGTCCTGATTTTAATTAAAATATTATTTTTCAAAACCAGGTTACCAACCAAGGTTAAATTTTAACATTGTTTATTGATTTTATTAGAAATGCCCACATTTTATAAAATAAAAGAAGGTGTAAGCCTACGAGAACAATGGGTTACGGAAAGGTTAATGTAGCATGTTGCGAGTAGATTGATTGATTATCAAGTAGGGCCAATAATCTGCGATGCTTGGAACAAATCGGAAACTGTTGCCAACGCTTCTAATGGTTTTAAGATCACTGCGATCTGCCCTTTCAACAACAACGCTTTCCCAGATCATTCCTTTTCTGCATTAGCGGATAGTGAAGTTCTCGTAAAATAAAACACGACACGAGAGGAGACAAATCCATCAAGTAAAATTATAGTCAACACATCTCAAATGAATTTACAATCTACAGAACTTGAATCTAGCAGCTTAAAATCACCGTCACCTACTAAACACCAATATAAAATCTTTCCTATTCCGAGATTTAGTATGTGAGAACAAAGCACAGGATTAAGAAAACAGCACTAAACTTAACATCTATTGACAATTGAAGAACCAAGTGTAAGAATAGGTTATGCTACATTTTCTTTAAAAATATTTTATCTTTTGGACGAAGGTGCTATCAGGTATTCTATCACATGGTAAAGCTAAAATACCAACGTTCTATTTAGCCTTGAAGATTTAAGACATTATTTATTATTCATTAATATTTAATATTTTAATATTTAATAATCCAAATAATATTAATATTTTTTTAATATTTGAAAATTAAACATGAATAAGTTTTTTTGAGAGAGTTTAGTACCACACCTGTTAATATTGTAAACACATGGTATCAAACAGAAAATAAATCATTAAAATTGACAACAAAATCTTTCACATCAAATTTCTTCAAATGTAATTTTTGTTTCATAACATGTTCTTCCACTTAGCTCTTCAATTGTAATGCGCTTAAAGAAAATTTAAAAAAAAAATTCCAAAAATATAAGAAAGTTAACAAAAAAGATGACAAAACTACAAAGTGGAAGATCGGATGAGTGTCCACCCGACATTCATGAACATTCAAACAATATCAAGTTTACCTATCCAAACGAGAAAAGGGGAAAAATAAAAAGTAAAAAGGCGAAGAAATATGATAATTATGAAAAGGTGGCATCACACGTGACTGAGATGTTTTTTTTGCAAGGAATGTTTAGAAAAATACTACAAAAAAGAGGAACAATGATTGGCTTCATTTCATTATGTGTCAAATGGTGTTACATGAAGATTGTACCTTTTTTGGACATTTTTGTTGTCGATTCAGTTCTAAAAACAGGTCTATTAACAAATAAAACAATGCAAATACTATTTTAGTTTTTTTTTTTTTTTTTTTTTTTTTTTTTTTTTTTTAATTTCAAATCTCTAATACACTGATGTTACGTTGCTGCCGAAATAACAATTAAAATCCAATTTTAAAAAATAAGTAGATAATTTTAATACTGAACGTACTAGACAGACTAATATTACTACAAGTATGTTTCATTATACACATTTAGGTTTATTTTGTTATGGTTGTTGTTATTGCATGGTTAATTATAGTCCAGATATGAATATTTGTTTGAATATTTCTATTTATAATTTCATTCTGTTCTTATGACAAGCGCGATTTAACTCCAGCACAAGTGCGGCGTCTAACCCTGAATGTACGGGTTACGTGCCGGAATGTGCTGTTTTAGAAAAAAAAAAGTTTTTTTTTTGTTTGTTTTTTTACGCAGTACACATGCTGTATACTTAACATGACATATAATGATTTTTTAATTTTGTCCATCATGGGACTTTATACACAAATTGAAAAAGAATATGCGGCATATCAACCAGAATTACTTTATATGTAAATTTGCTTAAGAGGACATCTGCAAAATAAAGACCAGGCATTTTTTTTTTTTTTCAATCACAGTACAATATTTTAAAATATATTTTAAATCTTCTGTTCAAACTATGCTTAGAAAATAAGTTTGAAATTTTTGGAGGATAAGTTTTTTGAATTACAAACATTCAAAATTTAGAGCTTCTAATGCTAAATTACATTTTCATAATTTTATTAACATCTCCTGAAATTATAATCCTAACGTTATAATTTTTTGTGTGTTTATAATTATAAAAACCCAAACATAAATACATACAATTTATAATTATAAAAAAAATATATATATAGTATGAATTACGACTTATGAAATTAAAATTCGTAAAATATAAATTTCAAACTGTTGTATAGATATAAACTATACCAAATGCCTGTTTTATAATTGTAAGTAATTTACGGAATTTGCACAATCTAAAAGTAATCAGAAACATTAATAGGTATATTTGAAAGTTAAATCTTTCTAAAATATTTAATAATGTTAAATAAATATTGGAAAAATGCACAGTAACAATTATTACTGGTACTTAGAGGTAATAATTTTAAAATATGTATATATAAAAATAAATATATGTTATTTGGTATCATCGCAAACGTGGCGATACTAGGAGTACAAATATTAAATTTATTTTAACATCATATGAAGGATTTGGATTGTAAAAATATTGTATATATGTAAATAATGTTTATGACAACGCACGAAAAACCAGACAATGAGGTAATTAAGGGTCATAAAATGGCATTGACGCCACCTGCTCGACACCTATAGAGAATAAGGCGAGTCGAAATTTACAACGCTCTGAAAAATATATTTATGACCACCTAAAGAATATTTATGCAACATCAAAACAAGACTTCGTGTGCACCCGATATCCAACGGGTCATAGCAGCCCCCACGAAGGAACAAGTGATAAAAATTAGAAATGCATAGGAATGAATTAGATGCGCGCCTCTAGATAGAGACATAACGAATCAGAAACTCGAACAACACTTGCTAATGAGGAGGTGATAACAGTAATTAGTCGCCTGAATATGGCTGAACGAAGACAGCAAGAAAACTTCTATCGAAAGATGAAAATTTTGAATTGCTTGATAACTTATGCCGAAACATTTCTCATCAGAGCAAGGGTCCAGGACATAAAAAACTTCTACTAAGAAGGAAGGTTGTCTTCAACCTCGAAAATCCTATCCTGCGAAATGTTCATGACAAGGAGCATGGATAATTGGATTCATCATATTATTTTACATAAATGAGTGACATCAACGTACAGAATACGACCACCTAAGAGCACTGATAAAACAGTTAGAACTTGTTATAAAGTGGTGGACATTCCTATTTTTGTGAGGCCTTATAAAGTTTTATAAAGTGGTGGACACTCTTATTATGGTGTAACTTAAGGACTAAGATTATTCATCGAGATGAGCAGCATACTGTAATAACTTTCCGTCGTCTGAGGTCGGGTGAGAAATTTTAATCTAATTATTCCAATAGTACATAATGGCTATTTATTTATTTTTATCTATGCGTATATATTTAATATTTTCTTACAAGGTTCAACTTTTAATTCCAAATTTGCTTACTTGTATTAATAACCCTCATTAAATTCTTTTAATGGAAAACGAACAACAAATAAGATAATTACTATTATTTTGGCTGATTAGCCTAATAAAAGCTTGTGCTATGAGTGTATTACAATTAAAGAGTTTGATCAATTTTAGAGTATATCTGATTCTACAAGTATTGATTTTGTAAGAATTTACTTCAAAATATGAAATATCATTTCATTATTAAAATAGTAATAGGAATTTATATATGAAATTCTCAAATATTGAATCAATCATAAAAGAAAAACGTTGAACATGTATATGAGCAATTGAAAATAAAAATTTAGTTTTATGTATATCATTTTATGTGGACTTTAGGACTTTTCTCTTTATATTTTCTTTTCAGATAATCATTGATTTTAAGCATTTTTAAGATTTAAAGATAATTTGGTATCATTCCCCTTTTATAAAAATAAAATAAGATCATAATAACAACTGAAACGTTAAATAATTCACGTATTGAGTTTTTTCCAAAATTTATTCTCATCACCTAATTTTTATTAAGATATTTTTATATTACTTCATTAAGCCATCACAACGCGTGGCGAAGAAGTAATAAATGTTTTCTTTTCTGTACTAACACTTTTCTTTCACGTAACCCGTATGTGGTGTTGTTTTTGGCACTATTTGTTTTATAGATTATCGTTTATTATGACCTGCTTTATGCGAATTCTAAATTTAAAAATTTTCTTTGAAGTGTGTTTTAATTATTATTAAAAAACATAAAAAGGATGATTTATGGAAAATGAAAAACATATGTGCAGAAAACATAATTTGAAAAGATATATATTTTATTCATTGTATTGAAATATTTGTCCTGTCAACAGCCGAAACATTTTAAGCGAGTGAAATGATAATAGATACACGAAATAATACATTAATAAAAGTGACATATTCATTCAATAGCATTACTTCTATCGAGTACAGAAAATCAATCTAGATACAGTTTTTAAAATATGCTCATCTCTCTATTCTAAAAAAAAGTAACTACCGCTGTCACCGCCGCCGCCGGTTTTGAATTTTTTGTGACCGGAGGTCTTTCTTCGTTAATATTAAGAAAAATAATGCATACAAAAATATGAAAATCAGTGGTTTTATACAGAAATGTTTGATAAACTCGCTGATGCATACAGTTTTCAAATCGAAGAATTATTTTAAGAGCTATCTAATGCTAAAATTGGACAAAATTGTTCCACTAAAAAAGTTTTATAGCAGCAAAAACTACACATGGCAGTGTAATCATTTTTAGATCATTTTATGCGTTAGAATTTGCCGGAGTGCAGATTGCATTAATTTTTTTTTTTTTTTTGACTCATTTTTTGAGGTTTTATTTCTATTTTAAATTCAAATTTTCAGCATTTCTAGAGACATTTTTTACAGATTTTAGAAAGTGATATTAATTTAAACTGTTGCCAACTGTATAAACAGCGGAAACAATAATGTTTGCTTCAAAAAAAATATATACGTGTTAATAAATAAAAAAATTATTTAAGCGTGACTATTATAAACAGAAAAAAAAACATTTGGAATTAGAATTAAATAATTATGTACAAAAAGCAGGAACTTATTAAAAATTACGTCATAAAAACTATAATTACACATGAATTTTAAGAGAGAAAGGAATTTGTAAAATAATAAATTTATTAACATGCGTTAGAAGTCTTAAATAGGAGAAATTACGTCATATTTACGTCACATTACAGTTATTACGTAAAATGAACACAAAATAATATTGCAAAACGGTTTAAATTTACAAATTGCGCTAGACATTTATTTTATATTTTGAGAGGATACTTTTCAACTATTTTTGTCAGGAAAGCGCAAATAATATTTCATTTCTAACAAAAGTATATTCACGTGAATATTTAAAAGAGAAAGAATAGCTTGGTAAAAATTACGTCAGATTAAAAACGATTAATTTAAAATGTCTCATTTAAAAGAACTTTCTTTTCGCTTTGTTAAAGAGTACCAGGAGACAAAGACTGTTTACTTAATTCATTTTATATTTACTTATTTTGAAATGTTGTTACACGTGTCTACGTCATCAAGTTATTTTTATTTCGACGTTTTTTATTTGTATTTTTATTAATGTTGTACTAATTTATTTGTTCTTTCGTTATTTAAAATCAAAATTATGTCAATTTGTATAATTTGGCGAGTGGTTTGGCGATTTATATAATTTGGCGAAATTGGTCGATGAGATAATCAAGTAGTACCGCAGCGGATTTGGCGTTAAAATTCCCCAATCAAAGAGAAATGAATAGAAATTCGTTTATAGGGAGATCGCCACTGTTTTTTAAATTATATTTCAATCTTTCGAAATATTTTTAAAGCCGATCAAACTAGCGTGCATTTGGAGTCTGCGGTGTCTGAACGGGGGTTGGCGTGCATAGCTCGTCGGGGGCCGAGCCCCCTAGTTTTATAAAAATTAATTTCCCTTAAACTAATTGTACAAATTGCATGAAAATTTGTTTTTAAGTTACTTGAAGGGTGTATAATTTATATATGGTGTCAACTTGGGTATTGCTATTCAAAAAACAAAATTTGGATTCATTTCGATATGTAGATAATCTCTAAGCAAATTGCATATACAACATTTAAAAGTAAACTTTATTTCCAATAGTTTGGTATCAGTATCTTACTTCTGCAGCAAATTGTTGCAGTGTTAGAAGGATTTGTAAACTTTTTTTTTCCATGATTGCACTTTTAAACTATGATACATGCATGAATGAATTTTTAAAACAAAAATAACCGAGTTTATTATTAGGCGTTTCTTGATTATGATTTTTGTACCAGTAAAATGAATGATAATAAAACATCACTGTAAAAAATTGATTAAGATTTACAGATTATTATGTTTACCTACAATATCTTTGTATATATGATATTACACTTTTCATCATTATTCTTCATTCAGTTGTGAATTTCTCATATAGCCGTGAAATACGCTTTGTTATTTGTGTTCCAGTATAATAGACGCAGAGATTACAAGTACCGTAATTAGAAAAAAAAACTTAAAATGGCGTTTAATAATTATTTAATTCAGTTATATCTAAATTGGAATCTTATTCAATTTTTGTGCATTTTTCGCTCTGAACTGAAACATCAATTTGATCATTGATTAGAATAACTACCAGTTAATGTGCCTTTTCATTTTCTATATTTGTGTAATTTTTAGCATTATTGGACTTAGATATTTATAGGTCCATATATTTATAGATTTAGTTTAACTAATGGGTATTTATATTCTAGATTAATTTTAACAATAATATTCTAAATGGTAAATAGATCATATGTGTTATAATTTTCCAAATGGACGAAAAATTTCCAATTCCATTTCTCGACAAGTTGGAGAATAACAATTCAGTATTTATACCGTTCCTTCTTGGAAATTTTAAATAGCTAAATTATACATTATAATATTATACCGAAATAAATGTGCGTATTTTTTTCTTTCAAAACATTTCTCCTGAGTTAGCAGGAAAACCAAAACACTCCAGATTTTCGCATTTCATACATGAAACATTTGAAATGAGCTTAATTTTTTTTCTAGTTCCAATTGCTCGTTATTGAAGTCCATTCTAAGTTCAATGCAACATGGCTAATACATATTTTGTTTTCGCTATATATATGTTAAATCGGAAAATATATTCCATCCAAGAACTGATCAACCACAATTAAATAAAATAAACAGAAATTGATTTTCCGACGTAAAGTCAGAAATTGATTCATGCATCAATGTAAAAAGCGGAAGTACAAAAGCAAAATGCTTTTAACATTTCATATTTGATTTATTGTCCTTTAACAGTAAAATAAGAATTTACATTATAAATATTAATGTATGATAAACGAATCTTACAAGTTTTGTTGCAATTGATAAAAATAAGTAATTGCTTAAAAAAAAATAAATTCCGAAAGTAATAATATGGAAAATTATGCACTGACTTCTCCGTTTTTTAACCTCTTCAATCCGTATATCCACATATATGGACCCCAATTACTTTCAGTTTAAAATAATACTCTTAACATAATAGCGATTCCGATCTTAAAATGATATGGTTCAATGTCCAAAATTGAAAATAAAGCAAATAAATTAAAAGTTTTCCTATTCAAATTTGAGAAGACATAATTGAGTAACAATGAATAATATTACATTAATATTCATTAGTGAAGAGGTTAATGAAGATAATTTTTCATCATTTTCCAGTAAAACGTATTGTGCGAAGTAACTATTTTGAAACCAGTAATAGTATTATACAAAGTAACTATCAATTTATTAAAAAATAGGTACATTTCCGATAAAAAGAATCATAATTAGCTTACAGATGGAATAATATTCAGTAGTTTTATAACATTCAACCTCTTGTTCAAAAATAAATCCTTCGAATATGCTTCACAATTTAAATCGACCTAACAATCTATATAATTTCCCTACGGTCTTATCATTACCTTTAATTGAAATAATGTGCATTTTCCCTAGACACGCATACCGATGTAATTTAATTAACAAAATTATCTTTGAATTGTTACTAGATGAAACATAATTTTTCTAAAAAAACGTTATCTATTTCAAAGCAAATTAAATCCATGTATTGCGTTTAATTAATCAAACATTAGAAATTAGAAGCTATTTTTAAGTGCTCTGTATTTTTTAATAAATATAAACTAGTTGCTGCATATTAAAACTTTATTAGTAGCAAGTTTCCTCAAAAGTTATTTCTTTCTTACACAGAAGAATAAAATTAAAAGTAATTTATAAAAATAATTTAACATGAATAGTAATTTAAAGAGAAGAAAGAAGTAGAAATAATTTAAAGAGAAGAAAATGTAAAAGTAATGTAAAGGGAAGAAGTATGAAGTGTATTTTAAAGAGAATAAAAATGTAAGAGTAATTTAATGTGAAAAAAGAAGTAAAGAGTAATTTAAAGTAAGAGTATTTGACTAAAATAAATTTTAAAAAGTAATATGTGCCCAAAGTCTAATTATCATGTGTTTTTCTTTATAACGAGAGATAAATAAATATTACTTATTTCTTTTATTTTCTTTTTGCTTTATTTTTAATATATATGAACAAAATTTTTGATTCATGAACTTAGTAGGCTACCGTTTTTTTACGAATTTACAGTTATGGAATATTCTGAAAAAAAGTTGACTATTTTTCGAAATTTTTAATTTGTATATAGCTGCTAAAACCCAATGTTGGAAACTTCACCTAACATTGTATAATGTTGCACCTAGAAATGTGTTGCTCCATTTTTGGCTCTAGTGCATATAGCATAAATGATGACACTGTTACATTTCGATTTTCTTCATTACATTGGTAGCTATATCCAGTTATGTATAAGATGGATTTTCTTAAAATTTTCTATTCAGTTAAACCTTGACATTACTTGATTGTAATTCCTGTTTAATTGGCAACGCCTGATAAATTGCGCATTTCTCACTCATTTTGTTGTTTTACAAGATAGATATATCTCGATATGTTTCGCATTTTAGAGAATTTCATAGATTTTTTTTTTTTTTTTTTTTTTTTTTTTTTTTTTTTTTTTTTTTTTTAACGAAATTTTTTTTTAATTTTTCTAACAACAGTGGAAGTTGCTATCCTTTGGTTTCCTACGATAAATTTTATAGCCGTATCTCAATTTCTATATACTGAAAATTCCACACGCTCCCTATTTCAGTTTATACGGTGTTTTTTAAGTACAACACTTACAAAGTTTCAAGAAAGACAGAGTACACCTACACTATGGAAAATCACATAGCAATGCATGGTCAGAAACGCTTTCCTGTCGCGGTAGTGCCGACACAAAATACGTGTAAATATGGACATGAATAGGGCGAGAAAACATTTTTATTATTCTTAGTACCGCAAACACGGTAGGACAATGCTGGACAGTGTTGAGTAGGGTGGAGCGAAAAAAATTAATTTTTTTAAATCAAAAACGGGTAGGTGCCAAAAGTTGCCTTTATACTAGTACATCATCTGCATGCAATATTACCGCTGAAAAAGAATGGCTCGAGTCTGCACTTTTGGTCCAAATTCGAAATTTTGGGTAAAATTTGACACTTTTTCCAAAAAAAAAATATAAATTCCTATAGAACTGGTTATTATTTAAAAGTGTTATTTAAACCTTTATTATTAATGACTTAACATATTTAAACGATAAAACGATATATTTGTTCTGTATAACTGGAGCAAAACTAACAACTTTTGGTAAAAAAGGGGGTTGCTACTCTGTTGTATCATACAAGTAATTGTTGTTTAGAATACAGCTCTTACGTAGTTGCTTTCGAATCTACCCAGGAGTTATCACGTAGAGGTGGGTGCATTTCATGGCACAACAGTGCATAACTCGACCACCCATTCTTCTGAGCACAATATTTTATTTATACACTGAATTGTGATTTTTTTACCAGAGACTGGCATACGTTTTCTATGTATCAACCTAGTCCATCTCTTCTATGTATCCACAGACGTTGGATGATGCTGCTGTGACACTCGTTCACGTATATTTCTACTGCTTGTGTATGATATGGTTAGCAGAGTAATGCAGTGGAATTAATGGAATCTAATTCCACTAATTAATTCCACTAATCTATTTCCACTAATTAATGGAATTGAGCCGCTTAGTATCTTCACCAAAATTACACCCACTTACTGCATAGCGATTGGGATTTCTGTTCCTACAACATTTAGTTATTCCATCCTTTGAGTATGCCATTATTTACTCTACCTCTTGCGTTTTTTATATGCTGATAAGCTTGTTGTTTAATGTGATGGCGATCGTCAGAGAACATTGCAATACGAATTTGCTCTAGATGGGGAAAGCAACCATTGCCCTAAATAAAATTTTGTAGTATTTGTTTTATTGCCGTTTTCTGTGTTGTTTAGTAGCCGAGTAAATTGCCATACGTTTTTAGATCAATTTTTTAGATGTGGATTACATTTGGTGTAAACTATCCTGAAGCATAAGCTTGGATTACATACTTTGTAAGTAAACCTACAGACTCTGAAGGTCAATCAGTGCTTATGTAAAGGCGAATAATTCGATTCATCTTTGTGGGCCATCTTGCGTAGGACAAGTTACTTGGGTTCCTACTCGCTTGTTCTTCTGAGTAATATATTGATGAAATAACTTTGAAAATGTCTAGTAGCTATTTCTGGTATGTGCTGAGTACACTTTTCTCGATTTCAGGAAATAATGTTTGAAAATTACTCTCTATGGCTAAAAAATTTAAATAAGAAGGGAATAGCACGTGGGCAAAGATTTTCCCATTAGTCCGGCGAATCCCTGTGAGTTAGAATCTAATTTTTTCCAACGATCTTGTCTATAAATGATGCAGAGGAAATTTGCCGGACTTGGAGGTGGCATATGATCCATTCTAATGGTTCATTGTAAACATGTCTCTCGCCGAATGGATGACAACGATGAACAGAATTATCCGCCTTCAAAAGAGCACTCACTGCCCATCAGAGTCTCTACGTTCACTCAAAAAGTACTATGTAATCCAAGTTTGTCACCAGGATAGTTTACAATCAAATGTAATCCACAGCTAAAGAAGTGATTTAAAAGCTCATGGGAAATTACTCGGCTACTAAACAACACACAAAAAGGAATAAAACAAATACTAAAAAAGGTTACGTAGGACAACGTTGATTTGCATACGCAGAAGAATATCTTATTTCAATACTCTCTGACGATCGCCATCACATTAAACAGCTAGCTGCTCGGCACATAATAGTTGAAAGATGAGAGTAAATGATGACATACACAAATCTGAAATATCCACAATAAACTTTGAAGCGGATAATTATATAAATCTAATTCATTGGAAAAGTGTTGTGGTTAACAGAACCCCTAATCAATACTGTTTGTCTTCTCTTACACAAGCAGTAGAAAAATACGTAAAGGCGATCACAGCAGCATCATCAAAAGTTTGTGGATCAAAAGAAGATATGTACTTGGTTGATACATAAAAAAATTATGCCAGTCTTTGCTAAAAAATCACAATTCAATGTATAAATAAAACATTGAGTTCAGATGGTAGGGTAGTTGAGCTATTCCTGTTGTGACATGAAATGCACTAACCTCCGCGTGGTTCCTACTAGGAGGTTTTGAAAGCGACTATGTAAGAGCTGTATTCTAAACAACAATTAGTTGTATGGCACAACACAGTGGCAACTCCTTTTTTTACCATAAGTTGTCAGTTTTATTCCAGTTATACAGAACAAAGATATCGTTTTGTCGTTTAAATATGTTAAATCATTAATAATAAAGGTTTAAGTAACACTTTTAAATAATAACCATCTCTATAGTAATTTTTAATTTTTTTGAAAAAAATGTCAAATTTTACCCAAAATTTCGACCAAAGGAGCACCCTCAAGCTATTTTTTCAGCGGTGATATTGCACGCAGATGATGTACTAGTATAAATGCAACTTTTGGCACCTACCCGTTTTTGATTTTAAAAAATTATTTTTTTTTCGCTGCACCCTAGTTTTGAGGAACTTGTTGCATGCATCATGACAACTACTGGGGAAGTTTCGGGACACCCTCGGTGTTTTCGTGATCTTCAATGCGCCATATATTTGAGCCCTACATTACGGCCGGTGTCGTAATTTCGAACACCTTCTTTTATGACAATTGTCGCCTCTATCCTTCTTCTTATTTCTCAGTTTTTTTGCTCTACTAAGAATAACAAACATATATTCTCTCGCTGTTTGTGTCCTCGGGTTTTGCATCGTCACTAACGCGCCAAGAAAGCATTTCCGACCATGCATTGCTGTGTGATTTCACGTAACCTAAGTTTATTGTATCTCTTCTGAAACTTTGTAACTGATGCACCCTGTATACACAACGAATATACACCGAAACTCCCTGTATAAATCATATTCAACAATAAATTTAAAAATAATTCTCTTATTACTTAAAATAATCCAAATTAGCATCCCAATTTATCCAATTTTAAAAGAAAAATATATGCAGAAAAAAATTGCCTTTTTTTTCTTAAGTTCTAATTAGTTTCCATAAAAAACGTTTTTCTCTGGACTTAAAGATTTTTAATGAGCTTATACGCATAAAACTAAATTAGAATTGTTTCCCTTTAATTAGATAGATCAAATACTTACCTATACACTTTAAAAAATAAGAATGTTCCTGAAAATGTTTCTTTTATAAGGAATAAAACATTTGAAGAGACACATGAAAAGAAGCAGCTACTTAAACCTAGAATTTTTAAAAACGGTTTAATTAAACATAGAAAACCATAGGGGTAAAAATGAAGATTAAGTTTTACTTATTATTTTTTAATACATAAAAAAAAAAACATAGTGAGTCAAAAAGAAAAAATATAATCAGACTACAGAAATACTATGATTTTGCCGAATTAATGTTTTATCATACAATATTACTTTTGCCATAAAGAACTGTTGAGTATTATAATTGAAGTTTTAAGTTTAAGTAGTGTGTTTTAAAGCACGTTGGTGTTGCACATTCTTGTCTAGTCTACAAATCGATTGCAGTAATAATTTAACAAATTATATTTCTTAGATAAGTTATAGACAATTGATTATTTTTTGTTAAAGAAAAACGTTGCTTTTTTTGTCTTTAACTCAATAATAATGCGCGTATTTAATTATTACATTTTTAAGTTCTTGTATTTAGCTTAACGTGGTTCTTGTATGTAGTTATGGAATTTTGTAGGTATGGAATATGTAGGTATCCACCTATCAGTTACTTATTAATATGCGGGAATCATAACATTATTGTGTTCAGGTACTTTTCCGATGACAGTACAACACTTTAAAATATTAGAACTTAAATATAAATTATTAAGTTAATTTAAAATCATTCTTCTGTTAACCGGAGACAGGTGATAAATCTACAAATAATGTTTGAGTCATAAAAGTTTGAGACTCACAAAAAGAATAGAGTTAATTATGTATTAAATTAATACCGCCAAAATAGTCCATTGTGCTTAAAAAAAAAAAAAAAAAAAAAAAAAAAAAAATTAGACATTAAATGAAATGAAATATTGATAATAAATAAATAATAATAATTTTTTAAATGCAGTTTTATCGTTTAATTCTTTTAGATTAATTAAATTGCGATTATATATTCAGAAAAAAAATTAGAAATCCTGAATATATTGCTTAAAACGTTTTTATTTACTTTTTCCCTATTTAAAAAAGAAACATACAAAAATTTGTAATTTCGCTAGTTGATGCTTTCTATCAACCGTAACTCAAATCAATGATTTTTCAGTAATCGATATCCACATCAAATTAACATATTGTAAAAAAAAAAAAAAAAAATCGCGCTTACATGAATAGATGGCATAAAATTATGCGTGATTTTAAAGCATTATCAATGAATATAAAAAGAAGAGATTTAAAACATTAGAAATTAATTAAAATTATATTTATAAAATTAATTTAAAAAAATTGCTTGCATTCTTAAATTATTGCAAGAATCATAACGGTTGAATTTTTTTTTTCCTTTTTACGTTTTCACATCTGACTGTTGCATTTGAAAACAAATTTAATAAATAAGGTAATAATATCAGCAGCCTATTGTTTAAAGTTAAAAGTGAGAGAAAATTGTATTCAATTTCTAGAATATGAAATGTTTTTCAGCAACTACATATTGTTTTCTTCCAGAAAAGGAAGTTTACTCTCATTTAATAAATCGTCTGCATTCTAATTTTAATATCGAAGAAGCAATATTTTGAACCACATTTAAAAACAGGTTCTTAATATTTAGAAGGATTTCTTAAACTTAATACGTGTTTTAAGTTATAGCAATAGAAAGTATTATAAATAAAGCATTGAGAATCGAATAATTTAAATATCCAAACCACAACAGCTGAAAACTGTGAAAAATATATGTACGCAGACAGTTTGCTATGATAACAAAGATGCAACATAAATAAAGGAAATAATAGACTAATGTCTTCCATTAATGTTTATAAACATTCAGTAAAACATTCTATATTTTACCGAAGCAAAATCACGTTTGGTGTTGAATTATGATTTCACTCAGAATATGCAATATATAAAATAAATGTAATTTTGTAAATGTAGCTTATTTATATCTTTTTTAATTAGAAACATAATTCAAAGTCTCATAACTTAAGATTTACATAATTTTCTTACAATTTTTTTTACATAATTTACATAATTAGAAACTTTCTCTTACAGATGCTGTTTTAATAAAGTAAATCTAATGGTGGAAAATAAAAGGTATAGCTAATTAACAATTTCTTGCTGATCGATTTCGTATTAAATGTTTCGCATACTTTTCTCACAGTTTTTTCACTAAACCTATACTCTCAAAGTCTGTCCAAGAGAGCTTGTAATTACACTCATGGCAAAATGTCTTAAAGAAGATATTAAACATTTAAACATGAGAGAAACATTAATTTTAAAAATATTATAAAGTACACTTTTAGGAAAGGAACTACGTTCAAATAGCAGTTTTCAATCATTTTCGGAAAAATATTTTTAATTAGCAGATTAATAAATAGGTGGAATGTTATTATCTTCGTATATAATTAATGCACGAAATTAATAATCTTAAAGTTTGTGTTATTTAATACACGTAAAGTTATCCATTTTCCAAAAGTAGTAGTATTTTAAAGAAAATACCATAACAGAGAATAAAGAATTTAAATCGTAAAAGTAAAGTACATATGTTTTTATACAATAATAAATACACAATGTACATATAAAAAAGTTAAATATTCTGACGTCCACTTTTCTATTATATGCTTATATAAATAAACAGCTAAAATGATGAAGAATATATTTAAGGCATAATACAAGGTTATAACAATTACGTAATATTACAAAATTAATAAAGAAATAAACTGTTATCAATTTCAGTGTAAATACAGGTAGATATATAAATCCTATAAATATTCTTTTTGAAATGAGCATTAAAAGCTTCCAATCATCGAAATAAATTATATATGAATTAACACTGCTTATAAACGTTCCTTTATTTTATGCTTATAAGAACAAAAAGCTAATATAATGAAAAATATGTTTTTGACATAACACAAAATTCACGCTCATTACAACAGCAGAGTTTGAAATATATTCTACATAATAGTTACTTTGATTAATGAAACGCCTGGAAATAATTGATAAATTCATATATTCCTTAAGACAGTGAAGAATGAGAACCGCTCCTTATGTTTTATAATGTAGTTATTAAAATTTATCTTAAAGAAGCATATATGGACGCAAACTTATTTTCTTTTAAAAGTATCTGATACTTTATTAAACTATATTAAAAGGGATTTGTCAATTATCTTCACAAAGTCAAGAAAAGAAGAAGGTTAAAAAAAAAAAAAAAGTTTTTAAGCGTAGGTAATCCATCAAATTTGTTTGACAAATTCGAGACTCACATATTAATCTTAAAATTTATTAAATTTACTAAAATTATATTTAGTACGAGACGTTGTATTCAATAATGATAATTAAATTTAATAGCTAAATCTGTATGATATACAAAAATTGTATTTTTCAAGAATAATTTTATTGTGATATTATCTATTGTGATTTAATGCATATTTTCTATACATGTTTTATCCATCTAATTTTTTCGACTTATTTTCAGAAATCATTCTCATGAGAAAAATAGTCTTTTCAGAACGAAGTTAATAAGTTATATTTTCTTAAATGCTACGAAATATATTTTAATTAATGAATTATGATTATTTATATAGGAATATCACACTAAAAATGTTTACACAATGCTTGTTTGTTTTACTTTTATATGTTTTTTCAACGTACGGTCAATAATACATATGCTCAAGAAGTCATGATATAGAAAGACTTTCTCAAAAACTGTAATTCTTGAAATGAATTTTCAACAAATGAATGTATACTTTTTTGCCTTTGACATAGAAAATTATTAAAACAATTCGTGTGTGATAATAAGAAAAACCGAACAGCATCTCGATTATTAAATTTTCTGTAAAATTCAACATTGAAACATTTAAGTAGCTGTGAAGATTCGCAATGTCTTTGAAAATTCTTTTATTTTTAAATTCATAAATATCCAAATTACTTATGTTATATGGTTTTACTTGAACAGAAAGGGACATATTGTTGGTCATAATGCTCATTTAAGAATGTATTATAACCCCATTCATTAAATTACTTTTTTCTTTAGTTAACGGATTGGTTTATTAAATATTTCTCAATACTATCAGAGAGAATGTTTTGTTGCCCATTATCAAAGCAATGAATCCTTTTAATTATCAGGTTACAAAAAGGTATGTAAACGCTTTAAATTATTTTCTTAATCTAATAGCCTTTTAGTTGACAATAGATATAAAGAATGTGATACAGTTGCTTATTTGGTTCTGCAGTTAGTGTAGGAAAAATATTTTGAACTTAAATAAAATTCTACACATTAATATAAATGCTGTTATAACAATATGTATGCTAATCACTTATAATGAAACAAAGGTAAAAAAAAAAAAAAAAAAGCTATAAAAGTGATATAATACCTTTATTTAGATTAACGCTTGTATCATCGCACAGACGGCGACATTTTAAAAATCATTCATGATATAAGTAATTTTGTAAACAAATTTTTCAAAGAATAACTTGGTAAATAATGTCATGAGACTTCATGCATAAGGAAAATCCGTTGAAACATAAAATAAAATTGGATACTTGTGAGCGTGGATTAATTTTTACTGTTTCTAAAACGGTATATCACCCCTTTCCAAATTTTAGGTAACTCAAGGGACATTGAAGCATTGCAAATATTTTCGTTGCGTAAAAATATCTCTATTGATTCCCGTATAATGGATGGTAAATAATATCTTGACGTATAAATTACTCGTATTTTGTATACTTCTGATAACTGGTTTGATTCGAATGGATCTATTTTATTTCGTACTATATTGTTTAATTTCATGGAAGGTTTTGCAACAAGGGCTATATTGAATTTATACAATATTTTCTTGATTTCTTCGTACGTTTGAAATATAAACTCAATAAATTCAATATATCCCTTCTTGCAAAACCTTCCGTGAAAAGAAAAAACCTAGTATGCAAGAAAACAGATACAATTGAATCAAATCAGTTATCAGGAGTATATTAAATAACTTTCACCAAGGAAAATGGATCTAATAAGTTTTATATAGGTATGACAAGCAGAAAACTTCAAATCAAAGAACATATAGCAGACACGAAATACATCAAGAGAACCACAGCTTTGGCTAGATTAACCAGCAAAGAACCTTTACAGATCGATTTTAAAAATAACCGAATAATTTATCTGTCAAATTATTATTTACCATCCATTATCCGGTAATCAATAGAGATATTTTTACGGAACAAGAATATTTGCAATTATTCAGTGTCCCTTGAGTTACCGAAAATTTGGAAAGAGATGTAATGCTGTTTTAGTAACAATAATAAAAATTAATCCACGCTCACAAATATCCAATTTCATTTTATGTTATGTTTGCATGAAGTTTAATTATGGATGAAGTCCCGTGACATTATTTACCAAGTTATTGTTATTAAAATTTGTTTTCAAAAATATTTATATCTTGAATGATTTTGAAAATGTCGCCGTTTGTGCGATGGAAGGAGCGTTAATCTAAATAGAGGAATATCTGAATATTTTCTCTTATTCCAAAATGTTTTATGATCACATAATATTGAGGAGACACAAGATTTTTAAACGAACGGGCATACATTTTGGATTTTTTTTTTGCCAAAAAAAAAGGCTTTTATACAGGGTATAGCAGGATTATTGGTACAAGCTTTAAGGGAGGGGGGGTAGGGGATATCACAAGGATTCAGATTTGCTTAGCAACCGATGGTCAGAAACGGCTTCGTTCACCGTTAGGTGGTGTTGTTCACTAGACCCAAGCTTTTGGGCACCATGCTAATTATTATTATTGGGTGCACTGAATTATTATTCAGTGCACTTTGAGTGCACTGAAAAGTGCTGCGTACGCAACACATGTGGATTCTGATATGGATCTGGTTACAAGACTCGCCTGTGATGCTGCTGTTATCCAACAAAATAGGAGGTGTATTTGAGCGAGTCCGCCAATCCATGGTCCGACGGTGTGATGCGTGCATCGTTACCAATGGTGGAAACTTTGAACATATTTTGTGACATTTTCACATATCATCTACCACAGCACATGTAATATCTTTGACCAATAAATTATTTCAGATCTCAGTCTTATGTCTCTTCATTTCTTGCACCTGTTTCGAACCATGGGTTGCTATGCAAATCTGAATCCTTGTGATCTCCCCTACATCCCATAAAGTTTGTCATAATAATCCTGGGACAACCAGAATATCAAAAATGCGTTATTGATACTGATCGATTTTCTTTAATTAAACGGTTAAAATTTAGGAATCTTCGATAGCAGTAAATACAATTTATATTTTCTTAAATGATTCTACTATATAAATAATTTTTATTGCAATACATACTTTTTTAGAGCTCAAAGAAAATTATTGGATAATACAGATACTGCGATTGCATTTATTTTCACAGTATTATTTGCATGATTTGTTCGCATTTAGATATAGTATATATAGAGAGAGATAGATGGATTTAAATTTTAAATTATAAAATAATTTTACATTAAAACAGTAAAAATACACAATTCAAATATTTAAATTAAAAACATTTTTTACCTTAATTGAAATATGCTTTTGTGACAAAATAAATAACGAATTTCATAAAGAAAACATCAGACAATATTTCAAATGCGACCACATAGCATAGTTATGAGGACGGAAAATATATATGTTCTGCAAAGTTTGGAGACACAACAATCTATTTACTTGATTATTCTTTGATGACTCTTCCATAAATATATATTTCCTAGCATAAATACACTAACAGAATATTATGATTTGTGACGCAGTTCCTCAGTAAATGATTTTGTTTTGGACGAGATAGGAACTCTCGTTCTTGATTTCTCTTACTGAAACATTAGTTAATGTACTCTTGGGTGAGATAAGATATTGTATTCTGAAAGAATTCATTTGTTAAGTCAATGAAGTAACATTTTACATCCCCATAAAAATGCTGTATAATATGTATTAAATTTTTATGTTTTATTAATGTTTTATATACTACTTTACAAAATTCATATATGTATTATAAATTATAATTGGATGCAACAGACAAATAAACAAATTATCTTATATATATCCTTAAGTTTAAAAAATATATTCGAATTCTTTTTAATTTAAAGTTACATAAAATTGTCTTTAATTTTAATTATAAATTTACTTGTTTACTGTTCGATATTTCATTCTTAATTGCATTGTCTTCGGTATAAATGATCAGATGAGATAGAAATTTCTATTAATCTGTAGTATCCAAAGGATCTAGCCGGATAAGCATAGCAAAATGACCTTCATGGCCTTTGTTTGAAAGAACATGTGTGGTAATAAGGCTTACCATGAGAATGCAAAGTTTTTTTTTAACCTCTGGCCTTCATATAATCAGGGAAGCATACGCTGGTGCTACTATTTTTCTTTTTAATACGTTTATGTTAAAAACTACAAATGTTAAAAAATTGAAACCAATTACAATTATTGAAGAATATATTCGTTCACATTACATTTTTTTTCAAATTTTTACATAAAGTTTTAAATACAAACGAAATTACACCAACCAGAAAAATACTGAATAATGCTAAAATTAGGTACTTTTAAGAAAAAAAAATCATTAAAATTGAAGATACGCTTTTTGAGTTATAACAGAAATAGTGCTAGAAACTTGCTAAACTAATGGTACGTTTCCCTGTTTGTATTTGCAGAAATACGCTGCTATCAATGCATAGGTCGATTCGTGACATTTTCACTCGGGCAGGTTGTGCAGTGTGCCAAAATAAGATAATGTTACTATACATACCACTTCCCTATAGGTTTGTTTAACGTTTGTAAATATTCTGTTATTTTGGCGTACTGCACATTAGGGTGGGTCGAAAAAAAGAAATTCTTTATTTTCGGGACGCTTTAGTGCGGAAAAGTTGACTACTATAGTAAGAAGAAAAACGGCATAAAATTTTTAAAAATCGTTCGGAATCTTTCATTCGCACATCGTACTTAAAGTTTATGAAAAATTGCAAAAATCACGATTTTTTTGTAAAATTTTAAGTTAATTACAACTTTAAAAATAAACACGCTTCAGCTTTTTATTCTTGTTTCATGGTTTACAAAACATAAATAAATTAAATGCCAACCAATAATCCATTTTTCTGTTCGCGCAAGAACTTTACCAATTTTTCGCAATTTTCACAGTGCAACTCTTAGTTCGTTTTGCTAAAACAAAACGATATAGAACTCACCCCGTGGTGATAGTTGCACGTTGAGTTTCACCCACATCCTACCCAAAAAACCGTCATATTTTTGTGTATGGTATTTATATTATATTAAAAATACCACGTGCATGTTAATGTGCAATCCTAATTAAATACTTATGTAAAAAAAAACAAAGAAAATTTGTATCTTTGAGTTGAGGTTTGTGGTTCTTCAAAGAAATTACAATTTGTGGGGAAATCGAACGTATTCACAAAACAGTTACAAAAAAGTTTGTGAAGGCCGAGCGTAGAGCTCGTGATCTTCAGAAAGCATTGGGTGGTTCCTCAAATATCTCTAAAGTTCCTGAAGTGGCAATGTACTATGAAATACTGAACTCAAACACACTTCTTTTGAAGACTCGGAGTATGAGGAAGATTAATACAAACCAAGTATATCGACTCAGTTGGCCAAAAATTTGATCTGCCCAAATGGCAGATGAGAATTAAAATTAACGCAACAGCACTAAAAAGCGATCGTTTCGGAGTTTCTGATCTGCCAAAAGCTGTCATGGCGTCAAGAGTTCAGGAGAACCGACACACATTATTCTGATGTGGTTGATAAGTGTAAAATAAAGCGACAAGAGTCGTTTTAGGACGGATTTGAAAAGCCGATTCACACCCCCTGAGGAAAGTTCGGGTCTTTTTTGACGGACAAAGAAGAGATACTTTCTTCTTCGAAAAATTTAATGCCAAGCAATGTCATAGGAATGTGAAATACGAACACTATTCTATTATCCGGGAATCTGGGTCAACTTACATTGGACGTGTATCTGCTTTCTAGAGTTTATCAAATGATATATGTCAAAGCATTATTTCTTATTTGTCTGAACTATCAATATCACAAGAAAAACTAGAAATAATAGTGTGTGATGGTATTGTAACAAACACTGGATGGAATAACGGTGCTTTCCACCGACTAGAAAATTATAAAATGTGGAGCATATGTATCGGCATTTTCATGAGCTTTCTTATCGCCAAATTTTCCAACATATTCACCATCAAACTGAAGGGCCTAAATCTTTTAGTGTGCCAATCGAGTAGCAGCTCACGTGCTGTAAAAAAGCTCCTGTGGTCGATATTGAACCCGCAGATTGTTTGATTCCTGATATAGACAGAACTTTTTGAGCGAAGAACAACAGTATTTTTGGGGACATTTTGGATACAACACCTTGGGATATTGTCCAGAAGACTTGGCGAATTGTCACCCTGGTACTTTGTCCGATTCCAGATGACTAACTGCGGCCAACCAAGTCCTTAGATTGTATCAGATTGATCTGAAAACGTAAAAGAAATAGTTGGCTTCATCATAAAATCATACATGCCTGCGTAATTTGCCATAAAATAAGCAAATATTTTACTGACGGATCAAAACACGTATTTCAAGCAATCCAAGCATTACGCTATTTATCTGACGAATTACTACAAGTTGTTAATCCGGTAATAGAACGAAATGCGTTTTTTCACACCCAGAGAATGTTCTGTTGGCAATGATTGTCGATTAAAGAAAATATATTCGGGATGATGAATACGCTAAGATCGTAAAAGCAAGACAAACCGTCCCAAAGAAGAAGACTGTTAGAAATGTAATGCCACCGAACGTAAACTTTCAATCCTCCGATTACATAGAAATTATTATTTGGAATTCTTGTGCGGTGTATCTTTCCCCAATGCCGTGGGACCTAAGTGAAGATCATATTAACTCGTTCATCCCTTCTGACACTACTCTCATCAGAGAAATGCAAATGTTTCCCTGTCACACCGAAACTGTTAAGATGTGCGTCAAACTTGTGACAGGGACCTCGAATAAAGTATATGGACATGAAGTTAGAGATGCTCTATATCCGAACAACACTAAAGTCTAAATCGCTTATGCCTCATTTCTCCACAAAATCAGACTTTAAATGTGTAGTAGATATGAAGAAGAAAACGTAAAAAACACAGTACGCAAAAGAATGCTACTCAATGAAAAACATTTGATAATAGTTGCAATTATAATGTAAATGCCACACCCGAAAATTGGATGGTTGGTTGGGTAGATTGGAGGTGGAACTCTACGTGCAACGACATTCACATGATGCATTCTGGGTCATTTTGTTCTAGCAAAACGAGCTAAGAGTTAAGAGTTGCACGGTGATAATTGCAATAAATTGCTAAATTTATGTTTTTTTTTTTTTTTTTTTTTTTTTTTCAAATTCCTTGCGGGAACGGAAAAATTTTATTATTGATTAGAATTTATTTTTTTAGGTTTAGTAAACCGTAAAACAAGCATAAAAAGCTAAAGCGTGTTTTTAAAGTTTTAATTAACTTAAAAAAATTAGAGGAAAGGCGCGATTTTTGCAATTTTTCTTCAACTTTAAGTACGATGCGCGAATGGAAGATATTAACCGATTTTAAAATTTAGTATTCCGTTTTCCTTCCTATTACAATAAACAACTATTCCGCACTAAAGCGTTCCGAAAATAAAATATTTCTTTTTTTTTTTCTCACCCTACTGCACATCTTTCTTGCGTAATAGTATGAAGAACTGTCAAACGAAATTGTAATATTTGCCTACGATGACTTTCACGTAGAAGAAGGCTATGAGTCTATACAACGTATACATGTAACGTATCACCTTAGGGGGAGTGTCTATGTGTGTGTGTGTGTGGTGGGTGTCTAGCACTTGACTTCGGAAGATATCTCTAGGAGGGAGGGGATTGCCATTTGAAATGTTTGTAATTTTTGATAAACCAAAATTAATTTTTTGGTATATTAGGTAGGTTTCGTGAGAAATACTACCTATTGCAGTCGTTACCATGGTGCGACTTTTGAAAAATTCCTTCATAACTTTTCATTAT
Source organism: Maratus speciosus (assembly GCA_963932465.1). Taxonomy (NCBI): domain Eukaryota; kingdom Metazoa; phylum Arthropoda; class Arachnida; order Araneae; family Salticidae; genus Maratus; species Maratus speciosus. Next base: position 292,777,022 of record OZ010795.1, on the reverse strand, counting down.
AGGACCCCAGGAACCCAATGCCACCCCTACCTAAAAAGTTTATATATATATATATATATATGTATGTATGTATGTACTAAATTTTGTCCGCACGATAAAAGTCGGAATTATGCACGGATTGTCCTCAAACTCGCCAACAACTTTGATATGGCTAATATCTCGGCGGGGATTGAAAATGGGCGAAATCGGTCCAAGAGGGTGGAAATGGGGTGGGTTCAAAATTTTGAATACTGTCTTAACATGATTCTGATAAAACTAGCTCTGGCACAATGGTCATTTGGTATGGATAAACAGACTTGAGTAAAATTACATATTTATTCTTTCTTCTCTATAACACGATCTAAATGAAGATGAAGTTATATGTACAGTTTATATCTTTAAATTTTTAGATTTTTTTTATCAAAAATGTTTCCTTATTATGTCTAGAATTGCTAGATTTACAGATCTTTAGATGCCTGCGGGGTTTCATTCTCGGATTAACCGTAGGTATTTGTAAAGGTAAATTTATTTTGCAAAACCGTCAGCAAAAAAAAAAGTTAGAAAAAACAATTAACTGACAGACTAACTGTAAATATATATTTTATTTCGACTCTATCTGTTTTTTACTAAATTTTCATCTTTCGTAGAAAATTTTAAGGAAATATAAATTGAGAAAGACTGATATTTTGAAAGAAGAAATTGACTTTCATTACTTTTAATATATTAATTACTCTAAAAAATGAATGATAGGTAAACAAAATGTATACTATTGTGTTTGCTCCCTGCTTATAAGGCTATACAAGGACTAATTTTAATTTGAGCTAGTAGAATTATTTCAATTATATATAATTTGCTTTAAAAAAAGAACTGATATCTACTAAAAAACAACTTTTCAAAAGTAAAAAAAATGCCAAGAAAAAAAAAAAACAATGGCAGGAAAAAGAATAAAAGTCTTTCGTTATAGCAGTTGCCAACAATTAAAAAAAACAATAAAATTCTCACCACAACAATTACTTTTCTAATGCAAAATTTTCACGTGCAAAATTAAATAGCTTGACAAATTGAAAACAAATTGAATATTACGTCATAAGTTTTCTAGAGCAACATTTCAGCATGAAAACTCAAAATAAAATAAATAGTTTGACGAATTAAAAAAATATGTAGCTTGCGTCATATTGGAAATATAATGGACCTCAGCAGGTGAAAATGTAACGCCATGTGAGTTTGAAGAAACGTATTAAAACATGATAAAAACCCGACTATGGAAATATTAACATATTTTAACATTTTAATGTTTTCTGAATTTTTCGTAGACTTTTTTTAAACCTATTCCATATACATGTGTGTGTGTGTATTCGTGTATATTATAATTTTCACAAAAAGTTTAGCTCCATACAGCTCACTCTTTGTGAAGAAACTGGGTTTATCTGTAATCTTGATTTAAGTTTTGTTGGAGAATTTAGTACTTAACTTCGAAATCTACCTCCGCCTGTAGGCCAGAGCCGGCAGGGATTTTTTTTCTTTACAACTGTTATCTTAAAAAAGTCTGTTTTCTTCTTTTTGTGGAAATACAAATTTATTATTAAAACCCTTGAATGATTATAAACCACTTCATTCCAAAATATACAATAATCGAACGTTTGACACAAATTTTCTCCTGCCATAAGCGTATATAAATCTTTGTTAGAGAATCCAGATTCGAAATGATACTCGTTATTTTTGCTAGTAAAAGATGTGGTAGAATGTTGCCCACCTGTTTTGTTTATAAGAAGTTCTGTTTATGCCCGTACAAGGGCGAAGTGCAAGAAGACAATATTACTGTTCAATGCATTTTGTAACAAAGCGCTATTATGAAAATCTTTTAAATAATAAGTATTTCTTTAAAATGTTGTTTGATATAAAGTTATTCCTTATGTAGCAGTGATATTTTATGAAATTCTTCTCCTCATTTAATTCAGTAAAATATGAGAATAAAAAATGTACAACCATATCTGTACATCATTGCAAACGTATAAAAAGAAAAACAAGTTAGAAATTACACGTCAAACGTAGCTAATGGGGTGCATTCGTACTATAACTAGTTTTATAAATATTTCTAGCAATGCATATTCTACTGAAGGTATATTTTTGTGCACTTCGTAAGTGCATATCAATTTCATTCTGTTCGGAAGGCTGTAATATCATTAAAATGCACTTGAAATATTTTTTTTTCTTTCATTGGCCGTAATGTAATGGAAAGTTTTGACTGGCCCTGTAATCAAACTATACATCCGATTTTCATAAAATTTGAGATGACTCAACAAAATGTTGCAACAATTATGTATTTAAATTTTCAAATCATACGGTTGAGTAGTTTTTGCTCTGTTATACATGTATATGCGGACGGACAGTCGGAGAGACAGACAGACAGACATACAGAAAAATAGACGGTCCGAACGACCACTGTGGTTGCTACCTATTTATAGAAATGCGAACCTATAGAGCGATAATACCGCCGCGGCGAGCGGCCCATCTTCGTCCGCAACCCTTTATTCTTCTACTCTACTCCGACTCTTTTGCGGAAGCAAGATTCCCAAATGCCTAGCCACGTCCCGAATGAAAGACTCTCTAGCGAAAGCCAGATTGAAAAAAAAAATTTCAAAAATTGAAACCGGACAAATTTAAAAGGGAAATTACACAAATTAAAGACACCGAAAAGCGGGAAGGGAGGGCTCGGGGCGATGAAGCTACCGAAAGACTCCTGCTGCTTCTAGCTTATTATTCGTCTCGGCAGTGGTTGGGGGTGGGCGGGAGACCTATAAATGCGAACCACTACCATTTATAGGCACCTATAAAGGAAAAAAATGTAAAAATAAAAATAATTTTTAGACGCTGATATTTTTAGAGGCGAGGGGATGCGAGGAATGATAATGTATGGCCATAGGAAGTTTGGGAGAGGGTTCCGAAATTGTCAGAAAGTTGATAATCTTATATTTTACAGCCTCTAAACAGCTTCACCTGCACAATCGACTAGAGCATCGACTTGATACTAACAGGCGAGAAGAATGCACAGTAAGCCAAAATAACAGAATGTATACAAACACGAAACAGCCCTACAGGAAATTGGTATGTATGGAAACATTCTATTATTTTAGTCACTGCGCATCTTGTCGAAGTGGAAATGTCACGAATCGACCAATGCATTGATAGAAGCGTATTTCTTCAAATTGAAATAGGGAATATTAGGAATATTTTAGCAGGTTGCTATAATTATTTTATTTTATAACTCGAAAAGTGCATATTCGATTAGAACGATTTTTTTCTACATAATTTGAGCATTATTCTATAATTTCTTGGTTAATGTAACTATAAAATTACCAAATCAATAGTTTTTTTTAAACATATTTTTGCTTATTTTTCTATGTTAAAATTTGTGCAAAAAAGGGGGAAAATATATAATGTGAACTATATACTTTTCAGTAATTGGCGTTGGTTCCATTTTTTATTAACCTTTGTACTTTTTGAGAAAAACGCATTCGAAAAATAGTAGCGGTGGAGCATACTTCACCGATTATCTCAAGGACAGTTCAAAGGCAGAGGCAAAAACACTCTATATTGTATTCCCATGGTGAGACTTTATTACCACACATGTTATTTCAAACATCGGTGTGGGGACCATTTCGCTATGCTATTCCGGCTAGACCCCGTGTGATGCCTGAATTATATGATTTCATCTTGATGAGTTATTTAAGCAATTTATGTTGAAAAGGATAAAGTCTTTTTAGATAAGAATTCCGATAACAATCATTTACCAAATATGTATGATGATTAACTGAGATAAATACCCCTTTAAAAAAAGAAAAATATCACCTTTCCATTAGGCGAAAGGATAACATATTTCCGTCAATTTTGAATTTATATATATTTTTTGTTATTATTTGAGAAATCAGTGATATGTTACAGATATTTATGACGGGTTAATTTCAGCCCGTAAATAAATGAATGTAAATGTCTTTTCCCAATCATTTTTTTTTTAATATATCAATTTAATTTTATGAACATGAAAGAATAAAATATTATAATGACTCATTTATTCATAGTATATCTAGTAACGTATAAAGGATCTAGTGATACAGAAATATATTCAGGTAATCTTTATGGCTATTTTTAAGAAATAATCTGAAAGTAAAATATGGTTAAATTTAGCTATCTGAATATTTTTTACATGAACTTTTTGTTCAAACACTTATATAATTCAAATATAATCCTTATATAATAAATCTTATGTAAATCTTAAATATATTTCAATAAAATATATTTATTATTTTAAAATTAATCCTTTGAAAAATATTGTATTTATTTAAACAGTATTTAACGATAATAAAACTGTTAAGCTTACACATAAAGCATCACAGAATTAAAAAAAAAAATAGCATAGTAGACATAATCATTTGGATGGAGAATATATATTATCTTGACATAATAACCAGATTCAAGATTACTCTTTTATATCACATTCATTTCATAACATAAGTAAATATTCAGTAATGATAATATGAGGTCGGAGTCATATTGCATAATAATTTGAAGTAATTTCTATTTCCGAAATGTACCTTTCTATCCTTTTGGAAATTAATGTGTTTTTTTTTTTATATATTATTCGTCTGACAAAGACATACATGTTTATTTTTTATTACAATGCATTATTGTATACATAGAAACTAAAACTAAGAATGAAATAATGTATTTAATAAATACTTTTCTTATTTCGAAACTACAAGGTTGTTATAATTAAGATCGCCCATTCAGAAGGCTCTAGAGCCGGTTCTATGGCTCCAAATGAAACAAAATTTCACTAGTGCGTAATTGAAGATATGCGCTCTGCGAAAATCAAAAAAAAAAATATATATATACTTAATTTTTTTCTTCAGCAGGTGGCACTGTGCCAATATTTAAGGCGATGTTTTCAGATTCATTATATCAATATCAGTCAATCCAGCCAAAGCGAAAATTTAAAAGTTTCAAAAAACTTCAAGGAACTGTGAATTGTTATAATTAAAGTTCACCTAATCAGACAGCTCTAGAGTCTGACCTATGACTCCAAACAATACAGAAAAATGAATATAATTTCATGCGATGTAATCTACACCAACAAAAATAAAACATGTCGCACGGCAACGAGGATATAATGAAGAATAACATTACGCATGCTCAATGAATCCTCCACCATTTTTAATAACGCATTCCATTCTCAGAATTGTGCTTTCTGCAGCAGTGCGTAAACTGTTCTGTGAGATTGAGCGAATATGAAGTCTAATACTGTCTATCAGATCAGAGATTGTCTGACATCTGTCTTTAGATACAGAATCTTTCAAAAATCCCCACAACTAGTACTGTTCCACTACAATCCATTGTTAGATCAGGCGATCGTGGTGGCCAGATTGTTTGAAAATAACGACTTATGGTGCAGTCTTCTGTAAAATGGCTTGTTAAGGAAGTCGAAACTGCTCTAGTAATGTGCGGTGGTGCATCGTCTTGCATAAACACGATATTTTGAAGACAGCCTATCTGTTGCAGCTCAGAAATCAGAAAATTTGAGAACATTTTGAGATACTTTCTCCATTTACGAACATGTAATGGGTGTTGTGGATGTTAGTTCCTCAAATAAAAAATATGGTCATATCATAAACGCAGCTGCGAAACCGCACCGCACAGTCACTTTAGCTGCATGTAATGGAACTTCTTGGACTCTTTAGCCCGAATTCGACAGTTGTGTGCGTTCACTTGTCCGTTTAAATAAGAATGCGCTTCATCAGTCCATAGAATATTCCAGTGCCAAGAAATGTCCACATTCATTCGTGCAAGAAACTGCAGTGAAAATGATAGCCGACTTTTGGTATCATCCTGTATTAGTTGTTGCACGCTCTGAATCATGTATGGATAGTAGCGCAAAATTTCACGCTTCAATTTTTTCACAGTAGAAATCGGCATATCGACTTCATTCGCAAAAGCTGGCACACTTGCATTATCAAATGATGACTGGCTTGCTAAATCCACGGCAGCCGTAGCAATATCTTCAATGCTAGAAATGTCTACCTTTTTTCGTCCTCTGCCAGGAAGAATTTCGAGTTTTCCTGGTTCCTCGAACTTTTTAATCATTTTTTGAACTCCACGATCCGACATTAGTCCACGTCTAACATGTTCTAGTTTCAGGAATTCTCTAAGAGCTGCCGCTGCGTTGCTGTTATTTTGATAAAATAACTTTACAAGAAGTGCCTTTTCTTTCAAAGTTACCATTCTCCACAAAGCGTAGATTCAAATGCTTTTCAGAAACAACCAACTGTTCCAGTGTCAAAGAAATCTCAGGCACACTTTATCAGCAAGTTTTAAATCGTCAGGTGGTTAGAAGGGTACAAGTTTTCGAAGTTGCGGCGTCACTTTGACGTCGTTCGTCGAAAATTTGAATAAAATGTGATCTTTTTCAAGCGTTGGGTGAAATTTTGTGTGTTTCATTTAGGTTGACCAAAATTAATATAACGAATTCGAAAAAGTTTACTTTTACCAGCTGTAAAATAAAATTTTCTGTATTTTGTTTTTTTACAAAATAATGGAATCTGTAAATATCGGCTTAAATATTCGCACAGCGCCACCTGTTGACAAAAATTTAAACTATTTTTTTTTCGATTTTCGCAGAGCGCATCTCTTCAACTTCGTACTAGTGAAATTTTGTTTCGTTTGGAGCCATAGAACCGGCTCTAGTGCCTTCTGAATAGGTGGACTTTAATTATAACAACCCTGTATAATTACCTTAAACAATATATTCTAAATCCCGATTGTTGCGTTTTTGTTTTTCAAGAAACCTTATTATTCCTCAACTGGAATTGAGAAAATAGAACTATTTTTCTGAGTAATCTATAATTACATCACATTTTGCTCATAAATGGATAAAATATTTTGAATTAATTGGAAATAGTTGCAACGTGGATAACTGAATGTTATAAACAAATGTAAATTTCAGAGGAACGACAGAATTTAATACTTTTATTTTATTTTTAGTAATTGATTAGATATTAATCATTCGGGGCAGAGGAAAATTTCTGTTTACATTCTTTAAATAATTAAAAATATCTAACTGAAAAAACTCGCAGTACCTATGTTGTACCTGTAAATATTGAAATTTACTTTATCGATGCTGAAAATTTCAGAAAAATGTTCCTACGAGTATATTACTATTTTTACCACATGATGTCGATAAATACAAGGATTTTCTGACAATGTTTGCCAAATTTTGAAATGTATAATTGATTTTCCGTCGTCTTTCCAAGATCAGTTACCCGCCTTACATTTCTTTGTTGTTACATTTTTTTTTTTTTTTTTTTTTTTTGGTAACTATAGCCTAATTTTGTCCGAACTTACAGTAGCAAGAGCATTTATAATCAAAATGTCATTAGTTCTTGTGACATTATACTTTGCGGTGTTTCGTTTGCAACAAAAATAAGTGATATCATGCATCAAGCGTTTCTATAATTTATAAGTGAATAATTGAATATTATTAAAAATAATAATTATATATATAATAGAGCTAAGTGTATAACACTTCCGAGGTGAACTCACCCGGATCCCGATAATCTTTCGTAAGAAAAATATATCGTGGCCATGTTAGGCTTAATCATTTCGATTCCGTTAATAAGGCAATTGTTTGACTTATAATAACATACATTGTATCATATGTATTACATCAGTCCTTCTTCATTTTCTCTAAAACCAATACAACTATAATGTTTTAAGTTCTAAATTAAAAATAACCAGCTACCAACACAGGTTGCCATTCAGAAGTACAAATTCCAAATCCAGAAACAAATGAATGACTTTTTGAGCGATTCATTAAAAAAATACAGTTGACATCCGATTCTGCTCTTAAGATTTAAATATTTGTAAAAGCATATTAAATAAGCCTTTAAATATTTTAAAATGCATTTTTCACTTTTGTTTACATTTATAAGCAGTAAGTTTGAATTCAGTATAAGCTGAATTCAGTGAATTATTCTGTGAATCATTCCTGTGAATTATTTTGCACTGGATTAAGATTCCGTTGATAAAAATTGTTTTGGCGCCATCTACTGGCCTTCAACAAAGAAACTTTCTATTGAAATTGTACATTTTTATGTAGTGTTGCCAGTAAGCTACCTTTTTAAAATTCAGATTTCTTGATTGGCACCACTTTTTTGAAATAGTAAAATTCGCCTTATTTAATTACATATCATTTAATGCTAAAACAAGGAGAATTTTACCATTTCAGAATAGTGGTGCCTAACAAGAAATCTTAATTTAAAAAAAGTAACCCACTGGCAACACTGTTTTTAAGCATTTTATCATATTTGAAGGCATGGCATATAGAATAAAGATTTCTTATCAATTCTTATTGTAAATTAAAATATTAGGGATATGTATAATACCGCTTTTACATAGAAAGTTAGTAGAGGAAAAGCAACCATATCATTAATGAAATTAATAGTTACAATTTTGCATTACTTTTTCATTACTTTTGCAATTTAATTTACTTATTATGCAATTTCCTTTGAGAAATAATGCAGATTAAAATCATTACAAATTTGCTGTTTAATGCGTTACAGAATAATTAAAAATGAGTTTCTGGGTAGTAAAATAATTTGTAAGTCACAAAATAGTAAATAATAATAATAATATATATATATATACAGGGTGGTCCAAAAATATATGTCAAAAATATAAAGGCAGGTAGAGGGAACCTAAATAAGCAGATTTCGTATCGGAATGTGGGTGCGAAATTGTAGTGTTGAGGCAGTAGCGGACGTTGTTGAATGCAGTGGATGAATGATCTTCTTTGGCTTGAATCGTCATTTCCCGCACAGATATCGAGGAATATGGATTATTACCCAAATGCGGTGCTTCCCGACATGCATTTCATGTATGGTATTACGCAAAGAAATGGATTCGCTGCTCAAAGGACTTAGATTAACGATTCCCAGGTAGGATTCTGCAAAATCCTCGAACGTTTGGGCGTCTGCATTAGGAGTTTTGCGCAAGTGAATCGTTTTATGCTTCGAGGCGTGATAAGGGCACTGTAAGATATCGCAGAATTCCTGCAGTGGAAAAAGTAGTATTACGCACAGTACATGATAGCACAGTAGTAGAGCTCAAAAGCTGTTGGACATGCGTTGGGTGTGAACCATTTTCTTGAGCAGCCCCATACAAAAATGCACGTCGGCAAGCTCCACATTGGTGTAATGATACATGTTGCTCAAAATCGATGAGAAAAAGGCAATTCAAGCCAGCAAACCCCTTCCATCCACCGAACTTAACAGCGCCATCTACTGCCTCAACACTGAATTTCTGCACCCAAATTCCTATGCGAAATCTGATTATTTTGGTCCCCTCTACCTGCCTTTACATTTTTGACAAATATTTCTGGACCACCCTGTATATATAAGGTCTTCTGCTCGGTAATATGAATATGTAAATATACTTTATAACAAGTTTTATAGAATTAAACGTAAGTTTTCCTGTAATATATATATATATATATATATATATATATATATATTGGTTACAAATGCAATGCAGTTTTTATGCTATAATATTTAAATTTTGGGATGTAATTCTGATATTTTCAAAGGAGACATTTTTCATTTCAAATTTTTGTATTTTAAATATTATCTTAAATTGAACTTTACATAATATCATATGTTGAAGTCATACAAGATCAAAGGATAATATGTATATATTTTTTTTAAATAAAATGCAAAAATCATAAAATGATGCATCTTTTTTTTAAGTCAGAAAAATATTTTTTAATGCATAATTTTCCTGATTAAGCGTTACCAGAAAACGTAGCTATTTTGATAGAAGTTCTATTGCTATGAACTTAAAATTAAAAAGAAAAACAGGGCCTATACCTTTATCAACAAGCATTTTTTTCTTATTTTCATTCATATTTATTTATCATGTGGAATTTTACAAATCTCAGAAATAAAATATTGAAATACCTAATGACTTCTGATTCTGCCATCTGTAATCAAAAATTGAAACTACATCTAGATCACGTGATGCTCAAGTTTAGAGCACTAGCAACTCGAACCGACTACTGTTTTTGCGTACAAGTTCTATGATTGAAAACCTATCTTCATTCTTCTCCTCTATATTTTATCTTCATGATCTAAACTTCAAAACACTGTCTTGAAGATTTCCCCTTCACATTCCGTCAATTTTGGCGGGCTACATACTAGTAATAATAATAATAACAAGTGTGAAATGCTATTTTAACTTAATAATAGGAAAATATAAGTAAAAAAAATCACTACGTGAACCGTTACGATATTTTCAAGTAATAAGCTGAAAATATTCTTAGAGTAAATATTACCTGCAGGCAAACAGACATCCTGCATTATGTTACGTTTACGGTATACGCGACGCTCGCATCATTTTTGGCCATGAGGGATTAAAAAGTAAGGTAAGTAAGTTGAAGATCTGTTACTTTAGATGATACCTGGAACTGTGCAATATATGCGTAAAAAAACATAGTTTTAAAAATATCAAATTTTAACTACTTGCAGACTATTTTCGTAAGCTAGATGCGTTCCTTAATAAGTGAAAACAATTTGCTCCTATATATGGAGGAGACGCATATACAAAATATATATTTTTTAGCCAATATAATTATAGGAATATACAGAGAACATCCAATAGAAAATTATGCAGACAAAGAAACTGGTAATGTAGAAAACGCTAGTACGAATGTAGTATATTCTATGATTGAAAACCTATCTTCATTCTTCTCCTGTATATTTTATCTTCATGATCTAAACTTCTAAACACTGTCTTGAAGATTTCCCCTTCACATTCCGTCAATTTTGGCGGGCTACATACTAGTAATAATAATAATAACAAGTGTGGAATGCTATTATCTCTTAATAATAGGAAAATATAAGTAAAAAAAAAATCATTACGTGAACCGTTACGATATTTTCGAGTAATAAGCTGAAAATATTTTTAGTGTAAATATTACCTGCAGGCAAACAGACATCCTGCATTATGTTACGTTTACGGTATACGCGACGCTCGCATCATTTTTGGCCATGAGCGATTAAAAAGTAAGGTAAGTAAGTTGAAGATCTGTTACTTTAGATGATACCTGGAACTGTGCAATATATGCGTAAAAAAACATCGTTTTAAAAATATCAAATTTTAACTACTTGCAGACTATTTTCGTAAGCTAGATGCGTTCCTTAATAAGTGAAAACAATTTGCTCCTATATATGGAGGAGACGCATATACAAAATATATATTTTTTAGCCAATATAATTATAGGAATATACAGAGAACATCCAATAGAAAATTATGCAGACAAAGAAACTGGTAATGTAGAAAACGCTAGTACGAATGTAGTATATTCTATGATTGAAAACCTATCTTCATTCTTCTCCTGTATATTTTATCTTCATGATCTAAACTTCTAAACACTGTCTTGAAGATTTCCCCTTCACATTCCGTCAATTTTGGCGGGCTACATACTAGTAATAATAATAATAACAAGTGTGGAATGCTATTATCTCTTAATAATAGGAAAATATAAGTAAAAAAAAATTCATTACGTGAACCGTTACGATATTTTCGAGTAATAAGCTGAAAATATTTTTAGTGTAAATATTACCTGCAGGCAAACAGACATCCTGCATTATGTTACGTTTACGGTATACGCGACGCTCGCATCATTTTTGGCCATGAGCGATTAAAAAGTAAGGTAAGTAAGTTGAAGATCTGTTACTTTAGATGATACCTGGAACTGTGCAATATATGCGTAAAAAAACATCGTTTTAAAAATATCAAATTTTAACTACTTGCAGACTATTTTCGTAAGCTAGATGCGTTCCTTAATAAGTGAAAACAATTTGCTCCTATATAGGGAGGAGACGCATATACAAAATACATATTTTTTAGCCAATATAATTATAGGAATCTACAGAGAACATCTAATAGAAAATTATGCAGACAAAGAAACTGGTAATGTAGAAAATGCTAGTATGAATGTAGTAAAAGGTATTTTTTCTGTAAAAGTTCTAAAAATCATTCAACAGCATGGTGGCAAAATCACAATAAACAGTATTTGTACGATTCTTATACAAATGCAATGATTTGAGAAGGTTAAGTTCAAGTGCAGATGTTGGTTTGAAGCTAACGCTATTTAGGTAATTAGTGTTGTCCAACCATGCAATTTTTTCCAATGGCCGATTTGTTATTTGAAAGATTTTCTATATATTATATTGCTTCTTATCTGCTTATAAAAATAAAACAACATGAATATAAAGGCAATTATCACATATAACAAGCTGTATGAACAATGACAGCAGAAAATATTTTTTGAAAAAAAGATTTGCAGTTAGGTTTATTCGATAAAAATAAATCAATTTTCGATTCACATTTGATCATTTTGATAACTATTCCAATTTCTTTTGTAATATAAAAAGATTACGGTCTATAAAGTAAATTTCTGGGCCAAACAAATTTAACATCCCTAACTTGTGTATATATAAGATAACGTCATAAGAAATAATGTAATAAATAAATATTTCAAAATGTTTTATTAAAATCGAAATTATAAAGCTAAATTGCCAAGAACAAACAAGTAACAAAATAACTTTTTATATACGTTAATTTACTCTCATCTGTAAGTTGAGAAAGATAAATCAAACTTAAAATCTTCACTGTGTTAAAAATTTTGCAGCATTCCGGCAGGTCATTCGACCTTTTTTTGAAAAAATGGTTTCATAACCATAATTTAACTAAATTCTGACCATAAAATGGCCAATAATATGGTCAGAATAGTGTTAAATTACGGTTGTGCAACCGTTTTTGAAAAAGAAAAACGGTCAAACGACCCTCCAGAATCCTGCAAATTTTAAATAGTGTGTGTTTATCAGAATATTATACATTTTCGTGTCTCTAGTGACTTATGTATCATAAAATAAGTATAACACTTTACTATGTGCGTTTCTACGTTCAGTTGACAATACCATCTTAAAATTAGAGGAAACAACATTTATTAAATATTATCCACGCGGTACACAATTTAAAAACTGTATGTCGAGATTGTAATAGAGAAAATATCGAAGGGTTGTTGAAACGATATGTCTATCAATTCATTGCTTCACCATATACACAACAGCGTATAGATGTGTAACTCCTGCAGCATTTGCTGAATAAATTTTTGCCTAACAAAAGCCATTATTATTTATTTCAATGATTCTCTCTTTGTATCAATATAAATTTTTGGGTCAAAAACCTGAATTATCGACACTAATTCTTTACTTTATTGAATTAAAGAGTACATCGTTCTCCTTTCTCTGCGCTTTAGAATAATAAATGGTGTAAAATGTAAACAGTTGGATATTTTAAAATATGTTTTAAAGGGCAGAAATATTCATCCCACAGAAAATAGTTTTCCAACCAGAAAAAAAAGTGTAAAAGGAATGTTATCTATACTAGTTCAAGGTAATATTACACTATCCGAGTCACAGGGTTAGTCGAAATTGTGAACTGAAACATTGATTGTATCATGGTTAGAAAGAAATAACGAAACAAAGTTTTCGGAATGGTGATAATTTGTACAAGGACTCAAAAAAGAGAATATACTCATGTACTAAACACGTCATTTTGCGACTCTATTCTTCATTATCTTATAAAGCTTGAAATTTCTAACAATGTTATGCCACTAAATTTAAAAATTAAATTGACGCACAAGAGATACTTGAATAACAATAAGACAAAAAATAACAGTAATATTAATAAATGCACTAAAAATGGTGAATAAAAACATTATCCAGGGATAAACTCTTTATTGGCAGTCGCAGTGCAAAATAACATAAAACTATATAATTATACTGATATCGAAATTTAGAATCAAAAGATAATCTCATAACTATTCTGGAAACTCATAGATTCTCATAGTTATACACTCCGATTCTGATAGCTATAGTTATAGTCATTATCTAGAAATAAGCAGATAATTATATTATTTCTACTACCGAAAAAAAAATTACCTGACTTCCAGTTCAATATTTTCACAATATGCTGAAGAAGGATCTTTTAGGGATGGAGTTAAAATAAACAGCACATATAATATTGCATGCATTATAAACATTACATAAAAAGTAGTTAAAATTTCACTGTTTAAAATTATTTTAAAATCAGTATTTTCTTTTTTAACGATATTAAACATTCGAAAAACAAGCAGTTTAAAAATGCGTGACAATTAAATGCATTCGGCTCTCTGTAAAATAACAAAACATTTTATTATCGTTAAAGATGTTCATTTGATACTCTGCCGATACATTTTATTTCTTTTATGTTACGTACATATGCAGATTAATCAGAATTATATTAAAAATATTTTGACTATGAATGTTTAGAAGAGCGTCTATGTAGTGACGGAAAACTAAAACCTTTCTACACGAGAATCTAATTTAAATTATGCTTTGAAAAGATTATAAACATTGTAAAAATTAATACCCATAAAATACTTTGCATAAAATCATAAAAAACGTGTTCTGTTTTTGACGATGAAGTATTTAGTAATTAAAGAAGTGCGCAAAAAATATGTGTTTGTACGAAGCATCTAATCTACTTTATACATTATTTTGAACGACATTAAACTTCCTGTAACGATCGATTTTTTATGCGGTTAAAAAATTTTGGAAGAAATTCAAATATATGTTATATTTATTACGGCAAAATTTTTATTTTATATTTCAATAATCTCATTCAAATATAAATGAGTTTAATTTAAAAAATACTAAGCCCTACTTAAAATATAAAGAAAAATTAAAATACATTAGGGGATTCGGTTAAAAAATATATTGAGTTTAAGCTGAAAAACTATTATTTTTTTCTCCTAAAAATAGAAAATATTTCCTGATTTATCCGAAACATTACTGAATATTTAAAGTAACCAGAGAATATTTAGAATGAGACATAAACTGTTCATTTTTTACAGCAGTCGAGAAGAAAAAAATAAAAATTGAAAATGTGATTGAGTCTTAAATAATATGCTTTTTCTTGGAAATCATTTTCTAAAAGTTAGTAAATTATTTCCTGAATTAAAAAAAAAAAAAAAAAAAAAAAAAAAAAAAAAAAAAAAAAAACTTCTCAGTCAGTTGCATTTAAATGATAACGAAATACACTCATTTTTGTTTCCTTATTGTAAGAATTTACAATTTTCTCTTTACAAAATATGTGTGCCAAACGTGCTGAATCTACAGTCTAAAGAATATATAAGTATTCCTAATAAAATATTTATTGAAGTGGAAAACTTACATATTTGGTGGCAATATTTTTTAGAAAATATAAATTATAACATACGCTATATTCCCTTTTACATAAGAATCCTGCCCCTTAATGATCTCAAATTTTATTATGTCATCATATTTTATTATGTCAAACAAGCAGCTGCAAATTATAAGAATAAATAATTTTTCACCAAATATTTAAATATACAAACACATGTTGCAACTTTCTGCTAAAAAATATATTTTGTTTTAAAATGAAATATGTTATTCCTAATTGTCATTTTTAAGAAAATAAAGAAGTACTAGTCTGGTTTTAAAGCATTCACATATCTTATAACAATATCTGATTTAAATTTTATTGCCTATTCTTATGATTATTTAAATTAAGAGAAGCTAATCTTCGTCTTTTAAAACTTCAAAATACAAGTAAATTATAAAGCAATCAACAAAGTGTATTATACAAAATTATTTCTTCCTTTGTAAAAATGCACAGTTGTCTTATCCTAAAATAGCTAAATTATGTTCTTTTTTGGTATAATTTAGATGCATTAATACATAAATTGATTATAGTAGAAATGTTAACATTGAATATTTTCAAGAAAATGTGCTTTACGAAAATAAAGATTTTCATCGCTTTGAAAGTTGAAACTAATAGGTATTCTAACGTGTAAAGATATCTGATTTCACGTATATGGTATTCTACTTGAATTATTAGTATTTGGAGGAAGACACTCGCCTTGGAACTGTTATACAGCGTCGGTAAAAATTGCATAATCTTTTTGAAATTAGATTTTTTTTTAATTTTCAATGCTTATAAATAACGCTACACTTTACGCATTGCAATGATTCAGATAACAAATAAAAGAACATTTATTGCTGAATGTAAAATAATAAACATAAGTTAAATATTTGCATAAGGATAATTATGCTACTTTCAGTCAGTCAAAGAAGTACAGATGAAGACGAAATTCAAGAAGCAGATTTTAGCAACTACTACTACCAGGCAATCGGATTTTTTTTCTGATGATCAGTTATGATATGTAGTTTATGACAGCATGCATAACCATGTTTAATGTTGAGATTTATCATTTTGGCTGTTGCAATTAACATAATAAAGTAATTTAAGTGCAGTTACTGTTATACATTTGTGTGTATTGTACAGTGCTTTTAACAGTTTAAAAAATAAATAAAACAATGTTTTCAGGCACAGAAGCTATTGTTCACCAAGAAAGAGGCAGAATCGTAGTGTTATGAGAAAATGGGTTTTCGTCTGCGGCATTTTCAAGCGAATTTGTTGGAAATGTGACAAAACGCATGAATTCAAAAGTTTTATTTAAGCTATCAGGAAACATAATATCTACAAAACAAAGAAATAAAAATCCGAAAAGGGTGCACAACAGCTGTTCATGATATGGTATTTAAAAAAAATTGCCTCTGAGACGAATGCATGTCTTATTAGCTGTGAACGTAGTAGAACTGTTGTGTTTGTTAGGGCAAGGAGAAAATTAACAGAAGATGAATTGAAAGGCAGTTCTCTCCGAAAAAATCATTGACAAAAAGTGCAATGGTAAATTAGAATACAATGGACACAAGAACACATGTAAATAACTTTAAAAGTAAGAAATTGATATTTGGCAGTGATTGGAAAATGCATGTTGTCCCCGTTGCATCGGAGAAGAGTTGAATTCCATTCTTTCTTTCTAACCGATGACCAGGCCCCTACCTGCCGGGATGCCCCAGCTTAACGGGTTTAGTACCTGGCATCGGGGCGAAAGACCGCCTAACAGCCGCGAAGCGGCAATAAACCTGACATCGTTGCCTCGATCGTCATCCTATTTGCAGTGCCTACTGCTCGTTTGTGTATACTATGTTTTGCCGGTTACGTAACGTTATAACCTGTTGTTCGGCACCTGCACATTGCTACTCATTTTGGTCTCGTAATTTAGAACCTTGATCAGATGACGAGACCTTCACCTGGCAAGGCACCTCCAGAGGTATAATTCACAGTTAACTTGGAGGACTTTGCACCCACGACGGATTTTACATGCACCTGGCGCCATTGGCGTACATGGCGGATTATAGCCAGCAGTATGCCTCGATCCCGCTGCCTTAGCTGCGGATTCTATGTTCTGCCAACTGGGCCACCGCTCAAGCGACAACAAAGAATACTACGTTTTGACCTGGGCGTCCATTTCAGAACTCTTGCTGGCCGTTTTCATTTCACACATAGCGCACTGATCAGAAGAATGCACACTTACAATTATATTACACACATAGTTCTCTCAGGGAACCTTTTCCAGATAATGGACCGTTATTGTACCAGAAGAAATATAATGTCTCATTAAATTTAATGCATATGGATGCAATTTCCTTACACAGACTAACTTACTGTTGCTGTGATCGCCATGAAACAGCGCAGACATAAACCCCATACAACATTTATGGTTCTGTTTGAAAAAATAAGTACATCCCAGGCGTCCATCGAATAAACTATAATTAATTGAGGCTGTCACTATCCATGAAGCCACATAATAGATAAAGAAGAGAACTTAACACTGACTGTCTTAATTCTACGTCTATGTACAGCTATTTCGAAAAATAAAGAATATCCATAAAATAGTGATAGAACAGTAAGTACGTAGTGATTTACAACCTCCACGATGTTCTCACTGTAAAACTTTTTTTATATTACTATTTGCCCCTGTTTACAATGTTAAATTCAGTGTTAAATTATATTACATTGATATGCGAGCCATTACTTTGCATGATAATTAATAGTTTAAGAATCAGTCAAAGTTGAAAATCATTTAAATTCCAAATTGTGTTTCAAAATGTTTGTCACTGCTGTAGGATCTGAAAATAAAAAATTAAGTTTTGAACTATTGCACATTGTATGAATTCATATCTGTAGATTGAGTAGTATTGAACGTAATACGATATGTTCAATTGTTTTCCTTTCAACTTTGATCCTCAAAAAAAAAGTAATAGTATACAGAATCTTAAATTTCTGTTGATGTAACTTCGATTCATAACGTTTTATTTTGACTACAAATTCATTTATTACATTTAGCTAGTATATTACTAAGATATTAGTAACACACACAACTGGTGAATACTACTTTTTATGAAAAGGCGCAATGTGTAGTCGAAAAACACCAAGTCAGAACAAAAACATACGGGAACCACCACCCAGACACTTACTACAGTAGAGATACAAAAAGTTTATGAATACTGGAAACATACTGCATAAAAAGGGCACTCACGGGTTTGAAAAAAACTGGTCTGCGAAGCTCAAGTCCAGCGGATATAGGACGTATCACTAAGTTTCCGACGAAGTAGTCTAACGGATCCTATTTGTACGTGCTTCAGGAGGCTGGTGTTAGAACCAAAATGATAATTGGTGAGCTGTACACGTAGTGTTATATAGAGGGACAATGTTATATATTCCGAAGAACCTGTATATATTCAAAGTAATATATTCAAAGATATATTCCGAACAACCTGTGTAACTATACTATTTATTTACTTTTCATACAAGCAACTATTTTGGTGACAAAAAAAAAAAAAAAATAGCAATATTTCTATTCAAAACTGAATTTTAGTGTTTTTAGTTGTGAATATTTTTATAAAAGGATATTAGTTAATATACTTTATATACTGAATAGGCTTTATAAAATTATTTTCTATTACTATATTTACTGATGATTTTGAAGACAAATACTTATGTTTAAAACATTAATACTCGATACAAGGATATAATAATTAACAAAACAAAACAATGTATAGTATGTCTTTTATTATAATTTGAGTAAGTAATCACTTTGAGCAATTTGCTCATCCATTAAATTGAATTCCTATGTATTCGTAATTAATTGCTTTTGAGAATGAACAATTAATTTATTATGTTGGTACTGTTCTTTTGAACTTAATATTTTAATAAATTAAAATTGCCTCATTAATGGGAAATCTATCGGGTAATAATCTCCTATTTTATTAAAATTTAGAACAACGTGAAAAATAAACAATTAACGTGTATTCAAAGTGCATGAAGTGATAACTTATTTTTAAAAGCTTGGTTAAGAAGCTTACTTTATTTCAGAATAAATCATATTCACGTTAAGCGTTATATTTATATAATCATTTGAACAATTTCTAATAAAAATTCTGTTTCCAGATGTACATTTTATTAGTATAACATTCAAATTGAAATGCACAACACAAACCACAATCCCTGAAAAATGCTGATTCTGTATAAAAGTTTTAAACAATTAACAGAATGAATGTTGAATCAATTGAACATTTAAATTGTTTCTTTTCTTGTAAAAATGTACAGTTTACCTATTCGGAAGTAATCACGTAAAATAAATTTAATTTTCATAAGGATTTTTTATGAATTATTAAAGACTAACATAATGGCATACAAACTTTTATATTTTGGATACAACACTCTTTTTGAAGTAAATGCTTTAATCGCATTGAACAGATTTCTTAAATATGCAGTCTGCCATATGATAGAATAGTTATAAGAATCGTTTATTTTATTCTTTCACAGAAATAACTTCAAAATACATAAACAAGAAATTTTTATTTGAAGTTTTGAATACGAAATCTCATTACATAATTTCTTAGAAAATAAATTCAGGTAGTTTAATGTGAAACAAGTGTTTAATAAACATTACATTTAACATATACTTTAACAATACTTCAAACAAAAGTTCTGCTTTCAAATATATTTACTATTAACATTAACTTGAAATTAAAATACATTCTCAATTAAGTTTCTAAAATTCAGAATCCGTTTAAAAGATTTAAAGAATTAAAAAAATGAAAAACTTAGCATTAGAAATGTATATTTTATTGTGTTATTATAATTTTTTCCATACGGAAGAATTACTTTGAACAAATTTTCGTTTATTTTAAAGGTATTTATATGCATTTTTATTGAAATATTTACTGAAGTGTAAACTTTCTATGCTTTCTAGAAAATCTTCTTTGGAAGATAAAGATTTTAATCTCTGAGATGTCATCTTAAATATGCTTTTGATCATATAATGAGTTGTTTCTTAAATTTGTCCAATGAAGAGCAGCAAATTGTATAAAAAATATATTTAACAAATTAAAGAAAGCTAAAACTTATGTTCCAGTTTACAGGGAAAGAAAGAGGTAATAGAGTGTTTTATTTCATTCCAAATCACATGAGGCGTTATTTATTAATTACTATTTAAAGTATTATTTTAATAACTTTTCATAGCTCATTGAAAATCGTGAAGTATATGAGAAAAAAATGCTGCAACTTTTCTACAATTATTGGTAAAAATGTCCTTTACCAATTTCACGATTAAAAATACTTTCGTACAAATGTTACTTTTTCATAAATATTTTTGCTGCTAACAAATGAAATCCTGAAACTTAAGGATTTTTAATTGCTAATAAAATAAATTTCGTGCTTTCTCATATGACTTCTTCGCTATCATTTTAGTGTTCTTTCTCGCGATTTTGCCAAGTCGTGGAATATTTCATGGACAACTTTTGGGGTGTAAGTTGTTTGCAATCATGTGTAAACAACAAAACAGCAAGTTGGGTTTATTTTCAATTAAGTTAGTTTTTGTTCTATACAAAGTATAAAAACTTTTTTATGTGATGGACCAAAGTAGCCCTGGTTGACGGTATAACGTAAATTTGTGTAAATAAATACTATTTTGTTTAATATAATATTGAAATATATGTATCCCTTAAGTATTTTTAAAGCTGTCAGCCCTCCATCACATGATATAAGACTTTTTTTGGTTAATCAAAATCGATTTATAATAAATACTATTTTATTTAATATTATATTGAAATATAGGTATCCCTTAAGTATTTTTAATGCTGTCAGTCCTCCATCACATGATATAAGACGTTCTTTTGGTTAATCAAAATCGATCTATACTCCTTTCAATCAACTCTGTTGAGAAACTTATTATTTTGCGTTTTTATAAGAAAACGATCTCCAAACTAATCTGGCAGAAATAATTATTTGTTATATACATATAAATTTCCTTTCTCCAAGCTAATGAATTATGAATATCTACAAAAACCTAAATATTGCTGTCGTAATGTCGTATTTCTCAAATAAATGATTTGCATTGTGCTTGTGGTTAAATGCATAACGCAGTTGTAGAAATTTTTTTCAGAGAATCAATAATAAGTTTCCAAATTTATATTTTAATATCATCATTGGCATGGGCTGTTGTACGGAGTTACAACTGCTCAACCCTTCTGGTGTAACCTATTTCGTCAAATACCATTTCAAGGATGTCGAGTTTTGAATTTGTAAGTTTGTTTTCACCTAAAGTTACACATTCATGTGCAAAGTATTGCAAACAATTTTTGCATTTTTTTTTTCAAAAATCGCCTTATAGTGAAAGCACGCAAAGTGATATAACGTACAGTGGGCTACTTGTATATAAAAAACTGAAGAATCTATGTAATATTTATACTTTAAAAGTTGTACTAATTTCAAAGAGAGCACGTTTCTTACAAAAAGTAATATATTCAGAATCTGCATCCCTTATGAAATCTATTCGTCTTCAGAAGAAAAATAAGTGTTAACTTCGTATTTTCTTTGACTTTCTTGAGATAACACATGCTTTTGAGCTAAAGTAATTTATATTGTAAATTGTTTTAAGTGAATATCTTGGAATAATGAACAAATTATAACATTTTTTTTTTTTTTTTTTTTTTTTTTTTTTTTTTTTTTTAGCGAGAATAAGCAAATCGCATAAGATATATCATGTACTTCGAAATTTTAGCTTAGAATGAAATTTAGCGAAATCTTTGATTCACACAAGCCTGTGATGGTTGTTTTTTTAGCTTTTGATAATTGATGTTTCAGTATTTTTTCAGTGCTGAATCCGAAATTGACCTTCATTTTTAACCGTCATTTCAGAATTCTATGGAATGTGTGCATTTCAAAGATTAAAAGTCCAATTTTTAACTTTTGATAGTTTATTTTTATGAATTTATTAGTGCTAAATTCAAAAATGATCTTCAGTTTTAAGTCTCACAATAGAAAGTTTCGCAAATAGTAAATTTAAAAAAAAATTTCAAAAAATTCAAAGCCTTACAAAATAATTCAAGTATTTTAAATACATCTGCTACAAATTCCCAGTCTTATAAAACGCCAAAATAAAAGAGGACATCGAAACGAACACCATAGAGAATATAAGAGCAAAAGCGAGAGATAGAGCATTAGCCGTTCAAACAAACGTCCATACATAGAATAAAATTCTAAGGATTTTACATGCACAGTATTTTACACATGCAGCTGTAAAAATGCATAATATAGCCATAGTATAAAAGATGAATAATTTATAACGAAAAAACTTTTTACGTCTATTTTATAGTATAAAATGTTCACAATATTTCAACATTTTGTAAATTAAAAAGTTAGCGATTTACGAAAAATCCTGGCATGATGATAATAAATAAAAGTAATTTTCGAATTCAGCACTACAAAATACTCAAGAGTTAATTGTCAAAAGTTAAAAACACAACATTGCAACTATTTTATAGTAACAGATTTTTGATATTTTCTGACATTTTAACTTTGAAATTTTGCGAAAATACCTGACGTGTTTGTTAGAAAGTGAATAATGATTTACCGAAATTGCAAGACATTGTGAAATAATTACAGCTGTGTTTCAAGATTGCATTTGATAGATGAAATCGTTTTTTATCTGAGTGGAAAGCAAATACCCATTTCTCCCTCTTTTCTTTTCACGTGCAGAGAGAAAAAAAAAAGAATTTCCAACATCTGGTATACATAAAAGTGTTGCACAACGAGATGCAATAAGAAGGACTAATGAACTGAAAACTTTTCTTTCTTTTTTTAGTCAGTCTCTAAATATATGCCCTAAGCAAAACACGCAGTGTGTCTGCGCTCTGAAAAACCTTAAAGATATAATATGTTAATTAAATATATAACTTTGAATGTAAATTTAATTTTAACTTTCTCTATGTTCATTTAATTAAATAGTGTAGTCCTGTGATCCTGAGCACTCTTTTGTTACTGAGTGGAATATTTTCGTGCTGATTCACCTTGGATTTTTATAGCAGGTTGGATTACCTTACGCGGATTCGATCAACGCTGAAAATAAAGGTAGGAGCATGCCAATTTTATCTTTCTCCTTTTTTGTGAAGATGTTAAAAGGGAAAACATTATTTTCTAAATATAATTCATGAAGAGAAGCTCAGTTATTTA
The DNA here is from genome assembly GCA_963932465.1 of Maratus speciosus. Classification (NCBI taxonomy): domain Eukaryota; kingdom Metazoa; phylum Arthropoda; class Arachnida; order Araneae; family Salticidae; genus Maratus; species Maratus speciosus. Next base: position 292,753,502 of record OZ010795.1, on the reverse strand, counting down.
ACTGCCGTGATTTCACAATAAAATTATAACAGATTATGAGAACAGACTGAAGGCTGTGAACACGGCAAAGTTACCGCTCTCTTCTATTTAAACTATTGTGACAATAAGTGACAATAAAGTTAAGAAACTAAAATAAAAGAAACCTTTTAAAGATAAAACAATGGCCTCCTCCCTAAAAGAAACCTTTAATATCGAAAAATTAAATCCGCATAACTATGCCCAATGGAGTTTTAAAACCAAGATGCTCCTAATGAGGGAAGATTTATTTAATTATACACAGGATGACCCCCCAACACCACTAACTACTGAGTGGACTAAGCGAGATAATCATGCTAGGGCTACAATTATATTAACTTTAGAAGACTCACAACTTATTTATGTGAAAAATGAAACGACAGCCAAGACAACTTGGAATGTTTTAAAAACTATACACGAGCGCGCAAACCTTTCGAGCAAATTATATTTACTCAGAAAGTTATACAGTATAAAACTCGGGGAAAACGGAGATATGATAAGTCATATCGTAAAAATACTAGAAACAGCTGACAGATTAAAGGCGATAGGGGAAGAAATTAAGGACACGCATTTATCCGCGTTACTTTTATGCTCCCTCCAACCGAGTTATGATACTTTGATTATCGCACTTGAAGCGAGAAATGAAGAGGAGTTAAACTCTGAATTTATAAAAGGAAAATTGACCGATGAGTATCAAAGGAGACAAGATAGCTCGAATAATACGTCGCGCGAAAATGCGTACAAAGCAGAAAAAAATAATACTAAACCACAATATCGCAAACAAGAACAAAATATGTTTTGTACATATTGTAAAAGACGAAATCACATAAAATTAAATTGTTGGTTCCTTAAGAAAAAAAAATCAAATTCTAAAAACCAAACAATGAATAAAGGGAGACAGAATGCTGCATTATGTTCTGAAACGAACAAAATCACTCCGGAAGTAGAAGTACAAACAAACACACAGACTCTGGGGAATAGTAGCAAAGAAAACAAAACCACTTTAAATAAAAAGGTGTCTCAAAACAATTGTTCCTTTTACGCGAACATTGAAAATAAATCTACCTAGATAATTGATTCAGGGAGCTCTTCACACCTTTGTAACGACATAAACCTATTCAGTGACATTGATACAAATAATAAGAACACAGTCATGATTGCAAACGGAAAAATTCTTGCTTCACACGGGACAGGCACAATAAAATTACAAACACAATCAAACGACATTACTTTAAATGAAGTTTTGTACGTGCCAGAAATACAGTCAAATTTAATGTCTGTTAATAAAGCAGTGAAGCATGGGTGTAAACTCATTTTTGAAAACGAAACCTGTAAATTAATCCAAAACGGCATAACCTTTATAGAAGGGAAAATTAAAGGTAATTTATATGAAGTAGACCTTTACAAACATAAACAAGTAAACTATGCGAATTTAGCTCATCAATGCAAGAATAAAAACTGTATTGAACTCATGCATAGGAGATTCGGACACAGAGATATAAATGCTTTAAAGCAACTGCAAACTAAAAGTTTAGCAACAGGTTTTAATATGGAAAATTGTAAACATGAAGTAATATGCGAAAGTTGCATAAAATGTAAATTAACAAATGCTCCGTATCCTAAACAAGCTACAAACAAAGCTAGTAAAATTCTCGATTTGGTTCATTCTGATGTATGTTGCCCGATGCCAACAGAAAGTATGGGAGGAAAGAAATTCTTTCTCACATTTACTGATGATTTCAGTAGATTTACAATGGTATTTCTTTTATCAAAGAAAAGTGAAGTCATCACTAAACTAAAAGAGTACGTGGCCATAACGAAAAATATATTCGGTCGCAATATAAAGGAATTAAGAACTGACAACGGCGGGGAATATACCAGTGATGAGATAGAAAATTACTTAAAAGAAGCAGGTATACACCATCAGCTAACCGTGCCAAATTCTCCATCTCAAAACGGTGTTTCGGAGAGGAAGAATCGTACACTAGTTGAAATGACGCGATGCCTGTTATCGGAAGCGAAACTACCTCAGAGGTTTTGGGGTGAAGCTCTAAATACAGCGGTATACTTAACTAATCGACTCCCCACGAAAGCTCACAATTCTACCCCATACCAATTATGGACAAATAAAATACCGGATTTAAGCAACAGTAGAATGTTTGGCTGCAAAGCTTACGCTTATCTCGACAAATCCCAAAGAGGAAAACTTGATGATAAAGCGATTGAAGGAATTTTTGTCGGTTACGACAATAGATCTAAAGGTTATAGGATCTATACTGGTAATAATAAAATTATACGAGCAAGAACCGTCAGATTTCTAGAAAACTTTAATTCAAACACAACACCAAATTCAAATCTGAAAAATGATAGCGAAGTTCAGAAACAACCCGAAAAAGCAGGGGAAAATTCCTCAGAAATTATAATAAGTATGCAGGAAGAAAAACAAACAGACAGTGAGGAAAATACAACAAATGAACCTAGAAGATCACAAAGATCGAATAGAGGTGTTCAACCAGACAGACTCGCATACATTACTAAAGAAAATAAAATTATAGAGCCGAAAAATTTCGAAGATATTAAAAATCTAAACAATCCACATGAGAAAAACCAATGGTACAAAGCAACTAGTGAAGAAATTGCTTCATTAATAAAAAATAACACCTGGGATCTAGTTGATCCTCCACCAGGCGTAAAAGTAATTGGAAATAAGTGGGTTTTTACGGTTAAATATAATTCAAATGGAGAAATTAATAAATACAAAGCGCGTTTGGTAGCGAAAGGCTATTCTCAAAAATTTGGTAGTGACTATTATGAAACCTTTGCACCAGTAGTAGCCTATACAACGCTAAGAGGATTTCTAGCGTGTGCAGCTCACAAAAACTTAACACTAGAACGCCCGCTACCATTTCCCCCCTAGAACGCCCGCGGGAGTCGCTTCGACTCCTGTCTGTTTCAAAAGAGAAAGAATAAACGAAACGCATAGAAATGAATAGAAGAGAGTAAACATAATATTTATATTTGAATTTAAGATTCATATATACATTTTACAATTGAAAGAACAATATTTATATACGCATTTTTAGGAAATTGGAAAATATTTTCAAAGAAAATACTCACAGAATCGTTTCAAATTTTCAATCTGAAATACAGTTTTTGCAGGTATAGTCAGTTTTGGCCAAGCATTTTCCACAAACCATTTTCTTGCATGTTATGCAATCATTGAAAGTCATGTTGCCTTTACATAGTTTTACTTCGCATTTTCTTCTCTTTAGGGATTTTGTTTCAGATGATGTATCAGGGAGTCTTTTTCTTGTTGGTTTATTTTTAGCACATGTATAATTTTGACGCAATTCATCTGCTAATAACTGAATAAATGCTTGCCTGCTTATTTTTGTTTCTCCGGTAACTTCTTTATAAATGATCCAGGCATTTATTGCTGCTAAATCTAAGAGATTGTAAAAAGTATGCACAGGCCATCTTCTGGAGGGCGCCTTCACTGAATATGTCCTAGCCATTTGATCAATAACGTCAACACCAAACTTAGTTTCATTATAAAATCTAACAGTTTCCGGGGTTTTCTTTTCGTTGTTTTCAATATCAATGAATGGGTGGAGAGTGCTAAGAATAATAACATTTTTCTTTCTCTTTCCTCGATACACGGTTAGAGTAGTACCGTTTTCTTCGTGTTTTAGAAATTTTGTTTCGTATAATTTATCTTTCGAATATTTCAAAGATTTTGGAATTTATCTCCTAGTTTTTCTCATAGTGCCTACTAAACTATTACCTTTCTTTTTCAGTTGTTCAGCCAAACGCAGTGACGTGAAATAATTTTCAACCGTGACGTTAAGGTCTTTGTTTAGAAATGGCTGCATCAATCGCATAACTACATATTCTGATAAAGTTTGATCTGAAGGCCGTTCTTCACATTTGCCTAAATAAGGGAACGCATTCAGTAAGTACTTTGTTCGAAGGTCTACTGCAAGCCAAAACTTTTGTCCTTATTTATCCAGTTTTGAAGGTATGAATTGCGTGAAAGGACAACGCGTTTTGCTTGGAAATAACTGTTCATCTATTGTTATATTTTCACCAGTCTTGAAACAGGCAATACAGTTTTCAGTGAATCTATTCCATATATCAGATATCATTCCAAATTTATCTGTTTTTAAACGTATAGATCTGGTAGATTTCAAATCGAATCTCAAAAAGCGTAAAATTTCACAAAACCTATTTCTTCCCATAGTTTCAGTGCAAAAATTCAAACCCCATGAGTTTGACCACAAAGAATGAATATCGATTCCATTTTCACCACATGCACCTCGGGCATACAAAATTCCAATAAAGGCATATAGCTCGTCTAACGTAACTGTCCTGTTATCGGTTTCAAGAACACGTCTTGCCTCTGTTTCTGTGCATCTTTGTATTTGTTCCAGTATTTTTTTTATCTACAAATAACAGCCATGCACTCAAAACGCTTTCAGATTTCACGAATTTTTTGGTATAAATAGTTGGTCCAGTAGAATGACGCATGATATTTTGCTTCGGATATCTTCCAGAAATTTTCTTATTTGCACAAATTTCCCATTGTGCGCCATCTGGAGAGACATGAATATCATCTCTTTCAGATGCAATAATTAGCGCATCTTCATTTGTATCGGAATCCGATGAAGAATTATTTCCAATACTAATTTCTTGAATTTCGTTTTCATTTTCTGATAACTCACCACCTTCAGATTCATTATCTGAAAGCTCACATAATAGAGCAGTTATTTCGTCCGGTGTTAGAAATTTTTTCCGTGACATTATGTTTTATTTCTAATAAAAAGGAAGAACGGATTTGCTTAGCTATGATGAAACACAAGACAGATAATAATTAAAACAAAAATTCAATTAGAATGACACAAAGAATTTTGCAAGCAGTACGCAATCATTTCAGCAGGTGCATGGAACTAACCATTTTTTCAACAAAAGGGGTGTAGGGAAAAGAGGAGCAAAAACATTTACTTTCCAGATAACAGATAAAAATATTATGAATCCCAAGGTCATGTTACGCAAAAATAATGAAAGCATTTTACAAATTTTACTTTGGAGTCGATTCGACTCCGTTGGGCGTTCTAGGGGTAATGCCTCATTATCAATTTATTAAATGTGCAAATAATTTATAAATTTCAGAATAAATAGAGGTTATAAAAATAATAAAAGTCAAGGAAGCGGGTGGAAAAAAATCAAAATTTCTCAGAGATATGGGTATTTTAGGGGCATTTGGAGTCGAAACGACTCCATCGGGCGTTCTAGTGTTAAATGTAAACCATTTAGATATTAAAACCGCGTTTCTCCATGGAAATTTAGAAGAAGTTGTTTATATGTCGCAACCAGAAGGACATATTAAACCGGGTGAAGAAAATAAAGTATGTAAGCTAAGAAAGGCTATATATGGCCTAAAACAAGCAGCAAGGGCATGGAATATTAAAATAGCTGAAAGTTTAAACAAACTAGGTTTTGTGCAAAGCACCGCTGATCCATGTCTCTTCACACGAGAAACTAACGGAAATAAAACTTACATCATCATTTATGTCGACGATCTGTTAATTTCAGGAGATACTAAGGAAATAAATGAAATAATGAAACAACTTAGTAAAGAATACGAAGTGAAAAATTTAGGTATGGTAAATTACTACTTAGGCATAAACATAAAAAGAATTAAAGAAGGAACTTATGCACTCGATCAGAAAAATAAAATAAAAGAACTGATTGAAAAATTTAATTTAAAGGACTCTAAACCTTGTGATACTCCGATGGAGGCAGGTTACTTAAACTTAGATGACGATGAAAATTTACTACCTAATAATCATACGTATAGACAAGCCATAGGGGCATTGCTATACATAGCTACGATAACTCGTCCAGATATTTCAGCGGCTATTAACATCCTTAGTCGCAGAAATGAGAAACCAAGAGAAAAAGACTGGAGGGCAGTCAAGAGGGTTATAAGATATTTAAAAACAACACAAGAATTAAAATTAGTTATAAGCAACGAATATGATCCGATTCTGACGACATTTGCAGATTCAGATTGGGCTGGAGATAAAAGTGATCGAAAGTCAACCACAGGAAATTTAAGTAAATTAGGAAATGCAGCGATTTCCTGGTCAACAAAAAAGCAAAACTCAGTTGCATTATCATCTGCTGAGGCTGAGTATATTTCCGCAGCCACATCAGCACAAGAAACCATATGGTTGATAAAGCTATTAAAGGATCTAGATTTAAACCAAAACCTACCAATTATTCTGTATGAGGATAATGTGTCATGCATCAAGATGACTCAAAATTATAAACATCATTCAAAAACAAAGCACGTGGATATCAAATTTAATTCAATTAAAGATTTACGAGAGAAGGGAATCATAGAATTAGAATATTGTCCCAGTAAGGAAATGACTGCAGGCATCTTTACGAAGCCCCTTCCCAAACCTGACTTTATCAAACACAGAGACAACTTGAACTTAAGAACTATTGCAACTTCAGAAATCAAGCAGGGGTGTTAGAAAGTGAATAATGATTTACCGAAATTGCAAGACATTGTGAAATAATTACAGCTGTGTTTCAAGATTGCATTTGATAGATGAAATCGTTTTTTATCTGAGTGGAAAGCAAATACCCATTTCTCCCTCTTTTCTTTTCACGTGCAGAGAGAAAAAAAAAGGAATTTCCAACATCTGGTATACATAAAAGTGTTGCACAACGAGATGCAATAAGAAGGACTAATGAACTGAAAACTTTTCTTTCTTTTTTAGTCAGTCTCTAAATATATGCCCTAAGCAAAACACGCAGTGTGTCTGCGCTCTGAAAAACCTTAAAGATATAATATGTTAATTAAATATATAACTTTGAATGTAAATTTAATTTTAATTTTCTCTATGTTCATTTAATTAAATAGTGTAGTCCTGTGATCCCGAGCACTCTTTTGTTACTGAGTGGAATATTTTCGTGCTGATTCACCTTGGATTTTTATAGCAGGTTGGATTACCTTACGCGGATTCGATCAACGCTGAAAGTAAAGGTAGGAGCATGCCAATTTTATCTTTCTCCTTTTTTGTGAAGGTGTTAAAAGGGAAAACATTATTTTCTAAATATAATTCATGAAGAGAAGCTCAGTTATTTAACTGCCGTGATTTCACAATAAAATTATAACAGTGTTACTAAAAGGTGAAGGTCATTTGCAGATTCAGCACTACAAAATACATAAGAATCAATAACCAAAAGTTAAAAACATGGCAACCAAAATGTTACAGGCAATTATTATTAAATGATATACATTTTACACTTTAAGACATAGAAAATATCGATTTTCAGATGTGCTTACACTACTTTTATTTTGAAACTTTGATTTAGTAATAAATGAAACTAATTTTTTTCTTTGACAATAAAAATGAAAATTCTATGTCTTCATAAGTATAAAAATAAAAGAATTCATATAAAATTCATATGTATTAATATAATTCATATAATTCGTATATACTTATACAAAAGAAAGTATCGCTCTGTATGTCTGTCTGAGTGTGTGTCTAGCGAAAAATACGGCACGTATGTGCCTGGCAATTTTTGTGAGTGTAGCTCAAATTGTTTAATCATGCACCTGAGAAATTTTTATAATTTATAATAATTAGTTGAGTTATTAATTAAACATCGCAACTCTCTCTCATCGGAAAGTCATCTATTTGATCCTCACTAAGGAAATTGCTTGCGCACAAGCCCAAACTTATTTAAGCATCGGAGAAGCATCGGCTAGGAAGAGCCGACTTTCAATTTTATTTGTGTTTTTTTTTTTTTTTTTAATAGTATTGTTTTAAGCTAAATCGGCGAAACTTCTCAGTGCAGTTAAAATAGAAAGACATATTCCAAAAGATCACACTCTTACGTCTCAAATTATACAATCAATTGCAAAAAATGTTGCAGTTATCCATTTGAAAAAAAAAAATAATAATAACTTTTCCTCCTTATTGCAACGTCTCTCCACATTGCAATTTTAGAGGTACCGACCACCCAAAAAAAAGATGCTATTAAAGCTAAAATAATCTTCTAATCTATGGTGTAATCGGTTTTTTAAATATGAGTTTTAACACTTTCAAACATATCATCGAACGCAAGTTACGTAGCGCGGAGATAATATTTCTAATACGCTAAAATTAACCTAATAGCCTATAAAATCACTGAAATCTTCGAATGGGTAGAAATACCTTTTACAAAACAAAATGCGTGAAAATATCGACGAAATCAGTAAAAACTTGAGTATTTCGTCGCAGTTTCATTCACTTTTAGTACGCATATACTCCGAAAATGAAATTTCGCAGAAAATAAATTATGAAATAGCATATACTTTCGATTCAGCATTTTCTCGCGATTTTTTTATTTAAAAATATAATTTCAGAAAAAATGGAGTTAAAGACATAGAATCATACAAATTTGAGGTTCATTTAAAGTTCATTCATCACCGGCCGCGGCAAGGCCGGGTGTGTCAGCTATAATAATTTTAATTTAAAAATGTTTTTTTTTTTTTTCCTTTAGTCTCAAGAGAGATTTAAATCTAAAAACGTATCTTTGAAGTTGCTACAAATAAGGTGTTTTGATTCAAAATTAAATAGTTTTAATGCTATTAGTTGACATTTTAAAAGTCTTTCGAGGAGATTTTTGATTCTGATATCCACTTTCCATTTGATTGTCTACGAATATGATTATTCAAATTAAAAGTTACTGTTTTTGTTTTGCAAAAAAATTGAGTTCATGTGTATGTCTTATGCAATTAACAAAAATATATTATATGCAAATATTTCTTCCGCCGTATAAATGCTCAGTTATCTCGTAGTAATTATGTAGGCCAAATTGCGTTTCATTTAAGAAGAATTTACATGAATTAATATATAAATTGTTTACTTAAATGTAATCTTTGAATATTTCCGAGAAAATTTCCTTTTACAAAGAAACAAAATTCATAACTATGAAAGTTATTTCTAATAGGTATTCGAACAAGTAAAAATCTTTTATTTCATGTATTTTTCCATTTTCATGTAATATTGACATTTTTATAAATTCAGATGTATTATGTAAAGTATACATTCGGAGAATAAAAGCTAACGTTTGGAAATATTTATATTTATATGTTCTAGGACAGGGATTGCGAACCTGTGGCACATGATAAATTATACTTGGCAATGCGTTGATTGGGCAAAATCTAATACAATTTACATGATTTTAAACAAGACGGAATTTTCTAATTGTTTTATTTTTTTCCTGGGTTGGAAACGCAATTAATTAAATTCCAACATATTTTAATATGGACTATATATATTTTTTAATACTTTATCAAATTAGTAGAAGATATGAAAGAAATTTAAAAAAAAGATTGCTACGCACTATGGAAGAAAGTGGACATTGATTTAAGTATAGCGATTTCGTATGAAATTTGTCAGTTTGGTAATTCTCCTCTCTACTTAAGCTGACTGGTCATTATTTTCAAAAATGAATGATATGCAAAAGTCAGATAAAACCTAAGATGTCTCCAATGACATGCCAGCTTGAATAATGTTAAACGTACTTGGTACACGTTAATATATTATTTTTGTCATCCAAACTGCAATAACAAAAATAGCATTTACTCTTTTATTATTTTCTAAAATTCGTAAAATTGTTCCATAATTATTACCATATAATTATACATTACAATACATTATAATACATAATACTACATTACAATATTGCAAAATTATTTTGATCTACTTTATTTTTGCAAGAAATTGTGATGCAAAATCGTTTTTGCTAGAAATTGGTATCCAGATGGGAAAAGGCTTATTGAAAACTATAACAGACACATATTTTTGAAATATAATTTTTATATTGCTGACCAACAACATCAAAGGGAATGTTTGCGTGAATTGCAATTATGCATTTAAGTAAAGTTTTGAAATGTATTAAAACAATATTATCTTATTTTCTGCATGACAGGTGTTATTAGAACAAAAATCTTCAAAGATTTCAGTACTTGCTGTAGCTTTTTTTTTTTTTTTTTTTTTTTTTTTTTTTTTTTTTTTTTTTTTGAAAAGTTTTGTGCTTTAAATAGGAAATTCTATTACAATTTAATTTTGTGTTTTGTTTATAATATTATTTTTTTTCATTTTTTTATTAATGAAATTTTAATTTCATTATGCATTTTCAGCCGGAAACAAATGCCGAATTATGTACGGTAGTGGCCAAAATTTTGCAAACATTTTTGAAAAGTTTTATTTTTAAGGGTATTTTTAATAGTGTTTCTTTTTAAGAAATACCGTAAAATTATACATCAGCGGAAAGGAAATTTAATATATAATTTGATATAATAAAATAAACTTTGCTTAAATATTAGTATTTGATCAAAAGATATAGACAAATAAATAAAGAAAAATTAACAAAACTTGCTTATATTAACATGAAGTAGTTTATTTGAATGGAGCCATGAGTGTTTAGAGAGAGAATCAGGTGTGATACTTTTTTGCAAGAGAGTCAATCAAGGAAAAGAAGGATTCAGCTGTTGTTGATATGTTTTGGAACTGTGAGAAGGACATTTTTTGCCAGTGCTTTATAAAATTTATATTATACGTAGATGAAAAACATAAGGAATAATAAATACAAACAGTCGATGAAAAGTAGTACTAAAAAGTGAAAAATGCTTTAATTATGAAGCAGATAGATAGAAAATCTCTGGAATGTAACCTAAGGTGGCCTTTCTAAATTTTTGAAGCAGTATGATGAGACTATCTCGCTATAAAATCAAACTATTAAGCGAAAGAAATTGTATAAAAGAGCGAAGAATAAGAGTGAAAATTAAAAAAAAACTTTGTGTAGGTGGCAAAAGAGATTCATGTGGATCTATAAAAGGTGAAATGGCGTAAGCCAATGCGATGTTGCGTGCCATGACTGACTTCAATTATTATGAATAGACTTCAAGTATTCGTTAAAATGCTACGATTCCACAAGAAAGCTATTTTTATCTCACCAGCAAAAGTTTAAATAATTAAAATGAGTCTAACACTGACGTTAACTGGACAGAGGAATAATGGCACTATTTTTTTCTGAAGAGAACAAAATCTATCTGTTTGGTTGTGAAAGTATACAATACGTAACGAGAAGAGTCGGAGAAAATTATCCTAATTGCTCTACAAACGCTGTAAAGCATCCGGTTGTCATTACTATCGTATGGAATTTATATGGCATCAAAAATTGTGGGCAGAATATATGTTATTAATCGGATCAAAGCACAAAATACGGATGCGCAAAATACAACAATAAAATACTTCAATTCTAAAATGAATCTTTCTGCATGTGATCTAGCCAAGATAATGAGGCATTAAAATTTCAAAACTATTCAGCCCCTTCAAATTCTTATGTGACCTTTCGGTTTTACTCCATCACTGAGACAGGGGCTTGGAATCCCCTTATTGAGTACCCACTCTCGGGTCGTGTAATATTGTTTTACTTTGTATAATATTGTATTATTTAATGTCCTAATTCATGTTTCACAAACTTTGTTACAGTAACATTTATTTATATCTTGTATATATCACTCCGTCCTCTGTCGCGCGTATTGGCGGCGCCAGCTTCGGCTGTAATGTGTACTTTTTTTCTCAATAAAGGAGACCGGGAGGAATATTTATTCTGTACATGCACAATTCCTAGTCTGGGCAGTAAAAATAAAAGTAAAAGTAAAATTATTTAGCCCCAGGTCATGTTGCTAATGTGTGCAAAGTCTGGTTTTGAGATAATGAAATTCCAGTTTTGTGTTGCATTGGCGCTGGAAAAGACCAGACCTTAAGTCAATTAAAAATTTATGGAGCCGACAATAGAAACTTCTTGCGCTGAAGTAACGCGTAATAAAAATCCATTCAAAAGAAGCAACAATTCAATCTTGGTATCAGATTATAAAAGTTTTAAAACTAAAAGATTTAATTCACTCCATGGGAAGGCGTTCTAAGGCCGTAATTAAGAGTAAATGTTACCCAACTAAGCATTAACTCTTTAAACTCGAGAGGTGCATCTTACTCACCACATGTATTGTCAGGTATCCAGGTAAATCGGGGTTCCGAATGCTCTGAACACCAGTATTTTAAAGTAATTTTCTTCGCCTTATCTAATAGTAGAATTATCTGAGATTAAAGATGGAGAAATAAACTGTAGGAAATTATTGGTGTCTGGAGTATTTGAAGCCTTGATTTGGTGCGTGACAACGTTAATATTGGATGATAATCACCTCTCTTGCGCAAAGAGTTAACTGGTCTTGTGGTTTTTATTTATATCTCATTTCTGTATGTATGTATGTATGTATGCACATACGTACACATGCACGTAACGCGATAACACTTGATGGAAATATCCGATTAGCTTCATTTTTTTTATAGGTTCATTCTGATAAGGCTCTTCCCAGATTAGATTTGACGGTTCATAGTTTAAGTGTAAAAGGGGAACGGAGGGCTAATGCACCCTTAATTTAGATAAACGGGTTTTTCTATCCGAGTTGGTTCAAATTTCGTATACCGGTTTATTCTGATAAGCCACTTACCTGATTAGATTTGGAGGTTCATTGGTTAAATATAAAGGTGAACGGGGGGGGCTAATAACCCCCTTCATTTAGATAAATGGATTTTCTGTCCGATTTACTTCAAATTTGGTACACCGTTTTATTTCGACAAGGCGCTTCCCTGATGACATTTGGAGGCTCATTGGTTTAGAAAAAGAGGGGAAACGGGGGGCTATTCCCTTCTTTATTTATTTTTCGCGGGGCATTATTCTTTATAATAAGAGTGTAATATACAATTAGTGTGAATAGCCTGTGAGCTCAATGCCATCAGTTTAACTGGGCACTTTCCTTTTTTATTGTTATATTTCAATTTTCTTCTTTATAACTCCATTTCTTATAAACATTCCATAATGGACTTTTTTCCATTACATTGTTGATGGGATTATGTTTCCATTGGTATATAATTTTACGTTATTATTTAAAGAAATTCATGTTATGTACCAACAAGCTTAAAAATGCACTTTTCAAACGTTTACGCAATTTCAGCTACTTATACGTATTGTTTTAATAGAAACCTGTTAATATTTTGTAATGAAACTGCAAGCTGTACAAATAGGAATAAAAAAAATAGGCTGCGAAGTTATTTTAATAAAAAAGAAAAGTGAACCAGTTAAACTGATGGCATTCATCTAACAGGCTATTCACGCTAATTGTATAATATTCTCTTATGTCAAAGAATAATCCCATCGGAAAATAAATTAAGGGGGGATTTGCCAACGTTTCCCGCCTTTATACTTAATCAATAAAACTCCAAATCTAATCAGGGAAGCTCTATATCAGAATAAATATGTATACCAAATTTGAAGCAAATCATATAATTCTGCATGAAAAACTCATTTATCTAAATTATGGGGGTAGACTAGCCCCCTTTTCGCCCTTTATACCCAGCCAATGAACCTCCAACTCTAATCAGGGAAGCTCCTTATCAGAATAAACCGATAAATTAAATTTGAAGCAAATCGAATGAGTCTACATGAAAAACCTATTTATCTAAATGAAGAGGGGGAATTGCACCCCCTATTCGCCACTTTATACTTAACCAATGAACACCCAAAACTAATCAGGGAAGCGCTTTATCAGAATGAACGTATTTACAAAATTTGAAGCAAATCGGAAAATTCTGCATGAAAAACACATTTTTCTAAGTTAAGGAAGGATTATATCCCAGTTCCTCCCTTTATACTTAACCAATGAACCCCCAAAACTATTCAGTGAAGCGCCTTATCAGATTAAACCTAGAAAAAGTTTTTGAAGCAAATCTGATATTTCTATCAAGAATTATCGCGTTACTTACATTCATACAGAACTTGCGCCCACATTAGCTCTCAGGTTTTGATAGGCTGTCAGTTATAAACAATATAAAATCTTAACAATACATCAGTAAACCCAGATTTTCTGATCAAGTGTTTCTACCTTTCAGTATGACGATATCTATCTGCAGATTGACTAGTAATGACAATGTAATTGCTATTCATGTTATTTATAGATTTCGTGCCTATTAATATTTTTATGAAAAGAAGAACAACAATAGGGATGGATTTATTATAATAAAACATGCTGAATTTTAGTAGTTTTGGTAGTGATTTTTGTTACTGAAGTAGCGATTTAACCTTCACTTAAAAAAAAAAAAAAAAAAAAAAAAAAAAAAAAAAGAGGCATTCATGCTTTCAAATTTAATAATCCATTTAAGCATACAGAAATCAACAAAATACAGCATAGAATAATATTTATTTCACATAACAATATCACTAAGAAATCACATTGAACATATTTCCAATGGATTTGATTGAATTTATATATATTCGTAAGGAACTTCGTGTTAAAGTGCAATCTAAAATATAAGGTTGATACTTTTCTTTAAAATTTAAAGATTTTTAGTAACTAAAAATTTCCTTTTAAATAAATGTTATATCTAATGATAATCTCAGTTTTTATTAAAAATAAGAACTGCAATGAAAATTAAGAAAATATTTATATTCAAAGAACATAAAGCGGGGAATATTTTTAATAGGCTAATAAGGACTGTTACTTTGTTTTATAATTAGAAAAGTGATATTAAATATTCTATTTAACAAAACATTTGAAGAATTATTCTAATTAAAATCTTGTTTTCAAATGCATTTTCTAATATATTTACCATTTAACTTGAAAGACACAAAACAATCCTATATGTTTCAAAATTTCAAATCGTTATAAAATGTTTAAGCAATAAACAGGAACATAACAATGAACTTTTTTGTTTCTTTGTGAATGTTCAGATTTTTCCTTTTTGGGCGTAATTACGGTGATCAGATTGGCTTTTTAGAAAGAATTTGATTTATTAAAGACTCATTTATTGATGTGGAAATTAATATACACTGACGAAAACTTTATCATAAAAATAAAAATGTTAATCGATTTGAACAGTTTTCTTTAATATAAATTCTACTATTAAATGATACTATTCTATATATTTTAATGAAAGTACCTCAAAATACATGAAAAGATAATTTTCAATTCAAGCGTTAAATGAGAAATTCTGTCGCCTTCTTTGTTGAAAAAGAAATTTTGTTAATAAAAGTGTGAAGTAAAATAGTAATAAATTTTACATTAACAAATAATTTAACCATTATTCGAACAAAATTTCTGCTTTGAAAGATACTGTCTATTCATATTACTTTTAAATTCATAGATGAAGTCATTTACACTTATGAATATCGGAATCCATTTAAACATTTAAACAATAAATAAATCATAAAATATATATGTTTTATTTTGATATTTTACGTTATGTTTCCCACTTGAAAGTAACTACTTTGAAAAAACTGCATTTTATTTTAAAGAAATTTATATGCATGTTTAATGAAATGATTATGGAAGTTTAAACTTTGTATGCTTTCAAGAGGATGCGCTTAAAAAAAAAATAAAAAAAATAAGATTTTAACCTCTGAAATGTCTCCAATTATATAATAATCTTATGCTTTATTTTATCAAACATAAAACTGGAAATCACATAAAAAATAATATTTAACGAAAATAATAAATGGAAAAAAATTTATATTCCAGTTTACAGGAAACTTAAAGACATACATTAGAGAGGTTTTCTTTAAAAATCATATGAACACTTATTTTGAAATCACTAATTCAATCTTTATTTCAACAATTTACTATAATCCAATTCATTATAGTTTAATGAAATTCATAAAGTACATGGAAAAACGCTGCAATTAATTATATAAAAAATTCAAAATTCAAAATATCTATTGTTCAAAATACCTTCGTTCAAAGTTTATTTTTTCCATGATTTCTGTTTCTGTTAAAAAATAACATCCCAGCACTTAAGTAATTTCAAATGTAAGTTACGTTGGTAAAAAAAATCTTTTCTTTGTAAATCGTGGGAAAGCTTTCGTAACGCTGAACTCAAAAGTGTATTTCTTTTAATTTTAGTTTTTATATTTTCAGAGATATCGTCGAAAATGTACTGCAAAAATATGTTTACCACCATCTGTATTCGAATCTAATGAAACTAAAATTATGAAAAAAATTAGAGGTAGTAGACGTTAATTTAAATCTTGAAGGAAAATTATAGCGATTACCTTTGGTCACACAGTCTTTGTGAAAAGCGCATTTTTTCGTTACAAAAAAATTTCGATTTGTGGGGCATTCAGGAAAGGTATTGAGGAGCGCTGGAGGTATCCATCGTAGAAAAAGTATAAAAACACTGATGATAATGATTTTCGAAAATAAAATCATCGGTAAATAGCCGATATGTTAACCCTTCAAAACGCTGACGGTTTGGGCATACATAATGACATGGGCGATGAACTTTATGTACAATCAGCTTTAAAGCATAGATAACATTTTTTAATGATGTGTTTGTGTAATGCAATGCCCAGTAGCAGTATTGTGATGGTTGGATGATAGAAGGTGAAGAATAATATCGTGCAGTTATATTAGACACTAAAATACTATTAATAATCGAAGAATATTTCTCGCGATCAATATGTAGTGTATAGTATTTGGTATGTTGAATTATGGCCACAAAAAACCATGCCGACATGACAATCATTTTTAAAAATGATTCGTTAAAATAAATGTGCAGATATAAAAGAAACTAAAAACAATAAAAGTTACATGAAGTGATCTGAAAAACAAAAACAGTGGGCGCATTACTGAAAGGAAATGAACTGACTAAAATATCGAAAAATCTTTATTTATAAAAAAATTCTTCTTGAAGAAATAAAGACATTTTTGTAGAGGACATCTGTTATTATTAGATGTACTTTTTATGATGAATAATAAACAATCGATATTTTTACATAAGCACTTATTTATGAGATAATAAAATATTTCTCTTGGGGAGTGTGGAGGCACTGGTCTAAAAACCAAAGCATTAAGATGATTTTTAGCATCCATTCAGAATTCAGAACAAAATCACCAGTTCAATGAAAAAATAATAACTAATGCCATACAGCGATTAGTAGGATTCTACATACTTATTATTATTGAAGAATCACCTTTGCATATCCGTTGGTGGAACTATTATCAATCTCCCCATAAGAGAAGGAATTATACAGCCGATCAAAACCATCTTACATTTGAAACTATCCTTTCATTTTTACTGCTTTCGCTGCACGCATATGATTCTTCGCAGAACGGCAAAGGGGGAACCATTCTGCCTTGAAATCAAAACCAAACTGAGAAACGCACAAGCTCTGCGTAGAAGAGGGAAAAAGTGTTGCTGTAATAATTTAAATTCGCCAATTTGGCAGGAACATACATGCAAGAGCCTTGCATTGGGATAAAATGTAATGCTTAAAGAATATAAAAACTGCTTTATTTAGATTAATTTTTATAGATTTCATTAAGATAAGATGCCAATTGTTACAATTTTTAATTACGTATTAAACTAATTTGAATTGTATTGGCTAAGGGGAGGGGCTAAAAGAAGAAATGACTTCATAATTATAAGCGAGTGGAATGTTCCAGAGAATTCTTTTTCCAGAAGTACAGATTTCAAAACTATGTTTATCATTTTAAAATGAAACGAAATGTTACGTAAGAAACAAAAGCTTACAGGTGAAGTTTTAATAGGAAGGAGATAAAATTATTTTGAATGCGAATTTTAATATTAAATGAATAAAGATTAATAATATATTTCTTAAATTAAATTAAATACAAATATGGCAGTGGATGAAAATAAACACAACAAGTATAAAAGCAATAAACGTCAAATTGTTAAAAACAGACTAATTTAACACGTTCACGCCGGCGTGCATCACCGGTGGGTCAAGCTTGACTGTCCCATCGGGCGGCGTGCATCACCGGTGGGTCTCGCTTGACTGTCGCATCGGGCGGCATTCACCACCAGTGGGTCACACTCTACAGTTCCATTGAAGTCGTGTACTACAGGTGGGTCACACTCGATTATGCTATAGACAGCGTGCACTACAGGTGGGTCACTCTTGACTATTCGAAAATCTAGTAGTAAAAACAATTCATTATTATAAACTTAATACATTCACGACGGGAAACGAGAATTGTCGTTTTCATTCAAAAAATATCATTGACTAAGGGCGTGGCATCTACCTTATAGAAATGCATTTAAATCATGTTGTTAATATTTCTTTAGATTGTTAGACATTTTGTATTAAATCCGTACGTATGTAGTCAATAAAATCATATATCTAAGTAATTTGCTTACTCCTTATGAGCTTTCAGATATTCACAATAAACACTGCTTGTTATATTCGAGTTCAATTCAATATAAATATGAGAGGGGCGGGTCATTACATACAGTTTCTGAATAAGCAACAGTACTGCGTCGCCAGAGGAAGCGAAATATGAATTCGAGCGCTGTCTCACAGCGAAAAACATGAATATCGTCGCCGGCGTGAACGTGTTAATTAGAATTAGTCACATAAATACTATGGGGGATTCGTGACTAGTTTGCTTTGTGTGGATCTCTCAATACGCCTCCCGTGTCTTTAAAAGGTAACATTTCTGTAAAACTCGGCATGGACCAAAGCGGCGTTGAAACTTTGCGAACTCCTTTCGAAGCGTTCTTAGCGCAATGCCAAATTTAAACTTAGAGCAAAGATTTTGTTTTAATTACACTATAAAAAGAAAACAATATTGCTAGGCTGAATTTACTTTTATGAAATGTCAAATGAAGTTTAAATATGCACTACTTTTATTGTCAGTAACGAATTAAGTTCATCATAGATATATTAGGATAAGATAAAAAAAAAAAAAATGAGTTATACAGAATAGCAATATTTGGCATTATTCAGGCTTCATATCACTTTGAAATTTTATGGTATACCGATTCATATTTTCTAGCATATACAGCTATACCCAACACTACGTTGCATAGATTTTTACAAAGTTTTCTTCTTTTAACAACGATTTTTTTTAATAATACAGTTAATAATTCGTATAATTATTGTGTGGAATCCGCTGAGCGCGAGTAATACTCGGACTTGACCATTTATCTGTGCTTTCTCTCAAAACATATAGGGTTCCACGGGTTAATCTTGAACATTGTAATTCGGTACGAAGGAAGATCTTATAGCACATTTAAAGGAAAAATAATCCAAAAAAATATTAATAATTAACTATAAACCTATTTACTGTGTGATTTTCTCTATTCGGGATTTGTAAAGGGAAACTAAAAAGTTTCCGTTTTTACTTTTGAGGCATGAAAGCCTAAAAACTGCATTTGTTAGAGAATATTTTTATTATTATTATTTTTTTTTTATTGTGTATAAAAATATTTATGGAGATATTTTTTACGGGTTTTATTATTCTTCAGTTTGTATCATAAAAATATCAACTTTTATTTCCTCTTTTATTGAAAATGTATTTAATAGCTGTTCATACACAGAAGCAAAATAATATAGTTTTTAAAGTTAATTTGTTCCTAGATCTTGATTATTACTAAACAGGAAAACAAAATTTTGAGTTTGATTACATTATAGAGATTAAAAGGAGAGACTTACAGTATAAAAATTACACAAATAATTTTCGTTTAAAATCGTTAAAGCTCTTTTATATCCAAGTAAAGAATATTACAAGTTAAAACTACTGATATATACTAAATCTTTTCTGGATAATAATATTAATATAACTTTAAGTATGGTATTTGTTGGTTCAATTATTTTTTTGCAATTTAATTTTATGTTTAGAACTCTCAACTTGTTGACTTTATTCTGTTGATAACAGAATCAGTAAACAACAGTTAAACAACAGACGATTCAACAATGAGCCATAGTTTTTATTACACTAGTTATAAAAAAATAAATAAAGGAGTATTTTTCACTTTATTTAAAAGAAAAATAGAGGTCATTTATTAGTAAGTAACAAAATGACAGCTTTGGAACTGCTTGAAAATTGTGCTGCCACCAATGTGACCTATAATCTCTTGCAGCAAACATTCTCATGCAATGAATATGCAAAATTTTTGTCCGTTAATCTATATCAAAATTCATGATCACAGGATCCTTAAAAAAAATGATGACATTTATAAAAATGCTATTTGTGAGTGGACGATCAGTACGATTGTCGAGTGAAAAAACTCGTTACCTTGGCAACCGAGCAACTGACGTAAGAGCGTGACGTCAACCATTACAGGTACAGTCCCTAAAAACAAAACATTCGGAATTCGAACGGTGGAAATGAAGTACGCTAAGGCGTTTATTCTTTGAGTCTAATATTTTATTATTCGATGTGAAGTAAGAAAGTTATTCATCTGTATTCGTTTACTATGTATAATTCATCGTTGTTAAATAACCCAAAACAGTCTGGATTCGAATGTTGATAGTGAACGTACACTGTAAAAAAAAAATCTGTAGTTCTACAGATGTAAAGTTACATGCTTACTAAACTTTCACCTGTAACTGTACGAAAAAAGCTGCAAATCTACAAAACTAGTTTTTGTAAAGCTACAAAAATCTGTAACTTTACAAATGAATCTGCTAAAATTTCAGTAATCTTACTAAACTTTTATTTGTAACCCTGGCTGCAGTTACATGAAAAGTTCTCGGAATCCCAGTTTCCAAAAAAATTCTTAGTAACCTTACAGATTTTTTGATTTTCGGCGCAAAAGTGTGTCTGTTACATGAAATTTTGTTGTTGCCGTTACATGAAAAGTTCTAGGAATCCAAGTTTCCTAGAAAAACTTTAGTAACTTCACAGATTTTTTTTTTTACAGTGTACGTGCATACTTTTACTCGTTTGATTTGACGAATTAATTATTCGGCGTGATGTTAGATATTTAACTATATTCCGTTACCGCAACTCTAGTCAAGAATAAGTCAACATTCAAAGGTGTTTAATTCAACTCACCCACGTTGGTTGATATTATGGCCATTTTATTCTTCGTAACTATAATTTTCATCTTTCAGACCAGTATACTATGTTGTATTGAAATTCTTATTCAAATTGAAAATATTCTTCGATGTTCAGTGTCATCTGTATAATAAAAAAATGTGTGTTTATACTTCTGCCATTCTTTTGTCAGTGCCTGTTTGAATTTCTGGGAAAATGGGGTAAGTAACGCAAATTTAACCTTCATTCTAAATTCTAATCATGACAACTCGCAGTTTTTGTGTTAAATCGAATCGTGAATTGAAATCTGTTACGTCCCATTCTTTTGTCATATTATTCAAATTTGTTTATCGCTAATTCAAATTCGAGCTATTCAAAATTAATCCTTAAATGTTCTATCCAGTGAGCATAGAAAAAGTAAATAGGTATTTGTGTGTTAAACTTGAGTTTGTAAAAAAATAAATATATAAAAAAACAATATTTGACAATCATAATAAATTTGTCTACTTTTCTAAAAAAAGATTTTGAAAATTAGTGGTTCAATTTCTGAGGCAATCCCATAAAAATTGTTAACGATATGCTGCAAGCCAATTTTTTAGAATCGCCATGTTACCACAGCTCAATCACCGTCATTTTCATTTTAAAATATAAAAACATCTTAATGATATCAATTATTGACATTCTAAACACTTATGTGGAATTTGTGGAATTTTCTAGAAAATTTATGTGGCCGAGTTTTAATAATCTGAAATTTTAATTGTTTAATTTTTATTCGATACGGCTAAAAGGCGTAAATAAAAATGAGCGAAAGAGTGTTTGTGGCTCAGTTGTATAGCAATAGTGCAATGTCAATGACCCAAGCTTGAATCCAGGATTGGGAACTTTTTCACGATCTAGGTTTTAGATAACTTAGCCAAGTTTAATTAAACTTCAGTAATTAAAAATTTTGTATAGTAAATATATTTAAATCAAAGTTCATCCTGTTGTATAGTTTTCTTTATTTTTCATTTATATACTTCATTTAAATTTAGTATTAGTATTTAGCATTAGTATTTTTCATTTATAATAAAGTAAAAAATACTCCTTCATTCATTTTATTTTGATAACTGGGGTAATAAAAACTACGGCTCATTGTGGAATCGTGTATTGTTTAACTTGAATGTTATGTTATATGAAAATGAAATATATACAATTATTTATTCTACATCTTGCGTAGCGTTACTATTCAAATATTTATTCTTTCTTTCGTTACATTAACGTGAGTTTCTTCATAATCCATATCATCTATATGTTTATATTTCAAAGAAAATAATGTCTCATTTAAAAGTTAAACATATAAGGAAAAAATCAAAAATAATTAATTAGGAACTTGAAATTTATTTAGTAAAACTCTCTACTTTGGAAAAACAAAATGTTTAAAAAGTAGAGTAACTCAGTTTGTTTTACTTATTTAGCATTGATAATTCTGTAAAGTGGTTTTAGAAAAGAGAAAAAAAAAATATCGCTCAAAAGTGGTACAGTATTGGTGTAATGTCAATGACTCCAGCTTGAATCCAGGATTGAGAACTTTTTCACTGCGTTGGTTTTAGGTATCTTAGCCAAGTTGAATTAAAATTCAGTAATTGAAATTTTCACATAGTAAATACATTTAAACCAAAGTTCATGCCGTTGTATAGTTTTCTTTAAAAAATAAATAAAATGAATAATATATAAGGATTTTTCTTACGTCTTACCTAGCGTAGCCATTTAATTTTTTATTCTTTATTTTGTAACATATACTTTACATACAATATACTTTACATATAATACATACTTTATAATCCATATCATCTATATGTTTCTATTTCAAAGAAAAAAATATCTCATTAAAAATTAAACATATAATGAAAAAATCAAAAATAAGTAATTAAGCACTTGAAATTTATTCAAACTATCTACATTGGAAAAAAAAATGTTTAAAAATTAGATTAACTCAGTTTATTTTATTTATTTAGCATTGATAATTCTGTAAAGTGGTTGTGTAAAAGAGAAAAAAATATATATATCGCTTAAATTTTATTTCCAAATGTTAAATAAATATCACTATTATGATTCTTTTTGAAATGTTACTGTTTTATCATATTAAGTAATGCAAAAAGATATTTTTCATCGTTCTGAGTAGTTTCATTTCTACTTAAAATGTTTCATCGGAGAAACTTGGAATAAATAATCATTAGTTGAATAATAATAATAATAATAATAAAGAGAATGCAAACAGAACGAAAAAATAGTGATATTAATGGACGAAAATACTTTTAATACTGTGTATATTTAAGATTTTACGCAACACACATTTTCATCTTGATTCATTTATGCAACGCATTAAATATTTATCTAAATACAACGATGTTGCACTGAATTCTGAACGGAATTTCTTTAAGTTATACATACCTATACAGAATTATTTCCATACATGTTATTTCTCTGTTTATGCATATTATTGCCTTAACGATTTTTGCGGACTCCCCATGGAGTGACGAATAGTTTTTGTGATATGTCTGTATACGTGTATGTAGTGTTCACGATGTAATATGCACATGTTCACAAAGTAACACAAGTGATTTTATTGTGAAACGATTATAGGTTGCAGCAGGTTGTGACCTCTGAGGCTGGACGGAGGAGAGGTGTTCTTTGGCAAAGCGCAAGTTCACTCTGATCCGAGCAGAGAATGAGTCAGCATCGTTGACTTTGTGAAAAGTTGTTGATTTTGTGATTGAAGATCGTTGATTTTGAGTTGATTTTTTATGTCGTTTCGAAGAAAAAAGTTGTTGTTCAAACAAATGTGTACCTTTAGGACAGACAATCAACGCTCTCTACAACGTGGATTTTCTCGAAATTTTTAGAAAAGTATCACCCGTGTGCAAAAGGAAATCGCCACTGTCAGGGTGATTCATCATCACGATGCCCGAAGCCACATCGCTTCGCGCGTCAGTGAGTTTCTGACGAAACACAACTTGGCAACGCTGTCACACCCACTTAATATTACCATAGTCCTCAAAGAACACGATTTGGAAGACAATGAGGCAATCAAAGTCGCCATGAGTACCAATCTGAACGAGGTTTCCATCGAGGTCTTCCACCCAGAGTACTGTGTCACTAGACAAAATGAGTAGATGATTGAGGGTTGTACTTTGAAGATTTCTAAACGTTTGTAACTAGATCGTAAATAATTTCTTATTTATGACAACATTTGAAAACTTTATTAGCTTCATATTTGGTAGTTATGCTCGTTCGTTACAGAATTAACTATATGTTGTTTATTGGAACTAGTATAATTAAATTGAAAAATATGGAATTTTTTCTTTCTGTCTAACTTTTCAATGGATATCAAGAATATTTTATAATTTTATAATCAACTGAAAAGAAAACTGCACATTTAAATAATTTTTTAAATATTTATTATGGTAGACTTAGGTTTAGTAGTGGAAGTTTTAAACTTAATTCGAAAGATTTGAAATTTTATCAAGTTGTACTTCGTACGTTTGCATAAATGTCATAGCAATTTTGTGCAAACGTTAAAATAATATACCACTGTTCGATTTCTCGCAGTTATAACTTGGTTGTCAAAATAATTTATTTTCCTTATTTATATAAAATTTACATTCGTAGAATATTATATAACACATAGAAAAAGAAATGTTAATCAAATCTTACTACTTTCACACAAATTCACTAAAATTTCAAAATTTGTATTAACATAAAGCTTATTTTCGGGTGATTTCAATTTGCTTTTGATATAAAAAAACATAGCGGAAAGTAGGGGAATGGCGCTCACTTAAGGGGAAACATGAATAGATAGTCAAATTTGGACACACACACACACACACAAAAAAAAAAAAAAAAAAAAAAAAATCAATATTTTATTAACGGAATATAGCTCCAAAGCATAAGGAACAGTTTGCAATCAACTAATTTGCATAAAAGTTTTAGGAATTTTTTTATCGTTTTATTTAAATAAACATCGATTGAGTGGTAATGCCTGACATGGTAGGTTAACTGCGCTCAAAGTTTGAATACAAGTGCCAAATGTCACATACGTAGTTGTGTTTTCTGTTCACACCACTGCAGACTTTTTTCGACCACTTTACACATATTATGCACCCATATTATGTTACACATATAGTGGGCTACTTTTTTATATTTAGGTTCTTTGATTTTCACCATTTTTTTAAATTCTAAAATTCTCCATGTTTAATGACATATTAATTAAGGCAAAAACAGGAGAATTTTACTAGTGCAAAAAAGTGGTGTCAATCAACAAATTTGAATTTAAAAAAATGTTGCCCACTGTCAACACTTCTTCTGGAAATCCAGGAGAGCGCCATTACCCGTTATCGCCATGTTGGATTTTAATGCATTATAATTGGCATAACAACACACTACAAAAATAAATAAAAGCATGAAAGTGCAGCTAAATGTATATATTTTGTAGACATAATGAGTAAATTAATATTTGAAAATAAGAGTGTATACTTACCTTCAAATTAGATGTTGCAGAATTTTATAATAAAACAACTTCAAAATAATAACGTAAGGACACAAAAATATTTTCCTCCCAACGGGCATTAAATCCTTGCTGGGAACTTAGGATGAAGTTCGCTAGGTACCGGTACCCGATCGCACGATTTCAAATCTATTCTATTTAGAGATATTTGGTGAGCGGGATTATACCTTCTTAGCGTCATTACCCTACTTTCCCTTATATATGTGTTCTGTTTAAAACGCTAGATAAATTTCACCAACATTTTCTGTACAACAATCATAAAAATTTTCAAAACTCAAATTATGTGTTGAAATTTTAAATGATACATAAATCTCGTAACAGGAGCTTACTTTTCAATAAGTATTTTTGTTGTACGAGATTTTAACAAATTTCTGAAAATATATCAAATGTTCAATGTTATACAATAACTTTTTCTGGGTTTTCCGCTATTCGGAAAAGCGTCATTTATCTTCAGAAAATTTAAAAACGAAAATATTTTCGACTGTCAAAAAATAATATGTATAAATAAAAAAATAATTTGCTGCCAATATTTCTTTTAACTTTTCCTTGTAGAGTTCAATAGTAGACAAATCAATTTTATCAACTCTTGCATAAGTCATTCAGTTACACAATTGAAAACTTTTAGTTGAGAATTAATAAAATCATAAAAAGGACATTTCTGTTTCAGAAAACCGGTTAAAGCACAGTAAAATGATACTATTCTGAAATTTTTCCGAAAATGAAAGGCAGTTAAAGGAACTTTGATTTCATATTTGGTTTCTTCAAAATATCAAACATATATATGTTTCTAATGTATCTAAAGATGAACAACCCTTCAGTGAATCGTTTGTAATTCGGAAGTTATTACTGTATATTTTTGTTCGAGACTATATTGTAAACAGTACTGGCTAAATTATTCTGATAGTAGGAAAATTTACACATAAATCAGCCTATAAGTTCGTTTATTGTATTTTATTAAATATTGTGTGAATATGTATGCATTACGTACAACAAACATAGTTATAGATGCCCGCTCATGTATTTTAGTAGTTCGTATGCCCACCTTTAGTAACTATGATTATTTTTATTCGTATTGGCATCCCTTCACCTGAATCAGTCGTTCCATTTCATCACTATGATGCCATACACGAATTAATCACTCAGTTAGCTACAGTCAGTTTTTCTAGAATTTTGTAGACTCGAAGACCAGAATCAACAAAAGTGCAGCAACAAACAAGGTAGTCACAGAGTTTACCTCATTTGAAACTTTTCAATTTATTGACATAATCAATAAATCTGCCATAATTTAATACTAATTTCATATAAGATACATTCGTGTACACTACGATGACAAAATCCTTATCAGAATCGGTACATGGTAAAGAATATACTGCGTATATACAAATGCATTCTGTATTCCTAATATTAGACAATGACAAATGTGTACAACATATATCGGTACCAGGTTTATTAATGGAAAAACTCATTTAAGTTATTCGAATTGAAGTAGATAAAGATTTGTACCACAGAAAACAGCAAATGCTTAATGATTGATTGCTACATGAATAAATATATAAATACACTAAATGTTTTTATAGTACAACTTTAATCAAATGTCTTTATAGTAATAATTATTGATATATATATATATATATATATATATATATATATATATATATATATATATAATTTCTTAATTAATACTATTATGTATTTAATTTATTTCCAAGAAACATTTTGGGCATTATTTATGAGTAATATTTTGACCAGCTGTCGTAAAATCTTCAAAATACAAAATTTGTATAAAAAAACCTTGTGCACACATATATTAAAGCATAAATTAAAAAAAAAAAACATAAACAATGATTAAAGAGGTAACCTGTAATATGCAAAATGGTTAAAAACAACCAGGGCAGATTAATGTTATTTTATTATGTACTAAAATTTATTCTTTAACCTCCTTTGTATACTACATGCAGTGTTTTGTTATTTTCGATAGTGTCTGACCTGTAAGTTCTCGAATGAATGCACCCAAGACATTGCTACATGGTAAACTTGCCATGCAGCTAAAAACACTCAAGGGTAAATAATTCTGCATGTATTTTGTCTATAGTCATGCAAAAAACTCTGTCACGTAGGATTAATTTGGAATAAATAAGAAATAGAATCAATTTCAATATAAATTATTTGAACATTTTTTGGTTGTATGAAATGAGAAGAAAATTTTTAAAACAATATTCGTGGTAACTAATAATGAAATTAAAAAGGTAGATAAATGTATAAATTCTTCCAAAGCACATCAGTAGAAAACCTCTGCTAAAGTTCTACAGCCAAATTTTTCAAAAGCCGAATCCAAATAACAAGACAATGTAATAATAACGTAATACGATATTTTTTTATGTATTAGTGTGAGAAAATGCATATCACAGCTTGATTGTAAACTGTAAAAAATGTATCTAATTTTCATTAATTTCTATTACCATAAACCTTGCTTACATATTATTCGGGCCAGGTAGATAGACCACCACAAGTTTTATTTATGGCGCTGCCAATCGCAAATCATACTCAAAAGGCAATTACATTTGTAAAATCGTTAAAAATGATAAAAAAGGTGTGTCCCACTGAATTAAAGCCACCGGGATTGTGCGCTGTAATGGGAGACGAAACAAACTAATAAAAACGAAACAAATATATGATGAAAATTTATATACAAATACATATTTAAAAGGAGTAACTCACTCCCTGCCTTACTTGGATACGAAAAAAAAAAAAAATCTGTAAAGAAAGAGGGGGGGGGGGTGTTCCGCCGAAATAAAGCCACTACTGTTAATAGACAATATATCCGTCATGGTTATATATGACTTGGAATATACGATGTGGCATACCATTTACTAATGTTTTGAGGACAGTAGAATCAATATTCTCCCACGCTTCAATGACGATCTTCAATTTTGCCACAGAATGAAACTGTCTGCCATTGGCATATACAACCCTTCTGAGGATACCTAACACATTTCCTTGGGGATTGAGATCAGGGAAAAGGGGCAGATTATTCCATGACATGCACCCGATTAACCAAAAACCATTCCAGGACGATTTTGCAACGTGAATGGAGGTTTTGATCTGATGGAAAATCCAACTTAGTCTAACAATTCTGTTTGAAAATGGCAGTAAATGATGTTCTAGCATTTCTTGGTAATCGGTAACCATCATGCGGCCTGAGAGTACAGCCAGGTAATGTTTACCTCCATAGTCGAAGCCTCCCCACACCATTAATGGGCCTCAACCTTGCTGTCTTTTGGAGGAAATTTCCTCTTCTTTTCTCATGTCATACCATTTGAAAGCAAGGCCGTCTGGCCCATCCAAATTATTTTTTTTATAACACGATGTCACTTGTCCTTCCAGATTTGATTATATTTCACACAGTCGACTCTTTTTTGCATATGTATAGGTTTGAACATGAACTGCTGTTTCTTTTTCTTATATAGCAAGTTGCTTTTACATTCTTCAATTCGTGACAGGTTTTATTTTTTCACGGGGATGTTATCATCTTTGGTTAATTGTTCTAGGGAAATACCACCTCCTGAAAGACTTTCCTGCCTCGAAGTCATTTTTCTGCTGGTACACTTCTTTTTTTTATACCCGTATGCATTGCCCTGATTTAAAAAAGATTGTCTATAAGTGTTTTAGATCGTTTGATTTGCTTAGACATTGGTCTATGTGAAAGACCTCGTTCCTTAAAGGCTGTTATCTGTCTTTTCTCGAACTTTGATAGCTGGGTTTTCTTTCCCATTACAATCCTGAAGGAGAAATGGAAAATACAATCTTTTAAAGTCTGCACAAAGTTCGACTGGCACAGAACGAGTATTTGACAACTTCCTGACGTTATAAATATGTTGAACTCAGCAGCTCGAATGTTGGTAGTTACGAATAAATATCAATATTGGCAGTGGCTATATTTCAGCGGGACACTTCTCCTCCCTCTTTTTTTACACATTCATCTTTTTCTCCTGCCTAGGTGGGGCATGGAGTGAGTTAATCCTTGTAAATATGAATTTCTACATAGACTTTCTTAATATATTTGTTTCTTTCTTAGTTGTTTGTTTCTTGTCCAGTTACGGCACACAATTACAGTGGCTTTATTTCGTTGGGACACACCTCAATATAAAAGCAAACTAAACTAATTTTGTGTATAGTAATTTTGTATACACATATTAAATAGTTTTGAATATGGCGCTGCTAATCGCCAGTCATATTCAAAAGTTAATTGCATTCATAAAATCGTTAAAAATGGTAAATAATGAATAATAATGAAAATAAATAATGATAATACTGATAATAAATAATTAAAAACAAACTAAACTAATACAAACAGTAATTTAGTCACATTTATTAAATACGTAACATCAAATTGACGGCTTTTAGCCTTTTGATTTAAAATTTACCGTATCACTGTTTAAATACTTTAACCCTTATGTCAATGACAGGGTACCCGGGTACCTTTTGTTACTTTTCATATCGTTTTTAGGGAGTTAATATCAAAAGAAACTAACATGAATTTAGATCCCCATTATTTGTACTATTCACCGTGCATTAGTGTAATCACTTTAAAATTTGGAATTCTTTTTATTACTTTTTCGGGGCATTAAACATTTTTATACCTGTCATCAATGACGAGGGTACCCGGGTACCCATGCAATTTTTTCTGGAAAAATACGGAAATTGGTGGATTATTTAGACTTAAATCAATAAAACTTGAATTTAATTTGAAAAAAAAAAAGGTTAGCTTTTTTTTAAGGTAAAAAATATTTCATTTACTTGAAAATTTGTGAACAAGCTGTACAATAGCAAAAGGTGTTGGAATGTATATCACATATTGGCTTTCCACATTGTTTACATGATTTTTTTGTTTTTTTGGGGGGCCGTTTTTGAGGTTCTAACAAGCACATCTGACACAAACTGCTTTTATCCTTCTTGTTTCATCTCGCATTAACCATTTTGAACGGGGTTCTGAAGGTGTAGCAGCTTCAAATACGGTCAAATATGTTTTTCCCTTTACTTTCAATCCCCGATTCGGTCGAAAAATGTCTCATATCCTGTGCATTTTACGATTGATCTTGAATTGCTGCAACCCTCAAGATCTCACCCAATTCACAAAATAACAGGCGACGATTGTCTGTTTTATTTATAAACATATCATTATTTGCAGTACGTGTAATGCAAGTAGCTGCTATATCCACAAGATAGAAAAATAATGCAAGTGGCCATGTGGTTATACGCCTATGTGTTGTATATTGCCCCAATAATTTATGCATTATATCCGCGCTTTCATCTTGGTTTATTTCACCGGCCGTACCTGTTTTACGGGTGCATAGTTGGCAGTTAATAGGTTAATAATTATTTTCATCATACCAACCATATTTTGATCCGATATTAGCCGGTTTAGACGAAATATATTCGGTGAACGTTTTTCTTCCTCGAAGCGGAAACAACTGCTTATCAACCGTTTACTCTTCCGTCGGTATATATTTCTTCAATAGGTTAGGATTTAGCATAGCCCATAAATCACGAATTGCTGCAGCTTTAACATTTCGAAGACATTCCACTCGTGTGTTTTAATTGCCAAAACGAATAAATCTAAGAATTTTCCAGAATCGGTCTACACTCATACTTGCTCGATAAAACGGATATAAGTTTTCCACATTTCTAATGTGTGATCTTTGTTTGAATATTTGACACCTGAAGTACAATATAATCCTGCTAATCCGATATTCCGGTTAATTCTAACCGATTTTATTTAAGGCATAAATGTCTGGAAAAACGCGTAGAAGTTACAATTAAATAGAAAATGGTAGAAAATCATGTTTTTTTTTTTCCTTTAAACATCTTGAATAGAATTAACAAAAAACTCAATAATGTACTACATATGTACACGGATATAAAATGAAAACGTGCACTGTAGGCCTACTGGCAGAACCCCATCTTAAAAAAATCTCGAATATCAGTTTGTTTGCCAGTGCTATAAAATTATTTTCTAAAATGCAAAAACTATTTAATTCGGATGATAAAAATTTATTTTTCCTTTCAACAGTTTGATTTCGCAAATTATCTTCAGATTTTTTTTCTTTTTTCATTCCCCGCCAGTCGATGTAGTGACTGAACAATTTGCCGATTCGCGATTTTGAACCGTTGTAATGGGTTGTTACGTAATTCCTCATCCTGAAGTTACATTTGATTATTATAAACATCAAGAGTTATTAAACAAAGAATGATATTTTTTTCCAAATGGCGTGCCGGATTGTCCAGCATGCCTGACCGTAGGATGCGGGATTATAGAATATTTACTGTACTACGGAGTACTTATAACTTACAGTTGTTTTGGCAAGTATCTTTTCCTTCTCTATTTCCATCGAAATTCCGGATAATCCGAATTATTTGTAATCCGAAAAGGCAACCTTCCCAATTAGTTCAGATTATCGGGTTTCTACTGCAATTAATATTTATAAAAATGCATAAAATTCCTCTTCTCTAAAAGCAAGCAGTTACACTGTATGGAAAAGGGCTGTTTTATGGCTCGCGCATGTTAAAATCTCAGCAGGTACCCGTGTACCCCGGTTATTGGACACAAGTGTAAAATTTCGTTATTGACATAAGGGTTAAACTTACAAACTGTTTGATTTATTGAAGAGATAAGTTACCAATTGCTAAATAATGCCATCTTGCTGAGACAAAAATAGCATAACCAGTTTAGTGTACGAATTGTAAAAGTATCTTTAAAAAATTACAGCATTAACTGAAAGATATCTGTATTGTATAAATTTGCATTAATGGACGTAAAAAAAAAAAAAAAAAAAAAAAAAGGAATGAATAAATAATGGAAACAAAAATCCTCAGCAAACAGGAATCTGTAAATTCACGAGTTTTGTCTGATTACTGTGGATCATAAATG
Organism: Maratus speciosus; assembly: GCA_963932465.1. Classification (NCBI taxonomy): domain Eukaryota; kingdom Metazoa; phylum Arthropoda; class Arachnida; order Araneae; family Salticidae; genus Maratus; species Maratus speciosus. Next base: position 292,721,108 of record OZ010795.1, on the reverse strand, counting down.
CATGTTCTGTTTCCATTAAGAAAAAAAAATCTTACTTTTGTTCTATTTTAAAAATTTAACCTAACTAAATATGTAAACTACCATAAATAACTGAAAATTTACATTGCTGCCATGCTTAACTTAGTTTTGACAATAGGCGAATTTGATAGGGTCGAGACACAGAGCCGGGCGACATCTTGTAACTACTTTATGTGTCCAATGGCCCTTTCTAAATATTTAAAATGCCCGTGGCCCTTAGTGCCATTTTTGATGCACCCTTTCGATTTATTTGCCTTTGATTGCAGAAGAAAGAAAATAGGAAATACGTCAATTAATGACGAGAAATAAATAGTAAATTTCCTCATTCGGTCGCAAAAAGATAGAGAAATTTCTCAAACGCTCTTGCGAGAAAATACTTCAGTTGGTCAAGCAAAAAAAATTTGAAATTTCTCTATCCATCACCAGAAGAAGTAAAAAATTCGGCAGTTATTCACGGGAGAAAATTCGAAAATCGACAATCGGTTGTGCGGGAAGAATCATGAAATTTGTCGCTTAAAAAGCACAAAAATTGCAATCGGTAAAAGAAAAGTATTGCAAAATTCATTGATTATGGGGAAAATTATACAACATTATTCTTTCACGCGTCAGAAAAAATTGCAAAATTCTTCAATTGGTTGCTTTAAAATATTGTGAAATTCGTATGAAAACTGTCGGAAAAATTCTAGAAAGTCTTCAAATGGTTTCTGCAAAAAATCGCAAAATTCTTCGATTAGTCATACTGATTGGTTGGAAAATCACCAAGGTTCTGACAGGCAAAATTCACAATATTTTTCTATCATCATTTGAGTAATTCAAAAAATGATTTAGCAAATCACACGAAAGAAAAAAAAATCACGGACTCTCTCGAGGGAAAGAAATCGCATTTAATTACATGCCTGTGGGAAAATTTAATGTGCGGGACGCACAGAATTTTTTTATTAAGCAGAATTTTTTTTTTATTTTATGTTCGATTCATGACCACATGCTATTGCAAATCGTAACCCCAATGAAAACTTTGCTTCCCCCTCTCCCCGCATGCTCCTAAAAAAACCTCTCTTGAAATAGTGTCCCTGCAAATAAGTTGGGAATTTCAGATGTAAATATTCGCAGAAGTACGGTTTATTCATGATTAATATCCATTATGAAGTTCTTAAGTTTAAAAAAATATATATTATTTTTTATGTGAGATTTTTTTGGGCTGACGATAGATCTCTTTTAATTTTCTGAACTGGAATGCCTGAAATTTGCTGAAATTTCAGAACAGAATCAACCCTTGCTCTTGAAAATTGAAGCGGTTTTGTCAGAAAATCATTGGCGAAAAATAACACATTATACATGTAACCCCCCCCCCCCCCAAGAAAAAACCACATAAATCATGTCATATTGGACAGCACTGATATAGTACATTAAACCTTTTCACACGTACCAAAAGACCGATAATTTTACTGTCACAGTGTATGTGAATGTATTGCGTTTTGAAACAGCTTTCTAAAATAGGATTATATTAAGTAGGTATTTTGATATTTTTTCAATCTGACTTATTAGGAGAGAAACACGAACGTTTCTTTTGAATTAGTAATCTTTATGTTATTTGGATTCTGGGGTGGAAACTGCTTAGAAAACTAGGGTATATTTGATTATTATAGAAAAAGAGACTGTTATTTTGGTGCTTTTAACACAAATCGCAATTGTTTATCGACAAACATTGGTACATTATTTTAAAATATTTTGAAGTTATGGGTATCCCACAATAAGCAATTCAACTAATTTGAAATTCTGACATTAAATTTTAAATTTACTTTAATATAAGCATTCAAATCCATTTATTTGTGATTAGGTAAGTTGTAGTCTTTTCTAGCTAAAAGATTTTAAATAATTTAGTACCTTTTTTCGCGAAAAAATAATCATCAGAATTTAAAAAGTTCATTAGTTTAAATGCGTTAATATTTAAAGTTGTTTTCGTTAAAACATTATGATTAAACATTAATTGTAAGTTATCTGCTTTAAAAATTTCTTTTTTCAGTCTCAGACTTCCCAAGTACTTAATTTTTCATGCTAAATTTAACATGATTTTTTATTAATGATTCAATTGTTGAAATCATCATTTCAGTTGCATTTTCATAAGAGTGAAGAAAGGTTTTAGTTCATATGTAATCAAAATAAAAGTTTTCACAAAATCATTTCAGTTGCCCTTTTTAGAAGATGGTGTTATTCAGAAGAGAAATTTTAAACTATGAAGCTATAAGGTACTGTCGAAATAATTACTGCTGGGTATTAAAACATCTTTAAAGTATTAAGGTATAAAACTGGTTAAAAGCAATAGAAAGCATAACTGAGGATTGCATCACCATCCAACGATATCAGTAAAAATAAATGAATTGTTTTAAATAATATCAAAATTTCTTTAATACGAATATACGTAAAGATATATTTCAATAGAAAAAGAACGATTTGTAGCACGATGTTCATGGTAGTACTATATTTTATATAACGATAGCGCTACAGTTTCCACCGATTTAGGTTAAATTGGCGGAAAATATAAAGAATACATTAAATCTAAGTAATTAAATCTAAAGAAAAGTTAAAAATGGAATCACACAAAATTATAATAATCAAACAAACAATAAGTTAACAAAATACAGCAAAAAACGTAATCCAAAGAAATTATAAACAAGAGATAGCAAATACGTGTGATGACTCTATCTGCATCAATACAGGAATATCTTCTGCACACACTGAATCCCATTGGAGCTCAGTATCAGCACATCCACTGTTTGCTCGGTTGATGATGATGATCGTTATTCTCTGTCTACGGTGAATCGCTCGCTTCAGTGAATCAGAGTGGTCAGCCCGAAAGAGTTGACGCATGCGTACATGTGACGTTGAGTGACTTTTATCTTAATGTTTTACCTTTGTCTTTTAATATATATGAGTTTTTTTTTTTTTTTTTTTTTTTTTTTTTTCTTATCTCCTAATTAAAAAGTATTTTTTGTAGACTATGTTCAGGGCTTGAAATTCAATTTTTCATAGGAGGGGAGTCTCTTTACCAACATTTATAAATGGAGGGGAGTTGCGCTGTTTGGGAGGGAGAAAAAAAATCTTTAAAACACTCTGTTATTTTACGTGCTATTTAAAGAATTACATTAATACATACAAGCAAAAATACCATTGAAGCGTTTTTAATCAACAACTAAGAACAATTATGTAAAATGTTTTTTAATCTAAATAAGGAAGAAAGTCAAGCTTTTATATAGTTTATTTTTCAATTTTCAACCAAATTTCAAGGGTTCTTCCTTAGACTAAACTCATTTTTTTACGCGATCCTATGACGAAAATCGCGTTTTTTTTAGCTATGTTTGGTGAAATTAGCGTTTTTTTCGCGATTATCTTGTGAAATTTAATTTTATCTAGCGATCCCAATTCGCGTTTTTTTGCGATCCTTTGACTGAAATCGAGTTTTTTTGCAATATTTTGATGAAATGCACGTTTTCCAGGGGCCCTTCTAATTTTGCATTTTTTCAGCGATCCTTTGACGAAATTCGCGTATTTTCGCAATCTTTTGGTGAAATTTGCGTTTTATTCGCAATCCTTTGATGAATTTCCCATTTTATTCGCGATCCTTTGAAGAAATTCGCGTATTTTCGCAATCTTTTGGTGAAATTTGCGTTTTATTCGCAATCCTTTAGTGAATTGCCCATTTTATTCGCGATCCTTAGAAGAAATTCGCGTTTTTTCGCGATATTTTGGTGAAATTTGCATTTTATTCGCGATCATTTGGTGAAATTCGCGTTTTCCCGCAATCTTTTGACGAAACTCGCGTTTTTTCGCGGTCTTTTTATGAAATTCGGGTTCCCCCCACTGCGATCCTTTTATGAAACTCTCGTTTTTTCGCGATCCTTTGACGAAACTCGCGTTTTTTCGCGACCCTTTGATGAAATTCGGGTTTTTTGGGATCCTTTGACGAAACTCGCGTTTTTTTCGCTGTATTTTGAAGAAACACGCTTTTTCTTCTCTCTATCTTTCAACTATATTTGCGTTTTCATGACCCTTTGACGAAATTTGCATTTTTTGCTATCCTTTGACGAAATTTGCATTTTTCCCGCGATCCTTTGATGGAATTTGCGTTTTGTTCGCGATCCTTTAATGAATGTTGGCATCTTATTCGCAAACCTTTGACGAAATAAGTATTTTTTCCGCGATCTTTTGCGACGAAACTGATTTTTCCGGCGACCATTTGTCGAAATTCGCGATATTTTTCCATTATATTTTTTAATGTCCGAATTTTCAGACTGATCGCCGATTTTTCATAATTTCCTGAATCGAATGCCGTAAGTTTTCGGAAAATTTGCAACCGAATCACCCCTGAATTTGCCAATCGGTCGCGGAAAATAACGCGAAACTTGTCAATCGATCTCGAGGAAAAAATCGTGAAATTTTTCTATCGGTCGCAGGAAAAAAATCGCGAATTTCAACGATCATTCATGGTAATCGGTCGCGCGAAAATATCACGAAATCTACAAGGCGTTTGCAGGAGTTGATCGTATTTTCAAATTGCAAAATAATTTCAGAAAATGGTGAAATTTTTTGAGCGGGAACCTCCCGCCCACGATATTCTTTTGGGCGGGATTTAAAAAGTTGGGGCGTGAATCCCGCCATCCCCCCCTGAAATGCAAGCCCCGATGTGTATGATAAGATATTTAAATGGAAAACAAAAACTAAAAGAAGGACTACCTCTTATCTACTATGTCAAATTTCAAGAATAGAAACTTTTTTTTTTTATTTTCAAGAACATTGTTTAGCTTCTTTTTCAGGTATTCATAGAGTTCCATTCCTTTACTGAAAAATATCTTTCGTGAAACTTTTGTTGAAAGACAAATACTTCAAACACATACATTTTATTTAATAGAAAAATGTTTTATATAGATTTTAAAAAATCAAACTGTTGGATATTGTATTAACTTTAAACACTCGGCGGAGCTTTAATAAAAGCTGCTCTATTCTTTTCTTCCAACTATTCATTTTAGTGAAGATATTTTTATTCACAAATTTCCTTTAAAGAAATAAAATCAAAGTACGAAAGAAATAAAATTTTCGCCTATGGATTAAGTGTGCTTTCATTTGTGAGTTTAATTTACTTTTATTATTATTATTAATTGCCCACTTTTGCAAAATTCTGTTTAAACATTTAGGTAACATTTATGTTTCTTTTTTCAAAAAAATATTTGTCTTTTTCTTTCTAATTAGTTCTTTTCAAACATCCAGATTCGCCATTCGACATAAAAGCAGCGGATCTGTTTTCAAAGCAAAGTGCAATATTTTGTAATGTTTAAAGTATTGTTTTAACTAGAGCTTACACATAAACACATTTGTCTCCCTCTCATCGTTCTTTTAAATATTTTCTTTATAGAGAATAATAGAAATAATACAAGATAAACAATATTTCATATTGTTTTCGGAATTTTTTTATTACCCTTTCTCAATTATTATTTTTCAAAGAATTACACTTGTAAATATTGTAATAAAATTATGAATGGAAATTCTAAATTTCCGTTAACAACATTTTAATTTTTTTGAAAGACGATGGCATATATAATTTATTATTTTAAAATGTAATTAACATTAAATACCCTTTAATATATAATTACTTAAAATAAATGATGCTTTCATTTGAAAATTATTCTATTGATCTGTTTCATATAAAAAAAATAAATATATAACCAGAACATCAAACTCTTATTTATATTATCTAATTTCGAAATATGCAGCTCTTTCATGTAATTGTTTTAAATACTTTTGACATTTTAAATGTAATTTAAAACCTCTTTTTTACTTACTTCTATCTTTATAAGAAGAAAGATTTGGATTCTTGAAAAATGTCAAATTCCGGTTTTCGATGGAATTATACGTTAATATCCTGAACATGATTTGATGGTTTTTAGAAAATGTCTCTCACTCTGTCAATTTGTCAGTTTGTCTGTCACTCTGTGAGTCTCTCTATTACTCTGTCACTCCGTCACTCTGTCACTCTGTCTTCCACACTGTGAGTCTGCCTATCACTCTGTCACCCCCTCACTCTGCCAATCGGTGTGTCACTGTGTAAGTCTGTATGTGACACAAATTTTGTGCGTGATCTATCTCAAGAACTAATGCACGGAATTTCACAAAACTTTAGATTCAGGTAAACCTTGATATAAACTGGTGAAGATAACTTTTTCTTATGAATCTCCCAACAGCTGGCACTGCTGCACTGAATTTTTCACGATTTCCACAATAGCTATATTTCAAGATCTAATGCATGGATTTTCATAAAACTTCAGATACATTTAGTCCTTAATATAATTTGGGGCTGATTATTTGTTGGTGAAAATCGCCCAACAGGTGGCGCTGCTATGCTGCATTATTCATGATTATGGCAATACTCTCAAGAACTATTGCACAAATTTTCATAAAACTTCAGATTCTGTTAGTCCCTAATATAAATGAGTGATTGTGTAAATATCCAACAGGTGTCTCTGCTATGCGACATTTTTAACGATGTCCGCAATAGCTGTATCTGACGAACTAATGCATGAACATTCATTAAGCTTCAGATTCAATTATTCCCTGGTATAAATTGCTTTTGATTAGTTTTTGGTGTAAATCGCCCAACAGGTTTCGCTGCTATGCAGACTGTCTTATGATTTCCGCAATAGCTTTATCTCAAAAAGTAATGCACGGATTTTCATCAAACTTCAGATTCAGTTAGAAGTTGACAGAAGTTGTTGATAACTAGATTTTGGTGTAAATCATCTACCGGTGGCGCTGATATGCTGCATTTTTCAGGAAGTATTAACCGGTAAGATATAAAACAAAGTTTTGGGATTGCCAAATGTCACTAGTTTTATTTAGATATATCAATCTATGATATCATTAAAAGTTTCCCTTGAAACACATCATATATAAAAAATAAAATTATGAATGATAGGAAATGATTTAAAATTTGATTTTTAAACAATTAACTTTGATTTATTACTACGTAATTTACTGCTAATTATAAACATTTTTATTGATATAAACTAATGTGTGAGAGAGTACCACAAGTGTTCTTCATTTAGTTGAAATCTTGATTTCGATTCGTTATTTTATTTTACTCTCTATTGGAGCACTGTGTAAAGTTGTGTACAAGACATAAAATATGATCCTGTTGTAATATTAAGGAAACTCCAATAAATAGATATCCTATCCAGATAGTTTATTAAAAGTACTCCGATATTTCCCGTCTGATCTTTTACGATGATTGTAAAACATTTAAAAACAAAATATGACAATATTTTTTTGCTGACAAGCGTACATGCATTGACATGGAATGACAAACATCTGTATTTCCAAAATTAATATTTAATTAAAAATTTTAAAGATTGAAAATACTATGTTTTTAAATTACTTAAAAGTAAATTAAAATCTATTAATTTAGAAAATTCTAATTAGTAAAATTTAATTAACTTTATTTTCATTTCTTATTAATGATTATCTTATTTTAGATTTTTTGTATATACTATTAATATTATTAATATAAATTTTAAATAGATAAAAATATCTCGAAATGTTACCGATTTAAAATATTTTTGGCATCCTGATTGTAATTTAGAACAGAAAAAAATAATAATTTTATTGTGTTTGGATTTCTCAAAGTAGACGTCATTGTTTCGACACATATAACTTTCTGTAGCCAAAATTTATTCATGCGTAGAAAAATGCTTCCAGCTTACTTGTAATCAATGAACGGTAATTGTGCAAGCACTCGTACAAGGCAAGTGTTAATTAACGGATATGGATATTTTCTGAATTCATTTTCGCTATATTATTTGTGCAAAGTCAGTAACTTCTCGCGGATTTTCTGGGACGAAATATCTTATCAGAATACATATGTTACAATCTCTATTCAATTTATTTTCTAAACACACTCCTAACATTCACAGCCAAGAAAAAATATTCATTCCCGGTATAAGGATTTCTGTTATGCTTAGTGATTTGTAAAATGCTTCAAGCAGAGATGGAAATGTATTCATTTATTTTCTAACAAAGCCAGCAATGTGTTTTATAGTGTTTAACTATCATGATTCGTACGCTAAGTGTGTATTAGATTGGCTTTCATTATTTCTCTTTCAATATCAATTTTGGTTTCGATATGAAGTTTTATAATTGGTGACATTTTTGCCAGAATTCTGAAAACGTTAACATGATTAACGATTAAAATTTAGTGCAGACATTTTAATTATCTTAAAATCCGCAACTTCATTTCTTGTATAAATATTCTTAAAAGTATAAGTAAATTATTCTAACATTCTTAAAATCTTAATTTTTAGAATGACAATAAAAAATCTCAATCTTATTTTTTAAATGTTTCCTAGTTGCTGTACATATGATAATAAAAAAAATGCAAAGTTAGACTAAAGACATTTAAAAACAATATCTTACTAATCACTCATCATATGCATTAACAGTATTCATGAATATTTTTGATCGTAACAACATTGCGTAAATTATTTATATTATTATTACATTATTTTTCATGCGGACCATATTATAAACATTTTTAAATGATACAAAGTTTCTGAAATTTAGTAATATGTCTTCAGCATTATTTTGTTATTATTAATAATTTCATTTTCAGCCAAACGAGAAAAAAAATTCTTTATTTTCAGAGAAATAATGTGTTTTATATTTCATTTAACATTAAAAAAAATATATTTTTTAGAAGTTGCAAATATTTATTTTATTTAGATTTTTCCATTGGAAAGGCAATTACATCGAGATAGCGCATTCATTCTATTGTAAATATTTCTTTTTGTTGTTAATTCACTTACGCTAAATCAGAGAAAAATCTTGAAGTTTAGAATTTAGATTTACTTTATTAAATAAAATAACTTATTTTCAGAATAAATAATACATGAAAATTACTTTCTTAATTGAATCCCACTAACAGTGAACTATAATTTTTGAATGAAAACTCCCCTATAAAATTTAATACTTCAATCATATTTGTTTCTTAAAATCTGCAAAAACTAATAATTATTGCACATAAAATCCAAACAGAATTTTAAACTGTATAATAGGATTAGTAAAATGTTTATAACATTATAATCGATATTTAAAAATATGTAAAAATATTCAGCCAAATAATAATAATTAAAAAACATGTTGCATTATTTTTAAAAAATATATAAATTAAAAAGTTTAAAATAATCTTTTTAAAAATTTCCCATTCAAATAAAACAATTTTTGTTTTTCATATAAACTACATTTTTATTTCGCAGTATAAAAAAAAACTGCTGTAAAGGTGCTACATTTTTGGATTAAAATTTAATAATCTAAAATTCCATACATACCCATAATGTAAAATTTTGTGAAAAAGTGCATGTATTGTTTTTCGCAAAAACATGTAAACTTGTAAAGTTTTAAATATATTTAGATGAAAATTAATTACATAGAATTTTGTATAAGTAATATTACCTCAATGTACTTTGAAATAAACCTTAAAAGTGAGCTAACTCTTTTTTCTCCACGTAATTTTTTAATCAAAAGCTGATTTAAAAAATTTCAATATTACTTTTTTTGCAATGCATGAAATAAATAAATATACAAGATAATCAATTACAATCCTTCATACCAATATTTCACGTAACTGTTATATTATGAACGTTAAAAATACATTGAAGTTTTGCTGGGCGTAGTGCATGTTGCTCAGATTTTATTTTGGACTAGTAAATCTTCTGATCAGGAGCCTCAATCTCAGTTCTTCAAGTCATTATATTTTAATATAATTTTACACAGAATTCAACCTCCTACAATCAGTATTTTTTAATAAGTAAATGTTTATTAAAATTTAGTTCTGTTATACGAATACTACAGCTGAAATTTTCAATTCAGAAATTTCCGTGAATAAACGGAAATGCATTTGAGAAATTTTGTGCATCCCTGTACATGATGTACGTAATTTATGCACATGAAGAAATATTTTAAAAAATGTTCAATTTAAAAACCCGTACCCCATTTGAAAACGCACTTCCTGTGATGAGGATGTCTTGCACAGGTGGTTCATTTTTGCTTAGGTTCCATACTGAATACAAGGCTGAAAAATTAACTGTTACTTATTTTAAAAGGAAGGCAAGAAACTGCTAAGGTAGAAATTATCTAAAGGTCTTTATTGTCCACCGGGATCGTTTCGAACATAGCCGAAATTACACGGCCAAGGCCGATGTTGGAGAACGGAGCAGAAATTTACATTTTTTACGTTCACATAATCAGATCTTAGAAGCAAGCCATCTAATTACATTTTCTCGAAAATGCTCGAGTGTTGACAAGCGTACATACACAATTTCGCCAAATACATATACTATATGGCGAGATTAAAGAGAGAGAGAGACATGTGGTCAAAGTATAATAATTGAAATTGAATGGGGAATGTAAAAGATTAATAAGAAATATTTAACGCCAGATGCTTACTTAGGAATTATAGCACATAAACCGCAAAAGAACATTCGATAGGGTTTGCCAAAGTTCTCATGGGATTGAAGCGGCCGAAGCGCCCGTTAATAAACAAAACAAAATAAAGACAGGGTTAATAACTGAAATGACTAATATCTTACATCTGGACCAACGGCAAAAAAATGTAGAAGTAATATGTCTGACTAATTTCTGCATATCATCAAAACTAAGGTAGAAGGATGAAAATTAGAATCCAGTTGCTAGGCGAGAAGAGGAAATTATTTCTTTTCTTTAAAATGCAGTGCGATGTGGTTAAAATATTAAAGAGACTGAGAATTGAATGCTTAATTTATGAAGGGAAAGAGCACTAAAAACACATTGAATCCGAATGCAGACAGATAATTAAATTTAAGAATTAAATAAAATGTAATTTTAAAGGGGGGAAGAGAAAAGGTCTTAATATTAATATGTGAAGGTAGGCGCCTTCACACTTCCATCAATTATTGTTCTGGGCTTCAGTAGTACTTTTTCTGCTGTAGAAAAATTAATAATAAACAAATAAGGAACAATAAATTGTAAGTTCCGTGGAATACAACTCATTGATATATATAAATTTAAGCATGTTTAAAATAGCGTGTAATATCATTAAAAAATACCGCAAACGAATTTTCTCTAACGACTGTAATCTAACGCCATTATTTGAGTGTCCCTGTAAATGAACCGTAAATGCTACACTCATCATTTTCATTTTCAATACCAAACATACCACATTGATACCCAATAACATCTACACATTTCATAGCAATAGGACTATATTTACGCGAGATAAAACATGGACAGACAGACGGCAGATAGACAGGCAGACAGAGAGACCAACAAACCGAAATCATAAACAATTTTGAACAAAACACCTTAAGCAATCCAAGCTCATTCTCAGTAATGGTCACGAATTCTTTTGTGTAGCCTTGTATATGGCCTTTAGAATTTATACACATCCTGTAGTGTGCAAAAAATTAACTAAATTTAAAGCGCATACAATAAATGAGAAAATCATATCAATTTCACTATATTTGCAATCCAGTAATATCATTAAAATATGCTGAAAACGATTTGTTTCATAGACCATAATATAAGGGAATACTTTTATGTTTTCTTGTAGGCGAACTGTAAGTGTTAAACACAGCACATTTGCTATTAACCACCTTATAGTGCACCTAAATGACGTGTATATATTTCATTATTTTTAAAATTGCTTAACACTATTAAAATACGCCGTAAATCATTTTCCCCATAGACAATAATGTAACGGAATACCTTTGAGTGCCGCGGTACTGTACATGGACCATGAAGGATACACACTTCATTTTGAATACCAAACCTGTCATGTCAATCCTCAATAACGTATATAAATTACATGTCAATCCGAGAATATTTACTCGAGTTAGTGCACAGACAGACAGAAAAACAGTAATCATAAACATTTTTCAACTATGTTCGAAACTGCTAAGCACTTATATGCCTTAAAAAGTACTTTTTTTCCTTTTAGCACGTTAAATACAACCTAATCTAATTGTTAGCATTAACATACTAATATCACCCCAAAATAGACATATTTGGAGACCTTTTAATATACCAGATAATCATACGTCGTCGTGTCCACTGCAAACTGCCCAAATCGCATCGATTTGGCACTATAATATATATTTTGTGATAGCCTTTTAATAGTATCTACATTCAATTTCACAAGAACAAAAAATAATGCGTACAGCATAGATTATGAAACACATTATTATATATCCAACACATTATGAATACTGTAACAAAACACGGTTTACTAAGGTGTAAGAAGACATCTACATGAAAAATTTTGAAAACGCATAATGCATTTGAAAACCCGATTTCCGCTATTACTATGAATAGTCTTTAAAAAATACGATTTTTTTGTTCGGCCCTGTATATTATCTACAGACATGTATGCATACTTCATAGTGTACTAAACGCTAATTCAGTTAAATATATAGCGCAGTTAAAATTTTCCACTTACCTATATCCGCAAATAAATGGATGTTATTCAGAACTTTTGTACGACCCTGTATATGATCTATAAAATGTATGCACACATAATAATATTTAAAAAATTGTTAAATTTAGCATGGCAAACCACAAATGAAAACGCACTTCGAGCAATTATTATTTATGGTCTTCAATAGCTCAAATATTTCGCTTTTTTCTATAGCCATTGTAATTTTGTGTGTCCTTGCAAAAGAACGACATGTTCTATGCACACCATATTCTAAATAAGAACCCTGTAGTACACCTCAGCGATATATATCAATTTCAATAAGCTTAAAATACTGTTATATCTGTAAAATGTACGGCAAATGATTTTCCCCTGTAAATGAAAACGCACTTCTAGCAATTATTGTTTACGGTCTTCAATAGCTGAATTATTTCGCTTTTTTTTCTATAGCCAAATAATTTTGTGTGTCCCTGCAAAAGAAATATATGTTCTATGCACACAATATTCTAAGTAAGAACCTTGTAATACACCTCAGAGATATACATCAATTTCAATATGCTTAAAATGGTGTTAAATCAGTAAAATACACGGCAAACGATTTTCCCCCGTAGGCCGTAATGTAACAGAAGATTTTGAGCGGCCCTGTAAATGAATTGAAAATGCTACACACTTATATTTTATTACCAAACATGCCAAAGTAAACCTCGATAACATATATATCAATTTCATGGCAATCGGAATATATTTACGCGTGTTAGAATACAGACGGACCGGCAAACGAACAAACACTTTTCAACTGCGTAGGAAAGCGTTAAAAACATAGTGTTAACAGCATATTTTATATTACACTCAAATCGATATTAAACACTAGATTATTAAATATTAACTAATCTTTTATTTCTCCCTGCCATACATTTTGCTTAATTTTTTGTAATTGGGATCATTTAAACGATTTATTTTTTATAGGCTATTAAATGCAGTTGCTAGGCAAATGCCGAAAGAAAAAAAGAAAAAAAAATATGTACCATGTCAAATAAGTAAATTGATAAAAAAAAAAAAAAAAAAAAAATATATATATATATATTATTGTAAAACATGTATAAAGTTCCAAAAAAATTATACACCTATTTAAAAAAAAAAATAACAAATATATTGAAAATATTTCAAAACATTACGACTAATTAAAACCCTTATTTGTAAATTTTCGCATCTACAATTTGCTATTTACATTTTTTTGCTACATTAATCAAACGCATCATTTTCATATTAATACATGGAAATTATTCCAGAGGGAAACATTCGCCTTGGACACAATATTTCAAATGAAAATCAAATTTCTAAGTAATTGCTTAAAAGGCATGCTTTAATGTACAACATGTTTCCCTCTGGAATAATTTCCATGTATTAATATAGATTATATCGATGCTGGATTTAATTATATTCCGTGTTTGCCCCAGGTTGGTGGCTCACGGTAAATATTCCATCTTGTGCTGCGTTTGTAGCCTTGCCAATAGTGAGAAATTTTCCTTGCTGGGTATCGTTCCAAGTGGTTTAGTCGGTTGTACGTCAGTGCGCTATACTGATAGCCCGGGTTCGAGTCCCGGCTTGGAATCTTTTTCACTATGTTGGCCTTTGCGCCTTTTAAGCAATTACTTAGAAATTTGATTTTCATTTGAAATACGCATCATTTTCTTTCAACAAATGGAAATTTGAAAATAGTCCGAATTGGCATAGAAAAACATTATGATGCAAAAGAAAATTTTTCTTTTTCCCGAAACGAATGAATGAAATTTGAAATAAAACTATACAGCTAAATCACAACATGATTATTTAATATCAAGGCAATCGTATGCTTTTTGCGGCAGTTATTGTGGAACAATCATACTAACAAACTAACAGACAGAAACCAAAAACTTTTCATTTCTTTACAGTAACACTTCACTCACGTTTGAGCAATAACAAAGGCAGTTAAAAACTAAGCAACAATCTAGGCAGATTTATGCACGAGTTTTCAAAATCATTACATCAGATCATATGCTGCCGATGTTAAATTTACAATTTTATAGATTGTATTAATTAAAAAAAATTAGCTTCAAATTTTACGTTCATACATCATTATATTACTTGTATATTTATTTATTTGGATATTTATATTTATGAGGCTTATCAGTAATGTTGCTTTTTAAATGGCTAACCAGCCTTGCTTTTATAGCATTTGCATGCTTAGCCAACATTTATATTAAAAAAAAAAAAAAAAAAAAAGGTGCAGTAAACGTAGTTAGTCTGCGAAATCGCACAAAAATCACGACAGAGGAAAGATACGACATATGACGTTTCATTTAATATATTTTAAGAAAAGTTTTATATATTCATTTATTTTTTATTGCAATGTACATTTTAGCATAATATTTATTTTCCAATAACTCTAAATTATTTTAATTTATTGAAATTTAAGATTACTTATACATATATTTTAATATCGAGGATAAAAGATAAAAATAAATATTAATGATTTTCTCGAAAATATATTACGCTGAAAAATAATGAGTTTTAATTAAATTAAAAATATGTAGTCTTTACAAATATGTTAAATTCATTGTAAATTAATAATACACAACTTCTTTGAAGAAAACCGTTTTCGACATTAAAATATGCAATAATATACATTTAATAATATCATTAGTAGGAAAAGGACAGTTCAAAGACAGGAGGTGTTGGCACTGTGACAGCGTGGCACCACAATACATACAGCTTCTATCATAGACACCTCCGCCATCCACCCGCCCGTACCTGCTACAGCTTCGATGCTCGTGTAATCACCAAAGTTAATTCAAACTCCAAGTGATAAAAAATGGCGTCTTAAGAAATTAAGTAGGTTTTCAGCTGCAATACCGTAATAGTAATTATGCTGTAAGATGAAAGCTGAATATATGTTTTAATTTCTGAAAGTCTAACACCATAATTAATACAAAAAAAAAAAAAGAAAAAGAAAAGAAAGGAAAATATTAATAGTTTTTACACTAGTGTAAGATCATGCTGTATTACACTAAATAATTTCAAACTTTTTTTTTCTTGGGAGGGGGGGGGGGGGGGCATTGCATGGGTCATTTGTTAAGCGCACCAACTCTAGACTGACACTTCTCATTCTTACTTTGGAAAGGCTGCAACTGCAACACAAGATGGAATATCTTCCTGAACAAGAAAACTGCAAAATACATGAGTTTAAATTAATCCAGCATTGACAATTGTATATAATTTTTCACTTTGTTGGTTCTACGCCTTGTTAGCAATGTGAATTAATATTTAGGAATTATGTTTCAGATTTCCTGATTCATGGGCGAAATTCATCATTGAAAAATTGTAATATATATATATAATTTTTGATGCTGGATTAATTTAGACTTATGCTTGTCACAGGGTTGTGGATTATGAAGTTATTCCACCTTGTGCTGCAGTTGCAGCCTTTCCAACGTAAGAGTGAGTTGTGCCAGGTTAGGTATATCATGGTAGCTCAGTTGGCAGAGCGTTGATGCACTTAAACAATGACACAGTTCAACCCTGGTCTGGATACTTTTTCATTATATTAGTTCTACGCATTGTTAGCAATGTGAATTAAAATTCACGAAACAAATTTCCGACTTACTATTTCTCGGTCATGATTCATCATTTAAAAATTGTAATATATTTACAAAAATGTTTTAAACACTAGAAAAGAAAACAAAATACAAAATAACAATTTTATAATTACATATTTAGTGAAAATATTTCAAAGTTATGTAAAAAAATTACTATGTAACAAAATTAACATAATTTTTAACTTTTACCATCCTTCCAATGTCTCTGTGTCCAGAAATATAATATTTACTTCATAAATTATATTTATTACAATAAATATGTAAAATGAGGCTAAGGAGTCATTAAAAGAATCAGGCACGGTGGGTGAGTTACCGATTCTAGCTGGCCAAATATCGAATTGTAAATGTTTATCATAGCGTAATTTATTTTCTGCCTGTTATAGCTCAAAGGGTGTCGTACACTGCTATTGGTTTTGATATAAATATAATTGTATGGTCCATAGACTAGCGCAAATTTGGTGCTTCTTAGTTGAGAATCAACCAATCAATGTGGGTATACTTCTAATATATTACTTGATGCGGAATGAAATATACTGCTCGGTTATAGACGCTTCCAATCAAAATATGGCTATTTTATCGGATTTATGTGCATAAAGTTTGCATATGTCAGCTATTATTTCATATTTAATGTCGCAAAAACTCTGTATTTTTTTTACAATTTTTCAGTTTTAATATAGAAAATGTTATATGATAAATCACGATTAAGCTCAATTTTTGATATGATTAAGTAGTTTAGATTATTACCTTTTCGTTTCAATTTAATTTTTCTGCAGGTAGGTGCCCTCCGAGTTTTTAGAATTGTTTTTAGCTTATTAAGTCTAAATAAGTTTTTTGAAATTTTAGTTCATGTACCATTTTCATTCTATCAAAGGCAGCAAAATTTATGTTAGTCCCATAAATAAACTTTTGCACCGTTATGCAATGGCACCAAGATTTAAAATTTAAGGAAAATGTGAATTTGGTTGAAAATATTTTGTTTATAGAGGAAAATTACAATGAAGAGCAGATGAAGTTTTCCAAGATCGAAATGTTTAAATTTATGACCAAATTTGGACAAAAATTGCCAGTTGTCTGTAGATATCTCAGAATAAAATGATATAAAATATATTACTTGGCTGCAAATTTCGAGTGGTTACAAAATTGAGCCAGACAAATTCTCTTGATTCAGAATTGGTACATTGCAAAACATAATATAGGCATTATCTCACAACATTTTATGTTTCATATTCTTTACATAAGGTTCCTCTGTGAAGAGATAAATATAAATATGCAACAGAATATACAACTCAGCAATTTTAATTAAAGCTGTCGAAGGTTTGACCCGCTTCTTAAATTTTAGAAAAAGAAATTTTAGGATTTGTTATAATAATACAAAAATATTTTTTCTGTTAAGAAAGTATCATTAAAATTATGAAGAAGAACGTGAAATCATGCGTCATTCAGATTATGAAACACTTTTCAACGCATTCGTACTACTATAATAAAACTTCATAGCTTAATAACGTGAATTACGATGTCTAACTAACAGTTTGCAAAACATATATTACGTTTGGAAAAAAAAAAAAATCCGCCAAAGTCGAAGAATAGCTGAAAATTTTGTACATTCCTGGATAGGAACTATAGATTTATTATATAATTCACAATATGCTAAAATTTAGAAAAGTTAGTCAAGGCATAGTACAGTTAAAAATTCCTCCTCAGTAATTTCCGTCAATAAACGGAAATGTACTTCAGATATTTTATGCAGCCCTCTATATGATTTATAGAATTTATACACACTAAATAGTATGCAGTTTTTATAATTAAAAAAAAAAGTTTTCCAAAACTGAAAACGCACTTCCATCAATTATTGCTCATACAGAGAAAAGTATATATATATATATATATATATATATTTTGTCCCTGTATATGAAAGACGAATGGCACATCATATTCAATAGTAAGCATCTTAAAGAGCACCAAGGATATATATATATCAATTTAAATATTTTTTAAATTGTGTAATATGAACAAAATACACCACAAACAATTTTTCTCCATAGAACGTAATGTAACATATTTCTTTTTTGTGTCCCTGTAAATGATCGATAAATGCTATCCATACCATATTCTATAGCAATCATCGCGTAATGCACTTCATAGAAATGTATAAAATTTCAAAGTGTTTGAAATATGTCATAACAATACGTCATTTATGCAATTAATACAAAATTATATTATACACTGCTCAAAATAATTAAAGGATATTGCAGTTTTAGGTGGATTTTGTATCTGGTAAACTGTTTAGCTGATTGATACTTGGTTGACAGACATAGTAGGTTATATGAGAATAAATTACACATGTTTGGCAGAAAAAAATGCATTTTATTGCGCATTTGTATACTAAAGGAAAAAAACACAATTTGTGCATATGAGAAAAAAAGAATAAGAAAAGGTGTTTTCTTCAAAGAAATCATTTTCAGTAGGGGGTATGGTTTCCACGGACGGCCAGCAACATTGAACACTTTTGAGGCATGGACTCAATGAGGCTATTAATGACGAGTTGGGGTAATCTGCCCCACTCTTCCAGAAGAGCTCTTTCCAGTATTTGGAGAGTTTGTGGGGTTGTTGGCAACCAGAAACTCGTCTTCCTAGACCGTCCCAAACGTGCTCGATTGGATTCATGTCTGGAGAACACGCTGGCCATTCCATTCGAATAATTCCTTCCTCGAAAAGGAAATCCTCCACCAGGTTTGCACGATGTGGCCTGCAGTTATCGTCCATTAAAATGAAGTTATCTCCGATTGCTGCAGCGTAAGGGACTACAATAGGTCTGAGGATCTCATCCCTATATCGGCGATCAGTCAGAGCTCCATCTCGAATGATGTAGAGGTCGGTGCGCCCGTCAATGGAGATGCCACCATACACCAACACTCCTCCACCGCCAAATCTGAAACTTTCGTGCACGAACGCAGGATTATTCCTACTGCCACGGTCCCTCCAGATGAAAATACGCCTATTATCCGGATGCACAGAAAAACGGGACTCGTCAGAAAACAGAATATTGATCCATTCATTTCTCCTCCAGTTGACATGCTCGGTTGCCCACTCCCTGCGGTCGCGACGATGCCTTGGTGTTAATCTAACACATACCATCGGTCGGCGAGTATACAGACCTACAGCATGGAGCCGGTTTCGGACAGTCTGAGTTGAAATCATGGTGCCTGTAGCCGAGCGAAGGTGTTGTTGGAGAAGAGTAGCGTTCATGGTTCGGTGTCTCCGAGCTGTTAACGCTAAATACCGATCTTCATTGGGCGTTGTTGTCCATCTACGACCTTGCCCTGGTCATCGGCCTGCACATCCACTCTCCAAAAAACGGTTCCAGATCCTGGAAATGACACTTTGTGACACTCCAATGGCTTGCGCTACTTCGGCTTGAGTTTGGCCCCCTTCTAACCTACCAACAATTCTCAAAGCTTCTGAATCTGTCAAATGACTTCGCTGAGACATCGTACTCATCGAAACAAAGCAATCACTGAATGCCGATCATCCTTGTCTTCATTCTCTTTTATCCAGTTGAAAGCCAAATTTCATTCGCTGCCGCTGAAGCGACGTTTTTGACGTCGAACTCAAAATTTGCATACTCCACAGTTTGAAAACCAGAAAAATTTGCATTTGTGATTCTCTTCTTCTATTTTCGGCAAAAAAAATTTCGTTTATATCTTTATTTTATATAAAACTTCAAATATCCTTTAATTGTTTTGAGCAGTGTATTTAATTAAGAAATAATTTTCTTACTTATCTTTATCATGAACAAAGTACTGGTGAGTAGATTTTTGCTTTCAAGATTTGTTCACAGAAAAAACAAAATAATAATCAAAACATAAAAAACTCAATTTTACACAAAATAAATAAAGTGATTGAATAATTAACCCTTAACTTGAAACATGTCGTCTGTCAGATGGTTGCGTCAACATATCTACCATTTGCACAAAAATGAACGCATCCCCAATCTTACCACACAATCTAATCTTTATGCTGCTGGTCATCTGCCTCCCTCACCCATTTGAGACGCCTGTGCATTTTTAGTTGTTGAAAGAAAAAATTATTTTATTTTCAACGCAGTCTGTGAGACGGCATGTTTCCGTTTATTTAATTTTTTGCTCTGGGGTATTGATATGGAGAAGTCGTCAAATGGGTACGATACAGTGATAAAAAAGATTGATGAAATTGTTTTGAGATTGTTTTATGAAGTAGTAAGTGACATAAGCGATGTTGAAAGTATTTCATATGATGAATATATAAATTCTGAACACGAAATTGACTCAACAGTGTCAAAAATGCATAAAAAATGCAGATATTTAGAGCATGCTGCAATATTTACTATTAAATGTTTTGTTAAATTTACTGCTTAATATATTTTTTTTTTCTAATTCATATCGTACCGAAATATATAAAAATATTAGCATTTATTTAATTATTATGACGAAAATTTTATATTTTGAACAATAATGTGTAAGTTTAAAATATTTTCTGTCTCCGGCATTCAAAACTTATTTTTATGCTGTCATATTAAAAAATTGGTCCTGTTAATGCATTACTATTGAGTATTAAGTTTTTAACTTCACTATCTGGTAAATTATTAAGAGTTATTTTCCTTTTAAAATTTTATAGAAATTTTTTTAATTTAGCAGTCTCACAGACGGCACGTTTCCGTTTGTGCACGGGATTTTAATGTTTCCGGTTAAGGGTTAATACGTTTTTTTCTTAAAATAAATGACTATGCCATAATAAATGAATAGTGAAAATTAGATGTTACACGCAACGGAATAGAAAATGTTTACCCCTGTTCATTAAAAAATACACATAAATCCTGTTTTCATTAAATATATTTCTCAAATATGTTACATTATGCAAAATACTTAAAGTATTTAAAAGTAATATTAAATAAAGTTCAATTGTTATGTATCGTAAAGTAATGTTTTTCTTAGAAGGATCCATAAAAAATGCAATGTATAGATAGTGCTTTTTGCAAGTGGAAAAGATAATATTGGAGCAGGTTACGCAATGCTGGAGGTGATTTCCTTTTCATTGAAATAAAAATATTATTGTGTTTTACGATAAATAACTTAGTTCAGTATGGACCTATACCGGCCAAGAGGTGAGTTATACCTTTGTCCTTTTTTATAATATATATATATATATATATATATATATATATATATATATATATATATATAACACTTCTTAATACATCCACGTGATTACTGTTAGAATGTAATTTTAATTTCTATATATAACATGAATTCTTAATTTACAGAATAAAACGTTTATCTGCAAACATCATTTAAGAAATCATCCATTGTGATAAAAATCCCTCTACCATTCAATAAAAACAAATAATCTATGCACAAAAAAAAAAAAAAAGTATAATTACACAAGTTGCATCATTACAGGTCGGAATAGAAACAAATATACTATTAAATGACAGAAAAATATCCACAGGACTGCAGGGACACAAATCAAAGTCCCCTGCGAATAACCTACACACGCCATAAAAATAAACAGATGGAAAACAGTAGATATACATATATCGCAGTAACGGGATGTGAATATACTTAAATTCGTCTTAAAGACAAATAAATGAATGATTTCACAGAGGTACTAAGAATACATACTGATAACTACAACACTTTATTTCTCTTTAACTGTTGAAAATCTTTATGAACAATGTACAAAATATTTTAGAAACTTGACAAAAAAGATCTAAATTATCTACTTAACATATTTCTAAAAATAATGTCTCCATTCAAACAGTAAATAATTTTCACTGATATGCAAATAAATTAAGATTACGAAAATAATATCTAAAAGAAAATAAATACATATTAATCTTAAAGATATTTAAGTACCTTACGGCATTGCCATTTGAATAGAGGAAGGCAAATTTATTTATTTTTTTTCAATTTATACTTTTTACGTTCATTTGAAATAGTTAAGGATGTTGGGACAAACAATAAATGTTACTGGGCTAATTAAAGTTCCAATTTTTCATTTACGTCGCCTGTTTAACAAAGTAGCTTCTACTATTTTTATTAATATCAGTACTCATTACTTGTATCAGAGAAAAAAAAAAAAAAAAAAAAAAGATGAGTTTTGTTGTAAATCGTTAGATGTTCAAAAAACATAATTCAAATACTGACAGCCAATCTTGTAAACATTTCGGCAGAAATAAAATTATGTTTTCCTTCTTTCGTTTCTCTAATTCAACCTGTCATATAAACATTCAGACTAAAAAAATGTTGTTCATAATATACATTGTCACTTAATTTAAACAGCATATTGCCTGATATTTCGATTTTTTTTTTAAATATTTCTATAATAAAAGATAAGACATAAATATATGTTTTTTATTTATATTTTTATTCAAAATTATGAATATTTTCCCTATTTTAAGAGACATTTTTCATTCGAGAAAATGAAAAATTAGAAGAATGACATCATACAATAAAAATTTATTGAAGAACTACATTTTCATTCTAGTACACAAGGAAGAGCTAATATATACTTTTTGGCCTCAGATAAGTTAGATAAACTTTATAAAACATTGTTCATGTATTGAAAAGAGCGATATCTCTCTATTATAAAAAAAAAGTAACTACCACTGTCACCGCCGCCGCCGGTTTTGAATTTTTTGCGACCGGAGGTCTTTCTTCGTTAATATTAAGAAAAATAATACACACAAAAATATGAAAATTGGTAGTATTATACAGAAATGTTTGATAAACACGCTGATGCCGACCGTTTTCAAATCGAAGAATTATTTTAAGAAATATTTAATGCTAAAGTTGGACAAAATCGTTCCACTAAAAAAGTTTTATAGGAGCAAAAACTATTCATGAGAATTTAATCATTTTTAGATCATTTTATACGTTTGAAGTTCCCGGTGTGCAGATTGTATTTCTTTTTTTAATTTGGCTAATTTTTTGAGGTTTTATTTCTATTTTAAATTCAAATTTTCAGCATTTCTAGAGATATTTTTTACAGATTTTAGAAAGTGATATTAATTTAAACTGTTGCCAACTGTATAAATAGCGGAAACAATAATGTTTGTTTAAAATATATATATACATATATATATATATTTATCCGTGTAATAAATTAAAAATTTACTTACACGTGACTATTATAAACAGAAAAAAACATTTGGAATTAGAATTAAATAATTATGTACAAAAAGCAGGAACTTATTAAAAATTACAATTACACGCGAATTTTAAGAGAGAAAGGAATTTGTAAAATAATAACTTTATTAACATGCGTTAGAAGTCTTAAATAGGAGAAATTACGTCATATTTACGTCACATTACAGTTATTACATAAAATGAACACAAAATAATATTGCAAAACGGTTTAAATTTAGACATTTATTTGATATTTTGAGAGGATAATTTTCAACTATTTTTCTTGGGAAAGCGCAAATAATATTTCGTTTCTAACACAAGTATTTTCACGTGAATATATTAAAAAGAGAAAGAATAGTTTGGACAAAATTACGTCAGATTAAAAACGATTAATTTAAAATGTCTCATTTAAAAGAACTTTCTTTTCGCTTTGTTAAAAAATACCGGGAGACAAAGATTCTGTTTACTTAATTCCTTTTATATTAGCTATATTTATATTTTGAAATGTTGTTACACGTGTCTACGTCATCAAGTTATTTTTATTTCGACGTTTAATTTGTATTTTTATTAATGTTGTACTAATTTATTTGTTCTTTCGTTATTTAAAATAAAAAAATTGTCAATTTGTATAATTTGGCGAAATTAGTCGACGGGATAATCAAGTAGTACCGCAGCGGATTTGGCGTTAAAATTTCCCCAATCAAAGAGAAATGAATAGAAATCCGTTTATAGGGAGATCGCCACTGTTTTTTAAATTATAATTCAATCTTTCGAAATCTTTTTAAAGCCGATCACATTAGCGTGCATTTAGAGTCTGCGGTGTCTGGACGGGGGTTGGCGAGCGTAGCTCGTAGGGGGCCGAGCCCCCTAGTGTTGTAAAAAGAGGTTTTTTCATGTTAAAGACATATGTTATAGTTCGTAATAATATTCATTCAAGATTATTTGTTTCTTAATATAATTACATATCCTTTATGTGCTTTTAAAAATAAATAAAAAAGCGTTAAATATTTTATATTTATTACACAAATAACACTTTTAATAAAATCTACTTGCTTTTTTCTGTTCTATGTATAAGCAAACAAATAAAATTCGTTTATTAATAATCACAATATTTTACAAAATCATACATAATAATGCTAAATATGTCTTATTAAATTATATATATATATATATATATATATATATATATATAAACACATATATATATGAAACGATGGAAGCTAAGTCGATTTTAAAATTTAAAATCCACCTTTTGCCCCTTTTAAAATATGAAATCTCTGTTATAAAAAATGGAAATTTCAATTTAGAAATTAAAATTAAAACTTTTTAAATGCGTTAGTAATTGTGTCTCAATGGACTTTACCCAGGAATGGCCAAAGCCACGCCTCTGTAGGTATATAGCCTTCAAAAATGTCTGTTTATTGGACGAAGGGGAAGCAGCATTAAAAAATTCTGCACGCTTATTGGTGTTTTCCTTTTATATACCTGCTTTGACGTCACATGGGTAAAGTCCATTGATTTGAAGCTGGCGTAGCCCCTGTTAAATTAGTTTTTCCGTTTCGCATCTTATAACTTTAAAAGATCGTTTTCTTCCATTTCATAAGGATACTTTTGCTGAGGTAAGTGCAATATTAATTTCTTTCTGCATCCAGTCGGCCGAATGTGAGACAACGCCTTGTCCCGGGCAATCGTCATTCAGTTAGCGACCAATCAAATTTTTATTACGCTTCTTTTGACTTCGACGACCTCTAGCAGAAATAATGCAAAATACCTCATACTTATACCGCTGCAAGGGTCGCAGGAGAGGGCTTTTTACCATCTAAATAATGCCTTAAGTTCACGCCACTCTGCTCTCCAGGGATCGTTTTGCGATACAACTCCCGATGTTCAGAAAGGATTAAAGTAGCAGCTCTCATGCCAAAGGGGCCTGATTTCTCAAAAGGATGTATTTAAAGACCAATAAATCAGGTCCCCGAAAAAACTGCGTATTCCTTTAAACGGCCTCGCACTTTATCTCAGACTTTTATTAGCTCCCGGATCAACACTCACACTGCAACTACAGAAATGTGCTAGAAGTTCAGAGGGACCGATCCACCGTCCCGGAACAGAGCGAGACCGCGACAGAAGACCAACAACGGGAGCCGCTTATCCTTACACACATATATATATATATATATATATATATACAGGGTGTATCTGAAATGTTCAACAAACTGCAATGCATACTGCTAGCGCGTATAATGGAATCTTCTATCACTTTTTTGTGATGCTATCACATTTCATATAAAATAAGGTACATATTGTTACATTGTTATTGCAATTTTTTTTTTTTTCTCAAAATTATTACAGACAAGCCGACTTCAGTAAGGGTGAAACATCCTGTATTTGTGACTCTATAAGCGGTTTGCGAACCCATGTTCCATTGCGTTTATTGTTCATCTCGATGAGTGCTATCATCCCCCTAAGTTTCTTGAAGCAGTTAAAATATACCCTGTATATGTACATACCGTATTTACGTGCACTTTGTTTCCAAAAATTTAGGGGAAAAGCCCTAGGTATGCGTTATACACGAAATAAATGGTTACTGCTGGATGTAATCACATGATATACATATGAATCAAGAAATGTATTCAAAGAAGAAATTAAAACTTGAAACATCTTATTTAATAAAAGTATTGCTCCGTGTATGATTCACCCCTTGCACATTTTTTTTTATATACAACAGCGCTAGTAACATTATTTAAACGCTAATTAACAATTATTTTTGCCGCTACTTCTGTTGTCCTCGTAGTCAATGGCACAGTCAATAACCTGAAAAATCATACCGTCTTCACTTTCATAAATTTGATTAGAAATCGCAATCACTTTGAAGTTCACCATTATCATCTCGAATGTGATGAAATTCCAAGTTTCACATATCCACTCATAGACAGTTGGGAGTGATGAAGCTTCATTCTACCTCTTGGAGTGAAGTTGTGATCGTTTATTGTCCTCCACCGATTGTAGGCATGACGAAATGCAACCGTAAATAGTCGGTTGATGACATCTAAGGGCTTTAGCACTTTCGTTATCCGACCTGGTATCACAATCAATTCACTTGATTGACTAATTTTCGTTTTTACTCCAGTCATCGTGTGTCAAAGGAAGCTGTTCAGAACCGGCAACAATGGCTGACGTAAACCACCTAGCTGTCATGCTCTCAAAATTATGCAGACTGTAAAAGTTTCTTTTGGGACAGTTTTACGTTTAAAAATCATATATGGTGTCAACTTACGGCAGTCAGCGGTAATGCCCATAATAACAGTATATCGTTGGTTGTCTGCTCATGTTGAGCGCAGTTGAACACTTATTTTTCAAACGGGATGAATGGTTGTGGCTTCCGGAATATCAAACCGCAATGGAGATTGATCTGCTTTGCCGATTTGTGACATCTGATATCCCTTTTGTTTGTGAATATCCCGAACCTGGCAAATCCGTCACATGCGTAAAAAATTACGGCTCCACTTGCGGATATTTACTCAATTTTTCCCGAAAAGTATGCTTTTTTCAGGTTTTTTTCTATATTCCGCCACTCTCGCACACTTGACTCACGAACGTCGACCTTATAACTTGAAGCACGGTTACCATTTCCTTTTCCATAATGAACAAGTTGCAATTTAATGTCGCAGTACAACTACGTCGATTTTCCATCTTACTCGCATGTTGTCAAAGGACGCACTCAAGTATTTCGTTAAGCGAGTGCCATCACCACAGCATGATACGTCTCTCACTTCTACCCATATAACTCCCTCTCTTCCCGAAATCTAAAAATAGATTTTTGATTACTTCCCTGGCCTGACGTAACATTTGTTTCGACTTTCTTTACTGAAATTCATTTCGTCCTTCATTCACTTGTATGTCAAATTTATAGTGAGCGTTATATACCATATAAAATATTCGCAATTTTTTCATGTAAAGTACGGTGTGCGCATTACGCATGAGTACGGTATAATCTTCATTTTATGAAGCAAACGCATGCTCTTTTTGACATTGCATTAAAAATCTTTTTTTCATTGTTGCATTATGTCTCATAAAATGTGTTGCTATACAATTTTAATATTAAGAACATTTCCTTAAGAATAATATATTTGTTCATATGGATATTTTGTCAACCTTGTATACTTATATAATTCCTATATATTTGTATATATGCCTGCAGTATGTACACGCATAAATGCGTTTCTATTTTATTTAGTTGTAGATAAACTTGCAGAAACTTTTTTTATATACTAGAATATGTTTTAAAATTATTTCAAATGTATTCAAAAATTTTTAAAGAAAATAATAGAAAAATATGTTTATAAATAAAATTATTATAAAACAATTTGGATAAACGTTATGTCCCATTTCACATTTTGTTTAAAATGATTTCTGTTTTATCAAATAAAAGATAGATAGTCTGCACTGGATAAATTTAAATACTGGTAATTTATTTTGTCAAAACTAAACATAAAATAAAAATAATATTGTAATACTTCAAAACACGCAGAACAAGTATATCGGAGAATCATATCCAAATAATATTTCAATAAAACCCCATTTTCGTGCGTATCCAATGAGTGGGGAAGAAAGATCGAGTATGTGGAGCTCTTATATTACATATTTGTCTTATAACCGAAAAATGTTCTTTTAAAAATGGAATTATGTTTCAACCAGGATTTTTGAGGTATGTCATAATAAAGTAATTTAACTAAAAACTGCATATAAATGAGAAACATACGTTATCAAAAGTCGTTTTTATAAGAAAAAACAAATTATATTTGTTTCATAAATAATAACGATGGTTTACATAAATTTACTTTTAAGATTGAGTATTCATTTGTTTATTTATTAAATGTCCCATCATTAAAAATCTTAAAAAAAAATATTTTATTTCATTTAATAATTTTATAGGGAGATGATTGTGATTCTTCAGTAGCGAACACTATAGTTGTAAATAAAACTCTACGCTTTATTTATTTTCTTGAATATACATTGTTAAATATCGTGTGGAATTTTCTTTTCCTCATAATTTTCCAATCTTAACTTTTAAATAATTAATCTATTAAAAATCCCGTAATATATTTA
Source organism: Maratus speciosus (assembly GCA_963932465.1). Lineage (NCBI taxonomy): Eukaryota > Metazoa > Arthropoda > Arachnida > Araneae > Salticidae > Maratus > Maratus speciosus. Next base: position 292,692,699 of record OZ010795.1, on the reverse strand, counting down.
GGCATAAATGAAGACTTTGCTTGACAATGCATTATATTTTCTTTATTAGTAACATAAGTTGGTGAAACTCATGTACCATTGAGACAAGGCGCAACTTATAGCCTTATTAACCAAAGTTAGTGAACAGATAAAATGCCTCTACAAAATTCGTAATACATATGATTATGCAAAAAATTAAATTTAGATTTTTACCTTCACGTCAAAAGCTGTATAAATCTACAAATATAGTCCTAGGAATCGAAGCCATTACTTTCTGATGCAAAGCAGACGACAATGACAACCGGTCAAAGTTCCCAGAAAAAATTCTACGATAAAGAATAAAGCAAATTTCGCACCGACAAATATGCAGTCATGAACATACAATGTTGTACTTTCTCAAAAAGAAATTCACAAGCTTTTGGGGGATTTAAAAAAGTTTTTTCATTCTTTAACATATAATTATTTTGTATTATAGAGAACATTTAATAATAAAAATTCCTTGACGTTCGATAAATGATCTGAAAAGTGGCATTTAAAAACTTATTCTGGTGTAAAATGACTAAATAGACAAATTTAAGACAAATTTTATCTTTATATATTCTTTGGGCTATACAGCTATAATATGCATAGGGTTTCGAAGCTAGGTGAGAGTGTCAGCAAAAGAGGTTGGTGTGAAAGTTGGATTATTTCTCTTTACATATATACATTTACAAAAGTTTATTTTTTATTGCATGATTAAGAAAAAAAATACAAGCTGATTACTGTATACAATAACATTTGATACAAATTAAATTCTTCGGAATAATTAAACCATTTATCTATTATAAAAAAAAATCATACTTGGAAAAGTTTTTAACGCGATTATGAACTGCAAAATTAGAAATAATTTATGTTGAGTAGCGGAGATGCTTTTATAAAAATAGAAAGAGTTTTATCCTCAACAAACCCTTTGTATTTTTTTTTCTCTTAAATATTGAACATTTCTTTTTAAAATATCAAAACTTAATTTTGCGATTTTAAAAAGTTAGAATTCCGTTTTTTTGTTTCAAATTACACGCTTCTTTTAAAAGCTAAAATTTTAAATAAAAAACTGAAGAGGCAGAAAACATTGAATAATGGTGTTTGAAAATGTTATGTTTGAAGCAATTAAAGTTTTACATCATGAAAAAATTTACTGCATAAAAAGTATTTTTAAGAGATTTTGAATTTAAAAAAGTGGCTACTAAACAATTCCAAATGTCACTTGAAACTAATTTTGAATGAAATTATATATATTTTTTCCCTTTAAAAATATTTCTTTTATTAGTATATTTTTTTTAAATAAATTCTTTTTTTAATTTACTTCACAAAATTATTGCGTTGGGCTATTGATGAATTGCTGTGTTATTTATGTTCAAAAATACTTCTGTAATTTTAAAAATAATACTGTATTATACAAAATAGTGATTTGCATATCAGCTTGTGTTTTAAGAAATAATAGAAAAAAATTAATATCTCATTTTAATGTCGAAATATTAAGAAATAAAGTGATTATTTCATTTATCTATTAGTATATATCTTTATATCTGAACGACAGGTAAAGATTCGAGTTGTTCCAGAAAAAGAAATAAACTTAGAAAAAATGATAATTTGCGATTTAGATGCACACACATTTTGCAGTTATATTTCCCATTAACTGAAAGTATTTCGCATTTTAATGTTGAACTATTAAGAAATAAAGTCATTGTTTCATAGATAGTTCTCTTTTTATTTTAAGAATAGCCAGGTAGCTAAACATTTAAACAAAAAAAAAAAAAAAAAAAAAGAGTAAGTGTGATCATAGATCGCACAAAGGGTTTCGTTTAATATTCCTTTCAAAACGTCCAGTACTTTTTATCGCTATCGAACACCTTCTAAATTTTTGCAAACCCTTCCTAAACTATCGTAAAGCTTTCGGCTAACAGATTCGCCTTGTTATATTTCCTAATTTTGTTCGTGCCTCCCCCCGAAATGCTACGATATATCATATGACGGGTACCTTCCAAATTTCGAAAAGTGCCCCCCTTGGGAGGGGCGAAGTGGGGTAATGGTCACCATGATTTTTGACATGGCCTGATGTTTAAAATTCTCGTTATGTTTTATAAACTATATTAAAGTTTCAAACATATCGGTTGTATATTTCCTAATTTTGTTTGCGCCCCTCCCTCACACCCCCCTCGAAATGCGACACGTCATTCTTCTTTAAATTATTTCTTCATGTGTTATAAACTATCTTAAAGTTTCAAAGAGATTGCCTTGTTAGATTTGCTATTTTAAATAAAATCGCAGTCTGTTAGTTCCACATTCCACCACGAGGAAGCGCACTCTATTCTTAACAAAACTGTATCTGAACGTAACTCCGTTAAACAACCTATCAGGAGATATGCTAGTCGAGTGGATGGCGGTCTTAACCAAGAATTTAAGATATTTGCTTAAATTACTATTCGAAAATAGCGGTAAGAACGCTTATAATTTTTTTCATATTGAGTAAGTAATAATTTTCTCATCACGCAATCAAAAAACCGCACGCAAAACAGTACAAAGCGCCATGTTATACTGCCTAATTTTGTTTGCGCCCCTCCCCCTTCCCCCACCTCAAACCGGAATGTGACGCGCCATTATTTTTTATAATATTTTACTATTTGCTATAAATAATCTTAAAGTTTCAAACAGATCGCTTTGTTGGAATTCCTACTTTAAATGTAAACGCGGTCTGTTAGTCCCACATTCCACAACCAGGGAGCGCACTGTATTCTTAACAAAAGTGAATCATAACGAAACTCCTTTACACAACCTAGCAGTAGATACATGGTTCGGGAGGGGGGGGGTGTGGCGGTCTTAACCAAGAATTTTATATATTTGATGAAATCACTATTCGAAAATAGTGGCATCAATACTTCTGACAGTTTTATCTGGCATAAGTAACATTTATGCTGTATTTTTTTTTAAAATCGTGCACCGTTCAGAAGAATAATGCAATGAAACATCAAGTGACTGCCTTTTAAAGTAAGTATATAATAGAAATAATCAATTCGTGAAATTAGCGTCACTTCCCCCCTACCCGAAATTTCATGCGCCATTTTTATAAACTTTTTCTTATGTGTTATAAACTATCTTAAATTTTTAAACAGATCGCCTTGTTATATTTCCTAATTTTAACAAAATCGCGTTATGTTATTTCCACATTCTACCGCCAGGGAGCGCACTCTATTCTTAACAAAACTATATCGGAAGGAAACTCCCTTAAACAACCTATCATTAGATATGTTACTCGAGGTGGTGGCGATCTTAATAAGAAATTAAGATATTTGCTAAAATTACTATTCGGAAATAGTATCAACTAAACTTTATACAATTTTAAATTAAATAAGTAGCATATATCGCAAGACTCCTTCAAAAAAGGCACCTAAAGCATTCAAAAACGTTAACTTTTTAAATAGAAATCTAGCCCCATCCCCGAAATTTCACGCGTCCTTATTTTTTACACTTTATCTTATGTGTTATAAAATATCTTAAAGTTTCAAACAGATGGACTTGTTAGATTTCCTAATTTTAACAAAATCGCGTTATGTTAGTTCTACATTCCACCACCAGGGAGCGCATTCTATTCTTAACAAAAGCATATCTCAACGAAACTCCTTCACGCAATATTTCCGTAGATACATGGGTTGGGATAGTGGCGGTCTCTTAACCAATAATATGAGATATTTCCTGAAATTACTATTCGAAAATAGTGGTATGAATAATTATAAACTTTCTGATGATAAATGAGTTATTCTTATCTATCGCTTTGAACTGGGTATGTATGAAATCTGCGAGATATTTCCCGTCCGAATGTCAAAAAATTTTATCAAAAATTTAATATTTAAAAAGTTAAAATTTCGTATTAACATGTCCCACTATAATAAAACCGCAGAAGTCACCATGTCTGACACCTGCTTCTCGGGAAAATGAAATCTCATTTCATTGTCTTTCCAAATAAAGAAATAAAATTTTTATCGATCGATTTTTAGTGGATATCTTCACTTATACACATCGCACAATCATGAACTTTATACTAAATGAAAGTAATTTTTTTCCGCGTCTGTCTATACCTATTACAAATTTCTCGGACCAATACTTTGTGAGATACGATTTCGCTTTAAAATGTTCACTTCATTTATTGCTTAATTTGCGCTCTGGTAAAACTCATTTTCTGGTAACCCTAAGGAGAATTGAAAATAAAACTCTGATGATTTGGAGAAAGGGCGTTTGTACGTGCGTTAAAAATGTTGATTGGTTAATTTTAGAAGTTAATTAGACCGTAATTCGGTTAATTACCGACTTTTTCAAAATTTTAGGATTTGTCGTTTGATGTGAGGTGTTCAGCGATAAGTAACCAAAATTTCAAGTCTCCAACATGTATAGTTTCTGAGGACGGGCTCTGTGACAGACGGACAGACGGGCAGAGAAACAGACAAATGAGTGAGACAAATAGGGTTTGGTCAGATGAACGAAACCCTAAAAAGTATGTTCTGAATATGGCACTACAGCAATAACAGAATTTACGTTACACGATTTGCTTGAAGAATTTCGTATCGGATAATCCGTGATGTAATTTGTACTAGTTTTTACTCCGTATGCCATAGAAATTATTTTTATTTATCAATTAGTAGACATCGTTATATCTGAACGACGCGTAAAGATTCTAGTTGTTCCAGAAAAGGAAACAAACTTAGAAAAAATGATAATTTATGATTTAGATGTACACACATATTGCAGTTATAGTTCGCATTATGACCAAAACAAAAGCGTGTTTTGGGGTCCACTTTATGACACATTAACAATTTTTTTTAGCTTCAAATGCTCCAAAAATATTGATGGTAAATTTGATTGCTTAAAATTGCATTTTTTTTTAATTAATATCTTTGAGAAAAAAAATTGTCAAAGTTTGACTTTTGGCCATTTTTTTCGTTAAATTTTTACACAACCGTCAATGTAAAAATTTTCTACGGTACTTTTTGCAACTTCCATAAACACATCAAAGTGTTTGTCATGCACTCATTTTTAAAATTTTCATTTAACCTTTTATATTTTGTTTCATCTTTAATTTCACTTATATTATCACATTTTTATATCCCTTTTATTTGGATAATTAGATCACAAACTAGAACACAGATGGCAGCACTACCATTTTCACGGCGTCGACATTTAAAATGTAACTGAAGTAGTTTTCTTTTAAGTTAAATCGTAACTTTTAAAACTTAAAAATGTATAATAACGTGAAAACAATTACTTATTCACTTATTTTTGCATAAATATATAGTATTATTCCTTTTGATTTTATTAATTACAATTTAAATGTAGGTTTTAATTAACCAATTACCTTTCACATGCAAAACGAATGTCCAATCAATCTTTAGATATAGGTTTGCCATTCTTACCATTATCTCTTGCGTAGAGTTTTGGCCAAATGTTTTTTAATGTGCCAATGCTTTTCAAAAAATTATTATATTCTGTCTGCGAAGCAATTTAATTTAGAATAATTAGGATTGCAGATAGATTTTTCTTTTTTTAATTTATTTTCTTTTAGAAAAAGTACTTCTATGCAAGGGTGTAGCTTGAGGGGTTCCGGTGGGGTATATACCATACTAACTCCCACCGTGGTCAAAATTTAATTGGCTTTGAGGACATTATTTCAACCCTCTAAGTGTTTGGGGCGTAATATTCCGTTCACTAATCTCCAGGTTTCACAGCGATACAAGCAATATTTAAGGTAATGTAATTCTATACATTTAAGGAATTTTAAATACATTGAAGAATGATTAACACTCTCAAGGATTATATTCATATTTGTATTTGACTTTTTTTTTATAATGTTGAAAGAATCACATTTTCTTAGCATTTAAAACAAAATGAAGAGAAAACAACATTACAATTTTACCCTTTTGCAAGACGCTCGGAGGGTTTTAACTTGTATGTCCTGCATCTGATCAGGTAATCCGATTTTCCCCGTACACGGCCCAGGTCGGGTTAAATCGGGTACGGTTTAGATAAAAAATGAGGTTACTTTTTAAAAAAAGCCCGGCCCTCGGGAAAGCTTGCCGTTGATTTTTTTCTTTGCATGTTGGGTTCGGGTTGGCTACAATATTATCGGTTTAATGTTGAATTTGGATTTTTATGCGCCGATTTGGTTTAACGTGAATTTTCCAAAAAAAAAAAAATGTCCAGAATATTAATTGAGATTACACTTCTGAGTCGAGTCATGTAATCCGACTTTATTTGTACCCGACACAAGCTGCGGCTCAATTTGGACCTAACTTTTTTGTTTGCAGTTGATTCTAATTGTTTCGTGTTCGCATCGGTTTTGAGTAGAATTTTCATAGTTACGTGCATTATCTAAATTTTACAGAAAAAGTCTAAACTATTGTTTCAGACGAAAAATTATATGTTTAGATAGGAATGAATCCTCACATGCTTTTTCTCTACATAAAAGATATAACTGGTATCTGTGATTTGATAGTAGAATATTTTATCACAATTGTATTAAATTTTACACCTTTTTGGGGACGAGTCGGGTTCGAGTTGGAGTGTTTTGGGCTTGAGTAAAAAAAATAATAATAAAAAAAAATAAAAAATAAAATAAAGTTATCGTGTTTTGGGACAACGGACATTTATCTAGTCTGTTTCTGATTGGCGTCGGGCAGATCTAATCATTGTAGGAAACTAATAATGTTTATTTTTCTAAATAAAACATAACATTGATAATTCGAGATATCATTACAGATTATTTTTTCCATATAATTTCCGTACATTAAATTTTGACTTAATTTTCACTGATTGAGTTCTGAGGTTTTCAAAAATTTTGAGTTCTGTCGTCTTGCGGGTCAACATTATATTTGTTAGTGGGCTCGAGTTACATCTTGTTTATAAATAGAATTAGTGGGGGAGGGGGATATTATTTATTATTAGGTCAGGGTTATAGTTTGCTGTTATTTTTTAACTGCATGATTTTATGATGTTACATTCACTAAAAAATTTAAAGAATTTTAAATTTAATCAATTTTTGGTCATTTCATGCGTTTTTGGTAATTATTTTTTAACTGATTCTTTTCGGATACCTATGACTAGTCTCCTGCATCGGGTCAGGTTACCCCCTTTTACCCGCAGTTTGAGTCGCCTTAATTTCCACTTTTTTACAGAAGGTCGGGTTCGGGTTGATAATATTTTTCATATTTAGAAAGACGAGAAAATTATTCTTAAAGAAAGAATAATCCTATGATCGCATTTCTCATATACTCATACTTTATATCTCATACTGTAAACTGAATACACACGTATACTCATACATATTCAAATACTTATTTATATTCATCTGAAACATAGTTACGTTCAAACTTTTTGTTAAAATCCCTACTACCCGAGTAGCAAAAATGCTAAGTGCGACCAGTAAGAAATTTTCGAGGGTGAAAAAGAAAATTAGCATCATCTCGACCCGAAAAAAAGAAAATTTCGGACAAACCAACCCGATGCGGGGCCCTATTTAACGTGTGTAGAATATATACAGTAGTACGTGCAATATTTTGTATGTTATATTGCCACTAATTAATGGAAATATGGATACAAAGCCTTATATTTTTGCTTCCTTTTGGGAACAACGGATTTCGAGCTTATTCTATTAACGATAATTTTCAGACTTTTTAGGCTATGTTTCTGAGACTTTCAAAAAAGTTGCTCGATACACTTAGCTAATACATTATGCGCATTATTCAGTTTATCTTGGGATTTCGTGGTTAGATATTTGCAGAACGTGGCGCCAATTCTTCATTTTCGCGTTACTATATCGTAATCAAGTTTCGAAATGTAATTTTAATAAGTTGCATATCTCGAAAAGTATATTGCAAAAATTACAGTCTGTCTCGTAGTATCTTTGATCAATATGAGCAGAATGAGGCGCCAATTCTTATTTAAGTGAAAATATAGTTTCTTGTACAGTTGTTTTCCGCTATATTTTAAATACATGTGACAAAGCAGTCGTTTGTTATTATTGTTATTTTAGTAGATATCTTATTATTATAGATTTGTGATTTTATAGCAGCAGTCGTTTTGATATAATTATGCGATTTTATAAAAAAAATTCTTGTTTTTTGTTATCTTTTTTACTGTGATGAACACATGAGCGCATGGTGTTCATCAAAACTAAAATTAATCACTAGATGCAGCAACTTCATCGTGCAGCAGTTTCAAAAACGCCCTAAATTCGCGAAATCCGCGACCATAAACGAACGAAATCTGTTAACGCCGCAATCAGTAACGAACGCATAGCGCTCATGAAGACCGAACAAAAACATCACTGGATGCAGCAAGCTTGTGCAGCAGTCTCTAAAACGCTGTAATTCGCGAAAGCCAAGATCACGAACGAACGAGATTCGTTAACGTCGCAATCAGTAAAAAAAGTATGAGCTAATAGCACTCATGAAAACCAATAAAAAAACATCACCGGGTGCAACAACCTCGTCGTGCAGCAGTCTCTAAAACGCAGTAATTCGCGAAAGCCGCAATCACAAACGAACAAAATTCGTTAACGCCGTAAACAGTAACGAACGTATGAGCTAATAGCGCTCATGAAAACCGAAAAAAAATCACTGGGTGAAGCAACCTCGTCGTGCAGCAGTCTCTAAAACGCAGTAATTCTCGAAAGACACGATCAAGAACGAAGAAAATTCGTTAACGCCGCAATCTGTAACAACGTATGAATCCATAGTGTTCATGAAAACCGAAAAAAACATCACTGGGTGCAGAAACCTCGTCGTGCAGCAGTCTCTAAGATGCAATAATTCGCGAAAGCAGCAATCACAAACGAACGAAATTCGTTGACGCCGTAAGCATTAACGAACGTATGAGCTAATAGCGCTCATGAAAACAGAAAAAAAACATCACTGGGTGCAGCAACCTCGCCATGCAGCAGTCTCTAAAACGCAGTAATTCGCAAAACCACGATCGAGAAGGAACGAAATTCGTTAACGCCGCAATCCGTAACGAACGTGTGAACCCATCGCGTTCATGAAAACCGAAAAAAAAATCACTGGGTGCAGCAATCTCGTCGTGCAGCAGTCTCTAAAACGCAGTAATTCGCGAAAGCCGCAATCACAAAGGAGCGAAATTCGTTAACGCCGTAATCATTAACGAACATATGAGCTAATAGCGCTCATGAAAACAGAAAAAAAATCACTGGGTGCACAACCTCGTCGTGCAGCAGTCTCTAAAACGCAGTAATTTGCGAAAGTCACGATCACGAACGAACGAAATTCGTTAACGTCGAGATCAGTAACGAACGTATGAACGCATAGCGCTCGTCAAAACCGAAAACAAAATCACTGGATGCAGCAACCTCGTCGTGTAGCAGTCTCGAAAAGGCACTAAATTCGCGAAAGCCGCAATCACAAAAAAACGAAATTCATTAACGCCGCGATCAGTTACGAACGATTGAGCGCATAGCGCTCCTGAAAACAAAAAACAATATCACTGGATGCAGCAACCTCGTTGAGCAGTGGTCTCTAAAACGCAGAAATTCACGAAAGCCACGATCACGAACGAACGACATTCGTTAACGCCGCAACCATTAACGAATGTATGAGCACATAGCGCAATCAGAAACGAACAAAATTCGTTAACGCCGCAATCAGGAAAAAACGTATGAGAGCATAGCACTCTTGAAAAACGAAAAAAACAATCACTGGCTGCAGCAACCTGGTCGTGCAGCTGTCTCAAAAATGCAGTAATTCGCGAAAGCCGCAATCACAACGAACGTAATTCGTTAATGCCGCAATCAGTAACGAACGTATGGGCTAATAGCGCTAATCAAATCCGAAAAAAAAACCATCACTCGGTGCAGCAACCTCGTCGTGCAGCTGTCTCAAAAACGCAGTAATTCGCGAAAGCCGCGATCTCAAACAAACGAAATTCGTTAACGCCGCAGAAACTAAGGAAAGAATAAGCGCATAGCACTCATAAAAAAATGCACTGGATGCAGCAGTCTCAAAAACGTACTAAATTCGCGATCACAAACGAACGAAATTCGTGAACGTTGCAGTCACTGACAAACGTATGAGCGCAAATCAATTTCTTTTAACTTTTGCATGAATCATATTTAAGTCTTATAGATATATAAGTCTTATAGAATGATATTTATTTAAGTTTTATTTAAGTCTTATTAAAGTCTTATTTATTTAAGTCTTAAGATATATTTTAAGTCTTTTTCTCATTTTTTATTTGTAAAAACTATGAAGTCTAAAAATGCAACACTAAAGTAAATAATAATGACATCGTAGTAGCCGGGGCAAAGTGCAAGGGAATTTCTTGGATGCATTTGTGATAAGAGCCGTTGTGAGGGCCGCGGTTTAGACGTTATTTTATTACCCAACAGGTGGGTAATAACGCCTAATAGCATTGGTTCAGAAATCACGCCACTATATTTTATGAATCTGCTATCTGCTAAAATAGTCTTTCTTGTATACATAATCAATAAGTTACTGTGTCAAATCCTATATTTGTTTGGGGGAAAAACAATCTAAAACTAAGCCGTAAAAATTGGTCGAATCTTAAGGTGGCGTTATTTCCCCAGACACTTTATATATAGTGTACATAAAATGAAATGCAAGTAAAAGGTTATATAAATCTCAAATTGCAAAAATCAAATTTCGAAAAAAAACAAATTATTAAAAATAGACTCAAAAAAGTGAAATGGCCTTTTAGCCAGTAGTCAACCGTGGTGGGTGTTTACTGAACATGTAAGTAAATATCGGCCCAATAATCGGCCACATTTAAATTAATTAATACAAACACATTTATTTAATTTTGATACTGAAAAACATTAGTTCATTAAACATTTTAATAGTAGAGTCTTATAATTTTAGAAAATAATAAAAAAATAAATTAATACTAATCTTTTAAATATTTTGTCATCGATTAACAAAAAAATAGCAAAAACGGTTATTTGACCGCAACCAAATAAAAAATGGCTGATTACTAACGTAATAAAAATACCCACAATTTTTTGCTGATGGCTTATGACGTATAAAGGATGGCTACATATAGGGGGATTGTAATATTTCATGTGAAATCAAAAATAAGCTATTCATAACGTATTTTATCTCAAAGTGGCCAACTACTGGGGGGTGGTCGACTACTGGTGCATTTACCCTACATGTGCATAATTTACACACACACACATGCATGGTGTGTTCACTAAGTTTCAAGACTGGTATGAGAATTTAAAATTTATTAAACATTTTTGTACAGCGAACTAAAATTCTACGAAATATGACCCTTGGGAATCAACACACCGCTGCCAGCGTTTCTTCTATTGTTTATAGGCTCCCTGGAAGCCTTCGCGCGCAACGCTGTTAATGGACCTCGTCAAAGCTGGAATCGTGGATAGCTCCGGATCTCTCATGTCTGGACGGATGCGCCGGTTCAGGTCGGTTTTACGCTGTAATGCACCACCATTTGAAGGATCGAGTCCAGCACGTCAGCCTAGACATATGAAATGATTGTATTGTTCACCACGACAATGTGCCTTCTCAGAGCCGCCGAAGTTTTTGCTACGTTTAACGTTGCAATACTGCCGCAAACGCTCCTACAGACCAGACCTTGCGCCCAGCCACTTTTTTCGTTCCTCCGGATGAAGAAATTCCTGAAAAAGAAGTGATTCGACATGATTCCAGCGATTCAGGCAGGTTCGACGAGGTCCTTTAACACCATTGCGCGCTAAGACTTCCAGGGAGCCTATGAACAATGGAAAAAACGCTGGCAGCAGTGTGTTGATGCCCAAGAGTCATATTTCTAAGAATTTTATTTCGCTATACAAAAATGTTTAATAAATCTCGTATTCTCAAACCAGTCTTGAAACTTTATGAACACACCCTTTATATATATTAGGGTGGGTCGAAAAAACCGAAATATTTATAATCGAAACGTAATAGCGCGGAAAAGTTGCCTTTTGTAAAAAAGATAAAATACGTAAAATATTACACCGATTGGTTAATATCTTTTACCGCCGCAAGGGGTCCAAATTTCGAAAAAATCGCAAAAAACATACTTTTAGAAAAAATTTTTTTAAATTATCCAAACATACTTATTCAATTTCTAATAGAACGCAATAGCCATGCCAAGATATTAGTAATGTAACATTAACATTTCATTTTTGTGACATCATTGCTTTTACCGCCACAACAAAGCCAAAATTTCTAAAAAATGTTAAAAATTAAAGTTTTTCATTTTTTCAATTTTCATAACTTTTGTAATGTTTTCAGATTTTTCACATTTCTGATAGGCTGAGAAAGGCATTTTATGTTGTTAATTTCATGCACATTGTTAACCATGATCACTGTAATTCTATAAAAAAAATTGCTCAATGATAGAAACACTTGCAGCCTGCCTGCACGTAAAATTAATTTCTCGCTGCTAGAGGGCCACGTATGACTTCGTTTTTTTTTTTTTTTTTTTTTTTTTTTTTTTTTTTTTTTTTTTTGTAATGTACTCCTTTTACTCTATACTTTGATGGCCCTAAAGATAGAAATATCTGCCAGGTTAAAGAGGTGGAAAAGTTTCATCTTTGCGAAGTCAAGGAGGAACATATTTCTTTGTATAGAACCAGGTCTGAATTATTTTCGTCATTTGACCCCATCGTCTGGCAAGGCGACTTCTATATGCAATGACATTATAGATTTTTTGAAGAAAAATAAAATTCCGACTGGAATAATAATTGCAGTTGAATTTCGCGGAACTGTCTTCAAAACAGGATGCAAAAGGTGGTGTTATAGTAGGATTAGTTGAGAACAACTTTTAAAAAAACACTTTATTGGCTTCCTTTACCCCACTTCAATGAGCTTCCACTGAGACATCTTTTCAAACATTTTGATGACAAAATCAGGTTCTCTATCATATTGTGGCCCAATTGGTTGATCTCTTGCGATTTGCGAATTATTACCAATTGCAAAATTTAAGCCAATTTAATCTGATCACCTAGCTGTTGATAAAGATGATTTGTCAACTGACCAGAAGTATATGTCTGAAATATTGCAAGCTCTTTCAACACGCGTGTATACAATTGACCTTTTTTGCTGAGTCCCTGGGCAAATATTTCACGCAAGGTGGATCATTACTGCTATTCGAATTTTGAGACTCTACGTTGAAACAAAGAAACCCTCTTCTTAACTTGTCATACTCTTTGAGTACATCCTGAAAATGTACTGCATCAGTTGGCTCACAATTAAAATGAATCACTCATGTTTTCCAGAATCTGTGCACTATAGTTAGTACCTTACGTTACTTGACAGATAATCTACGAAAGATTATAGTTTCTGTATTTTCACGAAATGACTATTTCGCAAATCATACAAATAGCCTCTTTGGAATGATAGAATATGAAGAGGCCCCAGCCATGAAGACAATTGCAAAAGCACGAAGTTCTGTGGACTAGAATAGTGCCATCCATCTCTTTATCATAGCAGACTTCAACACTGAAGCTTAAAATTTTATGCCTTTAGTCTACTGACAAAACTGAAAACTAACAAAACCACCTGTTACGGTTTCTTTATCGACTAAAAACGCTGGTGAGTTTAAAATGTTCGATTAAAGATGCCAGATATTATAACTTTCCTTGTCCCACTCAATCACTAGAAAGATGCGTGAAATTATTCTTTGAAGCACTGATAAAGTTTGTTTACTAGAACAGAGGGGGGATCACATCTGATCAGTTTTGGCCTCTCGAGAAATAATGCCTTCATCTGAAAGCAAGTTATATTATAAAATTCATTTATATTAAATTCTTCTTCATTTTAAGTTTATTTAACCCGTTTCGGTTAAACATCTCTATATTTTAATTAATAAAATACTAAAACATTTTGCTCATTTTATCTGGGAGCACGGCAGTGCGTCCGTCAAGTTCGCACAAGCCGTAAGCTACCTTTTCCTGAACCATTTCGGCATACTTTTCACCCCCTCATAACGTCGTTTTAGGGAGAGATATAGAAATTTTTCTTTTATACACATGTTCGTATGGTCAAACTGAACTAAGGTTCCACGATTTCATGTTTCTATATTTAGAAGTTTTTGAAATATTAAATTCCGAAAAAGCGCTTTTTTGTCACTGACTCACTTCGCATCATCAAATAACTAAGGTACTTCTAAAAGTCGTAGAATCATGAAATTTCACAAGTAAGTCGGGTTTGTAGCACAAGTAACCAGAAAAATCTGAAAACACAGAATTTCCGCCTCTAAACCCTTCATACAGTGGATGTTCATTTGGCCGTAAACAGTTCCTACGCATTCAATTGTGCCAATGTTGGTCGCCAAAACTCGATTACAGAGCTTTGAAGGCGGCACGTGATTTCAAGCAGAATAATATTTTATATATATGCTTTTCCAAAGATGTTTGTTAAATAGAAAAAATAAATATACCTAAAAATTTTAATCAGTATAGGTTATGATATATTTACCATATTAAAACAATAAAACATTTAACAAAATATAACCGCAAATCGGTACGTTTCCGATATAGTAGCCTTGGCGAAATACAGAAAATAGCATTGACGAGAAAAGAAATTTGATAATAACGTATTTTCTGGCAACCTATTTACTGTGTCGTATACACAAGCATTTTTTTCCATATGTATACAATTTATTTAATGTAAGGAACCCGTTTATTTATTTTTATATACCAACATAAATAATCTGTATATAAAAAATAATATTTTATACATGTATAAATAAAATGTTTATATGTAAATAAATACATATAAATAGCATAAAAGTTCATCAGGTTTGTTTTCGTAGTTGTTTATATCATTTGGCAACATATCTCAGTTTCTGAAGTCCGAATTGCGCCAAGATTTTCAAAAAATGCCAAGGTCCCTAATAGTGGAAAAATATCCTAATTCCATATGAAAGTTTAAAAATCTCCTTTTAATTAAATGAAATGTGTAACTAATATACTATCTTTAACGCTGTGCGACAGATGCGGCGTCCGAAGTCCGCTGCTAATGTTATTATATTACATTATTAGCCTACTTACTGTTAATTTATTGTTAATTTTAAATCTGTAAAAGAAAGATTATAGTTATAGATAAGATATGTTGGTCGCCAAAATCCGATTACAGAAAATTAGACTGAGTTATAAAGGTGCTAATGATTTCAAGCTGAATGAATTTTTATATGCTTTTACAAAAATCTTAATAAGGCAAATTTTTCAGTTTATCTGTCCATCTTTCTATCTTTTACTTCCTTAAAACAAATTTTATTAAAGACCGGGAGGCGTCTGCACAGATCATCACCTCATCGAGCTGACGGCTGAAATTTTAAGATTAGTTAAATATAGATTAGCGTACTGAAATGTAACTGGTCTGTCAAGTCGTATCTTTGTGGAAATCACCTACAGACCCGATTTTACGGGTTAATTGGTGGATTTTCCATTGTGTTTTCCTGCACCCATTCCTCCATGTTTCCAAACTTTTGGATGCAGGAAAATACAATAGTAAACCTATCAGTTAACCACTAAAATTAGGTCTTCAGGTGGTTTCTACCAAGATATGACTTAACAGACCAGTTGCATTTATATATGCTAATCTAGTTTTAACTAATCCTAAAATTTCAACTATAAACTCGATGAGGTGATGGTGTGTACAGACGTCTATTATAAATGTCGGTATTCTAATCTCAATACCACTCTGGTCAATCTGGCAATTATCCCTACTATTTATGAAACACTATTCCTTTAAGTGCGTTTTAGTGATGTTAATGAACTTATGCATATGCATCATACATATTATACATATGCATATAATACGTAATACATTTGCATCATACATATTATAGATATGTGTATAATACATAATACATATGCATCATTATGACGTCAGAATAAACAAAACATTTTTTTGTCGCCAAATTTGAGAATTGACATGATATATTACCAAATTTGGCGAAACTTTGTTAAATGTCGCCAAGCTTGGCGAATATTTGACGCTAGTGGCTATTTTTCAATGAGTTAATTATTAATGCGAGCCATCTATTTTTATTTTTCCGTATATCATCTGAATAGTTAAATGATATAACGTACTAATATTTCCAAAGTGCTAATAGTTTCGTCACTGCCCAAAACCTCTGCTATTGTTATTATATTGTACTGTTATTATACCGGGTGTCCCAAAAAGGACTGACTGATTTTAAAATTCAATAACTTGCAAACGGTGACAGATATTTAAAAAATTCTTGCAGGAGGGTTATGCACAAGGTCAAAAGTTTTATTACAGTGATTTTCGATTTTAGTTCGAATTACAAACAATAGATGGCACTGTAAGCAATAGTCGCTAAATACAGGCTCGATTTCTGGTACTTTCTCTTGTTCCATGCTAAAAAAGGAGATGGAAATGTATTATCCGGGCCACGAAGTACCAAAAATCGAGCCTGAATTCAGCGTCTATTGATCGCAGCCGATTTCTCTACCAAAAGCTTCCGAATTGGCGAAAGAATGGGCAAGTAAATTAAATTATGATTCACAGTAACATGATGCAACGTTTAACACGGAAGTAATACGGTAAATACTGCTTGCTAGAGGCGGCTAGTACTTTAATATAAAAAGAAATAAAGTATAAATTTTTAAAGCTCAATAAAATAAATTTAGGTATTTTTATGTTAGCCGGGCGCAAGTGGCAAATTGCCAAATACTGTTCCCAACTCCATTGTTCATATTGCATTCATTTCATTTAAAGATATATACTTTTCAGTCATCTTATTTAAAATAGATGCATTTCCCTCATTTTATTTAATAGAATATTTAACATAGAAATAAATAAATAAATAAATAAATAAGAAATACTAACATAAACCAAAATATTTTATTTGAAAATCAAAGCATTGTTTCTAATTTACACATGTGAAAAATGAAAACTGCTATTGGCGAAAAAACAAAAGTCTAATGAGGAGATTTGCTCCCGGCTAACATAAAAGTACCGAAATTTAAGTTTTTTCATATTAATATAGTTTAGAATAACAAACTTGAAAAAACATACAAAAAGTAGTGATATCCCAACAAAAAGTTTTCTGTAAAAAAAAAAAAGCGCCAAGTTCTCCTTAATGTTTCGGCCAGAAAAAGTAGTGATATCTGATGTTCGCACAAGTTAAAAGCCAAACATCCCAAATCTTTCATTGAAAATGGCTTCCTGCGACTTGGCCGTTAATGCCTTCGTGAGAGGTTTTCAAATTTTAAAATATGTACAAATGAGATACATGCCAACTACATTTTTTGATTATTTTAGGCATTTTGTGACACAGAATACAGAAATAAAATACACATTTGAAAAAAGCATTTAAACAACTTCAGTCTATTTAAATGCTTAGAAGTTAAAAATAACAAAATACTTGTATTCAGGAGATAATATCCCTAATTGCAAAAACATAATTAATATCAACTTTTAACAGTTTATAAATCGAATACCTCTTAATGTTTGCAAACAAACTATAATAAATGTTCAAACGAAAAAAATCTCTTTCGTCAATACAGAAGATTTCAATATTATACAATAAAATATAATGTAACATATTGTGAGATATGAAGTAAGTAAATTTTGTTTTATTTCTTGGGTTTTACGTTAATGACTTTAGCTTTAGACCGTACAAAATGGCAATTAAACCGCAAGTGGACTAAATGATCTGTAATCAAAACTAATGTTTGTTGAAACTGAATGGTAGTTATCAGAAATCTTTTACTTATAATGTCTTTATGTGAATTTGCCTCTTTGCATTCTAATATTACTTTTAATATTTAAATAATTCATAAATGCGTAATTTCCAATCATTAATTTTGAAATGCTGTAGAAGGAATTAACGGCCAAGTCGCAGGAAGCCATTTTCAATGAAAGATTTGGGATGTTTGGCTTTTAACTTGTGCGAACATCAGATATCAATACTTTTTCTGGCCGAAACATTAAGGAGAACTTGGCGCATTTTTTTTTTTTTTTTTACAGAAAACTTTTTGTTGGGATATAATTTTTGTGGCATGAATTGGCTGTTATGAAGTAAAACATCAGTAGATGAAGCGATCGTCAAGAAAAATGAAAGATTAACAATTAACTTTATTTTCAAGTCTATTACAAATAGTTATAAAAAATTATGATATATAATAGATATAAAGTAAAATTATTTATTTCTACACATATTATAGAAATTATAAAAATTTAGAAAAAAAAAATGAAAAATTGAAATTTTTGAAATTTTTACAAAAAATATGGTCTTTTTGTGGCAAATAAAGATATGATTTCATCATAATAAACATTTACCGGGACATTTCTCATATCTTCACGTAGCTATTGCGTTCTATTAAAAATTGTATTGGTATGTTTTGATAATTAAAAAAAAATGATAAAAAAAACATATTTTTGCGATTTTTTGAAACTTTGGCCCCCTTGCGGCGGTAAAAGATATTAACCGATCGACGTAATATTTTAGAAATTTATTCTGTATTACAAAAGGCAACTTTTCCGCGCTATTACATTTCGATTATATAAATTTCGGTTTTTTCGACCCACCCTAATATATATTCCAATTTGCAGTACCGCCATTCCTCTTGCCTTGCCAGAAACATCGTGATCATCCAAATGGCAAATGCTGGCACCTCTCCTGCTTTTATGAAAAGCTTTCTTCTCCAAATTGATATAAGTTTTTTTAATTATTATTATTGAGTATTAAGTATTTTTTTATTATTGAGTATTAGCAGTTCATATTTATTTTCTGACAAATTATCTCACACATGTTTTGCAATTTCAATTTAAATCTCAAAACAAGAATAATTTGTTATGAATCTTCCAAAAGATATATTGTTTGATTTTATTAATTCATGGATATTTTTTACCAAAAAATTGTTTCAGGTTAATTAAAATGATATTATAGAAGAAAATATAATATGTGGAAATAAAATTCTTTACTTTTTACGGTTTTATGTGCAGCAAGTATTAATTTTCTCTCCAAGAAAGTTCAGGAATACATAAATATATATTATTTTATAATATGTGGAAAGAAATTTAAAAAGAACATAATGTTATCTGAAATATTTATCAAAGTATAGAAAAAAGAAAAAGTGTTGTTTGGTGGCTGGTTGCGGACGCTTAGATCACATTTTGCGTACAAAGACTTAAACGACAGTGACGGCCGTTTAATGTCTGATTCAACACACTGCGAAAATCCATGCGCAGGCAACAGAAGAAGCTGTATATGTTTCTCTGACAAGAAGTCTTAAATATCTCTTGCGACATGTGGGCGGTCAATAACCTGTTGAAAGATAATTGCAGGAATGCATTGAAGGAAAGGAATGAGATCGGGCTCCAGCACTTCACTGATGTACCTATTTCTGTTCAGATTAGCCACTATTCGTAGCAGCTGTGATCGTCCATTATGAGCAATCGTATTTCAGAACTTAACTTCCGGTGTTCTTCCACTATAGCGTTCGATCTTAGACGAATGCTGCCATGATAGAACCACAAATTAAAGTGAGATTCGTCAGATAAAGCAACTTGTTGCCAATCTGCAGGATCTATGCAATCTGCAGTCTCTATGTTCAGAGAACATTATAACAGCATGCATAGATGGTTTTACGGGAGGGGGACCCTCTATATAGGATTTATTTCACAGAGTTGACGTTGCAGCAGACGCCGACGAATATGGATATGATTAAATTACAAAATTAAATTGAATAACTCTTTAAAATTTCCTCCCCGATGAATAGCCGTAAGGATATAGTTAATATGATACTGTACGTAATAAAAATAATCAGCTAGCAATATGCAGAGGGAAAACTAGTCAGCTAGTGAATTTAAATAATTGGCAGATGCTCGTGTCTGGCTCCTGCGTTACATCCTTCAGGGCATCATCTGACAATTTTTCCACTGACATATATTGCCAGCTGATATGTTGATTTATTTAAAATAGCATATATACTGTCAACTGATAAATTTTCAATTGATAGGAAATATATATATATATATATATGTTTGTGTGATCAGCTGACGTATTAACCACCACTTTATAAACAGCTGACTTTTTTTTTTCTTTAAGATATTGTGTTAAGTATCGTTTCACAAATTTTAATCTGGAGAGCTGACTAAATTTGATTTTTTTACGTGTGTTGGAGGCTACCGCTGCTCAAGCCGCTTTACAGAATAGTAGCTGACGTTCACGGAGCTTCATGATACAACTCTGTGAAGCATTTTACAAGCTATCGGCTGAGAGGAAATAATTGACGAAATTTGTACCTGGCTCGCGTACTATATGTCATATTATCATTTAATACCGTTTGGACCTTTTTATATGGTTCTAACTGGATGTTTCAGCAGGACAATGCTGTACTAGAGATTTCTTAACTTTCAGCCGTGCACTTGGAAGGTGATGCAATAACCAGTTCAAAAAAAAAAAAAAAAACTCCAACTTGGTAAACGAAGATTTTGTTTATTTCATAATGCAAGCAGAATGGAGAAGTACCAGGGGGAAGCAATGAGAGCCTCTTTTTAAAATGACATCACGAGGCAAGAGACAGAGCAGGAGTGGATTATATATACAGTTACAACTTTCTTGCTTGGCGGACTATAATATCACCAATCTACAAATATTTTGCGCCATGCACAAGAGGCGGAGAGAAAACATTAGTTGGTATGGATTCGCCAAATACATACGGTAGGCTTCTACCATATATTAATTGTGTAGGGGCGCCAGATTGTGGGCTGCTAACATTCCTGATTCATGATAGGCGCAGTCTAATCTGTACATTGATACAGCTGCGGTTAAAAAAAATAAAAAAAATGTTTCTGGATAAGGCATAGTAACAGTAAATAGTAACAGTAAGGCATAGTAGCCGAATTCGTTAGGCGAAAAGGGCATGAGAAATGTAACGTGCATTACCACAAAAATGCAGAAGTGCCGTACATCTGAACAAAAGGGTGTGAATGTTAAAGCGTATTGCGAAGATAATTCTAATGAATAGATTGCATGTTAAGTGATTTTAAATGATGAGTTATATTCATGCCCAAATAAGGAAATGCCCGAAGCTAAAATGCTTTTATTTCTAACAGACAGCAGTAACGTTTTTCTACAAGGTAAATCGTATGTGTGAGAGACTCACAAATTAAAAATGGAGACTGAATCACTGATTTTATTTTATTAAAGAGATGAGTAACTAGAATAATTTAATTTAAATGAGAAGGGCTCTTAATACAATCGCTTTACTTTTAAAATGTTGAATTTAATTTAGGGGCTGCACTGTTTGACTATAGTGCACTAAAATAAATAAGTTATTAAACAGAATTTAATTGAAACTGCTGGGGGGGGGGGGGACCGAACGCAAGCATATATAACGAGATAGTCGTTATATACAGGGTGATTCATAAAAGATGGGCAGAACTTTAAGGGGTTATAGTACACTTAAAGACAAATAATATTAAATAGGAGACTAAGGGTCCCAGATGTATTCCCCAGGAGATAGGGGGCATTAAAGTTTAGGGTCCGAAATTTCAAATGATTATAAAACATGGAAAAATTGGTCGATTCGTTTGCGGTTTTTGCAAAAAATTTTCTTTATGCCAGTATTTTCTTGAAATAAAATTTTAAAGTTCAATTTCAAAACATGCCGATAGGGGGCGCTTTAGACTTTGGAGTAACAAACAACTATTTTTTAACGTTATTTTTTGTATTTCTTTAAATGATTTCGAAAGCTTAGACTTAAACTTAAATTTTGATCTAAAAATCTGAGTCCTAACGAGTAGTTAAGTAGCGTAAACTGAAATTTGAAATTTGAAACCCTTCTCCCCCCAGAACAAAAATCAGTTATTTCCGATCTTTGTGTCGTAGATTAGGCTCTAACTACTGCCGCGTTTTGCTAAAATTATTCTTCATGTCAGTATTTTCTTGAAAATAAATTTTAAAGAAAATTTTCAAAAAATTCCGATAGAGGGCGCTTTAGACTTTGGAGTAACGAACAACTATTTTATACCGTTATTTTTTGTGTCTCATTAAATGCTTTCTAAAGCTTAGACTTAAATTTTCAGCCCAAAATCTGAATCGTTAGACGTGGTTAAGTTTCTGGAGAGAGGGGTTTGAAATTTCTACTCCTGAGCACAGTTCAGTTTACCATGTCCACACATTGTGTGCTGTGATACGAGGTAAAAAGACACAAATTAGGATTATGTTACCAAAGCATATTTATCAACATGTAATTACAATAAATGTTCAAAATTGTGACCACCAGAGGTTATGCACGCGGAACAACGGCGAAGAATGGAACGGCGAACATTCGCGAAAACATCAGGCTTTTCGAGCACTTCCCCTACAGCGGCGGAAAGTCTGGCGACCAGTTCCTCGGGGGATTCAATGGGTGTCTCATACATAAGAGCCTTCAATCGTCCCCAAAAAAAGAAATCGAGGGGTGAAAGATCTGGCGAGCGAGCAGGCCAAGCAACAGGACCACCTCGACCAATCCATCTGTTCGGAAATGTGATGTCCAGATAGTTGCGGACGTCTCGTACGTAATGGGCTGGCGCTCCATCGTGCTGGAACCACATGACCCACCGGATGCGTGGAGGAACAACGTTTAACAGGTCTGGCAGCACATGTTGCAGAAATGTGAGGTATGTTTTACCGTTGAGGCGTTCAGGAAGAAGGTACGGTCCGATTAGGTGGTCTCCTAGGATTCCTGCCCAAACATTGATGGAAAAGCGTCTCTGATGAGTATGTGGATACGTAGCATGTGGATTGACATCCGCCCATACATGTGCATTGTGTGTGTTAAATGTACCTTCACGTGTGAAGGTACATTCATCGGTGAAAAGCACAGTTCGTCCAAAATGTGGATTTAGCGCGTTCTGCTGCAGAAACCAGCGGGCGAATTCAATACGATTTGGATAATCCCCTGGAGACAGTTTCTGGACTCGTTGCACATGAAACGGGAGCAAATGTTCATCCTTCAGTACCCTCCAAGTCATGGACTGTGAGGTATCCACCTGCCTAGCCACTGTTCGTGTACTTGTACTTGGCTGCGCCGCTACTACATCCAGAATGGCTTCTGCAACAACTACTGATTCGTCCTTTTTTGCACGACCTGCATTCGACCGGGAAGCGATAAATGATCCCGTCTCACACAACTGTCTGTGCAAGCGCTCGAAAGTTTTGCGGTTAGGCAACCGCCTGTTGGGAAATCGCTCTCCGTACATTCGTTGTGCCTCTGCACCATTTCCATCTGCCGCTCCGTAAATTAAATGCATCTCAGCCTTTTCCTTATTCGTGAAGGGCACCATCTTCCGATTGATTACTACAGCGACTTACACTTGACTCACCGTTCAGTGGTTTTTATGCCTGAATCGTGTCGAAATTTTGCATACGTGTTCTTCTTCTTCCCCATTTGACATTTGCATACTTTCTGTTTCCTTCTTCACCCGGTGACTAGCGTCAGGAATGGAGCTTTAACGTTTGCATGAGCGACGTTTCCAACTGTGCCAGTGCCTTTATGAGTGAATTCCGACTATGCAGTCCTTGACGAAAGTTGTATTTTTGCCTCGTATCACAGCACAGAATCGTTGGGCATGGTTAAGTAGTGCAAACTGAACTATGTTCAGAAGTTGAAATTTGAACCCCCTCCCCTCGCTACTGAACCACGCTCAGCGATTCAGATTTTGAGCTGAAAATTTAAGTTTAAGTCTAAGCTTTAGAAAGCATTTAATGAGACACAAAAAATAACGGTATAAAATAGTTGTTCGTTACTCCAAAGTCTAAAGCGCCCTCTATCGGAATTTTTTGAAAATTTTCTTTAAAATTTATTTTCAAGAAAATACTGACATAAAGAATAATTTTAGCAAAACGCGGCAGTAGTTAGAGCCTAATCTACGACACAAAGATCGGGAATAACTGATTTTTGTTCTGGGGGGAGAAGGGTTTCAAATTTCAAATTTCAGTTTACGCTACTTAACTACTCGTTAGGACTCAGATTTTTAGATCAAAATTTAAGTTTAAGTCTACGCTTTCGAAATCATTTAAAGAAATACAAAAAATAACGTTAAAAAATAGTTGTTTGTTACTCCAAAGTCTAAAGCGCCCCCTATCGGCATTTTTTGAAATTGAACTTTAAAATTTTATTTCAAGAAAATACTGGCATAAAGAAAATTTTTTGCAAAAACCGCAAACGAATCGACCAATTTTTCCATGTTTTATAATCATTTGAAATTTCGGACCCTAAACTTTAATGCCCCCTATCTCCTTGGGAATACGTCTGGGACCCTTAGTCTCCTATTTAATATTATTTGTCTTTAAGTGTACTATAACCCCTTAAAGTTCTGCCCATCTTTTATGAATCACCCTGTATATCACCTGGGACACCGCAAAAAAAAAAAATAAATAAATAAACTTTTTGTTGACCCGTGTGCATAAGCAAAACAGCAAGAAAAAATAGTTACACATATAAAATATATTTCCAAAACAAAAAAGTTTTTTTTTTTAAACAAGTTGCTGTCATGAACTAAAAAAAAATCTCTTTCATCAATAGTTCAACAGTCCTAAGAGATTTTATGACTTAATATTTTCTAAATTAAGTGTGTGGATATCCATCTTAACTCAAATTTTCTTCAAAAATTATGTACCATGGTATATTTTTTTAACTGAGTCGACTCTGACAGCAAATATTTAAGCAGCATATAACTAAACCATTGACTGTTTTTTCATCAAAATATTGATCCTGACTAGGATCATTTTATGAAAGATACAAGTACTAACAATAAAAAAATATAATATCTAAACACAAATGCAACACTAGAAGTAAAGAGTAAATAATAATAAGTGAAATGTGTAATTGTAAACTAATAAGCAATTATAATATGATTTAAAAGAAATTGGACATGATTAAAAAAATGTAATGTTTATGCATGCAGCATAGGATGACAAAAAAAGAGGTGCCTGAAACACGCCCATGAAAAAGGTGTAACCCTGAATCTTGTGTAGACCACAAGTATTATGGCGTCGTCTTAGGGCTTCGGCCTTATATGTGGAGGGAGTTTTGAGACTCATACAGCGACCGCTTATATGCGTCCCTGCTCCTCCGAAGACGCTAGCGGTCCTCTAAAGGAGCACACGTCGGTTTACAAGCAAAAATTGATTTTATTGTGGATTGGAACTCCAATTCCAAGGGGTTGTCTCTCAACACAATGAAGTTTTGGACCCTAAGGGCAATAATTTTGAACGGGAACAAAACATTCGAAAGGGAGAATTAAAAATAAAATAAAAGTAGATATATGTCACATATATATCAAATCAAAAAGAGGGTAGCCAATCCTAGAGTGAAGAGAGACATAAAAAAATGAAAAGTCATAATCAGGTTAAATAATGCACAAGCCGTATAATTAAAAGGTAACTAACTGGTTGACTTAAAGAAAATGTTATCAACTTACATGTGGAAATTTATTTTTTTTTAAATAACTGCAATTATTAAATGCGTTAGTTATCACTGTTAACTGAAATGTAACTATAAAAGAACAAATGTAAAGTAATTGTTAAAAATTTAAATAATAATTAAGTGTATGTAAATAACATAAAAGTGTAAAGTAAAATGAAAAGTGTGTAAAGTGATTCAAAATATTGTTCAAGAGATCTTCGAAGCATACAGTAATGGGCCAGCCATAATGTTGTCAAAGATCTGCTGTAAACAACATACATACAACTTAGGCCTTTGGTTGCACACTTAGCTTCACAATACATGTCATAAGAAGAAAAATTGTAAACAAAAGTATATTATTTTCTGTTTCTTAAATTATACGTATGTGGTTGATAAACATTAGGGAAGTTGTGATTGTTTAAGTGACTTGTAGCATCGAATAAATGTCCATATCGAGGTGGTGCAAGCTGTAACCTATCAATGTGTACACGGAATGCTGTATTATCAGCAGCATACAACCTCTTTATCGAGAATGACACAGGCGAATGTTTGAAAGTTACAATGTATGGTCCAGTGTATTTAGGTTTGAATTTATCAACAGATTTTAAGTACACAATATCTTTGAGACAAATGGTTCTTAATTTAGCTTTTTGACCGTAATGTTTATAACTTTTATTCTGTGCTGTTTTAATGTTATTGTAAGCCTTGTCATATATTTTGTGTAAATCTTCAAGTAGTTTATGTATTTCAATATGTTTATCTAGAAAAGGTTGATTGCTATTCTGATCAAAAGTGTCAAAAATTAATGAAAGTTCACGTCCAAAGTGCAGAAGATTAGGAGTGAATAATGTAGTTGAATGTTTTGAACCATTATAGAGCGACTTGTATATAAATATTGCATTTTCAAATGAGTGACCTTCTTGCAAGAGTATATTAACAGAGTATTTGATTGATTTATTGATTCTCTCCGAAAGAGCATTGCTTTGTGGCCTCGAAACAGAGCTGTGAAGTACCTTAATACCTAGAGTATCATTAAAAATGTTGTATATTTGAGATGTATATTGGGGTCCTAAGTCTGATAAGACAACAGAAGGTCTCCCAAAGGTGGTTATATAAGAAAATAAACATTTAACGACTTTAGCTTCAGATGTATCATTAAGTGGGAAAAGTTCAACATGTCTTGAAAAGTGATCTGTAATAGTTAAAACATGTTTACCATTAGAAAAAGTTCCAACAAGATCTGTACTAATAGTATGGCCAGGGTATCTGGGCGTGTAGGTGGGTTGTAATGGTGCAGGAAGGGTTTGATGATGTTTACATTGAAGACATTTGACACATGAAGCTACAAAGTTTAAAGTGTCAACATACATGCCTTTCCAAAAGTATCTTGATGATAGGAAATCATAGGTTTTATTAAAACCAAAGTGAGATAAATGAGAGATTGTTAAAATTTTGCTTTTAAGAGAGTTAGGAACAACAATGTGATATGAAAAAGTGTTGTTAAGATTGTTTACTTTCTTTAACATTAAGACTTTCGAATCAGGGTGTATTAAGTAATTAGGATATTTTTGAGAAGGTCCTTTATTTAGAATATCCTTGTAAACAGTGGACAAGGTGGTGTCATTTTTTTTTGTTCAGTGCAGAAATTTTCATTTGAAATTTCCAATAAAGGATCTGGATTTGTTTGTTTACCAGATACAAGATAGTTTACATATTTCTTAGTGGCACTTGAACATGAATTATTACTGTCCGGTGTATCATAGTCAACAATAGGTAATGGTTGAGGGTCATGGATAAGTTCAGGATTAGTAACCAGAGTTTGTTGATTGTTTTCAAAAGTACAGCGAGATAAATAGTCGGCAAGAACATTTTTTTTACCAGGGATATGTTTAAAAATGTATGAGTACTCTGAAAGCTGTATGAGCCAACGAGAGATAATATCAGCTGGTCTTGTTATATTTTTCTAAGGGTTAACTGTCAGAAAGGATTACAATCTGTCTGTTATATAAATAATATTTGAAAGCAGTAACAGATTTATAAATTGCCATGAGTTCTAATTTAAGTGCAGTGTATTTTTTTCTGATGTCTTTAGAGATTTAGAAAAGTATGCAACTGGTAAAAGTTGTTGGTCATGCTCTTGCAGTAAAACACCAGAAATAGCAACATTTGACGCATCTGTGTTTAAATAAAATGTCTTGTTCCAATCAGGTAATCTAACCATGGAAGAATTAAAGAAAATTTTCTGTATTGTGTCCATGATTTCTTGATGTTTAACTGTCCATTTAAATTTAACTTTTGGAGTAGTTAGGTTTATCAGTGGCTGTACTAACTCAGAAAAAGATGGAATTAAAGACTTGTGTAATAAAACCAATGAGTCTTTTTAGTTGACGTTTAGTTGTAGGTGTGGGAAAAGATGTTATTTTCATGATATTTGACTGAATCGCGGAAACAGACTGATTTTCTACATGAAATCCCAAATAGTCAATGCTAATTTTATGAAAAGTACATTTGTTAGGAGACAGGGTCAAGTTATATTTGGTTAAGATAGAGAGAATGTTTTTTTAATTTATTACACATTTCATCAAAAGAGTTTGCACCTACAATGAAATCATCCTGATATGTATATACATCATCTAATTGTAATTCATCAAGCAAAGAGTCCATTAAAGATTGGAAAATAGAAGCGCTATTTTTTAATCCGAACACTAATCTCTTGTATCTAAAAGAACCAAACATAGTAGTAAATGTCAACTGATTTTGGAATTTTGCTGGCAAATCAATTTGATGATATGCCTGATGAAAGTCGAGAGAAGAAAAATATCGATACTGAGAAAGATTTGAAATGATGGTTTGAATTTTAGGTAGAGGGTAAGATCATCCTTGAATTACAGTATTGATCATTCGAAGATCTAACGCGAGACGGAATTTTTGTTTACCAGTTCCGTCTGGTTTCTTTTTGACTAATAGCATGGGACAAGACCATTCTGAACAGTGGCGTTCAATAATTTTGGCATCAAGTAGATCTTTAATTTGTTCTAAAGCACCTTTTTGCAACGATTGAGGAAGGGGGAATGGAAGTGTTTTTATAGGGTAGTCATTAATAAATTTCAAATCAGGTACAATCTTATCAGTATATCCAAGTGTATTTAATGATTTTGAGAAGGCGGGGTAATAATTAAGTAATAATTTAGTCATTGCATTTGCTTCATTAGAACTTAAATATGTAAGATTGAAATCGCTAGCTGACAAATCCTCCTACCTCTATTTAATGTTTCATTAGATGCCTGGATAAAATTTAGGAAGTTATATCATCAGTTAGCATCATTAGTTAGCATCATCTGACAATTTTTCCACTGATATATATTGCCAGCTGATATGTTGATTTATTTAAAATAGCATATATACTGTCAACTGATAAATTTTCAATTGATAGGAAATATATATATATATATATATATATATATATGTTTGTGTGATCAGCTGACGTATTAACCACCACTTTATAAACAGGTGACTTTTTTTTGTCTTTAAGATATTGTGTTAAGTATCGTTTCACAAATTTTAATCTGGAGAGCTGACTAAATTTGATTTTTTTACGTGTGTTGGAGGCTACCGCTCCTCAAGCCGCTTTACAGAATAGTAGCTGACGTTCACGGAGCTTCATGATACAACTCTGTGAAGTATTTTACAAGTTATCGGCCGAGAGGAAATAATTGACGAAATTTGTACCTGGCTCGCGGACTATATGTCATATTATCATTTAATACCGTTTGGACCTTTTTATATGGTTCTAACTGGATGTTTCAGCAGGACAATGCTGTACTAGAGATTTCTTATCTTTCAGCCGTGCACTTAGAAGGTGATGCAATAACCAGTTCAAAAAAAAAAAAGAAAAAAAAAACCTCCAACTTGGTAAACGAAGATTTTGTTTATTTCATGATGCAAGCAGAAGGGAGAGGTACCAGGGGGAAGCAATGAGAGCCTCTTTTTAAAATGACATCATCAGGCAAGAGACAGAGGAGGAGTGGATTGAATATACAGTTACAACTTTCTTGCTTGGCGACTATAATATCGCCAATCTACAAATATTTTGCGCCATGCACAAGAGGCGGAGAGAAAACATTAGTTGGTATGGATTCGCCAAATATATACGGTAGGCTTCTACCATATATTAATTGTGTAGGGGCGCCAGATTGTGGGCTGCTAACATTCCTGATTCATGATAGGCGCAGTCTAATCTGTACATTGATACAGCTGCGGTTAAAAAAAATAAAAAAAATGTTTCTGGATAAGGCATAGTAACTGTACATAGTAACAGTAAGGCATAGTAGCCGAATTCGTTAGTCGAAAAGGGCATGAGAAATGTAACGTGCATTACCACAAAAATGCAGAAGTGCTATACATCTGAACAAAAGGGTGTGAATGTTAAAGCGTATTGCGAAGATAATTCTAATGAATAGATTGCATGTTAAGTGATTTTAAATGATGAGTTATATTCATGCCCAAATAAGGAAATGCCCGAAGCTAAAATGCTTTTATTTCTAACAGACAGCAGTAACGTTTTTCTACAAGGTTAAATCGTATGTGTGAGAGACTCACAAAGTAAAAATGGAGACTGAATCACTGATTTTATTTTATTAAAGAGATGAGTAACTAGAATAATTTAATTTAAATAAGAAGGGCTTTTAATACAATCGCTTTAGTTTTTAAATGTTGAATTTAATTTAGGGGCTGCACTGTTTCACTATGGTGCACTAAAATAAATAAGTTATTAAACAGAATTTAATTGAAACTGCTGGGGGGGGGGAACCGAACGCAAACATATATAACGAGATAGTCGTTATAAATGCTTCTTGCCATGTGTCCAAATTCCCCCAGCATTGGTTTAAAAAAGAAAAAAAATCATGTTTTGTCATGGTCTGGTAGAATTCCAGGCTTGAACTTTATGGGAAAGCTTTGGAGCGTATTAAATCGCAATGTGTATGATAATAATAAACAGATTTTCACTGAATGAACTAGAAGTAGCCATTGTAAAGAAATGTGACAATATTTTTGAATCTGTACTTAATATCCTGTTCGCTTCAATGAAATACAGATTTTTTGTGGTTATAAGGAAAAATGGAAGACCAATATTGTATAAATTTACATATAATTCTTTTTTATACAAGTGGTCTTATAATTTGTTAACTGTGCATTTTTCAATCGTTGCTTATATTTTTGTTATTATTATTATTTATTGCACTATGCAAAATTAATTGCAAACTAATTTTAATAAATATTTTGTATTTTGATATATTATGTTTTTGAACTATATTAGAACCTTTATTTACTTCATAATTTTCAAAATCAATGTGGTCTAATTTCATAACGCACTGTATGTACGTAAAATAAACCAGTCGATTCACGAGTTCCATTCCGAAACAAATTATTCGGCAGAAAGTACGGTATCAGAAGTATTAGAAAACTTGACTCGAGATCTCACTGCTTGGAGCTGAAACTTCTTTTAAATTTTATTGATTAAATACTAAGTAGTCGCAAGACTAGCAGAGGCTACGAAAAACCATATTTATTTGTTGTCCCATTTGATGCTAATATGAGAGAAAGCTCAAATCTATTTTAAAAACTGAGCTCTAGATAGAAGCACATCAGTATTGTTTCGATTTAAGATATTTTCCTGAAGATGGTGAAATACAGGCGGTAGCATTGATTTAATCGGATAAGAAGTTTTACTCTTATTATTACACAGCAAGATATGGGATTTGTGAAGAAACCATTTGCCACACCTATAGTCATTTCTAAATTTGACAGGTAATTGTTATTTATCATCTGAATGCTATAATAAATTTCACACAGAGAACATTTAATTAGGATTTAGGACTTACCTGTAACACTTATCTTGATATTACTTATAATTTATGACTTAAAGGCAAACATCATTTTTTTTTTTTTTTTTTTTTTTTTTTTTTTTTTTTTACTAAAATTATAATTTATAACCTACATAGAATCCTGAATCTAATAACTGTCATCATTGCAAACTGTTGATTAGGTTTTATAGATTACATATAATCACTTAACTTAAATTTATCACTTGACTCTAATAACTGGCATACTGGTAAAAATTAATTGTTATTTATCGCTTTCAACAATCATCTAATATGAGTATATGAATAAACTTATATTTGAGACATTAATTTCATGAATTTTAATAATCGTTAAAATGTTTATGATGGGTAATTACTTTTCTTATCATTCTGTGTGTAAATATATATATATATATATATATATATATATATATATATTGGTGATTACGGTACTTATTGCTTATATATGTGTATTTATGCATATGTATACAGATATGTATAATATATGCATATATATATACATATATGTATATGTATGTGTATATGTATATCTTCGAAAAGGACTAAGTGAATTTTTATTTTTTTAATACCTGGAACACTATCATTTTAATCTAATTAGGTATGCATATTTAATCTAATTAGGTATGCATTTACTCACATTTACCTGTATATGTTATGTGGAAATGCTCATATAATATAAAGCAATGATTGTCAGCCGATGTCCGCCATGTACGCTAATGGCGCGTGGTGCATGTAAAATCCGTCGTGGGGGCAAAGTCCTTCATGTTACCTGTGAATTATACTTCTTGAGGTGCCTTGCCCGGTGAAGGTCTCGTCACCTGATCAAGGTTCTAAATTACGAGGCCAACTTGAGTAGCAAAGCGTAAAATCCGTAAAATCCGTCGTGGGGGCAAAGTCCTTCATGTTACCTGTGAATTATACTTCTTGAGGTGCCTTGCCCGGTGAAGGTCTCGTCACCTGATCAAGGTTCTAAATTACAAGGCCAACTTGAGTAGCAAAGCGCAGGTACAAAACAACAAGATCAAAATATTAAGTAACCTGTTTAACTAAGTTCTCATCTAAGCAGTAGGCACAGTCGATGTCATGAAGATCTAGGCTCTCGTCAGATTTACTGCCGCTACCCTGCGACTAGGCGATCAACGCCCCTATACCAGGTATCAAACCCGTTCAGACTTGTGAAACCCGGCAGGTAGGGGCCTGGTCATCGGTTAGAAAGAAAGAAAGGCAATGATTGTAGTTCTCTAACTACCAATATAAACATATATAAAATACCTGTAAAGCGAATATATATTTAATGAGCTAATTAAACGTAAGGAAAAAATTCATAATGGATACTCCCGAATAGCAGATTACTTTGCTTAGTGAACATTTTCATCATCCCCGATAAATATATTTTTGTATTTTTTTGCTCCTGAATATTACTACTACGAATAATGGAAGAATTGCGGGGCAACGATGTGTCTATTACTTAGAGGTTTTACTGCACTAAATATATCTAAAATTAACAGCGGTATCGAAAAGTTACATATACTGTGCATGTTTTTAATTCAAACATTAGAGCATTTTTCTTGAAAAATACATAAATCATTTCTGAGAGTATAAGAAATCAACCGTAGTTTGATTTATATACAACAATAAGATAATTTTATTGCTATCATTTTGAAAATACTGAATTTTCCTTACTTGAAAGTATAACAAATGTATTCCATTCTGTAAGATTATCTTCCACATCTTACACTTCGAATAAAACAATCAAAAAATGAAACATTTTATGACAATGGCATAAAATATTTACTGAGAAGAGCAGTAAATCTGATGCGTTGATGAAAATGTTTGCATTTGCTTTACATGAAATATAACTGAAATCTGCCTGTGACATTTGGTTATTTACTCCAATGTTCTAAAGTGCTTCTGACAAAAGCATATAAGGCAAACAAGGATGAATTTTCTTCTTTGGAGACAGTTTTAGATCGTAAATCTTCGGTTACAGCAAAACATAAAAATTCATTTTTTAAAGAAGAATAAATGTATTAAGTGAAATATATATTTTTGACAGATTTTCCACTCTTTATTAGTAATTAAATTTTCCTTTTAAATGTAATAATATGAAAAATATTTTATTTGTATCTATTACTGACTGGTAATGAAAATATATTTTAACTAGTTTCTGTAAAGCCATTTAAATGCAGTTTGGACGACTTAGTTAAATACGTTCAAAATTATTTTAAAATATCAAAGCTGAGATTTAAATGAAGCCTCCAAAATTTGTAGTTAATTACACTAGAAGTTAATGTAAACAAATTTAGCCACAGCATAGCAATTTCAGAATAGAGTACCATTTCGGAACTAATAATAAGAAAACTAGATCTATACATTTTTAGTATCTCCTTATAAAACATTTTTTAACTAATATTAATCTTAAAACAAAAACATTATTTGTTTACATTTTCGAATTGATTGAAACAAAACTAATTATTTTTTTTGATCAAAATTATCTTATTTTAAAGCGAAGAGAGAAAGCATAAAAAAATAAAAAGTGATATATATATAAGAAATAGAGAATGTAATCGTTTGGATTTCTCCAGATCTGTCTTTTTAATAGATTACATATCTTATTCGTCTGTGAATTATTGTTTATGTATATTAAATTTTTATTTTTTCCCCTCTGGTTGATATAAGCCAAATGCTATAATTAAACTTATAAGTTTCTTATAACCATCAAAACTTTACAAATATTTTTTTTACGTATTGAATCATACAAGAAAGACATAAAATGTATTCTTAATGCAGAATTTATATTATTTTTCAACAAAGGAATGTTATATAAGGAAAATAAAATTTCATACTGTGCGATATTTGCTATCGTGAAAACACGATAACAAAAAGTTCAGGAATTCAAATTTTAAATTAAATTTAATTTAATATAGATTAAACGCTTTGTCTTAAATTAAATTAAAACAATAGAGAAAACTAATCAGTCCAGCGTAGTTTGTCATGCACTTTCCAGCACATATTGAAAAATGTAACGTAACTTCGCAATGAAAAAAAAAAAAAATAAATAAAAGAAGATATGTAAGTGAATATTTTAGAAAACACGTAAAACAATTTAAAAACCCTTTGAGTTATTAAAGTCCATGCGTTTTTTAAAAATGTTTTCTGAGTTTCACCAAATTTTGGTACTACATTTGCCGCAACGATATGAAGGATAATTCGGGTTTCAACAGTCGGAGCTAATAGTCTAAGAGCTAGCAACGTCAAAAAACACGTCATTTTATCAAGGCTCATTTTTTTATATGTTCTTCCCTTTTATGGTGTAGTACGTTTGCAACCGGTCTGGCAGTCAGGAGACGCTGCGTTTACCAGTGGCAGAAGGGGTTATGCCGGTCAAAAAACTTCAAAATTACGTCATTTTATCAAGGCTCATTTTTTTATGTTCTTCCCTTTTACGGTGTAGTACGTTTGCTACCGGTCTGGCTCTCCGGAGACGTTGCGTTTACCAGTGGCAGAAAAGGGTTATGCAGGTCAAAATACTTCAAAATTATGTAATTTTATCAAGGCTCATTTTTTTATATGTTGTTCCCCTTTATGGTGTAGTACGTTTGCTACCGGTCTGGTAGTCGGGAGACGTTGCGTTTACCTGTGGCAGAAGGGGTTATGCAGGTGAAAAAAAAATTAAAATTACGTCATTTTAGCAGGATTTTCGTTTTTAACATTTGTTTATACTAACTATTTGTGATATTAATAAATTATTGCCAGACGTTATTAATGTCTCTAGGACGATGCCAGATCCACATTTATAGATAACATAGTACTCTTTGGCTATCAGACTATTTCTAAGTAATCTGCAAGACATAATTTCGGTTTCAAAGTTAATGCTAGACGTCATTAAAAATGGCAACCGAAGTGACTGTTTCAAGAGAGGTTTATAGTTAAAAAATTATAAGTTATCTTTACGTAATTTTATCAAGCTTAAAAATTACAAGATATTACTCTTTGGCTGTCAGACTATTTATAATTAATCTGCAAGACAGAATTTCGGTTGCAAAGTTAATGCCAGACGGCATTAAAAATGGCAACCGAAGTGCCTGTTTCAAGAGAGGTTTATAGATAAAAAAATATAAGTTATCTTTACGTAATTTTATCAAGCTTAAAAATTACAAATTATTACTCTTTGGCTAGCAGACAACCTATAATTAATTTGCTAGATACAAATTCGGTTGAAATGTTAATGCCAGACGGCTTTAAATATGGCAACGAAAGTGCCTGTTTCAAGAAAGGTTTATTGTTAAAAAATTATAAGTCATCTTTACGTCATTTTATCAAGCATAAAATTTACAAGATATTACTCTTTGGCTAGATGACAACATATAATCAATTTGCCAGAGACAAATTCGGTTGCAAAGTTAATGCCAGGCGGCTTTAAATATGGCAACCGAAGTGCCTGTTTCAAGAGTGGTTTATAATTTAAAAATTATAAGTAATCTTTACGTCAATTTATCATGCTAAAGAATTACACGATATTACTCTTTGGCTAGCAGACAACTTATAATTAATTTGCCAGACACAAATGCGGTTGTAAAGTTAATGCCAGACGGCTTTAAATATGGCAGCGAGAGTGCCTGTTTCAAGAGTGGTTTATTGTTTAAAAATTATAAGTCGTCTTTACGTCATTTTACCAAGCATAAAAATTACAAGATTTTACTATTTGGCTAGCAGACAACATATAATTAATTTGCCAGACACAAATTCGGTTGCAAAGTTAATGCCAGGCGGCTTTAAATATGGCAACGGAAGTGCCTGTTTCAAGAGCGGTTTATAGTTTAAAAATTATAAGTCATCTTTACGTCATTTTATCAAGCTAAAAAATAACAAGATATTACTCTTTGGCTAGCAGAGAACACATAATTAATTTTCCAGACACAAATTCGGTTGAAAAGTTATTGTCAGACGGCTTTAAATATGGAAACGAAAGTGCCTGTTTCAAGAGTGGTTTATAGTTTAAAAATTATAAGTCATTTTTACGTCATTTTATCAAGCATAAAAATTATAAAATATTACTCTTTGGCTAGCAGACAACCTATAATTAATTTGCTAGAGACAAATTCGGTTGAAATGTTAATGCCAGACGGCTTTAAATATGGCAACGAAAGTGCCTGTTTCAAGAGTGGTTTATTGTTAAAAAATTATAAGTCATCTTTACGTCATTTTATCAAGCATAAAATTTACAAGATATTACTCTTTGGCTAGATGACAACATATAATTAATTTTCCAGAGACAAATTCGGTTGCAAAGTTAATGCCAGGCGGCTTTAAATATGGCAACCGAAGTGCCTGTTTCAAGAGTGGTTTATAGTTTAAAAATTATAAGTCATCTTTATGTCATTTTATCAAGCTAAAAAATAACAAGATATTACTCTTTGGCTAGCAGAAAACACATAATTAATTTTCCAGACACAAATCCGGTTGAAATGTTAATGCCAGACGGCTTTAAATATGGCAACGAAAGTGCCTGTTTCAAGAGTGGTTTATTGTTAAAAAAATATAAGTCATCTTTACGTCATTTTATCAAGCATAAAATTTACAAGATATTACTCTTTGGCTAGATGACAACATATAATTAATTTGCCAGAGACAAATTCGGTTGCAAAGTTAATGCCAGGTGGCTATAAATATGGCAACCGAAGCACCTGTTTCAAGAGTGGTTTATAATTAAAATATTATAAGTCATTTTTACGTCATTTTATGAAGTATAAAAATTACAAGATATTACTCTTTGTCTAGCAGACTACCGAATTTGTGTCTGGCAAATTAATTTTAGGTTGTCTGCTAGAGAAAGAGTAATATCTTGTAATTTTTAAGCTTGTTAAAAGGACGTAAAGATGAATTATAATTTTTATACTATACCACTCTTGAAACAGGCACTTCGGTTGCCATATTTAAAGCTGTCTGGCATTAACTTTGCAACGCATTTGTGTCTGGCAAATTAATTATAGGTTGTCTGCTAGACAAAGAGTAATATCTTGTAATTTTTATGCTTGATAAAATGACGTAAAGATGACTTATAATTTTTAAACTATAAACCACTCTTGAAACAGGCACTTCGGTTGCCATATTTAAAGCCGTCTGGCATTAACTTTGGAACCGGATTTGTGCCTGACAAATTAATTGTAGGTTGTCTGCTAGCCAAAGTGTAATATCTTGTAATTTTTATGCTTGATAAAATGACGTAAAAATAACTTAAAATTTTAAAAGTATAAACCACTCTTGAAACAGGCACTTCGATAGCCATATTTAATGCATTCTGGCATTTACTTTGCAACCGAAATTATGCCTTGCACATTAATTGTAGATCGTCTGATAGCCAAAGAGTAACAAGCTATCTATAAATGTGGATCTGGTAGGGTCTTAGCAACATTGATAACGTCTGGCAATAATGGATTTATATCACAAATTGTTAGTATAAACAAATGTTACAAACAAAAATCCTGCTAAAATGACGTAATTATAACACCTTCAGCCCTGACGTAATAACCCCTTCAGCCACAGGTAAACAAAACGTCTCCCAACTGCCAGACCGGTTACAAACGTACTACACTATATAAGGGAAGAACTTATAAAAAAAATGAGCCTATATAAAATGACGTCATTTTGAAGTTTTTTGTCCTGCATAACCCCTTCTGCCACAGGTAAACAAAACGTCTCCCGTCTGCCAGATCGGCTGCAAACGTACTACACCATATAAAGGAAGAACTTATAAAAAAAATGAGCCTATATAAAATGACGTCATTTTGAAGTTTTTTGTCCTGCATAACCCCTTCTGCCACAGGTAAACAAAACGTCTCCCGACTGCCAGACCGGTTGCAAACGTACTACACCATAAAAGGGAAGAACATATAAAAAAATGAGCCTAGATAAAATGTCGTAATTTTGAATTTTTTTGACCTGCATAACTCCTTCTGCCACAGATAAACGCAACGTCTCCCGACTGCCCGACCGGTTGCAAACGTACTACACTATAAAAGGGAAGAACATATAAAAAAATGAGCCTAGAAAAAATGACGTAATTTCAAAGTTTTTTGACCTGCATAATCCCTTCAGCCACTGGTAAACGCCACGTCTCCGGACTGCCACACCGGTTGCAAACGTAGTACACCATAAAAGGAAAGAACATATAAAAAATGAGCCTTGATAAAATGACTTAATTTAAGTTTTTTGACCTGCATAACCCCTTCAGTTACAGATAAACGCAACTTCACCGGACTGCCCGCCCGGTTGCAAACGTACTACACTATAAAAGGGAAGAACATATAAAAAATGAGCCTAGAAAAAAATGACGTAATTTTGAAGTTTTTTGACCTGCATAACCCCTTTAGCCACTGGTAAACGCAATGTCCCCGGAGTGCCCGACCGATTGCAAACGTACTACACTATAAAAGGGAAGAACATATAAAAAAATTAGCCTTGATAAATTGAGGTAATTTTGAAGTATTTTGACCTGCATAACCCCTTCTGCTACCGGTAAACGCAATTTCTCCGGACTGCCAGACCGGTTGCATACGTACTACACGATATAAGGGAAGAACATATAAAAATGAGTCTTGATAAAACGACCTAATTTTTAAGTTTTTTGACCTGCATAACCCCTTCTGCCACTGGTAAACGCAACATCTCCGGACAGTCAGACCGGTAGCAAACGAACTACACTATAAAAGGGAAGAACATATAAAAAAATGAGCCTTGATAAAACGATCAAATTTTTAAGTTTTTTGACATGCATAACCACTTCTGCCACTGGTAAACGCAACGTCTCCGGACAGCCAGACCGGTTGCAAACGTACTACACTATAAAAGGGAAGAACATATAAAAAAATTAGCCTTGATAAAATGACGTAATTTTGAAGTTTTTTGACCTGCATAACCCCTTCTGCCACTGATAAACGCAACGTCTCCGGACTGCCAGAACGTAGCAAACGAACTACACTATAAAAGGAAAGAACATATAAAAAAATGAGCCTTGATTAAATGAGGTAATTTTGAAGTTTTTTGACCTGCATAACCCGTTCTGCAACCGGTAAATGCAACTTCTCCGGACTGCCAGACCGGTTGCAAACAAACTGCACCATAAAATGGAAGAACATATAAAAAATGAGCCATGATAAAATCAGGTGGAGAAAACGTTGCTAGCTCTTAGACTATAACGTTGTACCATAGTTGTAGGAAGCGAAACAGCACCGATTAATGGTTGCAGCTAGTCCATTACAAGAAGTTTCTTCTAAAGAGAAGAAATATTTAACAGTGGAGTGAGGAAAGTAGTCGACTTATCTTGTGCAGACCTGTATATGATCTTTATATTTACATACATAATACATAGCATGCTAAAATTTAGCTTAGTTATAAAACGCATAACATAACTTTAATTTTCCTATTAGAAATTTTCGTGATAAATCGGTAAAAGCAATTGAACTATTTTGAAATAATATATACGATAGACCTTTTTTAGACCCCCATTTCATACATCTAAAAAATATGTTATTATTTTTCTTCAATATTCATTCTAGTAAAAAATATACATTATTAAATGTTAAAGATTCGCGATTTTATTATTCTCAAGTATATGTTTCCTGGAAATTTTACCTCACCATGCATCGAGAATGAATGTTGTTTTCATAGATGTGTTCCGTTTCTAAAATAAAAATCAGATTAGAAAAGAACTTACAAATTTAAAATGAAAAAAAAATAAAAAACCTAAACATTTGCATACAATTTATTCCGAAGTTATTATGTAATATTGAAAATTCAAATAAATAGTACATGCTTCTTTCTGTTTGCGTTTTTTGGTTTAGTTAATCTTACGTTCATTTACACCAGAGAAAACTGTTTTCTCGGTATTTTAAGATTAAATGTAAAAAGATTAGGATTGTGTTTAAAAGGCATTTCTTATTTGCTGTTTTCTCCGCAATGAAGTATGTAAACAACTTGCAAAATAAAAAGCAAGATTTAATTAAAATAATATATTCCAAATAAACATTTTGAAATGATGAAAAATCTGTTTAAGAGGATTGCATTTCTCCGATTCCTTTAATAATAATGTAGTGTTAATACATTTTTATACACCGCTGTTAATATCTAATTAACGGATTAATTAATTATACGTTTCAGATACATGAATGTAAGATCATGATGATTAAAATGACAATTTTTGAAATAGGTATAGAGATGTATTAAACAGTGTAAACATACACTGCTCAAAAAAATTAGGGGAGCAAGCAAAAAAGTGAAGAGGACAGCCATGCATGGACATAAAATTGAGAGTAACATGAGTATCAATGCGCTATACAGGTAAAAAGACGCAGAAAAGTTACAAGAGAGCATTTATTCTTTGAAACAGTGGGTAAAACGTGAAAAGATGGTTTAGGGCAACATTTTGGTTACATGTAAATGACAAAAAATAAAGTACTGTTTAGGAATGATTCACAGAATTTAATATGGCTAGTGGCCCCTTCGAATAGATAAAACTGTCGCATACATGTTTTCCATGGATTCGATGACATTATCGATAAGTTTCCGGGGAGTACAGTTCCACTCCTCAAGAATTGCTATCTCCAAGTCCCGGACAGAAAAGGAGGCCTCAGTCTTGCTGCAATGCGTCGTCCGAGTGCGTCCTACACATGATCGATTGGATTCAGTTCAGGAGAGCACATTGGCTTTTTCATATGCTGTATTGTTTCAACTTTAAGAATGTTCTCCTCAAGACGAGCTGTATGCGGTCTGGCATTATCATGCATGTAAAAAAAGAAATTACCAATTGCTGCAACATAAAATACGACATCAGGTCTCAGTATCTTGTCTGTACAACTTCGGACCGTCAAAGTGCCATTCCGATGGAAGTACAGGCACATACGTCCACCTATGCAGATTCCAAACCCTAGCATCAACCCACCTCGTCTGTAATGTGATCTTTCACCAACGAATGTGGGATTATGTTGAGTGTCCCTTTCTCTCCATGCCAAAACATAAAAGATGTCACATCCAGATTTAATCAGGACTCGTCTGTAAATAGAATTTGACTCCAACAGCGTTG
The DNA here is from genome assembly GCA_963932465.1 of Maratus speciosus. NCBI lineage: Eukaryota > Metazoa > Arthropoda > Arachnida > Araneae > Salticidae > Maratus > Maratus speciosus. Next base: position 292,651,301 of record OZ010795.1, on the reverse strand, counting down.
CCTCCAAACTCGATATTCAGTTTCCCACCTTCTTTGAGCCGTACAGTTCCTTGAGGTCAACAGAATACAGACCATTGGCTTATCTGCATAGAGACCATCGTGATGAAGCCTATTTTGGACTTTTTGACTGGACACCCTTCGTCCTGCGGCCAAGAACTGTGTTTGCAGCTGAATTTATATATATAGCTAAATTTTTCAGAACTGTGTTTGCAGCTGAGTAGCATTACCTGTTCCGTTTCGATGATACTTTAACAGGATATATCGGTCATAAGTTTCTGTGGTAGCACATGGTCGACCTTGCCCTTGTCAATGTTTACCATTCTACGTGTCTTGTAATCGATTCCACAGCCTTGCATTGACACTACTTGCGACTCCAACAGCGCCCGCTACACTTTGTTGTGTTTCCCCAGATTCAACAGTCCCGATAAACCTCTAAGCCATGAATTCCGTTAAATCACATTGTTGTGACATTTTCAAGTCACCTTTTCGCAAAACACAAGCTGAGCAATTCAATTTTACAACTGAGACAGCGAAACAGACATTTCTGCAAAATTCCGATTTCTACACTTATCTCCTTTTTCCAGTTTTGGACGTTATAAACTTTAATTTGCATGTGACGTTTTCTTTACCTTTTTTCTACTACGCTTTAAATTATCGATATTTTATTTTACGTTACTCTTCGGTGTAAATATTTGCATAATTTTGTTAAAACCATGTGCTACCCTAATTGTTTGAGCAGTGTATATTGATGTAGAGGCGGAAAGCTCCCTCGAACAAGAGAAAGTAGTGGACTTCGAGCAGATGAATTCGCTATTTTATTACACTGGGTCTCATGAGGCTGAAATCGAAGAGTGCTTACTACGGAAAATGCTCATGTATGAGTTGTTTTCATAGAAAAGCGGGTAGATGGCCATCGACTGTACATGTGATCAGACAGATCGTATTGATGTCATTTGAATAGTTTGCCGAAAAAAGCAAAAACATGCTAGCTGGTATCGCAAAACAATTTTTTAAGTATTAACCTAAATATATATTCAGACGGATGGCGGAGTTTTAAAAATAAAAGTACACTGTTAAATTGGTATATTTCGTTTTTCATTATTTGGATTAGTTAGCCTTGTGTAAGATTTGAAACACAACAGGAAAAAAAACGAAAATCGAAGATAAGAAGATAATTTTTGTAAGGGTTTACGTCAGAGATCTGCACGTGCGGAACGGTCGCCCGAAGTCCGAGCCCGGATCGCTCCGCGGGTCGGACTCGCGTCTGGTCTTAACTCTTTTCAGGCCGGGCATAGTCAATGATATTTACGGGACGGGTCGTTTTTTGTCTTTACTTTTTTCCTGAAGGTTCGGGCCGGGCCAAACTTTTTTTTCCTGTGCAGGTCTGGGACTGGTTTCATTCCTTGTCTTCACGGCCCAAATTTTCAGTCCTAGTTTCAACCCAGACCGTAAGAAAATCCTTCTCTGGGCGTATGGTCCGTTCAAAGGTCAGTAAGATTAAGCTTGTGCCAAAAAGTTTTGCAAATAATTCATGGATTTTTAAATCGCCCTTATTTAACAATTAAACAATAAAATTCATTATTTTTGAAGAATAGTAGATTTATACGCTTATTAAAATATAGCTAAATTAAAATATAATAAAACATGTTAATAAGAACCTGCCTATGACGGAATCATGTTTTAAACTGAAAAACGTGTTGTCCCATGCAAAATTATTATACTAATACCTAAGAAAAAATATATAATTCGTTTACACTTGCTAAGAAGGGAACTTGTCTATATCCCATTATTTTTTTTATATACAATTTCGTCTTAGATTTTACTTTATAGCACCTATGGGATTTTTAACACTTCAATACATAGAATATGGATTAACAATGTTAATGATAACTGAAACTTTTTCACACAAGAATCAGAGGTTCATAAAAAAATAAATATCGCAGTCTGTCGCACTTCTTTAAAAATAAAGATAATAAACATGAAAAAAATAGCTAAGATCAGAATTTTTGGCCAGAACTCCTCGTATGAGGAACTTTTTTAACTATATCGAAGTAAAAATCAATGTTTTGTAGAAATCCACTCGGTCCGGGAGGGATCGAGCCGAGATTTTAACTTTTTTTTTACGAGCCGGGCAGGTCTCCGGCCAAAAGTTTAGTTGTTATACGGGTAGGACCAATATTTTTTCTACGGTCCGGACCGTGATTGGGCCAAACTTTTGACTATTTTAAATTACCGGGTGGGGCCAATATTTCTTTTGTACGGGACGAGACGAGCTCAGGCCGAACTTTCAATTTTTGTATCGAGCCGGGCGTTTCGAATTTTTTTTTTCGATGAGTCGGGCTGGGGCCTGGCCCGGAAATTTCGGCACGTGCAGACTTCAAGTTTATATGCATAATTTTTTTTAATCTGATATAACTCTTAGAAATCGTATGTACATAGATTTGGTTTAGTATTCTTTATTTTTCCGTATTTCGAATAGTTAAGCCGATGGGTCTTCAAATTACATGTCAAGAAAAATCCATTAACGACCTTCAGATCGTTACTCCTAACTTCACTTTGCGATGTGCGTCAGTTTGAGAAGAATAATTTATTTTTGAAGGGTGTTCTTTGTGGTTTTAAGTATTATTTTGGGTAATTATCCACAACTTAAATAAATCAGCCTCGGGTTCATAAGAATTTCCTTTGGCCTATCCTCATCCAAATTTTCAGGCCTCTATGCGCGGTAGATTTTCTTAGCCATCACATACAGATACCCACAACCCACGCACATACACACAGGCATTTTTCTTTTATTAGAATAGGTACATTTTTACGAAAATAACACAGATCACAGAATAGGAAGATCAAAATATCACACACAACTCTCTGTTTTTCTACTTGTCAGGTTTAGGACTTGTGAGGCATAAGATTCACTGTACATCAAGAATTTGTTTTTTAATTGTACTATAAATATAACAGGATACTAGGATTTTATTTAAGATTTAGATTTTCATATTTGATGCAATTAAACTCTATGGGTTTTGTTTCATTCCTTAAATGTGGAATTTTACATTTTATATGTTCCTTATAAAATTGATGTATATAATGAATATTATCACGTATTTTAATATTGTAAAAGAAACGTATAACTCAAATAATAAACTGACTATCTATAATATAAAGGACAAACATATCTGTGGGTAACGCATACGTCATTTTGCGAATGGCAACATTTTGAAATTTGAAAAAAAAATTTGGTTTTGCAATTATATCTACGGCAAACTTTTAAACTTCTAAACATCGCACATTTTAAATTTTAATACCGTCGTATAAGGAAAAAATGTTATTTTAAATGCAATTTGTTTGAAAGCTATATCTCAATTTATTTTTGAGATATTAATTTTTTTGTAGTTTTTAATACAAATTTTTTAATTGTGGCAACTGAAGATTATATTGAAAGTAAATGGAAAATAGTCATGGTTTATTATTTTTATTGATTATATCCTTATTGATGCTATTTTCACATAACAATAAAAGTAGCTTTTTTATAATATTTGAACAGAAAATGATGTCATATATTAAAAAAAAAAAACACGCATTCTTCTTCGTAAATCATTGCATTTCAATATTTTTACATTACGCTGATACTAAGTTTGAGACGCTAGGCAAAATGATTCAGTGAGTAAAAATTATGTCATATTTAAAACAAAACTATCATTTATTTTGATAAAACTAAATATTTGACCAATACTAAATGGTCAATACAACTAAAGGCAAATTTCTGAATTTCTCTTTCGCAGGTATTGATATTACACTAAAATTTGTGCGAATGTTCACATGAAAAGTTGTGTCACACAAACGTGACTTTAAGTTTGGAAATACATTCATTAATAATCTATTACGCGTTAAAATACTTTCAAATTGTGAATTTGAGTGGTACGTATGTAATTTATGGGAATGTGAAAATAACGTACAATTTAGATTTCATTGGGGGAAATTTTATGATGTGACAAAGCGAAATCCTTTTTACTGATTTTTCATCCCATAAAAAGAAACATAAAAGCCTCAATCGATAAATTCATCATAATTATTTATCTTCATTACGTATTCTAATAGAGTTTAATTTTTCAATAATTTAAGCAGTTGAATTTTGTGGAAATAATATTTTGGTAATTTTAGGTTAAAATATTATTTGTTTTAAGAGTGAGACAACCAATGTTAGATGAATTTTTTATTGTAATTATTTTTGTAGGTTTATTATAAATTCGATCAGACAGTTCCTTTCTAACATTTTAGTTCGTCGGATTTCGACGGATTCCAACTCGTTTAACAATAAAAAGGGAACGAAAATTTGAGTTTTGTAATCCGAGTGATTCATTCAAGTCACAAAGCAATTACTGTTATATACATATTTTACCTTTTATTTTCCTTGTTAAACAAATTCCAAATCTCCTCTAAAAAATAGCTTTTTTTTTGTTTAAAATACACTTTATACAATCCTCCATTAGCTCAAACCTGAAAGAATAAAAGTTCAAGCTCTAAAAAAAAAAAAATCAAACAATATTTATTTTACCTATTTAAGAAACGTGCTTAAAAATACGATTCTTAACTGTTCTTTAACAGACAACCGTCTATTTATCTATTATCTATTATATATATATAATCCAAACGGAAATTTCGTTCCGAACGCCGAGATTTCGAGTTCTACCGCATGGATTTTTACGGAACTTATACCGTTAGATAGGTATCGTTCCAGGGAAGGTTTTAAGCTATAACACATCATTCTACCTAGATTGGTTATAGAATTGGTACGGAAAATTCTATTATTTTGGACTTTGTTACTTCATATTTCCTTAAATATCTGGGCTCCTATTGGTCGTAGAGCTTAGATCTCGCGCCAAAAGTAGCTCCGAAGCACCCAAGCAAACTTTTCCCCGCGATTATTTTGCCGTCTTCCGATTTCCTCTAACTCTATTAGGGGCCCGCGTAGGGCCCCTTTAAAATATTTTTCGTAGTAATTTCAGCAATTATCTTAAATTATTGGTTAAGACCGCCACCCTCCCGATTCATGTATCTACGGAAAGGTTGCATGAAGGAGTTTCGTTCAGATACGCTTTCGTTGAGAATAGAGTGCGCTCCCTGGTGGTGGAATGTGGAACTAACATAACGCGATATTGTTAAAATTAGGAAATGTAACAATGCGATCTGTTTTAAACTTTGAGATAGTTCATAACACATAATCTATTATCTATTCTATTATATATATATATACAATTTATTATCTATTCTATTATCTATTATATATATAAAATCCAAACGGAAATTTCGTTCCGAACGCCTAGATTTCGAGTTCTACTGCATGGATTTTTACGGAACTTATACCGTTAGATAGGTATCGTTTCAGGGAAGGTTTTAAGCTATAACACATCATTCTACCTAGATTAGTTATAGAAGTATGACGGAAAGTTCTGTTATTTTGGACGATAAGGTTACCATTTTATTTCTTGGCGAAGTTTTTTGTTGTTGAAAAAATTGAAACGACTATTACACCTAGAAAAATAAAAGACAAAAAACTGTTACTAATTTTATTTAAAATCTTTAAAAAAGAAAAAAAAAAGAAATTCATTTTAATGAATGATAATATTAAAAAACGAATATATTTTATTTAAACATGAAAGAGAATGTTCGTAATACTTAAAGAATTACTCAATTGAAATATTGCAATTGAAATAATATTTGGCGATTTATCTTTTGCATCAGGTTAAGAAAAATGCATCTGAAAATTGATAAAATGATATCAAGGAAGTTCCCCATAAGCGCATGCTCAGCATTATTTGAAAAAAAAATAGAATATTCTTCTCATAAATATATATATACCCATAAAAAAATCGGCAGAACCTCTATTTAGCATTCCTAAAAAAATAATGAAAATTTCATTTTTTTTGCCATTTAGCGCTGGATGGCGACACGATAAAATTTTGAATAATACTATGATAAATATTCTTTAAGAAAAACTTTTTAAACTCTCGATACGAAGTTAGTTTAAGTAAGTTTAACTTAAATAAATACATATTTATAACTGCAGTTTTGTCATATACATTTATATATGTAACAATGAAATTTAACGATCGTATTTATGCCGTTTAGAATGAAATTTAAATGGATTAAAAGTGTTTCAAACTCAAATTAAGGTCCGATTTTGAGCATTGGCAATTTGACTTCGATATTGTTAGTGTCAGAGACAACAAGAGAGTTTTATTGCCATGGAAACAGCAATTTAATATCGAAATGTTTAATGATAGCATTCTTAATTAAAATACCCTTAAAACTTATCCAGCCGGTGACACCGTATAAAATTAAATAGCTCAATAGAAGTAACACACAATTTGCATATATTATATAAGCTTACAGCAAAAATAGTAAACTAATCCACAGTTTAAGTTTAAATTCATTGAGCATTAGGCATTTAATTACTTATTTAACAAGGAATTTATAAATGCATTTCAATCTCTTGCATTTGGCGAGGAAACCTATTGGTTCGCCAAAGAGCGTCGAGCGTTCGTCTGTTCACGCCAAATACTCGAAAAAATATTTTTTTTACAGATTTTCTACTGCGATTCAACCGCTATATTTTTACCGATCTTTTTTACATACATGAGTCATTTTATTAGCATTTCCTTTTTCAAAATATTTTGAGTATGCGTTTTAAGGAGACCTTCCTTGTGAGTAACAATTTTTATTATGTATCTCTTACAGAAAAAACTAGCAGATGTAATTATAAAAATAATGATATTACATAAATAGCAGTTAATATTATAAAAGTGGAGTCAAATATTTAAATTTTAATGCAAACGTTTGCACCCCCTACCCTACACACACATATTATAAATAATTTAATTTCAGAAATTTAAAATATTTTTCGCGTACTTTACTACGGATACATGCTATTTTGTTTTCCCCCAAACTTATGACTTTTATAACCTCGAACTCAGATCAACAAATATTGTCCCCTCTCTTTTTTTTTTTAACATATATCGCTAATTTTTCTTTTAGAAAAGTCTACTGTTTCAAATCTTAAGTACTAAAGATTATTCTTAAGAAAATTTATGCAATTTTGCGTTATTAATACCACAAAAGAAAATATTTTGCAATAAAAATTGCTTACTGTAATACATTTTCGATTGTCTTTTTAATTCGCCATCCTATTTTCAGTTTTTTTTTTAAGGTTTTTGATATTGGATTAATCTTCCGTAATCAGGGTACCTTCTAATTAGTGTATTTACTGAACAATTTAGATGTTTTTTTTATATTTGAAAGAGTCAGATCAGTGATCAGACAGTGATCGCGATTGTAGAAGATTACATGAAATTTGTACTTAGCTATTAGAAAATTTATGTTTTTTCATTATGAAGCAAACGGAGAACAGAAGATTTAGTATTATATATTTTTTTATTTGCAGTTATTTTACTGTCACTAAAAAATAAATACTTGGGAAAAAAATTTGAAATTCCAATGGTGGCTGGTGGAACAATATTTGTTGATTTATTATTTTAGCCTAGATAAGAAAAAAAAGTACCTGAAATGCAGATAAAATTGGATATAGAAATCATTATAAAGCAAGTTCTTCTGACGCACAATCCTATTCGCTAAACTGAGGGGAAAATTAACGATTTTAGGTTTATGTAGGCAGCAGACTGAAGAACAATGTAATTTTGAAAATAAAAAGTGTATTTATTTCTCCGTGTTATTGCACTCTTTAGAGAAATGGAAAAAGGTCTTCGGTGCATCAAAAAGATTATTTCGTTATATTATAACGTGTTAGGTTATTAAGTTTTGTATAACTGACTTTATTTGTCAATTACAACAAGTATTTTTGGCGAAAGATCTATAATTCAGCCAACAGCAATTTGACTTTATTTAATGGGATATAGTCTGGCGCATAATTACGTATGTTTTACGTGTTTTAACTCTGGTAAATTTGTAACCATATAGTTTGCAAACACTTCTAATGTTTGCCGTAAAACTTAGCTGTGCACCCGATTATGGACGATTGGGAAGATTTTGATTGGATGAAAACAAGAGGTTTATTTTTCTATCATAATGAGTTATCGAGTTTTTTTTCAGGTTAGCAATTACATAATTGCAAGTGGTATTCATATAAAAAGGAAATGGTAATGAAAATGACATTATTTTAATTTTATTCAAACACTTCATTTTTAAAAATCCACTTTTATGTGATTTACATTTCTTTTAATGAATGTTAAAGACTTTTTGTGTGCAAACAATTTATTACATTTTTTTACCGTATTTACTCTTCTGTAATCCGAAGATAGAAAACTGCAGTAGACCTGCTAGAAGACGTGTATTACAAAATATAATGCAACGTAGAGAGAAATTGTATTTAAGCTACCAGAACCACACATAGCACCAAGCTGAGAAGCCCGGAGTTCAAGAACTAATAAACGAAAGTGAATAATCCGAACATAAGTAATGTTCAGTGGTCACTCTCTGCAATCATTGTAATTATCTCTCCTTTTAGTAGTGTGGTGACTAGAGAACATTTTAACATTTCTGATTATCACAACGGCCGTATTTTCTTCCCAACCTCTACTTTAAATATATCTCTCTATTCTAAAAAAAAGTAACTACCGCTGTCACCGCCGCCGCCGCCACCGGTTTTGAATTTTTTGTGACCGGAGGTCTTTCTTCGTTAATATTAAGAAAAATAATGCATACAAAAATATGAAAATCGGTGGTTTTATACAGAAATGTTTGATAAACACGCTGATGCAGACAGTTTTCAAATCGAAGAATTATTTTAAGAGATATTTAATGCTAAAGTTGGACAAAATCGTTCCACTAAAAAAGTTTTATAGCAGCAAAAACTATACATGACAGTGTAATCATTTTTACATCATTTTATGCGTTAGAATTTGCCGGAGTGCAGATTGTATTTCTTTTTTTAATTTGGCTAATTTTTTGAGGTTTTATTTCTATTTTAAATTCAAATTTTCAGCATTTCTAGAGATATTTTTTACAGATTTTAGAAAGTGATATTAATTTAAACTGTTGCCAACTATATAAAAAGCGGAAACAGTAATGTTTGCTTCAAAAAAATATATATATTTATAGGTGTAATAAATTAAAAATTTATTTACACGTGACTATTATAAACAGAAAAAAAAACATTTGGAATTAGAATTAAATAATTATGTACAAAAAGCAGGAACTTATTAAAAATTACGTCATAAAAACTATAATTACACGTGAATTTTAAGAGAGAAATGAATTTGTAAAATAATAAATTTATTAACATGCGTTAGAAGTCTTAAATAGGAGAAATTACGTCATATTTACGTCACATTACAGTTATTACATAAAATGAACACAAAATAATATTGCAAAACGGTTTAAATTTAGAAATTGCACTAGACATTTATTTGATATTTTGGGAGGATACTTTTCAACTATTTTTGTTAGGAAAGCGCAAATAATATTTCATTTCTAACACAAGCATTTTCACGTGAATATTAAAAAGAGAAAGAATAGTTTGGTCAAAATTACGTCAGATTAAAAACGATTAATTTAAAATGTCTCATTTAAAAGAACTTTCTTTTCGCTTTGTTAAAAAATACCAGGAGACAAAGACTCTGTTTACTTAATTCCTTTTATATTAGCTTATTTTGAAATTTTGTTACACGTGTCTACGTCATCAAGTTATTTTTATTTCGACGTTTTATTTGTATTTTTATTAATGTTGTACTAATTTATTTGTTCTTTCGTTATTTAAAATAAAAATTATGTCAATCTGTATAATTTGGCGAGTGGTTTGGCGATTTATATAATTTGGCGAAATTGGTCGACGGGATAATCAAGTAGTACCGCAGCGGATTTGGCGTTAAAATTTTCCAATCAAAGAGAAATGAATAGAATTTCGTTTATAGGGAGATAAACCACTGTTTTTTAAAATATAACTCAATCTTTCGAAGTCTTTTTAAAGCCGATCAAATTAGCGTGCATTTAGAGTCTGCGGTGTCTGAACGGGGGTTGGCGAGCGTAGCTCGTAGGGGGCTGAGCCCCCTAGTACTGTAAAAAGAATTTCTTCTGAATAGTCCGAATTTTGCCTAACCCATAAGATATTATAATAGCTAAATAGCGTTCGCATAGTATTCAGCAAATGCGGAAAGATTTTCCCGGTGAAGGTCCATATTAATTTAAAATACAAGGTCGAATTCATAATTTTGTTTGATCAAGGATCATTTGGAAAATGGACCAGCGAAGCGGGTGTAGCCTGCTAGTATATATATATAAAATCCAAACGGAAATTTCGTTCCGAACGCCGAGATTTCGAGTTCTACCGCATGGATTTTTACGGAACTTATACCGTTAGATAGGTATCGTTCCAGAGAAGGTTTTAAGCTATAACACATCATTCTACCTAGATTAGTTATAGAATTATTACGGAAAATTCTATTATTTTGGACTTTGTTACTTCATATTTCCTTAAATATCTGGGCTCCTATTGGTCGTAGAGCTTAGATCTCGCGCCAAAAGTAGCTCCGAAGCACCCAAGCAAACTTTTCCCCGCGATTATTTTGCCGTCTTCCGATTTCCTCTAACTCTATTAGGGGCCCGCGTAGAGCCCCTTTAAAATATTTTTCGTAGTAATTTCAGCAATTATCTTAAATTATTGGTTAAGACCGCCACCCTCCCGATTCATGTATCTACGGAAAGGTTGCATGAAGGAGTTTCGTTCAGATACGCTTTCGTTAAGAATAGAGTGCGCTCCCTGGTGGTGGAATGTGGAACTAACATAACGCGATATTGTTAAAATTAGGAAATCTAACAATGCGATCTGTTTTAAACTTTGAGATAGTTCATAACACATAATCTATTATCTATTATATTATATATATATATATATAATCTATTATCTGTTCTATTATCTATTATATATATAAAATCCAAACGGAAATTTCGTTCCGAACGCCTAGATTTCGAGTTCTACTTCATGGATTTTTACGGAACCTATACCGTTAGATAGGTATTGTTTCAGGGAAGGATTTAAGCTATAACACATTATTCTACCTATATTAGTTTTAGAATTATGACGGAAAATTCTGTTATTTTGGGCGATAAGGTTACCATTTTATTTCTTGGCGAAATTCATCGTTGATAAAAAAAAAATTGAAACGGCTATTAAACCTCGAAAAATAAAAGAAAAACTGTTACTAATTTTATTTAAGTGAAAAAAAAAGAAAAAAAGAAGAAGAAAATCCGTTTTAATGAGTGATAATATTAAAAAACGGAAACATTTAATCAAAACCTGAAATAAATATTTGTAATGCTTAAAAATTAATTTAATAAGAAATATTACACTTGATACGCAATATTTGGCTCTTTATCGCTTGCGTTAGGTATGGAAACGAATCTGAAAATTTGATTAGATGAAATTTTAACGACATTTTCTTTCTGTTCTGTTCTTTTCTTTTTTTTTTTTTTTTATATCTAATTGTCCCATCACCGGACTTATAGAAGAAACAAGCAGATGTAATTGTGAGTCACATGTGTAATTACTATTTGCTTCTTTACAATTTTTTATTTTTCTTTTGTCGCCAAACAATGTGATTTTAAGCCAAAAATGCATAAGCGTGACATTAGCTTGAGGATGTTCTCACAAATGGTGTTTTTTAGGTGAAAGAGATCATTTTTTGAGTACATTTTCATATTCAATTGTAACTTATATAGATATCAGTTAATATTTTAAAAATGGAATTGAATACTTAAATTTCAGTGTGAATTTCTGCCACACATACATATTGTAAAATAATTTCATACTTTTTAAAATGTTTTTCGCCGTAATTCCGAAAGCATGTGATATTTATAAACTCGAACTCAGATCAACGAATATTACCCATTTTATTTAAGCAAATATTATCTATTTTGTCAAGTCATATCGCCAATTTCATTTATAGGAAAATTCACAGATTCGAAATCTAGGAAATAAAGATAATTTTTAAGAAAATTTATGTTTTAATACGTTATTACTATGGAAAAATTCAACATTTTGAAAAAAAAATTACAAGTCTTTTGTAATTCGTCATTTCTTCTTCGTATTTCTTCGTACTTTCTCCTCTGTTATGGAATATTTCAAATGATATTGGACTAATTTTCGATCATCGATTCACCGCAAAATCGCATATCTAATATAGTGTATAAAATAAAGTCTGGATTAGGGGACTAATTAACGCACAGCGCAAACTACTGAACCTAAAATCTTGAAAATCGTGGTAAAAATACTTATTATGACATAAACTTCTGCTAAGAAATGATTTTCTAAAGTGTCACCCCTAATGGTTTTTTCACGGAGGGGGGGGGGGGGATCGAATATCAAAATTATGCGTCAAATGATAGCATATTTTAATGTAGTTTTGTATGCTGAATCGAATGCTACCAAATAAATTTTTATAAGTCCAACAGTTCATGACACATTTCATATTTTTCTAATTTGTCGGTGTCTTTGGCATCTAAACCTCAAAATATCTATCATTACATCCGTTACTCTAGCAACGGAAAAAATTCAAATCAACCCTTTTGGCTAAAAAATAAAAACGGCTCTATGAGTTTGAAATAAAAATGCAAGCATCTTAATTTTTTTAAAAAATAGTGATTTTATGTAAAATAAAAGGGAAAAAAATTACTGAGAATTTAGCGTTATAAAACAAAAATGGAAAAGGTACTACTTAGATATTCCGTCGACCAAAAATCTATCGTCAAACTATAAGATTAAATGCCAACAATAATGGTTGATCGTAAATATCAAATTCACTTGAATTTAAACAAACTACACGTGTTTACGTCATCAAGTGATTTTAATATCGACGTTTTATTTGTATTTTTATTAATGTTATACTAATTTATTTGTTATTTCGTTATTTAAAATAAAGATTATGTCAATTTATATAATTTGGCGAATGGTTTGGCGATTTATATAATTTGGCGAAATTGGTCGACGGGATAACAAGTAGTACCAATGAAAATATTTAAGTATGAAAGCAATGTTTGTAACGACTTAAAAATTATTTTCATATATATAAACTCGGTTTATGGCGTCAGATGCCGTCATCCGAAGAATCTACAAGAGTCTTTTTCCATTTTTTCCGGTCATAGGTTCCTCAATGAAAGAAATTTGAATTGGAATAATATTGTGCGATTTATAAATTGCTCCTCGATAAGAAGAAAAAATGGGTACATTTATAACAACCGTGCGCACATCTCGCTGATAGCATTTTTAAAATTCTTAGTAGCAGTAGTTACATTTTGCGTATGTAAATTAAAAATATTTTTTTGCTTTTAATTATGGCATTATTTCCTGTTGTTGTTTATCTTTTCAGTTTTTTAAATGAAATTAGTATAAGGCATGCATTTTAAATTAAATGAGTGAAAGGTTTGTGTTTTAAATGAAAATAATAAAATAAGAATATGCTATGAAAACAATCTTTATTGATTTATTACCTGCGCCCGGCTGTCATAAAAGTATCACAAAAGCCACATATTCACTTTTATTTGAGTAGTTGCTCATGAGAATTCAAGTTAACCTTCCGTAATCTTATACTTCACATATTGGTGTATTAGCTTTAATGTTGAAAGCATCGTTTTTGTTTGAAGCGAAAACTTTACTATGAATTCTATTACACAAAATCGCATCATCATCATCTACTATACATTTACAACGGAAATTTGTATTTCATTCCGATTGTTTATAATACTTTCGTAGGATATGCCACAATTAGTTAGGTAATAATTTTGGAAAGGTTTTAGTGTATACATATTGTTCAAGGGTACTTAGTTATAGAGCAACAGTAAAAGTTCAAAAATTAAGTGAACCTGATTATGAAAGTTTAGCCTTTTTAAAAAAAAAATCTACAGAACATATTTTGTTACAAGTGGCCCTGTTGCATGACTTTTAGGAATGATGTTAGTATATACGATTTCATTATATGTTGATTAGTTACAGAGGTATTGATTCCTGTTGTCATAACGGTCTCATTACCCGACCATAAGTGTGCTGTTTATAATAAACTAAAACAATTACTTCTTAATTGCTAAATTTTGTCCAACGCTTAAGATAACATTATATCGCAATGACGTTCGTATCGTTTTCAGTAATGTGCAAGGTCAAGCTGAAGATCCATATTGTTTAAAATACAAGTTCAAATTCACCATTTAGTTTAATCCAAGGTTCATTTGGAAATATTGACCAGCGCAGCGGGCATAGCCTGCTAGTTATATATATAAAATCCAAACGGAAATTTTTCTCCGAACGTCTATATTTCGAGTTCTGCTGCATGGGTTTTCACGGAACTTATACCGTTAGATAGGTATCGTTTCAGGGAAGGTTTTAAGCTATAACACATTGTTCTCCGTAGATTAATTATAGAATTGTGACGGAAAGTTCTGTTATTTTGGACGATAGGATTACCATTTTATTTCTTGGCGAAATTTATCGTTGAAAAAAAAAACGGCTATTACACATCGAAGAATTAAAGAAAAAACTTTTATTAATTTCATTTAAAAGAAAAAAAATAAAAAAGAAATCCGTCTTAATGAGTGATAATATTAAAAACCGAAAATATTTAATATAAACATAAAAGGGAATGTCCGTAATGCTTAAAAAATTACTCAGTTAAAATATTGCAATTGCAGTAAGATTTGGCTATTTATCTTTTGCGTCAGGTTAAGAAAAGCGCATCTGAAGAATTGATAGGATGATATCAAGGAAGTTTCCATAAGCGCATGCTCAGAAGTATTTGAAAAAATTATATAATATTCTTCTCATGAGGAATATATAGAATATTCTTCTCATGACATATAATATGTTAATTAAAAAAAAAAAAAAAAAAAAAAAACGCAGAACCTCGATTTAGCGTTTGTAAAAAAATAATGAAAATTTAATTTTTTGGCGATTTAATGATGGTTGGCGACACAATAAAATTTTGAATGATGCTTTTTTTTATGATAAATAATTTTTAAGTGAAACCTTTTTCTACGCTTCATACTATCAAGGAAGGTCTCCATACGGGCATACTCAGAAAAATCTGAAAAAAAATACAGAATGTTCTTCTCCCATGGGTATATATGTTTATAAAAAAAAAAAAAAAAAAAAAAAAAAATGGCGGAACCTCGGTAGAACGTCCGTAAAAAAATAATGAAAATTTCGCTTATTTGACGACTCATCACCGTTTGGCGAAGAAAAAAAAAATACGCTTGTCGAATACTCTTTAAGGAAAAAACTTTTTACGTTGAATTTGTTTAAATAAGTTTAATTTAAATAACTTTAGCTTTATCATTTTTAGTTTGTTTTAACTATAGTCTTGTCACATATATTTATATGTACTTAAGAAGAATTTTAACTATCATATTTTACGATTTAAAACAAAATTTAAATTGATTAAAATTGTTCCAAACTCAAAAATATGCCCCATCGGGCACTTTCGATTCAACTTTGTTGCTAAGGAAACAACTTATTCGGTATGGAAATGTATTACGGCAGCATTATTCATCTGGCATTAAAAGTTATTTTTATAACCGATAAAGCCGTTTAAATTTTTTAAAATGTGGATTGGAGAGTAAAACAATGGCAAAATTCCGTTCAAATCGGCAACAAGCTTCAAGTATAATACAAAATGTAATAATAATAATAAAAATTCTTTCATGGTTTACGTTTAAATTCATTAAATACCGCATATTCTCAAAATCAATTAACAATCAATTTTCAAATTCATTAAAATCGTTTGCTTTTGGCGAGGAAAAGTGCTGCTCGCCAAATTGCGTGCCGCTTTCGTCTTTTCAAGCCAATTATTAGGAAGTATTTTATTTTTTTACAGATTTTCCTCTGTAATTCCGCCGCTAATTTTAACTGATCCTTTATTATATACATGAGTACTTTCACTAGCATTTGTTTCAACATATTCTGAGTATGTCCAGTATGGAGACCTTCCTTGTAAGTTAGTTAGATTAAGTTTAACTTAAATAAATAAATTTTTTTTACTGCAATTTTATCATATACCTTTATATATGTATATATTAGAATTTTACTATCGTAATTATGCGGTTTAAAACAAAATTTAAGTTTATTAACGTTCTACCAAACTCAAAATTAATCTCCGATTCTGAACATTGGCAATTTGACTTCGATATGTTGTTCTGTCAGAAACAAAAAAATGAAGGTTATTGTTGCCATGGAAACAACTACTTAATATAAAAATATTTAATGATAGCATTTTTAATTAGCCAGCTACTTTTAAAACAAACTTAAAACGGTACTATACTCGATTATCCCGTCGACCAAAAAAAAAAAAAAAAAAAAAAACAAACTATCGCCAAACTATAAGATTAAATGCCAATAATGGCTGATCGTAAATTTTATATTCACTTGAAATTAAACACCGTACACGTGTTTGTTGCGTCATCAAGTGATTTTTAATTTGACTTTATTTGTAATTTTATTAATGTTTACAAATTTATTTATTCTTAGTTGTTTAAAATAAAAATTTTGTCAATTTGTAAAATTTGGCGAGTAGTTTGGCAATTTATATAATTTGGCGAAATTGGCCGACAGGATAATCAAATAGTACTCCTAAAACTTTTCCAGCCGGTGAAGCCATGTAAAATTAAATAACTACTGCAACACGTAATTTGTATATATTATATATTCTTACAGATAAAAAATAATACGCTAATACTTCGTTTAGGATTAAATTCATTGAGTTTTAGGCATTTAAACACTTACTTAACAAGAAATTTCCAAATGCATTTTTAAATATCTTGCATTTGGGAAAAAAATGTGTTGGCTAGCCAAATAGCGTGGAACGTTCGTCTTTATTGCGCAAAATACTCGAATAGTTTCAGATTTTTATTCAGATTCCGCCGCTAAATTTGACTGATGTTTTACTACAAACGTGAGTAGTTTTATACGCTTATTTTTTATATATATATAATTTGAGTGTACTCTTTAAGGAGACTGTCCTTGTGAGTAACAATTTTGTTTTTGATTTGTTCTTTTTTTATTTTTAACTCCTACATCATGTTACTTACAAACGAAACTAGCAGATGTAATTGTAAAAATGATGGTAATTGTGATTTACATGTTATATGTTTATTTGGGATTTCGAGTTCACTTTGTTTATAATATTTGTCAAATATTTTAATTTCAGTATAAATGTCTCCCACACACGCACATACATATTGTAAAATAATTTAATTTCAGACATTAAAAAAATTTCCCACCATACTTTACTGCGAAAACATGTCGGTTTGTTTTCCCCAAATGTGAGACTTTTATAACCTCGAAGCCAGATTAGCTAATATTGTCCACTCTTTTTTAAATTTAAAATAAAAAATCTCCAATTTCCCTTATCGAAACGTTCAATGCTTGCAATGTTAAGTAGTAAAGAGTATTTATTCTTAAGAAAATGTAAGCAATTATGCGTTATTACTATCACGAAAGAAAACATTTTGCAAAGAAAATTGCTTTCTGAAATAACTTTTCGATATTCCATTTAATTCGTCATTTTTTTCCATATCCTCACTTCTTTTAGAAATGTTGTTAAAAGATATTTCGGGAATGTCCCATAATCAAGCACCCTACAATTGGCAAATTTAATATATAATGTTGAAAGATTCATTTATATTTGAAAGGAACCGACGACGGTAAATCCGATTTCAGAAGATTACGCGAAATTTATACTTAGCGATTAGTATTTTTTTTTTAATTATCATTATGGATCAAACGCACAAAAGAATATTTACTATTATATGTTTTTCCTCTGCGGTTATTTTACTATAACTAAAAAATCATCACTTTGAATGTACAAAAAAAAAAAAAAAAAAAAAAAAAAAAAAAAAAAAAAAAAAAAAATTTCAAATGCCAAAGGTGGCCAATGGAACAATATCTGTTCATTTAGCCTAGGATTTAAAAAAAGTACTCCAGATTTAAAAAAAAAATGCAATTTAACAAATTACAACAACCATTTGGAAAATGATTTTTTCAAAGACCAAAATTTAAGACAAGAAATTGCAAGGAGTTTATCATAAATTACGTACGCCATGGATTACATTTTTCTGTACTGTAAATTTTTAAACTTCTACAAAGCTGCTCATGCATTACGTAGCCATGGATTAAACATTAATATTCCTGGACCAATTTTAAATGAAATTTCATTCTTTAACTTCTAAACATCCCACAATATTACTTTTTACACCGTTGTATGGAGAAAAAAATTTTCTTGTAAATGCAATTTGTTTGAAAGCTGTATCTCAATTTCATTCTGAGTTATTAATTTTTTATAGTTTTTATTACTTGTTTGTCATAGTGGCAACAGAAGTATCCATCTCTGTTGAAAGTAAGGGGTAAATACAGATTACTGTATAGACCAATCAGAAAACGAATAAAATGTGGGATTCAACTAATAAAGCGCTTCAGATATATTTTTGATTTCCTATCCTGACCGAGGACAATAACCATTTTTCCAAATGGTTAATAAAATTTAAATCATTATAAAGCAATTTTGGATGATGCACATCCCGAGATGCTGATCGTGGTCTCAAATTAACGTTTTTAGTTTTATTTAGGCAATAGACTGATGAATAATGACATCTTGAAAATAAAAGCATGTTTGTTTCTTCGTCTCATTACGAACATTAGAGAAATGAGAAAAAAAAAAAAAAAAAAAAAAAAAAAAAAAAACTCGGTTTGCCAAAAACATCACTACTAAAAATGTTGCATAACAAACTTTATTTATCATTCGCAAAGATTTTTGATAGTGAAAGATCTAAAATTCGATCAACAGCAATTCGACGTTATTTAATGGAATGTGGTTTGGCGCGTAATTAACTCTGTTTTTTAGCTAACTCTGGTACATTTGTAGCCAAACGATACGAACATTTCTAACGTTTCACATCACACTTGGTTGTGGATCCAATTACGGATAATTGGGAAGATTTTATTGAATGAAAACTAGAGGTTTAGTTTTCTATTTGAATCAGTTATCGATGTTATTTTCCTAGGTTAATAATTGAATGACTAAAACTGGTGTATAAAAAGAAACGGCAGTTAAAATGACATTGTTTTAAGTTTATGCACACAATTCAGCTTTAAATATCCACTTTTACATAATTCATTTTTTTTAATATATATATAAAATTTAAATACTGTTTTGATTGTATTTACTCTACAGGAATTCGAAGATAAAAAGCTGTAGAAAACCTGCCAAAAGAAGACGTATATATTACCAAATATAATGTAACGTAAAGCGAGTTTGAATTTATGTTATCAGATCCACACATAGTACCAAGCTGAGAAGCCCGGACTAAAAGAACTAGCAAACGAAAGTGAATAACCTGAGCATTCTTTAAGTTAAATGGTCAATCTCTGTAATCACTGTAATTCTCTCTTTTTTAGTAGTGTGGTGATATGATCGTAATGGCCGCGTTTCCCTCCAAAACGCTACACAATATACTAAAAAGTTGCTTCTGAATTGTCCGAATTTCATCAAACGCATCAGATAATATAATAGCGCAATGGCGTCCGATGCGTATTAAAAAAATGCGGAAGGACTTTCCAGGTGAAAGTCCAGATTAATTTTTAATACAATGTCGAATTCTCCATTTCGTTTGATTGAAGGTTTGTTTGAAAAATGGACCAGCGCAGAGGGCTCAACCTGCTGGTTTAAGTATATGATGTAATTCAGATTTTACTAAAATAGTCTTGAAAACTTTTTTTTTCACCGAAAAATTAAATAAATTCGAAACCATAATTATGTATCCACTATCATTTAATATCTGATTTTCTTTTCACCTAAGCTTCCCCCCTTTTAATATGCTTAAATATTTATTAAGGATTATGATCACAGAAATATTTCTAAAGCACTTTTTTAACAAAATGAATTGAATTTTGGCAAAGTATAATTTCACATTAATGGGATTGTGTTTGTTCACTGCATATTTTTATAAAATAGGAGGTTTCCAATAGTGAACAATTTTCTTTTGAAAATATTTTTATTTTAGTAAATGCTTATTATGTACATTTATGATATCAGTGAGAACAATCCACCATTTCATTGATTGTATAAATTCTTAATCTTTCTTTATAGTGTAGTTACTATAGACTAAAAGAGAAATGCTGAAATGTTTCTGGAAACTTATGTTTATGGGAAATACTACTTAGCAAAACATTGTTCTCTAAGTCTCCATTATTTCTTGCGTAAATAGGGAATTGAGAGAGAGGTTTGTGATATAAAGAAAGAAATGAAAATGTGTAAAATATCGAATCGAATAAAACAAATAAAGATTATTTTGAAGTTACTAATATAATCTACAAATTGAAGGAGTAGAAAAGATGTTATATGTACTTTTACAAAAGTATTTTTATTTAAGCTTCAAATAAGTTTCATAGCATGCTTCTTACACGTTTGAAATTTAACACGTTAAGCGCCTCGTCAGTCATCAGTGAATGACAGCGAACTTTCCGTTTAGAACGCGTCATTCAGCATTGATCGACAGTCTAATATATGATATAAATTAAATGTATATATATTGTTTTAAGTACTAATTAATGAAAATTTATTTAAAATTTACTTGCCTTTAATTTATTACAGGATTATACTTTCTTAAAAATTATTTATAACATTGTAAATTTTTCAGCTTCAATGTCAGTCACCGTGGCACTCAACGTGTTGTTTAATTCTAAAGGATTGTACAAATATCTAATTCTGAAAATTTCTTTACATTAGCTAAAATTTTGCTTAAGGGGATTTAGTACCTTTCGGGATCAAATTTTCCTCATAATAACACAATTTTTTCGATTTAACATAAATAAATATGTTTTGCAAATTTTGAAGTTTTTTGAAGTTCAAGAATAATAACCTAGTTCTAAAAAATTTCCAGAACATTTGATATTTAAATAATACATGTAGTTTTAACAATATATAATGCATACACAAAAGTAACAGAGAAATTATATGCTTACCTCTCTTTCTTACAATATAACTTTTTAAAAATAAATAAGAGAAACTACATTTTCGTATCAAATATAAGCTAAATATCACCTTTTTCTGTAAAGCTAAAACTTTGAACTAATCGAATGTTTAATATTTTTTTTTTTATATTACCTTATATATATATATAAGGTTTTTCATATAAAAAAAAAATACTAATTTTATCAGAACACTTTTTCTAATGGAATTCTATTAAAAAACTTGGAATCAAAAAGAGAGTTTGTTATACAGTGAATTTGTAATTTACTTTTTTATTGTTCGATATAATTTTCTTAACATTCCTAAAATATCTCTCTTGAAATTGTCTAGGAATCAGGGAACTTAAATATTTTTATAGATAACATGAGCAATATTTCCAAAGGCTAATACATTTTCATTTTACCATAAATAAGGATAATTCTAATTTATAACTGCTATAGATAGATTTCTTTTTCTTTGGGGAGAAACGATATGTAAGAGGACTTCTTCTTACTCAAAAATATTTCTTACACATAAGATACATATTCTTCTTTAATTACTTATATTTCTCCATCATAAATATAGACAAACTAGCAGAAAAATTACTTATTTTGTTACATGATATAAAGAATGCTATAAAATATAAAGCTACAATACGAATCGAAGTAGTTATATTTAACTATATATATACCTGCAGAAATTGCATTTTATATGTTTTCAAAAGATTCGTGAAATTATTGGAAAAGTTGGAAAACAGCTGTTTACCTCATAAAATAATGTATTGCTATTCTTGTATCATTTTATGGGAATACATTACCGAAATATAATACTTTGTACAGTATTTTCGTCAATAAAAAGAAGGTTCTTTTTGAATATATATGCCATTATTTTTTAAACCTATTATGTACATAGATGACAGTATTAGAAATATTTTTCGCAATTCTGTTTTTAAAGAAAATAATTGAAAATTTAAATTTATCTCTTTACGTACAGTTATTATATATATATATGTGTGTGTGTGTGTGTGTGTGTGTGTGTGTGTGTGTGTGTTTGTTTGTTTGTGTGTGTGCATGTGTGTTTGTACAAAAAATTGTCATGTTCAAATATGTACAATTTGCGCATATTCAGTAGATTAAAAAATATACATATTTTTGACAACTTGCCATACCGTAGAGATTGAGCGATGTTAATTCCTCTACGTGCTACCTTAGTTATTTGTGTCACATTCATCTTAAATGGATTACGTACAGTGTACTATGGAAATTTTGTCAACTAAAAGCACAACAGAAACGTTATATTTCAAATTTCTGACTTATATATTATGCTTTAAAAGTTAAATATGCGCAATCGGTACACATTTTATGTAGGGTAAGATACTGATAAATTAAAATATATTGCCAGATTTTTTAATCGTTACGGTATACATATAATGATTTATGTTAAAATATTTTTTATACACGAGATTAATCAATACAAAATTTTTATAATAACGAATTTAAACTAGTATCTTGTGGCCATCACAAAACTTTCTTCTATCTCATACATGTCAATACTTCAAAATTAACTATCTCAGTGCCAAATTAAATGACAATCTGTGTTCATCATGAGAATTCTAAAAATATGAAATTCCGTGCATTAGTTCTCGAGGTATGACCGTCACTGAAATCATGTAAATCCAGCAAAATGCAGCATAGCAGCGCCACCTATTGGTTTATTTACACCAGAACTTAATTATAACCAACTTATGTCAACGTCTAACTGAATATGAAGTTTGGGGAAAATTCGTGCATTAGTTCTTGAGATAGAGGTATCGCGCAAATCATGACAAATGCAGCCTAGAAGCGCCACCTGTTGAGCAATTTGCAACAACACATAATCAGCAGCAATATTAATCAAGTTATACTTAAATCTTAAGTTTCATGAAAATTCGTGCATTAGTTCTTGAGATAGAGCTATTGAGAAAATAGTTCAAAATGCAGCACAGCAGCGCCACCTATTGGGCGATTTACACCAACACGTAGTCACGATCATTTCATATGAAGGACTAACTAAATCCGAAGTTTGATGAAAATGTGTGCATTAGTTCTTGAGATAGAGCTACTGCGAAAATAGTGTAAATCCTGGAAAATGCAGTATAGCAGCACCACCTGTAGGGCGATTTACACCAAAACGTAAACATCATCCATTCATGTCAAGGACTAACGGAATCTGAAGTTTTATAAAAATCCGTGCATTAGTTCTTGAGATGGAGCTTTTGCGAAAATTCTTCAAAATTCTACATAGCAGCGCCACCTGCAGGACGATTTACACCAAGAACTAATCAGCAACAACCTATATTAGGGACTACCAGAATATAAATTTTTATTGAATTCCGTGCATTAGTTCTTGAGATAGAGCGTCCACAAAATTTGTGTCACATACAGACAGACAGACGGACAGACAGACGGACAGACAGACGGACAGACAGACAGACAGACAGACTCACAGACAGACATTTTGTGAAAATATGTTTTTTGGAACCTCTGACCCATAAAACGTGTAAATCCGTCAAAAACTGGAAATCGAAAATTTTCATGAAACCAATACTTTCTTCTTGTAAAGATAGAAGAAAGTAAACATACAGAATAGCAGCGCCACCTGTTGAGCGATTTGCACCAAAATGTATAAAACTTCAATTCATGCCAAGGACTAACAGAATCTGAAGTTTGATTAAAATCCGTGCATTAGTTCTGGAGATTGAACTATTGCAGAAATCGTGAAAAATGCTGCCCAGCAGCGCCACCTACTGAGAGATTTACACCAAAATGCATAAAACTTCAATTCATGTCAAGGACTAACTGAATCTGAAGTTTGATGAAAATCCGTGCATTAGTTCTGGAGATTGAGCTATTTGAGAAATCTTGAAAAATGCTGCACAACAGCGCCACCTATTGAGCGATTCACACCAAAATGCATAAAACTTCAATTCATGTCAAGGACTAAGAGAATCTGAAGTTTGATTAAAATCCGTGCATTAGTTCGGGAGATTGAACTATTGCAGAAATCATGTAAAATGCTGCACAGCAGCGCCACCTATTGAGCGATTTACACCAAAATGCACAAAACTTCAACTCATGTCAAGGACTAACTGAATCTGAAGTTTGATGAAAATCCGTGCATTAGTTCTGGAGATTGAGCTATTGCAGAAATCGTGAAAAATGCTGCATAGCAGCGCCACCTGTTGAGCGATTTACACCAAAAACTAATCAGCACCAACTTATATCAGGGTCTAACTGAATATCATTTTTTATTAAATTCCGTGCATTAGTTCTTGAGATAGAGCGCCCACAAAATTTGTGTCACATACAGACAGACGGGCAGACAGACAGACAGACAGACAGACAGACTCACAGACAGGCATTTTGTAAAAACATGTTTTTCGGAATCTCTGACCCCTAAAACGTGTAAATCCGTCGAAAACTGGAATTCGAAAATTTTCACGAAACCAATACTTTCTTCTTGTAAAGACAGAAGAAAGTAAAAAGAAATTAATGTATTCATTTTCTTGAAAACGAATTTCCTATTATTGTGTGTTGATCAGATTATTTTATTTATTTATATAAATGCAGTGGGCGCACATTTTTAGTAGTTTTGTCTAAAAAGTAGTTACCTTTATACAGAATATATTTCCAACATACATATAAGGTAAAACCTGGAGAGATTCTGCAATCGGAGATTGCGCGCGCAGAAACATAGGGTGGAAGTAAAACAGCAGTATCAGACTGTCTACTTAAATGCGTACTTTGATTGTTTCAAGCGCTTAGGATAAAGCATTGCTACTTTGTTTTGTTTCCAAAGATACGTACTTGAATTTTCATAATTACTCGCCAGAATGCCAGTAGTAAGAAATATTTTATACTTAAACGATTACTCATAAGCTAATAACCTGGACTAGCGGTGTGAGCACCACCCGTTCGTTTTGAGAAGTACTCATGTTTAAATTAAAGTTTGCGCAATCTCTCATACCGAGCTTGGAGAGTTTGCGCATCTAATATGCATTTTCCCCATTAGTCTCATTCTAAGAGAAATTACGCAGCGTATTGGAAATTTGCATCAATAAGAAATGACATGTAAAATAATATACGAATGAATCGATTTTTAAATAATTTTTGAAAAAAACACATACAGATAATTATAGAAACTAAATTTGGCAATAAATTAATTTTCTAAAAAATGCTTTCGCCCATTTAAAAAAAAATCGTTAGTAAATTAATAATACTGTTGCAATTCAATGTATTTCATATAAATATTTTTGCTAATAAATTATTAATACTTTTTTTAATGAAATAATTATATGTAGGGTAGATTGGGTGAAGTTTCCGTAGTTTTTGACTTAATTGTTTTAAAAAACGTCTGTTGTTTATATTTTTTACTTTCTTCTATCTTTACAAGAAGAAAGTATTGGATTCGTGAAAATTTTTACTTTCTTCTATCTTTACAAGAAGAAAGTATTGGATTCGTGTCTGTGAGTCTGTCTGTCACTCCGTCACTCTGTCACTCTGTCACTCTGTCACTCTGTCTGTGAGTCTGTATGTGACAAAAATTTTGTGGGCGCTCTATCTCAAGAACTAATGCACATAATTTCATAAAACTTATTATTTAGTTATACCTTGATATAAACTAGACCTGATTAGTTTTTGGTGAAAATCGCCCAACAGGTGGCGCTGCTATGCGGCATTTTTCACGATTTCTGCAATAGCTATATCTCGAGAACTACTGCACGGATTTTCATAAATCTTCAGATTCAGTTAGTGCAGGATATAGTTTGGTGCTGATTACATTTTTGTGAAAATCGCCCAACAGGTGGCGTTGCTATGCTGCATTATTCATGATTATCGCAATAGCTCTAACTCAAGAAAAAATGCACGACTTTTCATCAAACTTCAGATTTCGTTAGTCCTTGATATAAATTAGTGCTTTTTAATGTTTGGTGTAAATCGTCCAAGAGGTGGCGCTGCTGTGCTGCATTTTCACGATTTTCGCAAGAGCTGTATCTCAAGAACTATTGCACGGATTTTCATCAAACTTCAGATTTAGTTAGTCCTTGACATGAATTGATGTGTAAATTAGTGCCGTTTAATTTTTGGTGTAAATCGCTCAACAGGTGGCGCTGCTATGCTGTATTTTTTGCGATTTCCGCAATAGCTTTATCTCAAGAACTAACGCTTAGATTTTCAACAAACTTCAGATTCAGGTATACCTTGATATCATTTAGTGCTGTTTATTTTTAGTGTAAATCGCTCAACAGGTGGCGCTGCTATGCTACATTTTTCAGAATTCCCGCTGTAGCTCTATCTCAAGAACTAATGCACGAATTTTCATCAAACTTCAAATTCAGATAGACTTTGATATGAATTGGTGCTAAATTTATGTAATTTCTTGTACTATTTAAATGATTTAATTGACGTGATTTATATAGAAGAAAGTTTTGTGATGGCCACAACATACTAGTTATTCATTGATATCGTGTTAAAGTTTAGATTGTTATGTATGATTTAAAAACTTATTTCATTTTACACATGTTATAGAAAGCATCGAAAATTTGTTTTTTTAAACACTTGCATTTCGGCATCTTACACGTATGTATGGGTAAAATGGCAAATATCTAGGGGTAAGATGCCTTTTGGAATTTCAATGTAATCAATAATTTTTGTGAAGCCGTATAAAACATAACGGGACGAATAAAAGTAACTTTAATATTTTAGACATACTAAAGTTGTTAACTTACTTAATATTAGGAAATAACAAAAATATGAATATAACAAAAGATGACAAATAAAAGAACAAATTGGTATTTATTAGTTATATAATTATTTATGTTATGTTAATATATTTGTTTGTGTAATATGTATTCAATAATTTATGTTCAACTTAACATTTAAAAGAATTATGACTTCTAAGTATGCCTACTTTTCAACATTTTAACAAGTTTAACTACGCTAAAGCCACTGTGATAAAGTGCTTTAGAGTCAAGCTTTTTTGTTACTGTTTTTCTTATGTCCCTTTCTTTTTGTTAGCGCTACAAACTGCAACAAACTGCACATTTGTTTAGGAACTTTCAACAGCTTTCAAATAACCAACAGTTTCACTGAATGATGCTCTTGATCCGATCATAATTTTCCGAGGTTTTATTACACTCTGCTGGACATTCTGAACAATCATTCTCATTCGCTTATATAACATTAAAAAAACTCGACTTCTGAATCTTGTAAGGGAATTAATCATCATCCATGTCATCATCAGTTGAAGATTATGTCTTTCTACCCTTTGACTTCTTATCTAATTCCGTTTTAGAAAGGCTAAAATACACGTGAAATTTCGAAATTGCTATATTTACACCTATTTAGTTTGGCTTTTATAGGCATTTAAACTTATTTTTATTTGAATAAAAAAATGAGAAAAAAATCACTTTGGTGAAAATTACGTCACATTTAAAACAATACATATAAAATGTCTAATTTAAAATAATTTTTTTTATAGCGTCTTTATAAAATTATTTACTTAGCCATTTTATACAAGCTAATTTTACATTGTTGGGTGATGTTATTAAGTCAATCAAGATAGCAGCAGTTAGCTGTCTCGACAGCAATTGGTTCTCGCCTAAAATCTTCCAGCCAAAGGGAAGTGAAATGAAACCTCATTATGGGAGTTCGCCACTAGTCGTTTAATTGCGATTTAATCTTCCGTAATCTTTTCAAAGCCGATCAAATTAGCGTGTTTTTAGTGAATGCGGTATCTGAACGAAGATTGATGAGTATAGCTCGTAGGGGGCAGAAACACATAGTTATCTAAAGCTATATTATATACTACCATATTTACATTTATTAAAAATATTTATAACTGCATGTAACATAAAATTTTTAACAATGACTAAAATTATTAGGTTGAGCAAAAAGTTCTGGGAAATTTTTAATCTAATAGTTACCAAAATTTGTATCGTATATATTAGGAGTACTAATGGTACAGTCCAGGCGTGGTTCCATCCGATTATGGCGCCTTTCGATCAATGCAACACTTTTTCAAGGACCGTCGATTTGAATCATTTATTGAAGTTGAAGAAGTATGTCAAGAGTTTTACGATTAAAAGGAACTGTCATGGATCTTCCAGCAAATCCGGAATCTAGCAGAACGATGGCAGAAATCCGTGGAAGAATTGTCCTTTTTGTTTTTGTTGTTAATTTGCGCATAACAACGCAACTTTCACAAATGTTGCAGAACTTTTTGCTCAACCTTGTAATAATTATTATATAATTATTTATAAGTTCAATAAAGTTTATTTATGAGGCAGAATAGAGAATCACCTTAGAATCGCCTTTGATTTTTGTATGTCATTTTAAACATTTCGATATATATATATACATATATATTTTTTAATCAATGATTTTATTTAATCATTTGATTAAAATCACGATTTAATCAATGATATAAATTATCTGATTAAAATTGTTGAGAAGCTAGTTAATAGCCAAGAGTATTTTAAATAATGAAGAAACAACCAGGCAATGACCCCTCCAACATTTCCGTCGATTCACCTCAAAATATCGCAACTGAAAAAAAAAAAAAACCGTCATCTTACCAAAAGGGAAAACAACCGGCATCTTACCCCTCCAACATTTCGGTCGACTCACCTCAAAATATTGGACAAGACGCCGGTGCGTCTTTCGATCAAGGGTAAGCTAGGTGGGGAGGCCTACCAAATGGCTTAATCACTCACAAGCCCCACCCAGCGGTTTCCATCTACTACCGCCGTCACCACACACACACACACACACAAAAAAAAAAAAATAATAATAATAATAAATAGGGAAACAACCGGCATCTTACTCCCCTCCCCCCCCCCCCGAACATTTCCGTCGACTCACCTGAAAGTATTGGACAAGACGCCAGTTCCCCCACTGACGTGAAGAAGAGGGAACCGACTACCATTTATGCTTTGCATAAAGGCCAGGTACCATTACTATCTAAAAACATCAGATTTATATCTCTGGTGTTTAAACTAACACTTATATGGGCAAATAAAGAAGTCACGTAAAAGATTTTGGACACTTACCAGAAGTGTTAAGATGAAATCGCAATAAAAAAAGTACGAGTTAAAAATAAAAAAAAAAAGAACGCAAATGGAAATTAAAGTACCACTAGGGAACCCTCTTCCTTACAACTGAACAGCGTTTCTCTACATCGTCGCCTGCGCATATGAAAATTACGTGATGCGGCATCTCACCTCAAGTTACCGTATGTCTTTTTTTTGTTGTTAATTTATGAAAAACTAATATGCTAAAAAATTAATTTGGTTAACTAACGATAATATATATATTTTTAAAATTTTTGCTAGTATATTAGCAGGGAAAGTTTTTCTCGTTTATGCCTAGCCTTCACACCGCCGCGAACTGATATATCCGTTCACTAAGCTGTAGGTTTGACTGCAATAGAAGCATTATTTAAATTAACATAATTGAATAGATATAACCCGGTTTTAAATGATTCAGTTACGATTAGTACTTTGAAGGCCTTTATGCCGATACGTAATTTAAAAAAATGTATATCACGGTGAAAAAAAAATCTTTTTAAAATTGCTCGGCGGTCAGGGGGCTAAAAATGAGATAAAATCAAGTAAGCTCAAAATATTAGCTCAGCTAGAGCAGAATGATTAAAAAAAAAAAAAAAAAAAAAAAAAAAAAAAAAAAAACTAAACGAAATAAAACTAAAGGAAATGAGATTGAGTGCATGAGAATGTCCGGTATTGTAACAGCAGATAACTTCGACTCTTGGCTAGATTCAATGTATTACTTGAAGCAGGTGATTTCATGAAAGCTGCATTATTTAAAAATAAGTGCATCGATTATGGAAGACGACAACTTCGGTCAGTAAACTAGAAAACATTGAAATAGTGGAAATGAAATTCAACAAATTTTGAATTATACGTGTTTTCAAGCAACTTAATAATATTTTTCAAACGTGCCTGGGCTTGCTTTTTCTGATTATTAAATTTGACCTCTTTAATTAAATTTCTTCAATTGTTTTAAATTCTTCCCTTTTTCTAATTCTTTAATCATTAGGTTGAAAAATTCACTCCTAAAAACAAAATATTTCATCACAAAAACATTACAATAAAGTATAAATAATACAATAAGTATAAATATTATTGTTAAAAATTTAATTGTAGATATTATTAACCCTTGCTGTGAGAAGATACGGTAAATACGGCCAAAATCTGAAGATTTTGGAGGGTTTTTTTTTTTTTT
Organism: Maratus speciosus; assembly: GCA_963932465.1. Classification (NCBI taxonomy): domain Eukaryota; kingdom Metazoa; phylum Arthropoda; class Arachnida; order Araneae; family Salticidae; genus Maratus; species Maratus speciosus. The sequence goes on along the minus strand of OZ010795.1, from coordinate 292,621,027 downwards.
TTCTATTTTACGCTATTTTTTCTAAGATTATGTATGCTAAAATTATTTTCTAGGGATTTTCCTATGAAGGTCTCTTTCATCATTTTGCCTACTTAATAAGTTTCGCACAGTTCTTTTTTTGTTGTTGTTGTTGTTTGTTTGTTTTGTAGAAAACTCGTATAAGGTTAAATCTTATGCAATCAGCGAATAAATCAGTGTTTTCTAACGCGACACCAAATTATCTCAGAAGTGCAACACATGTAGATAGTTTATGTGTAAATGTCATATTTCATTGGTCATTTTGTGCAGAATGATGAATTATAAAATGGTATTGATTTTTAAACTTTTTTATGTTTGAGTTTTGTAATAATTTAAATATTCAAAATATTGTAGAAATTACATTTTCTTCTTTTTTATAAATCTTGTTTGCCAGTATTTTGTCGAGATATTTTACCTTTTAATCAGTTTTCCTGCCTAAACATTATTGGCCAAAATGGGGCCAAAAAACTGGGTTCAAAATTACCCCATTTTAGGCATTTAAGTAATATTTTGATCTTAGTACAAATTAATATTTAGTAATATTTTGATCTTAGGTTAGTTACAATCTCTACTACACATGAGCGTAATCACACCAAACCTGCTAGTACATATTGCGCAAAATATCTTTCTTGGTTTTATTACAACTGTTCTATTAAATTACAACATACGAACAAAATAGTAATAGAAATGCATAAAAAACAAAGTAAGTCAAAATTATTCATGATAGTTTAGCAAAAAAAAAAAAAATAACATTACGATTTTTTATTATTATTGTGTTGAATTGTGTGCAGACTCTCCTAGCTTTACCTTACAATCTACACATAGTTTGCCTACGTCACATTATGTAAAATATAGATTGCTTGATACAATTAAGAGATGAAATAAAATAGTTTATCGCCCTTTTATATACTATGTTTTTAATTTTATTAACAAATACTGAAAAAAAATTATCCCTTCGTATTCTATCTAAATACACCCCCCCCCCCAAAAAAAAAGAAAAAATTCTTGCTTCTTTATTAGCTTTTTATGATATTTATTTATGAGCAAATACACACGGATGTAACTCCTTTCTACATTTTCTGTCGGAATGACCCAAGCATTAATTTCCCCTTTTTTCTTAATCAAATTTTCAAAAGGAATAACACAAAAAGTCAAAACTTATCAAATAGTAATACACCACAGAAAAACACACCAATACAGTAAAAATACAATAAGACAAACATTAAAACAAAAAACACATTATATATTCTTGAATGTTATGAAAAACAATCTGGTATTACTGAAAATCGTCACTATTACAATCTATATTTTCAAATAGTATTCTGTTGAATTGTATGGTTGCCTTGTCGAAAACCTTTCCGTTTAAAGCAAATACAGAGAGATTTTGGTTGAGGATGATGTATTTTTAGTTGGTAAATCATTCTGATCCTCTAATATACGAAGTTTAACATTCGTCCGATATTAAAAAAATAAATAAAAATAGGATACGCCTTATACAATAAACAAAAACGATATATTTTAAACTTGGATGTTTCGCAAAGTCGCATGTTGATATCTATTTTCAAAATATGCTTATGTTAAATTAGAATATTGCTGTGTTAAATTTGCGTTTCGTACCGTCGAAAATCACGCGCATTAAAATCGTAAAAAAGGACTTTATCAATACTTTTATAATTCAACTTTATATTTTGTTTTCTATTTTTAATGCGAAAGTGGTTAAGTATTGTATCGTATTCTCAAAATTCGCTTTCTTGCTTAATATACACTACTGGAAAAGCAAAGAAACAATCATAAAAACTAATGTAAATTTATTAAAATTCCAGATGTATGCACTATATTGCCATTAATGAACGGCAATTTTCAATTTTATTCATTTTGTCTAAAATTTAAAAAAAATACTTGTCAGATTCTTCTGGAATTTTAGGATTATCAAGAACACTTTTGACTTCATATTTTTCAACGTCGATTTGATAAAGAGGGCATTTAGGGGTCCAACAAAATATTAAAGAAAAAAAATAATACTTGGGATCAACCTGTAAAATAAAATGCACGAAATGATCTATCGCTACGGAATATACATAAGCAGACATTGTACAATACGTGTATTCATTTGCGTAAGAATAGCATGCATATTAATAGAGACATAGTGAATTAAAAAATATATATATATACATTCTTGCATGTTTTTTGCTTATAACGTGCAGGGTTTTTAACCAAATTTAACGCCAGTTTCAGAAAAATTCACAAAATGTAGTAAAAATAAAATAGTGCAATTGGAATATAATTATATTAAATATTTAAGGAAATATGGGCAGTTGTATGAAATCATTTTTATCTGTGCATGCACGAGCGATAACAAAGATCTTTTTACATAATTTAACAGTCAACTCTATGGAGCAACTTATTAAAAAAAATCCAGTCAAATATCGTAAAAATTCAGAAAGATATCGGCGTTAATGTGAGCTAATTTTTAGTTGCTCGCTTAAGATAGCTGAATGATAAAGATTTCCACAAGTTGTCAATTTTAATAGAAACTTTTTTTTAATTTTCATTTTTTATTGATGCTTTAGTTCTTCTTGAATAACCACCAGAATGAGCCTACAACATGATAAAAGAAGTATCAAAATAGAAGCATTTTTACCAAATCTACTCGTTGATAGTCATTAAAAACTAACTTTTTTTTCTGAAAGTCAGTTAATAAAAAATGATAATTTGTAGAAAACCCCTTAGCATTCACCTGCTTTTATAGAACAACTAAAAATTTGCTCACTCAAACGCCGATATCTTTCTGAATTTTTACGATATTTGAATGGATTTTTTAATAAATTGATCCATAGAGTTGACTATTAAATTATGTAAAACGATCCTTGTTATTGTTCGCGCATGCGCAAAAAAAAATATTTCACAGAACTGCTTATATTGCCTAAAATATTTAATATATTTACATTCCTATTGCACTATATTATTTTTACTATATTTTGTCAATTTTTTCTAGAACCGGCGTAAAATTTGGTTCAAAACCCTGCATGTTATAAGCAAAAAAGATGGAAGAATTTTTGATTTTTTTTAAATAAATGGTTATATTTCTATTAATATACGTGCTATTCTTACACAAATGAATACACATATTGTACAATGTCTGCTTATGTATATTCTGTAGCGATAGATCATTTCGTGCATTTTATTTTACAGGGTGAACCCAAGTATTATTTTTTCTTTAAGTTTTTGTTGGCCCCTTAATTGTCCTCTTTATCAAATCGACTTTGATAAATATGAAGTCAAACGTATTCTTTTTAATCCTAAATCCCAGAAGAATCTGACAAGTATATTTTTAAATATTAGAGAAAATGTGTAAAATTGAATGTTGCCGGTCATTAATGGCAATATAGTGTATATGAAACTTACAAAAATACTTTATTTTGACGTTCCTCACATACTTCAAATAAGAAATATATCCTATTGCTATACATAATAAATTAAGAAAAAATATATATAGGTAATTTTATACAAACTGAGTTAGAAAAAAATACTATATTTCATTTTAGAACCTTTTCATACTTAGCAAATAAGCATTAAGTTATCTGACAAGGGGGGTGTGACCTTTGCCTATGTCGAAAGATTACTGTCCATCTGCGACCCTGTAACTAAGCACCATTTCTCAGAAGCCATCAAGTGCTTTCTTAAGGGTATGTTCTTCCGCGATTGTACTTTAGTTCTTTCAAGCGGTATTTAATGAAAAGGAAGTTTTGAAGATACATTTTCAATAAGTTCTTTCACTTTTATTCGTGTATTCAAAGGATAACTTTGATCACACTGTGCATTATAAAAGTCTAAAATAAATGAATAAATAAGGCATATCATCTCAAGATTTCACTTTCAACGTGCAGTGTTCCAGTACAAACAAGTTTTGAAAAAATTATTTACGTTTCATTAAGAAATGAAGTCATCCATACAAAAACTAAAGTACTATTTACCTTTTTGAATTATAGTTATTTGTATAGACAATGTATCCTATCTATATTATAAAGGACAAACATATCTGTGCGTAACGCATACGTCATTTTGCAAATGGCAACACTTTGAAATTTGAGATAAAATTTTGGTTTTGCAATTTTCTCTACAGCAAATTTTTAATCTTCTAAACATCGCACATTTTAAATTTTTACACCGTCGTATAAGGAAAAAAATTCTCTTTTAAATGCAGTTTATTTTTAGCAGCTTTATCTCAATTTAATTTCAAGATATTAATTTTTTTGTATTTTTTATTACTTTTTTGTAATTGTGGCAACTGAAGTACTCCATTTCTGTTGAAAGTAAGAGGAAAAAAAGGAAAATAGTAGATTGCAGTATCTTTTTGTTTCCATTTTCTCACAAAAACTGAAAAAAAAAATGAAATTAAAATACCTGCTATGTCAAGAATATTATCAGTTATAAGACCCGGTGAGTTTTGGCTTTATTTCGTATTTTTTAATCAATTAAATGATTTTTAGTTTATTGCAATTTAACTTTACAAACGATACAACAATTTTTTCTTTACAAAAATGTATTTTAAAGAATATTTGTGTGACTTATTTTCTCCGCATTTACTTTATTCGTATAAAAAATCTGAAATAATGCAATTTTATTAATCCGTGTGTAATTACGTTTTCCGAATTGTGAAAAAATATAAATGAAGGACTTCTGATAAAACATTGAGCTATTATAAACAAAAAATATGTAGTCATATAAATAATTAGATACCCGAGATTGCTTTGCCGAGCTTCTTAAATGAAGTCATTATTTTCTGCTGCGTTTGTGTATTATTCCGCAATAACGATGTAATTTGCATACCGTTCTATAGATGTTGTTTAAGACGGGATCGTAAACGTGGGATACTTTAGCGGATGCAATGGACTACATTTTACAAAAAAAAGCGTGTATTTTAAATTTTAAAATTGAAATATGTTTTTCAGAAGTGCGTCATTTTCACGCAAGCTTCTTTGAAATTCTTCACAGGGGAAAATTCTTTATCTGCGAAAATAACGTAATCACATACTGATAAAATGCAATATTTTACAAACATTTAGAGTGACTTTATGGAAGAGCAGTAAAATACAGTGTACATGCTCTTTGTCCGAAACATAGCGATTTATATTACAGAACTTGATGATTCTCTCTTGGATGAATTCGCTTCGCCGAGTTAGACAAAGATCAAAGAACATCTTGGCAATAATTCGAGGTTTAAAATAATATCAGGTTCACCAAGTTTTTGTCCAAAATTCTCTCTACTAATAAAATTTTATTGCTATTCTTTAAGACATGTTACTGTAATTTTATCAAAATAATATAATTTGCTTAATTTAAATTTTCATAATTTTATATAATCTATATATTTAAAACACAAGAATGTTTTTTAGTCATCTGCCCTGAGCTTTCTGCTGAACCAAATTTACTAATATATATATATATATATATATATATATTTACTGAAAGCTGTTCATTTGCAGATGCGCCCGCACTAGCTGTTTTTTTTTAAATATCCCAATATTATATTTTTATTTTAAAAGTATTCAATGAAACTTTTTCAAAATGAGATAGTTATTATGGTAATGAGATAGTTATTGCAGAGAAGAGAGAAATAATAAGGTTTATCTTTATTCAAGTGATTATCTGATAAAAACCTAAAATTCTTGATTCAAATTTTTGTATAGGCGCAAAATCCCATTTGAGGCACACTATTTTGAACGGAAAATTACGTACTGCTTTTGAAAACAAACATATTCCTCATAAAGTTTCCATATTTTTTTTTTCTTCTGTATGTGTACTAAGTTTCAGACACTAGGTGAAATGCTTAAGTAAGTGAAAATGACGTCTTATTTAAAAGAAAACGATGATTTTCATATGATGATAAAACTAAACTTTTTAACACAAATGCGCCAAAAAAAAAGAAAAAAACATACATTACGGCAATTTTTATTCCCCGGTACAGGGATTAGAATCTCGAGTTAAGAGTGCGACTGTTCACATGAAAAAATTTTGCTGACAATCCTGACTTCACGTTTTCAGTTAAAATGATTAAATTAAAATGCCAATTTTTAAAAAAGGGTGATTGTGGATATGAGAGGTTAATTTTTAAATGTATCTCTTTTCCGTGGAGCTCGATAAGAAAGATTAATCCGTTTGCCATTAAAACAACATAAATAATTCATCATTTTCTTACAACTTATATTCCGTAAACAAAAATAAAACATCCTCTATGAATAAATAAATAAAATAATATAAATAATATACAAATGTAAAAGACATGTAATTGAACTAAGCGCTTAAAGCTCTGAAATTATCAGAAAATAAAAGGATGTCGTAAGCAGCAAAATCTTGGTCAAATAACTCTTAGCACGCGGCTAATACGAAAAAATCGCTTTTGATAAATTTCAAAAGATTATTTGATTATATATTTCATATTTTTCATATGAAAAATGCTTTTTTATTTTTAATGGGCAATCTAAAAAATATATTGCATGTAAAATATATATATATATATATATATTACTTTACAATTAAAAAAATTGGTTTTCACCTATATTCTATAACCCGGGAAGCCCGGGTACGACCCCCTAGTGCTTTTAAAAGAAAGATCATTTTCGGTGTGTGCAATGACTACTAAGCTATACCGCATGTAGAGATATGAAATGTTTTATGAGACTGGTCCAAAACAGGGCCCAATGTAACTAATTATCTGATTTTCCATTTTTTGTTAATTATTCGAACTTTAATTAAATAACATATTTCCTACAGTTACATGGAGTAAAAGCCACAGCGTTCCGGAAAATCTTCATTACAAAGCTTTCGTCATTCCGCCATCACGATAGGCTAAAAAGGATCTTTTTCGTTTCTCGTTATTCCAAGAACACTGGCGCTTTTCTTGACATAGTACGAAAAAAAATTATACTTGTTTCTTTCCAAAGGTGTGATCCTTTAAAAAAGTGAAATTCGCATTTCATGAAAAGTCCTTTGGTTTCCTTCAAGATATTTACATTAAGTCCACATTCGAAATACTGAACATTCTGTTCGAAATACGAAAAAAAAAATAATCACACTTCATTGTTGTAATTTTCCGATTTTAACGGTATTATTTATTTTTTTAAATATTAATATTATGTTTTTCATAAATGTTTTTTACGTGATGCTGTTTTAGCGTTTTTCGTAGACTTTGCAATTTTTAAAAATCTCCATACGTTTTGCAAATTGAACTATGATAAAATAAAAAATCTTTGTACTGTTACGATGTCTTTGATTATTACATATATGTATATACACAAACTTTGATGGACAAAACTTAAGGACCACTGTTACCTTCAACGATTACAGTTAGAAATAGATCCGCAGCAGCACGTGTAAATTTGCGAATGCGGGATGTACACTGTTTTGTGAAACAAATCCTAGAGCATTCAAAGAATTTTTTTGTTGTTATTCATGAATATACTTATATTCACCGCTCCTCTTTGGATTCTTTTAAAGTGCTTCTAATAGGTGAATGCATAATTTATTATCTATCATTAAACATAACTATGGACATTCACAACAGAAAGCGTTTTTTTATCTATATTTTTATATTTTCATCAAATGTTTGCTTTTTATTGGGCAATTTTAATGTATTTAAATTTAACACTTAATAAAATTTTCCGTTTCTTTAATAGTTTTACGGATTGACTGTATCTGATACTGTTTTTATATAAGTTATTCTTTCTACATAAGTGTTCATATAGGTCAAGAATTGCTCTCACTTTTAGTCAAATAAACACCAGTATGTTCTTAAAGGTAATTTGCGTTCGCGTGATTATATAAGTCGAATTTTTCTGAATAAAAATTCCGGTAGTTCAGCTGAAAATGTAGGAAATCTGTACAAGATGTATTTGCGATATTTGGAAGGGTTATTAATCAAAATATCAGAAATTAAATATACTATTTATATAAGACAATATAAAGAAAAATATATTTTAGTCCGAATGTCGACATTTATATAAATACCTAACACTATGCGACCTAAAACAGTGGCGTTCCCAACCCTATGTTCATTGAAAACTATTACATGTATTATGTTTAAATACCTCAAAACCTACAAATTCAATGTTCGTATGATTATACAAAATGTAGCGTGCGCAGCACGTACGTTTTAAGCAATCTAAATTAGTGACACCAACAACTACAGGTTCATTTGATTAGAACATTATTTCAAAATATAAAATATTTCAATATTTGCAGTGATTTTAGGTAAGTATGTTTTACGTTAATATAAGAATACAGTCCACCGTCATGTACACCTCTAGTTATAAATTGTTGAACATCAAAGAATTTATAAATAGGAAAACACAATGAAATCTCTAACACAAAAAGAGAAAGCATACATATTTTAAGACACATATAAAAATTTCTCATCTATATTTTCAAAGACAGACAAAAAAAAATAAATTGAAAAAAAATAATATCATAAATGCATTAAGAAAGAGGGGAAATAACTGTTTTTTTATGCATTAGTCTTCATAAATACTTCAACATAAATAAAACATTCAAATTTTATTGATGTACGAAAGACCAAAATAACATATTTGGTAAATCAAATTTAATCAAGAATTCAAGAACTCTGCGATGCAGAAATATTTATTTGTATAAGATCTTTAAAAATTCAAACGCTTTTTGTTTCTTTTTCTTTTCCAAGATAAAATCTTATTATGCTTGTTTGAATGTGGATTTAAATTTTGTATGGGGTTAAATGTTTTTTGAAAGGCTTTGCATGTTTTATGCTTTAGATAAAATTCTCTTATTGTCATGAGATTTCTATATCGAGTAAATCTCAATTTTTACGCATGGAAAGAGTATTTAGGTTAAGCTTTTAGTAAAAAGACAGTGGAGTTTATTTAAAATAAATTCCATTGTTCACAAGCAAATTTCAAACTTTGTTAAGCAGTATTTTTAGCAATGAATTGTTTACTATTGTATAAAACACTATAAATAACATAAATAATACACGAAATTGTTTTTTACATAATTAAACTATATGTTACATTTACACCTACGATTAGGTTTATATCCTAAAATTTCATTAAAAAATCCGAAATTGTTACCCGGATTGTAGTTTACTTTATAAGGCATAGCAATGAATCAAGTGTTTTGATCCAAATGATTAAAATAATTCAAATTTTATTTCAATTATTTTTTATACAAACAATCCGACTATTTTAAATGTCCACTGAAGCAAACATAAATTTACTATGCAAATTTGTTAATTTTTCTAGGATTGTTATTATGTTATGTGATTCTTGGAGGACTTTTGGTAGATATTTGAATTATGGTCGCTATTTTAAATGTTATGAAATCCAGTTGATTTCAATCTCGTTAATCTTAAGCATTTTTCTAATATGAATATCTTTCTAAAACGGATTTATCTAATAGAATTGAACGAAAAGAAAATGTTGTGCCTTTATTTTGTAATATGTGAAATAACCCTTTACAGTTTTAATTTTACCGGAATGAAGAAAATTACAAGAGTTTATTTTCAGTAAGGATTAAACTGTATAAATTAATGCTACTAAAACTTAATGAAATAAAACACATTAATTACAGTTTCATAATCAAAATAATAGAACGTTTTTTACAATGTGGTCATTAGCCTTTTTTTAAACCAATAGAAGCAGACATTTAGAGGATTGGACGACGAAAACATTGGCAAATGAATTGGCAAATTAGTTGGAATGTGTGGATGGCGATTTTAATTTGTTGTTATTTTTAGTTGTGTTGTTCATCGTATATGTGGATGATAAATTAACCCTTTCAGGCCCGCATTTTTAATTACTAGAGGAAAAAATCTGAATTTCTGGAATTAATTCTATTTAAGAAAGCACATTAATTAGACTTTCATAAACAAAATAATAGATTGTTTAAAATATATATAGATATACAATACATATATTTACAATGTTGTCATTAGTATTTTTTAAACCAATAAAATCAGACATTTAAGAGGATTGGAGGAGGAAAACCTGAATTGCAAATTAGTTTGATTGTGTTATTGGCGATTTTAATTTCTTTTATTTCTAGTTGTGATGTTTATCATATGATAAATTAAATGAGTGCCAAATGGATGAATCCACCCGTTATCGTTCGTGTTATCGGTATGATGGAGTTAGACCGATGTTGCCGAAGCTGTTGGTATTGGATACTGTAGCGCGGTGGGAATGAGCATTTTAGGGGGACTGATAATAGACGTCCTATAGAAAGTTGTGTGCGTATAAAAACACCATCAGCAGACCGTTTTGTGTCATTAACAGCCTGGTGTAACCAAACAATGCCAGCAAGAAGGATAGCAAAAAAGTTAAATGGTGCGCTAATTTCCCTAAAAACTGTATTCAGGTGACTTCCTCTACAGGATCATTATACCACATGTCCCACTCCCACTATATATGTCACACTTACCTCTCGTCAGAGACGAGATCGTTATGAATGGCACAGAGAGCATGTAGTTTGAATGACAAATCAATGCATCAATGTAACGCTGCCAGATGAATTCAGGTTTAATTAACAGAGTGACATACGTCGTGTTGTCATATGCTGAGAGACTGGCTTGCGATAAAACCAAAGATTTATACATCACATGCACCAACACAAATGAGGTGTCATACCCGTATGGTGCTTCATTATGATCAATAGACGTACGCCTCTGTCCATTGATACTCTCTGTAACATTGTTATTTATCATACCTATGACAAACGGAAGGTGGGGCACATACTGTGGGACATCTAGCTAACTCTAGATGTACATAACATCTAGCTCCCCGTGTGAACATTGTGAGCAGTGGTTTAAATAACCCATTAGTTCGTCGAATGAATTACATTCGTATAAGTGTGAAGGATTGTGACATCTTTAAGCTGAAATACAGCTTCAAAGACCAACAGACATTCGGTGCCGAAAATGTCCTTACGTTTTCTAGTTCAGTTATTCCTAGTGCTTGCAAGAATGCGTTTTTTCGGAATAATCTGAGTCGCTACAGATACGTGAAATTCAATTCATTCGCGTATTCTGTTTACATCGAATGTTTAAATTCGACGCTCACCGGCCAATATAAAGGACCGAGCCGTACCATTATCCTGTGGGATTCATCCAAGGCTTTCAAGGGACCCCGTTCTTTCTGAACTGGGATTTGGATAATAAATACGTACCTGCAACTCCTAGTGATGACCGTATATCTAGTGATCCTCATTCAAAAACTATTGTTGTATCTTCCAAGAGACCAAAAGTTTTTCGTTATAATGTGCCTGATTTGGCTAGCCGCTATCTTGACTGTGGTAAAGTGCTTAATGTATCTACGGACAAAGACGTAAGAGCATTCTTGGAGAAATGCTGTGGCCAAGGCAATATTAGAGCTCCGAACAACTGGTTCGGCTCTTTACGTGATTTGTTTACGAAAGAGGACAAGAAACAAATTGCTGAATTTTCAGAAGGATTGCCTGTGCAATTTAATTTATATGTTACATGTCATGTAGACTGTACATTTAAAGGCTTCAAATATGTTTAAAAATGAAATATTATGATATATTTTGTATTTTTAAATTTTATTTTATAATAAATCCGTGCTCTAGCACTTTGAAACTTAAAATTTATGTTAATTTATTGTGTTTAAAAATAAAAACAAAAATGAATTTTTTTTTCAGCTTGCTAATATAAAAAAAATACTTATATTTGGACTTTGTACCGACGCCATCTTGGATTTTATATCCCCCGGATGACCAACGTGTTAGATGACCGCCATCTTCGATTGCATAATCCCTGGACGTCCGCCACCTTGGACGTCTGGAGAATCTGATAAGTGGCTTGGACCCCTTCTTCCAACTAAGATTATTACCTTAGTTGGAAGACGTCCAACGTCCAAGTGACCTTTGCGCCTTCCAGATTCTGACGTCACGCCTGCGTATCCCGTCCAATTTTCAGCCTGCTGATCACGTGACCACTGGTTGGACTTCAGTTTTTTTTTCAAATTTATTCGTGACGTAAGCTTCTGCTATTACGTAATCGCGTTAAAGGGCGGGAGGTCTGCGTGATAGTCTTGCTCTGTGATTAAATTGATCTGGCACTTGTACTTAGCTGACTGTCCTTTAAATCCACAAATGGGTCTTTTGAATGTGTTGTTATATGCGGACGACATTCTACTGGACTCCCAGTACCATTTTTTGTTGAAATGTAGAATTGCCACAGTCTGGATACTTATAGAGTGATCGATACCATTAGTTTCGGCAACACCGGACTGACAACGGCCAGACACCATCATACCGATAAAACTACCACGCTACCACGGTTTGTAACATTATTCTTCTATTTTCCTGAAAAAAAATTTCACTTATGCCGTTATTTTATATAAGACACAATATCCTGTAATTGTTTTGAATAGTGTATACACTATGACGCAAAAGTTTAGACAATGAAGAAATTCTTACATACTTTGAAAAATATTTATTCAATTTTCAAATCACTGCTTGAAATTAATGTGCTGTACATATAAACAATATTTATAACAAAGAAAAGTGGAATTGTGCATATTGCAATAAATTAAATGGTAACAAAAATAAACTGCTGTCTCAAAAGTTTAGACACAAATTAAATAAAATCGAAATAAACAATTTTTAAAACCTGGTTGCGCATCCATGCTTATGTATTACGTCATATACACGAGATTGCATGGAAGAAACTAAATCTTGCATAGTTTGTGGATCGATATCGTACCATGCATTCTCAATAGATGTCTTAAGTTCCTTTTCAGAAGAGTATTGTCTAGCGTTGCTATAAACTTTGCGACACATGATGCTCCAAAGGTTTTCTATAGGGTTAAGATCTGGGCTACATGCTGACCAGTCGAGAACTCTTATATTATGGGAATTAAACCAAGATTTTGAATGTTTTGCAGTGTGAATTGAAGGATTGTCTTGCTGAAATTCCCACTGAGGACCCCCTAGAAGCCCAGCAAATGGCAGTAGGTTTTCTTCTAATGTCTGTGTATAATGCTGTGAAGTTTGACGACCACTGGTAAAGGTCAGAGATATTTGTCCATTATAGCAAAAGGCTGCCCAAACCATCACCGAGCCTCCTCCTTGTCTGCGACTAAAAAAACGTCGAGGTTCCTTCCGCAAGTCATGCCAATACGATAAACAACCATCTGGACCATCCAGATTCCACTTTTTTTCATCGCTAAATATGACTGACTGCCATTTCTCTCCATATGACATATGCTTTCGAGCCCACATAAGTCTTTGTAACTTATGATGTGGTTTCAGAGCTGGTTTCTTCTGCATTTTGCTATAAACGATTGTTCCTTTTTCCAAAATTCGTCTACGAATCGTATCCTTTGATACAGAGAGTCCCGATGAGCTTTGAACTCCACGTACGCTCATTTGTTGAGTACTCGCTAGTCTTTGTATCAGGCGATCCTCTCGTACATTTGTCACACGTGGCCTCCCAGACCGACATTTTGCTTTATATTCGGAACCACTCGATAAAACTCGATAAATAGACTTTTTTGACCTATTAATAATAGCAGAAATTTCAGAAACGCTCTTCCCTTCACCTTTCAACTGCCAAATCCTTGAAACCTCATTCACTTGAATTTCTTTAGCTCTCGGCATGTCGACTATGAAGCGCAATCGTTTGCAGAACTTAAGTACTCCAAATTTGTGACATCATCGATTCTAAATTTGCATATGCCAGCGAATATTCAAAGAAATTTAGAATAGTGTCTAAACTTTTGCGACAAGCACATTTGAATTTTTATGAAAAAAATTAGTATTATAGCAAATAAAACGACTGTCTTTTGTACATAGCATTTTAAATCAGTTTTTGAATATAATTACAGGTTTTTGTAATTCTGACGTCATAATTCTACATTTTAAAGCTGAATGACGTCATTGTCTAAACTTTTGCGTCATAGTGTATAACGATCTTTGAATTCTACAGTAAATTGTTGTAAAAAAGTATATTTTGATACTGTGTAACTATGTGTTCAATGGTAAGCAAAATCAATATGATGCATTGTAGAGAATTACAACTGCTATTACACGACAGTAGATATATATATATATATATATATATATATATATATATTATAATAGTTGGTTGATCTGAGTTCCTGTACAATTGAATGTGATTTATAAAAATATAGTTTAAATCACTCTAGTAATACTCCTTATCCGTTCAAGTGCAATAACACTGATCTACAAAAAAAACTTTTTTTTGCCTTTTAAATAAACAATATTAATATAATTAAATTTTATAATTATTTGGTGTCAGAAAAATATTATGAAACCTAAACTATAAAGATTTTACAGAAATAGATTCCTAGAAGTTTCAAATATGTGAAACTAAAATTACTTCGCATTATTAGATCAAGTAGATTTTAAGTTATGATTAAGAAATTAAGGCCGTAATGTAAGTGTCCGGTGACACGTTTAAACCGTACGGAAAGAACATCTGTTACACGAATTTTATTTGGTTGTTCACTTGTACTTTGACAGTATTTGCAAGATAAATGTGTTTAAAAAATTATTTTAAAAAGATAGGTGTACGAATATGAAATGAAAATATTCATCATCGGTAGCCCTGCAAATTTTCACTAAATACAAACAACCTAATAGCTAATTATGTATGGAAAGCTAGCATCGGATGAGGATTGAGAGCTAAATTTGACATAATATGTGGACATAATATTCTTCCATAAATTTTATTTTTATATATTAAACACCAAACAATTTTGTGAAGTAATTTGGATGTATAGAGATGTAATATTTTGGAACTCCTAACGTTAAGTATCTCTTTAATATTGTTGCAAAACAAACTGTAATGCGGGTAATTTTTTAAACATAACTTAAAAACTGCTTGATGGAAAGAGCTGTAATTTTAGATTCACATATTTGAAGGTTGAATAAATTTATTTCTGTAAAAAAATTATAGTTTACGTTTCATATATTTTAAAAATATTAATTTGAAAATATGTTTCTTGAAAATAAATTATTTGAATGTTAACTTTGAGAATCTGTATTTCCAAAAAAGAGACAATGAAGGTTTTTCATAGTGATATTCATGTTCAGTAGGTTAATTTCATAGAGTATTGTATACTTACACTTCAAAGGCAATTCAGTTATTGTACAATGTAATCTGTGAAGCTTAAACATAAAAATATCAGTTCTGGGACACGAATTATTTATGCTATAATGTTTTTTAAATATTAATTATTGCTAATGTATAACTTCCATAAGTTTAATATGATGCGTCCCCAAGGAAGATGAATAAAAATCAAGGAGCCCCCATATATTATATATATTTTAAAGCATTTTATATTGGGAAATAATAATAATATTTTAAAAATTAACGTTTTATGCAGTAACCATGTTAGACATCAGAAATACAGTTGCTATAGATGTTTTTAAATATCAATTTTATGATTTAAAATTCGACTGCTAAATAAGTATTTCCCATTTTTTTTTCAAAGCTTAAAGACTAGTTTAAGTGAACTTGTGGAACATTAAGGAAATACTGCAAAAGAAAATCCGTGAAAAATGGAAAATGAACTGACAACAATGCTAGTATCTATTTAACTTCTTTTTACAAAACTTCGTATGTGGTATTCCCTCTTTTACAAAATGTAAATGTTGAACTGTTCAAGACGGAATTTTACATTTTTAGAAATTAATATGAGCAAGAGAGCAATACTTTAAAATATACATATTAAAATTGTGTATGTATGTATATATAGTGTAACTTGAGGTGAGATGCCGTATAGAACAAGATGCCGAATCACGTAGTTTTCATATGTGCAGGTGCTGTACAGAAACCCTGCTCAGTTATAAGGAAGAGGGTTCCCTGTTGACACTTTAATTTCCATTTGCGGTTCTTTTTTTTAATTTTAAGTGGTACATTTTTATTGCTATTTCGTCTTAACACTTCTGGTAAGTGTAAAAAATCTTTTACGTGACTTCTTTATTTGCCTATATAAGTCTTAGTTTAATCCTTAGAGAAATAAAGCTGATGGTTTTAGAGAGTACCTGATTTTCTGCAAATCAGAAATGGTGGTCGGTTCCCGCTTGTTCACGTCAGTGGGGGTACCGGTGTCTTGTCCAATACTTTGGGGTGAGTCGATGAAAGTTTTTGGACGTAAAATGCCGGTTGTTTTCCCTTGGGGTAAGACGCCGGCTATTTTCTGTTGCGCTCAAATGTCAGGTTTTTTCTTCATTGTTTAAATTACTCTTGGCTATTAACTAAGTTGTAAGGGATTTTAATCAGATAATTTAAATAAGTGATTAAATAGTGATTTTAATCAACTAATTAAAAAAACATTGATTAAAATCACAAATTTTCTAAACGTTTAAAATGATAAAGAAATATTACAATCTAAGATGAGCATGATTTGAAAGGTTTCTATTAGTACTCTTCCTTATAAATAAATTTTATTGGCCATATAAATAATTTGTTAATAAATGCTAATTTTAATAATTGTTAAAAATTTAATGTTAAATGAAGTTATAAATAATTTTAGTAAATGGAAATATTGGTAGTGTATAATATACTTTTAGATAACTAGGGTCTTCTGCCCCCTACGAGCTGCTCTCCCCAACCACCATCAAGACACCACAGATTCTATAACACTCTAGATTGATCTACTTTGAAAAAATAACAGATTAAATTTCCTACCAAGATTCAGAAGATTAGGATATTTTTTTCCTGTGAATGAGAATCTATGTTCAGAATGTCTAGTAGAGTGCAATAAAACCTCTGAAATATGTGATTGGATCAAATACATTTAGTGAAACTGTTGGTTATATAAAAGATGCTCAAAGTTCCTAAACAAATGTGCAGTCTTTGACAGATCTGAGTTATAGCTGAAAAGAATAAAGGGGCATATGAAAAAAATCCAACATAAAAGCTGCACTCTATAGTACGTTATCACAGTGGATGTATCGTATTCAAACTTATTGTAATTTTAAAAATAGGCATACATAAGAGCCAAACTTCTTTAAAATGTTAAGTAGAAGATAACTTTTTTTCAAATATTAATTTCTCCTTTTATTAAAGTGACAACTTTTGTTACATTCATATTTTTGCAATTTCCTAATATTAAGAAAGATAACAACTTTAGTAGTATGTATAAAATACTAAAGTTTCTTTTACTCGTCCCATTAAGTTTTAAATTACTTCACAAAAATGATAGTTTACATTAAAACTCACAAGAAATCTTACCCTAGATAATTGGCCATCTTACCCATAGGTATCGGTAAGATGCCGAAATGCAAATGTTTACAAAAACAAACTTTTTGTTCCTTATATAATATCTGTGAAATAAAATAATGTTTTAAACGATACATAAGGGTGGAAACTTTAACAAGAAATCAATGAATAACAAATAAAAACAACAGGCAATTTTTAAAACAATAAAGTGAATGAAAAATTACGGTATCTTTATCCAAATTACCCTATGTTATATAACAATTTTCCTTTTGCTATTCATTTCAATTATTCTAAATTGCCGGCATATTCATTATTTCCCTTTTTCGTAATAATTTGTATTATTTATTTCTAGTTAAATTCCTATAAAATTAAAACGCGTATCTTAATAATAGTCTTAATGAAAAAAATAATCTAAAATTTTAATCATTTCATTAGTTTCTATTAGCTCCCAAACTATAAAATTCTGAGCGCAGTTACTTCATTTTTCGAATGTTTATAACAGACATTTTTACATTTGCATTTTACTGTATCTCAATTACCCGCCAGCCTGGCGAGCGTCAACCAAATCACATACGAATCCTTCCATCAGCAGCACCGGGATTCATTTCTATGACATTTCTCAATCGCTCTCCATTATTTGATTGACGGATCGCAGTTTCTTTCGTGTCTCGCTAATGAATTTGTTTGGTTAATCTGAAGTTTGCATATCAATCGGAATTCCTCCGCGTACTCTAATAAAACTCTCGAGCATGAACTCAGAATAAGATTTTTGTACAGTTTGATTCTTTATGCAATCTGTTACCTGGTGTCAAAAGACACATAGAATATTAAATTCATTCTTTAACATCTTTTCCACATGAAAAATTTGTTCGTGCTCAAGCATGATGACTCTGATAATTCTCACCCTGTGCAAATTGTGATGAATCAAACAGTTTCCAATGACTTTAGCCTATTTTTTAAATGGGAAAAACCTGGATTTCTTCATCATCCTTTTTTTTTCACTAATCATGCGGCCTAATCTGCCTTAACTCTATCATGAGTCAATGGTTGTTTTATTTGACTTTACCAATCTCATCACTATATCGATAGAGTTAATTAAATAAGTCAACTGAAGTATTTTGTCGGTCCATAGCAGCTAAATTTCCACAGTGATGACACCTAGAATATCGATGCTAGCACTAAGTAGTATCACTAGTATACATCCTCACAAATGGCTGCTTGAAATATAGTTCTAATCCTGCAATATGTCGTAAAAAGCACGACATGATTGTTCGACATAACCTATTTAATTGATACGTTATATATATATATATATATATATATATATATATATATATATATATATATATCAAGACAATACCAAAATATACAAAATCACCCAACTGATCCAAAATAAAAATACATAAACTCAACAAAATTACATCTACTAAAATAACTGAAAAACAAACCCGTCATCCCACAACAACAAACCAGCAAACTTTAAACAATATAAAATATCTAAAAACATAACAACATAAACAAATGGAGATAGACGACATGGCTTGTGACATGCTCAGCGGGGTTAAACTAGTTTTATACGGTGCAATATGTTATCTATCACCGACCTTTAATTTCTCAACCGTTGGTCGTAGACATACAGTTAAAATTACAAAAAAATTTTCAAATAAGTTAAATATTCATGTTGTGTCATTATTTAAATTAAAAAACCAATTTTATAAAAATTACGAAATCTAACTTTTTATATGGTCTCCCAGTCCCTATTGTTATTCTTAGTAAATGTTTACACATATCATAACTGATATAACAAAAAAATTCACATGTGTACTACAAAAATTAACACATCAAATTTCAAAGTCTGAGATTTTTGCACATAATTTTGTCTTTCATTGAGGGATCTGATTAGAGATAAATTAAAGTAATTCGAGATCAAAATCAGGGTGCAGCATCCTATTCATGGCGAAACAACATTTAGCCGGTATTGCAAAATAGGGGAATCAACAAAGAGGTTTATTTCATCTAAAAATTTGAACTTACTTTTAGGGGTCGTATACCAAGCGAAGAAGAAAATATTGAAATTAAACAGAAAAATAAGTATCAATTTATTATAATATCAAAAAACGGTTTACTATAAAAAATGAATACATCAAACGCTGGAATCTATAGAGATACTGCTCAAAGTGTTCTCCATTGGTGACAATGCACATTTGAATACATTTGGACATTTGGACACGTTAGAGCATAGAAGGTGTGGAAAATGTGCGACAATAAAGGATGATGCTACTTTAGATAAGCCAGAGAAGTGCTCTCAGTCACAAAGACATATACCTTGATATAACTCCAGAGTTAGATGTCCATTGGAGTCAAGTCCGAAGAACGCAGTGGCCACTCTATCAGACCAACATATCCAAGGATCTGTGAACCGAATTTGGTGGCCAGATACGCCTGGACGTTTAATGTTTTATGCACAGACGGCCATCATGTTGAAACATCACACGGCATGCAGCTCATACGAGTCACGTATCTTGTTTTGTAGCTTCTGCATACAACGATCGCCTGTTAAGGTCCCATCGTAGAAGATGGTTCCAACAATCTGGGTTCCCCATATGGTGCAGCACACGTGTCGTACTATGCGGCCGATGTGGAGGTTTTCCAGGGACCATTAATGCACATTTTGCACGTTCACAATCCCAGACCGTGTAAACATTCACTCATCTGTCCACAGAATGTCACAAAAGAGCGACGGGTTTTCCTCTAAGGTCTTGAGCATGGAATTACAATAATGAAATCGTCGTGCGTGGTACCTCAGCATCAATGCTTGCACCAGTGTCGGATGGTATGGGTGCGAATCATGTGCATGTGAAAAATACCAGACATGCTGATCTCATGCCTCGCTTATTTCCGCCGTGCTCAGTTGTTGAATTTAAAGGTCGAATGCCAGCACCTCTTCCAGTGTAACTCGAACATTACACCTCTTTCGTCTGCTTGTTCTGGGTCGTGGTGAAACAGAGCCACTCTCTCTAAGATTGCACAATGTATCAGTTATTGTTTCATGCGTTGTATGTAGATCCTCAGGGAAAAGTTCTGCACAAACACTCACAGCCTCTCTGGTATTCCATTCACATTCACCATAAATAAGTATCATTTCGCCATATTGCATGTATGCGTAGCTTGCTATCACGATCTCAGCGCTGACTAGCATGTCCGCTGCTAGATAGCTCGGCTGGCCGTTTGCATTCCGCTGCCTTTTATCTAATCCTTAAATGAGTATGTTTTATTTTCCGATTGTCGATTCTATTTACTTTGACGTTTGAATGTTGTTCGACCCATAAAAGTCGGGACCCGTCCTCTCAGGAATTAACACGCATCAAATCTGTTATAAAGTCTTGTACTCTACTTCCTAAGTCAACACAAACATATATTTCTCCTTCGGTTGCTAATTGTGCACGATTTTATGCCCTTCCAAAAGTTCATACCCAATTTACCTTTTCGTCCAATAGTTTCGAGCATTGGCACGGCGCCTTGTATCGCTTAGCGAAAAATCTAACCACAATTTTTTCTCCTCTTCGGTCGACAAATACACATACGGTAAAGAATTCTATCACCTTTGCTAAAACTATTCAGAATTTACGCTCTACCAACCTATATTTTTTAGATGAAATAACTCTCCTTTGTGTTTCCTCGATTTGGCGATACCGACTAAAGATGGTTTCGCCGTAAAAAGGACATTGTACGCTGATTTTGATCTCGAATTACTTTAATTCATCTTTATCTGATCCCTCAATGAAGGACAAAATCATCTCCAAAAATCTCAAACTTTGAAAATTAATAGCTGTGTCAATTTTTGTAGTACAAATATCAAAAGTTTTGTGTTATATGTATTATGATATGTGTAAACTTTTATTAAATATAAATATAATGACTGGGGGACCGTATAAAAAGTTAGATTTCGTAATTTTTATAAAATTGATTTTTTAATGTAAATAATGCCACAATACGAATATTTACCTCATCTGAAACGTTTCTGTAAGTGGAACTGTATGTCTACGACCAATGGTTGAGAAATTAAAAGTCGGCGATAGATGACATATTGCACCTTATATATATATATATATATATATATATATATACATATATATATAACTTATTGTGGTACCTTAAACATTTTTAAAATTCATAATATGGAATTTTCATTTTTATTAGATATAACTGTTTGAATTTTGAAAATGCTTGTGTCAACAATAATTTTAAAATAGCTTTCCAGTTCGTGGATGTTTTTTTTAGAGCTTTGGGAAGAGATCTTTTCATTGCATTATACGATACCTGGATTAATACAATTTCAATTCACCACGTAATCGCATCCCACTACAATGTTATCGAATAAAACGTCAATTATGAAATTTTAATTAGATATTCTTCTCTTCCGTTCAACATAAAAGGAATATTTCTGTTGATCTTTCTTAGAAGAAACAATTTTATTAGAATTAGCCAAAGAGCATAGATATGAAGGAAATTTTCCTTTTAATCCGGGGAAATTTAAGATTTCCACTCAGAATAAAACATTTCTGTTAGATAGAAATCTCACTGAAAATAAACCTTATGTATAAGATTCATTTAGTGTGTATTATTCTATTACTACATCATATACAGATTTACATGCACAAATATTACTTGGATATTTTATAAATTATAATATATTATACTAAAAAATTTAGCTGTATTCTAAAATATTAATGTAACCGGAATTCAGTTTTAATAAGTTTAATACTATAAAAGCATTTTTTAATAACTTTAATAATAATTTTGAAACATATATTTGTACAACTATGGCAAATATTAAAAATAGTCATAAACTAGTAACTGGTTCGAAATTTCTTTCAGCATATTTCAGAAATACTTTCAACTTCTGAAAGATATTTTTTGAAACACTTACTTTAAAAAGCTTTCTTATTTCAGATATTTAAAGACACAATGGTGTGTGTCAGATATTCTTAAATGCTCAAAATAACGCGTATTATGGATGAGGCAGCAATTATTTTCTATGGCGTTAAATAATATATTGTTCTATATTCTGCTCATTTTCGTTCTTATATCCTTTATACTGATATGTGTATATAGACTGACATGCATAGATATTCTCCATACGTTTAATTTAATTTTAAGTTCTTCACTTGTTAAAATTATTGACTTTCAAGAGTTCACCATTAAACGGTTTATTTATGATTTTGCATAAAAGTTTTAGTCTTTTACGTAGATTTTAAAAGCTAAAAGGAAATCTATGTTTTTTTGTGACACGAGAATAGCATCTGATGCAGAATGGCTTAATAAATATTGTTCTATGTGAAATCTATTTTATAATATATTTATATATGCATTTGCGGGTTCTGAAATCAAAAAGCTTAAATAAAATGTAGAAGCATACAATAACAAACATAATTAACGTGCAATATTTCATAGTTAAATATATGTAAATTTATACATTTTGAATATATTGCTTATTTTAGTCAGCATTATCAAAATTAAAACTTTAAAGTCACTATATTCATTGCTTAAAGCAAATATGTTATTTTGAAGTTTTTGTACTTCAGAATACAGTGAATATAAAAGGGATTGAATTTGTATATGTCACCTGTTTTTATTTCTTTTAAAATTTACAATAATTTGTTTTATCAAAATAATATAAGTATATACAGATATAGATTTTACAATAAACATAGCATATTTATATACATATAAAGATAATTGTTTTAATTGGATGCTGCAGGAATCACCTCCATTTTCCTTTTCTGGATTAAAAAAATATGAATTCTTTTAATGCATGCATACTCTAGCAATATGTAAATGAGTATGGGGAAAGTAATATAACTCCATGTGACATTAAATGTATTGCAAATATTCCCTAATCTTGTCCAACAAACACAGAACTATTAGTAAGCAATCGGGTTATAGTCGCTTTTTACTACCGGTGGTATTGGCACGATACCGGTTCCGTATATTTTTGGATATGCCTCGCGAATGCGACCCGATTCATGAGGCACGCAGCCGGTCCGGTATCGGCAGAACACTATGCTGACAGCACGCCGATAGCTATCCATACGAATGCCGGCCGAAGCCTGACACCAGCATGAATTGAAGAAACAATATGCTTAATGCTGCAATCTATGAGCCATCGTAGCATCTATATTTGAAAGGAATATATTTTGGAGCAAGAAGAGGCTGGGTTTGATCCGACGCCCCCAAGGACAGAAGGTAATGCCTTAACCACCTGGTCACTTATACTTGTTGAATGAATAGTTCTGTGAGGTACTAAGGTGAAGACATTTCAATAAGTGATGGATTCTCGATGAAGGTAAATGATAGATGGGAAAAATTGGAATTTTGAACTAAGTGTTTTTATTTTATTATTTCTTTTATTTATTTATTTGTAATTGTTTTATGTGCGTGTATTTAAAAGTTAATTTAATATTTAAATGAAAGAAACATAATAATATCTTAGTGAATTGTTTAAAACAATTGGTTTTTCTTATAAATTTAAGAATAATTAAGTATTAGAAAAATCAAATTATTTTTAGATTTTTTTTTCAGTTAATAAATTTTTCTTATTAGGATTTATAATGTAATTACATGCGTTGCGTTAATTTGTAAAACATATATTTTTAAGAAGTAATTTTTTTATATAAATAATAAGTTTTTAATCAATAACTTTTAATTAAAATAACCCGTATTTATGAAATGTATTCATGCATTTGCGTTTTTAGAATCTGCTTTTAGATTGTACTTTTTTATAAGTACAGCAATTTTTTTTTCTAAATGTTTTATCCTTTAAAAAATGTATTATTTAAAGCAAACTGAACATACTACTGTAATTAAAATGGTGGCACGTGCATTTTATTCTAAACACTATGAAGTTTAATGCAACATCATTAGTAAATAGTATTTAGAGCCCGTATATATAACCCGTATTTAGAGTTGGGAGGGCCCTTGATAGTTAGCTTTATTCTGGATTTGCGGTGAAATTGGTATCACTAAAATAGTGTTATATGTTCAATGAGGTTAGAGTGTCTGGAAATGTTTTTTGCTCCAGCTGTTAATTGTAGTTTTTATTTCTATTAGTCAAATCTATTTTCCATATATATATATATATATATAATTTTAATTTAGGCAATTTTATTAGCCATTTTCTTTATATGTCCTAACTCTTTGCTCAGTTTGTTAGATTTAGTTTTCCATGTGTTTCAGTGAGAGCAATGCATTCTAGAATTCGAAAAAGCACAAATTATGTTAGTACAAAGAAACTAGACTTTAAAAAGAAGGTCGGGTTAGGTGGCTTATGGAATTGAATTAAAAAAGAACATTTGCTTATTTTTGTTTAATTGACCTTCAAAATTACATACAGGTACTCGCACATATATGTTTAAGAAGTATAGACTTTAGCTATAGTAGAAGAAAATATAGAGAAATATCATATAGTTATACATAATTATTGTTTGAGATCACGAAATCACAATGAAATAATTTATTTCTGAATAAATGAAATTAAGTAAAAATTTTAAATTGCTAAATTTTTAATCAACTTGTGTAAGAGGGGTAAAATCAATAGAGTGAATATACCTCTTAGCCCGATATTGAACATGTGTCACTCGCCAATGATCTACCACTGAGCTACCTGTACGATACCAACCCTCGCACTTCTAACTATTATTCCTCTTCAATACTACAATCACAACACACGATGGAATATTTTTCATGAGTAACTGACCATGGGGAAAACACGAAACAAAAGAGAAAACAGCATCGATGATACTGAATAAACCTATATATAATTTTTGAAACATTTAATGACAATTTCACACACCTTTAAATTATTGGATTCTCTTTCGTTTCATGTTTGCCTCATGCTTGGTGGTTCATCAAAATTATGCCATCGTGTGATACGGTTTCAGCCTTGCCAATTTAGATAAGAATGAAAGTAGCCGGGCATTATGTAATTAATCTAAAGCAAATTAATCTAAATTACTCTAGTTAGCTTAATGTGACCTAGTGCCTAGGGTAATATTAAAATAATATATATAATGAATGATAGTTAAGTAAATAGCTATACGTATGTTTTAAGTGTAATAACATGAACAATATAACCCTTTTCCATTTCAGGTTTTTTTGTATTATTTTTTATTATTATTATTTTGACTGCCGCCTCTTTATTACTCGTATTTGCACATACGCTATAGCCTTCACAAGTTACACGACCCGCTCTAGTGGGAAGTCTATCAAGCGAGATTCTACGCGGTGGGGTAAGGTAGAATGTCGGAGTCTCACACCCCTGCATCGTTGTGTTTGGATAGCATTTCGGCCCATAATCAACGTACGGTGCAACTTGTCTATCAGCGGTGCCCATGTTTTGCTCCCCCCTCCAAAATCTATATTTTTATGACAAGTCTGCACCAACTATTTGGCTTCAAATCTCCATGTAAATCAGAGGTAGTTCGGCAGCGGTGGCCCAGTTGGTAGAGCATCGAACCCGCAGCTGATGGCCGCGGGGTCGAGGTTTACTGCTGGCTATAATCCGCCATGTACGCTAAAGGCGCCTGGTGCATGTAAAATCCGTCGTAGGTGCTAAGTTATCTAATTTACACGTTAATTATACGTCTGGAGGTGCCTTGTCATGTGAAAGTCTCGTTACCAGACCAAGGTTCCAAATTACGAGATCAACATGAGTAGCAATGGTCATGTTCCAATCAACAGGATATAAATGTTAAGGTGTTTTAAGACTCTTAAAGCTTTAAAATTTTCGAAATTTTAATTTTTTTAAATGTTAAACTCCTATTTTTCTGAACATTTTGACATAATTGTTTCCTTGAAATTCCTATTAGAACTGTAGTTATGGCTTTTACATTTAAACACGTTCAATAGCTGAAGCGTCGTTTCGGAAACTTTGAAGCCATTTTTCTCCAAATGACGTTTTTGGGCATAATGCGCACGATATCTCAAAAACTTATGAATATTTTTTCATAAAATTTTCAAAATACATGTTTCATGTTAGTCTGTATAAACTGAACCTAAAATTTCCTTTTTATTGTTCAAAACAATATTTTTAGGTGATTATACTGTTGAAATGTTCTTCATTTTGCATTAACTAAATACAACTTTGTATTAAAAATATAAAACAGATTTAAATTCAAATGTATTTAGGTTCAAGGTAATTATTATAATCTGAAGTACACTGTAAAAAAAAAAAAATCTGTAGTTCTACAGATGTAAAGTTACATGCTTACTAAACTTTCACCTGTAACTGTACGAAAAAAGCTGCAAATCTACAAAACTAGTTTTTGTAAAGCTACAAAAATCTGTAACTTTACAAATGAATCTGCTAAAATTTCAGTAATCCTACTAAACTTTTATTTGTAACCCTGGCTGCAGTTACATGAAAAGCTCTCGGAAACCCAGTTTCCAAAAAAATTCTTAGTAACTTTACAGATTTTTTGATTTTCGGCGCAAAAGTGTGTCTGTTACATAAATTTTGTTGTTGCCGTTACATGAAAAGTTCTAGGAATCCCAGTTTCCTAGAAAAACTTTAGTAACTTCACAGATTTTTTTTACAGTGTATAAGTAGGCACCAAAATTTCATTCTAGTTGCAATAATTATTTTGTAATCGTGCGCGTAAGGTGTTATGCCGATTTTTTGCTCGTCAAATGTCTAACAGTTTGGAGCCGCATGTAAATACTAATTCTGCATCTTATAATTTTTTAAATACATGAAATGAAAGAACATACTTACATATTTTATTCTAATTAAAATTGTGTCTTAAAATCTAATACATTTTAAGATATTAAATGTTGAAAATGATCTTTTTTTTTCATTTTTTCCATTTTTAAGAGTCCTGAGACCCTTTAAGCAACCGATATAGCACACAAATAAGCAATAGATAATCCAATTTCACTGCAAATCCAGAATAAAGTTAACTTTCAAGGGCCCTCCCAACTCTAAATACGGGCTATATATACGGGCTCTAAATACTATTTACTAATGATGTTGCATTAAACTTCATAATGTTTAGAATAAAATGCACGTGTCACCATTGTAATTACAGTAGTATGTTCAGTTTGTTTTAAATAATACATATTTTAAAGGATAAAACAATTAGAAAAAAAGACCGCTATACTTAAAAAAAATACAATCTAAAAGCAGGTTCTAAAAACGCAGATGCATTAATACATTTCCTAAATACGGGTTATTTTAATTAAAAGTTATTAATTAAAAACTTATTATTTATATAAATAAATTTTTCCATCTTAAAAATATATGTTTTACAAATTAACGTAACGCATATAAGTGCATTATAATTCCTAATAAGAAAATTTTATTAACTTAAAAAACATCTAAAAATAATTTGAATTTTCTAATACTTAATTATTCTTAAATTTATAAGAAAAACCAATTCGCTTGTTTTAAACAATTCGCTAAGATATTATTTATTTCATTCATTTAAATATAAATTAACTTTTAAATATACGCACATAAGACAATTACAAATAAATAAATAAAAGAAATAATAAATTAAAAACACTTACTTCAAAATTCCAATTTTTCCCATCTACCATTTACCTTCAACGAGAATCCATCACTTATTGAAATGTCTTCACCTTAGTACCTCATAGAACTATTCCTTCAACAAATGTCAATAATAGAGAGGTCATAAATAAGCAATAAATAATACCGACACGATCTAGGTGATCGTTAGGTTTATTTTTGCGTTGCGATTAGGCGGTCACCCGCCCCGATACCAGGTATCAAAATCCGTTCACGTGGGGATTCCCGTAAAATGAAAGAAAGAGTGAGAATTGCTACGCTTGGTACCCTGCTTTGTAACTCACTGATATTGTCGTGTAATGTCAATACCCCGGTTTGATCACACTCTTGGAGACTTTTTCACTCTTTTATTTTACGCCTCTTAAGATAGTCTACTAAAAATTTTGCAATTAAAACTTCCAAGTTACTAAATTAAAGGCGTTTGAAATTTTCTAGAAAAAATTCCAAAATTATATATACGAGGTAAAATCTGCAAGCAGGCCACAAACCGATATGAGAGGTCTGAAATTAGTTGTAAATTATTTCCAGATATGCCAATAGGTGGCAGCACTTTCCAGATGTAAGATGTCAATTTTGAATTTATTTGAATATTCTTGTTCAAGATGAGCACGGGAATTCAAATGTTGTTGACGAAGAACGAAGTGGTCGTCCTGTTTAGATTGCGGCAGGAGAAACAGTGCGGAAGGTTAAGGAAATGGTTAGAGCTGACAGGCGAACAACAATAGCATTAGCAACTACAACGGCTTATTCACATGGTTTAGCCTACAGCCGACTGATGCAGACGTTGAATATGAGGTACATAGATGGCTGTGAGCTTAGTCCAAAGACGTCTATGATGCAGGTATTAGAAGACTGATAAAGCGATGGCAGAAATGTATCAATGTAAATGAAGATTATATAGAGAAATAAACATGCCTTTTAAATATGTATCTTGGTTTCCCTTTTTTATTGGATTTTGTGTCCCACTTACTGACTTGCCCTCGTAGAATTAAATAGCTGCATTTTTATGACTTCTATACTGTGACAAGATTTTGAATTGAGAGTGCTGTACATAATTTTATATCACTTGTCTAGATAAAATATTTTTATGATATTTTTTTTTAAACTTATTATAAATGTATTTTTTTTTTGTATTATTAACTTGTAGTTGAACTAAATGTACTATATAAGTAAAAGCATATCATAACCATCTCATATTAGTGTATTAAGGAATCCTTAATCGCTTTCGAATCATAAAACATGAATATTAACATAAAATTCCTATTCACAGTTCTTAAATTTGAATATATATTTTTATAATAATATCTAGATAAGATTTGGATTTTTTATGTTATTTCGAAATAAAAGAAAGATTTTGTAAACTTTTTAAAGAATAAATCTTTTAATAATTGGAATTTAAATCATACCTAATACTAATACCAATGTACTATTTTCAACGATAGTACAACTTAATCTTTAAACAATAATGCTATTTAAAGAAAATGTTTTTTGGAAAATTCAACAATTTCTACACGTTTGTCAAAATCCATTTTTTAAATCTTATCACTCGAAATAGCTTACTTTAAATAATAACAATATTTCACTGAGATGCTTTAATAAAGATTACAAATACGAAGTACTTAAAATATAAAATTAAAGAATTTAATTAATTTTGAATTGGGAAACAAGAAAATTCTTTTATTTTTTAAAATTTGAATGAATAAGCTTAATTAATCCTGATTTAAAAATATAATACGTAACGAGAGACTCTTTAATTATAATAAATTCTGAATTATTTTATATAAAAAAATCATAAAATAAATTACTGATATTTCATACAAATAATATATTTCGTGCTTAAAACAGCATTTAAACATATTAATAACATTGTTCAGATGATATTAAGACAAAACACGCCATTTTAAGAAAATAATTTAATAATTTATGTAAAAATGCATCCAAAAAATAGTGCGTTAGAATATGATTTTTACAGCTTTCTTTGTAACATTCTGTACTAAAATAATAACGGTACAACAAAAGTACTCAGTACACAATTAATTATTTGTATTTTATTTATATATTATTATATTATTTATATATTTTTATTTGTAGATTATTTGTATTCTTTTTTAAATTTCGAATGAATAAGATTAATTAATTCCTGATTAAAAAATAATTCCCCTAACTGAAGACTCTTTAATCACAATAAATGCTGAATTATTTTATAAAAGAAAATCATAAAATGAATCACACGTATTTGATCCTGAATAATATATTTAATGCTTAAAAGAGCGTAAACAATTAAATAATATGTTTTAAATGATATTATCAGAAAACACGCCATTTTAAGTAAGAAATTTAATCATTTATGTATAAATACCGAAAAAACAATGCGCGTCAGAATATGATTTTTACAGCATTGTTTCTAACGTTTTTTTAATAAAATAATAAGGATATTACAGAATTGCCTAGCGTACAAGTAATTATTTGTAAAAAAATATCTGAAAGTAAACTACAGCATAGCATTTATAAACCAGTGCTAAAAAAATACAGGGTGGTTATAATTAAACTTCCCCTATAAACAGTATCCTACAGCGCAAACGTTTGAACGGAATGCAACGAAATTTGGTATATAGACTATACACAAAATCCGCTCACGGAGTTTCGAAAAAAAAATTAGTTCCAAAATGTCCCCAGAGGGCGCTTTTTCCGGAAGAAACATTGAATTTAACACAATGAACAGCCAAAACAGAATCCAGGAACGTCAAAAAATGTTAATATTGTTTCTGGATTCTGTTTTGCCCGTTTATTGTGTCAAATTTATTAAACAAATTTATAATAACAAGCCACCGATTGAAAATGCCTGGTAAGAGTTTCGTAGATATGACATGATAAACGGTAGGTATAACTACGAATAAATCAGTTTTAAACTTTAATAAGGTTTGATGTGTTTAAACTTCATTTTTCAAAATATCCTAATCATATCGAATACATATTATATTTGGACGTATTCTGTATATAATTTCTTCATTTATATTCCTCTTTTTTTTCATAATTTTTATCATTTCACATATTTTAGAATACAGCGTATTAGAATGACGAATATGTTGCTTTATTTGACATTTTTATATTTATAATGCCATAAATTGTGGTTAAATTGCGTTAGTTAAATATTTCTTGTGTCCACAAGAAAACGTTTAAAATCTGTCCCCCTTCTACTGTGCTGGGATTATAAAACATAAAATTGTCTATAAGTTACTCTGACGTCATATTGACGCTAGAAACACCTAAATAATGAATTTCTACTCAATTTTACTCAATTTTTTTTAACTTCAATTTATCGCAAATTTTTAATTTTGACAACACCGAAAGGGTAGCAAAATGATTTTTCAAATGATTTTTTTTTTATTTCAATTTTAAGATTTTTTATGTTTAAAAAAAATTTCAAGGATGTTTTTTTAATCTGTCTCTATTGTGTGCAGCAAAGATTCGATATATAATTCCGCTTTCTCTTTAAACAATGTGAGTAGTTTCATGTAATATTTTATAAAGAAATAAAATAGAAATTCTATAAGAAAATAATTTAATTAAATAAGGTAAGTGAAACACAAATTTATATAAATTTTAATACTAGAACGTCTTTTGGTTTCATTTCGACACCATACCGAATTTAGCCCCATGTCTCTTTCACATTTTTTCACATATATTCTTCAAATTTAGTGACTTTTAAACACTTTACGTAAGAAGCAAACAGCCGAAATCTTTATTGTGTGAATCCACTGTTTTAAGTTACCGCTAAATTCACCTGGAATGCCCGTTGGTGTTATTTCGATACCACGCATAATATTAAAAAGAATTAGTTTACTTGCGTCTTTCTACCCAGTTCATGTGATCTTGATTTCATTGTCTATCAGTCACGGAAAGTCTATTAAATGTTCAACCCCTCATAAAGTGGGTAAAATGGTTTAGTCCAATTCAGGAGACTAAATGTCTCTAGTTATTTTCTCTGTGTTTATTATAATATTTCAAAGCATTTGAAAGCATTTTATTCTTGAGATATATTTTATATTTTCAAATACTGTTTTTTTTTCGGATTTATGTATCGATAAAAAGGTCTCAGTCCAGAAGAAATTAAAAGTCTATTGAGAGAATTATTATAAATTGAATAGCATGCAGGTGACTTTTCAGACTTAGTGAGTTATTTCCTTATTTGAGAAAAAAAATAAATCTCGACCTGAAGTTAAACGATAGTAGGATTCGTAGCTTTTAAAACTAATGGAACCAATAAAAATAAAAGTCATAATGTGACAGCTGAGATTTTTTTTTTTTTTTTTGTACTTTACTGGAACTTGCAAAGGAGCTGATAAAATGTTAAACAAGTGTGGTAAGAGCTTGGAAAATCCCTGTACTGAGCGCACTTTATTCACACGTTACAATTTAAAGCAATGAGAAGAAAGCACCAGAAACTATAACATTCTACAATGAAATCAAATATGGTGTGGACACTTCAGATTAGATGGCAAGAAATTATCCTGTAAAATCCGCATCATGAAGATGGCCTGTACATATATTTTACAACAATTTAGACATTGTAATGAACGCTTGACTTATTAACAAATCTATGCCAGACCATTACAATTCAAGGAAAGGTTATATTCAGTAGTTAGCAAACGAATTCCGTACAAATTATACAAAGGATAAAAAATGTGCCACTAATCAAAATTGTATACGGGATTTATACTAAAACATTTATCTTAAATTCAGAAAATGTGAAATTAAAATGTGTAAAGGTAATGCCTTAGACAAAAAATACTTTTCGTGCATGAATATGGTATTTTTAAAATGTAGCGGAAAAAATCGCCTATTCCTGTGAAAATTGAAAATAAGGTATGTATCTGATACAAAATATTTTACATAATGTCAACTTATGCTTAAATATTATAATATAAAGAAAATTAACAGATTCATTTATCTGTATAAATATATATATAAGGTACCTGTACCCAATATGGGTACTCTAAGGAAAATTGATTTTTTTAACCCCCATGTACACGTCATAGGACTCCAAAAATATGTGACCACTTTTCCTGGACAGTTGACTAACATTATTAAAATTAGAAACCTTGTAATTAATCTGGTTTATCTGGTTTAATTTAAATGATAAAAACAACAAAATGTTTACAAGTGTCCATATAAGGAACCACCTGTCCCTCTTTTGGGCATGCATGCCCGTATTAGGGACAGGTGTCTCCTTATTGACCTACTGCTCAGGATATATGGAAGGAGAGGGGATAAAAGAATTATATCCTAAAGTATTGCGAGGGAGGGGGGCACAGTAAATATTTTCAGAGCATGCACTTTAGAAGGGGCGGAATCATTTTCGTTGTGGCTCTTCGAAGACCCATGCAAAACACCTCATAAAATATTATGAAATAATATAGTTGGTCTTGCTTAGTTTTATTGCATCTGCCTGCAGAATTTACATCTGTTATTACTCAGTCCTCACAGGATGGACAAATAAAAACTTCTTCATCATGAACGGTAATTCCCACACAGTCCTCATGGACATATCTGCCGCATGTCTGCAACAGCATCAATACTGCAAAAGAAGCAGTATTAGCTTTCCTTTGTTGAGGAAATCATACCGCTGATACCTGCGATTTCGCCAATAGATAACCTACTGAGGGGAGACTTCTTTTAATTTTTTGCAAGGGCTTTTTGGAGGATTTTTTTCTTGAAGGAGGTTTCTTGGAGGATTGTTCAAATGACATTAAACAGATATTTTACAAATTTGTGAATATGAAGATTCACTTGCTGTAGTTACAATATGGACATAAGATGTTCATATTGGGAATCGGGCATAGTTTTACTAAATTTTGTAATAAATAAACAAAGAAAATATTTTTAAGCAATATATGCAATAGCAATCGAAAATATGTTTTATCAAATTTCTAAACACCCCACCTTTTAATAATTAAAGTAATGTTACCATATCTAATAAGAATTTAAACTTACCTGTAATTAGGATCCTCACACCACGAAACAACAAGTTTCCTTCCAAATGGCGAACAGCGCGCTTATTTCCACATTCCAGTATTAATTATCTTTTCAACTGCTTTTCTTCACGGACATGTAGCGCCATCTCTCGGTCAAAATTGTTACTTTTAAAGATATTACGGGTGTCAATATTGAGAGCACTGTTCATATTGGGTACACGTACCTTACTTGTTTCATTTTCTTTAAATGTGAAGTTTAATATTATTCAATGTATTTGTCTATAAAATGCATCCTATTTCTTTTGTAAAAATGTTACAAAATAAGCATATTTAAAGTTCAATGATCCAATATAGTGTTAAAATAGAATTTGTAGTATCCATTTTGCATAATTTAATTAGTGGTGTCGAAATGACACAGCCGGCTGTTTTAGGAAGTCGAAATTGTCTGACGTTTGAGGGTTCATCAAACTAATCACTTAAACCACTGAAATTGTCGGAATCAAACTGTTTTCTGCAAGTAGCCGAAGTATTTGATTAATCCCGGATTAAATTTAATTTAAATTTTTCCGGCTATTAACGCATGGTATGCAGGTAATAAGACAGAATTCGTCTTAATAAAATTAGAAACTTTCAAATCATTTTGATACTTTACATATAAAATGCTTTTAAGCTTTGTTTATAGGCAACATATTTTTTTTTTAATATAAAACGGGACATTTAAACTAAAAAGAAAAAAAAAAGTTTTCATTTGCGGTCTGTAACATGTGTTTTGAATTCCATAGTTAAAACAATTCAACTATACTCTGCGAAGAATTTATTTAACTCTTTAAAGTCGGTTGGCAAGTAAAATTCCCATGTACGGCGAACAAAAGTTTTAAATTTGAATACCAGTATTTTAGTTCGAAAATTTTCACATTATCTTACCTTAAATTCTGAGCGATTAATAAATCAAAATTACAACGTGGAAAATACTCATGTCAAGGAATTAAAAGAAGTGTAAAATACGCTCGTCCTTAATGGGTTAAACTCTTTTTCTTTTCACATCCAATTAAACTCCCACAGTCGAAGTAATCAAAGTTTGAGGTGAACAAGGCATTTAGAATTCAAAATCTGAAGCATAATAAAGTCTGATAGTAAACTTGATATCAAGTTCTAATAAAGTCTGATAGTAAACTTGATATCAAGTTCTTTCATAGTGAGGATTATAACTTTAAATACTATGTAAAAAAAAAAAAAATAATAATAATAAATAAATATTAAATTCAGTTACTGGATGTATTTTAGAATCAACAACTTTCATAAAGATTACATTTTTCGAATAGATGGAGCTTTCAATAAAAAAAACACGAATTAAATTAGCATGAATTGTTTTTAAAAATAAAATAAAAAGCAAGTTTAATTTACATGGATTTCATATGAATAAATAATTTAAATTATAAAATGTTGAACTAAATCAAAAAATGTACTTAGAATAGCATAAAATTACAAATTATGTATGTATATATGATTTTAAGTTTTTTATGACATGCAATGCATTAGCATATGCTATGCATTTAAAATTTTTGATAGGATTAATATTTCATATAAAATCTCTTTCAAATAAATATGTTTATTAATACATTTCCATAAAGTAGTAATAAAATCATGCGAGAATAACATAAAAGTTGTTTAAAACTCATCCCGCTAGAATTTTGTAGTTTTTAAAGCTTTTTTTATTATGAAGCTTTAAAACGTTCTGTTTTTATATTTACTAAGCTATATGTGGATTTATTTTCAGAAAAAAAAATATTTCGCACTTAATAAATTTTAAACTTAGAATATCTTAGATAATCGATTTTTTTAAAAAACGAAAGATTAAATAAAAATAAGTCGATTTATTCATTTTATATAAAATTATTTTGCAAAAGATAACTGTAAAAATTGACAATTTTTTTCATAAACTTTATCTAATACATTTATTAAGATTTAGGGAAATATAACACAGACACCATTGATTTAGCTTTAAAAAATAATAAATTCGTTTGACATTAAAATAGTTCAGAATTATAAAACTTGTTTAAAGCTATTCACGGTATAAAAATATGTATTTTTAAAAGCTTTATTAATATGAAATTTTATAATTTTCTTTATATATATATACTTACTAAGAATTATTTAGATTTTTTTTTATATTTTGTGGTTAATAAATTATAAACTATAGCATTTTAAATGTTAGATTCATTTAATAAAGAAAGATTAAAGAAGGCGGTGTTGATTATTTCCTTTTTATAAAAAAGCATTTTGCCAATGATAACTGTGAAAATTGAATAATGATTCTTAACCTTCCTCTACAGGGTAGTTACTAAGTACTTTTACACTCCCAAACATAAGAATTGATTTTAATCGTTTAGTAAATCAATTTATTTCTCTATTTCAGCGTTTGGTAATTATCTATCAGCGCAGACGATTTTTGTATAATGAAATATTTAAAATTATGGATGGAACCCAAATTAGGCCAAATTAAGATGGGAGCGAAAATAATGATGATTATACAGCTCTTTGATTGCGGATTTCACGCTAATAAATCTTTAAGCAATTAAAATAACTTGTATTAGATGTAAATTTCCAACTGGGCGAAAAATGTCCGGACCAGGATTCGAACCCGGGACCTCCCTGGCTGAAGCCGCCAGTGCTCTGCCATCTGAGCTATCCCGGACGATTCTGGTCGAACTTTTTCACCCAGCTAACCTTGAAGATTACAGCATCTGGTCTGAAACCTGGTTCAGCTCAACAGAATAAATCTGTTGAGCAGATTTAAACAGATTTATTCTGTTGAGCTGAACCAGGTTTCAGACCAGATGCTGTAATCTTCAAGGTTAGCTGGGTGAAAAAGTTCGACCAGAATCGTCCGGGATAGCTCAGATGGCAGAGCACTGGCGGCTTCAGCCAGGGAGGTCCCGGGTTCGAATCCTGGTCCGGACATTTTTCGCCCAGTTGGAAATTTACATCTAATATGATTTGTTTACCAATTAGAATAATTGTGTGAAAATTAATCTAGTGTAATTTCGTATCCAGCGTTTTCTGGAGTTCCATTACCTGTGATTTATTCTGTTGAGCTGAACCAGGTTTCAGACCAGATGCTGTAATCTTCAAGGTTAGCTGGGTGAAAAAGTTCGACCAGAATCGTCCGGGATAGCTCAGATGGCAGAGCACTGGCGGCTTCAGCCAGGGAGGTCCCGGATTCGAATCCTGGTCCGGACATTTTTCGCCCAGTTGGAAATTTACATCTAATATGATTTGTTTACCAATTAGAATAATTGCGTGAAAATCAATCTAGTAAAATAACTTGGTTATAGTACATATAATAGTACATTTGTATATAGAACTATAAATCGATTATTGGATACTAATCGGTGAAACGATCGACCTAGATCTGGTCGCCCACAATCAGTTCGAACAAAACATCGGATCAAGTGATTCGTGAAAAGATACGAAGAAATCCAGAACGTTCTGCAAATAAAATGGCTGGGTTAAAAAAAAAAAAAAAAAAAAAAAAAAAACGAGAAATTCTGAAGTATATATGCAATTTTTTCTTTTCTTTTCATTATATTTATTTATTTTTATTTTTTATTTATTACAAAAATCTAACTCAATCAAAAAAACAAAAGAACTACGATGTAGAAATATGACTTTTAAAAGATATATAAAAATTCACTGTTGAATATATAAAAATTCAAAGTTCTTTTAATTTTCATTTCATTCTGTCTCACACAAAAGTTTTTCGTGCTTCTTGAATGTGGAATTATGTACTGTGCAAATTTTAGTATTTTATATTTGTATTTATATTGTTTTAACAAACAATGGTAATTGTTTACTTATGATTAATAATTGTTTATTTATTTATTTTTATTCTTAGGATATATATTAATTTTTTTAACTTTTATTTGTAAGTTTTTGTTATATTTAAGGTATACAATATTTAATTAAAGAAGTAATTTTCGTTTTAAAAAGTTACATGCATGGATAAAGCATTATAATGAATATTTAAAATCATACAAAAATATTTCAAAACATATTTTTTATAAAATATTTTTGTCAAAAAGTTTCTAAATTAATATTTATTGTATAACAAAAACATTTCTGGTACAATTTCTTTCACAAAATACTTCAAATTACGCGTTTTAAAATTTTTTTCTGATATATTTTGACTATATAAACTACTCTAGATTAATTTTAACACAATTATTCTAATTGGTAAATAAACCATATTAGATATAAATTTCCAACTGGGCGAAAAAAAAATGTCCGGACCAGGATTCGAACTAGGGATCTCCTGGCTGAAGGCGCCAGGGCTCTGCCATCTGAGCTATCCCGGGCGAATCTGGTGGAACTTTTTCACCCAGCGAACCTTAATGATTATAGCATCTGGTCTGAAACCTGGTTCAGCTCAACAGAATAAATCTCAGGCAATGGAACTCCAGAAATCGCTGGATACGAAATTATACTAGATTTTTTTCGCCCAGTTGGAAATTTACATCTAATATCATTTATTTACCAATTAGAATAATTGTGTTAAAATTAATCTAGATTAATTTCGTATTCAGCGATTTCTGGAGTTCCATTGCCTGAGATTTATTCTGTTGAGCTGAACCAGGTTTCAGACCAGATGCTATAATAATTAAGGTTAGCAGGGTGAAAAAGTTCCACCAGATTCGTTCGGGATAGCCCAGATTTACAGAGTACTGACGCCTTCAGCCAGGAGATCCCTGGTTCGAATCCTGGTCCGGGCATTTTTCTTTCGCCCAGTTGGAAATTTACATCTAATATATAAACTACTATTCCGTAAACAAAAAAAAATGTTTATAAAAGAGCAAAATACTTTCATAAATATTGAATGTCTCCAAAAATTGCAATATTATATGAAGAAAATAAATCTGACAAAACATGTACTCATAAAATTAAAGTAATCTCCTAAAGTCTAAACAATTATCCTTCTCTTAAAGTATTATTTTCACGGAAGGTGAGTTTGTGACATTAGGAATCAATCATTATTTACATTTAAAATATACAAGAACATCATTTTGTTATGATATCACATTTTTCATTTAGAAGAATTCTTCTGTATTGCGTAAACTTTTGCATATAATTGTCCACTCGATTTTTTTTTTTTTTTTTTTGTTTTTTTGTTTTTTTGTAAATTAGATTTTTACGTTTATCACTGGGCTTAAAACACAATTCAAGAGCTGAGTGGATGACTGTATTATTTTCACGGAAGGTGAGTTTGTGACATTAGGAATCAATCATTATTTACATTTAAAATATACAAGAACATCATTTTGTTATGATATCATATTTTTCATTTAGGAGAATTCTTCTGTATTGCGTAAACTTTTGCACATAATTGTCCACTCGATTTTTTTTTTTTTTTTTTTTTTTTTTTTTTGTAAATTAGATTTTTGCGTTTATCACTGGGCTTAAACACAATTCAAGAGCTGAGTGGATGACTGTATTATTTTCACGGAAGGTGAGTTTGTGACATTAGGAATCAATCATTATTTACATTTAAAATATACAAGAACATCATTTTGTTATGATATCATATTTTTCATTTAGAAGAATTCTTCTGTATTGCGTAAACTTTTGCATATAATTGTCCACTCGGATTTTTTTTTTTTTTTTTTTTTTTTTTGTAAATTAAATTTTTACGTTTATCACTGTGCTTAAACACAATTCAAGAGCTGAGAGGATGAACATTTTATGCTACATTTTCTAAATATATATATATATATTTTGGATGAAAGCGTTATGAGGTATCCTATCACACGGTGAAACTAAAATATTAAGATTCCATTTAGTCTTGAACATTTGAGACATTATTCATTAATATTTAATATTTTAATATTTAATAACGTCAATAATATTAATAACTTTTAATATTTGAAAATTAAGTATGAATAGGTTTTTCTGGGATAGTTTAGTGCCACACCTGTTAATATTTTAAACACATGGTATCAAATAGGAAATAAATCATACAGAAAAAACTTTCACTTCAAATTTCTTCAAATGTAATTTTTGTTACTTAACATGTTCATCTACTTAGCACTTCAATTGGCGTAAGTTCTTCGTTTTCAGTCTTTCAAATAATGCGAACAATTTACCTATATTAATGCTTTAAATATATTTTATTTTAAATGTGTCTTTATTTCCTGATGAATTGTAGAATATTGTAGTATTTTTTTTAAATCAATTTTAATATTTTTAACATTTATTAAAATAAAGATATGTTGATTAACTAAATTTTATTACCAGAATTAAATGATATTACTCTTTAAATTTTTTATCTCCTATGCTAACATTAATAAATCTATATTCTGCCTAAGGCACTTAGTTGGATTCTATTAATTAATTTTCGTTCGATAGAAATATATATATATATATTTTTTTTTTTTTTTTAGATGTTCAATAATACAGAATTAAATAATTTTGATTAATTCGTAAAGCGGTCGCGTTTAATTAAATAAATCTAGATGACGTATTATCTATCATTTTCTTGAATTTAACCGATTCGTTAAAAAATTCTCAAATATTTCAGTAGAAAGCTTTATTATTAAAATCCTAAGTTCTTTCTTTGTTACTGCGGGTCTCCAACACGAAATAATTTAATTGTAAAACTAGTAAAACATTGAAGTAAAAAAAAAATAATTTTTAAAATGTAAAAAGTTTTAGCTAATTTAGCGTTGAAATTATTTTATTTTCTTAAATCTGCATTGCGTCATTTAAAAAGAATTGGTATTAGTTCTAAATCTTTACAATTTATTGAACTAATATTTAAACTACAATTATATAAGTTCCTATTGACTTTATTTTTTGTATATATTCGGCATGTCATATGCTGAAATTTGGTCACTGCTCGACCCCTCACACCTATAATTTTGATGAAATTTAAAATGTAAAATGTCTCAGCTAATTAATTAGCTGTAAAATTGTTTTATTTTCTTAAATCTTCATTGCGTTATTTAACCCGGCATTACACGCCGCGAGAAAAACGAACGGGGTTACTCGCGCTTGGTATGTCATACCCATTGCGGTTTCTTCCAATTTTTGACCATAAAATTAATATAAAACACTAGGAAAAAAGAAGGCATAATAGAGTTTTAAATAGATATTAAACATGCTATTTGCATTTATTTTGTACATTCGCTGCGTCTATCTATATTGAATGCACGTGTGAGAAAAACTGCTGTTTTTTTTTCGCTCTTAGTATGTCATACCCATGGTGGTTTCTTCTAATATTTTACCTTAAAATCTACATAAAACATAAAACACTACGAAAAAGGAAGGGATAATATAGTTTTAAAGACATATTAAAATGTTCTTTACATTTATTCTGCAAATTTCCTGCGTCTATCTGTTATCAGATCTGTTGCAAAAATGCTCTTGCTCGGTGTGAGATACCCCTATGTGGCGATTATGGTAGACCTCTATTTCGACTTATTTAACCGCTTTTCCCCCTCTAAGATTATGACCTTCGATGCAGCTACACAAAGACTCACCCAATACTGAAGAAAGGTTAAGGAGAAAAAGTGCAACGAAGCAGCAGTGGGTGCGAGCAAACTCGGGTTAAAGAGAAATTTTATTAGTTCTAAATCGTTACAATTTATAGAACTACCATTTAAACTACAATTAGACAAGTTCCTATTGACTTTATGAGTTTTTTTTTTTGTATGTATTCGGCATGTCATATGCTGAATATCGGTCCCTGCTCGAACCCTCAAAACTTTAATTTTGATGAAATCGTTGTAGTGCATACATATAAATCTGAAATCGACGTCTAAAAATTTCAAAAACCAGTCCTTTGTAGAATTACATCAAAAGGGATCTTTCAATAGAATTAACTATTCCGCTGCTGCAAGAAAAACGATCAGATCACCAATGTTGTCATCTAGATACAAGAAACTTATATACCGATCTCGAATAACTTTATGTGAGAGAAAAAAAGATTTCCCTATTATAGAAATACAGATAGAACATGAATGAATACATACACCGCAAAATAGCCTTAGTCTAGACCATACGATCAGTCACGTTGTATTTATCCCCTATTTTAACTATTGAACAAATTCATCTGGGAGCACGGCAGTGCGTCCGCCAAGTTCGCACAAGCCGTAAGCTACCTTTTCCTGAACCATTTCGGCATACATTTCACCCCCTCATAACGTCGTTTTAGGGAGAGATATAGAAATTTTTCTTTTATACACATATTCGTATGGTCAAACTGAACTAAGGTTCCACGATTTCATGTTTCTATATTTAGTAGTTTTCGAAATATTAAATTCCGAAAAAGCGCTTTTTTGTCACTGACTCACTTCGCATCATCAAATAACTAAGGTACTTCTAAAAGTCGTACAATCCTGAAATTTCACAAGTAAGTCGGGTTTGTAGCACAATTAACCAGAAAAATCTGAAAACACAGAATTTCCGCCTCTAAACCCTTCATACAGGGGGTGTTCATTTGGCCGTAAACAGTTCCTACGCATTCAATTGTGCCAATGTTGGTCGCCAAAACTCGATTACAGAGCTTTGAAGGCGGTCACGTGATTTCAAGCAGAATAACATTTTATATATATGCTTTTCCAAAGATGTTTGTTAAATAGAAAAAAATGAATATACCTAAAAATTTAAATCAGTATAGGTTATGATATATTTACGATATTAAAACAATAAAACATTTAACAAAATATAACCGCAATTCAGTACGTTTCCGATATAGTAGCCTTGGCGAAATACAGAAAATAGCCTTGACGAGAAAAGAAATTTGATAATAACGTATTTTCTGGCAACCTATTTACTGTGTCATATACGCAAGCAATTTTTTCCATCTGTATACAATTTATTTAATCTAAGGAACCCGTTTATTTATTTTTATATACCAACATAAATAATCTGTATATAAAAAATAATATTTTATACATGTATAAATAAAATGTTTATATGTATATAAATGCATATAAATAACATAAAAGTTC
Organism: Maratus speciosus; assembly: GCA_963932465.1. NCBI lineage: Eukaryota > Metazoa > Arthropoda > Arachnida > Araneae > Salticidae > Maratus > Maratus speciosus. Next base: position 292,578,205 of record OZ010795.1, on the reverse strand, counting down.
ATCAGGTTTGTTTTCGTAGTTGTTTATATCATTTGGCAACATATCTCAGTTTCTGAAGTCCGAATTGCACCAAGATTTTTTAAAAATGCCAAGGTCCCTATAGTGGAAAAATATCATAATTCCATATGAAAGTTTAAAAATCTCCTTTTAATTAAATGAAATGTGTAACTAATAAACTGTCTTTAACGATGTGCGACAGATGCGGCGTCCGAAGTCCTCTGCTAATGTTATTATATTGTATTATTAGCCTACTTACTGTTAATTTATTGTTAATTTTAAATCTGTAAAAGAAAGATTATAGTTATAGATAAGATATGTTGGTCGCCAAAACCCGATTACAGAAAATTAGTCTGGGTTCTAAAGGTGTTACATGATTTCAAGCTGAATGAATTTTTATATGCTTTTACAAAAATCTTAATAAGGCAAATCTTTCAGTTTATCTGTCCATCTTTCTATCTTTTACTTCCTTAAAACAAATTTTATTAAAGACCGGGAGGCGTCTGCACTGATCATCACTTCATCGAGTTGACGGCTGAAATTTTAGGATTAGTTAAATATCGATTAGCGTATTGAAATGTAACTGGTCTGCCAAGTCATATCTTTGTGGAAACCACCTACAGACCCGATTTTACCGGTTAATTGGTGGATTTTCCATTGTGTTTTCCTGCACCCAGTCCTCCATGTTTCCAAACTTTTGGATCAGGAAAATACAATAGTAAACCTATCAGTTAACCACTAAAATTAGGTCTTCAGGTGGTTTCTACCAAGATATGACTTAACAGACCAGTTGCATTTAAATATGCTAATCTAGTTTTAACTAATCCTAAAATTTCAGCTGTAAACTCGATGAGGTGATGGTGTGTACAGACGTCTATTATAAATGTCGGTATTCTAATCTCAACAGCACTCTGGTCAATCTGGCAATTATCCCTACTATTTATGAAACACTATTCCTTTAAGTGCGTTTTAGTGATGTTAATGAACTTATGCATATGCATCATACATATTATACATATGCATATAATACGTAATACATTTGCATCATACATATTATAGGTATGTGTATAATACATAATACATATGCATCATTATGACGTCAGAATAAACAAAACATTTTTTTGTCGCCAGATTTGAGAATTGACATGATATATTACCAAATTTGGCGAAACTTTGCTAAATGTCGCCAAGCTTGGCGAATATTTGACGCTAGTGGCTATTTTTCAATGAGTTAATTATTAATGCGAGCCATCTATTTTTATTTTTCCGCATATCATCTGAATAGTTAAATGATATAACGTACTAATATTTCCAAAGTGCTAATAGTTTCGTCACTGCCCAAAACCTCTGCTATTGTTATTATATTGTACTGTTATTATACTTACTGTGACTATGTTGTTAACCTTTACACCGCCAAAACTTCTGTATTATATAAAGAGAATTTACGGAAACTATTAAAGCATTGAAACTGCCAGTTCTCCTTATGATTATTATAATTCTATAATATGTAACCTGTTAATCAATATGTACGTTAGAATGAATCTTCTATAATCCGGTTCCTCGCATTTTAATTTTCAGGTTTCGAGTAAAAGTAGCTAAAATCTTAAAACCATGGCTCATTGACTAATTCTTCAATACGAAGAATGACAGATTTTTAAATGGATCATGGCAGTGAGCCGGTAGACGTTCTATTCTTCCGTAATCGAGTCTATTGAAAAGGTTAACGTGAAACAAAAAGATATTAGCATCAATATGGTTTAATACAAATACAGATATTGTCAAAGGATTTCATAAGAACCATTTCACTTCTACCCAGTCGTATCAGTTAAAATACAACAATTGGCAGTGAGCCCAATTAGAAAAGATTACTTAATAGGATTAAAAATTTCCGCATTAGAGAACGAATCGTAACTGCTAAGGAAGCATGCATAAGTGAGTTAAAAGATATTTGTCACGAAAGATGAAATACATGACAACACAAAATATGTGATGTGCTTCCATGATCGTAAAGAGTTCTTGATTTCTCTATCAAAAGCTTCGAATTGGCGAAAGAATGGGCAAGTAAATTAAATTATGAATCACAGTAACATGATCCAACGTTTAACATGGAAGTAATACGGTAAATACTGCTTGCTAGAAGTACTTTAATATAAAAGAAATAAAGACTATAAATTTGTAAAGCTCAATAAAATAAATTTAGGTATTTTTATGTTAGCCGGGCGCAAGTGGCAAATCTCCAAATACTGTTCCCAACTCCATTGTTCATATTGCATTCATTTCATTTAAAGATATATACTTTTCAGTCATCTCATTTTATTTAATAGAGCATTTAACATAGAAATAAATAAATAAGAAATAATAACATAAACCAAAATATTTTATTTGAAAATCAAAGCATTGTTTCTAATTTACACAAGTAAAAAATGAAAACTGCTATTGGCGAAACAACAAAAGGCTAATGAGGATATTTGCTCCCGGCTAACATAAAAGTACCGAAATTTAAGTTTTTTCATATTAATATAGTTCAGAATAACAAACTTGAAAAAACATACAAAAAGTAGTGATATCCCAACAAAAAGATTTCGGTAAAAAAAAAAAAAAAAAAAAAAAGCGCCAAGTTCTCCTTAATGTTTCGGCCAGAAAAAGTAATGATATCTGATGTTCGCACAAGTTAAAAGCCAAACATCCCAAATCTTTCATTGAAAATGGCTTCCTGCGACTTGGCCGTTAATGCCTTCGTGAGAGTTTTTCAAATTTTAAAATATGTACAAATGAGCTACATGCCAACTATATTTTTTGATTATTTTAGGCATTTTGTGACACAGAATACAGAAATAAACACATTTGAAAAAAACATTTAAACAACTTCAGTCTATTTAAATGCTTAGAAGTTAAAAGTAACAAAATACATGTATTCAGGAGATAATATCCCTAATTGCTAAAACATAATTAATATCAACTTTTAACAATTTCTAAATCGAATACCTCTTAATGTTTGCAAACAAACTATAATAAATGTTCAAACGAAAAAAATCTCTTTCGTCAATACACAAGATTTCAATATTATACAATGAAATATAATGTAACATATTGTGAGATATGAAGTAAGTAAATTTTGTTTTATTTCTTGGGTTTTACGTTAATGACTTTAGCTTTAGACCGTACAAAATGGCAATTAAACCGCAAGTGGACTAAATGATCTGTAATCAAAACTAATGTTTGTTGAATCTGAACGGTAGTTATCAGAAATCTTTTACTTATAATGCCTTTATGTGAATTTGCCTCTTTGCATTCTAATATTACTTTTAATATTTAAATAATTCATAAATGCGTAATTTCTAATCATTAATTTTGAAATGCTGTAGAAGGCATTAACGGCCAAGTCGCAGGAAGCCATTTTCAATGAAAGATTTGGGATGTTTGGCTTTTAACTTGTGCGAACATCAGATAGCACTACTTTTTCTGGCCGAAACATTAAGGAGAACTTGGCGCTTTTTTTTTTTTTTTTTTTTTTTTTTTTTTTTTTTTTTTTTGACCGAAAACTTTTTGTTGGGATATAAAGTTTTTCTCGTTACTACTTAATGAACTAATAACACGTCATAGATCTAAAGAAGTCTTGATCTGGATGCTTAAATATTATTAGATTGAACTTGTTTTAAATTTCCTCAAAAATTACAGTCATGAATTCACCTTTATTTTCAAAAGCCAATATACCAAAATGAACCCTACTGATATGCGTACCTTTTGTACTGCCGAAAAGAACGCGCCTGACCTCACGAGAAAACTATTTTTTTTATTATTATTTTTGTCCTCTATCTTATAAAAAAAACTAAAAAGTTCAAAAAACTAAATTTGCGTACCATTCGCACAAATATACAGATGTATAGTAAAGACCAATTACAATCAAATATAAAAGAAGTGTAATAAATAACAACGTTAAAAGCACTATTTTTTTTAAATTTAAGCATACCCGTTTCGGTAGCATATAGCATACCTTCCTCAGTGCTAAGGATAGCGGAAATTTGCTCACATATATAGAAGAGATGGGTGTTCAAGTTAAAGGTTTATTGACCAATATGAAAACAGAAGATTGCAGGTAACAGCCAATAGAAAAAATAGATGGCAAATGGAACCGAAGTACTGAGAAATTGCTTGAAATATACAAATAATAAGGGAAAGAAGTTTTTATGTAATATTTCCAACAATCCGATATTGGGGAAATAGCGAATTCACAATTAACAATATTTTAAAAATTTTTATAAATATGAAATGCTTCAAGGAAGTTACATTCGTGTATAGAAGTAGGTTTAGAGATTATTTTAACCGAATTTAATTCAAAAGTATGTTTCATCTCCCAGCAATTATTTGCAATAGAGGATTTATTGATTTTTTTTTTTTTAATATATTGTTGATGTTCTTTGATACGAAATTTTAAGCACCGTTTTGTTTTTCCAATATAGAAAAAGGCCGCACTGGCAATTAATGCGGTATATACCCCATGAATTGGATAATTCAATAGGGTCTTTGAGTTTGGAGAGGGTGAATTTATCGGTAGGAGAAAAATTCTTTTGAAGTCATTGTCTAAGAATTTTATCAATGGAGAAGAGTAGAAGACAGAGGAGAGTTTGAGGAACGAGGATGACATGACATCGCGGTGCTAAAGGAGTGCCGACGCGGAGTGTAACGCCGCCGCGCGTAACCTCCAACTAAATATGAAGAAGAACTAAGATAAATTTCGAAACAATGCACGGCCTAAAAGTATAATTTGGAAGCTCTGGTGAAGACCCTAGAGCCATTCCAGAGTTGGAAGCACGAGGTTAAATATAACCTCCAGAAAAAGGGGCGCATAATGCATCCAAGATTTTTTTGGTTGCCCTATACTTCGATGTCACTTCACTGACTGGCGTCGGCAAGATCGGAGAATGCAAAGGTAGTAGGGTACCAACGATCACAGAAAAGCTATAGCATAAGGTTTCCAAGCCTATCTTTCTCTAAACCTTAAAAAAAAGGGGCCACATAGCTCACTAATTTAGATGTCAAGCCTAGTGCGCATTACAGGTCGCAGGTCTCCCGGCTTTCGCACAAACCGTTAAGCCTTGAAAAAGGCTTTGTGGTACTAGACATTAGGGTGTATCGATTTTTAACTTTTTTTTTTGTTTCCAAATTTCAAGTTGATAAAAAGTTGCTACTAGACACCAAAACTTACCACAAAAAATTTTGGATTTTTAAAAAAATGTTTAGGTCTCCCGCACAAGGCCTAAAGTTTAGAAATTTTACTTAAAAAGTAAATTTTTACAAAAATTTTTAAAAAACCTAAAACACATTTTTTTTTTAAATTGCAATTTAAAATTCCACTATCAATAAGCACAAAAAACAATAGAAAAAGTATTTCAAAAACTTAGCACAACATTTTGGTCTCCCCCACAAGGCGTACAAGTCGTAAATTTCAGGCAATTTTTGAACATTTTTCAGTACATTGATATTTGTGTTGTTGCTGGTTTAAAAATTAAATGTAACTAAAGCCTCGTTAGGCTTGATTGGAATTGTTGAAATAAGTGAAATAATAAATCACATTTCAATACGTCAAGCGTCAACTTGAAGCGATGTGTGGGGAAAGGCCAGACTGTCGCGCCGCGGTGACGCGGCACCTATGAATCACCGCGCACACTTGTCAGTAGTTGTCTGCCCGCGAGCGAACATTACGGTTGTGTTTTAGTGCGATAGTCTTGTTGTAAGAATCAATTGAGTGAGTGTTGTTGTTGTTCATTATGAGTAAAAAACCGCACCTAACTAGAAAAACTACCGACAGGCCGGTTATCGGGCAACCTATTGATGTGAGTGAGTTTAATGTTCTGCCAACCAAGATGGGTGTTTTGAAGTATTTTGAGTGGGTACGCATTGAAATGAAACAAGAGGGAATACATCAGCCTTAAAGAAGGTAATTGCGTTAAGAGTTGTTTTAAAACGTGAGGAAATATGGAAAAGATCTTCAATTCCTGTTTCTGGCACCAAAAACACAATATTTATGGTTTTAAAACTGCATGAGCAGCTTGAGAAAATTGAAATGTATTCAGGGCCTAAAAGGAAGTATCCTAACTCCTACAAAGATGCAGTAACTAGCTTTCAGTCAAAAACTGAAACTGCATTGTTTGATATTTGTACTTGCAAATGTGACCTCAGCAACTGTATTTGATCTATTGGCAAAAAAGTCCCGGCACTAGAACACGAGTTTTTGCTCGATCAACGTGGTCCTAGATTGATGTCAATTGCAGAGTGTGACAAAAACGAGACTTAAAAGCTTAAAAAGCGATTAGAAAGAAAATCTAGGTCACAAGCTTTAACGCAGTTAGTTGTAAAAAAGACTGAGGATGAAAACTTAAAATCTGTTGATAGCATTGATTCTGGTGATAGTACAGATGATTCAATGCCTCACACATCATGTCAAGATAGGGATTTTGAAATAAATGTACTTGATAAGAGTCAAAAAAGTGTTTCAAATGTAGAAGTAAAACAAGAACTGCCACAACGCTTGTCTTTGTTTTCACGAGCTAATGACCGCAGGGGCATTTCTAGTAGAGCTGGAGTTCAGTTAGCTGCTGCACTTTTGCGAGACTTAAATGTCGTTACTGCGGAGAACCAAGAAACAGTAATCGACAAATCAAAAGTAGCAAGTGAAAGGCTTAAGTCTCGTAAAGAAGTAAGCTCAACTCGAATCTCCGATCTGTTGGCCATTTACTTTGATGGTCGTAAAGATGAAACCATAACAAAAGAAATTGTAGCTGGTAAAAGTGTCCGAAAAACTTTAATGGAAGAACACATATCTATTGTTGAAGAACCTGGATCCAAGTATTTCGGTCATGTAACTCCCATAAATGGAAAAGGAAAGTAAATAGTTACATCACTTGTAAAGTATTGTGAAGAAAAAACTGTCGATCTTAAAAAACTAAAAGCTATTGGTTGTTATGGTACGGCAGCAAACACAGGCACTTCAAATGGAGTTTTCACCTTATTTGAAAATAAAATACAACAGCCAAAATGTGGTAAAATGTGGATGTTGTCAATTTTGTTGCAATTGAAAGCGATATACCAGAAGTTGATCTTAATGAGTTGAGCACAGACCAAAAGTATAGACCAAAAAATATCTATTACGAATTATCAAACAATTTACATCGTTAAACTATCTTTTTTAAGGTATACAACATTTATATATTATTTATGTAGTATATATATATATATATGCATGCATATATATATTGTGTCATTTTATGACTCCTGTAACAAAAATACACTGGGTGTTTTTAACGAAAAAAAAATGGTTCATTTACACTAAAAATTACGAAAGTTTCGTCAAAATTAACAAATTTAGATCTTGTGCGGGAGACCTAAATGTTGTGCTAAGTTTTTGAAATACATTTTCTATCGTTTTTCATGCTTATTGTTAGCGGAATTTTAACTTGCAATTAAAAAAAAAAGTGTTTTAGGTTTTTTAAAAAATTTTGTAAAAATTTACTTTTTAAGTAAAATTTCTAAACTTTAGGCCTTGTGCGGGAGACCTAAACATTTTTTTAAAAATCCAAAATTTTTTGTGGTAAGTTGTGGTGTCTAGTAGCAACTTTTTATCAACTTGGAATTTGGAAACAAAAAAAAAAGTTAAAAATCGATACACCCTACTAGACATCGAGAGAACACTGCTATTGCAAATTGCATTTTGGCATTGACAGAGATCGAAAATGGGGACAATTTAAGATTAAAATTAAAAGCTAAAAAAAAGACAAATAACTTCAAAATTAACTATAAAACTGGGTCATGATTTTTGTGACCGGGGTGCCAGAGTACCGCCGGTAAAAAGATCTGAAATTGGGGGTGAAAGGAATAAATGACCGGGGTGCAGTGAGCAAACACCACAAGGCCGGTCGGGAATAAGGTAGGCGAACCTAACCTCTCCCTGGGTGGAAGTACCGAGCTGTTGAAACAATCTAAAATTTTGAAAAGTAAAGAGCACCCAAAAACACATAAAAAAAACAAACTATAAAGTGGAGGAAGCTCCAAATAAATAAATATGAAATACTAAAGAGAAAACAATAATTAAGTTAAGAAAGTTGAAATTCGCGGCTGCTGATAATGAACAGTTTGCTGCATGACGTCATGGGGGAAAGCCAATTTTAGATGAAAATTTCTTTTAATCTAGGGAAAAGATAGAAATTTCCCGGGGAATTCTGCATTTAAGTGACACCAGATGGGTTCCTCCTGGATGTTTTGGAGCATGGGACGAAGTCGTCGTCCCGAGTGAGAATTGCGGGGGACCGTTTTCGGTTCCTCCCCACTCTGGCGTCATAACTACGGATGGCATATAACGCAGGATTCTTCACGGTTGGGTTTGACCTGTGAAACTTCAACGTAAGTTTTTTGATTTCTGCAAATACAAGTTTGATTTTAAGGTCACGATGGATGACGTCATTTCGAACATAGCGGGTCGCCTTAGTAAACCTACGCAGGAGTTTATTTTGAAAAAGTTGAATTTTGCTAAGTTGGGTTTTTGAAGCACTACCAAACACTGGTGAACCATAAGTAACAATTGGTCTAATCATTGATTTGTACAGTAACAATTTATATTTGATTGACAGGGGGCTATTCCAAGCCAAAAGGGGTTTAAGGGAACCCACGGCGTGGTCAGCACGTCCCAGAGTTTCTGTGATGTGCTTGCACCATGACAATTTGGAATCTAGGTGAATGCCTAGGTATTTATAACCAGTCTTCCAGGGAATATTTTCATTATTCAATTTAAAGTTAAGATTAGCGTCTGGGGTGAAACGTTGATTGGTGAAGAAGATGACGGCACTTTTGTCACTGTTCACTTTAATTTTCCATTTTCTAAACCAGACCGAAAGTAATGCAAAATAATTTGAAGTCTAGAGAACACTGTTTGTGCGTGTTTATGTTGTTTAAGCACGGCAGTATCGTCGGCAAAAATTGTTAAGTCGATATCAAGCTCTTTAGGAATATCGTTGACGTAAATGTTGAAGAGGGTGGGGCCGCTGAGGGAGCCTTGCAGCACAGAGCTAGAAATAGGTTAAGGGTTAGAGTAAGAGTTACCTACTCTAACAACGAAGGATCTAAGTTGAAAATAGTCGTTATAGATTTTAATTAATTGGCTCGGTACTCAGAGTGCAATAAGTTTAAAGATAAGAGCGATGTGCCAGACCTTGTCAAAGGCCTTCTGCACATCGAGAAAGATTGCTCCCGTCACGCCGCCAGATCTAATGTCATCGTGAAGAAGTTCAGAAACTCTCCACAACTGATGAGTTGTTGAATGACGCGCCCGAAAACCAAATTGCTCTGGTATAAGCACGTCATTAGAATTTAAGAACTCCTTAAGGCGGTTGACAAGAACATATTCATAAACTTTAGATGGCAAGATAATAAAGATATAGGTCGAAAGCTGGAAGGGTCATGTTTGTCTTCCGCCCCACTTTTGGGTACGGGGACGACAATGGCCCATTTCCATCAATCAAGAAAAAATTTAAGATTCGTCATGCAGTTAATAAGAATTACAATATAGAGAATGAAATTATGGGGTAAGTTAATTAACATATTAGTAGAGATGCGGTCCTTGCCCGGAGACTTATTCTTTTTTAAGCCTGAGATGTACTCCCGGACCTCAGAAGGTGTGGCCGGGGGTACTGTGTTAGGTGTGTCTGTGTTTAAAAAATTTTGAACTGTGGTCTCCAACACAGCGGCAACCCGTGGGTTGTCCATACCAGAATTAGGTGTAAACTGATTTCTAAGACTTTCAGCGATAGCTTCAGCCTTTTGAGTGTTAGTATATGCCATGCCATTGGGTCTATTAGGGCTAGTAATAGCCGGAATGTATGTTCGTGTCCAACGAATGCGGGAAGCAACCTTCCAAACTGTGTTGTCTTCAGTTGAAAGTGATTCAATAAAAGTGTTCCAGCGTTCCTTTCTAAACTTGGAGATAGCAGCCTTGACTCTCCTATGCAGTTGATTTAAATAGGTCCTAAAATATTGGGTACGATGGACCTGCCACATCCTGCGAGCACGATTTCGTTCAGTAATCAATTGTCTGATCTCCAACGGTAGACGGAGAGTGTCGACAGTACTGGTTCTCGGTTGAGAACACTGTTCATACACATCTCTGAGAACGTCACCGATTGGACTGATGGCTTCCCCCGCCTCTTCTTTCGTCTCTGGGACGATGGACGGAGTTTCCCGCTGCTCGAGCAGGAAGGTGAAATCCTCCCACCTTGTGTGACGAAGCCGACCTAAATCTAGGTTGTACGAGTCAACTCGATACCGAAGGATTACTGGCAAATGATCTGAATTTAAATCGTTCAGCGTTTGAATGCTGTAAGGATAAGGGAAATTGTGGGTGATTGCAAGGTCAAGATAATTATTAGATAGTGGAAAAGTGGGTGTGCGGGGCGCTATAATTTGCGCAAAATTTTGGTCCACCCACTTCCTGAGTCTGAGACCAAACCCATTTGAAGATCTACAGTGCCAAGAGGGATGAGTAGCATTAAAATCACCCGCAAGAATAAAATTTGGAAAATTGTTAGTGAGCCGGGAAAAATTTTGCTCCAGCAGGTTTCTATCACTCAAAGGAGGTACATAAATGGATGCTATAAGAAGATTTGGAATATTGGGGAATTCCAGAACAACAGGAGTAACTTCGATGGAATTTAGAGGGGGAATATTGATGAGAGTCGCATTAAAACCCTTTTTAACATAAATAGCAGTGCCGCCCCAAGTGGAGCCGTTATTGCCCCTACGAGCCCTGTCTACATTGGATAACTCGTAGTTGGCAACCTTGGTGACAATTCCCTGGGAAAAATGGGTCTCGCTGACCAAAACGATGTCTAAATTGTTACTGTAAACCAAAGCTTGAAATTCAGTTTCCTGTCTTTTTAGCCCATTGGCAGTAAATATACCAATGGAGAAAGAGTCCAAATTATTATTAGCTGGGAACATGATGAGAGAAAAGAAAATAACTAAAAATGGGGAAGCGCACATCTTTTTGATGGCGACATCTAACCAATTTTGGACAAAGTTACAATTTTAGAGTAAAGAATAAAAATCCGGTCAATCTCCGTGGATGCCATGCGGAGTGCCGGAAGGGAATCAGAAAAAGCTTTGCAGACAATGTCTGCATTGTAATTAGTTTCGAATTGCATTAGAATTTGGATAAATTCGGCAGCCGAAAAGGGGCCGAAGTTTTAGAATTTTGAGGGGTGGAGGGGGTGAGGGGTAATGTGACCTTACGTCCGATTGCAGCTTCCCTAAAAGATTGGGAGGATTCAACTTTCCTATTGGAGAAGGTTCTATCTGATTTCTCAGTTACAACTTGACGTTGGTTGCTATTTTTACTTTTAAGATTTTTGCCTTTCATGGGGGGGGGGGTGGAAACTTGGGACAGTTCCGATAGTTAGCAGGGTGATCGGATCCGCAGTGGCAACACCGACAGGGTTCATCGAAACTTTTCGCACAATCCTTCGTAATGTGATCTCCGGAGCACTTAAGGTACACTGGAGGTAGGTTGCACGCAAGGCTTGAGTGAAAAAACCCTTGACAGTTGTGACACTGTGATGGACCCTTTCGCCCCCGATACTTCTCAAAACTAACCTCAGTTTTAAGTAATTCTGTAACCTCGAAGACGCTGTCAACACCTTCTTGCTGAGGGATTGAACAGAAAAATAAGAGCATGTATTTCTTATTGCTCACGAGACCCCTATACATTTGGGTCACCGTGATGCCCGGGAAATCAATCTCCAGGATCTCTTGGATTTCCGGGTCAGAGGTGTTAACTGGTAGACCCCGAAGAACCACTCTCAGTGGTTTTGCGTCTTCGAGAACGTAACTGTGAAATTGCTCATTGTGCTTAATAAGAAAAGTTTGAACTGTACGATAGTCATCTACATTTTCAAAGGAAAGACTAAGATATTTACCCTTAGCCTTAGAACGGGTCGTGGGTGCAATACGTTTAAGACTGTCCAAAAGAGAAGACCACCTATCAGGTGGTATAATTTTGATGGGGGAGGGGGGGATCCTGGTTTTTTTAACCTTAACACTCTCTTCGGTAACTTCCATGCTGCTAGAATTGTCAGAATTATCATTTTTTTATCTTTTTAGAAGCAACAAGTTTAAAATTTTCCTCCTCTAGGCTAGAATTTTCTGAGTCCGCCGAAGATTCCAGCCTTCTCTTAATCGAAGAGGAAGTTTGGTTATTATCTGCAACAGCAGATGGCGCCACCCCCCTCCAAACTCAAGTTAGCCGGTGTCTCAACGGACTGGGCATTGACCGAAATTGAGGTATCTTTTTTATCATTATCTGACTTGGCATACTGATAAACTAGAAGCTTAACATCAGTGTGTGCTTGGATAGTCATAATGTCCGCTAAAAGCACATTCTGCTGCTTTCTACACTCTTCCAACTGCTTAACTGTATCATCAACAGATTCGCCATTGCGTTTTAGCTGAGCAATCGTTTGCAAGATGGAAACCTCTCTACAATTTCAGAAGCATAATCTGCAGTGATATTCCACCCCACTTCCTTAATAACGTCCGAAGACAGATCCCTAACATCCGTGAAGCCCCTACGTGATACAATTGAAAACATATTACCAGTTTTAGAAGACCCCTTCTCTGAGAACATCTGGGGTTAGCTGCCCAAGAAAGTAGATCCTCTGGCGACGTCACAGCACGTCACTGGCACAACAACCAATACGAAAACACTATTGCAAATAAAGCCACTCCCACGAGCGGGAGCTCAACACACACGTCTTTACTGGACGGCGTCTAACGACGTTCTCCCATCGGGAATGATCGATCGGCAGAATCTATTATAGAAGGGCTGAAAACTCTGCCAATCCCATTGTCTTTAATGTATTGAATTTCACTATTAAATCGCTGAGAATCAGAACAAACAAGTATAGCATGATTTATAACGGTATAAAAGGCGGTCATTTTTTGGCTTGGAGGATGACAAGAATGAGCATGGGGTGGCAATGAAACAGCAAAGCTTTTGCGATAGACGGATGTAGTGAAACCGGTTACAGTGCGAGTGACAAGGGTACCCAGTAATGGGATAGAACCATTATTTTCAGTTTCTTAAGTGAATTGAATATTGTTATAGAAAGAGTTCATAATGTTAAGATTGTTATCAATAATTTGAAGAGAGTTGTAAATTAAGGTGAATCTGTCATCAACATAGCGACTCCGGAGAGGGAAGGATAATTTATTGAAAAGAGAGCATTCAAAATAATGCATATAGATGTCTGTGAAGATGGGGGATAGGAGGTTGCCCACGGCTAGACCGCCAGGTTGTTTGTAAAAATTTCCTTTGAATGAAAATATAGTTTGAGAAGGACATATACAAGCACAGATGAAGGTATGATATATGCTACTGAAGAAGATATGCTCAAAATCAAAAATTTCTTTGTTGCTTTTAACGTTGTTATTTCTTACACTTCTATTATATTGCACCAAGCTCCTTCTTGATAAGTACATTCAAATATTTCTTGACAAAATAAAATTAGAAATAAAATTGTGAACAACACTGCCAGAAAATATCGTCTATATACACTAAATTATCCCTCATTTTTTTAGCAAATAATTTCCGTACCGCTGGAAAAAATTGTTTTATCCGGGATTTTCCTCCACAGTCTCTAAAATTAGGAGAAATTCCGTTCATTTCTAGCACGCATATGTGCTAGTTTAATTAATACTAAAATCCGAATTCATTTTAAAAAAGAAAAAAGAAATTCTATAAATTAAGATTTCTAATTTATAAAAAAACAAATAAAATAAACTAAAAACAAAGGAAAGAAACGTTTTCAAATTTAAAAATAAATAACAATTATTTTTCTCATTCATTTAAAAGTATTCACAATTTTTAAAGTTATAAAAAAATATTTTCGCATTTAAAATACATATTAAATGAACACATTTAAAATAGATATTTTAATTAAAATATTAAATGAAAAAATCAATTTTACTCAAAAGAAAATCTCGCAAAGAATATAATGTTCATATTTTACATCTATGTAAATAAATTTATAATTCATATTTTAATCATATTTTAATACTAAAATATTAAAACCTCAGACACAATCTCGTTAAAGGCGAAATCTTTCTAAAATTAACTTCAATAATCAAAGATATTTTAAACAATTAATCATGGCACACCCATCTGAGGCAAAAAGATTTACTTCAAACTCTTAGTTGCTGTACATCTGTAGCCGAGTGATTATAATACTGGGTCGTACACTAAAATAGACATTAGAGTACAGTAAGGTAGATGGTTCAATCCAAAGCTCACAGCATTTATTTTATACCAAGTTTCTTAAATTGACGTATATTTTACCCCTTGTAGTGTTTAGACAAACAGAAATGGATATTTGTCCATTAAAGGAAAAATCCTGGTAGCTCGGCTGACAGGAAAATTTCCGTAAATTGAAGAAAGCATTTCTGAAATTGATGAATCTACTTGTAATAAAATGACAATACGGTACCATATCAACCCTGTCTCCAGTTATATTAAAATTATCGAAAGAGTTTTAATTAATAAAGTGTAACCTATCTTCTATTTATTATGATATAAGTTTTTACGTTTTAAACAACTTTATTAGACTCTAAAATAAGTATTTTTTGATAACAAAAAACCCGCTTAAATTAGCTATTAATCGTTTGTAGGTGCATGTAATAATTAATGACAAGTATATTTTCTAATATAAATAACACACGTGAGCAAGTTCTGCATTATTTTAATAAGAAAGACAAATCAGACAGCAATAGATATCCACTAACATGGACTTACATAGCTGGAGGTGTTGGAAATATATATATATATATATATATATATATCTGTTATTCGAAAATATACGTCTTGCTTATACTATCACACTTCTATAAGCGATTAGTGACGCATTTAAACTGGGGATAATTTATTCTCTAAGCGAAGCGAAGGCTAATAGACAGAGCAATATTACTTTACGGCCACATACAGCTACAATGGATATTAACGCCATGGCCTACTAAAAGAATGCCTAATAAAAATATTTCGTCAAGCATAACTCAAAATATATTTGTCAGATTTTGTTTCAGATTGCACCAGAAGGGAACATACTGAATGCACCTACAATCAAAAATAAGTTCCAAGCCGTTTAAAAATTATATTAAAAACTGATAAAAAAGCGCAATTTATCTACATACATCACGGATATTTTGTGTACGACATTTTCACTGGCTGGATGTTTTCGTAGAAAATCGGATTAAAGCATACGAAGCAAAGAAAATATGCACGCACTAACATTACAGTATAAAAAAACTATTTAAACAGGAAAATAAATATGGATTTTTACCTATTTAAAAGGGAAAAAACAAATATCTTAGTATTTGATATTTTGTGATAATCTCTGAAACATAATTTTTCAATCACCAATAGCGTCTTTTACATTTCGCGTGTGCAAATTAGAAACAGGTCTTTCATGATAAAATAAAACTTTTTGATTATGACATCATTCCTTTTTTTTTTTTTTTTTTTTTTTTTTTTTTTTAGTATTTTAAATGAAACTAGATGGAACCCGTGAAATCTTGATGGCAAACAACTTGATTGTAATATATTTACTACTTGGTTACACCGTCGGCCAAAAATCTATCGCCAAACTATAAGATTAAACGCCAATAATGGTTGATCGTAAGTTTCACATTCACCTGACTTTAAGCAAGTTACATGTGCTTATGTTATCAAGTGATTTTTATTTCGACGTTTTATTTGTATTTTTATTAATGTTATACTAATTTATTTGTTCTTTCGTTATTTAAAATGAACAAGTAATATAAACAATTTCTTTTTAAAATCAATTCCAACTTAGGTTATCAAAGGAAAATATAATATAATTCCTTAAGCTAATATTAGTTTTTGTTACATTAAAATATCTCAATTTGTTGATTTTCTATAAGCAAGTAAACGTTATTCGTTTACAATGGAAGTCTATGGGGATTTGGCGAAATATTAGAGATATCGCCAAGTTGGCCATCCGTTTTGGCGATTCATTTTGGTCGCCAAATTTGGCGATAAACTTGGCGGTATTTGGCGACAAAACAGGGCCCCCTCTATGGTAACCCCCCTTATAGGTATGGTGATGCATTAAATGCTGTTCAATAACCAATGGTCGACTTTTTTTCTCCAATGTAAAACTAAAATTAATTAACTTATATTTGAAAAAAAAAAAAAAAACTGTATAAACATCAAGTTGAATCCACTACAATTTCAAAGAAATGTGTTTGAACTTGAGTGGATGAATAATGAGTATTTTATTAACGATTGAAAATTTGAACTATATATATATATATATATATATATATATATATATATATATATATATATATATATATATATATAGGGAGAGTGTGAACTAATAGCAGGAATTGTAAAATTATGTCAATTTATACAATTTTTGCAAGTGGTTTGGTGATTTATATAAATTGGCGAAATTGGTCGACGCCATAACTAAGTAGTACGAAAAAAAAAAAAATCACGATAACTTTAAAATGTCAGAAATTTTTAGAGAATAATTCTTAGGAAAAAATTTAAATAAGTAGGAATTGTTCTAAATAGTATCATAAAAATCTGAATTTTATAAAATCATGATCAGTTCGGTATGTGGAAAAGCACACATTCTCCGATGTCAGACAGCGGCAATCATGCATGACCTTTTTTTTTAGCATAGTTATGGTAAATGACATATATATATATATATATATATATATATATATATATATATATATATATATATATATATATTAGGCTATCGTACGACAGAAATCGTGATTATTTGTTAATTATTTAATGGTAACGCCCGAATGCCTTGATGAAACGCACATAATTTGCTGTTGAACAGAATTTAAGGCATCTCCATACCTATAAGATTGATTACTGCAGGGAGAAAATTTTCTGTCGCCAAATACCGCCAAGTTTGTCGTACTCTTAGCAATATATAACGAAATTTGGCGACCAAAATGAGTCGCCAAATGTGACACCAGCTTGGCGATATCTCTAATATTTCGCCAATTTCCCATAGACATCCATTGTAAAACAATAGGGTTTACGTGCTTACAGAAAATCAACCAACTGAGATATTTTAATGCAACAAAAACTAATATTAGTTTAAGGGATTCTATTAATTATATTGAAGAGAGTCCAAGTAAATTAAATTATGAATAAATGTAACATGATATGATACTTAGCATGCTTTCTTAAACATATATATTAAGGGAGAAAAAACTGATTGCCAAGGGCCGTTAGTTGTGATTTAAATTTCTTTGAATTGAACGAAATGCAGCTATGCATAAAATAAACAAAATAAATCAAATAACTGCAAAATGTTATAAACGACTATGAAATACAAGTATTAAACTTGTTTATGTATGTATTTTAATAATTACATCTGCTAACACGCATTAAAAAAACTATGTATGTTTTTATATAATAAAAGTTAAACGGATCCTTTATCCACGTGTATGCTAATATTATAAAGTAGTAACGTTTGTGTGTTTGTGGAATGTAATCTCTGAAACTACCTAGCTAATTTAATAAATAATAGTTTGAAAATGCTGGTCACCATCTCTGCTCCAATAAAGACTGTATTTTAAGTCGGTACAACAATCTCCATGGGTGCAGGAGCAGAAAATTTCTAAAATTGCGAATTCCGAGATACTTTTGGGGATAAAAATTTTAAATTTTGTGCGGTGGTTACTTTTAAGACTTTTGTTTCGAACGCTTTCTACAAGATTCGAAATTTCAAAGTTAGAAATAAACATAAAACGTTCTAGAAAGTTTTTAAATCAAAATTTATTTGGAATTGTTAGAGAAATAAATTTTGCCATTTCATATGCCTATTACTTTTAAGCCGTAAATGCCGGTCAGTTAAAAAAAAAAAAAAAAAAAAAAATTAAAAGGTGCACCATAAAAAAGATCTAATCTGCAATTTCTGTGATAATGTTGGGTCCAGAAATTTAAAATTTGGCATGGTAGTAACTTATAAGATCTAAATACTCATATAGAAAGAATTCAAACTGCAATGCACGCATTAGAACGAATTCTAAAAAAATCGAAATTAAGAAGAATAAATAAAGCGGACAAAGTTCAAAAGGTGATCTAAATAACAAAGTACATGGACATGTTAAGAATATAAAGATTAAAATTTCCATAAATGTTGTTTTTAAGACGTAAATACTCGCAATAGAGCAATTTCTAAAAATTTCGCTATGTAAAATGATGCAGGAACGAAAAACCTTCGATTTTTCTTTTCTGTGCCACTGCTGACCTAAAAACTATTTATCGGGTTAAATTGTAAAATGGCTAAGAATGGCTTATAAAAAATACAAAATTTATAAAAGATGAAATGAACAAAATCACGTTCTAAATTACGATTCATTTGCATTGTTAGGTATAGAAACTTTAAATATTTAATAAAACTACCCCCCCCCCCCCAAACATGCAAATTAAATCCAACGAAACTGGTAGCTACTTATCTAGCATAGAACAAGTTTTGTAAACATTGAATAAATGTCGTTATGAAACAGCGAATAGTTTGCACGAAAGTACTTGTCAATATATTATTTCTTTGGGCTTCTCTCTCTCTCACCAAAGCCTCCAATAGAGGAAAGTGTCTGTTTAAATTTGATATGCAATTTTTTTTCAGCTTCACTACTCTAGAGATTTAATCATAAGGTCATTTTATCAATTGTCATTATACGATTTTTTATATAGTAACTTATTCGCGTAATTTTTTTTAATCGGGTTAATTATTGACGCATTTTAGCTTGCATGATTTGTTAGAAAAGTACGTACGAATTTGTAAATTACTCGAAATGACATTTTCACAGCTCAAAGGTTATGCAGACGAAATATTCCAGATGTGTCATAAATTATGTGCAGTCAATCCCGATTTGTTTTATTTAATGATGTTAACACGTAATACAACTTGTCGAGAATATGTTTGAAAACAAAACAATACAGAGTATGTAGTGGCTGGCATGCATTCATCATTTAAATCCGATAGAGTATACCTGTAGGACACCCGAACAACACATTGCATGCCTCTGTTGACGTGTTCGGGACTTTGATATATCACTTTTTAAAGAGACAATTCACTTAATTCTTGTCGCAAACCTCATCGCATACACAGGAAGCAGATATTCAAGAGTATTAACTATTCGAGTGGGCCACACACCATATAGAAGTCCTCCATCCTCTTCAAACATTTTTATTTTTCATTTAGATGTAGCCAAATTGGCACGGATAGACTGTTTATGTTTTTAACATCATTTCAAGAAATAACAATTCCGACAGATATAAGATATTTTAGCGTTTTATTTTCTCTATTATTTTTAATCTATTGCGCACTTCCAATTTTATACCGATGCATGGCTGTCTTGTACGTTTGATTTGCCATTTTTAAAAAACAGTGTATATTATATATATATAGTGTATATATGTTATGTATGTTATATTATTATAATATTCTGTAATTCTACCATTCAATTTGTTCATTTTCATCATCTGAATATGTGGCAGATCTGTTTGATAAGTATCAAACTTTTATTTATTCCGCGCGCAATAGTGATTCGAAGGCGGCGCACTGTGCACATTGGAAAGAGACAGCTTAATGTGCATGCCTCAGTTTTTTCCACGAATTCGAGTGAGCCAGTCGTTGTCTGCTTCCACTGAGTGAGTTGCTGTTATACGTGCGCATCGTATTTTCATTTCTTTCAAGATGACTGAACGGGTTGAAAAAAGGTACTGCATCAAATTTTGCCAAAGCTTGGGTTTCCTGAAAGAGAAATAATTCGTAAGATTGCTAAATTCTCCAGCTCATTCATCGCCACTGATTCAGACTTTCTTGGGAAAATGTGGAATTCCAGTGTTCGCCAAATTGCCTACTCTTCAGACCTCCTCGCGACTTCTGGTTGCTTCCGAAATCGAAGATGCCAAAAACTTAGCCAAACACTTAAAATACAAATTTCGTTCAATTCTATGCATAACTTTATACACTTTTTGATGGTACAATGACGACAGACAGACGGACACACGCCCTAAAACGTGTAAATCCGTCGAAAACCGGAAGTCGAAAAAATTTCGATTACAATACTTTCTTCTATTAAAGATAGAAGAAAGTAAAAATGAAGTCATATAAATCATTAGATACCGAGATTGTTTTGCCGAGCTTCTTAAATGAGGTCATTGCTTTCTGATGAGTTTGTGTATTATTCCGCGATAATGATGTCATTTGCATACCGTTCTATAGATGTTGTTTAAGACAGGATCGTAAAAGTGGGATGCTTTAGCGGATACAATTGTCCTCATTTTATAAAAAAGGGTGTATTTAAATTCTTAAAATCCAGATATGTTTTATAGAAGTCAGTCATTTTCTCTCCAGCTGTTTTTAAATTCCTCACTGGTGAAAATGCTTCATCTTTGAAAATAACGTAATTGTAATCACACACTGATAAATCGCAATGTTTTACAAACATTTAGAGTGACTTTATAGAAGAGCAGTAACATATAATTTGCATGCTCTTTGTCTGAAAAACAGAGATTTATATTACAGAACTTAATGATTCTTTCTTGTATGAATGCGCTTCCCGGAGTTAGACAAGCAATCAAAGAAGGTCTTATCAATAATTTGAGGTTTAAAATAATATCTGGTTCCCAAATTTTTTGTCCAAAATTTTCTCGAATAATAAAATTTTATTGCTATTCTTTAAAACATATTATTGTAATTTTATCAAAATAAATAATTGCTTAATTTAATTTTTCTTAATTTTATATAATCTATATATTTAAAGCATAAGAATGTTTTTTAGTCATCTGCCCTGGATTTTCTGCCGAACCAAATTTACTAATAAATTTTTTAACTGACAGGTGTTCGTTTGTAGACGGGCCCACACTATCTGTTTTTTTTTAATATCCAATTATTATATTTTAAATTTAAAAGTATTATATGAAACTTCTTCTAAATAATGGTAATGATATAGTTTTCATTACTGCAGAGAAGAGAGAAATAGTAAGGTTTATGTATCTTTATTCATGTGATTATTTAATAAAAATTCAAAATTGTTGATAAAAATTGTTGTATATGGTTTAAAGGCGCAAAATCTTATTAGGGACATAATATTTTGAACGGAAAATTACGTACTGCTTTTGAAAACACGAAATTTCCTCATAAATTTTCCACGTTTTTTCCTCTTCTGTATGTGTACTAAGTTTAAGACTCTAGGTGAAATGAAGTAAATTAAAATGACGTCATATTTAAAAGAAAACGATGATTGTTTTATATAAAAATAAACTTTTTAACACAAATGCGTAAACAAAAAACATAAATTACGGCAATTTTTACTCTTTTGTACTGAGATAAGAATCGCGAGTTCAGATACCGAGAGTTAAGACTGTTCAGAGATTTGGCTGACTATTTTCAACGATTTGGCTGACAATCGTGACTTCACGTATTGAGTTAAAATGATTTTAAAATGATCAAATTAAAATACCATTTTTTTTAAAGGGTGATTGCGAGCGTGAGAGGTTAATTTTTAAATTCATCTGTATCGCGTGGAGCTCGTTTAAGAAAGATTAATCCGTTTGCCTTTAAAACAACATAAAGAGTTCATCATTTTCTCGCGACTAATATTCCGTATACAAAAATAAAACTTGCTCTATTATTAAATAAATAATTTAATATAAGTAAACACAAATTTAACAGAGATGTAATTGAACTACGCGCTTAAAGCTCTGAAATTATCAGAAAATAAAAGGATGCCGTAAGCAGCAAAATCTTAGGCTAATAACTCTTAGCATGCGGCTAATAAGAAAAAATCGCTTTTCATAAATTTCAAACGTTTATTTGTTTGTATAAATCATATTTTTCATATGAAAAATGTTTTTTTTTTATTTTTAGTGGGATATCTAAAAATATATATTCCATGTAAAAAAAAGATTATTTCAATAAAAAAATTAGTTTTCACCTATATTCTGTAGCCCGGGAAGCCCAGGTACGGTCCCCTAGTATACAGGGTGCAGTATGTTATCCATCGCCGACCTTAATTTCTCTACCGTTTATCGTAGACATATAGTTCCAATTACAAAAACGTTTCAAATGAGATAAATATTCCTGTTGTGGCATTATTTAAAGTAAAAAATCAATTTTATAAAAATTACTAAATCTAAATTTTTGTGCGGTCCCCCATTCCCTATAGTTTTATTTAGTAAAAATTTACACACATCATAAATGATATAACACAGTAAGTTTGATATCTTTACTACAAAAATCGACAGAGTTATTAAATTTAAAAGTTTGTGATTTTTGCACTTGATTTTGTCTTTCATTGACGGATCAGTTAAATGATGAATTAAAATAATTCGAGGTCAAAATCAGGGTGCAATGTCCTTTTTACTGTGAAATCACTTGTAGCCTGTATCGTCAAATCGGGGAATCACCAAAGAGGGTTATTTCATTTTAAAATTTGAGCTAATTTTCATGGGTCGTTGATAACTTTAAAACGTCAAAGTAGGTAGAATCGACAACCGGAAAATAAAATTTAATCACTAAGGACTAGAAAATGGCAGCGGAATGCAAACGATCAGCCGAGCGATAACAAGCATGAAAATTGGGATTATGCAAATTACAATAGTACCGCAGAGTCACACGTTCGGTATAAAATACAAGCCATCTAGCAGTCGATATGCTAGTCAGCGTTGAGATCATGATGGCAAGCTACGTATACTTGCAATATGCAGAAATGCTACTTGTCAAAGGGATGTCAAAGGGATGTCAGGGGGGCTGCGAGTGTTTATTCATAGCATTTCCCTAAGGATCTACATCTAACGCATGAAACTATAACTGATGCATTGTATCACCTTAAAGATTCCACCTCTGTTTCACCACGACCCAGAACAATTATACGGGTAAGGTGTAATGTTCGAGCCATGGTTACTATATATTTCACTTCGAGTGAAACCGGAAGACGTGCTGGCATTCATCTTTTAATTCAACAACCGAGAACGGCAGAAATAACCGAGGCATGCGGTCAGCATGTCTGGCATTTGTTACGTGCACATTATACGCTCCCATACAATCCGACACTGGTGAATTATATTGATGCTGGGTGACGACTCATGACGATTTGATAATTGTAATTTTATGCTCATCACCTTAGAGGATCATCCGTCATTCCTTTGTGACATTCTGTGGGCAGAAGAGTTAATATTTACCCGGGGTGGTATTCTGAACGTGCGCAATGTGCATAAATGTTTTCATGAAAACCTCCACACAATACGACACATGTGGTGCGGTATATAGAGAACCCAGATTGTTGGACCAATCTTCTACGATCGGACCTTAACGGGCGATCGTTACCTGCATCTGCTGCAAAACATCGTACGCTTGTTATGTAGAGATGTCTTTTCGGCATGCATGCCGTGTGTAGATTCAACATGATGTGACCTTCTCCGCATAAACATCATAGGTCCGGGCATATCTGGCAACTGAATTCGGTCAACAGATCCTTCGATATGGTGGTCAGGTAGAGTGGTCTCAGCGTTTACCGGACTTGACTCCCATGGACCTCTGGTGTACGTCAAGGCATAGATTTTGTGACTGAGGCCACTTTTTTGGTTTATCTGAAGCAGCGCATCATCCTTTATTGTCGCACAGTTTGAACACATGATATGCTCTATCGTGTCCATTACTCAGTACTGTCACGCATTGAATCACGCATTGAATTGCGCATTCCCAACAATGGAAAGCACTTTAAGCAGTATCTCTATAAGATTCCGTCGTTTATATTATTCATTTTTTGTAGTAGACCGTTTTCTGATATTATAATAAATTGATATTTTGTTTGTTTGTTTGTTTAATCTCAATATTTCCTTCTTCGCTTTGTACACGCCCCTAAAAGTCAGCTCAAATTTTAGATGAAATAACCCTCTTTGGCGATACCAATGAAAGATGGTTCCGCCATAAAAAGAACATTGCACTATGATTTTGATCTAGAATTACTTTAATTCATGTTTTAACTGATCCCTCAATGAGAGACAGAAACATGTGCAAAAATCTCAAACTTTGAAATTTAATAACTCTGTCACTTTTTGTAGTACAGATGTCAAACTTTTTGTGTTATATCTTTTATGACGTGTGTAAACTTTTACTAAATATAACTATATGGACTGGAGGGCCGTATAAAAATTAGATTTTGTAATTTTTATAAATTTGATTTTTTACTTTAAATAATGCCACAACAAGTATATTTATGTCATTTGAAACGTTTTTGTAATTGAAACTATATGTCTACGACCAACGGTTGAGAAATTAAAGGTCGGCGATAGATAATGTATTATACCCTGTATATATATAAAAACAAATATACCTGTTGCAAAATGTTGATAAGTTTACCGAAAGAAGAGTTTCGTGAAATAAATTCGAATGTTATGTTCTTAAAGAAATGTTAAAGTCCGTAAATCATAAAATTCGAAATTCAATTACTTTTTCTTTCTTTTTTTTTTTCCTTTTCCTTTTTTTTTTTTTTTTTTACTTTTTTATATATATTTTGTCTTATGCAGTGAACATAAAAGTCATAAATGCATAAATAATCACAAACAAATTAAGATTTTTAACGTTTTATTAATGCAGAAGTGGAGCATAGTTTCAATCTAATTTTTTGCTATTATATTTGGGCCTCTAAATACAGGGTAAATTGACGCTTATTTCAACACGTGATCGTATCGAATTTATATAGAAATTTATGCGTTCAGAGGAAAAAATACACAAAGCTAAGATAAGCCAGATGGAAATATCTTAGACACAATTCTGACATTGTCACAAACATTCAACATTGTCCTGAAATGATAAGCCAGACATCTAATTCTAATGAATCAATAGATTTGTTTTAGGATTTCTTTTGTTTTCCGATGAACAGTAAATGACTTTCAGCTCTAAGAGTCAATAATTTTATTTCTTTCATCACCTCTAATGTCATTTATTCATTTATATTGCTTTGATTTTGTATAGGGTTTTGTTTTGTTATAGGCAATTTTTTTAGAAATAATTACGAAATTCTTGTTTAGAAATACGTACAAAATATATTTTAAAATATTGCATTCTCTCAATAAGTTTACTCTTTGAAATTAGGTATGACATTTGTTTACGTATATTCAAATTAGCTTCAGATTATTCTTTTTTATATATTTCTATGCATTGGTAAATGATAAATGGTCTGATTAAATCATTGTACATATGTGCGCGTGTGTGTGTATATGTATATATATATATATATATATATATATATATATATATATACATATATATATTCTTTAATTGTAAATATAACATATGGTTGTATTTTGTATAATTTGGAAGAAGAGAGAACAAAATATACATCCTGTACTTTGTACATTTGGGTGCACAACTTAATATTCAGCATTGTGTAAATTTAAATATATATATATATATATATCTGTGATAATTACTTTTAAATTCTTTCATAATATATATATATATATATATATATATACATTTTTTTTAATTTATGAATGCTTAACACCTTATACAGGGTGTCCCTCTCAACGGTGTCCAATGGCTAATTTCTAAACCGTTGGTTATAGACATATAGTTCCAATTGCAAAAATGTTTTAAATGAAGTAAAGAAGTAATATTGAAGAAATTTGGGTCAAGAAAAACATTTATTAAAAAATTACGAAATTTAAATATTTATACGGTCCCCTGGTCCTATAAGTGATATTTAGTAAAAAATATCTTATTGAACTAACAAGTAAGACAAAAAAAGTTCCATTTCTCTGCGATTACTACTGACCGAGTAATCAATGTTTAAAGTTGAAGGTTTTTTTTTTTTTTTTTTTTTTTTTTTTTTTTTTTTTTTTGCTGCAAAATACGGGTCAGTCGCAAATTTACTAGAAATAAAAATAATCGTCAGATATGAATTTTAACATTAAACATTGAGAATAAATTAACATTACAATTATATTTTAAGATTTTTGTTCATTCTGACATATTAAAGCAAAATATATAACTTGCTTCGTAAGTATCTTTTTGTACCATCTTAATGTTTTTTTTTGTTTTTTTTTTGTTTTTTTTTTTTTGTTTTTTTTTTGCATGCCTATATTTTTATACACAACTTTTGATTGGCTACTCTGAATATGTTAAATAAATTAATATGTCCCTTTTTGAAAATGATTTTCGTATCACTTTTATGTTCTTTTACAATAAATATCAATTATTTGAATTATATGATGCTACTTGTGCGATTATTTCAATGATCTAAATAAACATAACAAAATTAATATTTTGTTCTAATAGAGAACAGCTTTATCCATTAAAGGTCGGAAATCTTATAACAGCCCACATTCTCTCTTTTTAAAAATTTTGTTCCATTTGTCATTTTATAATAATGATAAAAAAATATGTATATATATATATATTATTTTTACATTATCCCTTCTGAAAAGAACACTGCCTCTCCCCTCAGCATATATTCATTAGAGCAGTTTAAAAATTTTTTAAGTTAAGCATTTAAATCTTTAAAAATATTAATACTTTTAAATTGTTTGACATTATTAAATTATTTTTAAATTAAAAATTAGGAAAAAAAATATTGTTAAATCAAAACATATATTAAATTATTAAATTCTAACATTTAACATTTAAGAATTTACATTTTTCATTTGCCGTACTTTTCCCTAATTCTCTTGCTAAGCAAGTTTCAAAATCATATAAATCACTTCTGCCATCAAAACATTTGCCTCTGATGGTTTTCACCAAGATGAGTCACTGTGACGATGAAAACTCTGGCCAATCAGATTACGTATTGGCAAAACATGGTTGGGAAAAAATATGCATTTTAAACGCGAGAAAGTATTTGTACGTGCATGATTTGAGGCCGCAAGTGTTTTGGCGCATCTATTGAGCAAATAAACTTAGTTACCTCATTTTCCTTGTCCAACAGCAAAATTTTTTTCACCATTTAATATTTAATTTTTGTTTAGCTTAGCAAGTAGTAATTGCATTTTGAATTTGGTCTCTAAAATATTTTTTAGAACAAGTTTTTATATCTGCTTTGAAGAACTAAAAGTTGAATTTGAAAAAAAAACATAATATCACTAAAATGTATTTTAACACTAGCAGGGCTCGCACCGTTCCTAAAATTTTCGCTCCTTGCTACCACTAAATTAAAACGAAAATGTTTGTTGTATAATTCTATTATAAATGTCATAGGAACCTACCACGAAGAATTCTTATTTAAATTACTGGTAGCAAAGTCCGAAAATTTTAGGAACGGTGCGAGCCCTGCACTAGAACGCCCGGAATGAGTCGATACGACTCCGACCATATGGTTAAATGTCCACTGGAACCAGAAATTCTTTCATAAAATAAGTTAAATTTAAACCACATAGATTTACGATAAATAAATCAATCAAATTATTTTTAATAAAAATTTTGGTGACAAATATTTTTATGAAACTTGAGTAAAGTTTCCGGACGTTCTAGTGTTAAGCAATCCCTGCTCATACATCGTAATGTATGTGACATCTTTTATGCGGCACTGTATAAGAAATATAAACCCAACGCACTTTCATTTGTAAAAATGATATTATGCATTTCAATGCCTTACATAAATGTTACTGATTTTGATTTAAATCATACGTGTCATAATGTATACGAAATGTTTAGTGTGGTCCTCTAAAATAAATATAAATGGTACTCACCTAAAATCATATTAATATTAAATTGTCATTTGATTTACATAATTATGCGAAATTTAATCTCGATCGGATATTTGAAAGTGAGTTAAAATTGGAAATCAAAATTTGAACTAGGAAGACATACATACGAACGTTGTAAGTTAAATAAAAGCTTATAAAAATAATACAACCCTTTAAAATAAAATCATCAAAAGAAACACACGCATTTCCTTACAATAAATAAATAAATCAATAAATAAAATAAAAATATGTCAAAATACAATTGAGGACGTCAGTTTCGAAACTCGCCTTATCCGAAATTTAAAAAATCATGTTTCTCTATCAATCTATTCTATTGGTAAATCTGTACCAATCAAACACTACAATCTCCAAATTTTCAATGAAAACCAAAGGTTTTACGCGAATTCCAAAATTTCATTTTCTCGATAAGGTGAGTTTTGAAACTCACGTCTTCAATTATTTTAACCAATCTGAATGTTAATTACTAAAAATTAACACTGCCGTAATACTTATAGGGGGGCAGCACCTTCGGTTAAATCGCTTTAAAAATACTTCTTTACATTATTTTAAACATTTTTGTAATTGGAATTATATGTCTGTGACTAACGGTTTAGAAATTAGCCATTGGACATCGTTTGGAGTGGACGCCCTTTATAATACTTTAAGCACTTCGTGTACGACACCTCAAAGCTTAGTGCAACTCGTCTGTTTTCAGTTACAGAAAAGCGGTTTAAGTCATGAAACTGAAAGTTTCGTAACTCGGTCAATTTTAGTGTTAGATGAATGGGACTTTTTTTTTTTTTTTTTTTTTTTTTTTTTTTTTTTTTTTTTTTTTTTTTTGTCTTACTTGTTAGAGAAATAGGAAAAGTTTACTAAAAAGCACTTATAGGACCGGGGGACCGTATAAAAATTAAAATTTCGTAATTATTTAATAAATCTTTCTCCTGACCTAAATCGCTTTAAAAATACTTCTTTCCCTCATTCAAAACATTTTTTGTAATTGTAACTATATGTCTATGAATAATGGTTTAGAAATTAGCCACAGGATACCGTTGAGAGGGGACACCCTGTATGTATACATAAATTTATCTATGTCTTTTATTAATTGAAAGACATATTTGATGCATTTACAGTTGTCAAATTCAGGAGTTAAACATGGGAATATTCGCAAAGAATTATTACATTTTTTCTTCGATAAGACTTTGAATTTCATCCAATAATTCAAACGCAGTTAAACTATATAAAATACTTAGAATGAATAACAAATAATAGTATTTCTATAATACTTTTATCAAACTCACGAATATTAAAGTGACTTTAATCTCCACATATTATACAATTTATGCTAGATATCATTCCATTAATGAAATGTCACATCCAAACATTGAATAAAAGTATCTGCTTTTTTTTCTTCTCTTATACTTATTGGATCATTTTTATTCAAAGGAAATGTCTAATAATTTACCTAAATACTCTTTAAATAATTTCAATTTGAATGAAATTTTACGAATAATAGTTATCTACTTATTTATTGAAATGCATATTACTGACAAATACATTTACAGTGTTGCAAGAACATCATAAAAAATAACGAAAAACATACATATATATAAACACATAGGTATACATCACATACAACATGAATACAAACACAAATTAAGAGATTAAAACTTCAGAACATTTATCTTTAAAAGCGTTAAAGGACACATCAAATACATCAAGATGCACAGAAAATTCATTAAATATTTTGTTAAATTTATATAAAGAAAAATTACTAACATAATTATATTTTAGAAATGGTACTATAAAAACCTGAGTACATCTTAGAGATCTCTTCGGAACATTAAAATTAATAGAATTATGTATATCACTACAATCAATCATGTTATTAATAACCTTGTAAAAAAATAAAACACAAAAAGATCAGGTCTAGATTTCAAACTGGGGATGTCAAAAATACTACGTATTCATTAGATAGGAAGGAGAAATATCATCAGAATATATATGATTACTCTTGGACAATAAATAACGTGCGAATTTATACTGAACTTGCTCGAGAATTTTAATGTTATTATTATAGTAAGAATCTCAAATGAGACTGCAATATTTAAGATTAGGACGTAACAAAGCAAAATATAAAATTTTAATGCCTGTTGATTAGAGAGAACTTTAGTTTTATGCTTAAGGAACCCTAGTTTTAAAACTTTTTTATTTATAACACATAATTTTAATTTATTTTTTAAATATTCTAGAGTCTTGATAATCCGAGTTAATATGGAACATGCTCTTTTTAGATAAACCAGAAACTCAGAAAAACAGGTTTTTATAAATCGTCACACACTATGCAGATGAAATATAAATTACACATACCGTAATATCCCGCGTATCTGCCGCGGCTTAGTTAATTCTTTTTCAAAACGGAAATTTTATTGAAAAAAAAGAAGTCTAATAAGTGCTAAGCAGAAGCAAGTCACATCTTATTTAAAATTAAATCTGGTTGGAAATCGAGTTATTTGAGGTCCGGCGGATAGGCGCGAAATTACGGTATTTTATCAGTTTTTCTGGTACTACTGAGAGAGTCTTCGATATACACATCTCACGCTTTTGTAAAAAAGGAAGAATAAATTATTTTATTTAATTATTTATCTTTGATATGTTATTTTTATTCGATTATAAACATTTTTTTTACTGCTATGTGGAATTGTAGGTGTAGCCTCTTCTTTCAGCTCAATGTATTGAATATTTTTTTTAAAATTAATTTAGACCATTGGATCTGTCGTTTTCTTCTGATGGAGAGAGTTTTCGTCATCATTACCCTCTTGTTTTAGGTTTTAAAATGCGTCTTCATTTATTTCAACTGCAATTACTTGATGTGAATCCATTCAGGAAAATAATCCTCTGGAAAAAATTCAGAAAGAAGAAATCTTAGTCACTAGAAATATTATTCATCACAAGTTCCATTTTCATTATTTGACTTATCTCGTACCATTCTTTCCTGTACCTGTTCCTGACATTCTAGAACTACATGTTCTTCAAGACATTTAAAAAGATTTCTTAACAGCTTCCTTCTGCAGTTTCTTTCCAAGTTTTGAAAAACTCTATGATGTAATGACAGTGTTAGTGAAGTTACATTTGGTGTCAAAACGTGTGTTTTGATCTGTCCAATTACCCTTTCCTCCTCATACGGATGGCATTGAGTATTATCTAAAAGCATGTATCATTTTATTTCATATATTTACTTTCTAAAAATGTTAATTTTAGGTATAAAAATCTTATAAAACCATTTCTTAAAATTATAAAGACTCATCAACAAACTTTTCTGGATTCCGTGATATACTACAAGAAATGAAATGTTCAAATTTTAGATTTCCCTAGATGTATCTTTCTGATCAGCATGCGTTTCACATTCTAGATACCAGACGCAGTAGCGTAACGTAAAAGTGTTATTTAATCTCTACTCTTATATCCTGCAGCTGAGACGTGTAGTTTTGCAGCTAACGTTTATAATGGAAGTATACGAAATTATTTCTCCCAGTTTTATTACTGTTCGATCTTTATACAAATTGTTTTCATTTATATGTTTTTCGAACTTTACTCCTAATTTAAAAACGTCATCTGCAGACAGCTTATAAACAGTTAAATTGATTTATGAATTATATTTTATTTCCAGCCACAGATCTATACAGCACTTCAAGGAAAGTATCCATTATCATAATACGTTGTGAAAATCCTGAGCTATTGACTGCAGCATCCTTCCAAAAATTAAACGTATCTTTTTCACCAAATTTTTTAAGCCACATAAATAAAGCTTCAGAGGTTTCTCACACTATAAATACTTCATAGTGTTTCTAGCATTAATACAGTTTGTTTTTTCCACACAAAACTTTTCAATCTGAAATTGGTTACTTTCAGGTTCCAACACTAACTTCTTGAACACCCGGATCTAATGCAGCAATTCTTATGAAATGGCTTTTATCCAACAACTTTAATGAATCAATTTTTGTTTCTATCGAGAACATGGTTCTCTTCCAGTACTTTTTATCAAATGTTCTCGTGTTAGTTGATTTTCACGTCTATAAAATATTTTCTACCTCACATGATAACAAAGTCGAACATAACGTGGATGATGACTGCCAGTTCAATAGGTACTAATCCGAAAACCTATTTCAACAGTAATCCCTGCTCAACCATAGGGTATATTTTATGTTTCTACTACTACCATCTGTAGGTTGCAAAAGCAAAACATGTTCTAATTTGCGTTTTTGATGCAACTGAGTTGTCTAACATTTTGAAATATTGTATGGTATTTACTTACAAGATGCAACTGCTTTCTAAGAACAGTCGAAAGGAAATTCCAAATTCATAAAGATGAAGTGAGCGAAAAGCGTTCTCAAGACGTTCTAAATAACAATTTTTATAAAATCTTATCAA
This sequence comes from Maratus speciosus, assembly GCA_963932465.1. Classification (NCBI taxonomy): domain Eukaryota; kingdom Metazoa; phylum Arthropoda; class Arachnida; order Araneae; family Salticidae; genus Maratus; species Maratus speciosus. The sequence continues at coordinate 292,545,990 of OZ010795.1, read as the reverse complement.
ATACCGAACCTATTTAAAAAATAATGGTGACAAAATGTTGGTGATAGAACCTGCTCAAAAATAAGCTGTATTTTATGTCTGTGCCACTACCACCAAAGGGTTGCAGGAGTAAAAAACTTTCTAAATTGCGATTTATATGAACTTGAAGAGGCTAGAAACTTAAAATATCGCATGGTAGTTACTTATAAAATATAAATGTCCTCGAAGGACTGTCAAAAAATAAATTTGAATTAAAAATTGGTGAAGCGGAGGGGAGGTGCGAAAAGCGTTCTAAAAAAGTCCTAAATACGATTTCTAAGCAATTTCAGAGAATATAAACCGATTATAAAAGTAATATTTGCGAATCAATGGTAACAATATCTGATCCTAAATAGGCTATAATTTATGCCGATGATTCTACCACCTGGGGTTCACAGGAAAAACAAACGTTCTAAAAAAGGACTTTGAATTTTTTCTAAATTGCGTTTCTGTGGAATATTAGGAAATAGCAAATTGATTTCAAAATTAATGTTGGTAAATTAATGGTGACAGTTTTTATTTTAACTTAGCCCTTTATGTTGAGAGAGGTGGTAGAACTTAGAATTTGACATCATGGTTAATTTTAAGATGTAAGAAGATGGTTTCTAAAAAATTCAAAACTTCAAATGAATAATGAAATGAGCGTATTAATTGAGCATAAAAGTTTCAAAATATTTTCTAAATTATCATTTATTTAGTTCTATTTCTTTTTATTAGTTTAAGTCTCATTTCTGTCTAATCCAGTGAAATAACGAAGTTTAGTCAAACTATGTTTTAAATAGTAATTTTTGAATTATTCCTAAAAGTATAATTTCTTCTAAAAAATTTAGACATATAAATATCACTTAGGTCATGTTTTGAAAATTAAAAGGGACAAGAGGTGATTTTTTTTTTTTAATATGCCAGAATTATTAACAATCTCGCATTACTTCTATTTTGGGGGTAAGTGTTCATTTACCTTGCAAAGTAATCCTAGATTTACCGGTATGTCATATTTTGTTTTAATTGCCTGTGAGTAGTATATTTTACCGCAAACGGTAGCCAGTCGTCTAGCTTTATTGCTTTATCATCCGCGCGTAGTGTGTGGCAATTTTCGTCATTATGTGATGTGAGGTCTAAGGTAGGCCTCACATCGAGGCGACACAAAGAACATGCCGCTCGTTTTCGGAGAAAAAAAGAGTTCAACATATATGTTTGAAACAGCTTTCATCTTTGTTTTGACCTGTTTTATCCTCTAAGTCACCTTAGACGTACAGAGTTGTTGTTTTGGGGAATCTTTGTAAATTGGCAGTTTCTTATTAGTGGTTTCCAATCTCGTAGTTCGAATTTTCAAATTACTTTAAATTTCACCCTTTTCAATTCGGAATACTCTACTTCAGTAATGTTTAAATTCGCAACGTTAAAATTTAAATCAGTTATATTCTGATAGGAAATGCGGGAAATTGTGTCATAATCAGAGATAAATTTCCGTGTTTAAAATTTATTTACACGACTTCGAAGCTTCATTTGTATTAATCTGAGAGAATGTATATATATATATATACATTCTCTCAGATTAATACAAATGAAGCTTCGAAATCGTGATATATTTAAATCGTATATTATCGTAATAGATATATTATCGTGGATATTTAAAATAACGGATTGACTCTGAATAACCCTTTCTCTGCAATTTTCAAGGTGAAAAAGAAAAGTTTTTTTTAGTTTTCAAAAATGTTTTCCGAATTCTTTTTCCTTTCATTTATTCTGCTCCAAAACTCAATCAAAAATTGTATATTAAGAACCACAAATTGCCTAGGTTGATACTTTAAATATAACTTACAACGCGTTGAATAAAATTCTTTACAATCATACATAAAAAAAAAAAAAAAAAAAAAAAAAAAAAAAAAAAAAAAAAAAAAAATCTAAAATTTAATCATTTCGTAACTGATCTACTTTAACTAAAGACAATCTTTAAATACCCAGAATTGTTAAGTACCAACCTCCATTGTACACGTAAACACATCCATAGCGTTTGTCCTACCTGGAATCCGAACTAGACATTTTGAGGTAATTATAGCTGCTATTAATTGTCAAATGTTCATTTATGAGACAGATTTAATACAATAATAATAATGAGCGAAAATTAGTTAACAGATAAAAAAAGGTAAAATCGTTTTCATTTTTCTGACAAATTATATTTAAAAGTTATTATTTTTACTGTGCAGTATAACTTCGATTATCCGAAGTAGTTGGGACCGGCCATCTTTCTGCAATCGGAAATGTTCGAATAATCGATAATGCTTTAATTTTGAGATTATACATATTAATATAAGCAATATTTCTTATTATGGTAACAAGTGCTTAATAACAATAAAGCAATAGCAAAATAGAAACAAGAATAAATTACCTGAATTTTAATTTTGAATTTAATGACTTTTTATATATATCACATGGGTTTGAAAAAATATACTGTTATCGTAGTCTCGATTGCTTTTGCTTTGAAGCTTATCAAGGAGTTTTTGTAATATTATTAGTTCACTAGTATCACAGTCTCCAGCTATGCCAAGCGATTTGCAAAATTTTTAGAATTGCTAATTTATTCGTTTTCTTCGTTCCACTCCGCAGGTTACGGGAGCTCAAGTTAAATTCAAAGGAACTCTTAAAAACGGGGTTCGAAAATATTTATATATACTCTTAGTTCAGAAAGGATTGCTTGCACACAAGGAATATGATAGTTAAAAAAAAAAAAAAAAAGGCTTTCAAAATTGGTTTAGCACACAAAGAATGTGATAGTAAAAAATAAAAATAAATAATAATAATAAAAAAAAAACTTAAAAAATGGATTTTGGTTAACCTAGAGTTTCGGATAAAAAAGGCTCCACTGTACGATCTAGATTTGTGCATATAGATTATTTTGTGTATTTATAGTTTGAATGGAATATTCAATATTAACTGTAAACAAATGCTGAATTACTTATATTAAATGCGCCTGGGTTAATATTCTGTAAGCGTCTGCACGTGATACGATAGATCTTGAAAAATCTCATTCTTGAACATGATTATAAAAACCATAAGAATTCAGTAGGTTGAGATGTATTTTTTAAACAAACTTCATTTGAAAGTACTTATTTTTACTTCTTCTACTGCTTTGAAATTAAGCTTTGTTTAGTAGTTAAAAAAAATAAAAATAAAATAAAATAAAGTAAAATAAAATAAAAATAAAAGCTGCTTTTCACCAATACTTTAGCCAATTACTTGCCACCGTTTAAGTGAATTGAGGATTCCTCACGAGCATACGTTTTGCTTTATAATATACCGGGTTTCCCAAAAAGGACTGACTGATTTTAAAATTCAATAACTTCCAAACGGTGACAGATATTAAAAAAATTCTTGCAGGAGGGTTATGCATAATGTCAAAAGCTTTTTTACAGTGATTTTCGATTTTAGTTCGAATTACAAAGAATAGATGGCACTGCGATCAATAGAGGCTAAATTCAGGCTCGATTTTTGGGACGTCGTGGCCCGGATAATACATTTCCATCTCCTTTTTCTGCATGGAACAACAAAAAGGACCAAAAATCGAGCCTGTATTTAGCGACTATTGCTTACAGCTCCATCTATTGGTTGTAATTCGATCTAAAATCGAAAATCACTGTAATAAAACTTTTGACTTTATGCATAATCCTCCTGCAAGAATTTTTTTAATATCTGTCACCGTTTGGAAGTTATTGAATTTTAAAATCAGTCAGTCCTTTTTGGGAGACCCGGTAGATGTATAGCTTTTTATCTTTTATATACGAAAGTAATTAATTTTATTTTTGTTATCACTTGGATGTTATACGTGCGTTGATGAGATTTTTTTTTTTTCACAAATATAATACGCGCATAAAAAATAAGTTTGCCTATAAAGCAAAGTTTACAATATACAATGTATACTTTCAATATAGCTATAAAAAATATTAGTATTATGTTAAATCCTTCAAAATTAAGATATAGAGCTTTTGGTGAAAGTAATAAGTGTATAATATAAGCCCCTGTACTACTTTTACTTTCTGTAGCACGCGTTAGTTCAGCAAATAAATTGCGATTACTCAGTATTGTTTTCTTTTGTCTAAATGAACAACCGAAATTTATATCTTCAATATCTTACAAAATGTCAAACTGAACAAAAAGTCAACATTTACTGAATAGAAATAAAGCACGCAACATGTTCAGACTTGTATAGCTTATTTAGAATAAGAAAAAAATAAAGTCATTTTAGAAATCCATTTACCTGGTTAACAAATGCGAATAACTGTCTCTAATTAGCATTTGCTTATTTCTCATTATTTCGACTCTTGTTTAAATCGTCAATGGCACAATCAATATCATCAAAAATATTCGACACTTACTTGTGTGAATATTTTAAAATTTTTCTTAATTTTGCCTTTTTTGAACTTTGCAGACAATTTGAAATTTTTAAACATAAATTTTACATATAGAGTTTTCGATTTTTAGCTCTTAAATTGGTATGTTATGTTTTGTATAAAACGTGCAGTTTTTTTTCTTTTTTTGTGCAATAACAAACTTGTATAAATACGGTATTGTTTAGTCTAGAAAGTGTTGTTTATCTTGTAGAAAAACTATGGATGTAATAAGTTACTTTTTCTTTATATCAGTGTTATGTATTAAAACAGTGTTTATTAGCTTCATATATGTTTCACTTTAATAGTAAAAAATACATTTTACCTACACTTTTGTAATGACTTTTGAAATTATGCAAGACGAAATGTACAAAATCATTAATTTTCTTGTGTAGAAGTACTTTCTCTGACTCAAAGTAACTGCTGGAAAATAACAATATGTATAAGTGCAAAACATTTAATTTTCAGTTTGATTATTTTCAAACTTAATTTTTGTAGTTTTAATATAATCGCGTTAGTAATTTATGCATTTTTTTACTGTTTCCGGATGCTGCAGTTTTTTTTTTTTTTTTTTTTTTTTTTTTACGAAACTTTTTTGATAAAGAATTTTCGAAGAATCGTTGTAAGAAAACGATTTTTCCTGTTTTAAGTGCCTGCAATGAATAATATTAGCAAAATTGTTGTCGGAACAAAATCTGCTAACGAAACTTTTTGTAAATATTATCCCAAGATTTTATTTATAAAGTTCAGTTTCTTTCCCATATTGAAAAAAATACTTAAATCTTGAAAAATAGTATGAGGAGAAACTATTTCTAGAAACCAATTTAAATAAGTATTCATTTTTGTATAGCACTTAATTATATAAAATATAAAATTATCGATCATATATAAGAAGTATTAGCAAAAAGAAATAATCACTTTTAAATTAAAAGTATATTTTCAATTATATAAAATGAAATTATATTTCAAGAGAAAAATAAACATATGCCTTAAAATAAATATATAACATTTTATCATATAAAAGAAGTACGTCTGACTAAAAACTTTGAAAATTTCCTTTTGAAACGATAAATGTATTTATTAAGAAAAAAAAAATCATATTTTATGTTTTATACTGCATACGTATTTCTGCATAAATGGCACATTAAAAAACTAATGAAGTATGAAAAAGAAATTTGCCCAAATCAAATATTTAAGAACTAAAATACTCTGAAATGCATATATTTATATTTCCATACGATCTTTAAATATTCAAAAGTTTTACTACTTCTTTGGCTTTTCAAAGATAAAATCGTATTATGCTTCGTTGAAAGGGGATTTAAATATTTTATGTGGTTAAATGCTTAATGAAAGGTTTTGCATGTTTTACGCTTCAGATAAAATACTCTTATTGTCAAGAGCTTTCTTCATTGAGTGAATCTGTTTTTTCACGGATGAGAAGAAAATTTGTTTTAAACTTTTAGACTAAGGCAGTGAGGTTAATTTAAAATATTTTTCTTTTTTGTTCTCAAACAAATTTCCGCATTTGTTGAGCTGTATCTTGAACAACGAGGAAATTTTCTTATTGAACAAACTAAAACAATAAATTAAAACAAAATAGGTATCAATAAATTTGTTTGATTATATATATATATTTAAAGACAATTTTACTGATATATTTCAAATGAAAACGTAAGAAATGTATATGTTTCAAGTAATATGAGCTCAAAGTGGGTAAAGAATAAACATGTAATAACGTAATTTAATAAAAATATTTGTCTAACAAAGCTTAGATGCAAATTAATTTCAGCCCGCTTAATTGGACATCTTTTTTAAGTAGCACAAACTTTTAAATTAGAAACCTAGAAAATTTTGTAAAATCTAATAATTGTGTCACCCGCATTATAGGCATAAATTGCGCTCGGAGATATGTGTCTAAATTGACGTGAATCTGCTATGTATTGACAGAAGATATGTGTTATTAAATGAAATGAAACATAACATTTATTGAAAAATGTAATTTTAAAGACAAAGCAATAAAATTTATGTAGCTCAATTACGTTACTTCATTAAAAGACATTGCATGAAACTTTTTTTTATTTTATTTATTTATTTATTTTTTTTTTTTTTGAGAGAACAATATTTAAGTTCGACATATTTATTACCCAGTTGTATAAATTCGCTACCTTGAAAGAGGAGACAGAATACATAAGGAATATAAATATTATTAAAAAACAGTATATATTTTATTCATTTTATACGAAAGGGCACATTGAAGTTGTATGCTTCATTTCTAGTTTAAAAATGGAAATAACTTCTACAATTTTCACACTTGAACAGTTGTGACACAGGCCACTTTCCAGAAGATCATCAAAAATAAAATAACAAATATCCACTTTCAAAATACTTACAGGTAAGGAAAAATATTTTAAAATCTGTTTTTGTAGGTTAATCAGCGACTCTTATGATCATTATGTCTGATGAAGAATTATGATTAGGATGCCTGATGGAATCTTTTGATGTTATGTCTGATTAACGTTTTTATGTGCATTACCAATCCTTTGGAATTATGTTGGTTTCAGAGATATTTGTGTTTGTCCTGCTGATCATAATTATGTTTCTGAGTTTTGGAAAAAATTGACATAATATATTTTTTAATTTCTCTTTCATTCTAATTATGTAGCATTTTTGCATAGTTACATGAATATCTGAATAGATTTTGCATAATTCATATTAGACAAAATAGGATTGGAAAATTTTGTGACAATTAGCTTAACTAAATACATACAAGGGGGGTGGTCTCCCCCCCTTTTTTGGTAATTTGTTTTATTATTTAATATATTTTTATTTATTTATGTATATCTGGTTTCATTAAAAAAAATTTCGCCGATTTTTTATGGAACTTTCTATGCAAGCATCCTGCTTTTCAATATCTATCTATCGAAACTAAACTTGCGGCAGATTATATATAAATAACAATTTTAGACATATTATTTTGTTTATAAGTATATAGTGTATGTCAATTTACTGAATGCATGACATTTTAAGTTTTTGGATTTATTGTAAAGAGCATCTTTTTATCTTTAATAGACACTTTTGATTTTATTTCTAGGTCTATCTGAAGCGATGACATGAAAAAAAATTGTAAAATTCCACAAATCGAAAGTAATCATTAAAAATAGGAAGAAAGACTGCAAATCTGCCAAAAGAAATTAAATTAGCATTTTCTTCATAATGAAGGGAAATAATAATTTTTCTCAACTGGATTAAATCATATCCAGCACAGTTCAAATTTATTCCAACACAGCGAAAATTTTCCAGACCAGGAATCGAACCTGGATACTTGGCGTGTCGTTTCAATGCCTTACCTGATAGGCTCTCCGGACGATACCTGGCTGAGATAATTAACTCTTATTTATTGGACTTGGCTGCGAACTGCAGCGCTAGTTTCATTCATCCGAGTTATAACTATAGCATTTACATGGTGAAAGTGTGTTTTAACACGGGAACTCTTGTATACCATGTAATTAGGTCATAATGAAGGGAACGAATATTTTTCCCAACCGGATTAAATCATATCCAAGGCTGGAGTAGCACAGTTGAAATTTATTCCCACAGAGCGAAAAATGTACAGACCAGAAATCGGAGGGGAATTCCTACCAGGAATCGCACGAATTTCCGCGTTAAAACACATTCCAACTGTGCTACTCCAGCCTCGGATAGCTTTTTTTTTTTTTTTTACTCAAAATCTCATCATTCATTTTTACTAACTCCATTTCTTTTGTAATGTTCCTAGGACATGAACTAAAAGAATGTCCTGAATAAGATTATTTTCCATATTGTGATATGATATTGGAATAACAATGATGCAAAATATTTCAAATACCCAGTATCGATTGCTGTACTATGTAGCTATAATAGTTATTTATCGAAACAGATTAAATATTTTAGTTCATTTCTAGATAGATGTGTGCGCGAGCATTATTTCGATGCTTAATTTAATTGAACAGGATGATTTTATTTGCATGGTACATTTTTTTTTTATTTTTTTCTAATATTTCTCGAAAATTCTCTCTATCTTTATCAGATTTTAAAACTAAAGTAATTTAATGAAGATATAAACCTAGAACTGTTAATCCACACATATGCTAAAATAAAAAAATTCTTAATTTGTTTCAATGTCATTTTTTTAAAGTCCTGCGGACGTATTCCAAAACTTTAAATATTTTAAACTAAAATGATCAATGTTTTTAATTTGGTTATTTTCACAATAAATCAGAAATGCTCCAAAAAAATTCTCATTCCACAATATTTTAATAAAGTATTTAAAAATTTAAAATTATAATAAAAGTATTCATTTTAAAGACAATATATTTCTAGCAATAATCCAATCCAAATTGTTACCCACATGCACTTCAGGAGATGATTAAGGCATAGTAGGGCCACCAAAGGTGACGGGGGAACTTTTTTTTATTTTATAAGTTTGGGGTAATTTAAATGAATAAAAAATTAGGCAAATGTTCTAAAAACGAAGATATTATATAGGGGAATGCTTGTCATTTAAAAAAATTAAATATTATGTTTCATATTCAGGATAATTTACATTGTATATTTCCATACAAATCACATACTACTGTAAAATAAAATTCTGCTTTTGTAATAAAACGTATGGTGCGATCATTGGTCATTGCGCTTCTCTAGAAAGGCAGATGATTGATATAAAAAATAACATTTAATCTTTCACAGAGCTTGCGTAATGTGCACGGCTGCTTTCGAATGTATAATATAGGTCTTCGACGTATTGCCCTTATGATTAAATTTTCTCAAAATTTCGCGTTTCAAGGATAAAAAGAGAAAAAAACAAAAGCAACTCAGTCGGCAGTGAAAAAATTAATAGACGTGTTAAGAGTAGTCAAAATACTTTATATCAGTATCTAATGTCAAGAAATTTTGAGAACACGCACCTTGATTTGCGGGTTAAGAAGTAGATTAATAAATTTTACCGAATTTATAAACTGTACTCTAAATGCTCTGGAACAAATACATTCCGATATATAAAAATAAAACCTTTTGTTATCATTTATACCTTAATATATAATAAATAAATACATCAAATAATATTTCACCAGTTATTTTTGATTATTTTTTAGTAATGTTTAATTGATTTATTATTATACAACATAATGACAAATAAAATCAGCGGGAAAGAAATTGTTATAATAATGAAGCCTAATCTTGATCACTATTTAAAATAAATTTTCATTCTGTTTATTTAAAAATCTGTACGCTATTTAAATAATCTTTTTCAAATATTTCAAGTTAGACTAAAACGATATATAGTTGCAGTAAAAGAAGTTCAGTTCGTTTTTCCTAAATCCGAATATTACGACTATTTTCGAAATGTTTACTATCTTTAATATTTTATTTCATTGTAAATATATACAACGTTTTTTAATTAAAGACTGTACTCCCAATTCAGGATACTTTTAAAAAATGTCTGTCGATTATAAATAATAATAATAAAAATAAAATGTGTGAAATTTGTATTTTAAGAATTCTTTTATTCAACACAATGACAATGCATTAAAATCTTCCAATTGAACAGCTTCCTATGCAGTTTTTATTAATGGATTTTATTTTAATAGAAGTTTTTAAATCAATTTGATTTGAAATTCCACAAAATGGATTAACTACGGATTTCTGCTATCAAATACACCTACAAAATTAATAATCTATAACATTTCTTTTCTCTTTTAGCATTCAATGGAATTAGATATGAGAATTAGGTTCTAGATTAAAAAGTCATTTGCAAAATGCATACGTTTCAAAGCTACGATGTGCGGAAAAAAAAACTGTTTTATTTAAACTATGACTAAAATGCTCGTAGTAAATTAAACAAAGGAAGTTTTTACGAGCTTTAAATTTTTGTTTGTCTCATTTGTTCAAATCTGAGACAATGTAAATAATAGTTTAATAATTATGATAATATTTGTATACGAAGAAAACTTCTTAAAAGGTAGATAAATTATTAACTTTTTTAAAACGAGAATATTTAGGATTGGTTAAAACTTTCTTGTGGAGCAGCTCTTTATGCTGTTTGAAAGCGCTTTCCATAAAAATTTTCACTTAAGGTGAAAATTACAAATAAGTAAATAAATAGCATTCGATAAAACTTTAAAAGTTGCATATTTAAGCTAGCGCAGAATATCATCATGCCAAATTGTCCAGCGTTTTATTCATTTTTGATATAGGCTTTAAACAATTTATATTTAAATTCAAATGTTAAACATTCGTATCCAACTTACTTCCATCTTCGTCTTAGGCGCAATGCTTCAAACTAACCTAAAACATCTCTAGTACTGAAAATACGGGAGGGAGATAATATTTTGTTTCTATTGTATCATTTTTCTTCTTGATACTTTTAACACATTAGCTAGTTGAGGGATTTCACAGAACACAGTCGAATAAAACGAACTTCGAATCAGAAATATTTCACGTCAATTCAAATAAATGATATGCGGAACAATTTTATCTATTCATGATAAAACAACAGAACGATTTTTACTCATTGGAAGTAAATCAGCACTCAAATAATTAAAACCTCGAAAAAATGAATATTAATATGTTTATTATCACCAGGCAGTCCTGGTTCAGATCTCATATAGCGGAGATCGCTCACTTCAGAATTTAAATTACATCTACCTTAATAAACAAACTGAAAAATAGTAAAGTAAAAAATAGGGTTACCATAATTCTTGGCGGTGATTAATTTTCGCCAAGTCAAACAGAAAGAAAGGGGGGTTTTAACACACTGCCCCCGGATGAACAATTACTATTGTTCATCATTCAAACTAAATTTTTATCAAAGATTTCAAATTACATCAATAAGACAATTAAAAGTTAAAACATACTTACAATAATGAGACATACAATTAATTCTATTTTCACAGGAGCAACTACTGAAACTAAAATATACAAAATACTAGATTAGAAAAAGTTAAAAAAATGAAAATGTAAACAAATTGTTCGTAAAAGTGAAATGTTCAATGTTAGTCCATAATGTCAAGTTCAAGCTTATGTAGCAGTTGAACTGGTCTCTTTATTACACCAGATTCAGTTTGTATAGCACAAGACCTAACTTTCGAATCTCTTCCTAAAAAGAGCTCTGTAATTCTTCCGCATTTCCACATGTGCTTTGGAGTTTTATCTTCATTAATTAACACAACGTCACCAATTTTGAATTTAGTCGGAGCTTTGACAGGAACCGAAAAATTGGCAGAACGCAGTTCTAGCAAATATTCCTGCCTCCAACGTTTCCAGAAATGGTTTAAAACTTGCTCTCGATATTTCAATATTTTTGTTAACGTTATTTTGTTCGATTTAGGTTCAGTAACACAATGAAAATTTGGTAGAGAATTTATTCGTTTGCCGATCAGGAAATGTGAAGGAGTAAGTGGAAGCGGTTCACTGTTTTCTTCATAAACATAAGTTAAAGGGCGACCATTAATCATTGCTTCGATTTCAGTTAAAGTGGTTTGTATTTCTTCATATGAGAGACAAGATCTTCCGAGAACTTTCTTCAAAGGAGTTTTCACCGAACGTACCATGCGTTCCCAAAAACCGCCCCACCAACTGGCTCTTGGAATAATGAATTTCCATATGATTCTATTTTTATTAAAATATCGTAAAACTTCCTCTTTCGATATTCGGCTCCAAACTTCTCCAAGAAGGTTATCAGCTTTGATAAATGTTTTCGCATTATCACTGTAGATTGTTCGACAAATTCCTCTACGAGAGATAAATATTTTAAATGATAAAAGGAAAGTTTCCGTCGTTAAATTGGTACATAATTCGAGGTGCACAGCTCTAGTGACTGCGCACGTGAAAAGAACTATATAGGCCTTTTCTTGGCCAGTTTTTGCTTTGACATAAATAGGTCCTGCAAAATCTACAGCACAGGTATAAAAGGGTGGTGATTCAGTAATACGATCTCTAGGTAATGGTGCAATTTCTTGCTTCCCAGGAGAAGCTTTAAATTTTGTGCAAATAAGACAGTTTTTCAGTACAGATTTTATCATTTTTCGTCCTCTAATTATAAAATAATTTTCTCGTAAGTGAGCTAAAGTTGTTGCAATTCCATAATGGAAAAACTTTTCATGGGCATTTCGAATTAACAATTTGGTGTAAGCACTCCCATATGGAAGTATAAAAGGGTGCTTTTCCCTTTGAGATAATTCTGAAAATTGTAATCTTCCAGATAAAATTAACAAATCATTCTCATCCAATTTTGGATTCAGACTATACAAGGTTGAATCTTTATCGATGGGCTTTCCCTTTTTTAGTAACTCAATTTCACGATTGAAGACAGATAACTGGGTTTGTTTTAACCAATAAAATTCTGCCTTTTCAATTTCTTGATCTGTGAGCTCACCTGAAATTTTAGGTTTCAATTTATTGATATTATTTATAAATCTCAAGATCCAGGCTGTGATATTAAGTAATTTGGAAAGATAACTAAAATTTTCTAATTTTAACAAAGACTCTGGAGGTACAACACCTACTGTACAAGATAATTGAGCAGAACTCAAATTTGTTGATTTTCTTTCGTTCAAAATATTTTCATTAAAAGTTATCTTTTCAGGTTTCGGCCAACTGTCCTTTGGTAATGACAACCATTCAGGACCGTAATACCATAATTTGTTTTCTATGAGGTTATGTAAATTTTCGCCTCGAGTAAGAAGATCACTAGGATTATCCTTACCCGGAATATATTTCCATATTCTAGGATCAGTTAAAGATTGTATTTCTACAACCCTATTAGCCACAAAGGGCTTCCAATCCATGGCTGATCCCTTGATCCAATGTAACGTAATTGTGGAATCTGACCAGATATGAATTTCCAAATTTTGAAAATTAAATGCACTTTTCAGATATTTAGACATCCTTGCAGCTATTAATGCCCCCATTAATTCAAGCCGAGGAATTGTCAAACATTTAATCGGGGCGACTCGGCATTTTGCCCAAATAAAACTAGTCATAATTTTATTATCACTTGTGGTACATCGAAAATAAGCTACGGCCCCATAAGCCTTAGGACTAGCATCTGAAAAAATATGAATTTCGATTGGGTCCGAAAAGTCTAAACCCTGTGGAAAATATTTGCGGGGTACCTCAAATTTATGTAAATGTTCGATTTCTGCACACCAATTTTCCCATTCAATTTTTAAATCATCAGGGAATTTTTCATCCCATTCCAAACCCCTCTTCCATGTTTCCTGTAGCAAACTTTTCATACGAACAGAAAATGGTGCAATGAATCCAATAGGATCAAAGAATTTTAACATGGCTTTAAGAACAACGCGTTTCGAGGGATTAAATTTCCAATCATCAGGAAAGGATTGTACGTCAAAACGTAAAATATCCCAAGTAGTATCCCATAATAATCCCAAAATTTTTAAAGAATTATTCAAATTTTCTCCTGAGTCACATAATTTATTTTCTTTCCATAATTTTCTAAGTTTGACAGAATTAGTATTGAATTTTCGCAAATTAATGCTAGCTTCTTTAAAAATATGCGAAGCTGTTGAGGATAGATAATAAGCGTCTTCGTCAGATTTTGATCCCGTAATCAAATCATCTACATAAAAAGAAGAGTCCAAAATCTTAACAACTTCAGGATGATCAACATATTTACGTATATGGGATTTAATCGTTGCGGCCAAAAGAAAGGGACTGCAAGTTACCCCAAAAGCAGCTCGTGTAAATCTCAAAAATTTTAAATCATTCTTTTCGTCACCAAACCACAAAAATTTTAAATAATCCCGATCTTCCTCTGTTATCCCAATTTGCAAAAACGCTTTCTCTAAGTCAGCGCTAAATGCAACATTAAATTTTCTGAAATTAAATATTACATTAAGAATGTTCGGGTTAAGATTCGGACCTGGATATAAGCAGTCATTTAGAGAATTTAAATGCTTTTCTTTAGAAGAAGCATCGAAAACCATCCTTACCTTAGTAGTTAATTTATCATCTCTTAAAACCGGCCTGTGCGGCATAAAATAACCACTTTCTGTTATTTTATCAGGACATTCTTCTACAATTCCAGCAGTTAATTGTTCTAATATAATATCTTTATAATTCTTACATAAGTCATTATCCTTCTCGAGTTTACGATTTAATTCCTCAAAGCGACTTCTAGCTATTCTAAAATTATTCCCGACTTTATTTTTCTCATATTTCCACAATAAACCCGTTTCATATCTATTATTTACGAATTTTAAGTTATTCTCAAACTTATTCACAATTTCCTTATCTGCATCAGAAATATTATCATTTGATTGCGTAATACCCAAAGATTCGATTTCCCATAAAAAATTCAAATCTTCCCCAACTGGATTTGAAACACACAGATTTAAAACAGAAGCACTTTCCATTTTTTTTTCTTTTTTCATCTTCATAAAAACCACAAAGTGAATATCCAAATAAACTATCACATAAAAAGAGAGATTTAGTTATTTTTTTTATTTCTCTATCGTAACAGATTTGATAAAAATAATCCGCTCCAATAAGAACATTTACATTAGAATGGGATGATGCAACAGCATTAGTTAATTTAAAAGGTGCCAGTTTATTTTTTATCTGTCTGGAGAGAAGGGGGGGGGGGAAATCCTAACGTTTGAAGTTACATCTGTGACTAAAGCCTCGATAAATATGAAACGCGATTTGTTTTCAACATGGCATAATTTTAATTGCACAACATCAAATGTTTTTATTTGTGGTTTAACAGCTGCAAAAGAATAAATTTGAAGTTTTTCTTGACGAATAATTCGGGGATTTAATTTTGATACTAATTGCTCTGTGACGAATGACCTTTGACTCCCCAAATCATACAATCATAATGCAAGCTCAGAGCCTTTATCAGATTCCACATTTACGCAAGATGTTTGTAATATAACCTCTTTAAAAGAATTTTCCTTTTCATTTTTACAATGAGATATTGAACTAATAATTGTGTCAGCTGATTCGATTTCTTTTGGAATTGTCGGTTGAGATTTTTTTAAACAAATCGAATAATGATGAAAATTTCCATTACAAAATTTACATGGCTCTAAATTCGATTTACATTTAGCCGAGACGTGGAATTTCTTGAAACAAGTGAAACAGCGTCCTTGCATACGTAATTTATCCCGTTTTTGAGGAATAGTACACACTTTACACAATTTTGAATCATGTTCATTGTCACAAAATAAACAAACATTTTTTACGTTAGTAGCCAATGCAGAGGCTGAAGGAATGTCGCCTTTATAGTTGCTAATATGTTTATAACTGTTATTGTATTTATTTTTCTCTTTTTTAGCACTAAAACTATTTTCAGAGCTCTGGAGTGCCATAGTAGATTCTCGCGATTGAACTTCGTTTTTAATGAAAGAAAGAAGCTCTTCGACTTCCATTTTTTTACCATCGGTTCTTTTACGATTAAAATCTAACGCCATTTCAGCAGGTATCAACTTTAATAAAATAGGGCATAGGAGATGACCATAACTTCCTGCCGTAACTCCGAGAGAATTTAAATTTCTAATTTGTATTTCACAACTGTCATACAGTTCCCGAAGTTCTCTAACATTAGATGCATTCTTTACCTGTTTTAAATTTAAGAGTTTATTCATATGTGCGTTGATGACTAGGTCGTCACGACCGTAGCGAGTCTTTAATAATTCAACTGCAGATTTAAAGTTTTCCTCAGAAAGCGAAAATCCTGCAACAGCATTATATGCACTACCTCCAAGAAGAGATTTCAAATAGACAAATTTGTCAATAGGAGTTAAATTGCAATTCTTTTCAATTGCGTTAGAATATTGCCCCCAAAATTCTAACCAGGAACTGCTGTCACCAAAAAATTTATTTATAGTGAGCTTCGGCAATTTCATAGATCGCTCTAAATTTCCGTTTTGAGAACCGGATTCATTTTTCATAAAATTTTGAAAAGTATTATTCTGATTTTGGGAGTTATGTTCATTTAAGAACTTCGTTATTTTATAACGAGATTCAATTATTTTCTCACTATAGGTTTCGGAATTTTCGATTTCTTTCTCAAAATCGTCATCGGCGATAATATCCTGGATATCAGAGTTTAATTTTTTTAATAATTCATATTTGCCATTTAACTGGTCCTTACAAATATTTAATAAATCTAATTTATTATCTAATGTCATTGAAACATCTTCAAGAGTTGTGCTTATTTTTGTACACAATTTTGTCGTTTGTGTACGTAAGCCAGATCTTTTCTTTTTTAAAGTATCAATATTAACAGTAGTTGACATATTTGCTTTCAATTAATAAACAATAAAAAAATAGCATACCTCAAGCTTTCAGAATCAGAAGAAAATAATATTCATTCGTCAGTCCAGACATACTGTCGCGGTGAGCCAACATGAGGGATTTCACAGAACACAGTCGAATAAAAAGAACTTCGAATCAGAAATATTTCACGTCAATTCAAATAAATGATATGCGGAACAATTTTATCTATTCATGATAAAACAACAGAACGATTTTTACTCATTGGAAGTAAATCAGCACTCAAATAATTAAAACCTCGAAAAAATAAATATTAATATGTTTATTATCACCAGGCAGTCCTGGTTCAGATCTCATATAGCGGAGATCGCTCGCTTCAGAATTTAAATTACATCTACCTTAATAAACAAACTGAAAAATAGTAAAGTAAAAAATAGGGTTACCATAATTCTTGGCGGTGATTAATTTTCGCCAAGTCAAACAGAAAGAAAGGGGGGTTTTAACACTAGTAGCTAGCTTGAGTATACATAATTTCTGATTTTAATTTAGGCATGCATTATATCATAAATGATTTTGAAGACATGAAAGACAAGAGGAAAATGATAAAAATGGGTTGGTAATGCTGTAAATTTCAATTTATAATTTAAATTATTGAAATTTATTACTGAAACAAATACAAATAAAAAAAATAAATAAAAAAGCAAAACAAAACATTTACATGTAAGTTCCAAAACAGAAAGCAATTTAATTTACAGTTAATTTATTAGTAATTTAAAATTTAATATTCAGTTACGGGTTATGTTAATTTAAAAAGACAAGAAAGTATTATTTTAATGCTTTCCCTTTTTTGTTCTGTTCCGGAAGAAACCCTAATTTTATTTTTTTTATTTTTTTACGTAATATATAATTAGTTATTTGAAATATGGTATTATTATTTTTAACCCAACGATTACTCCAAACAACAATATATTCATTCAAAATACGAAGATTATCAATGTGGCATACTGGACTATACTTTGCTTCAGCATACCATCATTTCGAATAACTACTTACATAGATTACTCGTCTTTCTTTTTAGAGATATTACGGTTATTTGAGTTAGGCGGAGGGCTACAAATTACGTTTTCCCTTGGTAACAAGATACTTTAACTACTGTAGTTTGTGACGCAAGTTATATTTTATATTAATATCATATGTAATATATATTTTATGTTTTTACTACTTAGATAAATTAGATTTTTTACGATTTACATAATTTTATAGTACGTAAATCAATGTAAATTGCAAAATGTCTAAGCAGAATAAGTACAGTAAACCCTCGATTTAACGGACCTCGGTTCAACGGACTTCGAATTCAACGGACTAATTAAAAAAAAAAATTTTAAATAAACAAAAATTAAAGTAAAACAAGTGGTTAAGTGTGATCGAAGATCGCACAGAGGGTTTCGTTTAATATCCCTTTTAAAACACGTTATCCTTAAATTAACAAATCAAAATCGTTAATTTAAAATTATATCCTCGCCCTAACCTGAAATTCAATGCCCGTATTTCAATTTTTTATATTTGACAAATGTCAAATATTTATTTATCACTATTATGTACTGGAAGCCTCCATGATGAAACAGCTTCTAAAACGATAAAACACGCTTCGAAAAAAAAGTATTACGGCCCTACTCCCCCCTCCCCTACTTGAGAATCAACACGCAACCCTCTTTTAAGACTTTATATGTAAAAAATCCAGCAATGAACAACGACAAAGCATTTCTTTTTACTATTTTTAAAAAGCTATTTCTCAGTAAAATAAAAAAAAAATACTTTTTATATCTGTGGCGACACAATGACTCCTGATTAAATGAACGAAACCTTAAAAAAGGGGGAAAGAACACGAAACGCCGAAAGCGCGCGCTTTGATTCTCACTGCAGCGTGGTTTTCGTTCTAAGCATGCGCAAGCCATTTGTTTATTGCTTGTTCATTAATTATTATTTCTGTGTAAAAAGTGTTTCATTCCCATAAAAGTTGAATATGTGTTAATTCGTTTGTATTTCATTACCAATATCGTATTATTAAAAGTAATGTATTGTGTTTATATATATATATATATATATATATATATATACAGTAGTACATATGTATATACAATACATGTATATACACTGTATATATTGTATATATATATATATTATATATATGTAATTTGCACTGTAATAATATATGTAATTACAAGTACGTAATAATATATATATGTACTATAATTATAACAAAATAATATTATAAATAGTACTTTGCGATTTAACGGACACATCTTAGTCCCAATTAGTCCGTTAAATCGAGGGTTTACTGTATTCTGTTATGGTGAAAAGTTTGTAACATATATAATTTCTTTTAAAGAATATGCTAAAATAATAAATGGCATGAAGAAAATAAAATATGTTAACGAAATATAGAATATAAGAGTTAGTAATGATGCTTTAGAATAAACAACTAATGCTATATTTTACAGTATTCGAATAATTTGAGTTTTCGTTAGAAGAAACAAAAACGAAATTTTATTGACATTCATTGATTAAGTACAAAAACAATAAAAATTATATTTTTCATACATTTTAAATGCAGATATATCCTAAAAAAACGGTCAAATTCCAAACCAAATCTTCAAATGTATTTAAAATAACACAAGATTATAAATTATGAATATATACATATATAAACCTCATGTACTTTAATTTTAAATATCACGCTGCGTGTTGACGTTCATTACCATATTCTATGCATTTAAAATCAGGAGAAAAAAGAAAACGGCATATTTTAATAAAAACCCTTCATTATTCATTCATATTGCATTCATATTTTATATAAAAAAATATTTTTACAGAAAAAAATTGTTTAATATAATTTCATGAAATATAAATTAAATCGTATGATATTCAAATTATTCATCACAATAACATATTAAATATGTGTAATACCTTAGTAGATGATTCAGAAAAATACTTTAATATCTTCCTTTTATTTGAAGTTTTAAGCATTTTCGTAACTTTACATCAATAATATAACATATTATGTAGTCAATAGATATTGCATTAAATCATTTTAAATATTCCATTATTGATATAGTTTCTTTTTAAAGAAAAGTTTTTCGTAGACTATGATGGAAATTTATTTTAAATTTGTATGTTTGTAGGGCGCGATAGTAGACCAAAAGGAGAATATTGTTCTAACTTATACCGATCCACGCATGTGACATAGGTTGGGAAGGCCTGTGGCCGCTTATTCCGGCTATGCAACTCTCGAGCCCCTCCCCCAAAATTTTCCCTGAAAGGGACACTTTTCAAAATTTTGCGGACATCATTATTGTCCTCTGGAGTTCGAATTTGGGAGAGTATGCATACCGGGTGTGCATAACATGAATAAGTAAGTGGTCACAGACATTTGCAACAATATGTCTCATGTGAGGATCGGCAAAGGTTATAAAAATTCCCTTTTTTGGTCTACTATCGCATCCTCAGGATTAAATCGCCCCTCTCTTTGAAATATCTTTTGCAGAAATGTGTTACTGTGCACAGTGAATATATAGAAAATGACTAATACAATGTAGCAATTTCATAAATTCCACTTAACTATTTCTATGTAAGGGCAAAAACTGATTGATACACCCTCTTATTATCTAATTTCATCCTCAAATATGCAATTTAAATGTCTGCAAAATGTTTCGTAATAAGCTTTTTAAGAAAATGAAAAAAGGACATTGTAAACCATTTTCCAATTAAAATAAGTTTTCATTTTAAAATATGTATCTAAAATTGAAGTTATTTTTTGAAATTTATGTTTACTTTTCCATTTACAACTCTATAAAATTGTTAGTTATTTTAGCATGTTATAAATTAACTATTTAATTAATACTGTTACATATAGAACTTATAAAGATCAAATGAGCTAGACTTATTAACTTTTATAGACTATCCTGATAAAACAACAAGCATTTCGCTATCCCTGGAGAATAGAATATCTATACTTTAATACTACCTAAAGACCATAATTTGTCTCTTTCATGTTTTTTTATATATGTTCAGCTTTTTTATTTTAGAGCGTGATAATTATTCCTTCTTTTATAGCAATAAATGTTCCTTATATTGTTTCATCGTATTTTCTATTCGCTTTGACGCAAAATTAATTCAATTCCGAATGAAAGAAAAAATTCCGCATTCTAGGTTAATTTACATAGGGAAAAGTACGGTGAATTAAGGCATTTTTCGTTTGGTAGGGCACTAGTGATAAACCGTCATGTATTCTGTATGGTTTCAACTTAATACAAATTAAAAAAAAGATGAAGCTGTGCGTCAACCCAAACTAACCAAAAATGTCAACTGTCTGTGAAATTATAACAATAAAATATTTGAAGCACAAAATGGGTAAATATATTTATAAAGTGATTAATAAAAAAGTCTTCTTTACGATATCAACATTATACGAAATAAAACAACAATGGAGTTATGCGCCAACCCAAACTCACCAAAATATTCAAAATAGTTTGAAACTACAAAAATTAGATATACGTACACACGCACACACACACACACATATATATATATGTGTATATATATTTCTACACATTTATGTGTTAATAATTCACGCATTTATATGAAGAGTAGAAATCATATGTACATATGTGACTTTCTTATGTGACTTATGTATAACTTTCTTATGTATATTCTTATGTAATATTTTTTATGTAATTTCTTATGTATAACTTATGTGACTTTCTACTTATGTGAATGTATAAGTAGAAATCATATGCAGAAAACGCTGAGAGTACATATTATATGAGTACAGACTTGACAATGCATTCTTTTAGATATACAATCATTTATTAACATTAGATCTGAGAAAAAATTAAAACCACTATTAAATACACAATCGAAGATAAAAGATAAATGTCGCCGCTAGTACGTAAATAAGACTTTCAAAATCTCTTTAATAATTTTATTATCTTATTATCAGTTCAGAATTTTAGTTACATAATTAGATATTTAAATTTGATTTCTATCATCATTTGATTGTCATCATCATTTATATAACGCCACTCATATATTTAAAATTACATTCCATAAACTTAAAAAGTTATCATAAAACAATATATTAACTTATATATATAGAACATCTTAACAATTATGAAAGATCATAATATAATTGGTCATTTTTTAAGCACATGATTCGTTTTACAGAATTGATACTGTCAATTTTTTACATAAAATAAATTTTTTGACGAGGACATTACTACTTGAAAAGATGTATTCAACAATTTAGATATGATAGATTTGAATTGTATATACTATGTAAAAGATAAATTATGCCTGTGTCAGTGAAACAGAAGTTGGAGTATTTAAAATATTTTGGACCAGTAATTTGTTTGTAATAAATTTATTAAATGAAATTTTAAAGCAATTATAAGAAAATTATAATTCATAATAATATATATTGGATGCAATACGTCCTAATTTATAATTGTAGTATCTTCGATTGAACTCACAGTTAAAACTTATGATTTTAATCTAAATCAGCTTAGAGATATGGTTAAAGTACAAAATACTTTTTTTAAAGCAATGAAAAATGTGGTATAGTGGGGTCGAAACGATCAATCCACTAATCTCAATTTTCTTAACCCTCTTACAATGAGTTCCCCCCCCCCCCACTAAATACCACTGCTGTCAAAACTCTTGTTACACTGTTTTATATTTTTCATCCTCATACTGCTTTAAATATTATATAAACGCTCAATTGAATAATGTATCATGACAATATCTATATATATAAAATCCGTTCTCTGTGTGTATGTGCGGTATACAAATCTTCAATTTTTGACCAATTTGCACGAAACTTCATGTACATACGTTTTAGAATGTGGAAAAGATCACTGTCAACTTTAAAAAAATCATCAGGCTAATATTTATCCCTTTTTTCTACCAGCTTACATAATTTAACATTACAGAAATATCTCTTTTTAAAATTTCTAATTAAATCGTTTCTTTCCTGTTGCCACACCCATGACACAAAAATGTGAAAAAATTAACGATAATGCGTGTAATTTCTTTTATTTGCCAATAAAGATTCAGATTTTCTTGCTATATTTTTTTTGCATTTTGAAATTGACGTCGTTCTTAACAGGAAATGCAATTTCTTTTTATATATAAAATAAAAACTTTAACTATAAGAGCGGTAAAATAACGTAGCACCTTAACTTGAATGTTTTTTTAGATTAATACATCTATTTTAATACAGACAGTAAAATTTCATGAAAAGAATCAAGGAAAAAGAAAATAAAGGCAAGGTATGACGTCACATTCTATCAAATCTTTTCAACGTGCAGTCAAAATCACTGTAAAAATAAATGGCTCCTACATTTTGATTACTACTTCGATTGTATACTGCAGCCATATCTTATAGCTATACGTTATAGCTAAGTGTTGTATTGATTTAGATTCAGTAGTTACCTTTCTGTGATTTATAGTAAAAAGATAAAAGTTAGTTCCCTTTTCAAAAAAAAAAAAAATCTTGGCTGATGTTTTAAAATTTATGGAAAATGACATTATTTCATCTAATCATTGTAGATTTAATTTCTATTAATTAAAAATTTAAGTTTACGTTTAAGAGTGATGTTTTATTTAGAGTGGAAACCCTCTTGATCTAATACTTTAATCAAAGCTTATAATTGAGGCATTTATTGTATTCTTACCCGTATTGTGAGAAGTCGTATATTTCTGCTACGCGTGAGAAAGAAAACATGTATTTTAATTTTAAAAGTAAAAAAAAATAATAATTATTAGATTATTTTGAGTAGTTTAATTTCATATCTGTTAAATTCGGGTTTTATTTTATTTTATATTTGGTGTATATTTTCGTTTGCCAATTCGGTTATTGAATATTACACGGAAACAAACAAATTCTGAATTATTTAAAAAGTTTTTGAAATTGAGTAAATAATTTGTAATTGGGTTTCAAGCATATTTAAAAAATATTCATGCTTGAAAGGTACTTTAAAATCCATAAAAAATCTGATAATCCATAAAAAATTTAGATAAATATTACTGAAAGTACTTTTATTTTCTATAAGACGAGTGGAACAATCTAATGTGCGATGTTTAGAGATTAAATTGCAGTAAAAAAGAAATTTACTGTTGTGTTAGGTTTTTGCCACCGAAAATATGATACCAGCGTTACTCATACACATGACTTTTCTTTATACTATTGCATTAAGAGTAAATGGGTTCATCTTTCGTAATCGGGTTGCGCGCACCTTTATAAGTATCTATGCTTGAAAATTACTTTAAAATCCATTCAAATCAGAAAATAGAGATACGATTATAAAAATGAAAATGAAACATGTGAGTTAAAAATTTATCATTATTAGACTTAGAAGACATCTTAAACATCAGAATTCAAATAAAATCATGCATCCATAACAACACAACAAACACCTTTACACGTGTTATTTAGATGAGATGCAGTTAATATCGAATTCTGACCGTTCAAAACGAGCATATTAAGGGAATATTTTTATTAATAATATAAATATAATAATTATTAAGTATTAGCGTAATAAAACTAAACATAATAAATTATTTTATATGCTATTTAAAGGATCTAAGATGAAATTTATTATAAATAGGATTGAAGAAATACAGTTATTAAATTAAAAGGTAGGAATTCACGTAATTTGTATTATCTGGCAACACATGATGTTTTTTATATATAAAAAAGGGAAAGTGGAGAATTTTTTGTGCCGCCATCTACTGGTGATTTTTTAAGTTATAAACTATTTCAAATTAATTGTTAGGAAATAAAATACTTTCAGTACTGTCATCTATTTTATATTTTTGAAATTAAGTACGGAAAGTTATTATACAAGTTGTTGCAAATCAAAATTCTAAATCAGCTAATTAGAATATTGATTACAGATAATCAGAATATTTAATGTATTTATAACTTTAAATTATAATTCAGAAAATAAATAAATATATAATAGTATAAATAAAAAGTTATAATAATAATTAAAATTTCCGAAACGTCCCTTTCGTTTATAATTTTTTCTTGCGTGTAGGGGGGAGGGGGGGAGGGGGGGTCAGATAGAAATAAATATAACATTTTTACACACACATATATATATACACAATACACGGTTTAAAAAAACTGTAGTTCTATATATGTAAAGTTACTTACGGAAATATGTATGATTATTAAAATTTTCTGTGCACTGTACAAAATAAGATGTAAGTCTACATAACCAGTTTTTGTAAAGCTACAGAAATCTGTAGCTATAAAAAGAATCTACTAAATTTACAGTAATATTACTAA
Organism: Maratus speciosus; assembly: GCA_963932465.1. Taxonomy (NCBI): domain Eukaryota; kingdom Metazoa; phylum Arthropoda; class Arachnida; order Araneae; family Salticidae; genus Maratus; species Maratus speciosus. The sequence goes on along the minus strand of OZ010795.1, from coordinate 292,520,961 downwards.
AATTTTACCTGTAACCCGGGTTTCAGTTACATAAAAAGATATATGCATCCCAGTTTCCTAAAAAATTCTTAGTAACATTACGGATTTTTTGATTTACAGTGCAAGTGTGTTTCTGCTACCTGATTTTTTGTTGTTGCCGTTACATGAAAAGTTCAAGGAATCCCAGTTTCCTAGAAAAATGTTAGTAAGTTTGCCTTTTTTTTTTTTTTTTTTTTTTTTTTTTTTTTTTTTTTTTTTTTTACATTTTATATATAGACGTGTAATTTAAATACTGGTACTAATTATAAACCAATCATATATAACTTTCAATAATATTTCAAATTTTAATTACTTGAAATTCGTACACACAACAGAGTGAAAAATTCTCCAAGCCGGGATTCGAACCTGGGACACTTTTTCACTCTGTTGGCTGTACGCCTTTTAAGAAATTAAAATTTGAAATATTATTGAATGCAAGGAGTGTGAAATTTCTCCAAAAAAATTTTCTAAGAGTTGCATCGATATAACTTTCAATTACTAATGTTGTATTAAAAAACCCAAATATACAAAGTGTTATTTGAAAAACAAATTAACATTTTGAATATTTATGAGTGTTTTTGGTTGCATAAAATGTATTTAGCAAAATTTATATACACGGACAAATTATGGCACAATTTATATATTTTTTTTTCATTTACTTATTTTTTGGGAGACAAAGTACTGTAAATGTTAAATGTAAATTTTTTAATGGGAAAAATTAAACATCATATACATTTATAAATGTTTGTGGTTTAGCAAAATGCTACAGAAGGGGAATTTTTAAAACAGGAAGACAAGAATTTCGAATAATTTTGAAAGTTGGGAAGCGTATATGTATAAATCTGAGATTTAAAATTTGAGTTTTTTTTTTTTTTTTTTACGAATGTCCTTATACAGTATTGCTTTTTAATGATCTTTCACAAAAATGACATCTAACTTTTTTTTTTTCACTTGCCCCAAGAATAAAAATATACAAGCGTTTAACAAGGTTTTCTTCAAGTGGAGTTTTACATAGTTACAAACAAATCAATTTGCGTTTATAGTTATTTTTTTGTTCATAGGGCGTCTTCTTCTCTCTCTTTTTTTTTTTTTTTTTTTTTTTTTTTTTTTTTAGGAACAGGTAAACGCTAATTTGACCGTTTTATAGAAACAAAATTAATTACTATTCTAATGATAGCTTGTTTTAAATCTTGTGTGATTTCAACTTCAAGAGAAAAATACCCAGTAATTAAACGGGTTACAGCGTTTCTCTTTTGTGGCAATAGGAGAGTTTAATTCTGATTTCTGTTTTCTCAATCAAGCATTTGCAAAGTTTTTTACTGTGATATTTTTCTACAAGTTTTCATATCTGACACCAAAACAAAACCACACCTCCTTTGGTTAATTTCCATAGGTATTTTCTTTAGGCATTCACTGTTAGCTTCAACTATGTTTCTGAGTTCAATATCTTAAAGCCGCATGTTAAATCTAACATAAAATGTGCTCTTGTTCAAGTAAAATCCCCAGCAAGGTCCAAATATATAATTGGGGAACAGCTTATAGAAATGAGTGGGATGTAAATGTTGTAGAAATCAATGTTTCTGATTTTTTATTTTTTTAACAAAATTAAATAATTCGATGAAATTATTTAAAAACTTTTTTTAAGTTAAATGAGCGTTACCTTTTCATGAATTGGAAGAAAAATGAGAAATTTAGCAATTCTTATATTTTCAACATTCATTAGAAGAAAGTGAAATATAAATATTTTTGTCAGATTAAAAATATAACATTCGTTTATTCATTCATCTTCCATTCTAGTTTTAATTAACCTACATTTAGCCGCAAGCTTACAATAGGAATATAATAATTAAATTACCTTAATTTGAACTCTTTTAATTCTTTGGAATTTTTGTAATACAAAATTAAATGTTTTTGATTAAATCGAAAAAGCCTCAGGGTGTAATTATGTGGATATAGACGGAGTCGTATTTTCCTTTCCTCGAGTTTACCAGATTTGAATAAAACAGACTTAAATATTGTACTAGAAAATTTTAAATATTTTAATAGAAATTGTTATTTTTATCCCTAAGTTCTTTATTTGTTACTAATGAACTTCCAAGAAAAATAATTTATTTATAAAGCTAATGTATTTATTAAAATAGTAATATTAATATCTGCGACAAATATGAATTTTCAGAAGATTAGCTCCAGAATTATTGCATTTTCTTAAATGTTCAGAACCTTTGTTAAAATATTATTAATTAACGTGACAATACATTAATTATATATATATATATATATATATATAGCAAATAAAGCCATTGTGTAACTATATTAAAAAGCAGAAAAACCAACGTTTAAAATGCACAAAGAATACATGAAAAGCAGCAAACAGCTGTTTCGAACCAACTAGCGAGATTCTTCTTCAGTGCAAGATAGGGAAAAAGGAACAGTGTGCTAGAAAAAGCAAGGGTGAGCAAAATCATAGACAGAGACGCGCTGGCTTATATACCCTAATCGGGTAGTGAAGGCGCCAAAAACAACCAATGAGAGAGAAGCAGAGGAAACGACTGGGTGGGCAAGTAGCGACATCTACCGAAGGAGAGAAAAATAAACCAAAAAGGGGAGATTAAATTAATGCTTTCCAAATACTTGGAAAATCAGGAGTACTAGATAAGTCATTGACTAAAGAGTGAAAATTTTTAATGATGTGGTAAGCTTCCCAAAAATCAAGATCAAGGTTAGAAGAACATTTTTGGATAATGATGGCTGATGAAAAATTGAACCTATGTTGAGAAGACCGAGAATGTTGAACAATAGAAGAATGTTTGAGCTCCTGATTTTTAACATAACCTTCATGCTCTCTTAAACGAAATCTAAGAGCACGTTTAGTCTGGACGATATAAGAAAGGCCACACTGCCAAGAGATTTAGTAAATACCCCAGTTATCTAGGCGATCAACGAGGTGTTTGAGATTTGAAAAAAATGATTTTATTAACAGGAGAAAAAATAACATTAAAATCAAACCTTCTTAAGATTTTAGCAACTTGGTGACCAATTTTAGGAAAAAATGGTAACACAACTGAAGTATTACAGTTGGAATTAGAATGTTTTTCTGAATGGACGGATTTCGTCAATTTCTTATAAATAGAATCAATAATATTAGAGGAATAGCCACGATCAACAGCAAAAGCTTTGAAGTAATTAAGTTCAGAACTAAGTCGGGCTACCAACATTTTTTCCCCTCCTCAGTTACTTAGCGCTGTACTTAATTACGAATGCAATCAAAATATAATGTGCATAGTGTGTTAGCTAAATATGTAGAGCAACTTTTGTAAAAGTCTCAAAAACATAGTTTGAAAAGCCCGATAATAATCGTTTATAGAATAAGCTCAAAATCCGTTGTTCCCAAAATGAAGCAAAAAGATGAGGGGTTGTATCCATATTACCCATTAATTAATGCCAATATAGCATACGCAATATTGCATGTACTACTGTATTTGGATACAGCCCTTTACCGTTTTGCTTCCTTTTAGGAATAAGGGATTTTAAACCTATTCTATAAAAGATTATTATCAGACTTTTCAAACTATGTTTTTGAGACTTTCAAAAAAGTTGCTCTATACATTTAGCTAGCCCATTATGGAAATTATATTTTGATTACGTTCGAACATGCGCAGTGAATCATTATTTAGTAAATCTGATCATTTAACATACAATTTTAATTTTTTTTTTTTTTTTCACTCTGATTGCAGGATATTGTGTACAATGCTGTTTGCCATATTTCCTGAAAATAACTTTTTTTTTATTAAGAACTCTGCAAGTTATAAGTAAAAAACTTGGCGAAATTTGGGACTGTTTTTATAAAATCATTAATTTCTATACGAGTATATATGCTATCCTAATAAAAATTAACACATTATATTACAATAGGCCACTTATTAATAATCTCGAGTTTGAACGCTTTTGTAACATTAATATTTACAGAGTTATCCAAAAGATATTCGTTCTTTTACAATATGTTGATGGTCCCCTATGGAGTTTCTGGAGAAAATCTTCGCCGAAATATATGACTTATACTATACTGTTTACGCACCTGCAGTTTCAGGTTAATTCCTCGTGTATTTTTCTAGATATTTGACAAAACGTCTAAAATTGCATGTGACCAGTCACCTTTGGCCATATAGTGTATTATTAGACTATAAGTATCTTAAATATTTTCTGAAATATCAGCACTTGTACATAATATTTATTAGCTACACACAAGGATAACAAAACATTTATTTCATAATTTGTAGTCAACTATATAGTGATAACTGACTATAAATTTGCACTTATAAATTCAAGTGTAGGTGTTGAGAATATCATTAAATTTCAAATTGAACGCTTTGCTATTTTTTTTTTCTGAATGCCTTCTCGTTTTGTTGTGAGAAATACTTAGATTTTACTCACTAGAATAATTTTGTGCTATTGCTATATATATATATATATATGTTTGTGTATATATTTGACAATTTATTTTTCATGAGTCAAGAAAAATATCCCAATCCGTGTATCATAAAATATCCTTAACTTAAGATGTTAAGTAAATCACTTTATTGATCTGAAAGATATATTCATAAATGCACCACTCCGGCACAATTATGTGCGTGTGTTGAAAGTTCAGTAATAGCGCATACTTTATCAGTTTCTATATTATGTCTAATTATTTCTTATCTATTAAAAAGGTAGTACTCATACAAAAGACAGAATTATTTATAACGTTAAATATGTTACATTAAATCCATTTCTTTGTTTTTAATCATTTTTCTTGTACATTTGCTGTTAAAATTGACTTTTATGACTAACATAATGTTTACACATGAATACACGTGACTTTATTGCAAAACATAATATTATCTAAATAAATATATTTTTTTTATTGTATGGTAGTTCCAAAATTATACATATTTAATTTATAAATATCTATTCTAAATTTAAATAATACTGGTAATGTTAAAAGAAACGATTTTAATAAAAATTTAATACCTTTCTGAATGACTCCTTTCTGTAAATTAAAAGTTCTCATTTTTATATTGAAACAATGGTGTTGAAAATATTATGTGAAAAACAAAAAAATGATAATTTTAAAGTTAACGACATTAAACTACAGTTAAAGGCATCAAAATATGTAAATTACAAATATTTACAAATATATATTTTCTAAAATAATCTCTAATGTTAAATTACACAATAATTATTAACGTAATATGCGATTTCGGAAAATGATATTGATAAATCACAAACAGAATTCTGACGTGGTTCATGAAGTGAAAGCATATGAAAACTATAACTGTTATTTGTGCTTTCTAAACTTTTAAAAATTTCTAAAGATAAAATTCTATTCCGAGGTATTTTAATATTCTACGGCAGAATAGTTATTTTATACAAAATCCATTCTATATTTTCATAAGCACTAATTTACTATTAAGTGAAAAAGATATACAATGGTGGACAAAATAGTTATAAACTTGATAATTTAAATTGATAACAAACATGCTAATATATAAATTTTGAAACTGATTTTATTTACACTTCTCACCAGAAACGATTTTATCATAATTGAAAAGGTATAATTGAGATTTCTAAGCATTATACACCTACTGGTCTTAAATTGTGCTTTGTTTTGCCAACTTGTTTAAGTAAAATAAACTGCTATATTTTTTGGTATTACCAAGTTTCACAACAATTTTTCGTCTTCCGTTTTACACCTGTAACTGTTAATATATGACAGCTATTAATTATTTGACGTTAATTATACCTCAGTAAAATGCATTTTTAGAAACTTTTGTATATGTGTCTAAGATTTGTAATAGACAACCAGAAGTGTCACCAACACATTCATATCCTTAAATTTTATTTCATTAAATATATTTTTAAACTCTATTTATTTATTTATATTAATTGTACTTTGCAAATATTCAAACGTTTACATAATAATTTATTATTTATGATATTGTAACACAAAACAAGAATTAAATTTAGATATTCAAATAATTTAAACTATAATTAAAGTAGTACGTAAAAATATTACATATATATATATATATATACATATATATATATATATATATGGGAATAAAAGATGAAGCGTGGAACAATAAAAGAATATAGACTCAAGGGTTCAATGAACGTGATATTTCAAGAGAGACTGATAAAACGTGAAGTGAAAAGAGGAGAGCGAGATGTTGTTGTTCTATAGATTTCAGCCATAGGTGGTGGGTGATTTTTAACGCAAGGCTCAGGGAAGCTTTTGCGGCAATTACTGTTCAGTTGTAAAATGTTACTTGAATTTTAAGTTGTATGTTTTGTGATTTATTAAACCTTTTTTACACATAGTCACAGTTTAAAGAATATCAGTTTCGATTAAGCAATACAATATTCACCTTAATCACGCACACACGCACATACAGACAGACACACACACACACACATATATATATATATATATATATTTAGTATATATATTCAAACATATTTTTCTTATATATACGTGATCACATAGATTCGAAATGTTTGTGAAGATTATATATTAATTTTCATTCATTCATAAAATAAAATATTAAGAAAACTCTTTTAGTATTTATTTTTACATATTTCAGGCTAAAACAACTCGAACTCAACATTAAATACATATTTTAAAGGATTGAGTTTACGTTTTAATGACAAAGGAATGCAACGGGAGGAAGAAAAGACTGCACTTAAAGAAGAGTTGTTACAAATATCTCGCTTGCGTTTGACCAGATGTTACAAATACATAAAAGATTTCTCGTTAAACGCATCGTATTTTTATATGAAAATAACGTTTTCCTAAAGTATTTCCAGAGAGGAGTATTTCTTTAAAAAATACAAAATAGAGAGCAGGTACAGTGAAACATCCATTTTAAGGTTTTATATGAACTAAGGAGTTCAAATATAAGTAAAAGGAAAATACAGATTATGCAAAATTGTAAAAGATGAGAAATTATATATACATTAGGGTGTTTCATACGGTAATGGGTCCGAAAAAAAATTTCATTTTGATATTGCATACCCTTTTATTTTATGAGGTTTGATGATATAAGCATAAGCATATTTGTAAAATTTCTAGAAAGTAACAAAAAGTTAAGTGACCTCTCAAAGTCGTCGAGCCTTTAAAAAATTGGCATTTTTTTCGAAAATCTCCAAACTGACGTGCATTTTTTCAAAAGCAATACCTTGATCCTCATCTTACACGAGTACGTTATTGAATTCAGTGGCTAATAATGCACCCATACTGGCACAGCATGTTTGGCACAATCATTTACCACGAATAAGGAATAATTTTTTCCTTGACAATATTATAATCGTTTATCTACAAATGAATCAACATCGTTTTTAAGAAATGAACAGACAACTTTTAGGACTGTGAAAAGATTGAGTGATTGCTTGGCTGCAAACTCTCGTAGCATTTAACCAAGTTTCTTCTTAGTTTTTTCTGAAACTGAAACAATGGCTCTTTTCTCCTCAATTAATACATGATCTGAAAAGAGTGATAACCCAAACATGAACTCACTTGGTACCAAAGTTTTCTTTTTGTTTTATCAAGAACTTTTTTGCCAGTTCATTGTCTATTTTTTTTTAATAATTCCAGAGATTTAAGAGAATCAAATCATTCTAAGGTGCACTACAGCTTAAAGGTACAGAGGACCACGCTTTTATATAAATTGTCGCTATAAACAGGTGCGTTTTAATACACATACCTCATATTACATGAAGTTGAATTGCTCACGAAAGCAAAAATTTTTAATGCAAGAAATTCTTTTTGTTATCCACTGTGTACGATGGTATGCACCAGGAGGGCTGAATGTAACTTTGGTTTTGCCTTTGAGAAATTGTGATGTGATTTCACACAAAGTAATCAGGGTTAGTTTTATGAACTTCAGATAATCAATTCAAGTTTGAATATTTCTGTGCCTGTTTGTAAAGGAAGGCTACAATAACTCTTCTGTTTAGTTGTAGCTAATGCTTTTCATCTTCAGCTAAAACACAACCATCAGTATCCTTATCAATTGCCGCATAGTTTCAATATTTATCATAGCCAGTAATCTTTAATTCTATCCAAAATAGCGATTTGAGGTCCTGGCTCCTGGTGAAGTGAAAAAAAGTCAAATACAGCAGAAGCTATGATTTTAAAGTATGATGCCTCTTTTTTTCGCGCTGTACAAACATTTTTCCTCACGAAACATAATCATTTTCTGTACTTCTAGTTGATCATGAAGATTTTTCATTTTTATATTGCATACCCTCTTATTTTATGAGGTTTAATTATATAAGCATATTTGTAAAATTCTACAAACTAAGAAAAAGTTAAGTGACCTCTCAAACCCGTCAAACTTTTAAAAACTTGGCATTTATTTCGAAAATTTACAAATTGATGTGCATTTTTTCTAAAGCAATAAACAAAATAATTATTACAGTAGGTTGAAGCTTGAATTTAAGATCTTGTGCAAACGAAGTAATGTTGGACCAGTAGTTTATAATAATTGGTTATAATGTTCCTAATGAAAAAGGGAAATCGGATGTGAAGACCACATTATTACTTATGGTTTTTCTGTTGGAGATATGTCACTCGTCTTTTTTGACAAAGCAAATTTTCAATCTTCATAAATTGTAATAAGATTCCTGGAATCATCGTGCAAAATATCAACATATTATCTGAGTAATTTAAACTCTTTTTCCAATTCTGACTGCCTTTCTGTTCATCTAGTCATGTTTTTTTCCTGTTCTTACATGTTTTTAATAGACTTTTTTTAAATTTTGCAACAGAAGTTGCCTCTTGAGATGTTGGAGTAACAGCAACTTGCTATGACAGATACGCTCCATTAATTGTAATCGAATAGCTTACTGGCAACGACAGTTGTTTTTTAAATACAAAAATAAACAATGTAATGCTTGACCAATAATTGGTAATTGGTCATAATGTTTTTTATGAAAAATGGAAATCAGATGTGAAGACCATATTATTACTTTTGATTTTTCTACTGGAGCTATGTCACTCGTCTTCTTTGACAAAACAATTTGCTTAAATTTGTATTTGATACAACAATTTCATCAAATTTCACCGTAAGTGTGAGGAAACATGTTATAAAGAATGTATTAAAAATGGAACTGAACATCATAATTCATATTTCAGAACATGTAACAAACCACTATGAAATAAGCTCCTTTCTCTAAAAATACTAGACGTTTCTCTTTACTGCGCTTTTGAAAATTTTCTTCTTCTTTTCACTTTCAGTGATTTATAATAAAGGTTTTAATAAACTATATATTTCTACAATGTGCAACTGCAACCTCCTGAAAATAACACTTATTTAGAATAAGCGATAGAAATACTAGCGAGGGAAGGAACGAATAAGGAAATACTAGATACCTCATTTCACTTTCATTTTTGCACTTTTTATTCTTCACTTCACTTTATGCGATTTATAATAAAGATTTTAATAAACTGTATTTCCATTGCATACTGTGTGGTGCCGTAGATAAAGGAAATTTTGAGGAAAATTAATGCATTATTGCAATTATTTCCATGGTATAATGACAAGCTTAAAAAATATAATTATGAAATCTTTAAGCTTCTTGAGAGGTCAGTTTTTATTAAAATAAAAACTTCAAATTTTTACAATGTGTTTATTTCACCATTTTTCACACTTTAAGTCCCTATGCATGTCACTTTTCAAAAATATATTTTTTGAAACACCCTAATATACATACGCGTAGAAAGTTATCAAAAACATTTCATTATTGTTGTATTTCGAAGTTAATGTTATCTTTTTTACCACATTACCATTTTATTTATTTCTGCTCATAAAAAAAATATATTGCTACAAATTTCCAAATAATTAAATAATTGTAAATATCCTCTTTAATTACAATCAAATTAATGTTTACACAAAGTTTTTGTCTATCTTCCTTTTGTCACCCAATTGATTTTATTTATTTAAATAAAATATTTGGCACTTTATTTATCTTTTATAATAAATTTATCTTTTAATATACTTTTTACGGTGCTTCAGAGATCTATATTATAAAGGACAAACGTATCTGCGCGTAATGCTGACGTCATTTTGCAAATGGCAACAGTACATGATCAAAATTTGCTTTGACTGTATTTTTTATTATTTTTTTTAACTTCTAAGCACCGCATATTTTCAATTTTTTACCCGTCGAACAGGAAAAAAATATTTCAAATGCAATTTGTTTGAAAAACTATATCGCAATTTGTTTGAAAACTCTATCGCCATTTAGTCAAATTTTATAGTTTTAAAATAGTTTTTAAGATTGAATTTTCTTCCGAATATTTCTCTATCGTGTGCAGACGATTGTAAAATATAAATTCGTTTGCTCTTGAGTTAACATAAATAGCTCACAATTTGTTTCCAGCTTATAATGTATAACGAAACTAAAAATCCGTTAATCAAAAAGTAAAGCAATAAAACGTAAATAAAACACAATTTCTTGCTTAAACAACCGAACTCACCAAGGAAATGAAACAAATCAAAATCAAAGATTGTAAATAACCGTGACTTTTTGGCGATATTTTCAGCTGTTAAATCTTAACGTGAAACTATTAAGAAAATATCGCTTTTAATACATTTCAAAACTTTATTTGAATGCATTATTGCTGTTTTTTCTTATAAATATGATTTTTAGTATTCGATTTATACTTTTAGTTTGTAGTATTTTATTGTAGTTATTAGTATGATTTAGTTAATGGGCATTCAAAAAAATATGTTATACGTAAAAAAAATCTATTAGAGTAATAAAAAAATAAAAAAATAAAATAAAAAAAAACAATAGATCTTTACGAGGCATTCTCACAGAAGTAATGAGATTATTTGTTATTACGTTTTTGCAGTAACTGCAATTTTATGTAGATTCCGTATGAAATACTATTGCGATTTCCCCTAGGTTGGAATTTCAGAAATTTTTTTGAAGATCTACATCGATCATGACCCCTAGAACCCAAAACCACCCTCAGAAAAAAAACAACAACTTTATATCTATCTATCTGTCTATCTATCTATCTACATATCTATATCAAATTTTTATGGACACGATACTCTCCTTAATTCTGCACAAATATCTACCAATCTCATACATAAAATCAAGGGGTAGAAAATCTCGGACAAGTTCGTTAATAGGCAAAATCGGACCAAGGGGGTGGAAATAGGTAGGTGTTTTGTGAAAACCGAAAAAAACACATAAAGTCTTAATTTTTATACATTTCAAATCAGTTGAAAGTTATTATTACTTCTAGGAAAAGGGTAAAACATTTTCTGTATCACAGATTTTTGATAAAATTAAAAATGGACTCAAGGGGCGCAAAAAATGGGATTTCATGGATAAAAATATTCATAACTTCGTCAACACTTAAGATATCATATTCACTTAAACTTATTATAAATCTTCTTAACATTATCTGCAACTTTTTTACAGACAAGTTTTTGATAGGACCAACTATTACTGCAAAAAAACAAAATAAAGTAAAAACGAAAAAAAGCTGGGGAGTTGAAGAAGAAAAAAATCATAACTTCGTCAATCCGCTTAAATTTATTTTACACATCTTCTCAATATTATCTACAACTTTCAACATCTACAAGTCTACAAGTTTTTAGAATCAACTCCAATCACTACAGTCAAAAAAAAAAGGGGGGGGGGTAGACGAAAAAAGTATCATATTAATGGTGTATTCAAATTCAAACGGCTTATTTTCTGACTCGTTTTTAAATTCATTTTCGCTTTCAAACTCATTCAATTGGCAGGTTCTCTTATTCCGAAACTATATAATGTGCTGTATTGGTCGATTTTTTGATAAAGGCAGAATGTATTTCAAAAAACGCTGTAAAAGTAGGCATTTTGAACCGAATTTCACGAAGCTAAACGGAAAAAAATAATCGTATTGAGAACATAATTGCAAATCTAGTTCTAATTAATTGAACGAAAAATAAAAACACACATCGCTTATAAATCTCTTTAAAAAAATGACGTCAGCCAGTTTCATGTTTTTTTCTTTTAAAAATGAGTCTGAAAATGTGTCAGTAAATTTCCAGTTATTGAGACTGGAAAAATATTTTTTTGAATACCGCCTTAATATGATCCTGATAAAACAAGATCTTACATATAATTTAAATTAAACATTCGTCAAAAGTGGCCAGATAAAGTTGTTAAACTGGGTTTATCTCTAATCCTGATTTAGTTTTTGTTGGTGAAATTAGTACTTAATTTCGAAATCTACCTTCACCTGTACCCGAGGCGGCAGGATATATATATATATATATATATATATATAAATCAAACAACACTTTTTAACGATACATGAATATACTACATCAAAGGCCTCATGCAGAACCTTTCGAAAAATACCTCATTCATCGCCGTGTTTTTGTTATGTGCATAGAAAAAATGATAATAATATCAAAAATACTACATATGATGATTTTCGCCTTTATTCTGTTACCCGTGAAGTCCGGGTTTATCCCCTAGTATTTTTAAAATTCATGATTCACTCCAAAATCGAAATTTATTGTTTCTCTTGTTCATATTTTCATAAAATGCAATTCAAATGTTACTTTTGGTGAGCGTTTTATTATTTCAGTCATAAAATTTTAAAATGTTTAGATTTATATAAAATTAATTTTATCTTTTCTTGCGGTAGATAGGCGAAGTCGCATCCCTCCAATATCGTGAACTTGCTTTACTTTTCGGCCAAAAGCTTCCTATAGTGATACTTGTCTTTAAGCGGCACCCATTGTTTTCTTTTCCCTTCCTCTAAATTGGTTCATGAACCACTTTTCACGACAAGAACCCACCACCGATGAGGCATCTAAAATCCAGATTTCCCTACTCTCCAAGCTGTATACATGTGTGTAATGTGCAGGTGCCAGATGAACAAAGTCAATTAGTGAAGCAAGCGGTACAACAGAGAAACTCCAAGTTACCTGTGAATTATACCTCTGGAGGTGTCTTGCCAGGTGAAGGTCTCGCCACCTGATCAAGGTTCTAAATTACGAGGCCAACTTCAGTAGCAAAGGGCAGGTAAAAAACAACAAGAACAAAAAGTTAAGTAACCGGATTAACGAAGTTCACATAAGAGCAGCAGGCACAGGCGATAGGATGAAGATCTAGGCTCTCGTCAGATTTATTGACGCTAAGCGCCGATAAGGCGGCCGTTGACCGGTACCCGGTATCAGACACGTTCCGCTGGAGCGACCCGGCAAGTAGGGGCCTGGTCATCGGTTAAACAGAAAGAAAGGCACACAGAACGATTTGAAACGTCGAAAATTGACTGAAGTTTGATTGTGGATTAGGAAACCGGTTATTAATTTAGACTATTAGCTATTTCTTCATGAACATATTTATATTGTACAGATAGTGCTGAAAAGAAATTGAACTTCTATAATGACGCTGCTATGTAGAGAGTCTTTGTTGATAGATACTCCTTGATCGTGCTCTCGACATTCACAGAGTTTAGGGCGGGAAGCACTTCTATTATATATATAAAATCCAAACAGAAATTTCGTTCCGAACATCTATTTTACAAGTTCTACTGCACGGATTTTTACGGACCTTATACTGTTAGATAGGTATCGTTAAAGAGAAGGTTTTAAGCTATAACACATCATTCTACGTAGATTAGTTATATAATTATGACGGAAAGTTTTGTTATTTTGGACGCTAAATTTACCATTTTATTTCATGGCGAAATTTATTGTTGATTAAAAAAAAAAAAAAAAAATTGAAACGGCAATTACACCTCGAAAAATAAAATAAAAAACTGTTACAATTTTTATTTAAAAGAAAAAAAGCCGTTTTAATGAGTGATAATATTATAAAACGAAAATATTTAATTTAAACATGAAAGGGAATGTTCGTAATGCTTAAAAAATTACTCAGATAAAATATTGTAATTGAAATAAGATTTGGCTCTTTATCTTTTGCGTCAGGTTAAGAAAAATGCATCTGAAAAATTGATAGGATGATATCAAGGAAGTTTCCATAAGAGCATGCTCAGAAATATTTGAAAAAAATATATAATATTCTTCTCATGAGGAAGATATAGAATATTCTTCTCATGACAGATAATATGTTTATAGAAATAATCGACAGAACCTCAATTTAACGTTCGTAAAAAATAAAAAAAAAAAATAAAAAATAAAAATGAAAATTTAATTTGCTTGGCGATTTAATGCTGGTTGGCGACACAATAAAATTTTGAATGATACTTTTTTTATGATAAATAATTTTTAAGTAAAACCTTTTTCTACTCTTCAAATGAAGTTAGTAAGATTAAGTTTAGCTTAAATAAATACATTTTTAATTACAGCAGTTTTGTCATATACCTTTATATGTGTATATATTAAAATTTTACTATCATAAGTATACGATTTAAAACAAAATTTAATTTTATTAAATTTGTTCCAAACTCAAAATTAATGTCCGATTCTGAACATTGGTAATTTGACTTTGATATTGGTAATACCAGAAACAAGACGCCATGGAAATTATTGTTGCCATGGAAATAACTACTTAATATAAAAATGTTTAATTATAGCATGTTTAATTAGCTAGCTACTTTTAAAGCAAATTTAAGACGGTACTATTTGTTTATGCCGTCGACAAAAAACTATCGCGAAACTATAAGATTAAATGCCAATAATAGCTAATCGTAAATTTTACATTCACTTGAAATTAAACACGGTACACGTGTTTGTTGCATCATTAAGTGATTTTTAATTTGACTTCTATTTGTAATTTTCTTAATGTTTACAAATTTATTTATCCTTTCGTTGTTTAAAATAAATATTTTGTCAATTTGTGTAATTTGGCAAGTATTTTGGCAGTTTATATAATTTGGCGAAATTGGTCGACAAGATAATAAAGTATCCTTAAAACTTTTCCAGACGGTAGAGCCATGTAAAAATAAATAGCTACTTCAACACGCAATTTGTATATATTACATATGCATACAGATAAAAATAATACGCTCATCTTTCGTTTAGATTTAAATTGATTGAGTTTTAGGCATTTAAACACTTATTTAACAAGCAATTTCCAAATGCATTTAAATATCTTGCATTTGGGAAGGAAATGTGTTGGTAGCAAAATAGCGTGGAACGTTCGTCTTTTTTGCGCCAAATACTCAAATATATTTCATTTTTTTTTTCAGATTTTTACTGAGATTCCGCCGCCACATTTGACTGATGGTTTACTACATACATGAGTAGTTTTATAAGCATATTTTCTTCAAAATAATTTGAGTATGCTCTTTAAGGAGACCTTCCTTGTGAGTAACAATTTTGATTCTGATTTGTTCTTTTTTATTTCTAACTGCTTCATTATGTGACTTAAACGGAAACTAGCAGATGTAATTCTAAAAATGATGGTACTTATGATTTGCATGTTATATGTTTATTTGTAATTTTGAGTTCACAAACAATTTGATTTTAAGCCAAAAAGACGTAAGCGTGAATTAGGTTCAAGCGATGTTTACAATAAAGGTGATTTTGCAAGTGTACGAAAGAAATTTTAAAGTATTTTATAAAAATTCAAATGTGCAATATATAAATAGCAATTAATATTTTAAAAATGGAGTCAAATATTTTAATTTTAGTATAAATGTCTCGCACATTACATATTGTAAAATAATTTCATTTCAGACATTTAAAAAATTTCTCACCATACTTTACTGCGAAAACATGTCGGTTTGTTTCCCCAAATGTGTGACTTTTATAACCTCGAAGCCAGATTAGCTAATATTGTGCACTCTTATTTTAGTCAAAAACATATCTCCAATTTCCCTTATAGAAAGGTTAAATGCTTGCAATGTTAAGTAGTAAAGATTATCAGTAAGAAAATGTAAGCAATTATGCGTTATTACCATCACGAAAGAAAACATTTTGCAAAAAAAAATCTTTTCTAAAATCACTTTTCGTTATTCATTTAATTCGTCATTTTTTTCACGTTTCCTCCATTCCTTTAGAAATGTTATTAAAAGATATTGGATGAATCTTCCATAATCATCTATCCTACAATTGACAAATTTAATTACACTGCTCAAAACAATTAAAGGATATTTGAAGTTTTATATAAAATAAAGATATAAACGAAATTTTTATTTGCCGAAAATAGAAGAAGAGAATCACAAATGCAAATTTTTCCGGTTTTCAAACTGTGGAGTATGCAAATTTTGAGTTCGACGTCAAAAACGTCGCTTCAGCGGCAGCGAATGAAATTTGACTTTCAACTGGATAAAAGAGAATGAAGACAAGGATGATCGGCATTCAGTGATTGCTTTGTTTCGATGAGTACGATGTCTCAGCGAAGTCATTTGACAGATTCAGAAGCTTTGAGAATTGTTGGTAGGTTAGAAGGGGGCCAAACTCAAGCCGAAGTAGCGCAAGCCTTTGGAGTGTCACAAAGTGTCATTTCCAGGATCTGGAACCGTTTTTTGGAGAGTGGATGTGCAGGCCGAAGACCAGGGCAAGGTCGTAGACGGGCAACAACGCCCAATGAAGATCGGTATTTAGCGTTAACAGCTCGGAAACACCGAACCATGAACGCTACTCTTCTCGAACAACACCTTCGCTCGGCTACAGGCACCACGATTTCAACTCAGACTGTCCGAAACCGGCTCCATGCTGTAGGTCTGTATGCTCGCCGACCGATGGTAAGTGTTAGATTAACATCAAGGCATCGTCGCGACCGCAGGGAGTGGGCAACCGAGCATGTCAACTGGAAGAGAAATGAATGGAGCAATATTCTGTTTTCTGACGAGTCCCGTTTTTCTGTGCATCCGGTTAATAGGCGTATTTTCATCTGGAGGGACCGAGGCAGTAGGAATAATCCTGCGTTCGTGCACGAAAGTGTCAGATTTGGCGGTGGAGGAGTGTTGGTGTATGGTGGCATCTCCATTGACGGGCGCACTGACCTCTACATCATTCGAGATGGAGCTCTGACTGGTCGCCGATATAGGGATGAGATCCTCAGACCTATTGTAGTTCCTTACGCTGCAGCAATCGGAGATAACTTCATTTTAATGGACGATAACTGCAGGCCACATAGTGCAAACCTGGTGGAGGATTTCCTTTTCGAGGAAGGAATCGTTCGAATGGAATGGCCAGCGTGTTCTCCAGACATGAATCCAATCGAGCACGTTTGGGACGCTCTAGGAAGACGAGTTTCTGGCCGCCAACAACCCCCACAAACTCTCCAAGAACTGGAAAGAGCTCTTCTGGAAGAGTGGGGCAGAATACCCCAACTCGTCATTAATAGCCTCATTGAGTCCATGCCTCAAACGTGTTCAATGTTGCTGGCCGTTTTTGTTTGTGTTTTTTTTTTTCCTTTAGTACACAAATGCGCAATAAAATGCATTTTTTTCCGCCAAACATGTGTAATTTATTCTCATATAACCTACTATGTCTATCGACCATGTATCAATCAGCTAAACAGTTTACCAGATACAAAATCCACCTAAAACTGCAATATCCTTTAATTGTTTTGAGCAGTGTATATAATGTTGGAAGATTCGTTTATATTTGAAAGGAACCGTCGACTGTAAATCCGATTTCAGAAGATTACGCGAAATTTGTACTTAGCGTTTACTAAATTTATGCTTTTTTTATTATTGATCAAATGCACAAAAGAACGTTTACTATTGTATATTTTTCATCTGCAGTTATTTTGCTATCACTAAGAAAGCATCACATTGAATGTACCAAAAAATCTTTCAAATGTCAAAGATGGCCAATGGAACAATATCTGTTCATTTAGCCTAGGTTTTAAAAAAAGTACCTCAGATTCAAATAAAATTTCAATCATTATAAAGCAATTTTGGTTGATGCACATCCCAAGCAGCTGATGATAGTCACAAATTAACGTTTTTAGTTTTATTTAGGTGACAGACTGGTGAATAATGACGTCTTGAAAATAAAAGCATGTTTATTTCTCCATCTTATTACGCTCATTAGAGAAATGTGAAAAAAATCTTCGGTTTGCCAAAAAGATCACTACTAAAAATTTTGCATAACTAACTTTATTTATCATTCGCAAAGAGTTTTGATAGTGAAAGATTTAAAATTCAATCAACAACAATTTCACATTATTCAATGGAATATAGTTTTGCGCGTAATTAACTCTGCTTCGTAGCTAACTCTGGTACATTTGTAGCCATACTATTACGAACATTTCTAGAGTTTCACATCAAACTTGGTTGTGGATCCGATTACGGATGATTGGGAATATTTTATTGAATGAAAACTAGAGGTTTAGTTTTCTATTTGAATCAGTTATTGAGTGCATTTTCCTTGGTTAATAGTTGCATGATTAAAACTGGTATATAAAAAGAAACGTCCGTTAAAATGTCATTGTTTTAATTTTTTCACACAATTCAGCTTTAAATATCCAATTTTACATGATTCACAAATTTTAAAATATAAAAGTTGAATACTGTTTTGATTGTATTTAATCTACTGGAATTCGAAGATAAGAAACTGTAGAAAACCTGCCAAAAGAAGACGTATATTAATAAATATAATGTAACGTAGAGAGAGATTGTATTTATGTCATTAGTTCCACACATAACACCAAGCTGCGAAGCCCAGAGTAAAAGAACTAGCAAACGAAAGTGAATAACCCCAACATTCTTTAAGTTAAATGGTCAATCTCGGCAATCATTGGAATTCTCTCTTTTTTAGTAGTGTGTTGATTAGAGAACACTGTAATTTCTGATGATCGTAATGGCCGCATTTCCCTCCCAAACTCTTCATGATGTTCTAAACAGTTGCTTCTTAATTGTCCGAATTTCGTCTAACGCATCAGATAATATAATAGCACAATGGCGTCCGATGCGTATTCAGAAAATAACGGAAGGACATTCCAGGTGAAGGTCCATATTAATTTAAAATACAGAGTGGAAATCTCCATTTCGTTTGATTGAAGGTTTATTTGAAAAATGGACCAACGCAGCGGGCTCAGCCTGCTAGTATAGAATAAGAGCCAGATCAGCTTTACCCAACGGAATGGTAAAATTCTTTGTATCACAAGGTGTTTTAAATTTAAATATCAGAAACTGGCTATACGCCAAAGGCAAGTGCTGTACGATAAGTCCTTCCCGGTGAGATGACAACCGAAAAACGACACAGTAGGACTCCCTATGCTATGAAAAACGATGCATTAAGGATCCAGGTACTCCTTTTAATATAGATCAGATAATAAATGAATTACATGTTTGTTTTTAAATATGTATACCTCGAGATTATATCTAAAATTTACGTGAAAATTAAATAATTCAAACAATTAAAATAAGTAATCTTTTGTCTAATATGATGAAGAACGTTAATTCCTAATTTTATAAGAATACATTTTATAGACGTTTAATGAGTAAAATGATGAATTATATAATCAGTGGGTTATTTTTTTGTTTGAAGTTGCTTTCTGCATAATCTATACTAGTAAAAGGAAGTTTCGCTCTCTCTGTGTGTCTCTCTGTCTGTTCGCGATGGCTAGCGAAATCTACCGTACCTAGTAGTCTGAATATTTAGGTGAGGATAGTCCAAGGCAGGTCCTGATGTACCTGAGGCTCATATTTATAAATATTTAAGGGACGAGGCCACTGTACCCCTTTTAGTTTTATATACTAAATTGTTAATAATTTGTCCCATTTTTATCCAATCTTTTTCGCTTTAGCAGACCTTTCTCCATTTAGTTATCCTCGCCTTTCTACTTTCCAGTTAAGACCCTGGCCTCTTGGAACCCGATAAAGAGCCACTTGAAAATTTTATGCAAATAAATTGTTAATATATTGCTACATTTTAATCCGGTCTTCATTTTTATTATCCTTCTTCCACTTAGTTAATCTCACGTTTTTGCATTCAAGTTTAGAACTGGGGCTTCCTATGGTCCCTTAGGTCCCGGTACAGGGCCTCTTGAACATTTTGTGCGCCCAGCATTTTTCACCCCCTAACTTTCTCACACTCTCACCTTCTAGGTGCATAATTTTAAATTTGAGTCTTGAACTCAGCTTCTTAGAATATGAATAAAATTTCTTATTTCTTATTAGAATTCTGAATAAAACTTGGGTACACTCTGAAGTAATTTCAAGTGTAAAATTTCTTCACGTTACATAGAGCAGAGCGAATTCATTAAAATAGCTTATTCGAGAAATAGTGTAAATACATTAGTAACCAGAAAATTTGTAAAAATTTTTAAGAGTAAGGAAATGGGATAAGAGCTTGTAAAATATTTTTTAAAAAATTGTTTATATAACTATTCTAATATAGATTCCATTTTAAACATCTTGATTTGTAACTTTTTTAAAATTAAACAAAAAAAAATATTTATCTTTAAATTCCGCATGTTTTACTTTTATATTTAGTCTAAAACATTGCTTTTGAATAAAAAAAAAAAAAAAAAAAAAAAAAAAAATGACAGGTGACAGAAATGAAAACAGACAGCAGGTGAGTTACAAATTTGAAATTGCCCCCCTAAAGAGTCAAATTGCCCCCCGGAGGGTCGTGCGCCCTATGTTGGGAACCACTGGAATAGAGACGCATTTCTGCTGTTTGTTTTTTATTTTTAAATATCAAGAAAATAAAGTTTAGTATAAAAAATAAATAAAATTCTCGTAGATTGTGCACTAGATAATGACAGAAAATCTTTTTATTTATTTTTTTTATTTATACGCATAAATTGAATTTTTTTTTATTGTGTATTTTCTCCATGAATAATATAATTTAAATTTCATTTTTACGATATCAGAAGATTTTGTGGATGTTTATAAGTTGCTTTAGATATACAAATTGTTAAAAAAGTAATCCTTATTTACGTGCAACTTGTTAAAAAGTTTTAAATTTAGAATTACAGATCGATCATAATGCATGATAAAAATAAAATTTATGATAGTCGTAAAAGCGTTCCAAGTTGCTCACATTACGAATGAGTCATTGTTTATAAATCGTTGCTTCTTGATTTAGTACTGAATGATTTGCAATAAACGTAATTTAATGCCATTCCGTTTGAGATTTTAAACTGTAATAAGCATCGGGAAACATATTATTGTTGCTTCAAAAATACGCAGATTTATTTTTCTAAATAGAACTGTTGAAGCTGATTTGTTTTAGAAAAAAGTTCTTTTCTTTTTTTTTTCTATTTTTTTTCTACTCTGTGATTATTTCATAAATTTGTACATAATGATTTTTAGAATATTTTTCAGAGAATAAAGTGTGAAAAACTCTCTGGGCTTATAATTGTGTGAATTAACGTTCTGCAATAGTTGTTTCGAGATTGCATCCAGGAATTAATTTGAAAACAATATACATTTTGTCCAAAAATTTCTGGTCACGATTCAAAATTCAATATAAAATCAAGTAATAGATTTTTAGGAGTGCGGATTGGAGTAACATGCTTCTCAGGATGAAAAGTTTTATTCAAGTAATGAAAATATTTTGTTCCAAATTTCGATCATAGATGGCGCAAATTGTCCGTCTGTTTGTTTTGAAACGTGGTTTAATTTTGTCGCTGTGACTCTGTAATGACGACTCTCAACACTGGCGGCAATTTATGTGTCACGGCGTCAAGATTAATCTGAAAATCATGAATAAATGCATGTTTGAAACCAAATATACGGCGCTATCTATAGCGGCATGATCAGCTATTATATTAGTGGCGCCATCATTGATCGAAAATTGGAACAAATTGTTTTCATTCACTTCAAAAAAAAAAAAAAAAAAAAAAAAACTCGTCAACCTGAGAATAATTTTACCCCAAAGCGCACCCCTTTACGACATTTACTTGATTTTAAAAATGTGTCCAGGAATTTTCGAACACCCGGTAATGATTTTCTATTTTACTATTGCAATCTCAGAGAACGTTTTATATGTTTCTAAACAATTGACTACATATGACGATTAAAATGAATGCGATATACTAGATCTATAACTTTCGTGTCATAGATTATCCAATTTGTATATTTATATAATTAATTTTAATTTAATTTACAGAATTATCAATAAATATTTTGTAATATATTGCTTCTTTAAAAACATCTCAACACTGGCGGCCATCATTTCTGTATCACAGTGTCAAAATTAATTTGAAAGTTTGGAAAAAAATGCATGTTTGAAAGCAAACATATGGCGCCATCTGCGGCGACATGATCCGC
The DNA here is from genome assembly GCA_963932465.1 of Maratus speciosus. Classification (NCBI taxonomy): domain Eukaryota; kingdom Metazoa; phylum Arthropoda; class Arachnida; order Araneae; family Salticidae; genus Maratus; species Maratus speciosus. The sequence goes on along the minus strand of OZ010795.1, from coordinate 292,498,748 downwards.
TATATGTTAGTGGCGCTATCCGTGATCTCAATTTGGAACTAATTGAATCATGAATAGTTTAATATAGTTTCTAGTATTATTTATTCAAATATAATATGCAAGAAATTAAAGATAAAAAAATAAATACTACATTTAAAAAATGTAAAATATATATACTACAATTTTAACATAGTACGTCCATTATTACTGAATTAAAACTGAAAAGGAAATCGGGTTTCTTCAAAATTGTTATTTTATAATTGAAAAAAATAACTGTCAATAAAACAATGGAAAATAGTTCAATATTTTATCTATTACTTGATTTTATATAAAATACAAAAATTTAAAAAACTGTAATTATTTTAATATGTGTTCTAACATATTTTACTGTAATTTTATTATACTTTAGTTTTAATGTAAGGGTACTAACATTTCAATGATTAAAAAATACGAGTATTCTTTCTGTAAAATGGTTTTAAGTTAACTTTTTAAATAACAAGATGTTGTGGATAACAAATTTTATTATGGAACTACAAAATATCCATTTTTGCAACTGAATGAGCTCATTGAATCGACATTCACGAACCTTACCCAATTCTGTGATGAGTTTCAACGGAATCTGACTCAGATATGAAATTATGATAGTGGAACTAATTAAAGTAAATTTAAGTTACAATTTAAGTTCAGATTCACACATCTTTTCTTTTTTATCTGTCGAAAATTAATGTCATTGTTAAATGGTAATTATGCTCTTTTACAAACACTAATCGTATGTGTTTCTAATTGAGATATGAAATTCTCAGAATAGTGCTCTATACGGGGGGGGGGGGGGTTGGTAGGATTAGGAGGAACGCCAGACGGAATAAGCAGAGGTAGGTGCTAAAAATCAATAATTATCAACAATGTTTGTTAAAACCTCGTTATTGCAGCATTCTAAATCGAGACAATTATCATTAACGCGTACTTTGGCTAATATTAATAGTATATGTGATAATAAAACTGCATTAGTTTCTTGCAAAATAAAATAATGTTAAAAAATCCTCCCATGAATGGGGGAAAAAATTTACCCCCTTCCAAAAAAGTTCTGAGATAGTTCCCATGGAATGGGAAGGAGGGCCTTACAGGAGAGTGCGAATAGCTTATATTTCTATTTAGTGAGCGTTTCTTTCAACGCATTCTGAAATGCTTAAATATTTGAATTTTTTTTTATCACTGAATAGCTTGCATGTGCAGCCGGTCCAAAGAGTACGGTATTTCGGATTGAATGAAACTATGGGGTACATTGAATAGTCTTTGACAGTCCAATGGAAGAGTGTAGGATTTTAATTAAGAAAAATAGATGACTTTTAGTTTAAATGTTTCCAGTAATATTTTTGAATTTTTTTGTAAAATCTATCTCGAAAAAATAAAGTTATTAAGAAGAAAACATATACTAGTACATTATACAGAGAAAATGAAACAGTATATGTTTAATCATAAACTGAAAGAACTTTTCGTGAAATGTATACTCTTTACTAAGTGATGCAACAAATGGGGGGATTTGGAATTTTTTCGGAGTTGGAACAAATATCCGTGCTTAATGGATACACTTATTGTAACTTTTATGAACCATTGATTAGTCAGCCGCTTTTACGAATGAACTAACACCGAAATCAGTTTTAACTTAATCATATTCCACCACTTTATTTAATCAAATTCTATTCCTGAAACGTAATTAGTGAAAACGGCAGTTCGTGTATTTAAAAATTGAGAATGCACGTAATAGATGACTGTGAAAACTAGTTACATGTTTCGAAAAATGTCTGCATTATCCTCATTCAGCCATAGGATTTATGGAATATCAGTGTACGGGTGTACAGTAGGAAGTCATTAAATTGATTTTTTTCTTTTTTCTTTCATAGGAAATGAAACTGAACCCCATTCATTGAATTTCACGAAATAAAACCCCTTAAAACATGCATGATAAAATTTGGATGTACCAAAATAAAATATTTACTGTTTTAAGGTGCCTACACGCCCCAATTTAAAAAACTGCTACGAGGAGACATATGTATTTTTTTTTGGGGGGGGGGAGGGCCGGAGGGGGCAGGGTGCTTTCTTTTCTAAATCCTCTGTTCTCAGAGCACAAATATATATATATATATATATATATATATATATATATTTCTAACCAGAGTAGGTGATGGACATTTAAGGGTATTTACGTCGTGGAACACTTCTTTTTTATAGAGTGACAGAAGACTTTATACATCCAAAGACCTATTAAAGGACCACCGTCACAGAATACGATCTGAAAGGAGGGATGTGAGGGATGTGAGGCTAACCGAATAATTTTTCAAAGAACTCTTACCGAATAATTAATCAAAGTATTCTAACGAAGAATACTTTGTTTTAGCCAAAATTTACCAATATCCAGTCGAAAAGCGTATATTTTTAGTCAATTAAGTCGTTTAATCTTTATTTCAATATACCTGCAGAAACACTCAGGAAATGGTCTAATTCTTTTAAAAATAGGACAAAGACATCTTAACGGGATCGTGGACCTTTATTTGAGGAAATATCGAAAATGATTTTTGTGAATATTATTATTTTCCAGTTTGTTCTGAGCCATTTGAGAAAATCCGCATGCAAATGCAATTATTTTTCGCAAAGTTACCCACATTTAAATTTTGTACACAAACCATTTTCGACACTTTAGTATACTTTAAATATCTTTTTCTCAAAACTGATTTTTTAAAGTTTTTAGATTTTTTAAATGCTCCATGCGTCTTAATTTTAGATCAAAATTCATGAAACTGATAAGAAATAATTCTGATATTATTTACAAAGAAACTGTGTATGCATTTTATTATTCGACTTCGTTAAGATAATTAAGTTTGAATTTTAACTTATTAAACGGCAAACTTTTGATGAAAATCGATAAGGAATTCAGAAAAAAACAAATTCTAAAACATTAACTATTCGAGGAATTAAAAAATCGAGACACAAATTTGTTTGCAATAGAGATTTAAGGAATTAAAATGCAAAATTGGCGAAATATCTAAAAAATTAAGACGCATGGAGCATTTTAAATTTTGGTTTTATTTTTTTAATAAAAAAAAAAAAAAAAAATCTTAAAATTATAATAAGATTGGAAATTTCTTCTTCTGTGTTCTATAAACTTATGGTGAAATGTATATTTCCATTAAATTTTATATCGCTATGATGAAAATTAAATGACATTTATTTTTAACGTCCACAATCCCCTTAAAGATTGTTTAGAGTATTAAGTGACAAGTTTGATCGAACAGGATTAGTGGCTGATGACGAAGTGGGCCTGAAGACCAAACAAAATACAGCAAGGGCGCCAGAAAAGACGACCGCTGCCAAAACAATAATGAAGGAAGTCCCTATGACAATTGTGTCATCGTTAGGGGCCTCCTTAATCGCTTTGGCTATGAATTTTTAGACCCCCTTTATACACTGTTAAAAGTATCCCTGTAAAATTACGGCAGCAGAGATTCCAGTCATACCCCGTAAAAAAAAAGGTCCGTGCCCCTCATTTTGTGTCAAAGTGTCACCCTAGTGGAGGAAAATGTATAGGATCGTACCGTATTTTTGCTAACAGATGGGCTAGAACTGCAAGAATATGTGGATTGCCCTTGATTTTCTAAGTATCTAAAATAACCCAGTATAATTACGGGCAGAGGCTGGCAGCAGAGATTCCAGTCATTCCCCGTAAAAAAAAATCCATGCCCATCATGTTGTGTAGCCCGTAATTTTAGATATAATACACTTCAAAACACAATAACACTTTACTTACTGTTCCGTAGCACGTAGCACGTTAGATAATCTTCAAAGAATCTCTTTTTTGGCGGGTTAAAAAATATGTTATGGTCACGGTTAAGTGGCATTATTTTTTGAAAATGAAGGGTTAAACCATAGCGGAGGAAAACGTATGGGGTAGTATCGTATTTCTTTAGTGGATCAGACCGTTTTTCAACAAATAAGGCTATTGCCCTTGAAAACTGAACAGCAAACGCCCATAAATTTACATTTTTTTTTTTTTTTTTCTGGGAGTGTAGACCTGACTTATCAACACTAGACTTTTTTTTTATGGGGCTATGTTAAGGATCATGTCGACAGAGACTGAAAAAAAAACCATGGAAAAACAGAAATCAGCAATACAAAGAGTGATGAGTTTGACCCCAACATACTAAATCAAGATGGTTATCGCGAGTTTAAAGCAGACACGTCGTTCCGTTGTCTCTTTAGTTGACCAACATTTTAAGAACCTCATATATTAGTTTACTTTATTCTTAATAATAAATTCTAAAATTTCGAAATAAAAATATTTTTTCCGTTCAAAAGTTATTCAGCGTTTTCTTTTTGTATACCCTGTGAAGCACACTGTAATTGATCAGGTAGTTATTCTATTTAAAAATATTTTATGTAGTTTAATTTTTCTTTTTTTTTTAACACATGACTGTACAAGATTTATGTCAAAATATAGCGATGTTACTTGGAAAAAAGAATTTCAAAAACTAAGATAAGCCCTTTTCTAATGTCTTACAGACTTTTGTGACAATCATTTTGTTTTGCATGGAAACGATAAGCCTGAAATCTAATTTTAATGAATCAATGCTCTTTTTCGAATGTCGATGTTTCTTCTGAACAGTAATCCTGAAATTTCGAAATAAAAATCTTTTTCCGTTCAAAAGTTATTCAATGCTTTCTTTTTCTATACCCTTTGAAGCACACTGTAATTGGATCAGGTAGTTATTCTATTTATACATATTTTATTTAGTTTAATTGGCATTCTTGTTTAATTGTTTGTTTGTTGTTTTTAACACATGACTGTACAAGATTTATGTCGAAATATAGCGATGTTGCTATGAAAAAAGAATTTCAAAAGCTAAGATAAGCCCATTTCTAATGTCTTACAGACTTTTGTGACAATACTTTTGTTTTGCTTAGAAACGCTAAGCCTGAAATCTAATTCTAATAAATCAATGCTTTTTTTCTAATGTCGATGTTTCTTCTGAACAGTAAAATACTTTCTGTTTGTAAGAGTAAATAATCTGATTTATTTTATTACTTCTATCGTTCGTTCATTTCCTTTGCTTCACAATATTTTAAGCCATGTAGTAAGTGTCTAATTAGAAATATTTATAAAACGTGTAAGTTATTATTGAATAATCTAATTATGCAATGACGGCAAATGAAAAAGTATATTTTAAGTTATAAACGTTTCATCGTTTATACATTTTTACAATAATATATTAAAATATTTGAAAAAGTGATATATATATAATTTTTTTTGTAATGATACTTTTTTAGTAATAAGAAAAGTAATATATTTAGTAATAAGGTTATTTTTATTGCGTTACTTAAGTAAGTTGCTGATATTTTTTTTTTTTTATAAACGCAATAAATATGTTTATGTACAGTATTAATTTAGGACTATAAAATAATACTTATTTTTTGTTTTGTTTTGTTTTTTCAATATTTTGAACGTATAAAAAATGTAAATTTACTTTATTTATTTTTTAGGTTGAATCGCATAAAATTAAAAAAAAAAAAATGTGATTATAGTTTTTAATTCTTTAATATTAGATTTAATCTTTTTATATTTTGTAAAGTTAAATACGTATGATGATATAACTAATTATTGGGAATGTATTTTCATTAAATTAAGGACATGCTTGTTGCAATTACAATTGTCTTCAACAGGAATAAAATATGTAATTAAATTCATTTTTTTTTGCTTTAACCCTTTCAGCAGCGAAATACTCCCATTGCTAAAATGTTGTGATGAATGAATGACACAGGAATTTGCGAACAAATTTCTTTGAAAATAAGAAGCAATAATTCACATACTCATACGTAATATACGGAAAAAAATTTCTACCAAACTTATGTTGCCACTGTGGTATTTGCATAATAAAATTAAGCGGTTTCTTAAACATACCACTAGCCTTGAAAGAGTTAAGATATTTACAGGTTTGACTTACATCCAATCATTCAAACGGGGTTAAACCACTTAGTTTAATTATAAGAAAAATAAACATATATGTTTTAGAACAATCTTAATTAAATTCAGGAATTTTAATTTTCTTTTAATTTGCACACATATTTTAAAGTTAAATCAGACATTATATTATTCCTTGAGAATTATATCTAAAATGTGCATGAATGTAATTTGTTTTTATTTTTCTCCTATTATCTATATGATAAAAGATAAGCGTGTCCGCAAAAAAATTCAATTTTTAGATCGCCGAATTGAAAAAAAAAAGTGCTTTCAAATATAGGTTATTAAAAAACTGTATCTCAGTTTACTTACTTTTATGGTTTTTAAAATAATTTCTATACATAAATTATTTTTAAATTGATTGCAGTCTCGTAGAGCCCGATTACTAAAGATCAATCAGCTCTAACTTAAAATAATATAAACTGTTCAGCATTTATTCGCTGCTAATATTTAAGATCAAAATTAAAAGGAAATACAAACAAAACAGAAATTTCACGACATGAAATTGAAGTACGCATTTAATCTGTTGAAATTATTAGAATAAAAAAAATAAAAGCTGTAGTAAGTGATGAGATCTTTGAAGATTTATTCAGCTATTACATCCTGGCATATTGCTAATACAAATTAATCACTTTTTGATGAATTTCAAATCTTTATTTAAAAACATTATTGGTATATTTGACACAAATGTGCTTTTCGGTATTGTTAATGGACAATCTAAAAAATGTGTATATTAAATGTTGAAAAATTCGAAATAAATGGTTTCCACCTACCTTCTGTAACCTGGGCGTCTTGGGTATTTTCATACAATTTTAATTTGTAAAATAAGTATATCGCATGGAGTATAATTTTAATAATTATTTTTAAGTAACTTATATATGTATAACAATTATCAATTAATGAAAAACAAACATTTTCAAAAACCAACATAATGAAGCATATTAAACATACAACTTAATTTTCCTTTGCAATTTGAAATTATTCTCTTAAAAGACATTGCCATTACTGCACATATAATGAATAAAAAATGTTGCATTGGATATTCTTTCAAATGTAAATTTCTCAAAATAATCGGTCAAGTGCGAGTATTCCTCGAGCACAGTTGGTTTATTTCAATAAATAATTAGTAACTGCATTATTACCAAAAAAAAAAAAAAAAAAAAAAAAAAAGTTTCTAAAAAAATAATAAGACTTGTAAAAACTGTAAAACGCAGGGTTGGGTGTAGATGTATATATTAGAAAAGTATAAATGGACATACCATGAAAGTTCACAGAGTTATGAAGCCTAAATAGTATAAAATATTGCTATTCTGTATAACTGTATTTTTTAAATCTTATTCGAATCTGTTTATGATGAACTTAGTTCGGTGCTGACAATAAAAGTAGTCCATATTCAAACATTATTGGTAGTTCATAAACCCAAATTCAACGTAGTAATAATATTTTCTTTTACACTGTACCTAGCACAAAAGCCTTCTTCAAAGTTTAAACTTGTCATTGCGCTAAGCGCGTTTCGAAAGGATGTCGCAAAAATGCAATGTATCCTTATTAGGTGCCATGTTTTTTTCAGATAGGTTTTTAATTAATTTTTAAAGACACGGGATGCATATTTAGAGAGCCAATCAATGTCGCGAATTCTATATTAATTATGTTATTAATTATAATGTAATTAGTTGGTTTTTAACAGTTTAATGTTATTGCATTTATGCTACTGCTGGGCATTGTATTAAACTAATATATTTTAAAAAGGTTGTTATCTAGGCTTTAAAAGCCAATGGAGCATAGTGTATGCCGCATGTATATGTAAATATATATATGTCCAAATATTTAGTGTCGTTAAGGGTTAATGTCTCGGCTAATTATCGATATTTTTTTTTAATCATTATCAACAATCCTTTTGTTCTTCTGTGACGATAGGTAAGCCTCTCAAACCCTGTGCTGAACGCCGGCATATCGACGTTTTTGTATAACGAAAAGTGCGATTTTCTCAAAACCTATGGATCTAGATTAAATTAACTTCTACTACCCCTAATATATTCCAAATTTTAGTTTATGTAGACTCTTAAATAGAGGGTGGGTGTGGGACATATTTTTGCAATATATTTTAGACGATATCTCTAATAATAGTATGCTTAAAATTAAAGGATATGCATTTCTGAGTTCGGCGTTACGAAAAATTTCTCACGATACTCCACACGAACTGCAAAGAAAAGTTTTTTTTTTTTTTCCGAGTAATTCAGTTAGTCCCTGTAAATTTTCTCTACATATCTGTCAGAATGGTTAATAATCTCTAAGCATGAGGGTCAAAAGACTTTATTTCTTCAGACAACATTCCGCGTTCCATAGTTTATGAGTAAATTGGCTGTGACAGGGGGACAGACAGTCAGATACAGGATCTTATACTTGTAATGGTTCCTTTTTTACTTTTTAAGTACAAAACACTAAAAATGAAAAAGTATTGCTTATGTTTTAAGAACTAGATGATGCCACAAAATGATTTTTTTTTATTATGTATACATAAAAAAAAAAAAAAACTTCTAATATTTTTGCAACCGCTTATTAATGCATTTTTAATCATCTTAAAATAATCGAGTTCAAAGCTTCGATACAACTAAAATTGATATGGAATAATTTATCCTTTAATATTGAGTTTAATCATTCATAATATAACAGAAATGTAGGAAATAAAAAAAATGAAATATTGTATTAATATTTAAAAAAAAAAAAATGTCAATTATAAAAATTATATAATGTTTGCACAGACATGAGCAAAATTTAACATTGAAGAAGTAAAAATTTTATTACAAAATATCGTTATGCGACTAAATATTTAAAGCATAATGTATATCTTGCATGTAAGCATAATTTATTATATGAAATAATTTTACACGTGTGCGTATTAGACTCTAGCATATAAAACAAAATGAATACTTTATATTTGTTATAATTATGGGAAGAATTTTGATCTTCTTCAGAATACCATTTTCACAAAATATTCGGAAGAACCGTGCATTATAAATAACTTTTCTATATCATATATATTAAAAGAGAAACTATTTTCCTTATTATGAGCGATAACGTACACGACTTCGAAGATTTTCAAGAAATATGCCTCCTATTGAAAATCGAGTACTAGAAAATAATATAGGTTTGTCTTGAATTCAAGAAAAATAGTTTTGACTGCTTAAAACAAATTCAGCGCTGAATATTATGCTTTTTATAAATAAAAAAAAATGCTCATTCGATTTTCACTAAACATGACTTCTATACTAAATAGAGCACGAGAAAACAAATTAGCAATGTCAACAATTCAGAAATGTTTGTTTGGACAGATTAAAACAATCTCAACACTGAAGAATCAGATATATATCGGAAACGGCTAAAACGATTTTCAGAATTTTTGCCTCATATACTATCTCGAGCACGAAAACCTATTTAACTGGGTCTTTAATTTGTGAAAATTCTTTTTACATAATTAAAATAAGCTGTTTTCTCAAAATCATCGTATTTATCGTAAAAAATTCCGACAATATTTTTGAAATAAACCTTACTCGAATAGCAAATCTTGAATTCAGTGAATTCAGAAACAATTGTTTTGGTAGGCTTTAAACTGTCTTTTTATATTTAATATTTCTGTAAAATAAATTCTCCTAATGCTTTGGTTATCCAACATCAAGACGATTAAGGATCATTTCGAAGTAAACGCTAACCGTTTTGCCTCCTATACTAAATTGAGCACGAGATAATGACCTATATCAGGATCGTCGAACCTTTTTACGTGCGTGTGCCAAAAATTCAGTGTAACATACCACACTTCGACACAAAACAATTTTGCAACGTACGATGTTTATACAAAACACTAGTTAAACAATCAATTGATTTAATGCACTAATATTTAATAATTAAAAAATATTAAAAGTCAAAATGTTATTTCTCTGTATATTGGAATAATCCATTAAATTAACGAAATTTTAATGCTTAAATCTAAATTATAATTCATTTATGTAATCATTTTCACTTGAATATGTAAACATAAAAACGAAATTTTTGACCTTATTATTAATGCAACATCCAGTTTTAATTATCCAAGTTGCATTAAACAATGCATCAATAAATTATTGATGAGATTTTTGTTGTTGTATGTTCGATGGTGAATGCTTTATAACTGATTTGTATTTTGATTGTTTTATAAATATAGATCTAAATTGGATTCATTTGCCCTCTTAATGCAGTAACTGTCTAAAAAAAATATTTGGAAAAATTATAGCGTTATAAAATCCTATAAAAAGCAAAATACACATCAAAAACGCTGCATAACATCACAAGAAAATAAACTTCTCCTGGTGTGTACATTCATGCAAAAATAATTGCATTATTTGCGATAGTCTCTCTGTGTGAATCAAAATTTTATTGATTATAATAGAAACTAAATGTTACATATATAAGAATTATAAAATTTATTTTTCCGTGTTCCAGAGAAATTGACTTACGTGACTTACGTGTTTTACGTCTATCACAACTGTGGCATAGATTCGCCATAGATTCGCCAACACTGACCTATATTGATCCCAAATACTAAAATATTCGATATAACTGGCAAGAACAAATAAAATTGATTTTACGAAATGTCGATTTGTAAAAATTACATATTTTCAAAAACATTCTGTAAACATGCTAACTTTTCTTGATAGATAACTGCACTTATCCTTTTTCTATGTTTAAAGTCACTACAATATTGTTAAACATCGCTATAATTTAATGTCATGTTCATATACATTAGCGCAAAATTAGCAGTAATTTTAAGAGAAATAGAATTTTTTTCTCGAAACAAACCAAATAGTTGCCGAAATAGCTCCCGTTTGCGCCAACTATTAATCTGGACACCGGTTACTTAAGAAGAATCATTTAAATTTTTATAAAACATGGAAAAAAGTACTCAGGACATGAGCGACGTAATCACATCCATGTAAAATCATTAATCTTTTCAAATCGGTAATCCAAACTTCCTGCTATATAGATTTTTTAAATGTTAAAACATGTTTTTTACGTACTCGGGAGAACGCATGGAAATTCAAAATCAAAATTGTACGTCCACCTCTATCGAAAAAAATGAAATTATATTTAAACGAAAACAAGCATTTTTACATTAAAAAATGTAACATGTCATCTTTTTGCACAACTGTGGCATCATTTTCTACATCGTTTCGCTTTCCACAGTGCTAAATCTAGGAACCATCGATATAATTATCTCATAAATAAGTTGATGATGTTTTACGTACACTAACTTTAACTTCTCTACGTCTATTGAAAAAAAGTAAATGCTGAAAAAAAAAACTACTGAGTGAGACTCGGCGTACCAGGTACTGTTAAGAAAATAGACAGAAAAATTATTGATAAATTTTTTTCTTTATTCTTTATTTATTACATAACTAAAGAATTGTGTATCATGTATTAATGAATATAATGATATGCTTTATTAATGAATTGCAACACTCAAGACAAATTCAACTTAAGTAAAAATAATTTATACATTCTAATTTAAGTATGTGTATTTCGAAAATTAATATTTTTATAAAACTATCATGTACACATCCCAAACGTGTTACTTATTTAAGCTCTTAATTGTTGAAATTTTTAATTCAGATATACAAAATTTTTGAAATTAAATATTTTTTTAAGTAAATCTTTGAATGACAATCAATATCAGTGATGCACATTAAAAAAATTATGCGTTACTTCACCTTTACTAATCAAATACGTAAGACATGCTTGATAAATTTACAGCTTTTAAAAAAATTTAACTTCATTTTTTTAACAAAAATTTCGTATAAATATGGAATGCAATTTATGAAATTTAATTAGGTTTTAAGGGAATAAACGAAGTTTTATTTTCAGTTAACGTAGCATTTAGGATGATTAAATTTTTATTAACTATTTCACACTGTCGTATTTATATTTGGAATAAAAATATAGTAAAACAGAATAAATTTTATTGGTTGCTTCCACAAGCCATATTTTACAATATAGAGTGTAATTATAATTAGAGTTGCGCATTCAAAAGGCTCTAAAAAAGAATCACTTCTTAGAATGACCTCATATTTCATCCGAGTATACGTGAAACAATGGGAACATAATTTTAGAAAAAATGTTCAAATGTTTACCAAATAATGGCGCTTCACTCCTTATAAGATAATAATTAAAAGACGTGATATGCTGTTATGTAAGTCTTTGTTCAAAGCCTCAAAGCCCATCCACCACCACAAAGTGATGCCACAACTTATAGGGAAAAAAAAAAAAAAAAAGTTTTTAATTGCCACTAAACCAAAAGGCGTAGAAAAAGCAGAAAATAAATCGTTCTTTAACTGTCCCTATTTCATAAAGAGAAGAAAAGCAAAAGCTGATGAAACCATAAAGAAAAGGATGCCGTCCAGGACTTGCTTAAAAAATGTTCAATATACTGTTCACCTTTTTCTCCTATGAGCTAAAAGTTTAAAAACATCATGTTCCACAACAGATAGGACTGTTTCAGGGTGATATTGTGAATGTGTTCTGAAATGCGTGTTTTCAATTCACCTAAGTTCGCAATTGAAACCCCGCACATACCATGTTTTAGGTAACCAGTACAGCGGTTAAGTCACTGCGGTTCACGTCAAGTGATCATAGCAGCCAAGCTATTGGGGAATGGCGACTGATAATTCTGTCATTTCTAAAATGTAAATTCAACAGCTGCTTTACCGGTGATTCAATGTATGGAGAAGATCTTGCCTAAAAATTTTTCTATCCACACAACCGCTCTGTTGCAGTACTGGAATGATCTGGTTGCGTAAAACATATTCATAACGTATCACATTGACTATACAGGTAACATGACCCGAAGGACCAATCTCCTCGAAAAAGAAAGGGCCAACTATAAATGCTGCCTTAAACCCACAACACACAGCGATCTTTCCAAAATTAAGAGGCAATGGTTGAGTTTGGAACGGATTTTCACTTGCCCATAATCTGAAATTTTGAATATTGATAGAACCTTGGAGATGCAAGTGGGCTTCGACTGTCCACAAATATTCCATGGTCATGTACTGTCCACTTCCATTCGAAAAAGAAATTGCTGGGCGAAAGTTTCTTTTTTTTTTGGCAGGTCAGCAGGAAGCAAGTCCGGAATATGCGTAATTTTGTATGGTTAGTATTGCAAGATGTGAAATTTTACGAACCGTGCTGACAGTTATGTCTAAAGTTCGGGAAATTCCCCGTGCACTGCCGTTCCCAAAGCACAGTTTACACTTCCTGCTATGCTGTACCCATATCCTCCACTGACTTCGAAGCAATTGTTTTCCTTTCTATGCCACATTTCACTTAAAATGTACCCGTATCATCGATTTTATAAATCATCTTTCACAGTCCGAACGCAGTCATCAGTACAGAGCCGCTTCTGAAACCCTTTTATTTCCGCAATTTCTTAAATGTAATTGCCGAACAGTCTCCATTCTTGTAAAAAAGCTTCAGAAGCAGAGCCCGATCCTTCAGTGATAGATCGATAACTAACTTATCAGGAGCAGAATAAGAGGAACTGCATGTTCCCAGTCTTTTTTAATCACAAGGGTAAAGTTCGGTGCGAATGTCATGTCTTTTATTTTAGCATCTTATGAAGAGTACGGTGCAATCTATTGGTCAATGTTTGAAGTTTTTTTTCTTCAAATCAAATTCCCATTGCTTTGAATATACTCAGTTGAAAGATCAGGTAATTCGGACTATTTTTGTTTACATCCTTTTGACAGAGAAAATTTAATCCACTCACGGCGTGTCCCACGATTTCTAGGGGCAGTGTAAAAGTATCAAAATATGCGGAACACACGATTTCTGCGATCTATTTTTTATGATCTAATTCTATATTTGAAAAAATAACCCTTTTGCAAATAAATGTTACATATTTTAACTCTGAAATATATGTAAATTTCAAATATGTAATTAAATAAATGCGCAATTTTTTAACCTATTTTGAAAAAAAAAATCGCAGCGAGACGGTTACTTATGTGTTTCCCGTAAAGCTTAGTTAATCTGTAGTTATCCTTGTACAATAATACATATTTAAATATGTGATCAGTTGATTACATTTTTTACTATTAATTGCCTATTCATTAAAAAAAAAAAAAAAATCATATGGCTTTACCCTACCAGTGAGGACAAACTTTATATTGAAAATGTTTTGACTTTTTTAAAACGCGAGAATATATAAATGTAATAATAAAAATTTCCTCCTTTTATCTTAATTAAACTATTCCAAATTATTACAATATCTACCATTTTTACTTAGCTTAATAGTATTTTAAATATCTTTTATCTTTTTTCCATGTTTTAAATTCGTATTATTTTATTATTCTAAAAACCTTAAATATATTCGTCTAATCTTATAAAACCCATTAAATTACCTTTTTCATTTTATTCTGAAAATAAATTCATTTTGTTTCGAATGATTTTATTAGCATTTGTTCTCTGATTTTCTATTTCCCATAAATCCTTGCAAAGCCTGCCAACATTTGTTTACGTTATTAATCTGACGCCGAAACTAAATAGTTCATCATCGACGTCACGTGTACTTCCCCCTTTCCCCCGGAGCTAGGTCCTATCGTAAGCATGCCTCTCGTCGCGTCCTCCCGCTATTTTTATATTGTTGGTTCTTGCACTTGTAATGTATTCATACGCATGCCATTTTCGGAAGTATTTAACATGTTGCATTGGCTCAGAGAGATAGATTTTTACGATTATTGAGTTTCTTAAATAACCAGTGTCACCGGGAGAGCTTTGTTTCCTGGATCTTCGTCCTGTTGTTCTAATACTTAACGTCTAGTGCTTTACCATTTACGACGTAGTAACTGCCTGAACATGAGTAGCATATTTCTAGTCGAGTTTGGTGCGCTTTATGATCATCTAGTAAATGTTTGATGAATCTAACGGCTTCTGTTATTATTTATGGGAAAATTCCAATGGACGTCGGCTTGATCTTCAACTCTTAACCATGAGTTTACATAACGAGCATATGGCTGCTGCTTAAGACCGATATGTTTATATGATACTAGTGAAAACATATCATATATATATATATATATATATATATATATATATATATATATATATATATATATATATATATATATTACAACATTAACTAAGCAACTGATCTGATAATATTTCAGTTATAAGTTTAATGATTTAAAATTAAAATACAATCATAGGATTATATTAATTAATTAGTCAAATTTCAGAATGAAGTTCAACTTTTTTCATCCTTATGAAAATTATAATCGCTCTTTTCCATGTAGAATTGACTGACCTTTCTTCAAATATTTTTTATGGTTTCATTAATTATTGTTTTCATATATCCTTTTAACAGCACGCACAATAAGTTTTTATACCGAAAGAGAATATGAATCGGAAAGTAAGTCCCAAAAATGTCCTTTCAAATTATATACACATCCTCATTGTGTGAATTAAATCCTTATTAAATATGCTACAGAAAATTAATATTAAAAGTTTCACTAATTTCAAATGTGCTCTGTTTAATAATTTTGATTTTTTTTTTTCAATATATAAATCAAAAAGGATAAAATTAACTTTTAAAAACAGAGACTACATAAATTCAAGTATTGAGATATCATAATTGCTGCTTTAACTTATCGCCTAAAGCTAAGTATTTTTGATATAAATTGTTAAAAGAAAAATAAATATCTAATGAACTTTGAAGTGTTTTTATTGTTGTATCTAATAACCATTTGAATGAACAGGATATATTATAATTTTAAAAAATCATGTTCCGATTAATTACATTTACCGTGAAATTTTGTATTAGACATTCTTTGTTTTTCTAACTGTCATTTTTAATAATATGTTTTCTTTTTTAATTGTTTATGAAAATGTATGTAAAGCCTTATTATTATAACTTCGAACTTTATATCTTTTAAAATAATATCTGACGTAAAAGTCAAAGTATAATGGAATTTGAAAATTTCTGTCAATTAATAGAGTATAATTATATGATTAAGGTTATAGAATCTGTACTTATATAATATTTGTTGAATTATGTGTTCACGTGCAACCTGCCTTTAAATGATAATTAAATTTTATTGCTTTGACAACTGTCTTTAAATCTGTTTTCTGTAGCTTATATTTTACACGTAATATGTAGATTGTTTATTTTCGATCGTATGCCTATTAAACATATTTTCCTATTCAACTGCACTTATTACTCTGCTTTGCTACACGTTTAAGTAGTATAATTTACAATTTAGATTTAACAGGTTATGCTGTCCATATATATATATATTATTTAATTAGGAATACTTTTTTAACAGTTCATATTACATTTTTCTGTATAAGTACGGTTTAACATATGACATATGGCTGAACAGCAAGTGAGCTTTACGATGTTAAATAACAATAATTACGATGTATGGAAATTTAAATGTAAATGTTTTTAACCCACAAAGGGTTATGGGATGTTATTACATCGGTACAACCTACTGATGCTGATGCTGATCAAGATGTTTGGATCAAGAGGTCTAGGTAAAGTAATTCCTGATGATGATATTATTGCAATTTTACTATGTGCTGTTCCAGAGAGTTAAAATTCTATAATTTTAAGCTTCGAAGGTCGTTTTTCTGAGGAATTAACATTAGAATTCGTAAAAAATAAACTTACTGCAACGTATGAACGTCGCTTAGAAAGATCTAAATTAAATGATGAAACAGCAATGAAAATTGTTTAAGACTTAAAGAGAAAGAAAGAATTTAGAGTTAACTCTATGAACAAATCAAAACAACTTTGCCATTACTGTAAACAGCCATGACACATTAAGACAGTTCGTTATTTATGGAAAGCCGAGCAGCATAAAACAAGAGAACACAAAATTAAAATGATTACAGACAGTGAGGAGGTTCAAACGGAAAGTCAGATTTTCAATGTCTTAAAGCTTCCAATAAATTTTCTAAAGTTTGTTGGTATATAGATTCTGCTGGGACAACTCACATGACAAACGATAAAAATATTTATTGTTCGGAAATAAAACCAAAACAAGGCCAAGTAAAAGTTGCTAATGATCAATTACTCGATAATAATGGTATTGGTGATGGTTTAATTAAATACCGAGGAACAGGCAATGAAGTTAGAAATATAGATGTTGAAAGCAAATGTTGAAAGCAGTTTATTATCAGCAACGCGACTTGATGAAAATGACTGTTTTGCACACTTTGGAAACAGGATATATACAATAATGAAAAACGATAAAGTTATATTCAAAGGAAAATTAGAAAATGGTCTATACAATTTAAACTGCAATTCAAAGGCTAAAAAAGGTTTGAAGAACCGCATATAAATTGTATTCATATGTGGTATAGAATATTTGGACATCGCGATCATCGAGCTATTAACGAATTGCAAGACAATCATCTAGTCCATGGTTTAAAAATGAAAGACTGCAAACATAAATTGAAATTCTTATGTTGTAGAAAGATTAAGATAGTTCAGAATGCTTATCCTAAGAGAAGTGAATATCGAGCATCAAAAGTTGCAGACTTGGTACATGCTGATATTTTTTTACCTTTTCAAAATGTAACTCGTACAAGAAAGCGATATTTCGTAACACTTATCGATGACAAATCCAGATTTCTAACTGTTTATTTACTGAAACAGAAAAGTGAAGCAGCTACAAAAATTGAAGAATGTTTCCGTTATGTGAAAACTAAATTTGAGCGTACGCTAAAGATACTAAGATGTGACAGAGGAGGTGAATTTGTGAATGAAAGACTCATAAATTACATGATTATGGAAAGAATTAAATAACAGTTAACAGTACCACATTATACTCAACGGAACGGAGTTGTAGAAAGAATGAATATTTATTTGACTGAAATGACAAAATGCATGCTGAAAGATTCAAAGTTAGATAAAAAGTTTTGAGGAGCTGCAATAGTGACATCGTGCTACGTGAAAAATCGCTACCAACAAATGCCTGCGAGAAAACACCTTTTAAAATATGGCATGGATATAAACCAACAGGAAAGCAAAAATTTTTAGTTACAAAGTTATATATTATATTGCACCTGCATTGAGAAGAAAATTGGGTAACAGAGGTAAAGACGGAATTTTTCTTGGTTATGCAGGAGAATCTAAAGGTTATATTATCCTTGATAAAGAAACTTACAAAGTAATCATTTCAAGGAATGTAATTTGTCTCAACGATGGAGAAAGTGAAATATTAACTAATTTTCATGAATCAGGCGTCTGTAATAATAATAAAAAATATTCTTTAAACTTAAATTGTGAACGTGAAATAAAACCTTTAGAGAAGGGTGAAGATTTCGAGGAAAAGGAAGATGTAATAATAAGACATTCAGGACTGTCCAAAAAGGTGTACCTCCCATAAGATATATTACAGCTTATAAAACGTCAGTTAAAAGTATTGATAAGCCTATGTCATAGGCTGAAATAAAAAAGTTACCTGAAGACGAACAGAATAAATGGATTAACAAAATAAATGGACTGCGGATGACGAAATTAAATCAATTGAAGAAAGAAATGCTTGGTAACTTACAGATTTTGAAGATGTTTGGAAAATGTCATATTACAACAGGATTAAACAGGAACAAAAACTTACTCTGGAATTTCTTATGTTTTGTCACAAATTATTGGTTTGAAAATGCAGTCCCTAGTTTAAATTTAAAGAGTGAAACATGTTTATAGTAAAAGAAATGTCAATGGTTTAACGATAATTAAGGAAACTTTTATTATTATTGCTATTATTAAATGCTGAACCATAAATAAAATCATGATAATAAGTATACAGATATATACTATTGCTATTATATTTTGACGTTAATAAAAATGAGCACGGAAAGGCGTGTCCTATTAATAGGCCGCTAGGACCAAATGGGACACGCCTTTCGGGTCCGATTTTATCTTTTTTATTTTAATTTTAGGAAAAAAAATCTTTTTGGTTTAAAACAATTAAAAGTACTCCTGTCAAATGCCAAAAACTAAAATAGATGTCGGTAGTTAATTCGCGTAATATTAATAGGACAATAAGCATGGAATAATTCGTTAAAAGGCTTGAAATGTTTGCATTATTACCACAACAGCATATCGATTAAACGTACATCCCAACTTTCTTGTACTTTTTCTTTCTTTATCATAAATTATTGTTTTGATAAGTAGCTCTGTTTTGAATGTTAAAATAGTGAATGCAATTAATACTCAATTATTTTTTTAAGATCAAACGAAAATGTTACACGCTATAAAGTTCGATTTGTAGCTAAAGGATTTACTCAAAAACTCGGAGAAAATTTTAAAGGAACATATGCTCCTGCCGCGAACAATGTAACCTTTTGGGTCCTCTTAACAATGGCAATTACCAAGAATATGAAGATTAAATTTAATAAAATATGTAATAAAATTGTTTTTAATACGGCAGCTTGAGGAGGGTGTTAAACTATGTTTTGACGTGCAACCTGCCTTTAAATTCATATTTAAATTTTATTCTTTGACAACTGTCTTTAAATTCTGGTTTCTGTAGCTTATATTTTGACATATGATATGTAGGTTGTTTATTTTAGGTCGTATTTCTATTAAATATATTTCCTATCCAGCTGCGCTTATTATTCTGCTTTGCTACACATTTAAGTAGTATATTTCATATTTTAGATTTAACAATATTTACATAAGATCATTATTGTAATTACTATAAGAAAATATTTCCTATTTGTTTCTTATAATTTTATCGTTTAGTGCTTAGGCATATTTATTTTATTTTTTATTATTATAGTTGATGTTGTTTCTTCTCGATGGGAGAATGGGTATAATTTGAACAGTTATATGCTATACCTAACTGCCAGACACTTAAAAAAAACGACTAGGGAAAGTATGTTTATAACTGAAGATTTGTTAAATAAAATTCTTTATTTAATATTTATAAAACCATTTAATGGAATACATATCTCTAAAATTAGATACGATCTCCTCATTTTTTTTTATCTTTAATTTATTATAATTTTATAAATAAAATATTTAAAAAATTCTTAACTATTCAATGCTTTAAAAAAGAATTTAACTTAACATAAAAGACAGATGATTTAATTCTTCACAAATCTGTTTACAGGAAATCTCAGATCTCCAGTCATTAAGAATGAATGACGTTTACTAAGATTCTTTCCGTTCTTAAACTAAAAAGCGGATCCGTAAACAACTGACGGATATATATGTAAAAAAAAAAAAAAAAAAAAAAAAAAAAAAAAAAAAAAAAAAAAAAACCTCGCAAATAAAAAAATAAGCACAGAAAAGTTCCAAAGGAATAAAATTACTAAAGTTTATTCGGATGTTTGATACGTAATTGTGGAAATTCAAAGAAATATTACCTTTTATTGTTTCAGTATTTCCAAGTTGAGCTAAACTTTTACACAATAAATTGTACTTTTTAGTTTGTTTTGTTTAAGGTTAGAAAATAGTAATTATACTATTAAATGTTTCCTTTTCCTTATGTTACAGTATATAATCAGCTTGAAAGAAAACCGAAATTTATTATTATGTTATTTCATGTACATTTGTTTATTAATTATTCAATCTGTCATTTGTATAAAAAAATCCTTAAAAATACAAAATAATTTGAATGTACATTATTCGGATGAAAAATAATTTAACTTGCTTTCGGTTACTTTATATCAATAAAGGATAAGAAAATTTTATTTAATTGAAAATGCAGCGTAAACTTTTCATAAAATGTCTTAAAATATGTAATGCTTTGCACATTACTAAAAATAGTTTTCTTACTTCATCAGGAGAAAACAAGACATTTTACCACTTGGAAAATAGTGACTAAATTCTTCTTCAATTGTGTTCATGTTTTTGTGCTGAAATGTTAACTTGTCTGCTATTATCCTGGTGGAAAAAACATTTTTTTTTCACAACGTCTTGCGCATTACTTATTGTTTTAGAGTTTTTATTTGTTTCTTCATATATTTTATAGATTTACTGGGAGGCTCTGCCCCCAGCAAGCTACGCTCGCCAACCCCCGTTCAGACACCGCTGAATCTAAAAACACGCTAATCTGATCGGTTTAAAAAATATTATAGAAGATTGAATTATACTGAAAAAAGCTGTGCAGATCTCCCTGTAAACGGGTTTCCATTCAATTTCCTTTGATTTCAAAAATTTAAGGCCGAATAAGTTGCTGTTAAGACATCCAATGGTTGTTTTCGTGTTTGATTAAAGAGAATCAGTTAAACGTTTGAAAAGAAGCTAAAATAAAAGGAATTAAGTGTACAGAGTCTTTGTCTCCCGGTAATTTAAAACAATTTCTATATCAATAGAATAAGTCATGTGACTATCATCAACAGTTCCGGGCGAACCACTTCGCTTTTTATATTCCTGGTGCCATTTTTGTACTTTAATATTAGCCAGGTACAGGTGATAAGTCGCCAAATATTATTCTATCGCCATCATTTCATCTATATTATAATAGTCTAAGTCATGGAACTGCCATAAATAAATAGGCTCTGATCCCTTCGCTTTTCATATGGAAGTTTGGCCCAGATATCATATACGGCCCCATATTGGCCCGATTTTTTTCCGACGCTAATTTTAGGAAAACATCAACAGCATAAAAACAACATCCGGCTTATTTGTTGCAGCTTCTTTAAAAACTGTCCTATTCTATTGCAATTTTCTTTAACATAGTTTTAGCGGCTTCCAGCTACTTTAAAACCCTTAAAAAAATTTCTTATACACAAGTACATTCCAGTTAAGACCCTGGCTCCCTAGGGTGCGGTCTTTCTTTATACCTCAGTACCACCTTTTTCGAACATTAATCTCCTTTTTCAGCATCAACTTTCGTCTACTCACTACAACCGTAAATTAAAAATCGCGTTACTTTAAAGGTAACTTTAGATAAGGGATTTCACCCGTTTATTAAAAATCGTGTTAATGCTAACCGTAATTCATGAAATTTACAAGGTGAGGAGGCATCTTCCACCCTTGGTGGCGCGTTATTTCCTGTGATTTAAGGGCCCAATTTCAACGGGATTTGCTTCCTTCAACTTAGATTACAATTCAGCTACATTCTGTATTATGGAATTTTATCTTACACTTTAGTTACCAACATTTTTAAACATCAATAATGCTTTTTTTTATTCTGTGAGCTTGATTCCTACGAGGTCTGCCTCACTCAACTTGGTTTTCGATTGTCTCCTTCACGTGCGGGCACTTCCGGTAAATGCTGCCATAAGTAGTGGGGATCTAGGTTACTGGTTCGTTCGGAAAGAAGTTTGATGGGAACACACTAGGCGCTGCGGAAGGCAATGGGGCATCCGAAATTAGGTTCATTTAAAAGAATTTCCAAAGATAAAAAATCATACAAACTTAACTTTTGTTTAAGGTTATTATTTACAAATCCCGGGCAACGTCCGGCGGGTCTGCTAGTCTCTAAAAAAAGCTATGAAAACAATTATACGTATGCCAGGGTCTTATCTGTAATATTTTAAAATAAAACAATTTTGAAGAAAATTACGTGTAAAGAAGAGTGATTGCATGATTTGCTTCAAACATGTATGCATAGTTTTAGCAATTCAATGTTTTTTAATAAAATAAAAATTACAATATGCAAATGAGGGGGATTGTGCCTTAAAAATAAATGTATTTTTTGTATAGATTTGCAATTATACTTGAGGCATTATAGCTGTAATAATAAATTCGAAATGTCTAACGATTTTTTATCTTCTTTATGCTAAATCTCCTAAAGTCGCGTCCTTCCTCTATGGTTAGAGACTCGCTTGTCAACTTAAATGTTTTTTGTTATTCTCCTGACTTGGGCAAGGCTCATTCAACCGTCCATTGGTTTTTGTTGATTAAATGAGCATCAAGCACGTTTAAAAATTAAACACCGGGGTGTTTCAAGTCAGTGTCATCATATAATCTGCAAATATGCTATATATAGTACCACGAGGTTGCGGTTTAGAGAGTGGTGTTGGGTTATGCTTCTAAATTTATTATTGAGTTACGAAGTGAATATATTTCTTTGAGCACCAAGAAAACCTGATTTTTTTTAAATATATAATTATCATTTTTAGATCCAAGTAGTTCTGGAAAATAGCAACAGGAAAAAATACACTTTAAACAAAAAATAAATGAAAGCCTATTTTCGAAAGTCGAGTGTCAACGTAAATGGTTGAAATCTATCGAATATATTAACATCCAATTCATGTCATTTAAAATACTAAACTGTAAAAAATATGCGTTTAAAGTTACATTATATAATTAAAAAAAATCAACAACGTATCATTTTCCTAAAAGCATTTAATTTCTTATTGTCAACTTTTTGAAAACATTAAAGCGAAAATTTTTTCTAGTACATCATTAGTTAGACAATTTTTTATATAATCTCTTCTACGATCGATTTCTTCTCTAACAAATTACAAATTCTTAGTTAAATATCATTTGCATTTCTTTCCTTTTATTAGTTTTATTTTAAATTATATTATATATCGCATAAATATTTTTAATATTATATGCAGATTTTTAAGTATTTCATGAATAACTCTTATTTACCTGTAATATACTATTGACAGGTTTATAATGATAATTTAGCATATAATCTACTAAAAGTACTGCAATTGTATAAATTAAATATCGTTTCATCATCTGTATCATTGATAATTACGGGTTATGTGTTGCATTTCAAAGAAGAGTTGCACAGTGAAATTTTCCAGGTCCGTCAATTTTGACACGAAATGTATGAATTAAATACTTCGTTAACTGGCTATAAAAGCATTAGAACTAAACAGAAACAAAATTATGACTCAAAAAAAAAAAATTCGCACATTTCATTAATTACCATTCTGCATTAAAAGTTCCAGTATCTTTTTGAGATAAACATACATCATAGTTGATAGAAATTTATGCAAAAGGTATAAATCTTAATTTGATTGATGTGTTTTAAAACATTTCCCTAATGAAATGCAATCATTTTTGATTCACAAATCTCCAAACTAACATTTTAAAACTAAAAAGCAGGAAAAATTAACATTCAAGTTTTCAAAAAATATGAAGAAATATTTATTTTTTCTCTTTAAAGAAACATGCCTAATGAAGTAATTTTGAAATACCATTAAGAAGTATCCATTAAAGTTTGTGATGAATTTTAGCAGTTACGAAAGTAATGCTGAATGTTTTATTCTTCTGAAAACAGTTGAAAAGAATTTGAACAAAAAATGATGAATAATGCCATATGTTGAAACCTGATTTTTGGTTCACTAAAAAGGAAAAAATAACAAGTTTTAACATACATTCATATTTAAAAGAAATAATTCAAGGACTTTAATAAGGTAGTTTATTTTTTTTTTTTTCTTTTAACATATTTCTCTGACATTTTTTCTTAACAAACGCTTGTTTTTTTTCTTTATAAGATATAATTTCATTTTTCCAGCACTACCAAAGTTTAATGCAAACATTAAATTATTTTAAAGGTTTTAGCTATAAAGCATTGTTTTATTAAAAGACGTTCTATAATAAATTATAAATAATATCTGAGATAAATCCACATTGTCATACTTTCTTTATCTGATAACAGTATTTTGTATTTCTCGAATATGTTGGTATTCGAAATGATAGCTTAGCTGTTGTAAATAATATATGCTACAAAGTTTCTCAAATACATTTTTATCGGAAGTAGTATACTACACAGCTAATCATTAAATATGAATAACATACTCAAAGTTTTCCAAAATAAATAAGTATTTATTTATTTATTTATTTGTTGAATTTTTTTAGATACGATGAAAGGAAAAAAAAAGAATATAAATATTCGAAATAGACGAATAGACAAATAAAATAAATTTTATTTCAAAGTTACTAATATAATGGGGAATTCGAATAAATGAAAGAATTTTTATATGCGTTTTTATGAATCTATATTTGTTCACTTGATTTATTTTTTTTCTTTATATACTTTTGAAGATACTCCTTAAAAATTTGAAATTTAGATTTGTGATATTTTATTCTTGTTTTAGTCTCCATTCTTTTAATATATATTATTTCCAATACAGATTTTTTAATATAATAAAAAAATCTTCTACATGTGTTTAGCAACATTTTTATAAAAAATTCTGATTTTGAGTAAACACTGTGATGTACCTTTTCCATTTGCCCATTAATCTTCGCGGATTCCTCATTCACAGCCCTGTGAATCGATCCGACGTTTAAGGAGTTGAGAACGTAAATACTTATGCTGAAGGGATAAAACTTAATAACATTACTGGAAGTGTTAAATAACACATATTAATTTACTCTTTAACACATTAATACATTTAACTTTTAAACATACGTGACTTTCAACTAGAAATATAGCTCAATTAAAAAAATAAAAATAATAATAATAAAATAACATCTGGATGATGCCTATCTGTTCGAATAAAATAAAAAAAAATATGCAAAAACTACTCTTCGTTGGTATAAAATTATGTATAACTGCAAGCGTGTATTTTGATATGAAGATGAAAGAGATATGATCAAATTAAATTCAAAAGAAAAAGTTTAAGTTGGTAGCATTACAAATAAATTTCATTTCAAAGTTACTAATATAATAAGGAATTCGAGCAAATGAAAGAATTTTTATATGTGTTTTTATGAATCTAAATTTGTTCACTTTATTTATTTATTTATTTTTCTTTATATACTTTTGAAGATACTCCTTAAAAATTTGAAATTTAGATTTGTGATATTTAATTCTTGTTTTACTCTCGATTCTTTTAAGATATATTATTTCCAATACATATTTTTTAATATAATAAAAAAATCTTCTACATGTGTTTAGCAACATTTTTATAAAAAAATCTGATTTTGAGTAAACACTGTGATGTACCTTTTCCATTTACCCATTAATCTTCGCTGATTCCTCATTCACAGCCCTGTGAATCGATCCGACGTTTAAGGTGTTGAGAAAGTAAATACTTAAGCTGAAGGGATAAAATTTAATAACAATACTGGAAGTTCTGGCAGTGTTAAATAACATATATTAATTTATCCTTTAACACATTAAACTTTTAAACATACGTGACTTTCAACTAGAAATATAGCTCAATTAAAAAAATAAAAAAATATATAAATAAAATAACATCTGGTTGATGCCTATCTTTTCTAATAAAAGAAAAAAAATATGGAAAAATTACTCTTCGTTGGTATAAAATTCTGTATAACTGCAAGTCTTTATTGTGATATGAAGATGAAATAGATATAATCAAATTAAATTTAAAAGAAAAAGTTTAAGATGGTAGCATTACAAATAGATTTTTAAATGACACTACCTTAATTTTAGAAGTTAGACGAAATACTGAAGATTTTTTTTTTTTTTTTGTATTCACCAAAATTTCATTTTGATTGAATATGTTTTTGGTCTACTTTCTTTCTTTCTAACCGATGACCAGGCCCCTACCTGCCGGGATGCCCCAGCTTAACGGGTTTAGTACCTGGCATCGGGGCGATATACCGCCTAACCGCCGCGAAGCGGCAATAAACCTGACATCATTGCCTCGATCGTGATCCTATTTGCAGTGCCTACTGCTCGTTTGTGTATACTATGTTTTGCCGGTTACTTAACGTTATAACCTGTTGTTCGGCACCTGCACATTGCTACTCATGTTGGTCTCGTAATTTAGAACCTTGATCAGATGACGAGACCTTCACCTGGCCAGGCACCTCCAGAGGTATAATTCACAGGTAACTTGGAGGACTTTGCACCCACGACGGAATTTACATGCACCAGGCGCCATTAGCGTACATGGCGGATTATAGCCAGCAGTATGCCTCGATCCCGCGGCCTTAGCTGCGGATTCGATGCTCTGCCAACTGGGCCACCGCTGCCCGAACTACTTCTGAATGACCTGGTGTTTAGAAGCCGAATTGTTGGTGCAGACTTGTCATAAGAAAAAGGATTGGAGGGGGTGAGGAAGCAAAAAAAATAAAATAAAATAAATAAATAAATAAAATAAATAAATAAATAAAAAAGAATTAAAAAAAAAAAGAAATTAAAAAAAAAAAATGAAGCGCCGCAGATAGACAAGTTGCACCAAAAGTTAATTTTGGGCCGAAATGCTAGACAAACATAACGATGCAGGGGGATGGGACTCCGCCTATCTACCGTTCCCCACCGCGTAGAAACTGACTCCGTAGACTTCCCACTGGAGAGGGTCCGGTAGCTTGTGCAGGCTATAGCCTATGTGCAACTAAGAATAATAAAGAGGCGGTAGTCAAAAAAAAAAAAAAAAAAAAAAACCCTGAAAGGGAAAGGGGTTAGCTTGTACATGTTATTACACTTAAAACTTACTTATAGCTATTTACTTAACTACCATTTATTACATATATTGTTTTAATATTATCCTATAGCACTAGGTGATACTAAACGAACTAGAGTAATTTACTTTAGATTACTTAAATATTGCCTGGCTATTTAAAATGAATTTATATTTTAATCATTTCTAATATTAGAATCGGGATTTTATTTATTAATTATTATTATTATTTTTATATTATCTTATGACAAGTTAACTATGAATTGGCATACTATTACATAGCTAGGAGGGAATTGATAAGAGACTAACGAGCTGACCTAGTGAGATTAATATACTAACTTCTAATTGAACTAGCTGCTTGAGGTTGTAACTTAGACATAAGCTATGGGGGTTGGGTTTGACCTAAATTAACATTTAATTTAATAATTCATTATATTTGTCTAGTATAATATACTTATCTCACCCAGTGGACTTGTTCTTCTGAGGAGGTTTCCTTGTCTTGGTATTTGGTCATTGTCGTGGTGGTTGTCTTTTTAATATTTTGACATATTCTTGTGGGTCTTTTCTTTATCTTTGATTAGATATATGCTTCTCACATACCGTGAGATGCTTGTCTCTATCGTAGGTTGTTTTCCTTTATGACTATTAATGGTGGATGTCTAAATTTGAGGTTTTGTCACTTTGCGAACTTGCCGCTGATGGTTTGACGACTTATGGTCTTTAATTGTGACCCTTTGAGTTGGCTTTGATCACTTAACAGGTTCATTTTCCTTTGTTTGTATGTTACCTTGATACGTGAATGCGCACATAGCGATAAGTCCATTGGAACCTAATGGCTGTTATCACGATTTATGCAACATTGTTGCGAGCTATTTGAAAAGGCTTGTGCACTACTGGAGTGGGGCTTGTTCCATGGCCGTTAGTCCGTCAATTTTTTTATGATGACTGTTTTCACAAGATGTATCGTTATAATTTCTCCTTTGTTGTAGTTGGCTTGGTTTAGCATGTAGTTGGCTTCTCTGTTTCATATTTAAAACACATCTTTTCCTTATCCACTTAACTATCTTCCGATGATTCGTTGGGTTTGTGTGAGTGAGCCGTAGCTATCAGTTCATCATAAATGACTTCCACCTCTCAGAAGTGCGATAAATCGATTTTTTTTTTTTTTGCAAGTAAAATGTTCCTTCACCTGCGGCCGCGGTCAACTTAATAGTTAGACTCGGACCTTTTTTTTTTTTTTTTTTTTTTTTTTTTTTTTTTTTTTTTTTTTTTTAATATATATATATATATATATATATATTAAACCTGAAAATAAGGCAGTTAGTTAGTTTGGGGTGGCGATGTCCGCTGGGATGGTATGTGTTTAGCTTTGTTCTTTTATGTTTTATTGAGAGATGGAGTCTATGTTTTCTATTAACCATCTGATAACTGCTTTTCCCTTGTTTTGTACATGTTTATTGTTTGCTAGCTGATTATGCCAAAGTTGCTCGTTGTTTGCTGTGATTTGAATCAGATGGTGTGGTTGTGTAAGTGGGCAGGCTGTTAGAAAGTGTTTTGGGGTTCCCAATTGCCCGCATGCACAGTTTGGCTCATCTTTGCGCTTGAATCTGTGTAAGTATTCTGGGAATGCTCCATGTCCCGTGTATATCTGGCTGAGTAATTTACAACTCCTTAGTCTGTTTGTACTTACTTTTGGGAAGTATTGATATGTTGTCCTGCCCTTGTCCCCGTAATCCCACTCGAACTGCCACTGTTTAATAATTAGTTCTTTAATTGTTTTTTTAAGGTTTGTTATTGGCCTTTCTAAGTTATATGGAATTTCTTTTATTTTATTTTCTGCTGCTTGTTTGGCTAATTCGTCGGCATCCTCGTTTCCTTGGATGCCCACATGTGCTTTAACCCAGCTAATTTTGAACCTATTATTTGAGAGTTTAACTGCTTCTTGTATATCATTTACTAGTCGTGTGGTGTTAAATGGTTTGCTTAATGTTTGGATGGCTGACATGCAGTCTGAGCGGATGTTGTATTCCATCCCTGTGTTGTTGCCCCAATATGCTGCTTGTAGTATGGCCAGTAGTTCGGCTTGAAAGACACTATTAAACTTCCTTAAAGGTGCTGACCACGATTTAATTTTTTGTTCATTTTTGAAGGCTGCGAATGCCGAACCCGTAGCTCCTGATTCCAATTTTGAGCCATCTGTGTAGATATTTATGTCTTTGACGTTGTGCCCTATTCTTGGTTCGATTGTTTCTGCGGGGTGTGTGTTCCATACGTTTATTTTTTTTTTGTATAGTCCGTGTGATTTATTGTTGTTCCATGGAGGTTTACATTTTCTCTCAGTCTTGATACTGTACCGTATGTTGCTTCGTATTTTACTTGTAGGTGTATTGGAATCAGGCCTGCAAGTACCTGAAGGGCCGCGGTAGGGGCAGTTTTATATGCCTTAACAATGGACAGCAGGAAGTGCCTCTGGCAAGAGGATAATACCTCCTTGCTCCTTGTATTCAGGTTGTGGCCCCAAATAGGGGCGGCATAAGTTAGTGTCGTTTCAACTACTGTCCTATACCAAGTTTTAATAATTTCTGGTTTTAAGCCCCAGTTCCTGGATGCCATTGCTCCCAACATGTTGAATGTGTTTCTTATTTTTGCTGCTTGTGTTTGGCAATGCGCTAGCCAGTTGAGGTTTTTCGTGTATTATGACTCCTAAGTATTTTATTTGCTCTTTTCCTTCAAGTTCTTTGTCATTGAATTTTATGCCTTCTATTTTATATGTGTCCTCTGTTGGAAGATTCCTTGTGTGTGTTCTGTTTAGATACAGCAGTTCTGTTTTATCCCAGTTTAGCGTTAGTTTATTTCCTGTAATCCATTCATTGAATTCTTTGATTATTTTCTTAGCTAGTTTAACTAATTTGATTTTTGTTTTTGCTCTAAGTATTATTATAAAATCATCCCCGAATGCTTGTATTCTTACGTTAATTCCCCAATTTTTCTTGAGAGCCGTGTCTGCTATGAGCAGCCACAGCAAAGGCCCGAGACAGCTGCCTTGTGGGCAGCCCCCGAATGTCTGCTTTGTTAAAATAATGCCGTTTTCTTCGATTGTGACGTACCTGTCTTTTAGGAAGCTCAATATCCAGTTTGTTAAATAAGTTGGATTGGGGGACTGCTTAAGGTTTTCAGATATAATAGGCCATCTGATATTATCGAATGCTCCCTTTATATCCATTGCTATGAGTAGTGTTTGGTAACCCTCTATTTTATCCTGTTTAATTGTTTTTATAAGATTATTAGGTGCATGTTCGCACGAGATCCCTTTTTTAAATCCGTATTGTTTATCGCTCCAATATTTGTTTACTGTTAGGTGGTGGGATATTCTGCCGTGTATTATTCTTTCTAAAATTTTACTGAATGCCGGTAATAGGCTGATTGGTCTATAATTTTTGGGGTCTTTAGGGTCTTTATCTTTCTTGTGGAACAGAACCACTGTACCTATTTTGAAAGATTTTGGAAAATAGTTAAAGTGGAGGCAAGTATTGTGTAATGTTAAAAGAAGTTGTGGCGCTGCATTGTGAATTCGTTTTATTAGGTTATAATCAATATAGTCGAAACCAGGGGCTTTGTTTTGTTTAATGTTTTTAATTATCCTGTTCAGCTCTTGTCGCGTGATTGCAGGGGGGGGGGTCTTCTTCTCCTCTTCTCTTCTCGGCTTTTCCGATGCTAATTTATGTTCTATTTTGGGGTCTGTTAAGTAAAGGCTATTTATGAAGTGGTTTAGTGTATCTTTAATTGTGACTTCTTTGTTGTCTGGCAGGATATTGACTAACCTTGATGGGCATGTTTTCTTACTCGACGCTATCTTGTATTGTGGTCCGTATGTATTTTTAACTTCTTCACAGTATTTCTTCCATGAATCGCGTTTAGCTTTTTGTACTATTTTTTTAAGTTTTGCCCTTTCTTTTTTGTATTCTATGTGTAATTTCTGTTTTTTTTCCCCGTCTTCTTGTTTTTGAAATTTTCTCCTAAACGCTCTGACCCTGTTTCTTGCTATCTTAACCTCTTGCGTCCACCATTGCGGCGCTGTTATGACAGGTGCTTTCCTTTGTTTATAACATTTAAACGCTATTGTTTTAATTTCGTTTCGGAGTCTTAAGGTTATTTTATCTAACTGGTCTGTGTTTGTTATTCTTTTAAGATCTTTAATATATCTATTTCTTATTTGTTTTATTGTTTTCTCAAATTTAGCGTGTTTTCCGTATTTCGTTTCTAACCTGTGTCTTTGATAGTTAGTTTTATCGTACTGTAGTTTAAATTTAATATACTTGTGGTCGCTGCCCGATTCATCATCGCTCACTTCCCAATCTGTAATTTCAGTCCCTAGTTTTGTTGTTGCTATTGTTAAATCTGGCCATCCCTCTAGTTTCTTTTGTCCCCTTATTGTACTAAAAGACGCTGGTGCTCCTGGAGGGTTTTGGACAAAGAGCGAGTTTAGGAGTAGAAAATCTGTAAGTTTTCACCCCTGTCATTTATATCTGCGTATCCCCATTGTTGCGAGTGTGCGTTGAAGTCCCCCGCCAGTAGAATCTCGCCCTTTGCTAATTTCAGTGTGTCTTCCACTTCCTGAAGTACTATTGCGAAATCTGCCGAGGGGGGAGCATATACGTTTATTATTGTTATAGTTTCTTTTTTATTTTCTACTTTTATTGCTGTTGTATATTCTTTTTCTGCGATTGTTATTGGGTTTGTGCCTATGTTCGTTACTATGGCTGATCGATTATGTTTTGTTTTGGTTACTTTCCAGATGCTGTTTTTATCGCTAAAGGCTGTTATTTTTTCTGTTCTTTTATTTTGATAGTAGTCTTGAAGCAGTCCTATGTTAATCTTGTTTTCACTCATGTAACCCTTTAATGAGTTAGTGGCATGAAAGCTATTGTGTAGATTAATTTGTATGAATTTAATATTGTCTTTATCTTGCGAGTTTTCTTTTGTGGTGGAGCTAGCTATATGTATTTTTTTATTTTTCTGTTTTTGCATGTTTAACGCTTGGGTGCCTTTTTGGCACGCGCTATCTTTAATGTCGGCGTGGTGCATAATTGACTCTATTTAGTTCACGTACTCTTTGTTCACGTTCTCTGATTTCTGCTTGTGTACGCCTATACAATCGTGGAATACCCCCGTATGTATTTACTGTTATTAAGTCTTTTAAAACTTCCTCACCCGTGGTTAGTTTTGTTTTCCCTTTTTCTAGTTCCAACTGCCTTATTGTCAGTAGTTTACGGTAGACCCTGCACCTCCCGTCATGAGCCGTGTGGTCAACTGGTAGATGTGCTATGAGGTGATCTTTATTCCATTCATTGAAGGTTGTGCACATGACACACCGCTTCGTATTTTTGGGGCAGTCTTCGTATCTATGGTGGCTGGCGCAAATTGGACAGTATTCTTCTTTTTGGGTACACTGGTTTGCAAGATGATCAAACCCTTGGCATCGATGACATCTTAGGATTGTGACATAGTTCTTTACTGGGCATTCCCTCAGTCCCAGACAGACCGTTCTCTCTCTGAGCATGTGATTTGCCAAGGGCTCGGGGAGCGATACCGGTATGTGCACTTTTCCCGCTGATGCCCGCAGATACCGTAGGGTTCGTATCTTTTCCAGATTATCTTTCGGGCTGATGCCTATCTTCCTGCATATCTTCGTTTTCACTGTTGTTTCATCTGTTTCCTCTGGTGCGTGGAAGATTATGATTCTCTTCATCTTCATGTTTGCTGTCTTGATATTCAAACCGCTGCTACTTTCTTCGCTTTCTGTGAGGGCATCTTTTATCCTCGTGGCTTGTGCCGCCGAATCACATACTATTTTCATACCGTTGCGTATCTTCTTGACGTTCTTCACCCCGTCTTTGTTTTGTATCTTGCTGGCTACTTGTTGCTCCACTTCTTCTGCTGTTCTGTCTTCTTTAGCTTAGATTATTACCGTAGCTGTAGCTTCTTGTACAGCTCTTGCATATGATTTTACGACCGACGTTTTCATACTTACCAGTTCTTCTTTATCAGTTATTTCTTCATTGATCGTTGTTCTTAAGGCTGTTGATTGTTTCATATCTTCTATACTGGCCTCGGCGTGCACAGCCCTAGTCTCGATCTCCATTAGTGAATTTATCACTATTTGGAGTGTTCGTTCTATGGCCTTGCGCGTCGAAGCGGTGATTTTTGTAGATTTTGCTGCGATTGATTTAATATAGCTAATTGCCAGCATTCCTCTTTCAACTTCTAACGATCTTCTTTTATTTGCTTCTGGCAGATCACAATAACTCGTTAGCTTATTCTTGATTTCATCTGTCTCTTTATTTTCCATTTTTGAGGCATTCTGTTGGCTATCTTCGTCGGAATCGACTTCTGTCTCGTCATCGTTGGTGAGATCGAAATATTCTTGTATATTCTTCAGTGTTATTAATGTCTTTTCGGGGAGCTCTTCTTTTTTAGTTGAATTCTTCAATGATTGACCAGGTAGCTCCTTTCGAGCGGAGCCGGATCCACCTGCCACTACTGGTGTCTTTTTTTGTATTTTGGGTTTTAGTGTTGTTGATTTTGAGTTGATTTTTGGTCTATTGTTACGTATGTCTGTTGGAGAGTTTATGCTACTCCTAGAGGATGAGCGAGTGCCGGGTGGCATTTTATTGTGTTCTATTACACTGTTTTCACCTCTAAGTGTACTTGTTTATTTTATTTTACTTCCCAGCGTAGGGGGGGGGAGGCAAAGATACATAAACATAAATTGATTTCACACAATAAATACTAATGGTAATTGGTTTAGAAGCAGTTAAACAATTGTGGGGGGGGGGAGAGAATGCTAGAACTTATGCTCTGTTGGGTACTAAGAATGCTAAGGTATAAGATTTAATCACTTACTAACACCTAAAATGCAGTGAGAAAAATGAACTAGGGGGAAGGGGGGGGGGCTAAGCAAATCCTTAAATAGGCTGGAAGTGGGTAGAATAAAGGTATAGAATCTGCTAAAAGTCTTAGAAAGACACTATTGATTTATTAGTCCTTGTTAACTTGGTTGATTAATCAAAAGTTTTAATTTGAATACTTAATTGATTAATTGCTGTGTTAAGAATGTGAACTGTAGGAGTTAAATGACTGAATATTATATTAAATTAAGTTGAATAATATGTTTAGGTTATTAGGAAAAATAAAAGTTTTGGAGAATAAAAGGTGAAGGGGCTGATTAATTAATACAGAGAGTTATTAAAATTAAGGGGCAGTTTTATAATGAATATAATAAATAATATTGTGTTAAATGGAACAAAAATAACAAAAAAAAAAGGAGCTGTAGTAATGAAGAATTTAACCTAAAGAATTTTAATTTGTAAATTACTTACGTATTGTTTTTCCAGGTCAGGACTCCTGTATCGTCTAAAGATGCTGTTTACTAAAAGATGGCGTCCTTCTTTTACCTCTAAGTAGCCAGTGTTGGAGAAAATGGCGTTTGGGAGAGCTACGATTTTGATCAAGGCAAGCGCCTTACAGGGAGGGGGTTCTTTTTTCGCCGGAGATTTCCTTCTTTCGACCGGTCCTAACCTGTAGCGTCCTACCGCTGGCTGCTTGCTTCGCTCTTGGCGGCTGGCTCGTGCATGGTCCCTGCTAATTACTAATTACTTAGTAGCTAATTAACTGTGCATGATATCGTTGATTGAAAGGCAGCTTCGTGTTCCTCTGGTTTATTACCATCCGTGGGTACAAAAACAGTTGAAGTGGGCCTGGTATTTCCGTAGCTAGAAGCAAAATGGCGGAGCCCAGAAAAACGCGTTTACACAAGATGGCGACAAAAAACAAATTGACCAAAATAAAAATTAAATTTGAACAATGAAAAAACTCGACTGCGTAAAAAGCGAACTAATTAATTATTTCTCCTTAATGTGAAACAATTGTTTTTTACTTATCTATTTTTTTATTTACTTGTATTGACGACTTTTAAGTTGTGTTTAATTGTTAGTTCCTATCTATAAATAATGTTTTGATGAAGGTTAGAGCTGCAGTAAAGCTAGAAATCCTACGTGCACAACTTCCAGGCTGCGTAATATTTAAACGGAGCTTCTGACTGTAAAAGAGTCAATGAAACATCGTCTTCATTTTGAAAGGCCTATCCAATGA
Organism: Maratus speciosus; assembly: GCA_963932465.1. Taxonomy (NCBI): domain Eukaryota; kingdom Metazoa; phylum Arthropoda; class Arachnida; order Araneae; family Salticidae; genus Maratus; species Maratus speciosus. The sequence continues at coordinate 292,463,287 of OZ010795.1, read as the reverse complement.
TATAACACTCAATATGGTGCAAGAATTTTTTTTTCATCCTCACAACCATTTTGTATTTTACGGACGCCATTTTGAATTTATAAAACGAAAACCTAGCCTATAACCATCGGACGGTTAAGACGAATCGATAGAGTCCTCATTCATTAAAATCCATCCAGCCGCTGCGAAGTTCCGAGAGTATAAAAAAATCTACATACCCAGATACGCGTGAAACACATAACCTTTCTTGGCAGTCGGGTAATAAAAGTGACTGTTTAAGTTACCACTACATGACATTAAATTGCAGAATTTCAGATGCAAATATTTATTTCAGTTAGACTTTTCATGAAGTGTCAGTTACTGTTGCGGCAACAATAACTGGGTTTTCCACCCTGTACCTGTGTATGTATACGTATGAAAGATTATTGACTATTTATTATTTCCAAAATATAACACTACATTTTTCAACTTTTTTCGAAAATTAAAATATGATTAACATAAAATATTTTAAGCTTTTATTAAATGCAATGCGGTAATTAATAATGTAATTTTGAATATCTGTGATAGTAATTTAAAAATATTTGAATGACAAACTGTTTTAAATGGAGTATTGAAAAAACTTCTTTGAAAATTTCTTCATATAAATTCAGAAAACTTACAGCGTCTAAAGGATATTTTTTAAGACACTTATTTTGAAAAGCCTTTTAATTTTTTTATTTTTTTATTTAGTATATACAAAAAAGCGTAAGGCACTTAATCATTCATGTTGTTTTTAAAAGCTATCTGAAGATTTTATGATTTTTCGTGACAGGAAAATACCATTATATCGAAACAAGCTTAAATATGTTAAGCTATTCATGGAGAAATGCATTTTATAAAATATTCATATATGCTTTCAGATATTCAGTAAATAAAATTCAACGGCAAAAACTATAAAAGCATACCGAATAAATTAATTTGATATGCAATATCTGTCAATTAACTAAATCCAATTCTGCATGTTTTGAATAGATTGTTTTTCTAAACTAAATTTAGGTAAATAAAGATATAGAATTCTCTACTAATATTGTCTAAAACAAACATGTTTATTTCAAGTTAATTTGTAAAATTGAAAAGATGAAAAAGATGAATATAAATTCATTGCACTAAGCTATAATTTTAATATAAACTTATTTATAATTTAAATATTTACGACAATTCCTTTTACAATAACAAAATATATATATTCCCATATATGTACAATCAAAGAAGGACTGAGAACACGGATTAAATTGTTATAAATAAATTGTAATCAATGTTTGTATTTATTACATAAATTTTATTTTATGTAAGCTATTGATGCAATCAAAAAGAAAATCCTAATTCTACCATCATAGATAATTTCCGCCAATCGAATTTTAAAAATGTATTTTTAAATCTACGAATTTCAGTGATTCTTTAGAAGTACAGTTCAGAAACTTTAATCTGATTCTCTGATATTTCAGTTTACTTAGATTTTCATTATCTTATATAAAAGCCGTTCTCTGTGTGTATGTCCTTTATACAAATCTTTAATTTTTGACCGATTTGCACGAAACTTGCTGTACATAGGCTTTAGAACGTGGAATAGATCCCTGTCACCTTTAAAAAATCATCAGACCAATATTTATCATTTTTTTCTATCATCTTTCATAATTTAACATTATAGAAATATCTCATTTTAAATTTTCAAATTCAAAAGCTTCTTTCCTGTTGCCACACATCTAAAAAACTGCTCAGTAATTTAAAAAAAAATGATAATTCGAGTACTTTGTTTTATTAGTCAATAAAAATTCAGACTCGACTGCTATATTTTTACACTTTTGAAATCGACGTCATTCTAATCAAAAAATGCACATTTTTCATATATTTATGTAAAAACTTTAACTAAGCATGTTTTAAAATGACCTTAGAAGTACTTTAGTTGAATGTTAAAAAATCTATTTCTAAACCCCTAATCTAAATCCCTATTTCTTTGTAATCTTTAATTATATTATTTAGATAAATATTTTAATACATGAAATGCAGTGATAACATTCTACGATTTGTATCGAATACGGTTATATAAAATACGATTTTTGTAAGATTTATATTAAATAGAAATTATAGCTACTATTTTTTAGGGTAAGCTTTTTTTTCTTTAAAAAAAAAAATTCATGACTGACAAACTTTTTTGTTAGACGTTGAAATAATGGGATGCATGATGTTTAGAGATCAAATTGCAGTAAAAGCGTAATTTATGGTACGGTTAGGTTGTTGCCACCAACAATATGGTGCTAGGCGTTACTCATAGATATGTCTTTTCTTCATAATATTGCATTAATAGCAAACAGATACATCTTTCTGAATTGGGTTACAGGTATATTTAAAAATATATCCGTGATTGAAAATTAATTTAAAATGGATAAACAATCCGTAAATTGAGAGAAGCTTTTCAAAAAAAGAAAAAAATACTGAAAGTACTTTTTGTATTCTATTAGATTTTGGAATAATCAAATGTCCGAAGATTAAAGGTCAAATTTCAGTAAAAGTTAAATTTATGGTTGGGTTAGGTTATTGTCACAAACAATATGATGCTAGAGTTACTCATAGTTCATCAATGTCTTTATTTTATAATATTGCATTAAGAGCAAACAGGTATATCTTTCGTAATTGGGCTGCAAGTAGGAATGAGATTTCCACGTTTTTGCACACCGGTATATTCTTATGTTGTTCAGTTAAATCAAGAGAGTGTCCCGATTAAATGAAATATCACTTACTCTAACAAAATACTGGTGTGAAAAAATGCGGAAATCTTATCCCTGGCTGCATGCAAATCAAAAATATCCATGATTGAAAATTACTTTAAAATCCATTCACATGAAAAAATTGAGATACAATTTTCAAATAAATTTTATTTGACAGAAGCTTTTTCTATTCGACAGTGTGAAAAACGAAATTGTATGATGATCATAAGTTAAAAAGATTTTAGTAAAGGCAAAATTTATGGGTTAGGTCATTGCCATCATCAGTATAATATCACAATTGGCATTGTGTTTGTAGTTTTATATATATATATGTCGTAGGCTAATTGACAAATCCGGCTCTTTGCAAACAGCCTAGGCCCTTTGCAAAGAGCCGGGCTAGTTGGAGAATCCATTTCCCTTTTTCCAATTAGCCTGATATTGTTCAGGCTTATTGCAAAGAGCCTAGAAAGCATTAGGCTAATTGAAAAATGACCACTTATTATCCGATCAGGGTGATATTTTTAGCTCACAGGCTATCAAAGCCTGAGAGCTTATGTTCCCGCCGATTCTGTATGCACGTGTGTGCGTGCGTACGTACGTTATGTACGTAACGCGATAACTCTTGATAGAAATATCCGATTTGCTTCAAAAAAAAATTTTTAGGTTCATTCTGATGAGGTGCTTTCCTCATTAGTTTTTGGGGTTCATTGGTTAAGGATAAAGGGGGAAAAGGGGGATAGTCCCCATCCCCCTTAATTTATATAAATGCTTTTTTCATGCAGAAATATTCGATTTGCTCCAAATTTGCTATACTGGTTTATTGTGTTAAGGAGCTCCCCTGATTAGATTTGGAAGCTCATTATTTAAGTATAAAGGGGGGAAAGGGGCTACACCCTTAATTTAGATAAATAGTTTTTTCATGCAGAATTATTCGATCTGCTCCAAATTTCGTATGCCGCTTTATTATGTTAAGGAGCTTCCCTGATTAGATTTGGAGGTTCATTAGTTAAGTATAGAGGGAGGAAAGGGGGTCTAGACCCCCCTTAATTTAGATAAATGGGTTTTTCATGCAGATTTATTCGATCTGCTCCAAATTTCGAATACCGGTTTATTATGTTAAGGAGCTGCCTTGATTAGATTTGGAGATGTATTGGTTAAGTATAAAGTAGGTACAGGGGCTAGTGTCCCCTTAATTTAGATAAATGGGTTTTTCATACAGAATTATTCGATTTGCTTCAAATTTGATATTTCAGTTTATTACGATAAGGCTTCCTTCATTTGATTTGGAGGTTCATTGGTTAAGTATAAAAGGGGGTAAAGGGGGGCAATTGCCCCTATCCTTAATTTAGATAAATGGGTTTTCATGCAGAATTATCTAATTTATTTTGAACTTGAAGGTTCCATTTGAAGTCAACCCGAAAACCGACCACAACCAGGTTTCGGATTGAGTTCAATTAGAACTTTCAGGTTCGGATTGGGTTGCCGGTGGACTGAGATTATTTTGTCTGGCTTGCATCGGGTTATAGTTCTTTGGAATATTTTTGTCGGTTAAGATTTGGTTCGGGACGGGTTTCAGGTTGACTTCGAATGGAATTTTTAGGTTCTGGTAGCGTTGCGTGTCCACGGAAACTAATTTGTCTTGTTCGGATCCGGTTATGCATCTTTGGAAGATTTTTGTTGGTTATCAGATTTGGTTCGGGATTTCGGGTTTTTTTTTCAAATGGAACTCTCAGGTTTGGGTCGGGTTGCATGTAGACTGAAATTATTTTGTCTTGCTCGAATCGGGGTACGGTCTGTTGTAATTTATTTTTCGGGATTGGGTAGGGTTATGCGTTAATAAGCCTAATAAAAAGAAAATTGCCCAGTTAAACTGATGGCATTGAGCTCATAGGCTACTCCCACTAATTGTATATTATACTCTTATTTCAAAGAATAATGCCCCTCGAAAAATAAATGAAGGGATTAGTCCCCGTTGCCCCCCTTTCTACTTAACCAAAGAACCTCCAAATCTAATCAGGGAAGCTACTTAACATAATAAACTGGTATACCAAATTTGAAGCAAATCAGATAATTCTGCATGAAAAAAACATTTCACTAAATTAAGGGGGAGTATTAGCTCCCCCATTTCTCATTTTATGCTGAACCAATGAACTTTCAAACCTAATCAGAAAAGCTCCTTATTAGAATGAACCTAGAAAAAAAATTAAACTGAATTAGATAATTCTGCATGGAAACCCATTTATCTAAATTAAGGGGAGGTGCAATTGCCCCCCTTTCCCCTCTTTTATACTTAACAAATGAACCTCCAAATCAAATGAAGGAAGCTCTATCGTAATAAACTGATATATCAAATTTGAAGCAAATCGAATAACTCTATATGAAAAACCCATTTATCTAAATTAAGGGGACACTAGCCCCTGTCCCTCCTTTATACATAACCAATAAATCTCCAAATCTAATCAAGACAGCTCTTTAACATAATAAACCTGTATACGAAATTTGGAGCAAATCGAATAACTCTGCAAGAAAAACCCATTTATCTAAATTAAGGAGGGTGGGGGTCTAACAGCCCTTTCTCCCTTTATACTTAACTAACGAACCTTCAAATATAATCAGGGAAGCTCCTTAACATAATAAACCGTATACTAAATTTGGAGCAGATCGAATAACTCTGCATGAAAAACCCATTTATCTAAATTAAGGGGGGATCTAACCCCCTTTCCTCCCTTTTTACTTAACTAATGAACCTCCAAATCTAATCAGGGAAGCTCCTTAACATAATAAACCGGTATACAAAATTTGAAGCAAATCGAATAACTTTGCATGAAAAACCCATTTATCTAAATTAAGGGGGGTGGTCTAGCCCCCCCCCCCCCCTTTCCTCCCTTTATATGTAACTAATGAACCTCCAAATCTAATCAAGGCAGCTCCTTAACTTAATAAACCGGTATACCAAATTTGGAGCAAATCGAATAATTCACCATGAAAAACCGATTTATCTAATTTAAGGGGGGTAGCCCCCCTTTTCCCCCTTTATACTTAAATAATGAGCTTCCAAATCTAATCAGGGAAGCTCCTTAACACAACAAACCGGTATACCAATTTTGGAGCAAATCGAATATTTCTGCATGAAAAACCAATGTATATAAATTAAGGGGGGAGTCTAGCCCCCTTTTCCCCCTTTATCCTTAACCAATGAACCCCAAAAACTAATCAAGGAAGCACCTTATCAGAATGAACCTAGAAAAAAAAATTGAAGCAAATCGGATTTTTTTATCAAGAGTTATCGCGTTACGTACATACGTACGTACACACGTACATACAGAATCGGCGGGCACATAAGCTCTCAGGCTTTGATAGCCTGTGAGCTAAAAATATCACTCTGATCGGATAATAAGTGGTCATTTTTCAATTAGCCTAATGCTTTCTAGGCTCTTTGCAATAAGCCTGAAAAATATCAGGCTAATTGGAAAAAGGGAGATGGTTTCTCCAATTAGCCCGGCTCTTTGCAAAGAGCCTACTTATTCGCAAAGAGCCGGATTTCTCAATTAGCCTACAACATATATATTCTGAAGGTGACTCAATGAAACAGTCGAAACATGTAAATTTTTAATATTTTTAATGTTTTTTATTATTTAAATGACGCTTTTTAAGCAAATAATTGTACTGTAATATATGTTATGACATTTGTTTGGAATATACATTATTATGGTATAGTTAATAGTAGACGCAATTAAAACTATTTTACTTATATTTCTTATCGGTCTTTTAACGATTCGTGGACGGTAATGCACCAATCTCAGTTATTGTCACTGCCGTATTATTTCATTTTAATGTATTTTACCCGGGTGGACCATTATTATTGACACGCGCGAAGCCGGGTAGATCTGCTAGTTATAAATATATTTCATGTTATTCAAAACAGCTAAAAACTAGAGATCACCTATGTTATTTTATTTCTATAGCATTACGTTATTCATTATACACCTAAACATATTTTACATGCTATTTCACAACATTGTCTTACACTGTTAAAAATTTGCAGCATTCTGTCCAGTCATTTGACCATTTTTTTTGGAAAACGGTTATCCAACCGAAATTTAACACTATTCTGACCATATTATTGGCCATTTTATGGTCAGAATACAGTTAAATTACGGTTATCAAACCGTTTTTTCAAAAAAACGGTCGAATGACTAAAAAGAATGCTGCAAATTTTTAACAGTGTAATGAACTTGAATGAATAGAAAATTGTTTTATTAAAGACGATTAACATACAGTGTCCGATCCATTTTGTACCTTCGAATCATGATTATATAATGATGAAAATTTAGTGTTAAGTGATGTATAAAAGTCGTATTCAAACACGAAATATATACAAGCTCACTCGTCTACCATTTTACATGTATTAGAACAAAATTAATCTGCCGAGATATTTAGATGACCGGGAAAAGCAATACCAAGTACATGTGACAAAAATATACTCAAAATATAGCATGCACTTAAATTTACAAAGTTGTGATGCATGTTTTATCAGCTTGGGAAATTGTTATCATTTTATATTTCAAAAAAATTAAATCTAATTGACTTTTTTGTTTAGCTCTTTAGGAAGCTCTGTGATGCGATTTCTTTCAATTTTACAATTGTCTATACGGTATAATGTTCTACTAAGTTATTAACCCATTGAACAACTAAATGAAAAATCATGCATCGAAAATATTTAGATGCAATTGAATATGTAAGATGTATCTAAGGAGGAACATAATAATATACAAATATGTAGACAAATTATGTGCTTTGTTTAGCGTCCCTTTCATTTTTGTTCGGATTATGTAATGATGAGAAGATTGGATTTATCAATTTGCAAAATTTTAACTGAAACTCTAATTAAATATCAGAGTTACTTTTCTTTGAACTGGTTAAAATAGACTTTGGATAAGAACGAATTAAAATGTATAAAGTATTTTCAAACTGAGTTTATGAAATTCATAATGAGTATTTTTCAGTTAAATGTTTGAAATTTGCTTTTGAGAAGACTCGGTTTTATGTTAAGTTGGAAACATATTTTTTATTGTTATTTGGAAAAAAAAGTCTATTTTAGCTAAATAATTCTAATTGTAATACATAAATAATGAAATATTCTAATATAAAACTATTATATAAACTATTGGGGTTAAACTTTGTACAGTCTAATTTTTGTACTTTTGTTAAATTCAGCAATGTAAGACAAAATTTAAAGCATAATAAAAATAACAATGATAAATATATGTTTTAAACTGCATTTCGTAGCAAATATGCAAATGGATTCGAATTACAATGAATAAATATAAGTTATTTTTTAAAATTCCTTTTGTGCAAACACTTTTGATATAAACTGTTTAAACAGTGGGCACTAAATACTTTGACATAAAATTAAGTTTTTAGAATTAATTTCGTAATACAGCTATTTACAGAGGATTTTAAATTCGTATTTCCACCACTCAAATCTAAATGTGTTTCAAAGAGTATTTAATACTTTTTGAAATGCCACAGACGGAATTTCAAAACATGATGTATTTTCGATACACCTTGTTGTACTTATGCCTTATTCATGGGCAAGGATATGAAAATTCACACAATTCATGTTTACAGATTCCTAGGTAAAAATATAGTTTGAATAAAAATAGTGCTCAAATTATCCTCATCATAGAACAAAAGCGCACAGGTGAGATTTGCTTTTGAAACTAATTTTATTTCTACAAAAGGCATATACATAACACATTGCGCTATTATACATTTACTACATTGGATGACTAAGGTCGGTGAAAATGAGCTTTGTCTTCAAATTGAAATTTTAATCTCACTGTATCATTCTTGCTGTTTAGATACAATTGGAATGATCCTGAGACATAGTGACCCAAAATGACCCACTAACCAATTTTTTTTTAATGTGCGACCCAACCAATGCTCTTCTAGAACCAAAAAACCAAAGAATACAAAATTTAGCTAAAATCTCTAAAGTCTTTTTATAGATAAAAATTGGCTTGATCCGCGATAAGACAAAAGGAACTCACTAATCAAAATTTATCGAATGTGTGGACTACCCCAATGGTCTATTCATTCTGGGAAACGGTATAATACAATATTTTGTCAAAATTCTTTGAGACTTTTTTTAGATACAATTATCATGACCCACAGTGACCCAAAAATTACACATTAATCGAATTTTCTCGAACATGCAACTTAGCCCAATGGTCTTCTCATGCTCAGAAACAAAATAATACAAAATTTCGTTAATATGTTTTGAGCCGTTTTCTAGATACAATAAGCTTGACCTACAGTGACCCAAAAAATGACCCACAACTCGAATTTTCTCGAACTTGTGACTTAGCCGAATGGTCTTCTCATTCCCAGAAACGGTATAATACAAAATTATGTCAAAATCGTTTGATTCGTTTTTTAGATAGAATTCTCTTGACCCACAGTAACCCAAAATGACCCAGTAAGCATTTTTTTCTGGAACATGTGACTTAGCCCAATAGTCACCTCATGCGCAGAAGTGGTATATTACAAAATTTTGTCAAAATGTTAGAGGCTTCTTTTTGATTCAATGAGCTTGACACGTGACCCATTGTGACCCAAAATGACCCACTAATTGGATATTCTTCAACATGCGACCCAGCTTAATGGTATTCTCGTGCCCGAAAACGATAGAAAACAAAATTTCGTCAAAATCTTTAGAGCCGTTTTCTAGATAAAATTAGCTCGATTTCCAGTGACTCAAAAATGATCCACTAATCGAATTTTCTCTAACATGTGATATAGCCCATTGGGTTTCTCGTAATCTAAAACAGTAGATTACAAAATTTATTCAAAATCATTAGAGCCATTTTCTAGATAAATTTAGCTTGACCCGAAGTGACTCAAAAATGACCCACTAATCAAAATTTCTCGAACATGTGTGCCCAGTAGTTTTCTCGTGCCCAGAATCGGTTGGATATAAAATTTACTCGAAATCGATTTAGCCAGTTTTTTTTTATACCATTACCTCCATCCTGACCCATTGTGACCCAAAAGGACCCACTAATCGAATTTTCTTCAACACATGACCTAAGTCAATGGTCTTCTCGTGCCCGAAATCGTAAAATACAAAATTTAGTCAAAATCGTTAGAACCGTTTTAAGATAAAATTTACATACGCACACGAACACATACACGCACAATTTTTGCTCGTATTATAATATAAGATATGGAAAACATTTAATTTATGTAATATATACAAACTACAGATTTTCAATTTCATATGCGTGATTTTTTTTTTTTTTTTTTTTTTTTGTAAGATATAATGTAACGTATTTTTATTCGAAATTTCTTCTTTTTTTTAAATTTTCATTTAACAGTTTACTTAAAAAAAAAAGTGCTATATCCCGGGTAGTCTTTGGATCGCTCATGAGAAAGTTCCTTCCCTAGCATCAATTTTAATAAATATTTTCGAGCAATCTCGATTTTTTCGATGACTTTAACTACCTCTAGACATATATATCTAATCAAAAACAACTCGTTGTAAATGATACCGCCAAGCCACAAACCTAAAACGTCAGTCATAAAAAGAAGTGATATCACATAAAAAGAAGCGATATAAAAGTGCATACTCCGAGTGCCGTGTAAAAATCTATCACTACTCATAATGTTTCCAATGGACTCGGAGTGAGGTACAGTAAGTGAAAACTGCTTGGCGACCTGCAGACTTTTATAATGTTTGTTCTAACTGCATTTACATATATATGACATTTTGTTTAACAATTTTCTTCTTCTATTACTTCTCCCATTAAACTGTGAAAATTCGAAGCTTATGGTGTTTACATGCCGAGGGATCGATTTGTTGATTACCATTATTTGAATTAGAAAGACCACTTTTATGAAGAAGATTTTCTAAGTAAACATGTAATAAACATTTTGAGTTTGTAAAATAGTAATAAGAAATAATGATCATATGAATATTACTAACAATGCACCTAATAATAGACGTTAAGTAAACTAAGATATACTGAAGTAAAGCTTGCGTAACGGAATTGCACATGACAGGGAAAAACTCTTTTCTAATAAGGCTACTAGTATTATATAATATTCCTTATGTTGGAAACACGAACTTTACATTTACAAAATAAATCTATCATAAACAGGATCCATTTTACAAGTTTTTCCTTTAATTTTAATACAGTGTATTATTAAACGTATTTATGTAATTAAAAATTATATTTAAAATACGGAAAAGTATCATTGTAATAGCAGATGATTACTACATTTACATATCATTACTTGCTTGTTTTACAAATCTTTCTGATTTATTACAGATCTTCCTCCTACAAATATTTATAAGAATGATATAATGAGAAATTAAAATTAATTTTTTCGACTTTCACAATTTTTCGAAATTCAGAATTTATTAGTTTAATAAATCCCCTTATTAATATTTTTAAATAAAAAAGAAAGGGAAAATTCCAATAAAACTGCAAAAATTATGTAATCCTTAAGTTCTGTCGAATTGTTTCCATGACTATAAGTACTCTGTGATTCACTAAAATACATTATCTTTCTAAGTCTGTTCTGTGGTTTCTTCGTAGTCAGTGTTTACCTAGAATCTTTCCATAATCGAGGTTCACTGGAACGTTTCTATAATCCAGTTTCTCCTCAAATATTAGCAGGACATTCGGTGATGATTATTGTGCGCAGTACCTTCATCAAAAAACATTCCGATTTCGTGCAAAATAAAAGCCCATTTAATTGTTATCTAAATTTTATATGCACAAATACCCATAGTATTGGAATTTTAAAAGAGTGTGGGTTGAAATCTACATGCATTTTCATAAGGTGGGCCAAAATTTCGAAAATTTTGATTAAATTATTTTTATTTTACGTTTTTAGCAAATTTTTGCCTTTTCTTATGTTTAACCCGTAATCGCGGGAGTTCTAACCAGCTTTAAATGTTAAATGCAATGTGATATATACATGTCGTAGGTTAATTGGAGAATCATCTCTCATTTTCCAATTAGCCTAATATTTTTCTGGCCTATTGCATACAGCCTAGACAGCGGTTAGGCTAATTGACAAGTAACCACTTATTTCCCAATCAGGGTGATTTTTTTAGACTTATAAACCCATACCCCGAACCGAACCCCAAAAAATTAATTACAACAGACTGTACGCCGATCCGAGCAAGCCAAAATAATTTCAGTCTACACGCAACCCGACCCGAACTGGCAGTTCCATTTGAAAACACCCAAAATTTGAATTGAACAGAATTTGATAGGAGGCAAAAATATTTAAAATAACAGAAATCCGATCCGATCAAGACAAAATAATTTCCAGCACAAGCAACCCAACAAAAACTTAAAATTTCAAATTTGAAGAAAACCAGAAATCTTACCCGAACCAAATCTGAACCCAACAAAACTATTCCAAAGAACAATAATCGGATCCGAGCAACACAAAATAATTTCCGTGGACATGTTACCCGACCCGAACCTAAAAATTCCATTCGAAAAAAACCCGGAATCTGAGCCGAACCAAATCTTAACTCGACAAAAACATTCCATTGAACCATATCCCGAATCAAGCAAAATAAAATAATTTCCGTGGACACGCAACCCGACCCGAACCTAAAAATTTCATTTAAAAAAACGAAATTTCAACCTGACAAAAATATTCCAAAGATTCAAAACCGGATCCGAGCAAAGCGAATTATTTTCCGTGATCACGCAACACGACCAGAACCTAAAAATTCCATTTGAAGTTAACTTGAAACCAGACCCGAACCAAATCTTAATCCGAGATAAATATTCAAAAGAACTATAATCCGATCTGAGCTTGACAAAATAATTTCTGTCGACAGGCAACCCGTTCCGAACCAGAAAGTTATAATTGAACTCGATCCGAAACCGGGTTATGGTCGGCTTTCGGGTCGACTTCTAATGAATCCGGTTGCGTGTCGACAGAAATAATTTTGTCTTGCTCGAATCGGGTTACGGCTCTTTGAAATATTTTTGTCCCTTCCAGATCGGGTTCGTGGTCAGGTGTCAGGTTGACTTTAAATGGAATTTTCAGATTCAGGTCGTATTGAGTGTACACGGAAATTAATTCTCTTGCTCGGATCGAGGTACTGCCTGATATATTTTATTTCGGGTACTTTTCGGGTTTCGGGTCAATTTCAAGTAGAACATTCAGGTTCGGATCGGGTTGCATGACAACGATAATAATTTTGCCTTGCTCGGATCGGGTTATGATTCTTTGGAATATTTCTGTCGGATTCAGATTTGGTTCGGTTCGGTTCAGATTTCGTGGGTTTTCTAGTGGTATTTTTAGGTTCAAATCGGGTTGCGTGTCCACGGAAATTATTTTACCATGCTCGGTTCGGGTTATGGTTCTTTAGAATAGTTTATTTCTCGGGTTCAGATTTGGTTCGTGTCCGATTTCGGGTATTTAGGGTTCCGCACTTAAAAAGTAAAAATGGAACCATTATAAGATCACTCCTGTGTCTGTCCGTTTGTCACAGCCATTTTACTCGTAAACTGTGGAACGTGAAATGTTCAAATTCGGGGAAGTAATAAATGCCATTGATCCACATATTTTCAGATAATAAACATTCATAAATATATTTAGTAAAAAAGTAGAGGGCTAATTATGCTACTTGAAATAAAAATCTTTTCTTTGTATATCATGCGGAGTATCATGTGAAAGCTTTTGTCGTCACGCTGAACTCAAAAATATATTTCTTTTAATTTTAGGTATTACATTTTCAAAGATATTGTTGAAAATGTGGCGCAAAAATATGTCCGTCCCCCTCCCCCCCCCCATCTAATTCCGAATCTACTGAAACTAAAATTATAAAAAAATTAGAGGTAGTAGACGTTAATATAAACCTTGCCGGAAAATTATAGCGATTAACCTAGGTCACATAGTTTTTGAGTAATTAGCATTTTTCTATTATACACAAATTTCGATTTACGGGCATTCAGAAAAATTGTTGAGCATCGCTGAATATACCTATCGTTGCACAAGAATAAAAGCATTGTTGATAATGATTTTCGAAAAAAAAATCATCGGTAATTAGACGAGATATTAACCCTTAAAGGTACGGTCAGTTTGGACATACACAAGGGCAGGGGTGGCGTTCTCTATGCCTAGTTAACAACTTTTAATGATATATATGTGTAATGTAATTCCCAGTAACACTATAAAAGCAATAAATATCAAATTGTTAAAAACATACTAATTTAAGGGGTCTCGGGAGTCAAAAAAGTGGAAAACATGAAAAAAAAAAACACTATTTTCACCATTTAATGTCTTAAAATGTATATGATTTTAAAAACAATTTTAATTGGGATGAAAGATATAGTATGTTGTTTCGTTTCATGTATTTAAAAATTTTCAAGGTACAGAATTAGTATTTATAGGGGGCTCGAAACTGTTAGAGAATTGTCGAACAAAAAAAATGGCATAACAGTTTACGCGCAGGATTACAAAATAAATATTGCAACTAGAATGAAAATTTTGGTGCTTACTTATACTGCAGATTGTAATAATTTCCCTGAACTTAAATAAATTTGTATTTAAAGCATTTTTACTCTTTTAATGCAATGTTGCATTTAGCTAATACAAAATTTTGAAAATATCAACAGTAAAATCTCCTTAAAAAATATTTTTTTGAACAATAAAAAGGAAATTTTAAGTTCAGTTTATACAGAATAACATGAAATATATGTTTTGAAAATTTCATGAAAAAATATTCAGAAGTTTTCGAGGTATCCTGCGCGTTATTCCTAAAAAACGCCATTTGGAAAATAATGACTTTAAAGTTATGGAAACGCCTCTTCGGCTATTGAGCGGGTATAATTCTAAAAGCCAAAACTTCTGTTCTAATGGCAATTTCATGGAAACAATTATATCAAAATATTCAGAAAAGATAGGAGTTTAACATGAAAAAAAAATTTAAATTTCTTAAATTTTGAAGCTTTAAGAGTCTTGCGACCACTTAATCCTTTCCGGCACGGAGTAATTCTATATATAAACTTATGAAAAAATGAACTGACACCAGAATTTATAAACGAATTTATTAGAAGATGCGAACTTGCTTATTTTCACGTACATGATAACAGGAAAATTTTAATTAAATATTCTTGGTACAGTTTGTCTGTTTTGGAAGTAAAATTAAGTGCCCGTTTTTTAAGGGCTTTGCCCTCGAAAGATTTAATTAGAATGAATCGCATAAATATTGTGGGATTCGCGATAGTTTGCAATGATTGTATCTCTCAATACGCCTCGAGTGACTTTAAAAGTTAATTAAACACCTATCTTTAAAAACGCGGCACCGACAAAGGCGCCGTTGCTACTTTGAGACCTCAATTCGAAGCGCGGTTAGCACAACGCCAAATTTAAACTTTGGACAAATGTTTAGTTTTAGCTACACTGTAGAAATAAAGGTTATTACTACGCTGAATTTAGTTTCATGAAATGCCAAATGAACTTTAACTATGCACTGCTTTTATTGTCAGTACCGAATTAAGTTCATCATAAACAGATTAGGATAATATTAAAAAAGAGTTATACGAATAGCTATATTTGATATTATTTAGGTTCCATATCTCTTTGAACTTTCATGGTATACCCATGTACACTTTTCTAATATATACAGTTATATCCAACCCTACGTTGCATAGTTTTTTACAAAGTCTTAATATTCTTTTAGCAACTTTTTTTTTTATATAATACAATTACAAATTCATATATTTATTCTACAGAACCCTATGTGCGCGAGTAATGCTCGCACTTGACCGTTTTAAATGAATTTTTTATGCTCGGGTCGTGTTGCGTCTCCACGGAAATAATTTTGTCTTGCTCATATCGGGTTATGGTTTTCGGGAATATTATTGTCGGATAAGGATTTGGTTCGAGTCAGATTTCAGGGTTTTTTTTTAATGGAATTTTTAGGTTCAGTTTGGATTGCGTGTCTAAGGAAATTATTTTGTCTTGCTCGGATCGGGTTATAGTTCTTTAGAATATTTTTTTCGGTTATCATATTTGGTTCGGGTCATATTTCGGGTTTTTTTCAAAAAATATTTAGGTTCGGGTCGGGTTGCGGGTTCACGGAAATTATTTTGTCTTGATCTTGTCGGGTTATGGTTCCTGGGAATATTTTTGTCGGGTACAGATTTTGTTCGTGTCAGATTTCGGGATTTTTCTACAGGATTTTTTGGGTTCGGGGCGTGTTGCGGCCATGGAAATTATTTTGTATTGCTCGTATCGGGTTCTTACTTATAGGGATAAATTTTCGGATTCAGATATGGTTCGGGTCAAATTTCAGGGTTTTTTTAATGGAAGTTTTAGGTTCGATTCAGGTTGCGTGTCTTAATTAGAAAATAATTAATTAAGGAAATTATTTTGTCTTGCTCGTATCGGGTTATGGTTCATTAGAATATGTTTGTCGGTTATCAAATTTGGTTCGTGTCATATTTCTTTTTTTTAAATTAGGTTCGATTCGGGTTGCGTGTTTACGGAAATTATTTTGTCTTGCTCGTATCGGGTTATGGTTCTTGGGAATGTTTTTACCGGGTTCAAATTTTATTTGTGTCAGATTTCGGATTTTTTCTAATGGAATTTTTATGTTGGGTTCGTGTTGCATCCACGGAAATTATTTTTTCTTTTTCGCATCGCGCTATGTTTTTTGGGGATATTTTTGTCGGATTCAGATTTGGTTCGGGACAGATATCAAGTTTTTTAATGGAATTTTTTGGTTCGGTTCGGGTTGCGTGTCCAAAGAAATTATTTTGTAATGCTCGGGTCGTGTTGCGTCCAATAGAATTATTTTGTGTTTCTTGTATCGAGTTATGGTTTATTTAGATTATTTTCCTAGGTTATCATATTAGGTTCGGGTCAAATTTCGTTTTTTTTTTTTCAAAAAAAAAAAAAAAAAAAAAAAAAAGGTTCGGGTCGAGTTACGTGTCCACGGAAATTATTTTGTCATGCTCGGATTGGGTTACGGTTCTTTGGAATATTTTAGTCGATTCTCAGATTTGGTTCGTGTAAGATTTCGGATTTTTTTAATGGAATTCTTAGGTTCGGTTCCGGTTGCATGTTCACGGAAATTATTTTGTCTTACTCGGATCGGCTTATGGTGCTTTAGAATATTTTTCTCGGTTATCATATTTGGTTCGTGTGAGATTTCGTTTTTTTTTTTTGTTAGTTCTGCTCCGGTTGCGTGTCGACAGAAATTATTTTGTCTTGCTCGGATCGATTTTTCACGAATCCAATACTTTCTTCTTGTAAAGATAGAAGAAAGTAAAATGTTTTTATTCCGGGACATAAAAGTCAAAAGAATGTGATAATACCTCACATATTACGTATGCCACGCTGCAATGATAAGAAGCTAGAGGGTATTAGGATAATACTTTTACTAAAACAAAAATTATTATTCCGGGACTTAAAAGTCAAAAGATTGTGAGAATGCCTCACTTATTACGCGCGCAACGCTGCAAACATAAAAAGAATTTCAACTGATATAAATCAAAAACTAATTAATATTTTTACATGAAACTTTCAAAGGTTTGAACTACTCATAAAAACAATTCTAATGACGTAAACCGCGTAAAAACCCGATAATTACACATTGCTGTAGCCCTGTCAACAGATTTGGTAAGAACAAGAATTTCAAAAGTGCAAAAAACAGCACTTTTAAAGTCGCATTTACTAAAAACCTATTAGGCCGGATTCCATTTTAGTTTCGTTTTCTGAGTCACGTGGCACGCCCCATTCCATAGAATCAAGAATTTTGTTTTTATCATAAATAGAGTCGGAGATATAGAGGGGTCAAAATCCCGATTTGGTCAGTCCCGAAAATATAAAGTACTAAAAAATATTTGAAATATCGTTTGGCATTAATTGGCGGAAATTCCTTTCATTTACGGTTCATTGCACTGTTATTTCTTTTGCTTTTCGAGAAACTCTGTCGACTTTCTATGATGTCAGTCACTGATACAAAAACCATTTGTTTGGTTTAATAAGTAAACATCTTCTTCATTACTTTTAGCTGAACATTTTCGCAGAAAATTTAGTTTGCTATAAGAATACGAATTGATTATGAAACATAGGTGTCGTTTTTCATGCTTTCAAACAAAGTATTATTTACAAAATATTTAAATCTGAATTAACTAATTATAATTCTATTTTGTTTGGTAATATTTCGACCAGACCATAGGTAAATTTGCGCACCGCCTAAAAAGTGTTGCAATATCTAGAAAATACAAGCTATTATCTTTTAACTTAGTTTTCATGGGGCAGTCAACAAGAAGACAAACAGGGAATTATTTATAATTGATTTTGAAATTATTTCTAATTTAATTTATGTTACCTGCTGCGTATACATATTAAAATGGATAATGCATTTACGAATATCGAAAAGTTTGTTCGTTGATTTAAAAATAAATCAATCTCATGCTAATTTCAGAGAATACGAGAGAATATAACATATTTTTAAGTAACGTTAAATACTTTTTCTCAAATGTTTGTTTATTCGCAACCAGTGCTTAATTTGTGGCTGAGCGCACTGTAGCTCCGCACCGTACATCTTTCCTTTTAGTAATTATTTAAGTATATTGTTACTAATTCATCGGAACTATGATTACTACGCTCTCGTACCTGTGGAAAGCTCTTCCTAAATACCGAGCCTAAATGATCATCTCCTACCCCTTCAAACTCCAATCCTTTGCGTTCATTCATACGAGGAAGCTTATATGTGTGAAGGAGCGTGTTGCACACTTAGGACAGTGCTTCTATCTACACTGTAAAAAAAAAAAAAAAATCTGTTAAGTTACTATAGTTTTTCTAGAAAACTCACTTTAGTGCTCAAAAATGCAGACTCGTAGGTTTCTAAATGGCGAAGAATGCCAGAACTAAGCGCAACCGTAACTGTCGTTTTTACTTGTGGTCATGTTATGTTACTTTGTGCTTTTTTCGTGTTTAAAAAATATTGTTACTGATCAACTTATAGCTCAACGTGGCGCTTAATTTGCACTGAAGCTCGCAGGAACTAAGCTGTAGTGTTTCATTATTTTTATTGAATATTTAAATATTACTCAGAATTTACAAGAATTTATAAATACTGATTACCGAGGCGCAATTTGATGTGTTTTGATTGCTGATATCGATAAACACTTGGCGAATAGAATTTTCTGAAAATTCCAAAATCTCTGATTTTAATTATTTTCCTTCGTTTATTAATCAGATTTTCTTATAGATAAATTAATGAAAATGTATTCTATATATATTTACGGAAAAAAAAATATTTTTAAATTTCTAAATAATGCTTACAGGGGACTGAAAGTGGTGATGTTGGCGGGGTGGGGAGTACAGTAAGGTTTTCATTACAGCGAAAAATGAAATCGTCGGTACTCTTTTGCTAGGAATTAAACCGTGTTTGCATTATTTTACAGCATTCATAAAATATACAAATAGAATT
The DNA here is from genome assembly GCA_963932465.1 of Maratus speciosus. Lineage (NCBI taxonomy): Eukaryota > Metazoa > Arthropoda > Arachnida > Araneae > Salticidae > Maratus > Maratus speciosus. The sequence goes on along the minus strand of OZ010795.1, from coordinate 292,444,075 downwards.
ATGAGGATTTTTTGTTTAAAAATAGATTTTAAGCACTGTCTTCGACAGGATCAATCTTTGAAAAGTCGTTTTACAAATGTACAGTAATTTAAACAAATTTTACTTTATAAACATACATTAAAAATGGATTCAAGAAAACTCCCAAGAAAAAGAGACCAAAATATTACTAGCAAATACTACTCAATTCTACTTTTAACATTTGAAATTTAATACTCTTTCATGCAATGTATTTTAATTTTAGGCTATAACTGTATTAAGTGTTTTTTTTTCTTTTTTTTACAAGTTTAAACTATTTAAAAATGTTTTTAACAGAATAGTGAAAGGCAGTTTAATGCTAAATTATATCAATTTTCAGTGCTCATAAGTCTGCTTATTATAGGGAAAAGTAAAATACTTTACACATTTTAATACAACATTTTTATACGACTTATTTATTTCTAATTTATTAAATACTTTTTTTTTAATTTAACACGTGCTTTTGCACTAGTAAAGAAAATATAAATATTTATTCCTTGATAGATAAATATATATATATATATATATATATATATATATATATATATATTTAATTTTTAATATTATTGGATGCATCCATTATCAAATTATGATACCTAATAATATTATGAAAATAAAAAATGCAAATAAAGTGCGTGGCATTCAGTATTCCATCGAAAAATATGTATATGCATTTATGTAAAATGTGACAAAACTTTTAAAAATTAGAGAGATTATAATTGTAATTATAATGTATTTTAATTTTAAGCTGTACCTGTTTTAACTGTTTTTTTTTCTTTTATTTTACAAAATTAAACTATTTTAAAAATGTTTTTAATAGAATAGTGAAAAGGAGTTTAATGCTAAGTTATATACATTTTCAGTGCTCAAAAGTCTCAGGGTTCGTACGGGTACCGTTATTTTCAAGGCGAAATATCAGAATATTTTTATAGAAAAATAAATTTAGTTTAAACGGACGAAATTTCGAGTTATTTAAAAAGAGATTTTCCATAAGAAAATACTGCTACCGAAGAATTTCTTAGTCTCAAAATTCAAGCACCCGTACGAACCCTGAAGTCTGTTTATTATAGGAAAAAGTAAAATATTTTACGCATTTTAATACAGCATTTTTATACAACTTATTTCTTTATTTCTTTATTTTTAATTTATTAAATACTTTCTTTAATTTAACACATGCTTTCGCACTGGTAAAGAAAATATAAATATTTCTTCCTTGATAGTTAAATATATACATATATTTTTAATTTTTAATATTATTTGATGCATTCATTATCAAATTATGATACCTTATAATATTATGAAAATAAAAATGCAAATAAAGTGCGTGGCATTCAGTATTCCATCGAAAAATATGTTTATGCATTTATGTAAAATGTGACAAAACATTTAAAAAATAGAGAGATAATTAAAAGAATATATAATCTATATTGTAGATGTTTATATTTATAATATAATGATTTTTTCTATTATCTATAAGTCTATTTTAACAATGATGCATCGCGATTGTTGCCAAACATTAATAAATCAAATGACTAGAAACAGTTCTATAGTGAAAGAAAAGAAATGACAAAGCTAAGATAAGTCAATCTAATTTATTTTTTTACTTTATCTTGACAATGTGACATACATTTAGATGTCTCTAACAAAACGTAAATGAGAAAGACAAATTACGTCCAAAGAACACGTATTTCTATTTCTTCAGGACTTTCTATCCATATGATGCACTTTCTGTCAATTCTTTATTCTTTTATTATTTCATCATCAAATAATCCAACAGATCCAGGGAATATCAATACTAACTTTTTTTATTCAAATATTTATCAGTTTTCAGAACATAATAATATGAAGTATTATATTATATGAAACATATTAATATGTGATTTATCTTTTAAATGAATATAGGAATAAATGAACCAAGTTTTTTCTTTGCACTAAAAAAAGCCATATATTTAAATATATTTTACTTTTCACAGTACATATTTACACTATATAGCCATTAATGACCGGAAACTTTCAATTTTAGACATTTTGTCGAATATTTAGAAATATACTTGACAGATTCTTCTGGAAATTTAGGGTTATAAAGAACAGGTATGACCTCATATTTAGAAATGTCGATTTGTTAAGGGGGGTAATTAGGGAGGCAACAGAAAATCAAAGAAGAAAAATAATACTTGGGATCACCCTGTAAAATAAAAAAGGCGTGAAATGATCTACCGCTACTGAATATAAATAAACAAACATTGTGCAATATGTGTATTCTTTTGTGTAAGAATAGCACGTTTATTAATAGAGAAATAGTGATTTCTTTAAAAAAATAAAAAAATTTCTTGCATGTTTTTTTTATTATAACATGCAGGGTTTTCAACCAAATTTAACGCTGGTTTCAGAAACATTGACAAAATGTACTAGAAACAATATAGTGCAATTGGAATATAAATATGTTAAATATTTTAGGAAATATGAACAGTTGTATGAAATAATTTTTATCTGCGCATGCGCGAACGATAACAAGGATAATTTTACATAATTTAATAGTCAACTCTATGGAGCAACTTATTAAAAAAAATCTAGTCAAATATCGTAAAAATTCAGAAAGATATCGGCGTTAAGGTGAGCAAATTTTTAGTTGTTCTCTAAAAGCAGCTGAATGATAAGGCAATTTACACAAATTGTCATTTTTTATTAACTGACTTACAGAAAAAAGTTAGTATTTAGTGAGTATCAACGAGTAGATTTGGAAAAAAATGCTTCGATTTTGATACTTCTTTTGATCATTGTATAGGCTCGTTCTGTTGGTTATCCAAGAAGAATTAAAGCATCAATAAAAAATGAAAAAAAATAAAAATAAAAATGACAATTTGTGGAAAATACCTTATCATTCAGCTGCTTTTAGAGAACAACTAAAAATTTGCTCACTCTAATGCCGATATCTTTCTATATTTTTACGATATTTGTCTAGATTTTTTTTAATAATTTGCTCCATAGAGTTGACTATTAAATTATGTAAAATGATCCTCGTTATTGTTCGCGCATGCGCAGATAAAAATGATTTCATACAACTGCTCATATTTCCTAAAATATTTAATATATTTATATTCTAATTGCACTATAGTGTTTCTACTATATTTTTTCAATTTTTTTGAAAACGGAGTTAAACTTGGTTGAAAACCCTGCATGTTAAAAAAAGCATGCAAGAATTTTTTTTTATTTTTTTAAATAAATCGCTATATCTCTATTAATATATATGCTATTCTTACACAAAAGAATACACATATTGCACAATGTCTCTTTATTTATATTCGGTAGCGATAGATCATTTCGTGCATTTTATTTTACAGGGTAATCCCAAGTATTACTTTTATTCTTGGATTTTTTGTTGGCTCCCTAATTGTCCTACTTATCAAATCGACATTGCTAAATATGAGGTCATACCTGTTCTTTTCAATCCTAAAATGCCAGAAGAATCTGTCAAGTATATTTCTAAATATTCGACAAAATATCTAAAATTGAAAGTTGCCGGTCATTAATGGTAATATAGTGTATATTGTATGACGAAAAGATGGTTGATTAAGATTCTGTTTTGGAATCGCAAAATTGGTGGAATGTCATTACATAAATTTATTTTAAAAATAAAGATTTTTTTTTATGATTTTGGGTATGATAGGGGAGTATTAAGCTATATGTAAATAAGAATAATTAAAAATTAAATTAAAAAAAAAAAAACGAGTAATTTAACTAATTAATGAATTAAAAACTAATGAATGATTTCTCATCAATATGGAACTCTTTTTTATATTACTTACCTATTTATTTTATATATTTGCATTGATGATTTTTAAGTTTAATTTTTAGATCCTATCTATAAACACTGTTCTGATGAGGCTTATAGATGTCTATGAAGGTTAGAATTGCAGTAATGCTAGAGATTCTACCTACACAACTTCTAGGTTGTGTAATATTTAAACGGAACTTCTGACTGTAAAATAGTCAATGAAACAACGTCTTCATTTTGAAAGACCTATCCAATGATATACAACTCAATGTATGGTGCGTAATTGTTTTTCGTGTCTACCACCATTTTGTATTTTAGGACGCCATTTACAATTTATAAAAAAAACTTAGCCTATAACCACCGGACTGTTAAGACGAATTGATAGAAACCTCATTCATTGAAATTCATCCAGCGTTGGGATTTTTCGAGGGTATAAAGAAATCCACACATTCAGATACGCATGAAACACATAACACTTCTTGGGAGTCGGGTAAGGGAAAAAAATCAAGTCTGTTACTTAAATAGTTTTCGGGTACGAGCTCTGTGACAGATAATAGAGACTATAAGGGTTTCATGAGATGAACGAAATCCTAAAAATAAAAATTAGACCTTTTAATCAAACTGTATTAACATATGAAGATTTAAAAATTTAGATTAATAAAATTTTACTGCATAGTAGATAAAATCTTTTAATGATAATATTTTTTTCCAATAATATTTATTTTGCATTGAAGTACTGTTTCATGAATAATTAAAGCTTCATATACATAAATATTTTTTTTATCCATTAAAATAAATTAACAGCCTGACCGACATTAGTATTGGAGTAATATTTATTTGTATATGCGTTCATGCTTTTTGTTAAAAGGAGCTTTAGGTCATATAAAAAAATGGGTCATATAAAAAAAAATATTATTATATTATTATATTATTATTATATTATTATTATATTAAAGGTCATATAAAAAATTCTTTTAAAAATTAAAGGTCATGTAGAAAAAAAAATAAAAAATATCTTCTAAAATTTAAAGGTCATATAAAAAAAAATATTTTTTTTCCTTCTAAAAATTAAAGGTCATATAAAGAAAAATATTTTTTTCTTCTAAAAATTAAAGGTCATATAACAACAAAAAAAAATCTTCTAAAAATTAAAGGTTATATAAAAAATATATTTTTTTTTTCTTTTATTAAATGAGAACTTTAAAAATATAATTATATTTATTTTGTATACACCTTTATAGTAAATTTACGAAACAATATAGTAAAGAAAAACATAAAAAAGGTGATTTAATGTGCATTAACATTTACAATTTCTCGGCATTTATATGTGGATTATTTTTTTTAAACTTTCAGAAATAGTAACTATTTTTTATTGTATCTCCGTATTTCTTTAGACAAATGAATTACTGGAATAAATAAATGTGAAAGTAAGAATGCTTTTTCAATAGCTTGCCAAATAAAGATCCAAGACAACCAAAATCAAGTACTCTTTACGAGGGAGTATAGATATAAAGGTATTTAAAAGGATTCTACAGTTCTTTTAAAATTAATTTCGGCATACAATGTGATACTAAGCTACATAATTTGTAAAAAAAAAAAAAAAAAAAAAAAAAAAAAAAAAGGATTCGTTAAAGAGTTGTTTAATGTACAACCATTAAAGCAACAACTGTTGGAAGTGGAATTATTGTTTCAGTAATAAATCGAAAACAGATATCTTGGCAGAATTTTTCCATGTAGTATAAATAAATGATATCTTCAAAGAATATTTACATGTAGTATTACAAATTTTAAAGTTGTAGAGGACACAGGCATGATTTTAATTTACAAAAGTGCAAAGCACGGAGATCTTGAATGATTCAAAGATGCTTCGGCTATCAACCATTTGTGATGCATAATTATTTCATCCTTACATTCAAATCTTACAGTGTTAACGTTGTATGTGATTGAAATGTATAAAACAATCCCTAATGTTTCACCGCATTGCCTCAAACCTTTACAATATAGTTTAAATAACAGATATATCTGCTACGAAGAAGGACCAAATTATAAGGAAAACTTGAAACATTAGTTTTCTTATGTATATTTCATGCGTAGTACAATATCCACGTTACTAACTATGTGCCGCACTAAGCAACCTTCAAATCCTTTCTATTTGGCACATAGTGATTGACATTATCGAAACTTAAGTTTATTTTATTATTTTTATTACGAGAGATGGTTAACCTCTGCAGATGGATACCTCTGCAAATATGTTTCTCAAACTGCAAATATGTTTCTTTTATATCGACTAAATAGATTTTGTTTTATTCATAAATATATTGCTAAATGTTTAATGATGAACGTCTAATAATTTTACGTTTACAACCTCAATTGTAAAAGTTGCTTTTTGCTGACTATTGTCTGATAAACATGCTTTTTTAAAATAATTCTACTTAGTTTGTTAAAATCTAGATTATTTTATACAGCCTTTAAAATAAAATGATTTTATTATGCATTTTGTAAAGCCGTAAAGATAAATATTACATTTCCAGCAGCACGAAAATCGGTTAATAAAAATTATCTATGGTGAATCTGGAAAGATATAGCAATTATATAACAAAACATCTAAAAAATATAATTATTTCTGAACCGCTTTCATGTAATTATAAAATTTGTGGAATCTCTGTGAAAAAATTGTATATCAGTCTATATACTAATCGAATCAATTATTTTAATATAAGACTACTTACGAACATGTTATTAGCACCCCTCATATCCATTTCCTGCTTTTGAAATATCATGCAAATGTTTTTGCGATAAAATTTTAATTTTATGAAAAAAGTACATTTTACATTTGAATACACACAACTGTCTTATCAAGCAGGACGGTCGTTCTGCCAAGCCAAGCTGAAAAAAAATGCTAACCTCGCCAAACAAACAAACGCCAAGAATAAAACGCAAGACACCGTAACTGCTTATTATACTGATGACAACTTCTCCATGTAAAATCAACCAAACATGCCAGCGTAAAATTTCCCATATCAAAAGAACCAATCATCGCAGAAAAATAAAACCAAAACCAGAAGGACCTAATGGAAAATATCTTCAATTTGAGACCAAATGCATCCTCATAAATTAATTATAAACAGAGATATAGATTTTTTAAAATAACGTCGAGATACTGAAAATGATCGATTTATTTTCTTCGTCACAATTTATGGTTCAATCAAGGTAGAGACTTAAATAATGGACATAAAAAAGTAAGGATTGCATTTTTGGACAGATATTTACTCAATCTACGTGCTTTTGTAAAATTCAGCTTTAAAAACACAAATTTTCTATTCTTAATTAGCGAAAAACTGTTAATTAATTTTAAAGTTTATAAATTATGCCAAACAGCGATAAACCCGCCAAATCATTTTAGAAGTCTTTTAAAATTTTTTATATTATCCTTTTGCATTGATTTCATCGAAGAAAAATATGGCCGAGATCCAGATAGATTTTTCGCTGTTAGCGAAATGAGTTTGACCAATCAGAAGCCAGAATGTTTGAGAATTTTTGCTGCTTCTGGATCCCGGCCTATGTCATAAAAGTTTTGAGTCATTTTCTTAGTGCCATGGATGAAGTGCAGAAATTTAGGCTGGGATCCAGATGGATTTTTCGCTGTTAGCGAAACGAGATTCACCAATCAATAGCCTGCATTGCTGCAAACAGCGAAAAGTTCGCAAAAGTGCTTCTGATTAATGAATCTCGTTTCGCTAACAGCGAAAAATCTATCTAGATTGCGGCCAATTATGTTGAACACAATTTTGCATTTCCACATCCAGGAAGGGTATTGATGTCATAACAACAGTGCGTATTCGAAACTATTTAAGGCATTGATTCTGAACTCCTTTGCTATACATTTCAATATTAAAGAAGTTGTTGTTTCAATAGTTTTAGTACTTTTCTCTATTGCTCACTCTAAAACACGAATATCGAAATTTAACCAACAGCGCTCAGAAACTATAGCGCCTAGAATATATAGTGTTGAAATCGGCTAACCCTGTAATACTTAAAAAAGCGCTAAAATATTGTATCCCTTAAATGTGCAATGATACTGCTGTAATAGGCAGATCGCAGCGGCATCTGCAGGATATTTTCTACAACTGCAAGAAATTGCTAGTCTATACAATGTAATAATAGTAATACGAAAATCCCACAGATGTCGCTGCGATCGACACTTGAAATTTTAGCAGTATCGTCGCACATTTAAGGGATACAAATTTTTAGAACTCTTTGGATAGCATATTTCCACACTAGGTATTCTAGGCGCTGTATCAGAAACAACACCATAACAGAGAGCCTTTATACATAAGAGTGGTGATATATGCACAGGAGACATGCTCATTTCAAGCTTTTGTCGAAAGTACGGCAATTCGCTTTCTTGAATAGAGGATATTCAATCTACGTTATGATCACATGGTCAAGGCAAGAACGTCTAGCGTAAAGAAGGGAAGTCTCCGTCTACGTAATGTAAATCCCCGCTAGCCAATGAAATAGTTCATGGGAGAAAGCAGTAGTACACTGTTAAAAATATCGTGAAAAATTACCTCTGTTTTTAAAGGCTATCTGTATTCTGACCAATGAGAACGCTTCATAGGCTTTTATGTAGCGTTCTCATTGGTCAGAAAATAGAGAAGCTGTAAGAACCGAGGTAATTTTTCACGATATTTTTAACAGTGTAGTTTCCTGTTTCCCTTCTATCAGTTAGAAATTCTTTGGGTAAATTACCGGTACCACGTGACTTTTTCAGCCTCGAACCCATATTTGGAATATCCTCCATTAGAAGATACGCGCATGGACGATCTCTATTAGACTAGGGAAATAATTCAGCATGCATTAACCTGGCGATAATGGCATGCTCGTAAAGAACTTTAACGATTTGTTTTTATCACTTTTACCAATAAACATTTATTGGCCGTATGTCGCTACTTCGTTATAGAGACACACTTGTTCCTAATTAGATCCCGGCCTTAATGTATCAAAATAGAGAGTTTGCTTTCTGTACTATTCCTGAGCTCAGTTATAGCGTCTAGAAATATAGGCCGGTATCCAGGTACAATTTTGCAAACAGTGAAAAGTTAGCAAAAATTCTGGCTTCTGATTGGTCAATCTCGTTACGATAACACAGAAAAATCTACCTAGATCACGGTCACAGTGTGGAAACCGGCTATTCCAGCAATTCTTTAAAAAGTGCTAAAAATTGAATCCCATAAATATTGAAAAATACTGAATGACAAATGTCGATAGGAGCAACATTTTCTAGATCTTCTCTGAGCGAAACATTTTCTTTTGAAATAGTTATGTTGGAATTACCATATGTCGCTGTAATCGACATTCGTCGTTCAGCCTCGTTCAACATTTATGGGATACAATTTTTAGCACTTTTTTAATAAGCCGATTTTTAAACTATATCTTCTAGAAACTATAGCTCCGTTATAGCGTCTAGATTATATGTTGTAGAAATCGACTATCCCAGCAATACTTAAAAAAGCGCGAAAGTATTGAATCCCTTAAATGTACAACGATGTCGAATTCCAAACAGTCATTTGCATCGACATCTGCAGGATATTTTTTAAAGAAGAAAGAGACATGTGTAATGCACCGCTACAGCGTCTAGAATACATAATGTGGAAATTTGCTATCCAAGAACCGCTAAAAAGTGTATCCCTTAAATGTGCACTGACGCTGAAATCCAGGGAGATTATCGCAGCGACATCTGCTATATATTTTCAAATTTCAAAGTAAACATCGTATTATTACAGCGGGTTTGACGCCAAGCACACAGGTCAAATGTAAGTTAATAAAACGTTTAAAAAAAAATGTTACAGCGTCTAGACCAAATTGTCTTGGAGTTTTGGGAAATATCCTGCAGATATCGCTGTGATCGACTGATTGGATTTCCACACTATATATTCTAGACGCTGTAGCGCCGCGGTAGCCTGTCCTTTTTCGTTTGCCTCGAAGTAGATGACGTCATTTGAAGCTGTTCCTAAGTGTGGCCAGCTCATCACGTCACACGGAGTTGATTATCTGTACACGGCAATGGACACAAAAAAATCGGCGCACCGCTTTGTACTAATCATCGTGTAAAGATGATCCAACTCTGTGTGACTTTTAAACGTCATAAACTGGCCTATTATGTCATTGGTCACGCTAACATCCTCCCCCTTGCGTCCGCCATATATAGCTGCATCTTGCTATGGAGACTGCTAAATGGGCTGCTATCGGTCAAAATCAAGAGAGAAAAGGGCAGAAGAGGGGGAAAGAACTCGTTTTCTTTATGTAGTTTTTCACACGGGAAGATTGACATGTCTGCTCCTCTCCTTTCATAGCTTCATGGTGGTGAAATAAACAAACGCCCCTTAAATATTTGAGAAAGTCTTGACACGCGTCACAAAAACATCACACAAAGCAGGCAAAGCAAAGGAACAAAATCATTCATTGGCTCGTGGATATGAACGAGCCAATGAATGATTTTTCTTCTTTGTTTTGCCTGCTTTGTGTGATATTTTCCTGATTTGTCAAGGCTTTCTCGAATATTTAAAGGACGTTGAATAGACCGGGATCAAGATAGATTTCACGCTGTTAGCGCGATGAGATTGATCAATCAGAAGCCTGCATTTTTGAAAACTTTTTTTATGTTTGCAGTAAACACTCTGGATCCCGGACATTAACTTTGGTTGGTTAAGACGATTTTGCATAAAATGAAATCAGAAAGCCAATGTTTTTAAACTTTTTTGGTTAGTTTAATCGAAATCTTCCACGTCTATTAATGAAAACTGAGTTACTGTACTTTGGACAAAATTTTGAATATGAGTACACGACTTGTGCATATGTGTCACCACTCTTACATATAAATGTACTCTGTTATGAGCATGATTCTAAGCGCAGCTGGTTAAATTTGAGTATCTGGGTATTAGATAAAGCAATAGTGGCCCACCGTGGCTGAGTGGATAAGACACCACGCCGCTAATCGCTTGAGAACGTAGGTGGGGGCGGGTTCAAATCCCGCCGTGATCCTCACGTGATCTGATATATATGTGTTCAATCAAACAAACAAGCAATAGTGAAAGGTACAGTTGCCATGGAAACAACGACTTCTTTAATTCGTATAGAAAATTAATGAATAGTTGTAAATAATTTAAGTTTAAAATGTAGGCAAATGCTCTGAAAATATCAATGGCTCCCATCTAGTATTTTACAAAAGTAATTTAATATATTCACATGATGTATAAGTTGATGCAACTCTTACCTAATGAAAATTCTGCAACAAGACTTACGTAGGCAGATCTTTTCAATGATTAATTCAGAATTCTAAGAACAAAACGAAGTTCTTAAGCGCCCTTCCTCACCCCTCCCCCCACTCAAAAAAAGAAATACGATAGAAAGGTATAAGTATTTGGATAATTTCAGTATTTCTGTGATCTTTGGTCAGAGTTTAGAAAAGGTGTCTGGGTATTAAAAAAAACATATAACAAATTTGACGAACGATAAGACTATAGATTTCAGGCAATTTTTAACTGCAAAAAATTTTATTCTAATGTTTATGCGGCTTTAATAATAGACTATTAAATATAATCAATTTACGGGAATTTTTATACGAAATTATATTCTCACATTTATGCAAATAGGTATGGATAAACAGACTTGAGTAAAATTACATATTTATTCTTTCTTCTCTATAACACGATCTAAATGAAGATGAAGTTATATGTACAGTTTACATCTTTAAATTTTTAGATTTTTTTTATCAAAAATGTTTCATCATCATGTCTAGAATTGCTAGATTTACTTCTTTAGACAGATCTTCGATTCTTTAGATGCCTGCGGGGCTTCATTCTCGGATTTTCCGTAGGTATTTGTAAAGATAAATTTATTTTGCAAAACCGTCAGCAAAAAAAAGTTAGAACAAACAATTAACTGACAGACTAACTGTAAATATATATTTTATTTTGACTCTATTTGATTTTTACTAAATTTTCATCCCTCATAGAAAATTTTAAGGCGATATAAATTGAGAAAGACTGATACTTTGAAAGAAGAAATTGACTTTCCTTAGTTTTAAATTATTAATTACTCTAAAAAATGAATGATAGGTAAACAAAGTGTATACTATTGTGTTTGTTCCCTACTTATAAAGGCTATACAAGGACTAATTTTAGCGAGTAGAATTATTTCAATTATATATAATCTGTTTAAAAAAAAGAACTGATATCTACTAAAAAACAACTTTTCAAAAGTAAAAAAAAAGCCAAGCAAAAAAAAAAAAAAAAAGCCAAGCAAAAAAAAAAAAAAAAAAAAAAAAAAAAAGAAAAGAAAAAAGGGGAAAGTTGTGGCTAAAAAATAGTGTGATATCAAATTTCCAAGCTAATATTATGGTACTTATTTAACATTTTTTATTAAAAATTTACCATATGTAAGTCGAGTACCTAAGTATGCGTTGATAGAAAGCCTTTTCTCCTTTACTTAATACATCATAACGTGTTTCTGAAAATAAATTTTTTTTAATTATGCATGATGGGCTTGGCGGCCATCTTTCCATATTTTACACAAATTTCTAAGCAGACAAGCTCGTAATATGTTTGCATTATTAACAATTTTGAACTTCTAGTTTTGGCTACAGACAGATAAATTAAGAAAGTCTTTTATTTTGAAGAAAAGAAAAACAAATTGATTTTTACTGCTTTAACTAATTAATTAACCCCCTCCGAAAAAAGAGAATCATAAGATAAAACCTGAAGTTACTTCAACTTTATTTTAAGACACAAATTTCTAGGCACTCATTTCCATAAATTAAAAGCATAAAATGTTTGCTTTAGCAACAATTTCGAATTTCCGATCTTAACAATGTACTTGTGTGCTTAGAAAATTGTGTAAAATATGGAAAGATGGCCGCCAAGCCCATCATGCATAATTAAAAAAAATTTATTTTCAGAAACACGTTATGATGTATTAAGTAAAGGAGAAAAGGCTTTCTATCAACGCATACTTAGGTACTCGACTTACATATGGTAAATTTTTAATAAAAAATGTTAAATAAGTACCATAATATTAGCTTGGAAATTTGATATCACACTATTTTTTAGCCACAACTTTCCCCTTTTTTCTTTTTTTTTTTTGTTTTTTTTTTTTTTTTTTTTTACTTTTGAAAAGTTGTTTTTTAGTAGATACAATATATTGTACTGTATCAATTTGTATAATATGTACATTTTCAATCAATTATTATTACAAATCTTTATCTATTCTAAAGTTTACTATTATTTCAATAGTAAAATAAATGAAATATAAATGAGAAACATTGAAAATTCATAAAGATGCATTGTTGAATAATGAAGTTTTGGGTTTTTTTTTTTTGTTTTTGTTTTTTTTCTTTTAGAGCACTGGGAAAGAGTTACTTCGATTAAAGCAGAAAGTCATATTTGGTGTTTTGGTGTTCTTAAAAAAAGTTGGAAGAATTTCCTGGAAACTTGTCACGTAAATTAAACTGAGCGCTAGAAAAAGATCTAGGTAGGTCCCGAAAAATAAGTTTTGAAAGTTAAGAAAAATAAGTTTTGACAGGTTAAAGCAATCTCAGCAAAAAATCTCTGACTGCTCTAAACCAAAAAAAAATTTAAACGATTTCCAAGACTCGAGATACCTGAAATATCCCAGCAGACACATACCTTTCGACACACAATCGGACCGGAGCCGGCAGTGTCGGTTAACTTTCGGCATCTGCACAGTGGCTTCGGTGAACTGTCGGAAGCAAGTCGGTAACTGAAATTTAAGAATATGCTTTTTCGATTGCCGGTTACCGTAATCAGTCACCTTATAGTTATATATCGGCAAGCAACTTACATCAGCAAGTGACGCAGGTCCGATATGTGATTTCTGATTAGATTTGCCAAAATCGGTCCGAATTCGGAATTTTTAGTCTTAGCCGAATTTTTTTCCCCTTACTTTTTGTTTCAGTTGGAGTTTTAATAAGAGATGTATATTTCATATATTTCATATAACATTCTAAAAGTGATAAACAGAAAAAAATGTCAAAATAACCTATATTTATTTATTAAAAAATGTTTTTGAATTCATTTTAAAAAAGACTTACAATTATTTGAATCATCAAAATTATATTTTAAATCGCTCCTTAAAATTATTATTCATCATAAACTTAATCGTAGAAAGAATAGAAAACTTCATAAGTTAATTGAACTGAATTTCTAATTATATATTCATTTTAAAAGCAATAGCTATGTTTCTTATTTTATTTTAAAATCAAATTATTAAAAAGTGTTTAAAATAATTTTACAAACTATAAAAAATATATAAAAATATATGTTTGTAGCATTTAAATTTAAAAGAAAGATTCAGAAACCTCCCACCTAAAAAATTATTTACCAAAGAAATAAAGATAAATTGATATTTCTATTTTATTTTAAGATTAAAAAATGTTGATAAGTAAAATAAATTATATTGCTATATAATCAATAAAAATATATTCCGCATTAAATCATATAATGACATAAAATGAATTATTGTTCTAATTAAATGTGATTAATCACAAACTTATTTTTTTATTAAAATTACTTTTATTATGTTACAAATATATAGTTCTTGAATTAACACATTTAATTACATTATAATTCCTAAAGAGAAAATTGTATTAACAGAAAAACCTATAAAATTCAATTCTTTTATTTAATGCTTAAGAATTCTTAAATTTATAAGAAACATTCAGAAATAGCCCACATTTGAAAAAAAAAAATCTTCCAAAATTAAATAAAATATGTAAGTTAATATTTTTTTTTAATAAAAAATATTGATAAGTAACAAATTAATATTGCAACATAATCACTAAAAATATGTTCTACTTTAAATAATCAAACGACATAAAATAATTTCTTATTCTAATTAAAAGTTATTAATTACCAACTTAGTATTTAGTAAAATAAATTTTTCCATGTTAAAAATATGTATTTTATTAATTAACGCAATGCGTGCAATTACATTATAATTCCTAATAAGAAAATTTTATTAACTAAACAAAACTTCAAAAAAATTATTTTTTAATACTTAATTATTCTTAATTTATAAGAAAAAGCAATTAAGAAAAAGCAATTCGTTTGCTTAAACTATTTCGCTAAGATATTTATTTCATTCATTTAAATATTAAATTAACTTTTAAATACACGTGCAGAAGACAATTACAAATAAATAAATAAATAAATAATAAAATAAAAACACTTCAAAATTCCAATTTTTCCATCTACCATTTACCACCAACGACAAAATATCACTTATCGAAATGTCTTCCCCTTATTATCGCATAGAATCCTCCCCTCAACAAGTCTTAGTGGCGAAATGGTTAGTGCTTTTGCCTTCTGTCCTTGGGGTCGTCGGATCAAACATAGCCCCTTTCAGGCACGAAATACGTTCCTTTCAAATGTACATTCCGCAATGGCTCATAGATGGCGACATTAAAACATTTTTTTTTTCAATTTATGCTGGTTGCTTACTGCAGCCGGCATTTGCATGGATAGCTGTCGGTATAGTATTCTACCGATACCGGACCGGCTGAATGTCTCACGAATCGGGCCGCATCCGCAAGGTGTATCAAAACAAATACGGAACCGGTAGCGGCAACCGGTGTCGTTTCAATACCGCCGTTATTGATCAGCGGCTGTCGGTCAATTGCTTACCCATAGATCTGTGTTTGCTGGGATTTTAAATAAAGATAATAGAAAATTGTTTTTCCATCCGTAATTGGCGATGGAGTGTAATGCTTCTGAATTCTATTGTATTGTCCTGTAAAAGAACTATGAAAGTTAAACCACATGTTTTCAATTGTTCACATGTTGCAATAAGTGTTACTGATTGACACTTTTTTTTCTATCGATGCTCATACGATATTAAAAATCAATTAAATCGCTCTGTTTATTCGGATTCGAAGTCACTTAAAAGATTTTGTAGAAAGGAAACACGTTCCTAAATCGTAAAATGGAAAAAAAAAATGTAAATCCTAATCAAACTGTTTCAACATTTGACGATTTGATGATATTTACCTTCATAAAAGTTTATTGCATATTAGATAAAACTTGTTTTATGTTAATGTCTTTCACAAACATATTTATAGCACAGAAAACTGTTCCATGAATAGTTAATGATCCAAAGTAATAAATAAATTATTTATCCATTAAAATTGAAATCTTTCAGAATAAATTAAGAACATGACTCAGAATTAACATTCGCGATTTTTTATTTTCCATATGCTGTTATATTTTTATAAAAGAAGCTTTAGAAATTAAAGATAATATTAATATATATATATATATATATATATATGTGAGTGTGCGCGTGTTTTCTTTTGACAAATATACACTTTAGAAAACTGATTACATTTCTTCCGGTATACATCATACAAATACTCTTAAAAAAGAATATACCTAAAAGAAATACCTTAAAACATAATTTCATGTACATTAACGTATTAAATTTCCGGGATTTATAAACGAATTACATTATT
This sequence comes from Maratus speciosus, assembly GCA_963932465.1. Lineage (NCBI taxonomy): Eukaryota > Metazoa > Arthropoda > Arachnida > Araneae > Salticidae > Maratus > Maratus speciosus. Next base: position 292,427,759 of record OZ010795.1, on the reverse strand, counting down.
TAAACATAAATAAAAATTATTATCTATAATGTCTACTTATATAAGGGGATAAATGAACTATATGTGTTGATTAATGATAAAATAAAGATTATTTTTTATAGCCTGTCAAATAAAGACCCAATACAATCATAATCAAGTACTATTCTTTACTAAGAAATGTTAACATAAAACGTTTGAAATAATTCAAGAATGCTTTCAATATGATTTTCGCGCACAACTTTATACAAAGCTAGATACTTTGTAAAATGTATTTGTTGCCGAATTGTTTATTGTATAAATATTACAGTAAAAACTGTCAGAATTGTAATTATTGCTTCAGTAATCATTCAATACCAGCTAAATTAAATCTTCAAAAAAATTTCCCTATGTATTAGTCATTTTAATATTGCAGAGGGCGCAGGCATGATGTTAATTTACTATAGTACAAAAACAAAGAAATCTTGATTTGATCAAAGATGTTTGCTAGTCAAACAATTGTTGCATTTATATTTTTTCAGGATTATTGTACGTAAGTCTTACAGTTCTAATGTGGTATGAGTTTCGATCAGAGAATACAACACTCAATGTTATACCATACACATCCAAAATATAAAATGTAATTTAAAAAAATAGACATCTGTGCTGCTACGAAGTTCCACATTATTTAGGAAAGGTTGAAAAATTTGTTTTCTAATGTACATTTCATGTGCAGTATTATTACTTATGCTTTTTTCATAGATATTTTTAAAAATATATGATACAGGAAAATTAGTGTTAGCAAATATATGTAAAATTCTTTCTGGTATGACATTTCAAAATTCAAATGTCAAATTGCTGCTTTCTTTTACTGCTCTTGCAATATTTTTACAAATATAGCAGCAAACAAACAACTAATTATATGCGTGAGCGATGTATTATTAATTTTATAACTCGGTTATCTAAAATCCGACCATAAATAAGTAAAAGGATTTTGATTAAGAAAAGACACCAAAAGACCAGTATACCCAAAGACTAGGCTTATTTTCTTTAAGAAATTAGGCATTTAAAAAGCATCCATTTAACCAAATTTTTCAAAAATGTAATTGAAATTTTCATATAATTAAACATTAATAAATCATGAGTGCATATCACATTAGATATTTGCAGTAAGAGTTCGTTTCTTATACAATAACACATTATGGCTTTATAATAATAACTGTATATAAACATTTTGCTGCATTCTACATCCCTAAAACTTTCATAAGTATATTACAGTATTTCATAACCCATATTTTAAAAATAGCAAAATATTTTATGTTTGTTTTTTTAGAAAATATTATTCTAGCTTCTTGCATTAGCCATTATTTAAAAAAGTATCCTTATTTATGTGTTATCTAAACTGTCGTTTGTTTAAAAGTCTTACACTTAGTGGTACTTTTCTGCTATGAGGCATAATAAAAATAAAATTTATGATAGTCATAAAAACATTCTAGTTTGCTCACATTAGATTGAAGTTAGTGTTTCTAAATCGTCGTTTCAAAATTTAGTATTGGAGAAGTTGCAACAAATGTAAAACAAATGGCATTCAGTTTGAGATTTTAAATTTAAGTATGATTTGAGGAACGCTTTATATTGACTTTAAGAATAAACATTTTCCCTTTAAATCAAGACATTAAAGCTGATTTTTTTTTTTTTTTTTTTTTTTTTTTTTTTTTTTTTTATGTTTATTTCAGAGCTACTCTGAGTATTATTTCAGGATTTTGTACATGGTAAACTAAAAAGATGGCGGACTTTGACTTAATTTATTTTTCCAATATTCATTTAACTTTGAAAATTATTTATGTTAGTACTTTGAACATGACTATTTTGTTTAATGGAAATAATAATCAAATGTAACCTTTTCATCCATATTTGTAAATAAGAAACCAAAAATAAATACAATCAAATGGTTTTTCCTTGATTTTTTTGGTGTTTATTTTATGATAAATTTGTTTGTTTTGAAGGGAAAACCCATTAACCTGTATCTCATTTTTTAAATGAATAATAATATGAGTTATAATTATGTCTATATACAACTGTATATTTAATTGCACACCGTATAACACTTATGATTGTATTATAATCAGTATAATTTCTATAGGTTATTTCTATTTCTAAGATGCTTCCAAGCTTTATTAATTAAATGATGTTATGTATAAAATGAATAAAAAACAATTGTAAATCCTACTTTCTAATGTGTGTATCGAGAATAGTTTATTTTTCTTGCTGATTTCACAATAATATATTTAAAATGTAAATGAAAAACAAACATTATTTTTTTCTAATTAAAAATATCTTCCTGAAAACAATTAAAATGCTTATAATTTATTAAATAATTGGATTTATACTTAGCTTAAAGGCTTATGAAAAGAAATACGATTATAATGGTAGCTATTTTATTAAAATAGTCTATGTATAATGCATTAAGTTTAGGCATTTGGATGATTTGTAAGTATTTTTCTATGCAGTTTTTAAGCGAAGATTAATATCACCAAACTGTAAATACAGCTGTTTCTAATACAACTACAACGTTACCGTAACTGTTTCGTTTAATTAAGGTTAAGTTTTCTGATTCTATATTTTCAAAACAAAATAATATTTTAAAGCATTTTTTTTCTTTTGACGAATATAGCTTGAATTCCCCTAAAATATAATTAATTCTTTTTTTTTTAATTTCTTTTAATTAAAAAGATCTAGCATTCAGAGAAAAATAAGGATATTGATTCCTCTTTTAAACATTTTTATAAAAGTACAGGAAAAATCATACGATTAAAAAATGTACTTGAAAACTTAGATGAATCGACATCACCGAAGTATGTGTTATCAGTAAATTATTCCGCTTAAAATATTATTTTTATAATATATTTTGGAAAGTAAATTGATAATTACATATTTACATGCAAAAATTTGATGTATCAATAAAATATATATTCATTGTTTTTTCTTTAAGTATTTTGTTTAAAAAAATCATAAAATATTTTATTATTTAATAAAATAAAATTTGAAGATTAAATAAAATGTACGTATATCATTTCAATAAAAACATAAAAAATCATGGATAAAACAATAGAAACAAAAGTAATTTAAATGTAATTATCTATACAAATCTAATAATAATTTAATTAAAATTAAACATTTCATGTAATTCCTTTGCAAAATTGATAAAACAAAAAAAAATATTAATTATGGAGATATATTAACGGTGAATAAAATAGCTGCTAATGTAATAAAAAAAATGCAGGGAGATTGGCTTCATGCAAAACGGTTAACAGACATTCTTAGTTCCTCCGCGTATCTTGGCGTACAAGAAAAAGGTATGCAAAAGCATGCAACGCCCTTCATGTTCGATAACTTTCAATTATTGAGATATTAATGCGTGCTAAGTGACATGAACTATTCCTGAATCTAAGTATTAATTGACAAAGACCTATAGCTATGAACTCTTACTTTATTTATAATTATTGTCAAGTCTAATAAAAGCTTCATTACATATTTTAATTCGATGAAATTACTGGATTTTAAAAGCACATTTTAATTTCAAATCATTTTATGCGATGCTGTTTTTGTCCATTGGATTAACGATTCTTACAACTTCCCCTAAGGGGGATTAATAGTGCACTTCTTCACAACGAGGCCTGAATATCACTATACATAACTCCTTTCTCTACAAGGATGAGAGATATGGGCAACTTCCCTTTTTTTAAATATTAAATCTAATAAACAAATAAATTCATATAACATATACACTTATACCACTACATTACTTATAAAGATAATTGTCAGGAAATTGTAGCATAATCAAAAAGCATTAAACATGGCATAGAACATACATTGAAGCAACATCATACATTCTTTATATAAATTGATAATTTTCATAAAAAAAATAAAGAACTATAATTAATTTTAAGTCTCTTTATGTCTCTAAAATTTAAACCTAACAGTTCCATCTTTCTTTGCTGCACAAACGACCGAGTGTATCCAATCGCTATTGTTAGATTCAATCAGTCTTTGCTCAAATAATTCACTAGCCTGACGACATACCACTTTCTGCACACTTATGAAAGTTCTATATGGAGATAATTGCCCTTAAGAAACATCGGCATTAACTCCGATGGTATGACCATTAACTTTTGCCAATCCTGATTTCTTTCTAAAATAATCTTGATACTTTTACAAAATCGAAATCAATCCTTGTTTATGAATATCACTCAAATATTCGTGTTTTTCTAAGATAATGGTTTTTATAATATACCCTTGCAAATAATTTGTAATGACTGGAGCTTAAGAATTCTCGAGATTGGAATATTTCCCATTCGGTGCATAATACAGGTCTCCGAAGTTAGAGTCTTTATCAAATAAAAATCCTATATGGTCAGCTCTTGCAATTCAAGTAAGTATATTATTTACAAATTAATACAATTGCAAATTTCTTGTACAGACATCATTCACGACAATAGAATGCGATCGTGCAAGTTCAATCCCTGTTGATGTTTCAATCTATGCATTCCGTAATTTGTGAGACGAAGAAAGACGTCAGATCAGAACTTGTTCTCCAACGCCAAATGGTTTTTTTTTTTTTTTTTTTTGTCAAAACCGAAGATGGTAACGATACGTATAGTAATGTTGGTTGCTATCCTTTAGGGTGTTTCCTGATATGCAATCTTATGCGCATTTTCTAATAATTTGAGCAGTCATTTCAGGTACTGCTGTACAGAAGGATATACTGTTAGGGGTATTTTTTTCTTATCTATTTTTTTTTAAATATTCATATGTCCGGGATGAATAAGACTATAGAGCAACTGGATACGTTAGTACGTAGTGATACGTTAGTAGTACTATGCGGTACGTCTGTAGGAGCAATTAGAAAATAAGGACAATGTAAATCCATATCATAGCATTTGTCTAGAATAGTCTTTTTTAACGTTTCCATTAGGTTTCTATCGCAGCATTCTGCATCTCCCATAACACCTGGATGTTCAGAAATTTAAAATCTGCCCACTGCAGACAGGGTAGCTAAAAACGCACTAGTTAATTGCGAAGTAAAATATGTCTGTGCATGTGGTAGCTGCGAATCCAGTTTGAATAAATATTTTAATTAGAAATTCACATGTGATTTTTGTAGATATATTTTTAAATGGCATTGCTGCTGTCCACCTGATTAACAAGTCAACAGCTGATATCACATATGTATGACCTCTACGAGAAGGTGGTTCAATACAGCTAATACTCCATACCTAAATGGGTTTTCACATCGTACTGAAGAACGTAAAGGTACACTAACCCTATATGTGACAAGTCTTCTTAATCGACATTGTTTGCAACCTTTACAAAATTTTAACATCTAGTTTCAAGCTAGGCCAGTAAAGGGATTTCTTAGTTCTCTGTTTCGTTTTCTGTTCTTCTACATGTCCTGCCAAAGGGATTTCATAGCGAACATACAAAATATTTTGTATTTACTCCACTGGCAACACAATTTGTTTTACATCTTCAACACATACGTTTTCCGAATGTATGGTTAAACCATCCTTTATAAGATCATTTCTCAAATATTTTTCAAGGAATCATGACCTCTTTGGAATACTAGAAAATATTCTCTTAATTCTATCCCCACATTCATCCTTTTTTATTTTCGTCTTTATGTCATGCACCAAAACCATTTATTTCATAATCCTAACTTTTATTTCCCCACAATTAAAGTCCATCTTCCCTTGAAGTTTTTCATCTTTGTTGTCGATTTGTAGATTATTTTCATTCTCTGAACCAACATCATAGGAACGGCCGCATATATTCTCTGCCTTGGTATATCTCATAAAGTTGCGGTTTAACGCTTTGTAAACAACATGCTTATTAACATGTCGTACACTAATTTTTGGAGATGGCACAAGTTAAGAGACATTCTTCATTATTATTATCTTTTCTAATTACTATTGTTTTTCACAGAACAACTTCACTCTCTCAAAGAAACTGAGTTATCTCGATTCTACCTTATCCCTCATCAGATATATGATTAACACAATCTACCCGTATCATTGAAATCTGTGCACTGGAATCATATACATACACTATCTAAAATAGTCTTTAACATTTGATTTTTGACAGTTTCTAACTCACCAACCTTTCAATTACATTTACACAAGAAGACACACCTAAAATTATTTTGGCAGTAATATTGGTGATCGGCCTTTCCTAACTTTCTCAGCAGAATTCACATAATTTGCTTTTGCCCATTGTACAGTTAGAAAACAACGTATGTGGGCAATATTGCGCTTTATGACATTCATGTCTACATGAATAACAAATAATCATATTAGATGTCAATTTGTAGGCTTTAAAAGTGTCAGCTCTTGAATCACGCTTACCATCTGATGCAAAAATAGCATTTCTATTATCAACATACTTAGAATTCAATGGAAAATAATTCTTCATCTCCAAAAATTTATCTTTCTGAGAAAACTTCTTGCAATCGTCTAGTATATTTTCGTGTATGTCAAGATTATCCGCCAATTTAGTAAGACACACTATTTTAGGCCACTCATCCCCAGAATGATCTTTATTATCATAAGGTACTCTTCTTTTTAATTGGTCATTTACGTTTAATTCTTTTAGAGAGATAAAATCAACATTTTTAAGACCGACAATGCATTACTGAAAATAACCATTATTTTCACATACGAATTCTCGCCATGTTCCTTCGGGATATCACTGTATTTCCTTAAAATTCTTACGAGATCTTTCTGTACTCAGCTTAAATCGTTTAAGCGAAATACCTTTAATATATGTATAGTCCTCAAACTTTTCTTCTGCTTTAAGTGCCGGAACATGAATGAAATCAGATGGCAATGAAGCCGACAAATTTTATTCATAGTGTTTCTGATCCACACAATCCGACCAATCCTTGGCCTTAAAAAATGGACGAATACAGAAAAATGTTATCTTCCTTGACATTGAATTTATTAATGAATTTTGTAAGCTCTATTCGAAAATTATAATTTTTCTTTTCTATCACATTCTTAGATTCTATTATTGCATTTAAAATAACATATTTCAAAATAATCAAATCAATTAATAATTAAAAATTAAAAAAAAATTAAAATTTGCTTTAAGAAAAAAATTAGAAATTGTCCCAAAGAAAAATAAACTTATACTCTGTTTATTTTTTTAAAGAAAATTGTTTTATTATGAAACATAAACTGAAAGATGTATAATGATCATTGGCATATGGTTGGTTGGTTGGTTGTATGGAGTTTTATGGCACAAAGTCGCTATAGGGACATGCTGCGCCAAAATTGGCATATGGAATGCAACTTAACAGGGGACATAGGAAAAAAATCTACTTCAATCTAAATGTACATTCAAAAAACAAAAAAAGAATCCAAAACAATCTGCATGAACATGTTAAAAAACATTGAAAATTAAGTAGTTTTTTAAATTATGAAAAATATTTTTGGCAACATGGGAATCAAATAAATTTAAAATGTTTCATCTTTTATTTATTTTCTGGTATTTATCATCATGAGGGATCCAAATATGATTTTTAATATACGTGTTCGTATTAAATATTTCGGTATTTGTTGATATTTCCGTATAGGAACTGCTCCATAAACATATTTTTGTGTAATAAACTTGAAGTTATTAGTTTTCATTGGCTAAATAATTTTAATGGGTATGTCTTTTTTTTTCACGGACAATCTGGAAAATAAAATAATTTGGGTGTTTTCTAAATATTATGTTTGTAATAAGATTCTGTACAATTCAACGTACGGTTGTTATTAAAAAATTGAACATGTATTACTTTTAATAAAGCATATCAGTCATAATAATTTATTAACAATAAAAATTTAAAATAGCTAGTAAAAAAAACAACTATTTAACTGAAATACATTTTAAGAAAACCCCTTCCTCCCATGCTATTTTACCCAGTTTATTTTTCATAGGTGGATAATGAAATATTTGTTTTATTTGAGGTCCAACAAAAATACCTACTTTAATTTTGGCACTGCAAATGCTTGGAAATGTGCATATAAAGTATTTAAATTCTTCAATTTTTATTCATAGCTGTAATAAATTGTTTAAAAAATGAAACTTTTATGTGGAGGAACGGTAAATGTATTTAAACCTTATCAAGTAATTCTGATGTATTACACTTTTCTTGCCAGGCATATTTTAATTTTCGAAGTGGATATTTTTTCACGCGAAAGTGCTTGTCTCTTACTAGTCTGTACCATTCACAAAAGAAACAATTGCATTTTGTGTAACATTGTAAAAATCCTGATACAACTTTTATATGAATTTGTTGATATAATTTTTAAGTCTCCGCATATGTTCCACTTGTGGTCTTCTTAATGTATTTTTTACAATACATTTTGAAATTTTAAGTGCCGTAAATTCCGTCGCTGAAGCAGAGAACCAAGTCGCTGTGCCTTTATACTGAGTATATATAAACCACAAACTAGGCCGTTTAATTCAGTATGATAATCTCAGATGTGGTTCTGAAAAACTAGGTAAAGAAAAGACTTCATCCTCGTGCATACATGAATTATCATATGGTGAAACTTTTTGAGATGTGGTTTCAAAGTCCAAAGTATAATTATATGGTGTTTCTTGCACTGCAATACCAGCTCCATGAAAAACAGATATTCACGCTGAAGATATATTAGGTATATGTGTGTATGTCTATTTTGGGAAGCCGGTGATTTTGGTTATAAAAAAAAATAATAATAATAGTCATCCAAGTGATTCTGATGTTCGCGCCACATTATGGCAACAACAAAAGGCTTTAAATTGCTTGTACATTTCACCAACAACTAAGTACTATTGAAAATGAGTTACAGCAAAATTTTGGTGCCCACATTAAATCTTAATAGCCCACCTTACATCCAAAATAAAGTTTCAAAGCTTTTTGAACAAGCTGTAAAAATACTTTTCTTTGGTCGTAAAATGTCACCTCGTTGAATGTATAACAAAAGAGGTTTGGGCTGTTAAAAAATAAATAAATAAATAAATAAATAAAAATAAAAATAAAAAATCGCGACATTTATTTTCAATCAAAACGCTGTACAAACTCGTTTTACTAAATATTAATGAATTAAATTAACTTAGAGATAAAGTAAATTAACTTAAACAAGAAACTATGCATGTTCCTCTCAATAGAGACCATATGCAAATTACCTTATGACTAGAATACGGAGGGACATTTGAGATTGCCAATTTATAAAATTCAGATCATCCACGTTAAGAAAAAAATTTGGAAGAGTGTAGAAACCCTTTTTTTTAAGGAGTGAAAAAAAAGCGCCGGTTAATCCAAAAATTAAACAATGGAACGCATTAATCGCTAATATTTTAGCAAGCGAAAAATATTTTTAATTTAAAGGCGAGCTTTATACCCGCTATTAAAAATTGGAACTTGATGGGGAAATTTTATTGAAATATTTAGATTTAGTGTTTTTAAATCTGCAAGAAGCAATCATTATTTTTACGCGGATGATTTTGGTGCAGACCATTGGTGCTATTGTCGCTTCTACCTGCAACAGAATGTTTTCAAATTTAATTATCTGCTAATGATACACTGAATGGGTGAAATAATCAGCACATGCCTTTAACTAACTACATATATACAGGGTGTTTCTAAACTCATGGTACAAACTTTAAGGGTAGGTAGAGCGCACAGTAACAATCATTTATTGTATAGGAATGTATGGGACCAAGTGACGCATTAAGGTAAAAACACCAGGGGGGCAATTAGGCCTCTTTTTCAATTTTCAAAATTTCTCATTCATACCAGAAAATTTTTATGATATCCTTTGCTTAACATTTCATAATTACTTAATAACAAAATTCTTCTTTGAAAATTGTTGGTATGAAATCGAAATTTTTTGAATTGAGAATATAAACAGAAATAGAAATTTTTTGAAATAGAAATGGAGTTTTTGGTTGATTCCACTGGCGGTAGAGTACATAAGTGACTGGTCGCCATTCAATACCATGCATTCAAGTAGAAGAAATCGCCATTTTTAATTGTGCTATCATTCGTCATGGAAGGCTTTACATATGCAGAAAAAGCCGACATGCATTTCATGTATGGTCGTACAAATAGCAACACCAGAGCTGCCTTACGAATGTATCAGGAGCAGTTTTCTCGCAGAAGAATGCCTGATCAAAGAACGTTTCAGCGCTTACACCGTCAGCTTTCTGAAACAGGTTCTTTCCACGTCACCAGACAGGAAACTGGACGATAAAGAGCTGTACGCAGTACAAGCCTGGAAGAAATTATTTTGAATATTGTGAGTGAAAGGTCCGAATCAAGTACAAGAGCTGTTGCACAGAATTTAGTTGTGAATCACCCGACCTTTTGGAGAGTGTTAAATGAAAATCGATTTCATTCCTTCCGTTTTCAACGTATACAAACTTTGAATCATGAAGACTATCTTCTGCGGTTGAACTTTTGCCAGTGGATTTTGCATCAACATGTATTGCAGCCATACTTTACTGCTCATATTCTATTTACAGATGAGGCAGTATTTACACGCAACGGTGTATTTAATGCGCACAATTTACATCTTTGGGCAACCAATTATCCACATGCAACGCGGCCACATGCTTATCAACAACAATTTTCTGTGAATTTGTAGGCGAGTATTGCTAATAATTATTTAATTGAACCATACCTACTACCAAAAGGGCTGGATGGTCGCTGTTATGGTATTTTTTGCAACAGGTTTTACCAGAACTGCTGCAAGATGTTCCGATCGAATTTTGTAACCGGATGTGGTTTCAACATCATGGAGCGCCCACGCACTTCACCACTGATGTGGGCAGTTACCTGAATGGCACATTTGGGACACGACGGATTGGGCGTGTTGGGCCAGTTCCTTGGCCACCGCGATCTCCCGATTTATCAAGCCTTGATTTCTTTTTATGGGACATCTGAAGAGTCTTGTTTATGAGACTCCAGTTGACTCAGACGAAAATCTAGTAGCTCGCATATCCGAAGCTGCTGCACGTGTGCAGGAAATGTCTGACATCTTTAGAAGTGTACGACAATCGTTCCACCACGCTGCCAAGCATGTATCACTGTTGGTGGGCGCAATTTTGAACATTTATTGTAATATTATTGCATGCATTATTATTTACTTGTAAACTACATTGTAAATAAACATTTTATCTTTTTTATTCATGTATGTTTTTTGATAAGTTTACCAGTTTTGCGCTTTTTTTTTATTCAAAAATTTCGATTTCATACCAAAAATTTTTCAAAGAAGAATTTTATTGTTTAGTAATTATGAAACGTCAAGAAAAGGATGGCATAAAAATTTTCTGGTATGTATGAGAAATTCTGAAAATTAAAAAAGGGGCCTAATTGTCCCCCTGGTGTTTTTACCTCAATGCGTCACTTGGTCCCATACATTCCTATACAATAAGAGATTGTTATTGTGTGATCTACCTACCCTTAAAGTTTGTACCATGAGTTTAGAAACACTCTGTATATATATATATATATATATATACTTTAACATAATCTAAAGGAGACGAAAGTGAAAATACCGGTACAATGTTTTTTTAATGAAGCAATGCTCGGTCGAACATGAGAATTTTTAAAAAGTTCATTTATATCTGCAAATCAATAAGCCGGAAACATTTCATACAAATAAAATATGAACGTCAAAATTACAAAATCAAATGATATTAACGAAAGTTAGGAGCGATAAATTAAACAAATGAATATGTAACTTGCTAATAACTTTTATTACTATACAATAAAAAGGCACATTTTCACGACCTATACATTTAGCTGATAAAGGAAAAATCCGAGAATCTAAATAAGCTAGGTATATCGCGATCCACTCTAGGAATACATATTAAAGTAGATTTAACATAAGCAAACTGCAAGTATGTGTTGATTACTCTCGTGAATTTCTTTGTCATGTGAAAATGTTTGGATAAAATTAACACTCATTTTTAAATCACTGTTTGAGTCTCAGTTTTCTCGAAATGCCGTTTATCATCCCTAACTGTTGCAGCAAGCATTGATAAAGATCTTATTACTGTCATGAAAATGCAAATTGGTAAGAGTGATAGGGCTATAAAGAAAGTCAAACATAATCTCACCCGAATCCGATAAAAACATAACCGTGATCAGACATGTATTCAGCACGGCCTTTTTTGAATCATACAGAGACGTCATATACACTATCACACACTTCTGATCTCTGAAGAATAACTATTGTACGCACAAATGTGCATCGACGATTTAGATTAAAACAAATTTTGCTGCGTAAAATACAATGCAATAAAATTTGATAATCAATAACTTTATGAATGACCATCATTCTCTTATCTTTAAGCAAAAAAAAATAAGTTGACTTTTGATATTTTAAAAATGTTCTGCTGGTTTAGATGTTACCAAATGATTAAAAATATATTTTATAAACAGAGACATGTTATAGTAAATGGATTTTTTAATTAAAATATTCTAAAAACTTAATTAAATGTTCATCACTAATACATAAGGTTCATAGGTTTTTATAGCGCAAAAAAATATACATACATATATATATATACATATATATATGTGTGTGTGTATAGTTCTTTTCTAAAATAAATGCTTTTAAAGTAATGAAATGTAAGCAAAACATTTTTACGATTTTTTTTCCCTATAAAATATCATTTCCAAAACATTTTATAATAAATAGTCAAACAAAAAAATGTTTTTTTTTTTTTTAGAAAATGGCTTGAAAATTAAATAAAATCGTCCAGAATTGAGCAATATTACCTCGTGTTGCTATTCCGTAGGAAAATAGCAAATAGCACTCTCTGAAATTGATCGGTGTTCTAAAGCATTTTTATCGAATGGAAACGGATTTCTGGATTACATTTGCTGAGTATATATGAATTTTGAGTTTATAAAAAAATATTGAGCTTCAATATATTTTATCAAACAGTTGACCTGATACAACTGAATAAGAATGAAACAAGGATAAGAGATTTTGTTTTATTTTCATGTTTGCTTTTGAATATTAAATATACGCGAAAGAAAAGTACACTTATGGAAAAAACAAGTAAACACCCCTTACTAACTCTGCAAAAATATATCGTAGAATAAATTTACTGGTACCGAACGATCAAAAATAAAGTCAACTTTTAAATGATGTATGTAAAATTTACTTAGGGAGCCATATACATATTAAAACGAACCATAACATTCCTTTTTTAATAGCAGTGAACAATTCTGACACCATAAATGAACTCTACACACTTCAATTAGCCTAAAAACAAATCTTTATGCAACTTGTACGATAGGTTTTCGTGAAATTAATTATTTTAAAATGAGCGTATTATAGGGGCTGTATCCAAATTGAAGTTCGATACCGGATTGTTGACCCAGAGTGCTCCCACCTTGACCAAGGCATCTTAAGCGTCACACAAGCAGTCATTGAATACTGCTAGATTACAGGATAGCATAAGAAATTTCAAAATATCTAGTCACTTCTGTCATAGATGGCCCCTTATACCGCATTTTGCCGTTTTTTAAGCATAATTTGAAAACTACTTGGAAGAAAAATGTGAAATTTTGGATTTCCATAAAGCAAGACTTAATAAATCTAAATCCATCAAAAAAAATTGTAGGTTGCAAAACATACTTTTTCGAATATTAATTTCATAATTCATATCATAAAATTATAAAAATGCTTATTCAACGTATTTATATTCGGGTATTTTAGTATTTTTGTGAAATTGCATATTAGGAGTGTAATTTCAGGAAATATTAATAAAAAATATGAAAATGTAATTTAACTTTAGAAGCACAAAATTTTGAATGTTTATAATTCAAAAACGTATCATTCAAATGAAATTTGGTGTCTAGGCATAGTTTGAACCGAAGATTTGAAATGTCTTGTTAAAATTGGGTATTGCCGTTAAAAAAATGAAGTTTGGGTTCGTTTTAAAATGTAGATGGACCCCTAGGCTAATTTTATATACATCATTTAAAAGTACGCTTTACTTCCAATCTTTCGGTATAAGTAACAATCTTCTACGATAATTTGTTGAGGAGTTAGTAGGGGGTGTTTACTTTTTTTCCCACAACTTTACACTGCTAAAAATTTTGCAGCATTCTGGCCGTATTTTGAAAAAACGGTTTCATAACCATAATTTAACTATATTCTGACCATAAAATGGCCAATAATATGGTCAGAATAGTGTTAAAATTACGGTTGTGTAACAGTTTTCGGAAAAAACGGTCAAATGACCTGCCAGAATGCTGCAAATTTTTAACAGTGTACATATACACATGGAAAAGCGGTTGAAGAGGGAAAACATTCATGGTCTACATTCTCATTTTATTGCTAAAAGAAACAACTTCTGAAATTTATGTTCATCTAGGAAATATCAAATAAGTAATAAGTAAAGGATAATAACTGTAATATACCGGGTGATCGGGAAATTTTCGGGGATTTTGAAATGTTAAAAATTAGTAAACTACATACAATAGAAAGATTCGGTTTTCACAAAAATGCTTAGAAACATGCGGGATTTGTTTTTTTAATGATTTTTTTTTGTTTGTTAAACATTTTGCCAGCAGGTGGCGCTGAAATTCGTAATGTAGTTTTGCGATGGTAGAATAAATCGGTTTGGGAATTGGCATCATATTCTACCTCGTTCACGAATGTAACAGATGTTTGGGGGTCTCCCACTTCTTTGTCAATCTTACAATGAACCCGTTTCTTCAAACCTTTTTATCATAACCTTCTGATTTGTAACGGCCATAGGTCTTTTTACGTTTTAACTTCACGCATTGTATGTAAAGAAAGGAAAGCTAAACTTGCCGATTTATCCGTTTTGTGAAACAGCCTAACTAACTAAGCTCTGTCACACAAAGAAAGCATATCTAAACATAGCAGTTACACGCCAAATTTTGTATCAAAATTCCTTTTTAATGCAATTTTTTTAACCTTCGAAAAAGCATTTGAGCATAACCGACCCTTAAAGCCAAATCTGTGATTATATCATAGTAAAGATGTTGCGCAATGAACTCATCTTATTATATAACACATGATACAGATACTTTCGATATTATACAGCAGTGAACTATTTTAACTATGAAATTTGATCTATTTATTATTTTTTTTTTCATTACAAACAAAAATCCCACACGTTTCTGAGCATACATAGTAAAGTGGGGACAGATGCCACAGTTTTACTTTTCTTCTTGTAAAATGTACAATAAAGTAAAAAACAACAAACTAAGTACCAGAAATCATTGATCAAACCTTTTAGAATCTAATTCCTATGTTAAACATGTTAAAACCCTCTTAATAAAGTAGGCATAATTATTTTCCCACTGTTTTTTTTTTAACGTAAATTTTTATGTGCTGTATAAGATGCCGCATGGGGTGTGGGAGAGATGCCGCATGGAGAAAAGCGCTTGGCTATTTTTTTTTTTTTTAAGCAAATTAAATTTTTATTTTCTCAAACTACTTAAAATGAAAATAAATAACAGCAAACTTACAAAAATTATATATATCACTAAATAGTGAAAATTGTAAAATGCAAAAGTGTAATAAACCAAACTTAAGACAAAAAGTGAACAGTAAAGAAAATCATTTGAATGTACATGAATGGATTGCATAATAACGGTAAACAGTAGACAGCATAATTCCAAAAAAAGATACAAATCACTGGTTTACATCCAGGCGAATATTGCAGTTCGCTCTTAATGTAAGTTTTAGTTTATTCTTTTTAGGCCCTAGTTTGTTTATTTTTGGCCTTTCTTATCATTCTTTGATTTTGTATTTCCATTCATCCCCAATTACACCACACTACCCGTTGCAAACTTAAAGTAAGTGTTTTCCATGCAGCTATCGATTGAATTTGATGCACTGAATCCTGTTCGCTTTAGACTTTGCTCCTTGATAAGACTCCAGCCACCCAACATATGCAGAGTCATCAATTTCCAATCCAGTTCTGTCATCAGAATCCATAAGAGGAACAATTTACCCAGTGTCGGAAGATGACTTATATTTTAGTTTTTTCTGAAGTAAGGCGTTTTCAAGTTGATCTTTCCCTTCCTTTTTTTTTTACACATTTTACTTCCGCCAAGTTGTTGTTCTTTGACGCTTTCTAGTTTCTTTTGTTTTTCATTTCCTTTTTCTTTTTTAGTGTTTATGAACTCTGTGCTTGTAATATTTGCATCCTTTTACTTTCTCTTACTTGGCCGTATAGGTCTTTTGACCATTGGAGTAGGAGATATTTTGTTTAACAGTTTGGATGGTGTGAATCGTAAACGGCCTACGTTTTCCTTATTCACACATAAAGAACCAATATTGTTGCTGAGAATATTTTGATAAGTAGCAGAATGCGCTAATATATATTCATTTAAATGTAAGTTCTACTTAAATCGCAGTGATGAATTTCTTGAACCGGAAAACTAAAATATATTTTGCGGCATCTGTTCCTCAACCTCTCTGCGGCATCTGTCCCATAGTGGCGGATAAGATGCCTCGCCGCCATTTTGTATCACGTGTGCGACGTGAGAGAAAGGCAAGCACATGTCTGTATTCTACGAGGATCTAGTCTATAGTTGCAATCGATTTTCGGATGAAGTCTCTGTCTATTTTTTTAAATATGTAGTAAAACTTCATTAGAATAATTTTAGCAAATTACAACGCAGGTTCGAGCCATAAAAACTGGCATAAATATATAAACACTGACAATTAAGCGGTGGAAATGCATACAACATATCACACAGCACAGAGGCACACTACGAACTTCTAAAATTGGGCTAGGGAACGCTGGTTTTGCCTACGCAATCTCTGCGGCATCTGTCCCAAAGCGGCGTCTGTTCCCACTATACTATATGTCAAAACAGCACCTTTCAATTGTACATAGTTTTCTAATTATTAACATTTTAAAACTCCCTGAACTTCTGGATCATCCGGTACATAAATAATCTGATGAAATATAATTTAAAAGTATTTAAAATATGCTCATGTTTTCTATCAGGAAGATTTGAGTTGAGATAAAATCAATTTTTTTTTACAGTGAAATATGAACATTCTTTTAAAAATATTTCATTGTTAGTTTATTAATTTCAGTAAAACTTGTTTGGAATTACGTTTTCTAAATGTTAGCACGCAATGAAATTTCAAAGAGCTTAGGCAAGGACATATAGTGCACAATGCCAATTTTGATCCGTCTAGAAAGATTTTCTGTCAGAAAAAATTATGTGTTATTAAAGTTGCTATTGTTTATTTCCTTGAATCTGAGAAAAGAAATTAACATAAAAATAGCTTTTTACGAAAATTAGTCAACTAATTCGTGACAATAAAATTTCTATAATCGTTAAATTAAGCATTTTTTCTAGAATTTTATCTTTTAATTATAAGTAGTATTTACTAAATTAAACAAATGTAAACCAAAATAAAACACTAAAGTATGATGAAGCCTTGATGAAGCCTTCCTGCAGGTCAATTTCTTCACAACTTAATCTCTCCTTTTTGTTTCCGATATCTTTAACAACTTTTGCTGTCTCGGGAGTTTTCTTCCAGACAGTTTAAATGTGTCATTTTCAACATCATATTAAAAAAGTGTTTAAGAAATATCCTCTATTGAAAGCTACTCTACGATTAATCAAACGCAAACAATATATATTCAAGGTGTTGAATTCAGCACCCCAGCCCCCTTCCCCACCCGGAACCTTGAAATAACCACTCTCCACAGAAGGTTTGAGATTTTAGGCGTTTTAATGGCAAAAAAAGTGTAATTCCACAGTCCAGAACTGTAAAAAGCCATCGCAAATATCCTCCAGGGGGAAAATGTTTGAATTCAACTCTGTAAACCAAATACGCCGTAGGAATAAGGAATTCAAACAAAATAAATACAAAAACATACAAGATAAAAGAAATTGCAAACAAAATTTATTGCATAAACATGTAAACATATTTTATGTTTATATAGGCCTAATCTGTATAAAAAAAAAAATAATCCCGAAAAAAAAAACCCTGCCTGGAGATAGTAATCCATTATAAAATATTAAAAAATTAAAAAAAAATAGTGTACAAAACGATCTCGAAAATCATTACTTACTTTTCAAATTTATGATCGCATAACTGGCCCAATTTAAGCAACTTAAATTGGGCATATTTCGGCAACTGCGCCGTTTTTAAAAACAGATAATCTCATGACTAAGAACAAAAACGAAATCAAACAAATCCGCGTGAAAAATATACGCAATAAACAGATGAATTCATATATGTATATGAAAACCTAACAACTTACCTTAGATTTAAAGTATTCACTTGCGTTTAGTATGAAAAAAATAGATCAAAACAGCTAGCATTAGGTTTTTTTAAATTGTTTGAAACCAGCACGTGGTAGGCGGTTCCTTCTTCTAATCATGAGTGACGTCATTCTGATGAGTAGGATTTCAGGTGTAGATGGCGTCTCTTCCTGTAATTAACGGCAGAATGGCAACGGTCCAATTAAAGCGGCAGTCCAAATATGGCTACTCTCCCCAATACACTATACCCGTTGCAATATCCTATAAAAATGTATTTTTGTAATTTATAGGTTATAAAATTATTATATTAAAAAGGTATAAGATAATCTAAAAATATGTTGAGATAAGTAAAAAATACTGTTCAATAAATAATTTAAACGAATTACAACAAAAGGACATGTTAATTTGTAGCGAAAAAATCTTAACACAATCTATTAATTATGCCATACATAACACTGAAAAGAAGTTTTTCTTGAAGTATTTTCTTGATATTTCAAATTGAAAAAAAAATATCATCTATAATTCGCAGAGAAAGTTACATGGAATTCGGTATCTGATCAGAAAGAGATGTTAATCCATTAAATAAATTGATTTAAAAATTCTAAATTTTCAGATCATTTTATAAATTATTTTAAAAAATTGCTCAGTTTATATTTAAAATTTTATAGTGAGCAGTTTATATATTTTTTAATTAATTAATAATATGCTTAAATAAAATGCTTTACAAATACAAATTTAACCATTTTATGACTATAATAAATTTTATTGTTAGGCTAAAAAGCATCTCTAAAGTTGGACATTTAAGCAAACTATACTTGAGAAAACCTATAAAATAAGATAACATTTTAAATAATGTTTAAACTTAAACTAAATATTTTTGTGCAATGACTATATATATATTAGGGTGGGCCGATTTTTTTTTCTTTTTGAGTCGCTATACCGCGGAAAACTTGTGTCTAGGTTAGCTTAGTAAAATGCAAAAACAAAATAAGTAAATTTTTTCGTTTGGCGGTAGCGCATCGGGCCTAAAATTTGAGATATAACACGATTTTGATGATTTTTCTAATAAATAGAAATAAATCAAATAACGTCTATAACAACCAGCTACAGACATATTTTAGTGGAACAGAGTATAGGAATCATAAATAAATAATAATAATAATAAAAATATGTATATTTCGCAATACATTGGCGGGCTAGTATGTTAAATTTGAGAAAAAACACGATTTTGATAATTTTTCTGAGAAATGGAAATAAATCAAATAATTTCAATAACAAGCAGCTACAGACATATTTTAGTAGAATAGACTATAAGAATGTATAAATAAATTAAAAAATATGTACATTTCGCAATACAATGGCAGCGTGTTATGTTTAAAAAATGCATTTTTTTAATGACTAATTTTCCTTGAAAAAAAAAAAAAAAACTCATATTCTGATTGTACTATTCCTGAGTGTAATTTCACTTTGTAATAAAATATAGTCTTTACTGTCTTTTGGCAGTTTGAAATAAGATTTTTTTGAAAAACTAGGCATTAAAGATCTCGAGAAAAGTTTCGTGCTGATAAAACCATCTCTGGAATTGGACCCGAAGATTTTTATGACGCCTCCGTTGTCAGCTTCACGCACAGTTCTACTGCTTGTGTGTGACATGCGAATTGGTCAATGTTTTACTGGGCCGCTGTTTCATCTGTTTGTACATTGGGCCAAATCTCTTCGTCGGTGACTCTTCGCTGCAAAGGTGGTGGTGAATGTCTAGCAGAGTTGCAGTGAATCATTTCGAAGTAATCCGTAGCTAGAAAATTGATATTGAGTGTTTGTAGACACCTGATTAACATTCTTTTAGAAGCTAAATTTCTAGCCTTTATAATTCTTTTGAAACATAACTCTCGTATGTGTTCCCTTTTATGTACCATCATACTCAAAAGCAAGTTTTCTGGATTGGCAAAAAATGCTTTTCTCTCAATCACTGGTCAATGACCTTTAGCATATTTTCAGGAAGAAAATTTGACGATTTTATAACTACCAATACATGTTCCGGTGAAGCATTCGTTTTGTGAAGCATTTAATTTTTTATACTAAACCATACGGGTAAGTAAGTAAGTAAGCACCCACCCTGGGAACCCGCTTTTGGCTTATGGTTAGTTGTAACCCCCAAGCCCAGGGCAGGGAAAAGTTTTACTACCTGCGGAAACAAGCTCAGATCCCCAGTCTCCGGGAAAGAAGACTTCGGAACGACCCGCCTGACACCCCGAAGAGAGCACAATAGCAAGTGCCGTGTCCTCGGACAGCCTGTGAAAATTTATTATTATTTAAGATGGCGATTCTTTACCAATCACAATTGGCTGCCCTATTGTTTCAGGGCGAGCCTAGAAATTTATTCCAATTATGATTTATATGTTTTGAAATTTGTGTACTATTTGAAAAAAATTTAAGGATTTGCATTCATCTTTACATTTGGTAAGAAATATGTTTTCCCTTTTTACCCCTTTTAAACAAAAATATTTATACTTATTTACAATATTTCCAGTAATATTTAAGTTCTTAAAAATAAAACAATCTCAAATACACCCTTCCATACACCACGTGGACGTATGATTTTTTTTTTTTTGATAAAGTAGTATAATAATTTAGAGATTTAATTATCTACCAATAAATAAGTTTTTTCCCCTCTTTTTGACAGAAAATATGAAATACACAGAGCGATGGTAGAACTAAAAAGACAATCACAGGACAAATTTAAGCCCAACGAAGGTGGCCCCACTGCCCATAACTGGAGGCCATCCCCGCCGCAGCAGAAATATTAGGACAAATGCTGATACACTTATTATGATAAAAAAGATATGAAGATAATGAAGTAAAATTGTAAATATGGTTAAATAATTTAAAGTTCTATGATAGTGATGTATATACAGTCAGGATAGTCCTCTGAGTAATTGTTCTAGATATATAAAGTTCAGTTAGACAAGGTCAAGGTCAGAGTCTGCTAACTCTGCGTCTATCAGTCAACTGCGACTGATACACTGGACAGGAGCTGGAATCGGCTGTATGTTGTTGATAGTCATTACGCGTGTGACAGTTTGTGCAGCGAAATTGTGAAGGGTCATTGGCGTAAGGACAGTCTCTAGTACGGTGTCTACGCGAGCACTTTGCACATATTGAGTCTCTGCGACAGTTGGTCGACGAGTGGCCATAAATTTGACAATTGCCGCAACGGATAATTGGTCTATAGATACGAATTTGACAGTTATTCAGACCTACCAACAATGATTTTTTAGATAGTAATGTTTGTGCATCATTGAAGTCTAGATTTAAGATTATGTGATAATTAGGTGATTTTTCATTCTGGAGAATTTTATCAATTTTTATGTTGCAGATCGTAGTATTCTCTTTTATGTAATTCAGGAGTTTTGTTGTTGTAACCGATGTTGGTATGCCTGTGATGATAATTTTTAAACTTTTAGATAATTTGTAGGTTATTTCTATGTTTTCTTTAATTTCTAAGTAGTTCTCAATAATTTTAAGTAGTTTATCTGTGTGTCTTGATCTGTTTGTAGGATTATAGTGTATTTTTGTCTAGCCGTTCTACAGTATATTGGTGGAATATCAGCTTCTTCTAGGAGTTTTTCATTCAGGAATTCCTTGAGTTTAGTTATTGTTAGTTGTTTTGATATTATTTTGATTAATATAGCTGAGTTTGATGTTCTTTGTTGCAATCCGCCACTTGTCTGCTCAGTATCTATAATTATCCTCGTAGCATTCTTGTCACCTTGTACATATATGCTTTCTCTGACTAGATTTTCAATCATCTTCAATTTAGCATTTAAGTGTGTCATATCGAAGTCTTCATTTTGTTCCAGGCCAGTTATATCCGTCTGTGTCATTTCTGTTTGCGTTTTAATCGATGTAGTCTTAGTAATATCTGTTTGGTTTCTCTTTTCTTTTGTTTTTGGTTTTGTTAGATTTTCTTGGAGTTGAGTCCTGAGTTTACCATTCTCTGCTTGCAGTTCTTTTATTTTATATTTTTGTATTATTGTTACTTCCTGATAATTAAGTTCTGCTTTTAGTTTTTTGTTCTCTTGCCTTTTTTCTTCCAATTTGTTTTCTAATAGTACCTCCAACTTGGAGCTCTCTGTAAGTTTTGAATTTAAATCTGTAATTTCCTTTGATAGCTCATCGATTCTCAACTGTAGCTCATCCTCCAGATCTTGTTTGTCTTTCTTGACTTCATTTTGATATCGTAGTATCAAGGATTCATTGCTTTGTGCCTTAGAGAATATCACTTCTAGGTAATTCTCCGCTTCTGCTCTCCCTTCCTTGTTGTTTTGCTGCAATAGTATTTTGTACTCTTTAATCAATTGTTTAATGGGAAGCTTCTCCAGTGGATCCAGCCGGTTCCCATGCAGTTCAAATGGTAATAACTCTACACCCATTGTCATCGGTGATTTGTTTACTGGAGATGAGTTTACTTGGTTGTTTTTAGTTTTTGTGATGCTTGAATTCTGAAAGTCTCCCCGCAGTTGTATCGCTTGCTGGAGATTGGACTGCTTTCTTGAAGGTGTTTCCACTCTATGTGACAACTGTTTTATCCTTTTGGTTCTTTCCTGTCTTACATATTCGGCATCTTGTATAAAGTGCATTAATTGCAAATGGTAAATTAAATATTCATTGTATTCTTTTATTTCAGGATTTTCCTGTTTTTCCTTAGCTAATTTGTCATGTATTGAGGTTACTTGTTAAGTGTTAAAATCTCTGAAGAATTCGTGTATTTGAGTATTTGTTTCGTCGTAGTAAGGACTAGTTTTGTATTCTTCTTTTTTAAAAGCTAATTCATTCCTTACTTCATATTCCAGGAAGTCAGCCATTTTTTGTGTTCTTGCTTGATACCTTCCACTAGAACCTCTCAGTTTAGATTTTTCTACATTCAGTAACTTTTCTAGTAAGCTTGATTTAGGTTTATAGTTTATTTTGTAGTATGGACTTAATCTATAAGTTTCATTCTCTATTGCCGCTTCATGCCCCAGCTGAGTCTCCAACAGACTTCTCCAGGTCTTGTATCTGTCTGGATGAACCACCTTAGTATCCTCGATTATTTGCGTAATAAGTTTGCTTGAGATAAATGCCATATTGGCTATTGTTTCATTCTCGGATATTTTTGTTGTATTGGTGGTTTGATTTAATGTTTCGAGTCTTGTTAGTTTTACTGTTGGACTCCTTCGCCCTTGGTTAAGCTGTTGACTTATTTGTTGAACATTGTCCATTGCAGACACACTCTGCCTGTCATTCATCCTTTGGTTGTTTTTCCACAGTTATAAAAACTTTAGATAGATTAGCAATTTAATTTTTTAGATAATTGATAGCAGAAGACTCCCATTCACATCACCACCACTAAAATTTATTTAAGATATACGTTCCAATGCCGGTAACTAAAAATAATAAGATATAATAAGATAATAATTCAAGATAAAGAACGGGGGTCCACTAGGCCCCAGCCATACATCATTGAAGGAAAGGGAATATAGAAAGTAGAAAGCAAAAACCGGTAGTCGTAACTACCCAAAATGACTGAGAGAAAATTAAAGGCCAAAAATGGGGAGAATTTTTAAAAACAAAATCAAAATAAAACAAAACAATGATAGTGATAGTAAATAACCAAAAGGAGAGAAGGGGGAAAAGGTCCATGAGTATGCTTCCCGTGTCCATAAGCTCATACACTATAATTATTAAGAAAAACCTGGTGCCATCCAGTCAAAGGTCATTTGCTTTTTATAACTTGAAACCCCTATTACAAATACATTGACTCATAAAACAGATTTCAGGAAAAGTAATATAAAAGATAGATAAGATGTCTTAGTAATTGACGTATATGAGATATAAAACATATTTACAATAGATATATAGAACTGAGTAGTATAACAATAAATAATAAAAGCATAATATTCACTGTAAGAGTTTATAATATTATTTGTGAGATAAACTCCTAATTATGTACAACACTATGCAAGACAAAAACCTGAAAACCGCAGTTTACTATGTATCATTAAACCCTATGAATTTATGAGGTATTTACACACAAATGTGTTCTATCAGTAATTCCCATAGAGAAGGTTAAGTAACTTTTACTAAAGTTTTATTACTGGGATGAAAGCGATTGGGTGAACATAAGATAACTAAGTATTTAAGATATAGACAAGCAACAGCAGTATACTTACCTTACTCAAAAGGTCCCGCTGCACTTTCCTGTAAAGCATGTTAGTAAGAGCAACTAGAATATTAAATTATGTTGGTTATAATAAGTGGGGAGTAATTACGGAATTTAAACCATTTATTACTTTGAGGCTGAATAATATCTGTGTATGACCCGAAATCAGTGCAGGGACCGCCGGAAGTGAATTTGAGGATTACTTTAACAGAAACTAGTAAGTAATGTAAAAGATGCCGTTGTTAAGGGAAAAATATGGTGAGTAAAAATTTAAAAGTGGGATTTGTTTGCCACTCAAAAACCTCCATGTCATCACAAATTGGGAGGCCATAACACCAAAAACAAAAAAGTTCCTATTGTTAAGCAAGTTGAGATGTATTCGGATGTGAAATTTTTAGTGGGACAAGTTATTATGGTAAAGGCAGTTGGCTGTGAGAAAAAACTAGAGAGTTAGCTTAATAAATAAAAAAGTACCAAAAGTTAAGGATTAGGCCCAACCAATTCCAAACACTTAAATATTAAGTGGGACAACTTAAATAGGTGAAATTAACAATATCAGAAGTGAAACCATGTCTCTAGCTCAAAAAACAGAAAAGTTACTAATGTTAAGGTTAAGTAAGAGGGGGAAAGCAAAAGTGTCAAAATTGTTAAAGTTGAAAAAACAATAAGATATAAAAGAAAAGTGGGCAAAAATTTATATAAAACTTTATTTATTAGCTAAAAACAGTGAGAGCCCCATTCAGCCCCCTCAGACGGGGCCCCTAATTGAGCTAGAGATAAACGAATTAACGGAAAAGAAAGAGGGGGAAAAGTTTCCTTAGGCAGTTTGCAGCTGATTTCGGCGCGACAGAATTTCGCTAAAGTTGATAGTTTACGAGATATTTGGACATTTGTCCAAAAATCTCAGCAAAAAATCCTATGAAAAAAGAGAAAATGGCGAATTCAGTGACCCCGTGGTGGCTCAAGGGTTAAGAAACACCACTAATAGTTATAAAGAATCCCCCAAAACATATTTACATCGAAAAAACCATAATAAATAAATTTAAAGATAGCTTAATATAATAATATGAGATAAAGAAAATACAACTGAAAGAAACAAAATGGAGGACAAGACCTTAACAGAAGTAACTTTTTACAAGATATACCATCATCACACCCCTGAAGACCACCAGAGTCCTAAACAACCATTAATTTTTAATTTTGAATAAGTCCCGTGGGCTAATCATTACTTTAATTCTATTACTTTGCATTTCCCATATGGAAAATTACTGTGGTCAAAGATGGCGTCAGCGGCCCGTAAAGGGCTAAGTCAATAAACTTTAAAATGCTGCATGACCCCAAAAGAGCTATGTTTAGTTAATACAATTTTTAAAAAGCACTTTTATATGATTCTGGTATCATTATTCATAGTAAAACTTTAGTATTTACTTTTAAATCAGTGGCTGTCGGATAATTTTTCTAATGTTTACTATTTAGCAGCCAATCACAAATCAGTAGTAACAAATGACGTCAAATGAAGCTCTCTTTTATAAAGATATTCTAACTAAGAATTATAATTCCGATATCAATCTGCCCTTAGAAATCACAGTATTTAAATGAGCAACCAATTTCCACCCAACCGCAAAAGAACAATTTTTACCAATTTTCAAACATTAATTAAAAATACTTAGAGTTAACACAATTTAATAAAAATTGTACCTCTAGATAGAGCAAAAAACACACTTTTAGAAGATATAAATAGTTAGTGGAAACGTAATAGTTAAATGGGTGAAAAGTTGTACACAAAAAAGTAAACAACTAATATAACTCTATGGGAATTCTGAAAAATTTGATCTGATTTATACACTTTTTCAAAAAATCATTACTTATGTAAAATATCATCCAAGAAAAGAATGGGTGGAGGCAGAGAGAAGCTAACAGATCAAAGTAACTGAATCTTAAGTTAGCTTTTCAAAATAATCAGGAAAAGTAAGACAATAAGCTATGTTAAAATTGACAAAAATTGCCTCCAAAATCCCATGCTTCTCTCTGGAGATAAGGGCTATCAAGAGATAAGCAAAAAGAACACTTTTTCATTTACATATTTTTCACATAAATCCTGCGAGTTACTCATCAAACTTAGTATTAAATTAAAGCTTATGAACTATATAAAGAAATTGACACCATAATTTTTAACTTTAAGCAATATTTCATTGTTTAATTTACATAAGAATTTGGATGATTACGCCATAGAAATAACATGGGGAAAACGGAAGTATTTTCTCAAAAACAGTACTTTTTAAATTGTTTATTTTTCATGTAATTCTTGTTGAAAACTTAAAAACCTTTATACCAAAATGTTCTACGTACTCTAATGTATTTGAATAGAGCCATTGTTTTTAGATTTTGACAAGATATAATTAAATTAAAAGCTTGTGAAAATTGCTAAAAT
Source organism: Maratus speciosus (assembly GCA_963932465.1). Lineage (NCBI taxonomy): Eukaryota > Metazoa > Arthropoda > Arachnida > Araneae > Salticidae > Maratus > Maratus speciosus. Next base: position 292,400,855 of record OZ010795.1, on the reverse strand, counting down.
TTGAAAATGGCTCCATGACACTGAAAAGTGTATGATCTTAAAAGGGTTAACAAACAGGGAAAAATGGCTGTACATGTACAAAATTGGTATTAAAATGTACAGAAATGTTCGTAGTACATTAAATGAACAAGTTCTGAACTTTAAATGCTATTTAAAAGGACACAAGAAGTATTTTAGTTGGTGGCTAATGCCTGGTTCATCAAAGATATGAAACCAAAAGAAATAGAAAGTTTAAACACTCATATCTTTTAAACCCCTACACATAATTTCAAGTACCTTATATCAAAATGTCCAGCATAAAAAATGGAAGAGAATGATATATAGCACAAGGCCCCAGCTTACCCCATTCCTGAAAAATCTAGGTATTCATCAGGAGCTTGAATTGCACGATGCTACTGTGTTTACGGCAATGAAGGAACAACTACCATACGGGTACATATGACTTTAGGAGAAAAGAAGCTATGATCTTGCGTTCGTCTGCTGGATTTCCAATACTTCAATACAACCGAAGAATTATGTTCGCCGTTATTAACTACCTTGAATGGGAAAGTGCGCCATGCTCACGCACAGATAAATCTTCAGGACAGCTATTTGCTTTTATAGCACAGCTACTTTCCAGTAGTTGCTGCTGATATTTGCTTAAAATTTGTCTGTCAATTTCTGGAATTTCACACTCAACACTGTCAAAATTTACCACTGTGAGTTTCTCACCTTTCCTGAGCTGTGAGCCAATCGGACCACTAAATGGTTTTGGCCCAATCGTTTCATCATCTAAAGTTTGAAACAAATGCCGGAATTGCAATTCATTGAAATGTAAGAGGCATACCCACATCCACCCACACTGTAGTGATCTTTTAACTTCTTCTTCAATTGTGCGAATAACACCGGTTTTCCACCCCGTATTAGTAACTGTGCCATCCCATCCAATCACATTTTTTTGTTTCCTTTACTTCCAAACTTTCAATTTTACCAATACCATGAATTCTTTGGAAGTACAAGAATTTTAGTTTAATGATGGGTATCTTTTTTGCTTTTTCGCAGTTACAAATAATAGAGACAGGACACTCACAAACCTCAGGGACCATTTTACAATTGCAGTCTAATGTCATTTTCGCTTAAACGCAGAGACATCCAACAGTAACAAAGATTTTTTTTTTTTTAATCTTCAACTCTCTTTTTCAACTTTTACTTTCCCTTATCACGCTTAAAGGACGCCCTAAGATTACGATAACTGTCATAATATGCATTTGTTAACTGAACAATTCTGTAAGGCTTTACTGTCGGTATTGAAGCTTTATCAAATATAGATTTAACTTGTGGTATTACAATACACGAAACGTGGAAAAATTAACTGACCTGTTGTTTGATTTCAAGGCTAAGTTGTAATTTTCTTGGAAAAAACACTTGAGAAAGTCTTCATAAGTTGGAAGTTTATTCACATGTATCTCAATGGGTGGCCAAATAACGGACAGTTAAAGTCACTGCGAGTAATTTTCTTGAAAACAGCTGTAACACAATGGCTAATATAATCAATAAATCGAATCACTTATTAAGCAGTCAGTAATTAATACAGTCTTTAAGAAAGGCGATTGAAACGCACAAGAAGAACACATTGCTAATCATTACTGGCGAAATTCTAGTGAGCAACTCACAAAAACAGTTGTATCACAATGCACACGCATTCTTATCTCGCAGTGCATTGTGGAATGTCATTACAGGAGATATTGACGGGCTCCAATTCGCAGCAGGGCGCGTCGCACTGGACAGAATAGGACTTGATTGCGTCAATTTAAGTATTTTTTAATTGCTTTCCGCCACCCTAAATGATGTAATTTTGTTTATTTTTTTATTATAATGAGTTTTATTTTCTTTTTTAAAAGCTTTTTCATCATTGCAGTTTTTTTATTTCTTTCGTTTAGAGCTTTAAAAAAACGAAAGGAAACTATTCTTTTTTCAATAAATTTCAAATATTCAAGTTCGATACGCTACCGCCAAACGTAAAAATTTATAAAATTTGTTTTTGCATTTTACTAAGATACACTAAAGCCAAATTTTCCGCGCTATAGCAAATTAAAAAACCATAAAAACATTTTTCGGCCCACCCTAATATAAATGAATCAGTTAAAATAAAACTTTTAATAAATCTAATAAAATCAAAGCTTCAACAATATTTTAATAGAAATTTTGGAATTATACAATCAGACAATTATGGAAATAAATAAGGATAAGAATAACTATTTAAAATCTGTGGTATCTAACCCCAAACATAAATATAAAAAACATATTTACAAATGAAAAAATAGTGTAGTGTAGCGTTAAATAAAATTTTGTATCCTTTGATTTTTTTTTTTTTTTTTTTTTTTTTTTTTTAATGAAGCCATGCAGACAGCATAAATAACTAAAAGAAAATACTTTCTAATATATAAAACAAAAACATTCAATTTTAAAGACAATTCATTCAATAATATAAGTCTCATTCTTTAAAATAAGTTTTTTTTTTTTAATGACCCTACGAAAAATTTACATTTGTTCCGCAAATAGGGAAATAACACATGATCTCTATCTTACCAAGCACAATATTTCTTCAGCCTTTAGCTTTTATTGACATGGCTAGCATTATTTGGTATTAATTTTTCTTAATCACAAATTGGAAAAAGAAGAAAAAATACTAAATGTAAACGAAGTATTTTAGCAAGTAAAAACATCATATTCAGTCATCCATGAATATCCTTTTAACTAACGTTCGTTTTACATTTAACTACAAAAAATATGGTAAAATGATTCTTGAAAATATAAAATGCAAAATTCGTCAAAATGTAATTTAGACTCATTAAGTTATACTTCAGAAACATTTTTCTTAAATATTAATTTTTAAATGTAGTATTTTATTGTCGTATTTTGCACACTAATTCTAAAATAATAAAAGAAAGTTTTTGAACATGATAGACATCATAACTATTTGCGCTATGAAGTTATACGTGAAATAATGATTAAAAAGTTACTTTATTATTAACCCTGAAATTCGCGATTTTTTATTTTATTTCGAAAAAATTATGTAATGTACTCCAGATTATCCATGTTAATCACCGGAAAAGTCGCATGGACAATCGAAAAACACGGATAATCAGAAAACTCTTTTTTATTTAAAAAAAATCAACATCAGTACAAAAATATAAAAATTACTTACGTTTGCATGCAGTATAAAATCAAACTAGGGATTTTTTTTTAAATATTTACTTCTTAAAAGAAAATCTATGATGCATCTTCCGTTCTGCTGTTTGTTCACCTCTTGTCTTATATCGGCACGTGCTTTACGAACCGCAGTAATGTCATCGTAATCAATTCCTCTTTGCCCCATATAGTCTAACAAAGTTTCTATGAATTGTAGAGCAGTAGAATGAGAAATTGTATTTCCCTCATTTAGTACATCTTCTGCATCAGTATTATCAGCACTATTTAACAACAGTTAGAAACGATGTCTTCAACTGTCAAATACTGGAAGCCAGGCTCGCATGCACTTGTTTGAAGCCAATATTCTAAATTTTATTCATCAAGATTTTCGAAATCTTATCATTTTTTTGCTTGTTCGATAATACGACATTTTTATATGCTTATCATCCACGCGCCCTTTTGTTTAAAATAAACAACCGGTAATTTTTTTTTTTTTTTTTGGTTCTGTACCCTTAAACGAGCAGGGTTGCATAGCCATTATGATCATTACGAGTTTCATTTTATGGCCACATGAAGCATTTCCACAGTACGTAATGGCAATGCGCTCCTTTGATGATTTGTGGACTGGAGCTGACTTTCCTTACCGTGAAGCAACTGTTTTTGTTCGGAGACATTTCCAATACAATCTTGTCTCATCGGTATTATAAATTTGATCGGGAATTAAATTTTCTTCGTCAATAATTTCTTGAAATTTCACACAAAATGATTCTGCAGCCAGTCACATCCACACATAGACGTTCTCCTTCAACATTTAATTGCCAAATTCCATAGCGTTTCTTGAACTGAGTGAGGCAATCTGATGAAGCATTAAAATCTCTTTCTCACTGTATTGCATCTTGAAAAAATCGCGCTTTTCCGCACATGGCACCCGAAATAGGTATACCTTCTTCTCTTTTTTGATTAAGCCACTATAGTAGAGCAGAATATAGATCTTTGTATGTTGACGTTTTCGACTTTTCGGTTACGAAAGTGGAGATTTGTCATTACACTCTCTCGTGAAGGTAACGAGTTTTTCTTTGTTCTTTTTTATATCTCGCACAGTTTGAACACCAATTTGATAATCCTTTGCCCATTTGCTAGCTTATTCTCCATTTTCAAGTTTCTGGAGGATTTCTAATTTGTGTTTAACATTTAAATATATATATATTTTTTAAATAATGATTAGAAGATATTCAGGAGAAAATGATAATATGTATCTTGGTGACTCGATCAATCAGAAGGTTATTTATAAAAATATATTTTACTAAAACATAGCTCAGCGAAGTATGTCATGAACGTCACTGCAAGAATAACCATGAACACACTACAGAACGAAGATATTCATGAGACAATGATAATATGTATCTTGGTGACTCGATCAATCAGAAGGTTATTTATAAAAATATACTTTACTAAAACATAGCTGAGCGAAGTATGTCATGAACATCACTGCGAAAATAACAATGAACACGCTGCAGAACTTCTGAGATCCATATCACCTGATTAAAAAATTCTTCGCTGCAAAGTGGTTACCTCTATTTACCTCTATTACCTCTATTTCTAAAGTTACCTCTACGCAATTCACAATACTATCAGCTAAACCGGATAAGATTCTAAATCACATCAACATCGATTTTACATGCATGATAAGCGTAAAAATGTTTCTCTTTAATTTTTTTGTGAGTCCGGAATGAGCCCGGATAATCCGCGCACGGATAATCCGGAGAATACTGTATATGATTCTCTAAAATGTTTATTACACAGGAAAAATAATGAGAAAAATCAAAGATATATTTTTCATATAATACACCAATCTTTTCTTCTGTTGCACATATGCAATATAAGTAAAAATTACTGTCGTGTGGATGTTTTACGTCAGAATATTGTAAATTATTAAATATTTTAAGATGTATGTCTCTAAATACCTTATTTTATACAATTATTTATTTTATAAACCTTATTTTAGTAACCTTTAACCCTTTAATTCCCATGATATAATACGTTCTAGAAATTACGTAGTTCAGAGAATATGTCTTTACAACACAAAGTTTCACTGGTTAAGTTCGCTTTATTTAAATACGGAATGTCTGTTATAAAGTATCGCATATATTACTATTTTAATTTTCGGATGCGAATTAGGTATATACTGAAAAAATCTATTTAATTCAAAACACTTTTGTATATATGCAAAGCTGAGTACTAAAGAGTTAAAAACACTGATCGCACACTTTAAAATTAATAAATAAAAAATATATACGCCTTTCAATCTAGATAACATTTGAAATAAAGGAACATTTTTTTTATAAAAGAAGGATATATTTTTTTCGACAATAAATATAATCTTGGGAAACCGAAAAAAAAATTAAAGTAATGCAACGCACTAAGTTATAGCTAGAGAATAGCGACTCATAAATTAAATAAATAATATGTGTAATAGTTCATTTGAATTTGTCATAGTTATTATTATACTATATTTGAAGCATTGAAACAATTTCTTTTACTATGCATTAAGGGTAGTTTTATTTTATACCTGAATATTAAAAACATTAATAACAAATATGATGAACCCAATGATACTGTCAAAATAGTAAGTATTGAAAAGGATGGTTTTAAATTTATACTAAATGTGTATGATAATGTGTTTAACCCTCTAATCATGATAGTAGCATGTATGGTACAAATTTTGAAAATCCAAATTCATACCGCAAATACCAAACAGTAATTTTCCTTTCGCAAAATCACTGAATGTCTGGTGTTATAATGGTTGCATACAAGCTGCCATGGAATTAAAACGTTAATACACTTTTCAAAAGTTTTAAATTAAAAGAAAAAACACATATCATCTATGGAAATTGCATGGATTTTTAAAAAAAATTATTACTATACATGATTATTGCAGTTAAAAATAGTTGATAACATCTATACTCCATATTATTTAAAAATATATTTTTCTTCTTTGACTTTGCGTAAAAAACGAATGTAATTGTGAAATACCTTCCCCGGAAATAGAAAGTTTAGTAAAGAATAAAATACAGAAATAGTCTTGAATTAAAACAAATCATAAAATATAAATTTAGTCATTATTTTTATTACGGAAAGTATATGATAAACACAAAAAATTTTCAAATCCCCACAGTGCGCATTCTCCATGTATAATTGTAAGTATTTTTGTGTACCTAATATAGGTAAATGTTATATCGAGAAATAATTTGCAGTATTTATATAATATTTGCTTTACATGTTTGTATAGAAATATACTTTATTGGGAAAGATAAAAGTAACTACTCGTATGTGACAATCCCAAAACTTTCTTCTATCTAATAAATGTTAATGCTTGAAAATTTGCTAAAATTAAAGGCAATCTATGACCATCATGAGGATACTAAAGATATGAAATTCCGTGCATTTGTTCTAGAGATATGACTACCGCTGAAATCGTATAAATCCTACAAAAGGCAGCTTATCAGCCACACCTATTGGGCGATTAACACCAAAATTTAATCTGAAACAGCTTGTGTCACCATCTAACAGAATCCTAAGTTAGATGAAAATTCGTGAGTTAATTGATCGTTAATTGAATTCGTGAGTTCTTAAGATAGACTTATTGCGGAAATCGTGAAAAAATGCAACATGGAAGCGCCACCTGTTGGGCGATTTATACCAAAACATAATCATCACCAATATTTATCAATGTATACCTGAATCTGAAGTTAGATGAAAATTCGTGCATTAGTTCTTGAGATAGAGCTACTGCGGAAATAATGAAAAATGCAGCATAGCAGCGTTACCTGTTGTGCGATTTACACCAAAACGTAAACAGCACCAATTTATATCAAGATATAACCGAATCTGAAGTTTCGTAAAAATATGTGCATTAGTTCTTGAGATAGGGCGATTATGGAAATCGTGAAAAATGCAGCATAGCACCTCCACTTGTAGAGCGATTCACACCAAAAAATAATCAGCACCAATGTATATCATGGAATAACTGAATATAAGTTTTTATTAAATTCAATGCATTAATTATTGATATATAGATATTGCGGGAATCGTGAAAATCGTGAAAATGCAGCACATCAGCGACACCTGTTGGACGATTTACACCAAAAAGTAATCAGAACCAGTTTATATCAATGTGCAACAGAATCTAAAGTTTCGTGAAATTCCATGCATTAGTTCTTGAGATAGAGCGCCCACAAAATTTTTGTCACATACAGACATACAGGGGGACAGAATGAGAGGTAGTGTGACAAACCGAGTGACAGACAGACATTTTCTAAAAACCATCGAATCGTGTTCAGGACCTTCTAAAACGTATAAATCCATCGAAAACAGGAAGTCGAACTTTTTCACGAATCCAATACTTTCTTAAAGATAGAAGAAAGTAAAAATATAAATTTATGTATTATCCATGAAGGTGAAATATTTTAGGTTGTACTGTTATGATAATGTTTGGAATTATATTCCTCGAAATAACTTTTTCGCAAATATTATTGAAAATTCTATTAAACAGAACATTATTATAGAAACTTCCAGCGGAAACATTTCGCACTTAAGCAAATATAATCAGTAAACTGAAGAAAAAGTTTACGTTGTTAGAATGCCTTTGCAGGCAGTTGATAGATTTAAGATGCAAAGAATATGGTAAATAGCTGCATCAAAACAAGAAAAATATTATTTCATAAAACATATTTCAAGCAGCATATATTTACTTAACTTTATCTGTTAATCTTTAACTTAAATGTTTCTATACATGACACAACATGAGATTTATTTTTTATAAACACAATATTTTTACTACGCGCCAATACGATTACATATATTGTTGTTTTTAAATGTTTAGACGCTATTGCTCGAAAACTGTTCCTTCCAGAGATACCTTCAAAAGGTTAGGTCTAATCATGTCTTTATTCTTGTTCATCGTTTTAGGTATCTGAATAAGAGTGCTTAACCTTTTTATAATTATTAATTTTTTAATGCCCGTCGTATAACGTACATCATTAAAATATAAAGAATTTTCCTTTTCCAAAAGTAATGAATATAAATTAGTGAATATAAGGCACATATTTGTGTGTGTATGAGAAAGGAAGAGAAACGAGCAGAATTCTTATGCTATGTGAACAGCCTTAATTTGTGTGTTTGTTTAGTGGCAACTTCATTACTCGTGCCATCTGACTGTCATATATACAAAAATCATCTATCCTAGAACTGGTTGAAAACAAGTGAACTAGCACACATGTCTCTATATTCCAGTATGCGGATTGCAATGAACATTTGTATAGTAAAAACTACAGTGCAATTTCTCTGGAATGTGAAATCATATGCATAATTTTTCTCTAAAATAGATTCACAGGATCAAAAATACAATAATGATTCTGATTATGCATTTTTGAAAGCATATATCGGAACTTTTACAAACAATATTGTGAAGCTTGGATTCGCAAGTTGTTGGATTAATTACATGCTTCTTTAGTTCTGTGAAGGTGTAATGATTTCACATTTTATTTACCCGATAAATAGAATTATTATCAAAGTTTTTTCAAAAATAATTCTGACTGAAAGGAAATTTTTATTTTATTTTATTTTTTTTTTTTTTTATCACTGCAAGAAACTATATACTGACGCATATTTACAACGTCAATTAAATAAAAGAAAATTGGAAGCACAAGAATTAATTTCAATTACTTAAAAGAAATTATTAAAGGAAAAACAAGTATTACATGTTCTAATGATTAAAAACTCTTACGATACTCATCAGCGTACAACATAAATAAAAACTATATAAAAAACAAATTAAAATGAAACCCAATTTTCATGCGCTTTCGAATGAGCCATCATCAGGGGAGGGTGTTCTTGACATCCACGGAGCAAAGTTACAGTCACTTTTACAACATCGAAATGAAAACCTTTCTGTAATAGATCATTAAACATCAATCAATATTTCATCGGAAATGGTGCCATCTGTTGTAGGCTATAGCACTATTATCAAAAACCAGAAAAAAATGAAATTAACTTTACAAATGTATTTCTTTTAAAACATTTAACCAAACATTAGAAATCTGAAAAGAGATATTGTCATTATATACTTCGCTTTTTTTCAGACTAATTTCTATGGATCTTGGTATAAGGGCTTTAAGAGGGTTGGAATATCTAGAAATAATTTTTACATCATCAAAATGAACTGCCTTATCACTGCCTTTAAATGCTAATCTAGATAGAGCTGTAGACTGTGTATTGAATTATAAATCACTCTTATGTTCTTTAATTCTTTCAAATAGGCATAATTTTGTCATTCCAATATATGATGTTAACAACACCAACATTCCAATATATGATGTTAACTCCATGGGGTTGGAGCAGTAACAGGAATAATGCTATCTATCTTCATTGATTTTCTGAAAATAAATGAAAATCAAATATATTTTTACAAATATCTTGATAGTCTACAAGTTGCATTGGTTTCCTGTTAGAGCACATGATAGACTATTCATAGAGCTTAAAATATATGACTGTATCTTAGAAATTGGTAGCTAATAAGAAGTACAATCAAAAATTCTTTGGCGATATCTACCTACCTATTTGAGTACACAGTGCTTGTATACTAATATTTTTTTTTTCTTTCTTAAAATGAAAATTGCTTTTCCCATTCTCTGTTTGTTTTTTTTTTTTTTTTTTTTTTTTTTTTTTTAGGAGAATTTAAGCACCAAATGTCCCAGTTTAAAAATTCGCTAAGAGAAAGTACTGTTAATTAACGTCAAATTAATTATTTTCGAAGTTTGGGAACTATGGAAATATATATCTATAAATATTTTCAATACGTGTATGGCAATCCAAATAAAGTGTGAAGAAAATCAATTATACATGAATGTGAAGTTAGAGCTTTTTAATTTAAATTTGCGCATAAAAGATAAATTTCTCCTCGTCTCAAGAAATACATCCTCAAGATGCACTGAATATTCTAGTCGTGAGACAATTAAAGTAAAAAAAAAAAAAAAAAAAAAAAACTTTTTCAATCTATATTTTAGTTTTTCGATAAATATAGTAATTCCCTCGTATTCACCGTTTGCTGAACTGAAATGATTATATTTCATAATATTTCAATAAGTTCGATAATCTCAAATTTGATAAAGTGAATAAATATATAATTGCAAAGTATAGGATCCCCCCCCCCCCTAATCTATATATTTATCGATAAAATATTGATTAAAATGCATTTATTATTAAAAATCTGATTCTAATTTAATAATTCTACATAAAAAAAAAAATAAAAAAAAATAAAAAAAAAAAAAATTGGTAAATATATGTCTAACACATAGTAATATCTATATGATAACACATATACACATTTTCTCTCACTTGCATTTTTTCTCACATAAGTATTAGAAGTATTTTATTTGAAAATTATTTCAGATTTAATTAAAGGCAACTATGTACTTTTTTATATGTGTGATGGGAGTGAATATTTATTTTTTTTATTATCCGATCAGTAGTTCTATACATGCTCTGTGATACCATTCTTTTTTAAGTACTTAATCTAATTTTTAATATATAGCAATATTCTAAATAAGCAATATTTATCAATTTCAAACATTTCATTTTCAAAAATTTCATTTCATGATATGCTCACATATTTATATGCTTATCTGTATGAAAGTACTCCGTACATGCAAATAAAATTTCTTTTGTTTTCACATAAAGCGTAAGGATTATTTAATTAAATTAATATTCACCCAATTATTTTAGAATTTCATTCAATGTCTTTCGAAGATTAAATATATGTTTTAAAGGTGAAATCTTATTAAACGAATTCTGAAAAATTCTCAATGGATATTCAATTGGATGTGGATATCAAAATGGATATCTAATTACAATAAATTAGGAATTTTCTAATTACGTAGTCAGAATTTTCCCGAAAAAGTTAATAAGATCCATAATAACACTAAATATAAAAACGTTACCATTATCGTCTAGTTATGTTTAACAAGTTTATCATTCATTTAAAAAGTATGTAGTATATGCAATTTAGAATTTTGCTTGCAAATGTGATTTTTTGTTGTTGATTTTTTGTTTTGTGATTTTTTTGTTTGTTGTTAAACACTGACAATTTTAATTATTTACATTGTTTAAAAGCAATTAAATATGTTTTGAATTTTTGAAGGAAAATATATAATTTTAATTAGTGAGGATTAAAAAAAAGTATTTATAATTTGTCTTTCTTTTAACCCTTGAGAACACAAATTATGAACTTAAAAATATATCTCCTCATCACTTTATCCATTTTCTTTCTAAAATAGATTTCAGAATTTCTAGAATAATGACGGACAATTTAAAAACAATTAGTTAATTACCACTAATAAATTAAACGATATCTCAAGTATCGTTCAGTTTGACAAATATAGATAGAAACAGTTTGCAGCTTTGTAACAAGGAAGGTGTTCAACACTTCGTCGCAATTTTAATAGCATTTATTACAAGAAACTTTTAATCATTTATATATTCCGAATGAAAATTACCAAAATCAGTTTTATTTTCATTTAAATGCGAAAGCACTTTGCACATCAACTACAAAGATTTGTAAGAAATCAACAATTTTATAGGGCTGCAAAATAATGAATTTCATTTCTTTTGCTGCACTATTTTAAGGGTTTCTAATAATTTTGGATTCGCTGTTTTAAAATTGACGATCTTTCTCTATTATTTCGTACTTCTCTTTTGGCAAAGATAGAAAGAATAGCCAGACAAATAACAGATAAGGTTTAGTGGAAAGAAATATTTTTGAGAGAACGGTTGGTTGGTTGTATTTATGTCGGCCAATTATCTGCACGTGGGATATGGGCCCTAAGGGGGGGGGGGGAGTGCCTTCCGTGGAGGTCTTTCTAAGGGAACCTAACCCGTATTAACGCTTGGAGAACCAAGGTTCGAAGAAAACCACGAAAACTCCGAACGATTAGGCCGACGGGCGCGATTGGGATCGAACCCAGCACCTCCCGTCTACCAGCTTCGAGAGCAGAACCTCTCGGCCACTGGTGGGGCTTGAGAGAACGGACAAAAATTACCTATATTGCTTAATTAATCAGGCTATCAAAACCTGAGAGCCAATGTGCTCGCCTGTTCTGTATGTACGTAACGCGTTTACTCTTGATAGAAATATCCGTTTTTCTTCAATTTTTTATTCTAGTTCATTCTCAAAAGACACTTCCCTGATTAGTTTTGGGAGTTTATTGCTTAAGTATAAAGGGGCGCTATGGGGTCTAATCCGCCCCTTAACTTTGATAAATATGGGTTTTTCATGCAGAATTATCAGATTTACTTCCTTTTTGTATACCGTTTAATTCTTATAAGGCGCATTACTGATTAGATTTGGAGGTTCATTGCTTAAGTATAAGGGGGGGGGGGGGATCGGGGTGGACTAATACCCCTTAATATAGATAAATTGGTTTTCTTATCCGATTTGCTTCAAATTTGGAATACCGGTTTATTATGATAAGGAGCTTCCCTGATTAGGTTTGGAGGTTCATTGGTTAAGTATAAAGGGGGGGGGGGGATTGGGTAATACACTCTTAATTTAGATAAATATGTTTTCTTATCCGATTTGCTTCAAATTTGGTATACCGGTTTTTTATGATAAGTCGGGACATTTGGAGGTTCATTGGTTAAGCATAAAGGGAGGGGGGTGGGCGGCGGCTAATACCTCCCTTAATTTAGATAAATGGTTTTTTCTATCCGATTTGCTTCAAATTTGGTATACCGGTTTATTCTCATAAGCTTCTTACCTGATGAGACCTGGAGGCTCTTTGGTTAAGTATAAAGCTGTGAAACAGGGGGGGGGGGGGTATCCACGCTTAATTTATTTTTCGAAAGGCATTTTTCTTTCAAGAAAGAGTATAATATACAATTAGTGTGATTTGACTGTGAGCTTAATGCCATCAGTTTAAATGAGCATTTTTTTTTTTTTTTTTTTTTTTCACATTTCAGAAGTAAATGTTTATCATGCACTAAAAAAATGCTTCTTAATATAGAAAACTTGACAATGATATAAAATAATCTAAGTAAAATCTGGTGTGAAAAGGTAAGAGTTAAAATAACATCTTGAAACACCACACGGATATATAAATGAGCAAGGCCTTTCGAAAGAACTTAGTCTTTCTTCAACAGGCGCAAAGAAGGCAGAATGCTTTTTGGAAGCAAGAACAAGACTTAAAGAAAGATGAGAGAAATAAACAATTTATTTATTTATTTATTTTAAAACAAAAGCCTTTTAGAAGAGGAATAATTATGTAAGTGGTTTTCATGTGCAATGAATCATGTTTTAAAACACATGAATGCGATGCGACTTTTATACAGGGTGTCCGGTCTCAACGGTGTCCAATGGCTAAATCGTAAACCGTTAGTCATAGACATATAGTTCCAATAACAAAAATGTTTCAAATGAGGTAAAGAAGTATTTCAAAAGAGATTTGGGTCAAGAAAAACATTTATTTAAAAAGTACGAAATTTAATTTTTTTGCGGTCTCCTGGTCCTATAAGTGATATTTAGTAAACTTTTCCTATGCCTCTAACAAGTACAGCAAAAAAAAAAAAAAAAAAGTCCCATTCATCTAACCCTAAAATTGACCGAGTTATGATATTTTCAACTTTATGACTTAAACCACTTTTCTGTAGCTGAAAACAGATGAGTTTGTGGGGATCTGGCATCGCCGACAACCCAAAACCAGCTTGTGAACTGACTCCTAATTTCTTCACACCATATTTATGGTTTCTATTCCGCCGTAACTGAAAACCGCGCGGATTAGCTCTGCGGTAAGGATGGAGAGAAATGTTGTTGAGAATCTGAGCTGTAACGATATACTTACTGTATTGCCGCACACACGTGCGATGAATGTAATTTTAAAGTAATATACACTAGTTAAGTTTTTATCGAGTCTTAAGTTTATGCTTCCAGTGTTTTATTCTATTTTATTTACGTAAACGACGAAGTTATAATTAGTCATCGGGTGTTATGCTGCCGGTGGACCAAGCTTTCAGGGGTCGTACGCGAAGTGCTTAAAGTATTATATAGGACATCCACTCCAAACGACGTTCAATGGCTAATTCCTAAACCGTTAGTCAAAGCCATACAGTTCCAATTACAAAAAGGTTTTAAATAATATAAAGAAGCATTTTTAAAGCGATTTAAAAGAAGGTGCTTCCCCCGTATAAATATTACGGTAGTGCTAATTTTTCGTAATTAACTTTCAGATTGGTTAAAATAATTGAAGAAGTGAGTTTCAAAACTCGCCTTATCGAGAAAATCAAATTTTGGGAAATCGCATAAAACCTTTAAATGCGCCCATTGGTATACATTGAAAATTTGGAGATTGTAGTGTTTAATTGGTACAGTTATACCAATAGAATTGATTGATAGATAAACACGATTTTTTAAATTTCGTATAAGGTCAGTTTCGAAACTGACGTCCTAAATAATTTAATATATGTTTTGATTTAACAATATTTTTTCCTAATTTTTAATTAAAAAAATATTTGAAAAAAAAATAACTGATCTAATGAATATTTGCTGAGGGGAGAGACTGGAATTTTCAGAAGGGGTAATGTAAAAATAATAATTATTATTATAATTTTTATTGTTACAATAAAATGACAAATGGAACAAAATCTTAAAAAAAGAAAAGTTAATTAAAAAGAGAGAATGTGGGCGGTTATATGATGTCTGACCTTTAATGGATAAATCTGTGCTCTATCAGAACAAAATATTAAAATATTTTAACAATTTTGTTATGTTTTTTTAATTCGTTGAAGTAATCGCACAGATTGAATCATATAATTGAAATAATTGATGTTTATTGTAAAAGAAAATAAAAGGGATACGAGGATCATTTTCAAAAATGGAAATATTAATTTCAAAAGTAATTTCAAAAGTTTATTCAAAAGTTATGTATAAAAAAAAAATTAAGATGGTACAAACAAATTACTTAAAAATTGTGCTTTCTTGTGTCTGTGCTTGGGACGGGAAGGATGGGGGGGGGGGGAGATGCAACAAAATTTGGAGCGGAGATTTCAAAGGGAATTGAAACGGCTGTTTAGTGTCCATTACTACAACAGATATTGCTGCATAAAAAAATGTAGTTTTCAGGGTTATGAACTTTGTGTGTATGAGAGCCAGTGAGGGAAATGTCTAAATTGCAATTTAAGGTGGAATTTAGATTATGGATTACTTATTAATTATTGCAGAAATAAAGAAGACGGACCTTTTTTTCCTAAGAGTTTTACAGCGTGATAATTCTTTGCACATCAGTAGATTTTCGCTTTTTTTAAAAGACTTCATCTAAATCAATCGGCACCTTAAATATCTACTTCCCCACTTTTTGCTTCACCTGCACGCAAAGTTAAAAATCTATAGAGGTTTATATATATTTTTTTACTATTCTACTCTATTTGTCTAATTAAATAATGCATCTTCTAAAACTCCACGCCCGTTAAAATTTTATTTCCTATTGTCTTAATTATAACACTAAATTATTAGAGCATAAAGAGGTAATAATTTAAAAAAATATTAAATTTAAAATCATTAAAAAAAGATTCAAATTTATAATTTTATTTAAGTATAAATTACTGATTAAATTTAAAATATGTAGACATACTCTTAAATTAAAAAATATAAAAAAGTATATTAAATTGAATATTATTAAAATTAATAACTTTATTAAAATGTTAGGGAAATTTTCTACTTTGTCTTTGTAGTTAGCCGTTACTTTATAGTTATAGTAAGTTACTAATAATCTCAATCCTCCCTAAAATGTATACCCCCCCCCCCAACTTTTGCTCAGTCAATACATACTGTCTAAAATTATGTATGTATTTTTCACTATATTTTATTTTATTATGCAAGAAATAGCTAACCAATCTACCACATCAACCCCCCTAAAAATTCTACTCTCTCTTCTCCCAACACTCACTCGAAAACAATCGTTCGCTATTGTTAATCCGGAAGTATTTTTTTAAGATAGCTCATCGTAGAATATCCCCCCCCCCCCTCTTCTGTTGTAGATGATACAGATTACCTTTTTTTTTTTTTTTTTGCTCGAGCGTGTATGAGATAGGGTAAAAGCACCGGTAGTGGACCACGTACCTGTAGTGGGCCACTAACTTTCAAAGTTTAAAAACAAGCTCACAATCAGTTTCAGAAAAACGACTGAAAGAAATCTGATTAGTTAAAGTCCTTAAATGTTAACTTTCCATAAACAGTTTGGAATAATTGTTATTTTCCTGTAAATATATTTGTTTATCTTCTGGAATGTCATCAAACACAGACTTTTTGTCAAATTCTTAGTGATTTCATTAAGAGATAAGGTTTTATCTAAAGCGTTGTTTCTTTAATATTATGTTTTATTTTGAATTAAAGTGCCGTTGATATACTCGATTACATTGTAAATAATTTGTTAGATTAGCTGAAAACTTAAAAATTGAAAATTATATTGATTTTAAGGGGTGGTCCACTTCTGGATCACAATTTCTTAAATTGTACCAATAGTGGGCATGGTGGCCCACTACTGGACCACATGCCAAAAATTTTTTTTATGTTTAAATTATTTTAATTAAGTATTTTTTGAGGTTCTAAGACTTTGTATATAATTTATTTAGTATTTTGTTCATCAGAACCAGTAGTGGGCCAGGGGCCCACTACTGGTGCACAAGTGGCCCACTTCTGGAGCAGCGAAAATGCAACTTCACTAAGCTATCAGACATATGATTATTAAAAGAAATTAATATCTAAAATAATTTATACTTCAAAGGTTCAATACTCAATAAAGGTTCAAATTTTTTAGCCATATTTAAATAAGCATTGCATAGAAAAACCTGTAGTGTTATTTATGGATGGACATACTTCTCACATGTCTTTGAATCTAAGAATCTTCTATTCGGCTCATGGAGTTGAAATGGTAGCTTTGCCCCCAAATTCCACATACCTAATGCAACCAATGAACATTTCTGTTTCCCATACTCTTAAAAGTGCTTAGCAACAGGAAGTAGTGCACTTCATAATAACTCATGAAGGCAAACAGATGCAGAAACATGAGTTTCCACCAGTCCTAAAATCAGCATTTGGTCGTTTATCTCCTGCAACCAGTGTGAATGGATTCAAAGCAAGTGGACTAGTTCCATTGGATCTAATAAAAGTAAATGTTGAATCCACACTAACATAAAAAATGTGATAATATCACCAATAAAAGAGAGAGAAATGGCTTCTTTCTTGGAAGTTCTTGAAGATAAAATTGGAGAAGAAAAACAAAATCTTTCTCAGAAAATAAAGGCAAATTGAAAGGTTCTGTGGAGCAAACAGATCTTTACTACTTATGGTTGGAGATGAAGGAGACTTTGAACATGGAACTAATTTCTCAGGTAATCTATCGCAAAACAATTTGGGTATAAAACACTTGAGTATATATTTTTTACTATTATTTATTCCATTTTTACATTTTACTTGTTATAAGGTACACCAGTCATATCTGTTGAGGCGGCGTACACTGAATAGCCTATTGACACTGTTGATACTGAAACTAATGATCAGGTGCAAAGAGCAATTGTTGTAGATGTTGAGGTGAACCTTTTCATTCAAGAAGAATCAACTGAGACAGGGAGTCATTCAGTGCTTTCAAATGGTGGGCCATCTAGAAATGTGCCATCTTCCTTCAAAAGAGTTCTATTTTGTCCAGAAGGGGGAGATAACACAAAGAAAAAGAGTAAAGGAGAGAAAATTCCTGCAGTTGTGGCTTCTCCCTAAATGCTTTAATATTATAAGAATAGAGAAGGCCTTAAAAATGCTAAAGATGCAGAAAAAGAAAAAAAAACTGAAAGAGAAAAAAAAAATTAAAAGGAAGAGTTAAAAAAAATAGCCGATGGGAAAAAAGGAGAGTCAGGAAATTATCGCCCCAGTCTGATGCCTCTATTTTATTGTAAGTTTCAACCTAAAGTACTCTTTGTAATAAATTGACCATAAACCCCTATCACATTTTGAGATCTTTTTCGTTTTGGGATAAATCATTTTGTTTTGCAGTCATTTCAGCTTTTAATTATCCTGTTTATTATATTTGTCTTATTATTTATCACCACTGCGAAATAACAAATTGGGCGGATTTTTTTTTAAAGTTACAAAATACAATAGACTGTTATTTAGAGAAAACAAAAACTATGCATTTTGATTTTAAAAATAGTTGCTAAATTTTCTACTATTATTGTGGATAAAAACTGATATTTTATTTTTTCAACCATTACTGTTTAACAAGTGAAAGCATATAAGCAGATTTTCTAAATATAACTTATAGATCACAAAAACTGTACAAAAATTAAATTACGTAACATTAAGAAAATGCAGCTATTTTGATGGAAATGGATTTTCACATGATGAAAAACATATGAAATAGTTCAGCAATTAAAATTATAACTCTAAAACAAACCTCTTGGGAATTAGTTATATTTAAACGATACGAAAGGACACCCTGTATATAATCTAAAAAAATTATTTTGAAGCTTGTAGGACATTAGCTTTTATGTAAAGTGAGATAAAATTAAAATTGATTTACAGAACTGAAGTTGAGGCCCCTGATCTGTAGATTTACTAGTGAGATTATTTTACGTAATCATCTAAACTTCTATGCATGCTTTCATTATTGTGAACATCCTATTCTATAACTGTTAAAAAAAAGTATAACTTCAGTATTTTCACACTAAACTCAAAACTGGAGTGGCCCACTTCTGGAGGGGGGGGGGGTGCACTACTGGTGCATCAAAAATTTACTATGCCCACTACTGGAGCATCGAGGAAGGTAACTTTTTTTATTTTTCATTTTTTCCAAATAATATATTTTGAAACTTTGAATGTTTATTCTGATGCATGAAGGTTAGGACTACGTTAAAAATATATATATCATTTAGAATTCACAAATAGTTTAATAATAATAAGATAAATGTCCTTAAGTGGCCCACTACCGGTGCGTTTACCCTATTTACAAATTTAAAGTTCAAATAACGCAAGTTAATATTTAGAATTGATTGATTGGATAAAAAAATAAATCCAAATAGAAAACTAATTTAATATAATTCTATTAATTCTAAGATAGTTTATTTTTTCTGATTCTCCTGGTCCTCATACGAAACATTTTTTTTTTTTTCGAAACTCTATCCTCTGATGGCTTTCGTCAAGCACGATTCCTGCCAATAACTGCCACTTTGAAGCTGAAACTCTGACCAATCAAATTATGAGATACAGCATAAATGGCAAAATGTGGTTTGAAAAAAAAATATTTTGTTTTAATATGTGAGAATGAACAAAAATCTAAAAATATATTTTTAATGTTAATTAACTATCGATGTTTAATGTTAAATTTTATATCTGACGATTATTTTTATTTCTAGTAAATTTGTGACTGACACTTATTTTGCAGCAAAAAAATATACTCCAAGTTAAATATCTATTACTCAGTCACTTTTAATCGCAGAGGAATGGGACTTTTTTTGTCTTACTTGTCAGTAAAATAGGATATTTTTACTAAATATCACTTATAGGACCTGGAGACCGTATAAAAATTTAAATTTCGTATTTTTTTAAAAATGTTTTTCTTGACACAAATCGCTTTAAAAATACTTCTTTATCTCATCTGAAACATTTTTGCATTTGGAACTACAGTAGAGCTCAAAAGTATTTTGACAACATTATATTCTGTCTTATTTTATTTAATATAAAAATGTAAAAGAAAATATATTCCCTATTATTGAGAACACTATGACTGCACTTATTCAAATGTATCAAGTTTCAACTTGTTTGTTCACATTCGGCGCCACCGAAGAAATATTACTTCTCCATAGCTCAAAAGTATTTTGACAATTAATTTGCATTTAATTGTTGAAGGTGTCAGTGGCGCTATAGCTTCGATTAGTGTTTATATTGACTTATTGTAATTATTTTTAAATGCCGAAGTGTAAAAAATATTGAAATGATTCTAGAAAAGCCGCTGTAAAAGCACTTAAGAAAGGCAGACTGCAAGCAGAATTAGCCCGTTCTTTTAACGTTTCTCCGCAACTTGTTATTACATGAAATAAAGTTTTAAATGAAAGAAATACATCGAAAATAAGCCTCAAAGTGGCCAACCGAAAAAAAACAACTTGCAATGTTGACTGTATTTTAAAAGTGTTATCTACAAATGATTGTGGTAAATCCGCTGTAATAATAAAAAATCAATTGAAAGAAAATTACGGCATAGACATACATGTTTCATCAGTCAAACGACGCCTAAACTTCTACGGTTTACATGGCAGAAAACCTGCAAAAACACGTTTATTATCTACTAAGAATAGGAAGGCTAGAGTTGCATCAGTAAGACGATATAACCCTTTCAAGGGCAAAGCAATTCCATTGCTAAAGTGTTGAAATTAATGATTGAAACCAGAATTTTGGTTAAAAAATATTCAGTTTATTATATGTGTGAAATATAGATTTTTCCCTTTTACAAATAAATTTGTTTTCAAAATCCGGCGTCGATCATTAATTTCAACACTTTAGAAATGGAATTGCTTTGCCACTGAAAGGGTTATGCCGTTTTAGAAATGCAAATCTAGCTTTCCTGTTCTCAGGAGATAATAAACGTGTTTTTTCTAGTCTTCTGCCATGTAAACCATAGAGCCTTAGGCGTCGTTTGTCTGATGAAACGTGTATGCCTATGCCGTAATTTTCTGTCAATTCATTTTTTATTATTACAACGGACTAACGACAATCATTTGTAGATATCATTTTTATAATACAGTCGACATTGCAAGTTGTTTTTTCGGTTGGATACTTTGAAGCTTATTTTCGATGTATTTCTGTTTATTAAAAATTTTATTCCGTATAATATCAAGGTGCCGAGACACGTTAAAAAACGAGCTAATTCTGCTTGCAGTCTACCTTTCATAAGTGCATTTACAGCGTCTTTTCTAGAATCACTTCAATAGTTTTTACATTTCTGCATATAAAAATAATCACAATAAGTCAATATAAACACTAATCGAAGCTATAGCGCCACTCACACCTTCAACAATTAAACGCAAACTAATTGTCAAAATACTTTTGAGCTAAGGAGGAGTCATATTTCTTCGGTGGCGCCGAATGTAAACAAACAAGTTGAAACGTGATACATTTGAATAACTGCAATCATAGTGTTCCCAATTATAGGGAATATATTTTCTTTTACATTTGTATATTAAATAAAATAAGAGAGAATATAAGGTTGTCAAAATACTTTTGAGCGCTACTGTATATGTCTATGACTAACGGTTTAGGAATTAGCCATTGGGCACCGTTGAGACCGGACACCCTGTATATTATTGTTGATGATTGCACTGCTCATTCGAAAGATGCGAAATTATTTAACAATACAGTCTATACAGTCTATACAGTTGCCTATACAGTGTATATGCGACGTCTACATATTTTATTTAAAGAAATCAAATAAAGTGTTACAAGTAGTCAAAGATCATCAAAGTAGTTAAAAATCGAAGATGGTGCAACTTTTAATCAGTAGATGACTTTCATTACAAAAATCTCGTTCACGTTCTCTAATATTCTTAATTACGACTATTTTGGTGTGATTTAAGGTAGGTGAAGTAATTCTTTTTTATACTGACTATACATTTTATAATATTAAGAAAATATTGTTACTAATAATAATAGTTAATTTTACAGGCGATGATATATCCTCCCATTATACGAGTATATGCAGATATTTTAAACCCAAAATATATATAACTATAAATGACATTTTTAATCGCCAATATTTCAATAAAATCGTTATTACAAAATATAAAATTGTAGAAAGTCAGTGGTGATGCATAAATTTTTAACAAAAAAATATATATTTTTTAACTTTTCAATCAAAATTTAGTGTGTTTAATTAGTATTTTTACGTCGTTTCATATTTTTTTTTATATCGATAAATTATACATTTATTTAATTAACAGTTTAAATTCAACTTTAAAAGAAAATTCCACAATGTGCTGATTTCAATAAGAAAGTGTAATAATCTGTGTCTACGTAATGCTCAAATTTATAAACAGATATTCAATATGATAAAGTCTACATCTAAATAAGCATTCGATAAGGAATTTGAAAGTTATTTATTGAGCTTATGAATTTCTTTTTAGTAATTACCCCTCAAAAAATGTTATTTAATCACTATTTCTTTTTCGCCATTAAATATTTTTTTTCGTTTTATTGAGAAAATGGCGTTAATAAATTTAACGATATGTATTATTTTAATTTTATAATGTATAATCACAACAAGGAATATTTCAGTTGCTCCAGATTAGAGAATTCTGTTTAAAAATTACAATAAATAAGAGTGTCACATATTTTGTAAATTTGACAAAATCAATTGCAATGTATACAGTACAACATATTACAGAAATTTTATAAAAATTTACACCTAAACAAAGGAAAATTTTAAGATTTAAGTTGCTATTATGATATTCTTGAATAGTTACAAATAATTGTTATTTTTTAACTAAACATTTATCCTCATCCCGGAGACGTAGGTAAAAAAAATGCAAATAAAAAGTTCGATAATGCAATAAAAGTTTTAATTTAATTGTTTTTTAATGTAAAATATTTACGTTTTTCTCTAAATATAGAGAGAAGATATTTAGATTTATAGAAATATAGATATACACACAACAAACAACATGTTCATTAAAATTCAATAAAACCTTAACATCTTTATTTATCACTAGTTTTATTTCATTTAGAATAAAGTTTTTATATTTTACAAAACAACAATTTTTGTAAATAGTTTTTATTAAATTAAAAATATTTTAAATTAATTTAAGTACCTCTAACTTATGAACCATTATATTTATAAATATACGGAATAAATTTATAAACATTTTTTTTTCATTTTCCGCAGGCTAAACAAGTATATTATGATATTAAATGTTTTTGAGTGCAGCTATTATTATAACAACTACTTTTCAGGATTTATTTAAGCAGTTTGTGTCTAAAGATCGCTTATGGTTACGTTCGATGATTCATGAAAAGTAAAATAAAATTTCATATTACAATGACATAAATATAGTCTAATCTGCTTATTTAGTTTTTTTCGATTATCATACAACAAAAAATAACCTCTTTTAATTTCTATGCGATTTTAATGCATTTTACTTTAATTTTAAACAGGCATTTGAGCCTCATGTATGTGGTGGGACTCCAAATTTCCAGATGAATAATTAATGATATCTATTGGAAAAATATGAAATTTACTCTGAGATTTAAAATAATGTTCGTCGTCGAAACTGTTGCATTAACATTTAATTTCTGTTTATTCGAATTTATTTTCTTATGTCTAGCAATAAAGCAATCAATTCTCTTTCAATACGAAACCTTTAAATTCTAAATCCGATTCAATTTATATAATTGGATTGTGAATGCTGTCACAACCTTTATAATCTGAGTATTTATAATCTTTGCTAAAACCGTCTTCATCAGTAGAGAATATCGAACACATTTGTAAAGTGTTTTTTGTTTCTTATTTATGGATGCGAAAACGCTATCTACCGAGAGACCAAATGAAAAGCGTATTCTTGAAAACACACCAATGCAAAAAAAAAAAAAAAAATGGGACAATGATATGACGAACACGTGCGTATTACGAAAAATCTATTTTTAGAATTAACGCACTACTTTTAAGAAATTTAAATAAATCTAGATGTCGATTATGTTGTATCTCGAGACACGTTTCTAGTTCTCAACACATTTATGCAACTTTAGTCAAGGGAAACGCTTAAAACAGTTTATAACTGGTTAGTTATATTATATTTTATACTAAATCGATACGAAAAACCGCCAGTAAATGTGAATAAGAAAAAAACCATTAATAAGGATAATAATATAAAAAACGGATTTGAATATTAAAAATTTGGTAAAAATATTTTCTTTTGGAAAACTGATGTTAAAAATATTGATGAAAAATAAATTTCCTAATCTTAACGTTTTTAACGTGGCAAAATTTAATACAATAGAAATTTTAAAATATTTATAATTCAAACATACTTTTACATATATATAATAAAAAAAATATGACATTTCATTTAAAAGTACCTTTTATAAAAAACTACATAGTAGAAAACTCGTCTCCATTATTTGCAATTAAAGCTGCTTCAACAAATGAATTAATAAAGTTTTTAATTAAAGGAAGTTTTTTTGTTAATTATATAATTTAAAAAGGATTAATACAATGCTTGATTAATTTCCAATTAAATGACTTATTATCTTCAGCTATTTGCAAGTTAAAGTGTTTTATAGAAGAAAAAAAATAAGGCATATGTGGATAGATTTAATTAAAAAACACTTGTGTATTCAAAAGTTTAAAAAAAAAGTAGATTATTGGAACAATGCTTTCTTTTCATGGTAAATGCTGCTAATATTTTTTTTCTTTAATTAATTTCAAAAATAGATTTCTTTACAAAAGGATATTAGTATTGTTTTGTTTAACAGACAATTACGTATTAAAGCATATTTATCCTACAATTAAAATTGTTGTCACATATCAATAAAAGATAAATAATACAGGTTAAAATTTTAAATAAAAACGTTAAGTTATATTTACATTACATAAATATACATATATAAAGAAGTATTCATAAGGGTTGTAGCACTGCATAAATTAGTAGAATCTCAGTAATATAATAAGGGTACTTGATAAACAGGAAACAAATATTTTCCACGCAAAATACTACTCGTCAATGAGTGCAGAAGTGACGACTTGGTCGGAAATAATACGGAACATGAACTAATATCGGATGCATGCAGTTTAATTTTGAGTGGTAATTTAAAACAGATAATAACATTATAGGAGTTTGTAATTTATTTTTTTTCAAAATAACTCCAAGAGGTTATCTTTGGGCCGAGATAAGATTATGTAAATTGCTGCTTAAAAATATATTTGAATTTCTACTTTCCGTGTCATTCCGTCTTCAAGAGCAGTAGGAATGTTCTCTGCACATTAAATTGCTTTAATTTCGATATCATATTTATTTTATCTACAAGAACTTTCTAGCAAATCCTATTTGAGGACATCAGAAGCTAAGTGGTACTAGTGACACAATTTCGATTAGGAGTAAATTGACTTCAAAAATATTTAACTTTGAAGTTGAACATCAATAGTAATTGCCTAAATTGATGTAGGAAACTGCTGCTTGTTTCACAGCGATCTTTAAATGCTTATTTCAATAAATGTGAAAAACGTAGAGTGCAATTTTCTTAAAATTTTTAATTAATCAATGTTGATCATTATTCGGCAAAAGTGGTTGATCTCTAAAACACAACACATAATTAAAAAATCACTTATATTTATCTACCTGAAAAGAAAAAAGCATATTTCCAGGCCGTCTGTGCACTTAGTAATTTTTTTTTTCAATTTTGTCACTTATACCCCTTGGATTCTGCGGTCTTGTATTAATAGTAATACTCTGTATTTCATTTTAATTTAATTTTGTTCCCTTCTCTCGTTTATTTTATGTCAAAGAACCATTCTCCAACGATATGATTGTATTAAAAAAATCCACTTCTTCCTTTTAGACTGCCTTTTAATCGTTGCGCAATGCATTATACTTAAAAATATTGTATATATAACTAAACAAAATATTATATATTATTTTTTGCAGGTTATTTTATGTAGGTTAGTTACGGGACAGGTGGACCACGTTTTTTCTTCGCGGTAGAAAAGCCATACATCTACATATATTTTATTTTTCACCGTATATATATATATATATATATATATATTCTTTAAAATGTCCTAATAAAGAAGTTAATATCTTAAAAGGAATTTCTTTTATAACTTTTTAAAATTATTACTGTGTGGTCTATCTCACCCGGGTGCGATGGTACACAATAAAATATTGGGAAAATCCCAGATATGTTAAACTTATAAAAGTTTATTTTCATTAAATGGAAATAAAATTTATATACATACAATTAAATTACTTAATATTAAGTTTATATGTATTATTATTTGACCTTTTAATATATAGCTATGAAAATCAAACTTTCTTCTTGAAATCTTAATATCATCATAGTTTTGAACATTATTTATAAAAATGTATTATATATTATGTGTTAAGATTGTTTTGCAGTAACTTATATCTTGCTATTTAATTTATTCACACAATTATCGCATGTTTCTTCAAAACGTGAACATCCTACATGACGCCAAAGCAAACTGGAAACACACTGTAACGAATCAACTTTTTGTTTCGTCTCATTGTAATTTTAGCCATATATCACGCTTTCGTTTTTGTTCGAGTCTTCTATATAGTCATCCTCGTCAAGACACATTTATTGAATTTATATCTATAAAAGCCGTTCTCTGAGTGTATGTCCTTTATACAAATCTTCAATTTTTGACCGATTTGCACGAATCATGATGTACATACGTTTTAGAACGTGGAAAAGATCGCTGTCTATTTAAAAAAATCATCAGACCACTATGTATCTCCTTTTTCTACAACCTTCCATAATTTAACATTATAGAAATATCTCTTTTTAAATTTTCTAATTCAATCGTTTCTTTCCTGTAGCCACACCCTAAAAAATGACACAATAATGTGAAAAAAATAACGATAACGCGTGCATTATGTTTTTATTTGTCAATAAAAAGTTAGATGTCTCGCGATATTGTTGCAATTTTGGAATTGGCACAATTCTAAGCAGAAAATGCCCATTTTTTAATATATAAAATAAAAACTTTAACTATAAGAGCAGTAAAATAACGCAGTACCTTAATTTGAATGTTTTTATATTGAAACATCTACTTTAATACGGACAGTCAAATTTCATGAAAACAATTTTCGAAAAAGAAAAAAAAATGCTATATATATGACGTCATATTCTATCAAACCCTTTCAAAGTGTAGTCAAACTCGCTGTAAATAAATGGCTCCTATATTTTGTTTACTACTTTGATTGCATACTGCAGCCATATCTTATAGCTATACGTTATAGGTAATTACAGTAATACGTCGGTTTTTTGTTGACTTCAGTTGTCGTCGGTTTCGGTTTTTGTCGCTTTTTCAGAGAAATTTTTTCTCGATTTACGTCTGCTGCGTCGGATTTCGTCGGCGTACCCATCTGACGTCGCTGGATTTTCCTTAAACAAAGGGAGCGACCCACAAGTTCTCTTCCTCGGTGTGGCGTTGTTTACCGTCTTTATATACAGGTCAGAGACGAACCTTTTCTAATATAGGTAATATATTCCAATCCCTTATTATTTTAAATTCAGCTCTATAAAAATCTAAATTTGAAATTGATAATTGTAATGTCTATCCCTTGAGGCAGAAAGTCTGGTCCATCTCTCCCATCTACACATGGTCCATCAATCCCGATGGCCTAGAAATATAACCGACCTCGGCTATACAATGTAGATATTAGGTCGCCATTTTATGTTACTTAGAAGTGTGAATGTTCCCTGAGATTAAATTATTAAAAACAAATCGATCACATACAAACATAAACCTTTAAATGCATAATTACAACACTATGAAAAAAAAAATTTGGCTTACCAAAAGTAATAATGATTTTCAGCTTTAAAAATATTACGTCTTTTTTTTTTTTTTTCAGAAGCAAAAAGTTGCACTCTACACAAAATATCGTTAAGTGCCTGACTAAAATAGTTGCCCCATCTCTGGGACGCCGCGTTAACGAAATGTTTGTCTGGTCCATTTCTTCCGGACTTATCCGAATATATATATATATATATATATTACATTTTGAGTAATAGAAAGATTTGAATTAGAATTTTGTATGATTTCTAGTTTTCTATAAATATTAAAATTTAACAGCAAAACTTAAACTATTAAATGGGAGACGTAACTTACTTCTCATATTTAGATGATGTATGTATATATATATATATATATATATATATATACTGGTCATTAAAGTTAAAGGATAATGAATAAAAGTATGTCACTAAGTTAATGTTGCAACCAATGCCAAATGCTGCAATTATTCATGTTAATTAAATACTATTGACTACAAAATTTCAGTGCATACGTTACCGTCAAAAACATGCAAATTAGGTGATTCTCAATCTGGTGCGTAATGGAAATATGTTGAATTCTGGTCTGTAGTGTCGTTTAAAGTGAATGCGGTGTCTGAGAGTTATCCGTATTTATTAGTTATGCCTCAAATTCACCATTTAAGTGAAGGTCAAAAGTGGCGAATAATTGGTAGAATCAAGGAAGGTCAAACAAAAATGGAGGTTGCCCAAAATTTGAAAATCCTCCAAAGTGTCACATCAAGACCTTCAGCCGCTTTTTAAGCACTTTATCCATTGGTAGACAGCACTGTCAAGGGAGACCAAGAGAAACAACTGCATCCGAAGACCACTTTCTGTCATTGTCGGCTCGAAGGAAACGAGAAGCGACTACAAGAGATTTGGTTTCAGACCTTCAAGCTGCCACAGAAACTTGAATTAGCCATTCTATTGCTGCATGAATGCATAACAAGGGTGGACTGTATGCGAGAAGACCAATAGTTTGTGTCTCACTCATTCCAGATTCCAAAGCGGCCAGTTTAAACTGTTGCCGTCGTCAAGTTCAGTGGAGCCAAGAAGACTGGGCTCGAAAGGGATATTTCAAGGATACGAGGAGGCAAGTTGCGTCTTCCTTTCTCTTCTCCGATCAAAATACGTCTAGAATCAGTGTTCAGACTATAACTGGAATCGTCCGTAAACAATTCTCGAGACCAGTCTTCTTGGCTCCATTAAACATGACGAAGCAAAACTGGCCTTTTGTAAGCTGGAGTGAGTATAACACAAATTATTTGTCTTGTCGCATGAAATATACCCTTATTAATCCGTAGTGCATCAGTAGAATGGCGAATTAGAGTTCCTGTGGTAGCCTGAAGGACTGAAACCAGATCTCTTGTAGTCGCTTCGCAGTTTCTTCGAGCCGACAATCACAGAAAACGCTATTCGGATGCAGTTGTTGCTCTTGGTCTCCTTTAATCAGGCTGTCTGTCAATAGATCCAGTGCTTAAAATATGGTTCGAAGCTCTTTATGTGACACTTTGAGGGATATTCTAATCTTGGGCGACCTCCACTGGGGTTTGACCTTCCTCCATTCTACAGATTATTCGCCACTTTTGACCTTCAGTTAAATGATGCCTTTGGGCAATAACAAATGAATACTAATCACTCTTAGACTCCACATTCACTTTAAACAACACTGCAGACCATACTTCCAACATATGTCTATTGCACATCACATTGTAAATCACCTAATCTGCATATTTCCGATGTTAACGTATGCATGGAAGAGCAATTTTGTATTCAATAGTATTTAATTAACATAAATAATTGCAACATTGGGCATTGGTTGCAACATTAACTTTGTGAGAATATTTTTCTCATTACCCTTTAATTTTGAGGACCAGTGTATATATAAGTAATATATGATAATTTCTCATGTCCATTTCGTTAATTTGAATGAAGGGTGTGTATTCACCTCTTTAAATAATACATAAAAATACAAAAGAAATTTTTAAATATATTCTTACAGAACTACAGGATACAAAATGAATCTTAAAGGGGCAGTTGAGTTAAAATAAATAATATAAAAACCTCTACAAAATGATGTAAAAGTATTCATATAATCACATTTAAATTATAAATGAGTTTTCGTGATATGTATTGTATTTTAAGCACAGCACGATTTTTTAAACTGATACAAATAACTTTTAGTGTATACCTACGAGATTAAAAATGATGCCAGCATTTTTTTATTTTTAAATAAACTTTTGCGTTAAATATTGGAAACTTTGTTTGATTCAACATAATTACATTTTGAAATGATCAAGATTTCTACTTTAAAATATGAAGGATAGGGCAATGAAATTTTCTGTTCGTATTAGCAGAAAATGTTTGATAATTGTAAAATAATTTCACATCTCATTCTGAACATGTACATTTTTTTTAATGGTAGTTAGGATTCTTAAAATGTTCAAAAATGAAATAAATGACCAATTTGTCATTTCATATCTTAAAAATGATACATTAAAAGTTACAATTTCTAAAGACAGTAATACATATTTCTCCTTTTTATGTTTTTTTTTTTTTTTTTTACATAATAATGAGGAAATTTAATTTTTAGGGGTTTTATAACGTGTCGAACAAAACAGATAGAATAATATGTTAGACGCATGTTTACAAGAAAATTTCTGTTTTTAAAAGAGCACTTTTTGTATCTAATTATTCTTGAGAGTCATATGCCAAAACTAATTATAAAAAGAGATGATATATATTTCCAATTGGAAAGTGAGGTTCATTTTTAATTTTAAAGTGTATTATTTTTATATAACTGCATTTTAGACAATAATAATTCATATTTTTGATGTGGTATGTTGGATATTATCATTGTTTTCTCTTCGATGTTACATGCACTTAATGTCCCTTTGCTTCTTTTAAAGTTATCTATTAAAAGTAAATAAATACCGTATTAAACTAACTTGAATTCAAAAAGTACATTCAGCTAAGAAATAAAAACTAAAAACACTTATAGTATGTAAATAGATAACATTTATGACCATGTGCTTTAAATATTTATTGGCAAACATTACGCAAACTGAATGCATTAACAAATCAAAAATATATACAATACATTATGCAACAAAATTTTATAGAGATAAATATTTAAAAGCTTTAATGTACTTGTTTTAGTTTTTTTAAATATACATTTTTTTGGAAGGTTATGAAACTGTTTGTCTTTTAAATAACATAAGTAGTGTGATTACGAAAAGAAATTTATAAGGGAAGTCATAAAATATGAATTTGTTCAGTGTATGATTTGTTATTGGCTGCAAGTTAACAAAAAAAATCTTTAAATTTTAGTTTTGTATTGATGTATGACGTGTGTAACGTTTAAAAATAGCATTTTATTTAGTTTAGAATATGATTTGTTATGACTTGTATTTCGGTCTCAATTTTCTTCTACATAAAATATTCATTTTCACTAAAAATATCTGTCAATAAAATACATAAGCTCTAATTCAATAAATATATAAACATTCAATTTTAGAAAAGTAATTAAATACAAAAAAAAAAAAAAGTTTTTTCCATCAGATAAAAAAACTGCTATTCACATAACATAATTAAGTATGCAATTTATACATAATTATACTTGTATATAAAATATTTAGTGTTTTCTAAATTTTAAATAATAAAATAAAATTGAAAATATGTAAAAATATATACGATCTTTCTTAGTTTAAATATATTTTTAAAATAAATATTTGAATAATTTAATATTACTTTTTAAAAATTTTGTACATTACAATTTGTGTTAAGTCACAGTAAAATTTTATTTAGTTACAACGTTATTAATGCATTTTTAACAGAGTCTTGTCTCTAAATACAAAATATTATATAAAAAATAAAACATGAATAAAATGAAAATATAGCTTTATATGAAATTATCATATAAATTTGTTAAAAAAGTGTAAACATCAAAAGTATACCTAAACGATGTTCAACATTACATAAAACTCGTCAAAAATATGAGCTAATAAACGTTATAAAAAAAGTTTATGAAAGAAGTCTCTATTGCATGCTATAAAGGAAAAAATCTAACGGTTGATTTTTACAAAGAAATTGTTTAAGGGAAACTTTCGATTATGTTTTAAACTATAAAAGCATTTATACAAAATTCCAGATTAAAGAATTTGGCTTTTAAAGATTTATGATCAGGAAAAAGAGTTCAATTTATCCTTTGATGTGCTTAAATTATTTTTCTTGATTTAAATTCAGAGAATATTATAAACAGCTGTATTGAACGGGAACATGTCTTGCATCATCAAGTGATATTTCGAGTACCGTATAGATGTTTAGCAATATAAAATTTATATTACAAATATATGCAGAAAATGCATATTATAATCAAGTAATATAATTAATCATTGCTTTATTAGAACTATTTAATGAATGATTTTCTATTAACACGAAATTTTTTTTTGAGAAGATTTAATCTTGAGATTATCGATTATCCTTAGTAAAAACATTATAACCGTTTAGTAACTCTTCCGTAAACCATTCCATAAAAAGGTGACTGTTACTACCAATCGATTAATAAGAACGTCTGTTAATTAAAGTATAGTTTTTGTTTCTTAGGTGGTCGTCTACAGATGGAATTTGTAAGAAACGTAAAGATTAACCATACTATTACATATTTTTTTTGCCATATTCGATTTTTTTGTAAATGTATCTCCGGATACAAAAATCATGTAATTGAGCAAGGTACTTTAAGAATTTTATATTTTAAATGTCTGAAACACTTAATTTAAAATTATTTTTTAACTGGTGAAAAACACATTACAATGACATTTTTTTAAAACATAAATAAAAAACTATAATAATGGAATAAACTGAATTATATAAGTTTACATTATAAAATTAATATTCAGTATTATAAAGTTTTAAAACTATTACATTATTAAAACAATTTAAGATTAATAAATTAATAATATTATTTTTAAAAAGCAATTTTTTTAAAAGCGATGAGCAATAAAATCTTGCCTTAGATTTGAGTATGAGCTATTGATGAAAATTGGTATAGGGGAGACTAGGGAGGGTTGACCATACGGGAGGCTTGACCCACCCATCAGTTTTCATATTTAAAATAATTTCAGAGTTTTACAAATAGGTGTCAACCAAAGGTATTGGAATGCTCAAACAACAGTCTTTGTTTCATATAGCTAATCGAAATAGGTGTGGAAAAATCAAATGGGTAGCGTTTTCAACCTAAAAAGTGCATTTTTTAGAATTAATTTGTAAGCTTTTTTCAGCTAAAATATATCATACAAATTTAAGTAAGTAGGTTTAAAGTAATGCAGAAATAACGGGCTTTCATTCCAGGCAAAAAGATTGTACCTTAATTTAGGCTTAACTTAACAATATGCTATTATTTAGAAAAGTGGTATGTGGGGAGGTTTGACCCAGTCAATGTGAGGGTGGGTTGACCAGATGCTCAAGGCTCCCTTAATTAAGTGGTTTTGGCAATCTGTTTATAATACACTGTGCATAATGAAAAGGGTTATATATAAAAAAGAATACATATTTATCCTGTAAAGCTACTGTAAAATGGGGTGATGGAAAAGAAAGGGTTTGAAACTGCTTAAAGAAAGATGTAAAAAAATAGCTGTAGTATCCACTGCAAGAAAATACTTAAGGAAATATAAATGGGAAAGTTGATAGGAACTTTTCTCCATCTAAATATTACTTAAAACAGGTAAATAGAAACAGTGGAAAAGAATAGAAAGTATGAAAACAGTAGTCTTAACCATTTCAGGGACAGTGGCATGTTTATGAAACCACTTAATTTTAATTCCCAAACGCCAGAATGATACCAGAATTTTACTAAAATGTTTTCCATTTAATATGTATGTGAAATATAGCCTTTTTCTTATCTCCAAATAAATTTATTCGTAAATTCCGGTGCCAGTCATTTATTTCAACCTTTTAGTACTGAAAGTACTTTGCTCCCGAAAAGCCTAAACGATGTTAATAATAAGTTAAGTGCCCAATGCGGCTGCAAAAGGAAATAGCCTTGATCGAAAAACTTCAGGAAGGCATGTAGACAAATTTCACCAGGATGAATGAAGTTAGATGAAGCCAAACTATGTGACAACTATGTTGTTAGGTCGAGTGTCACAAAAGGTACGACAAGGAGACAAAAAAAGGCGGGACAGTGTTTCCTAAATCCAGACATATTCATACATGAAACCCTATGAAAACGGAACCTGGCTCTACCGGAATATTGTCTTAAATGTTAAAATTTCATTTTCCCTGCTGTACAATTATATATGCTCAGACAAAATCATGTGTAAAACAAATGTTTTCTCCTATGACTTGCGATTGCGTCAAAACAGGTTTTTTTAAGTGTCATGTTTTCAAAAATATTTTTTTAATAATTAAAGGATAAAGCATAAAGTTATTCTGATTTTTTTAAAACTGATTTTATTCTCTTCTCAAATATTTCAATATAATACAAAGTGGGTCAAGCCTCCCATATAGTGTGTCAACCCTCCCGTATGTGGGGAGCCATGACACATTATTTTGTCATGAATAAAATCATTCATTTTTCAAATTTCTTATATACAGTCGAACCTCTATTTAACGAACCTCTATTTTGCGAATTTCTCTATTTTGCGAACTTTTCCTTGGAACCAAGAACATTTTGCGAATTTCTTCGTAAAAAATCCTCCAAATAGCGAAGTGCATTCTCTATTTAACGAACTTTTTCTTGTGATCTATTTTTTTTTTTCTCCCCATTTCTCAAAATATTTCTGGACATTTCAAACTTATTCTTTCTTTAAACACATTTTATGATGTTCAATAGACTTGAACTGGTTTTAAAAGGCGCCTTCTTTTTCTTTGTCAGCAGTGAGAATTCAGTAAGTACGGAGGACGAAGACGATAATCTTTTAGAGTAACTTAAAAAATGTGGATACAGATGAGAAAAAAAGAAGAAATTAACCATGATGTGCTGATTGATGATTGTATTTCACTTAATTCTGAAATTGAGACCTCGGAAACACTATCCGGATTGGATATTTTCGGCAGTGTGAAAAATAAAAACAATACAGCAATGAATTGCGATGAAGACGAATATGATGATGATGGAAATGATCATGATGTAGAAATTAACAAAACTTCGTATGATGAAATGCTAAAATCATTTGAAACAATCGGACGCGGATTATAGTTATAGAAGAAAATACGCATAAAGGGGATTTTGGTGCATTGCAAAGATGCGAGACGTATTATGAGAGAAAGCTCTTTTTAAAAGAAAAACTCAGGCAAAATTAACAGATTTTTTCAGATATTAAATTTAAGGGCGCATAGGTTAGTGTATGGTTAAAATTATTTGATACAATAATAATGAATACGGTAATGTAATTAAAATTCGTTAATTTCAATGTAAAACTACTTACTTTAAACAGAAAATACAGTGTATTCCCGGACAATGTTCTGTTTTCCTTGCAGATTTCAAAGATTTAAACACTTAGAAAAAAGAAATTTATGATGGATATTGGTAGGTAAAATAAAAAAAAAACAAATTGATATAATTTATAAAAAAAATGTAATTAATTACTTTTAGTAAAAATATTTAGTGTTTATGAATTTAAAATCTGTTTTATGTAGTTTAAAGTATTTTAAAATGTGAAACTCTATTTAACGAATTTTCCATATAACGAACTTTTTTCCGGGATTTAGCGACTTCGTTAAATAGAAGTT
This sequence comes from Maratus speciosus, assembly GCA_963932465.1. Lineage (NCBI taxonomy): Eukaryota > Metazoa > Arthropoda > Arachnida > Araneae > Salticidae > Maratus > Maratus speciosus. Next base: position 292,365,337 of record OZ010795.1, on the reverse strand, counting down.
CGACTGTATTATACTTATGTAGCAATTTTATTTTGATAACTGATTGTATAACGAATAAAATGATACATAAAACTTTATTCTACGTTAAATATTTAAAAAATAAAAAATCATTTTGTAAAAAGTGGGTCAATCCTCCCTAGTCTCCTCTATATTAGTGTTTATTTAGATTACTTTATAATGTTCTTCATAAAAGAATGTGAATGGTGATATAAAATCTCCTTATCTAAGAAATCAACGTCACATTTCACTTGTATTTATTTAATAATGATACTAGTTTTCACTTAAACACTAACACATGTCCTATTCTTCGATTCACGTTATTTTTAATTTCTTCTATCTTTACAAGAAGAAAGTATTGGATTCATGAAAATTTTCGAATTCCGGTTTTCGACGGATTTACACGTTTTAGGGGTCAAAGATTCCAAAAACATGTTTTTACAAAATGTCTGTCTGTGACTCTGTGAGTCTGTCTGTCTGTCTGTGTGTATGTGACACAAATTTTGTGGGCGCTCTATCTCAAGAACTAATGCACGGAATTTGATAAAAGTTTATATTCAGTGAGTCCCTAATACAGATTGATGCTGATTAGTTTTTGGTGTAAATCGCTCAACAGGTGGCGCTGCTATGCTGCATTTTTCACGATTATCGCAATAGCTCTATCTCACGAACTAATGCACGGATTTTAATCAAACTTCAGATTTTGTTAGTCCATGATATGAGTTAATGCTTGTTACGTTTTGATGTAAATCGCCCAACAGGTGGCGCTGTTATGATGAATTTTGCAGGATTTACACGATTTCCCCAATAGCTCTATTTTAAGAACTAACGCACGGATTTTCACCAAACTTCAGATACAATTAGTCCTTCACATGTCTTGCTACTGATTATGTGTTGGTGTAAATCGCCCAACAGGTGGCGCTTCTGTGCTAACTTTTTCACGATTGCCTCAATAGCTCTATCTCAAAAACTAATGCACGAATTTTCATCTAACTTCAGATTTAGTTGTATGTTGACACAAGTTGTTGTTAATTAGGTTTTGTTGTTAATCACCCAATAGGTGGCGCTGCTATGCAGGAATTTTCACGATTTTCGCTATAGCTCTATCTCAAAAACTAATGCACGGATTTTCTCCAAACTTCAGATTCAGTCAGACGTTGACATAAATTGTTGTTGATTAGGATTTGGTATAAATCACCCAATAGTGGCGCTGCTAGGCAGCATTTTGCTGGATTTGACGATTGCAGCGATAGTCATATCTCAAGAACTAATGCACGGAATTTGCCATTTAATTTTGGCACTATGATAGCGAATTTTGAAGTATTAACATGTATGAGATAGAAAAAAGTTTTGGGATTGGTACATCCGACTAGTTTAAGCTTAAATTACAGAATTTTGTTAATAAAGTCTTACGTACCCTATCTCAAGCAAACTTACGTACATACTTACAAAGGACATAAAATAGTACATAAATTTACACAGATATGCAACTCCACCTATACATTCTTACAGAAAACTACATAGACACATATCACAGAAATACATTTACATGCACACACAAAAAAACACACCTTAAATACATAACAGTATTTATGTGTAAATTATGTGTATTATTATATGTAAAAATATCAGACTTATTTCACAATGCATATTTTGTATGATATTTACGAATGTTCTTGAAGCGTGAATACCTGTCAAAATTTAAAAATTCCATCCCACTGTATTCTTATTCTCAAAGTATAACATATATTTAAGAATAAATTTAAATAATCATCTTTAACGGATATATTTATATTTTACGTACATTTTCTGCAAAATAAGAAACCTTTAATGTAAATTTTGTCAAATACTTCGAACATGGTTTATGTGTCTCTGACATGTTAGTAGGAAACCATTAATTTACATGTTTTAACCTTCCGCCCGGTACACAGTTGTAATATGAACAACATTCGCTTTCTTTTTTCCTTAAAATAAAATTCAAGCCGTATAGGGTGTTAATAACCATTTGTATTTGTCTATTCGATCTCCGTCCCCACTTTCAGAAAGTTGTGTGCATTTCAGATTGCGCAATTAGCTGCACCTATTATTTTAATCTGTGAATATCTGTGATGTTGTACTTTATCAAACGCGCGCTTGCTTGTGAAATTTACTCATAGAACCTTTCTCCGTCAAATTCTTTCTAAGTTGTTCTAATGGGTTGGTTGGTTGGTTTATTTTTTGACGGCCAATTATCTGCTCGAGGGATATAGGCCCAGGGGGGATGCCCTTCGTGGGGGTCTTTCTAAGGGATCCGACCCCGTATTTACGCATGGAAATCCATGGTTCGAAGAAAACCACGAAAACTCCGAACGATTAGGCCGACGGGCGCGATTGGGTTCGAACCCAGCACCTCCCGTCTACCAGCTTCGAGAGCAGAACCTCTCGGCCACTGGTGGGGCTGTTCTAATGGGATTTGAGTTAAAATAATGTCTAAAACGAAAACGGTATAGTACAAAGATATAAGATAGAAGTACCCAAAACATAGAGTTTTGGGTTCTTCTATCTTTGGTTTTCAGGAAAATAAAACACTGGTGTCATATATACCAAAAGTAACAAAGCAGTAGTACTAGTATCTATTCTTCATGATAAAGCTGAAATTGATCCAGAGAGTGAAAAACTTGGAACTAATTCTTGATTACAATATGACTAAAGGAGCTGTTGACACATGCAATAAAATGTGTGCGTTTTATTCTGTATCTCGAATAACAAAAAGGTGGCCTCTTGTCATATTGTTATGTTAGGATAAACATTGCAGGGATTAATTCACGTGTATTATCTCTACTGAATAATGTAGTTGAAGAACCAAGCTGAATAATCACTTTTTTGAGAACGCTTTTAAAATTCCTTACGTAAGACCATATCATATCCAGAGCTCAAACTCCGTATTTACATCAAGATGTGTTGGCTTTCCTTGATATATATCGTTCAACAGAAAATTTGAAAGAGGAAACTTCAAATAACTTTATCTTTCCAGAAAAGAGAGGTTCGTGTTAATTGTGTGGCCGAAAAAAAATTCCTCCTATACATATAATGAAGTGCAACAAATGCGTAAGGTTTATCTGAAAACAGCACCCAAAAAAGCTAATCTTATGCCTGCCATGTGAAGTGAATAATGTAGAAGAAACATATGACTAATTCTGTAAGTACGAAATTACTTACTATTGTTTAGTAATTCATTAGTAGTTTTTATACTTTGTGATTGTAAATAGCTTTTTTATACATTTAAACTTCTGCTTTAATATATTATAACAAAATAAATCTAATTATATTGCGGAATACTTTCAGAAATTGTGATCAGAGATAACTTATATGATATCTGTATGATGAATTATTGATAAACTTAAAATGAGGCAGCAATTTTTGAATGTTTTTCTTATGTTGTACAATTTATAACGAGCGCCCGCTCATGCGATGAAAATTTGCGCGCCGGGCGAAAGGCTAACAAGGAATGTGATTTTAAGGAACAAATACAATATAAAAAAAAAATCTATAATTTTTGTCTATAAAACTTAATATATATAATTGCAAATCAATTTCATAAACTTCGAAGCCATTTTGTTATCCTGATGTTACTTTTAGGTAGATTTCGTACGAAATACTACCTATTGGGATCGTTCCTATGTTGGAATTTCTGAAAATTTTTTGCAGATCTACACCGATCATGTCCCCTAGAGCCCAAAACCACCCTCAGTAAAAAACTTTATCTATCTATCTATCTATCTATCTATCTGTCTGTCTATCTATATATATCACTTTCTTCTGGACACGATAACTTTCGTAATTCTGCACCAATCTCTTCCAAACTAATACATAAAATCAATGGGCATAAAATCTCGGTCAGGTTCGTTAATGGGCAAAAGCGAACAAAGGGGATGGAAATAGTGAGGGGTTTTGTGAAAACAGAAAAAACCCCATAACTTTTTAATTTTTGTACATATCAAATCAGTTTAAAGTTTTTATTACTTCTAAAAATAACGACAAAAATTCATGGATCACAGATTTTTGATAAAATTTTAAATAGGCTCAAGGGGCGCAAAAAATAGGGTTTTTGGGAAAAAAAAATTCCTTACTTCGTCAATTCTCAAGATATCAAATCCAATTAAGCAGTTTTTAATAGGACCAATTCGTACCGCAAAAAAAAAAAGGGGGGGGGGGGTTGTTGAAGAAGAAAAATTCTCATAACTCCGTCAATTCACAAGATATAAAATCTCCATGAATTTATCATATATCTTCTTAATATTGTCTTCAACATTTATATAGACAAGTTTTTGAAAGGGAAAATTCTTACAGCAAAAACAAATTAAAAATACATAGCGGTTGAAGAAAAAAATCATATTATTAAGGGTGCATTCAAATCCAAACTGTCTATTTTCTTACTCATTTTTAAATTCATTTTTGCTCTCAAATGCATCCAATTGCTAAATTCTCTTATTCAGAAACTATATAATGTACACTAATGATCGATTTTTTGATAGAGGCAGAATATATTTCAAAAAATAATGTCAAAGTGGGCATTTGGAACAGAATGTCCCGAAGCGATTGTGTTAGAAACGAAAAATATTGGACTACTGAGAAAATAATTGTTTACTAATCAAGTTTTAATTAATTGAAAGAAAAATAAAAACACAGGTCGCTTATAAATCTTTTCAAAAATCACGTCAGCATGTTTCATATTTTTTTTTATTAAAAATGAATCTGAAAATGTGCCAGAAAATTTCGAGTTGTTGAGCATGGAAAAATATTTTTTTTTAATATCGCCTTAACATGATTCTGATAAAACCAGCTATTTTATAAAAAGGAAATAAAAACTCGTCAAAAGCAGACAGATAAAACTGTTAAAGTGGATTTATATCTAATAATGACTTAGTTTTTGTTGGTGAAATTAGTATACTTAACTTCGAAATCTACCTCTGCCTGTAGGCCGGGCCGGCGGGGATTTTTATTCAATTTTTGATTATCTTGTAGGTAAACAAATATGTTATGTTTATCATGTAAATATGAAAAAAAAAATTGAAGATATTCATGTCGATGTTAAGAAAGCGTTTCTCGATTATCACTCTCAATTATATTATCTAATATGTATGTTCTTCGAATGGTCAAACATTTTTTAAACGTGCGTATTTCTCCAAACATATACAAACATTTAACTTTTATCGCGAAATTGAAGTTGGATTAGTTTTAGAATATCGGAAATTACAAATACATCAATATTGTTAAAACTATTCTGTTGCATAAATTTACGCTTTCGAAGTAGTTTTAAAAATTACATCATTTTAGCTAACTTCTTTTGTTAAAAAAATATGCTATTCTTCATTTATATATGCAAATAAAGCATATACGACTATCTTAAACTTTTAGGGTTACATCGTCAAAGTGAGGATACTGACAAGGGAACCACTTTAGGTGTTGCTCGCACCTAGTATTGAAACCTGGTGCATTTTAAAGCTCTATATTAGGAAGTTTGGGAATCAATAAAATTTTTTTGTTAAAATAATATTTTTTGATTTTACAGCAAATTAACTTTCTGAAAATGCAATTTTCGAGACCACTTTTCGGGCTGTTAAAGTTAAAGTTAAAAAAAAAAATAGTTAAAAATATAAATTAGTCAATAATAACTATAAAATATTGAAAAAAGTTTTAAATTTCCTTCAAGAACCTACGAATTTGATTAAAAAAAATACAATATTATATTTACATATTTGGCGGGAAAAGATTGGCGTCTTCTTCGTCCGGTACAGTTTTCCGGCAACCCTGGCTCAGTATTTTCGCTACGCACCGTGTTGTAATGGTTTGGACGTAAACCTATTACAAGTATAAAACTAGTGAAAATTTTGAAGTGCCATATCTGGCGACTGAACTCTCTTTTGGTGTAAAATTAACAAATAAAAATCCAATATTAAAAAATTATAAATATAAAAAAAATATATAAAATAAGATTTTAACAAAGAATTTTTATCGGTTCTCTAACTTTTATGCATAGGGCTACAAAATGCACCAGGTCTCGATTCTAGGTGCGAGCAACAATTAAAGTGGTTCCCTTGTAAGTATTCTAGAAATATATACGAGAGATCATTTAAAAATAAAGAGGTATGGTGGCGAGTGTGTGTGTGTGTGTGTGGGGGGGGGGACATGCTTACCATATATTCTTCTCGCTATTTACGCATCGCGAAACTCGTTCTGAATTTAGTGAATTCACAATGGAAAATCCCCAACAGTCAGTTTTGGATATCGACTAGAGTGGTGTCGTTCAAAAGCTTTTGACACGGGGATAAAAAATGTGTAGGAAGTATACCTCCCAATACAATAGTTCAAGAAATATCCGCAGTGGAATATAGGAAAAGAAAAATAATAAAAAGAAACCTTTAAAAACTGTTTTACGAATTAGGGGTAAATAAATGAAAATTGCTTGCATGTATGATAAGTAACACGAATTATCTCCTCCTCTAATCCTATGGGATGGAGAGCGGCATGGACAGAAAATTGGTGGGAAGTTCAAAGAGTGGATCTGGACAGCAGTTTTACTGTTCAACAATAATGTCCTTCTCTGTTTGTGCCTGGTGTAGAAAACACTTCTGTTTTTAGCAGTTTTACATTGAAGAACATTATCATGTTGAAATATGTCAAATTCCCTACATTCTGTGATCTTTAAAGGAATCTCAGTCTGTTTTTTACTTCTTACCCGACTGAAAAGAAGGGTTATGTGTTTCACGCATATCTGCGTATGTGGATTTCTTTATACCCTCGAAACAGCCCAACGGCTGGATGGATTTTTATGAATGAGGTCTCTATCAATTCGTCTTAAGGATCCGATGGTTATAGGCTAGGTTTACTTTGTATAAATTCAAAATGGCGGCCGTAAATTAGAAAATGGCGGTAGAGACGAAAAAAATTTTTACGCACCCTATTGAGTGGCATATTATTGGATAGGTCTTTCAAAATGAAGAAGATGTTTCATTGACTATTTTACAGTCAGAAGCTCCGTTAAAATATTATACAACCTAGCAGTTGTGTATGTAGGATGTCTAGCTTTACTGCAACTCTAACCATCATAGACATCTATAGACCTCATCAAAACAGTGTTTTTAGATAGGAACTAACATATAAACACAACTGAAATGTCATCAATACAAGTAAATAAAAAAAAATATGTAAGTAATATAAACAAGTAATATAAAAAAAAAGTATTTTAAGTCAATTCCTACTTAGGTCAATAAGAGAATTTTTTTCTCCCATTCTTCTTTCCTTTTGAGTGGCGCTTAAAATGCCTTAATCAAGAAGAGGGCTCTCTCGGTCTTAGAATACCTTGATCAAGAAGAGGGCTCTCTCGATTATTGAAAATTAATTAATTAAATTTAATTAATGAATTAATATTTGAAAAAAAACTGGATTAATATTAAGTGTCATCCACAACAAGTTTTAAAAAATTACTTGAGTTTCATTGGTTGAATAATGAGTATTTTATTAACGATTGAAAATTTGAACAAGATATATATAGCAAGAGTTTGAGCTAATAGTAGGAATTGAAAAGAAAAAAGTTTCACATCGATGAGAAATAATTAATTAGTTCGTTTTTTACGCAGTCTGGTTTTTTGATTTTTTTTTATTTATTTGTTTATTTGTTTTTCTTCTTCCGATGCGGTATCTCAAATTTAAAAACAAATCACATTAATAAAATTACGAAAAATATATTATTTACAACCAATTTAATAATGAATCAATTAAAATTTTATTTTAGAAATTTTATTACAATACTCATTCATAAAAAGTATATCCTTATTTAAAAACACATAAAATAATAGGAGAAATACATTATTAGTAAGTTTTACCATCAATTTGTCCCGACTCAGATAATAAAATATGTTTCTAATGCATCATTTTATTTAAAAAGTAATATTATGTTATACAAAGAAATCGCAATGTAAAGGTCTACTTTGTTATTCAAATAAAACTAGTAAGTTAATTTGTTATGACTTTTTTTTTTTTTTTTTTTTTTTTTTTTTTTTTTTTTTTACGGCAATAAACTGTCACAATAGATTTAATTTATATTTTTAACCTTTATTCCCAAAATACTTGCACTAATTGTTTAATTATCTAGAAGAAGTACACATCCACTGAATTTTTAAAAGTTCTTTTCGATATATAAAAATTTCTTGTGTTCCTATCAAAATTGCACAATAACGCATTTTTATGTGAAAACAATGAAATTTATTTTAAATTACATTCAGTGTCTCAGATTAAGAGCTTAACAAGAATTTACTACTCATCTGAAAAAAAAAAAAAAAAAAAAAAAAAAAAAAAAAAAAAAAAAAAGATTTATTTCATCTAGAAAGTTCTTGAAACTAACAGTATTTATCTGAACTATAAAACATTCAATGCCTTTCATAAAACATTTAACTTTATACAATATTTAAATACGCATCCAATGAAGCATTAATAAGATTTTGTCTTCAATGAAAAATAATAGAATCTGATATGCTTTTGAATTTTTAAAGTTCATATATAAATAAATGTATCTACATTCTATTGTCTTTTATATCTTGATTAAATTTGATTTTAGTAAAATATCACTTTTTTCTATTCAGGCATTATTAATTATCAAATTTCTAGAAGTATTTATTAAACATAATCATAAAGCAACAGAGTTATGTTTTCCCGTAATAATGCATTTTCCTTTATAAAAACGTATTTTTTAAGACTGGTGTATTTTTGTTAAAATGTATCTTTAAAAAAAAAAAAAAAAAATGTTAATTTATTTTCTAAATGTACAATTACGGAGGTACAATTACATGGTTGAAATTTGCAACATTTGACTATTTGGCCTAAACCAGATTATTTGTGATAATGATTAAATATTAGAAACAGTTTTCATATAAATTATACCAATAGTAATTGAAAACTCAATTAAAATATTTGAAAAAACATTATTAGAACATTTAATCATAAATTTGTTCCGAATAACTTAATAAAATAGTTTCCTAATGTAACATTTGACTTAAAAATTAGTAAGTTAATTTGTTATAAAATTTCTTACAGAAATAAGCTGTCACAATAGTTTAAATTAATTTTTTTAATAAATTATTCCCAAAATGTCGCAATAAGCTCAAAGAAGATAAAAGCTGTTGAAGAACAAGCAGCCTGCTCGTTTTCTCCTGAAGCTGAGGTTGATGAACCAAACCCGTCAACCACAAGTGCCCCAGACATTACTAAGTACACAAAAAATGTTATCATATGTCTTTTTTTTTTTACATACATTAATGTAAATACGTACTACTAATGTTCTCCAGATAAGAAAAAAAAATAGTATAATGTAATTTTTTTTTATAATCTTACCGTTGTAATTAATCATTATTGCTATCATACAAATACCTGTAATATAAACAAGTTACATTAAAAAGGATAAATTAATAAACAATGGTGTCAAATGCAGGATTTTGTTATTTTCTACAAAGTTAGAAAAAAGTGTCATTTTCAGAAAGCTGTAGTGCGCGTGTAGTAATGGGTTTAGAAAAACATTTTTGGTATGAAATTTGTAGAGAATTTAATGATCTTTCTTTTTGTAATTAAGTATGGTACGCAAAAATTTGTAATTTTCGAGTTGTAGGCAAAAAACTGAAAAAAAGTTCTCGGTATTTTGGCTCCACAAAGTTTAGCCCTCAGATATTTTGTTGGAAAACAATTAGTTCCTGTTATTATCATCCGCATAAACATTTTAAAAACATAAAATCTTTAAGCAGAATTTTTGCATGTATTTCTGACAATTTGACTGGACTATAATATAGCCAACTGCTTTTATTGACATCTCCAGGTCAACGCTTTATTAATGATGAAAAAATAATACACAAAGTTTAAAGTCATTCTGCTTCTTATCCATGATTTTTATTTTATATCTCATACGTTTACATCATAGGCAATAATAAATACCACAATGTTAATTAATTTGTTGATTAAGCGCGTCATAAGTAAAATAAATTATGGTATCTAAATTCAAATCCTTCAGATATATATATGATTCGGTATTTTTTACTATTTATTTTAATTAATGTAATTCATATTTCTTGACATTGTGTAAAAAATTCAAAAGGAAAAATTACTTCAAATCGCACAGCAATAGTTGAATCAATTGTGTAAGACAGAAAAATATACATTCTTCATACATTTCCTTTCATATAAGATTCTGAATTCAAAAAAAGAATTAGTAATAAATGCGTTCAAGATACTAGATATTATATATATTTTTTTATTATTAAGCATTACAGATTTTATTATACATGTTATTGGAATAAATGTTCATACATTGGAATTTTTATTACTGTAGTCTGACAGAAAGTATCGCCTCATATTCGCAAATAGTTGTATTACTGATAATTTTCATGACTGATTCCAATTCAATGCATATTACCATCTTGTTGAAGAAACATTTGGAAAATATTTTATAACCTAGCGATGAAATATATTATTTTTTATATAACAGAATATTTGCCTCATTAAATTGCTTATTTTTATTACATACGTTTGATTTTAACTATGATTGATAGGAATCATATATTTTGTGTTTGTGATTTTGTCATTTCTATAGGGAAAATATCTACTGATTTCATATCATATAAAATAATGTGACTTGTAAAACATAAAACAAATAGTTTCATATTTGTCCCTCAATCGTGAATGAAAAATATCAAATGATAAATGAGGAAATATAAAAACGCATTTATTTTCATAAGAATCGGATTATTTAAGGTGTAGCGGAAAAAGGATCAAAAATAGAAATTTGAATAATTTGCACGTATTCTATCTTCAAAGTTCAAGAATTTTCTATAGCAGCTGAATGACGATTTAGCAAACGAAATCCGCGATAATTTGTTTTTCTGTTCACTATTTTTTGAACGCAGATTAATGTCTTCTAAATGAAGAGTGTTTTTTAGAAATAAACACCAAAATTGCTACATGAGCAATCGTGATGCCAATTACATTGTAAAACAACTATAAACAGTGTATTTCTAGCTTAATTTAAATCGTTGGAGTCATATAGAGATTTCTTTTTTTTAAATGTCGTAATATTCTCGAATGTGTATATTGTGCAAAATATTGAAAATTAAAAAAAATATCAATTGTAGTTCTAAATACATAATATATTGTTAACATTTGTGAACATAAAGGGAAACTGTCCTAAAATGACATACCCTAAGGAAAAAATATTGCTATTCATGCATTTTTTTTTCTCGTGAGCTTTATTTTTTGCAAATTAACTTTTCAAAGTATACAGAATATAATGATGCCTTAAAAAAAAAACAACAAGTTAAGTCGCAATGCCACAATAACAATTTGTATAAAATACTGCAGTGTGTGATTTTGTCTACAACGCTGTCCTAAAACGACACATCTATAAAATGCTGTTAATTATTGTTTCCTCCGATTATGACAATTCTTTGATAGGGGCGTTACTGAGCGCTCAAGACTGTAACGTGATCGGGACAACTCTCCCGCCTGATGTGTTAACTACGTAAGCGCAGTGTATGAACTACTACCAGTTCTATGAACCCTGTTGTAAATAAAATTGCTATCTTAAGTTTTTAACCGAATCCTCATTGAAGCAAGAATTGAACTTGAAGTAATTATATTCTGATTCAGCCACAATCGAAATCTGAAAATGACATAAATTCTAATACTATAGAACATACGTCAAATGATTTAACATTTAGCTGTCAAAACAATTACAAACAAAAATTGCCTGGCGCTATTCATAATAGGTTGGTTTCAACTGCTGTTGCTTACTTAAAGGGAATTAAGGATTCTATTTATTCCTTTTATTGTGATACTGGATGCAGCCAGCAATGCATCATTAGTCTCTTTTTCCGCTGCACAGATTTTAGGATTGAAAACAACATATAATGTTAATTCGTTGCTCTCAGGATTGCATGTATCCGCCCAACAAACACGGAGCTATCGGGAAGCAATCGGACGACTGCCGCTTGCCGAATTTGGCGGTAATGGCACGATATCAGGTTGCCGATATCGGTTCCAACACTTTTGTGGTTCCCCGGGCGATAGTCGGTCCGTTGGGCTGGAACTTGGTCGGACCGGTGCCGGCAGGATCGGCGAGACTGCTGGCAAGATACTATGCCGGCTACAGCCCGACAGCAGCATAAATTGAAAAAAAAATATTTTTTGATGGCGCTATCTATTAGCCATCTTAACATGTGTCTTTGTCAATATTTCGAGCGAGCGTATTTCGGAGTTGGAACAGGTTGGTTTCGATCCGAGGACCCCAGGGACTGAAGGTAAACGCCTTAACCACTCAGCCACTCAGCCTTGCTGCGGGTAGGATTCTTATGGGGTAATACGGGGAAGACATTTCTTTAATTCATGGCTTGTTGTTGTGGATAGATCGTTGATGGAAAAATTGGAATTTTGAAGTGTTTTAAAGTTGTTGTTTTTTTGTAAATGTCTTATCCGCATTTATTTAAATGTTAATTTAGTATTTAAATCAATGAAATAAATATTTTTGCGAAGTAGTTAAATCAAACGAATTGTTTTTTTTTTGTTTTTTTTATTTAAAAATTATTAAATATTTAATTAAATTAATTATTTTTAGAGGTTTTGTTCAGTTAATAAAATTTTCTTATTAGTTATTATAGTATAATTACATGCATTGCGTTAATTTGTAAAACATATTTTTACTTTCTTCTATCTTTACAAGAAGAAAGTATTGGATTGATGAAAATTTTCGACTTTCGGTTTTCGACGGATTTACACGTTTTGGGGGTCAGATATTCCGAAAAACATGTTTTTACAAAATGTCTGTCTGTGAGTCTGTGGTTCTGTGAGTCTGTCTATCTGCATGTGATACAAATTTTGTGGGCGCTCTATCTCAAGAACTAATGTACGGAGTTTAATAAAAATTTATATTCCAGTAGTCCCTAATATAAAATGGTGCTGATTAGTCTTTGGTGTAAATCGCCCTACAAGTGGCGCTGCTATGCTGCATTTTTTGCGATTTCCGCAATAGCTCTATCTCAAGAACTAATGCACAGATTTTCATCAAACTTGAGATTCAGTTATTCCTTGATATGAATTTGTGATGGTAACGTTTCAGTGTGAATAGCCCTACAGATGGTGCTGCCTTTTGCAGGATTTACACGATTTTCGCAATAGCTCTATCTCAAGAAATAATGCACGGATTTTCATCAAACTTCAGATTCAGTTAGTCCTTGACATGAATTGACGTTTTGGTGTAAATCTCTCAACAGGCCCGCTGCATTTTTTGCGATTTCCGCAATCTACCTCAAGAACTAATGCCTGGGTTTTTAACAAAATTCAGATTCAGATATACCTGGATATGAATTAGTGCTGTTTATGTTTTGGTGTAAATTGCTCAAAAGGTGGCGCTGCTATGCAGCATTTTTCAATATTTCCACAATAGCTCAATATCCAGAACTAATGCGCGGATTTTCATCAAACTTCAGATTCAGTTAGTCCTTGACATGATTTGACGTTTTATACATTTTGGTGTAAATCGCTCAACAGGTGGCGCTGCCATGCTGCATTATTTGCGATTTCCGCAATAAGTCTACCTCAAGAACTAATGCTTGGATTTTCAACAAACTTCAGATTCAGGTATACCTTGATATGAGTTAGTGCTGTTTATGTTTTGGTGCAAATCGCTCAACAGGTGGCGTTGCTATGCTGTATTTTTGAGAATTTCCACTATAGCTCTATCTCAATATCTGATGCACGAATTTTCATCAAATTAAAAATTCAGATATACTTTGATATGAATTGGTGATAAATTGATGTAATTTCTTCTACTATTTAAATGATTTAATTGATGTGATTTGTATAGAAGAAAGTTTTATGATGGCCACAACATACTAGTTTTAACATGAAAAAACTTATTTTAATAAATAAAGTTGGAAATTAATCACTTTAATTAAAATTTTAATTAAAATAAGAATTCCTTATCTGTCATTTGATGATTTAAAATAGAATATATTTTTAATGACAATGTAGCAATATTTATTCTTTTACTTGTGAGCATTTTTTAACCCTAAAATAAAATAGAAATATAGTTTTTTTTTTTTTTTTTTTTTCGTTTAGTAAATAATTTTTTAGAAGGGAGAACTTTCGGAATCTTTCCTTTAAATTTTAAAGCTAAAAAGATGTCTAGATTTTTTGATATTTTTATAGCTTATAAAATAATTTTAAAAGCTTTTTAATAAAATTATTTTTAAATAAAATAAGAAACTTAGCTATTATTTTTAAAATGAGTATATAATTGGAAAATAATTTGAATTAACTTATGAAGTATTTTTTCTTAATTTCTACGATTAAGTTTATAATGAATAATAATTTTAAGGAGCGATTTAAAAAAATCTTTTGACTATTCAAAAATTTGTAAATCCTTTTAAAAATGAATTCAACTCATTTTTTAAAATAAATAAACATAGGCATTATTTGACAATTTTTATGTTCATCACTGCTTGAATTTTATATGAAATATATAACTCTTATCAAAACTAAGAAAAAATGTCGGCTAAGAGTAAAAATTCCGAATTCGGGCCGATGTCGGTATTCATCTTATCGTACTACTATCAAAAATCACATATCGGTCCTGCGTCATTTGCCGGTATAAGTCGCTTGCCGATATGTAACCATAAGGGGACCAATTACGGTAACCGGCAGTCGAAAAGCAGATTCTTAAGTTTCAGTTGCGGATATGCTGCCGAAACTTCACCGAAACCACTGTGCCGATGCCGACACTTAACCGACTCTGCAGGCTGCGGTTCGATCGTGTGCCGGAAGGTATGTGTTTGCTGAGCGTGTGTAAAAAGAAAAAAATAGTGAATACATGTAAGAAATGTCCAACAATAAAAGAAGTTTTAACAAATCAACTAACATGTTTTTACTTTTTAAAATTACTGACTTCCCCTTCAAGTGTCGTAGACATTTCTTATATGCACCAACCACAGAATCCAATTTATCCTAATACTAGATTATTTTAACCTCAAAATTTCGAATTCAGGTATTACTGGGAGCAAATATGTATTATGGATTGTTATTATCTGATCACATAAAAAAACCGGAGTGTTCTATAGTTTTACAAAACTCTCATTTAAGTGGATTGCAGGTGGGAAAGTAACTGATAAGAAAGGGAGTAAATTTTATTGTCAATTATTAAAAAATCAAAATGAATTTCATTTGAAAGCATTTTGGGACTTAGAAAAACTAGGAATTAAGAATGACCCAAATAGTGTAAAAAACGAAGAAATCGTAGAATGGTTCCAGTAAACGGTACGATTTATAAATAACAGAATAAAATTAGACTGCCATGGAAAAGGGATTGGAAAAAAAAAAAAAAACTAGACAATAATTACAAAATGGCTGAAACGCGGCACACTAGTCTCGTAAAAATAATGAAACGCAACCTAAGTTTATATTGAAATTATCGTAAAATTTTAGATGAATATTTAGAGATGAAAATTATTGAAATTGTTCCCAACTCAAAAGAATTTTCTGAGAACCCGATTTTATTTTTTTTTACCACACCATACGGTATTTAAGCAAGACAGTGTATACACATAATGTCGTATAGTGTTTCAAGTGAGTTTTGATGAAGCAGGAGAGTAATCGCTTAAAGATTGTCTCGATGCAGGTGGTAATATAAACCCGAATACATTCCACTTATTGATTTTTTACGATTAAATAAAATTGCTCTTTCGGCTCACATAGAGAAAAGACATAGAACAAAATTCTATCAACGAAAATGAAGGGAAATTTTAAGATTCATCTTTGTAGGTGACAATCCTGCCAATGAAGATGCGTTTAAGGTTATTATATACAGATTCATACGACAAACATTTGGCTTGAACTCAAGCCCATTTTAACTATATGCTGCTATTAAGCAACATCTTAGTAAATTTGAAAAGGAATATCCAGTAGGAACAGAAATACTCCACAGTTGTATTTATGTTGATGATTTGATAACCGGGACGTACACTGTTCAGGATGCAATGAATATTTCGCAACAGCCGCAGAAAATTCTGAATGAAGCTAGTATGAAGTTCCAAAAATGGATATCAAATAACGAATTAGTATAGGAAACGTTGGAGAAGCACGGATTTAGTCCTTTAACCCAGCCCTTTGGGGACAATAAAACACGTAAAGCATTATGATTGTCGTGGCAATCTAAACAGGACATGTTTATGATGGAGATTGATAATTTATTAGAATTTTTGAGCAAGGCAAAAAACATATTGAGAATTATGTTTCTCAGGTGCTATTGCCTTCATTTTGGTAATATTAGGAAAGCTAGTCAAAACTTTTGCACCATCATGCTTCCTCTTTTTAGAGGATGATCTAACTTGAGGTGCGCAAGGAAGTGGAGATACAACAAATGATCTGGTAAATGGAGATGGTAAATTTTAAGATGCTACCTGTTTAAAAGAAATTCACGTCTTCGGAGTATCCGAAACATATGTTGTTGGCACAGAAAATGGAGTAGATGACATTAAGACTGTGAAATTGGACAGATTATCTTTAGATAAGCTGCTATCTGTAGAATTTGGGTTTCGGCGTTGGTTTCCTTATTTTCCAGTAATCTTTCTGTCACAACGGTAGCAAGAAAACATTAACGGGAAATATTTGTGTCTTATTGGGATTAATTAAATTTTTCAAAAACAAGCATTCTACCCACAATCGCCATATTATAGATACAGAGGCGACAATTCGAAAAACACACACTTATAAATTTTCGAATATACAGAAAATAATTTAAAATAAATAAGTATTAAACTTTTACATCACATATGTGATCACTAAAATGATAAAGGTCTGAATTAGCACAAATAAATAGTCATAAAAAATTTTCTGACTAAGGTATAAACATTTTCTTTGTAAACAAAGAAAAATACAAATTTGAAGCCTTAGACATTAATGCTTACCATTGCCAATTGATTCCACAAAATATATGTGTATCGTCAAGTGCTGGCCTCTAGCGATAATATAAAGAAACAAAATATATGCCATTTTGTGACAGTTTCCCATTACATAGCTTTTATGTAGGTCTATAACACTATTTTACTTCAAATAACAAACAAACATAGTTGTCAGTAACTTGTTATATCAGTAATTTTTTAATTTAATAAACAGCTGAAACAGTTTTCGAAAACTCATTGTTTGCGATCATAACATATGTATAAAAAATTAGCTTGTTTGTATATATGTAGGTGAATATTATTATAACATATCATATTGAAATCTCAAAGACAGATTTTCACAAAAAAGTGACAAAATGCATTTATTTACGATAACATTGTTTTACATTCGGAAACTATTACAGACTATTTACAAACCCTACTTCTTCCTATGACAATAAACATATCTCCTTGGAATAATATGACAAGTGGAACAACAGAACGAGCGAAGAAAAATACAAACAAATTAATTTAAAACCCTCTTTTATTCTGGATCTACAATCACATTTGACTCTACAATCACATTTTTCTGCCATAATTTTTCCATTTTTTGAAAAAAATAGAACATTCTGTGTGTTAATGATATGTCTGTTAAAATTAAAAAAAAAAATAAATGTCAAATATGTTCCAGAATTAGTTTTATATATCCTATTTAGAAAATTAAATTCAAAGACACTTCAACTTTGCTTTTACATATAAAAATATTGCTCATTTGTATATGTCTAAACAATATTAGCTGTTGTCAACAAATAAAAATCCGATTAAATTACTACTTTCCTTTATTTTATATTTTTTTTAATCCGAAAAAGAAATAAAGACATTCAGCAAACACTTTATAATACAAATGCTTTACCATACAATTAAAAATATTTTCATAAAATAATTTACCGTGTGCAATATATAAATACAAATTCAGAAAGCATGAAAAAGTCTTTTTCTTCGACAAACGTTTCAAGCAATCTTTTGTAATTTATGCAGCTTATAAAAACTGATGTTTGTGATTGAAAAGGTACTTGTTTGTTAATGAAATTTTATGTATATAAAATGTTATTTTATAAATAAATAATCAGTTTTTCATGTTTTATACATTTAACATTAAGAACTGTGAGTTAACTTATTAAAAAAACAATATGTTTCTTAATATAAAAATAATATATATTTGAAAATTCAATGCAGACATAATTCCAAAAAAATATTTTCTGAAATTTGTTTAAACAATTTCCAAAATTACTCGAATGACTTATAGGCCAGTAAAAATAGGATTTTTCTAACCGAAAATTCGCGGTAAGCTGGGAATTGTTTTAATCACTTTGTTTTACATCCAAATGAAGGGATTTGAAGTTTGTCCCATTTTTCCTGTTGAGCTTTAGACGTGGCACCACAAAAACCTCAAAATTTTCTGACTTTATTAAGTAAATTTCGCAAATAACTCCAAACCCGTTCACTGTACAGAAACAGTTCTAATTAATAAATTGTAGACCGTACAATTCTGCGTCGATTGAGTACCACATACTGAAAATTCCGCCAAAAATGAGCGAGATATGATAGATCAAAAAAGTACTTTTTTCCATTTTTTTTCTAAACAAATCTCATAAAATTGATTTTTTTTTTAATTCTCATGTATAAAATGTTAGAGAACAATATAATAATAACAGAAAATCAAGAAAATTAATTCATTTTAAAAAATTAGTATCTAAGCAATGGTGATAAAATCAACTCAAGTTACTTTAAAAGAGTTAAGTAGAGCATTTAACACCGCTCTTTCTACAAGAACATAAACCACCTTTACATCCCTTTGCACATTTGCATGATAGAGTGTTTAGAAGCTCTGGTGTTGCAGCTATATCGTTCGTGGTGATTGGGTGTATACCATGTTTGAATGACTTCCAACCCCAATCAGTGGGATTCATCACCCTTCTATTCCAGATGTTTATCTGAAGAAAAACTCTGTATGAATGTCATTTGGCTGCATCTTCAGTTGGCGGCAGAGAAGCGAGGTTAAATTGGGTCTTCATAAGATGTTTTGCTAATGTGTTGTATCGCAATTTGTGCAGTGTTGTGGATTCGTCATACTGGGTATTGTATAAGGTTGCAATAAATTTCTTCCTCGCATCACTTACTTCTTCAGGCGTAGCATATTGCTTATTAAAGACAGTTAGAACATCCTGTAGGTTAGCATGATTTTCAAAAATCTTGATGAATTTCAGTTTGCCCTGCCTGAAGAAGACCGATATAGAAGCACAGCCGCTAAAAGCATCTAGGAACAGGATGTTTTTCTTCACAATCGGCGAGTACTTGAAAATTAATGGTGAATATAAAACATTGCCCGACTGTCCTTACCCAGGTTTCAACAAGTATACTGTGGATGAGTTGGGAATAAATGTAGTCAAAAGCACAAGCAGATCAATATCTTCTCCAACAATGATGACACGTTCTGGCTGCTGATCAAGTTGGATGGCTTCCATCACGAAGCTAGTATCTGCATCCTCGACAGCTAGTTTTACACTAAAATTGTGTTGCTCCAATTTTTCAATGTGCACTTTTATTAAACGGCGTTTATTCCCTTCATTTGCAAGGAAGTGCTCTTTTTGCATTGTGAGCGTCGTATTTTCGTTAAAGTCAACACATGCTGCTATGTATTTATTTTTTCGACGAAAGCGCTCAGCAGACTTGGTGCCATGTTCTGATGATTCTTCTGGGTAACCATCAAAAACCATTGTTGCAGATTTACCATAGTTGTTTTTTAAATATCCAATGTACTTGGAAATAATTTAAGAGAACTTTTCTCTTAGCTCCCAACTCACTCGATGAAGGAGGAAGCCACCATCAATCACATGGACAGTTTTTATGGTTTTTTCTAAATTATTATAAGGGGGTGAACAAATCGTAAAATACCGACTTTCGCGTTTTCCTCATTTCAAAGTTATCAAACAGAGAAGTCGGAAATGGAGCCAATTCATACTCAAAGAACTTTCTAAGTTTTTCCTCTAATTTCTTGTGGAAAGAAATTCTGCGAAAGATAGTCTCTGAATCGACGGATACCTCCTTATCATGGATTTTAACAGCACACGTGAAGCTTTTCATTGGAGTTACTCTATTGGATCTCTTGAATTTTACATGGCCAAAATCACCACCAATGACACTTTTTATACTTGTAACTCCAATTTCTTTGGATAGATGACAATTTATTTTATCGCCATTAATCACTCCTGTACTCGGACACTATTAGTGTTTGTTTAATGCAACACTAGGATTGGGTTAACATTTCAAAATTGTAAACATAAGCGCAAATATACGTGTGAGTACATTTCGTTTGGTTACATGAGCACTTCAATGAGCCAATTTTCTGAGATTTTTTAGAAAAAATTGGAAAAATGCACTTTTTTGATCTATCATATCTCGCTTATTTTTGATGGAATTTTTAGTCTGTGACACTCAATCGACGCAGCATTTTATGGTCTACAATTTATAAATTAGAACTGTTAGCAAACGGTTTTCAGTTATTTTCAAAATACTGAAAACAGTCCGAAATTTTTTAGGTTTTTGTAGTGCCACGTCTGAAGCTCACTAGGAAAAATGGGACAAACTTCAAATCACTTCATTTGGGTGAAAACAAAGTGATTAAAACGATTTCCAGCTTTCCGCGAATTTGTGCATAAAATGGCCCTTTTTTGTGCTAATTTTACTGGACGTGAAAATCTTGATAATATAATAAAATAAACATATCTTTGTTAGAAAAAAGTATTTAACGTAATAAAATTTTTACTTATTCTAAAATCTCCATATATATATGTATCTATGCATTTTTTTTATATTTTAGAAGCTTTTAGAAGAGAATTGTCCGTTTTATTTAAAGAAATTCATAAATCATTTAAGATTAATGCATTTTTATTTTTAATGGTAGAGAGGTTGAAAAACGGATTTTTTTTTTCTCTGAAAACTTTAATTACTTTTCGAATATATTTGGAATTAGTCTAAAGTATATATATATATATATATATATTTGTTGTTGTTAAAAAAATTTCGGATAATTGAAATCAAATATTGTATTTCAATTAAGAGTATGAAATCGAATGTCGAATAATTTATCTTATTAAAAACGTTGAAATATTTTAACGGAAATATTCATTGGTTTCGTACTTTGTATCTGTCTGTTATATTTTTATTTACATATATATATATATATATTATATACTGGATTGCTGTTTCTCTTGTCAATGAATGTTGATAGTGTAAAATGTCTTTTAATGTTTTTGAATCTAAAATATGCATTTAAAAATTGAATGAATTCAAAAGATATTTTAGAATTTTGGTTAGTTAAAGGGAAAAAATAAAACACAATTTGATTTTTTAATTCATATATTCGCTTTATCTGGATTGGCGATTAATTTCGATTTTTTAACCTAAAGTTTTACTCACCAGAATGACACTACAAATCATTGCATCGTAATTTTATGGAACAAACATTTCTCAATATTTGTATCAACTTTGATCAGTGCATCAATTAGGTGTTTAACCCCTGACTGCCGCGCAAAAGGGCTAATTTGTAATGTTGTTTTCACTGTAAATATTTAAAAAATATAAAAAAAAAGATGATTTTTCCAACGTGATATAAAAAAAAATAATAATTATGTATAGGAATATAAGCCTCAAGAGTATTAATCATAACAAATTGTTTTAAAACTGCATTATATTTGTAAAATTATATCAATTTAAATAATTCTTTTAATGCAGTGAAACCTGCAGCTTAGTGAACGGATATATCAGTTCGCGGCGGTGAAAAGGTTAAACAATCTTATAATTTTTTTTTTTTTTTTTTTTTTTTTTATGATGAAGCAAATAGTCCTACAGCCGACTGCAGAAAAACGTATGTTATGAAGCACAAGGAAAAAAAAAAAAACATTTATTTTATGGAAGAATAGACGTAGGGAATCTAATGACCCATATCTGCCGGAAGTAAAGTGCTGCATAAGCCAAAAATTAATACCAACAATGGTTGATTCGTAGGTTCATCATTGTGTTTCTTCTATAAAAAAAAGGAATGAAAACAAGGAGGATAGTTGTCGGACAAACGCAATGATAAACCTACCAGTCCACCCTTGGTGGTATTAATTTTTGGCTTATGCACCACTTCACTTTCGGAAGACATGGATCTTTAGATACTCCTTTCTATACTTTCCCATAAAATAAAGTTTTTTTTTTTTTATTTGTGCTTGATAACATAGGTTTTTTTTTTTTTTTCTCTGTCGGCTCTTGGACTAAAACGATGATTTAATTTTTTTTTTCATTACAGCAACAAACACCCAACAATGATTAAAAAAATGGAATTTACATTAATTCTAATTTATACTAATTCAGATAATTATCGTTACGCGATGCTGTTTCGGAGTTTCAACATCCTGTAATAAACAAAAAAGTAATTTAAGAAAATACAATACAGTATACAATACAGGATTCTGTCTACATCTACATAATCTGTTACCAATATTTGTTTGTAATTGTTCTGTGTTTATTGAAATGAAAAGAAACAAATAATATCACGCAGTGTAATAAGCACAATCAATGTAGAAGAGAATTTTATAAGAGCCTCTAAGGAGAAAAAATCTAAGGAATTTTACACTGATCGTATTTTAGAATATATCGTCATAACTCAACTCGAACATACCGAAGAGTAAATTTATTATTTTAAATACTGTTCCAATTCAAATGACACACATATACATATATTAAAACAAATTATGCAATTTAATTGTCTGAGTGAAGCGAAGGCTAATACAGAGAGCAGTATTACTTTCCGGGCTCATACATCCACGATGGATATTAAAGACATGGCCTACTAAAAAAAGCCTAACAAAAACCTTTCGTGAAACGTAACTCAAAAAAATATTTATCGGATTTCGTTTCAGATTGAACCAGAAGGTACCTCTGAATGTCGCCCACTGAATGAACCTAATATGAAAAAATAAATTCCAAACGGTTTAAAAATTATATTAATAAACTGATAAGAAAGCGCAATTTATCTCCATTCGTCATAGAAATTTGGTGTGCGTCACATTCACCGGTGGATGCTCGATGTGTTCTTATCCGTAGACAACCGGATTAGAACACGGAGTAAATAAATAAAAAAAAAATACGCGCGTAGTAATATTGAATTGCAATAACACATATTTAAATTTAATCAAACAGGAAAAGAAATCTGCTTGTTTTTCTACTTAAAAGAAAAAAAAGGCATAAAAATTTTAATTTGAGATTTTGCGATAATCTCTTAATAGCAATTTTTAATCGACAAAAGCATCTTTTATATTTCACGTGTGAAAAATAGGCAGAATTATATGATGTTTAATAAAATATTTTGATTTATAGCATCATTTCTTCTTCTTTTATTTATTTTTTTTTTACATGATTTCTTTTAACTTACAATTATGTTTGTCTGTAGAACTCACATATTGTGATTAATTCTTCACCCACTTACTATTGACATAGAGTATTGAAATTTGGAATATATATGTATTCCTGAGGGCAATACATGAATTGGACATTTATTTTTTTTATTATTATTCGATCCCTAAGGAAGCAACGGTGTGTGCGCGTGTGTGTGTGTGTGTGGGGGGGGGATATTTAATGGTTACGTTTGATTTTCTATACAGAAATCAGGATTAGCTTCAACAATGAGTATTTTTTGAAAAGTAATAAGGGCAGGGTTACCACACTATCGCCAAGCTTTGGACAACGTGGCAAAATATCGCTAAATTCGGCCTCAAAAACGTTTCTATATATGAAACCAACTTAGATATAGCTGGCTAATTTAGCAAAACTCCCATTCAGATCTATTTATGTTCCACAATTGAACACACCGTCTTTAATTAAAACTCCGTGCATTTAAGATTTTTCTACTATTTAATGCATTTTAAAAACATATATATATTATAAATTTTTGTGAATTTTAAGGAAAGCAAGATTTTCGAAAAAAAAGAATTTCCATTTATATTAATTTCATTTTAGATTTTTAAATGAAATTGGTACTTTTCCAGTATAAGTGCCTGGGCGAGGTAGAAAAAAAAAATGGATTTAGCGAGACAAGTAAGCTTTTCATGCATATTTTCTGGCAACCTATTCATTATTTCATATACTTAAGCAAGATTCCTACAAATTATTTTGTGTAAACAAGGCACTTACATATTTTTATATACAATCAAAAGTAAATTGTATATAAAAACATTGATATTATTATGCATAAATAAAACGTTTCTATTTATGGCACTGATGCAATATACGGTTTGACGTGATTTTCTTTTATGGCAATTTCGCGAAAACCTCGTTTTCGAATACCAGTTACATATAGCATGCTGTAATTGCACGTTATTTTTTTATTTCAATGTGAAAACAAAATAAAGTAACAAACAAAACATTTTCACTTATTTTTAAAAGTAAATAACAATCAAAAAAGGATATAATTCTAGAACAAAACAATTTATAATAATATTATATATGGTTACCATGTCAAGCAAAGTAACGCCAATTTGGCACCAGTTAGGTACCTCGGTGCATATATGACATATCTATCATATTTACTTGTAAAAAAAAAAAAAAAAAAAAAAAAAAAAAAAAAAAAAGCATAAGCGTTCATAAGGTTTGTTAGCATAGCTGTTTATATCTTTTTTCAACAAATCTCATTTTTTGAGGCCGGAACTGCATACAAATTAAAGAAAAACTAGAAAACAGGAAGTCTGCTTTTTTAGAATTTAGTGTCGCCCCCGGTGAATATATATAAAGATATACATAAAGATATAGATAGTACAAAACATATTTCAGTTTTAACACTTAAAACACACGATTTTATTTTATATAAAATGAAGTCATCTGTATCCACACTGAATTCTTCATTTAAGATCCAGTCTTAAACAACGGTAAAGTACACATAGGACGTCATAATCGCTGAATAATAAACACATTCAAAGAAAGAGAAGTCGTCTTTCCAGAAACTCTAAAAATAAATAAATAAATAAAATAAAATAAAATCGGCTATCATGCATTCATTTGTTTGTAATATTAATATAGATACTTAAAATTAAATTTTGTTTGCAATAGCACCATGTTTTATCAGTCAGAAATCATTCATTTATATATTTCAAAATAGCACGTATTTTAATTACATTTTGAAAAATTGTTATGGGAAAAAAACAACAAAAAGATATAATTGCAATTTTCCAACAAATTTTCTCCTAATTTCTAGAGAAATGGAGTACTTGAGTTGCCAAAATTAAACAAATAGCGCTAAAGACTAAAAAAAAAAAAAATAATATTTCAAAAATAAATTGAGATGCAGTTTTCAAAGAAATTGCATTTATAAGTACTTTTCCCCCCAATACGACTGTATAAAAATAGAAAATGTGCTATGCTTAAAAGTAAAAAAAAAAAAAAAAATTACTGAAGAGTATTTGGTACTACTTAGTTATCCCGTTGACCAAAAACCTCTCGTCAATCTATAATATTAAGCACCAATAATGGTTGATCGTAAATGTCACTTAACTTTAAGCAAGTTACACGTGTTTACTTCACCAAGGGATTTTTATTTCGACTTTTTATTTGTATTTTTATTAATGTTATACTAATTTATTTGTTTGTACCTTATTTAAAATAAACATTATGTCAATTTGTATAATTTGGCGAGTGGTTTGGCGATTTATGTAATTTGGCGAAATTGGTAAACGGGATAACAAAGTAGTACCGAGTATTTAACCGTAAAATGATACATCTGCTTTGTTTTACGACTGACTTATACAACGGAACGTTATTTTATAGAGACGACATTTTAATAGTTCGGAGAAAGAAATAAGTTACGGTGGCTAAAAACGCCCCGGCAAAGTAATATTTCAAAAGTATCGTGAAATTAGGTAGTTAAAATGATGTATTTTAAATGAAGTTAATGAAATGATTATATCTTTAATGATATAAATGTAATACGAATATGATTTGGGAAAAATTGTTGTCAATAAATCACCTGCTCTAACAAAAAAGTATCAATATTGAAATCGGTACATGGTAAGCCAATTGGAACAATTATCTTAGAACCACACTTTGTACAACAAAAATGACCAATAGTCCGCTTTCAAATACACAGGCAAGACTGGCGTCAAGCAAGAGTAATATTAATAACAACATTATTATAACTGTAAGCGAGTTATAAAAGCAATATAAAATTGGCTTTGAGCAAAAACCCACACAAGTAGCATTTTACATATGTATGTGGTAAACTCGATAATCAAAGTAATAATTATTCATACAAGCAGCAGTTATAAAAATAAAAGTTTAAATTTAAATGTAAATATATGCAACCGTGCACTTCCCTCCTCCCCCCCCCCTCGCAAAAAAATTCGAACTGTGAAATTAAATTGGCATTAAGCGTCGCTTTTTAAAATGCGCCATTGGTTGAAAACTGGATTAGAGAATATTCCTATAACATTTTAATAAATCACAGCACGTTTTTTTAACCGGGTTCAAATTTAGCCAAAACTATGTTTTTTTGCCAAAAGCAGCTTTTTCCACATGTGTAACTCAGATATAACTCTTTGATATTGTAATAAAATGTTTTGACATATTCTATTATCTCATCTTATTATTTATTTCTTTATTTCTTTAAATTTTAAATCAGATGAGTCGTGTTTTTTAAATGTATTTAATGTATGTATTTTTAATTTATTTATTTTATACGGAAAGATTGCATTTCGAAAGAGGCCGAGAATAACATTATTTGACGATTTATTACCTGCGCCGGCTAAGTGCCTTATTAATATGCATTTAATGCTTTTCATGGTACTTCGCTGTTGAATGGATTTTGGCGTTTTTGTAAATAGCACGCTATTCGGATTTAAGAAAGTAAGATTTTTTGCTAAATAATATAAATGACTATGAAAATAAAACATAATTATTGTTATACTGGTTTATATGTATGTATTTAAAAATTCATCTGGTAAAACGTATTCGATAAATTATTTATGTTTGTATATAATCTAATATGTATAAATGGAGATTCGTCTATCTCTCTGTCTGTAATTCTATACAAATCCACAGTTCGGAAGCCAGAATTGTGAAAAGTTAAGTACATGTGCATGAAAACACGGCCAAGGCAACTAATGTAAACCGGCTCGAGATAATTTATAGTTAATTATTAATTAATAAAAAACCATCAATTTAACAGCAATTTCTTATCAAATTTAATCACTTTTCTTTATAGCAGTCATCAACAATTAAAATACGCAATAAAATTCTCACTACAACAATCAATTTTCTACTGCAAGATTTCAACGTGAAAAATGAAAATGAAATAAATAGTTTGCCGAATTAAAAAAAAAAGGTGAATATTAAGTAATATCTTTTCTACTGCAAGATATTCACATGAAAAATGAAAATGAAATAAATAGCTTGACGAATTTAAGTGAAAGTGAATATTACGTCATAACATTTCTATTTCAAGTTTACCACGTGAAAAATGAAAATAAAATAAATAGTTTGACGAATTAAAAAAAAAAAAGGAATATTATATCATATTGGAAATATAAAGGACGTGTTGAATATAGTATAACCTCATATGAGTGTGAAAAAACATATTGAAGCATGATAAAAAACCGATTATGGAAATATTGGCGTTTTTTAACATTATTGCTCCACCCAATGATAAATTGACATAAGTTCATTTATAGCTGCACTGTAAGAAAACCACTGTAGACTCGCCAGAACAAACTCGATCACAGTGAATGTGCTGTATTTTTCTTTGGTTTCCTGACTATATTACAATGGAAAATACAGTAGTTGCGTAAAATTAACAGCACAACGTGCTGGCAATTTGGACGCAAAAACAGGACAGCACAAACTGCTGGCGTCCAAATTGCCAGTACAATGTGCTGTTAATTTTACGCAACTACTGTATTTTCCATGTTCATACAGTCGGGAAACCACTGAAAGATACAGCATATTCACTGTGATCGAGTTTGTGCGCGAGATGAACAGTACTTTGTATTGTAAAAATGTCGTTTTTTTTTTTTTTTTTTTTTTTTTTTTTTTTTTTTTTTTACAGTGTGTATTCTTTTGCGTCTGTTATATAAAACTATACATTTTTATATTGTGTTTTCATTTGATTAATGTGTACAACACTTTGACTGCTTTTTTTTTCACTGTTTCTTTTATGTTCTATGTTAAATTTTGAAATTGATTTTCAGAACAAACATTCTTTAAATTCCGGGCAACGCCGCCCACTTTAGTTAGTAACAGATAAATGGCTTCTGCATCTGTACATCTATTCTAATAATGTAAAGCGTTATAATATTATAAAGTGTATAATATTATTAATGCTTGTGAGTTTGTGCGGTCTTATCTCTGAAACTACCTATCTGTTTTTTAAAAAATTTGGCAGCCTCTGCGGCTCCGACAAAATATTATATTTTTTGTCGGTGGAAAAATCTCCAACTGTGCAGGAACAAAAAAGTTTGAAAATATCGATTTATGTGATATTGATTGGGTTAGAAAATTTAAATTCTGTGTGGAAGTTACTTTTAATATGTAAATACTCGTTATGAACGCTCTCTAAAAGGTTCGAAAATTCAAATTGCCAAATAAACGTAAAAATTTCTAGAATGATTCTAAATTTTGATTTATTTGGAATACTGCAAATTCAGGGGTACTGTTCAGGTTAGAAACTAGAATTTTGGTTTGGCAGTAATTTATAAGATGTAAATGCTCGTTATAGAACGAATTCTAAAAAAATTGAAAGGCTAAAGAAAGCGGGAAAAGATCTAAAGAAAAACTTAGTAACGAAGAGCACGGAATTGTTAGGAATTAAAACATGAATATTGACATGGCTGTATTTTTCATGACGTAAATTCTCGCAATAGAACAATTTCTAAAAATGTCGCTGTATGAAACAGTGCAGGATAAAAAAAAAAAAAAAAAAAAAAAAAAAAACTTTCGTAATTTTCCTGTGTCTGTGTTACTGCTGGGCCTAAAAACTTGAAATTTTACTTCGGATTTGTTTTAAAATATAAAATTTTCTCTATGAATGGTTTCTAAAAAAATTAAAAATATGAAATGAACGGAAAGCGTTCTCAATTACTATTTATTTGGAAATATTATGCATAGAAACTTTAAATATTTTATAATACTGCATTTCCTCCACAAAACATGCAATTTAAATGCAACAAATCGGATAGCTACCCACTTAGCATAAAGTGAATTGTGTAAATATTGAATAAAGGCCAGTATGGGACAGTGAGTAGGTTGCTCGAACGTACTTGTTAAAGAGTTCCATCTCCAGGCTTTTCTCTCTCTCGCCAAGGCCACTAACAGAGGGAAGTACCGTTTTAAATTTGATATGATTTTTTTTTTCTGATTCACTTTTTTAGACATTTTATCTTAAGGTCCTATTCTCAATTGTCATTAGCAAATTTTTTATATATTAGCTTATTCTGTTGTAATTTCGTAATGGTTTCATATTGGCGTATATTAACGCATGATTTGCTAAAAAAATATGTATGGATTGTTAAATTACTTTAAAGGTCACTTTGACAGCTCGAAGGTTATACGGACGATATATTAAGATCCTGTGTTATACTTTATGTTCCAATCATTACCTATTTCATTTATTTAATACATGCTAAATGCAGCTCAACATGTGCAGAATATATTTGAAAATAAAACAATACACCGTATGTAGTGACCAGCATGCACTAATCATTTAATTCCGATCGAGCATATCTATAACACACTCTAATGACGCATTGCATAACCACTGTTGATGTGTTCGGTAATTTGATACTATATCAGTTTTCGAAAAGAGAATTCCTTAACTCTTTTCGACAACAACATTGCATCCATGGAAAACATATTTTGTACTATATTAACTATTCAGGGTGAGCGCACACCATATACAGTAAGTCCATTCTCTTCAAAACTCATATATTTTGTGATTTAGGGTTACTCAAATTGGTGCGGATGTCTGATTATGCTCTTGACATCATT
The DNA here is from genome assembly GCA_963932465.1 of Maratus speciosus. Taxonomy (NCBI): domain Eukaryota; kingdom Metazoa; phylum Arthropoda; class Arachnida; order Araneae; family Salticidae; genus Maratus; species Maratus speciosus. Next base: position 292,335,320 of record OZ010795.1, on the reverse strand, counting down.
TCAAACAGTTAAAATTTCGATATGCGATAATTTAGTGCTTTATTTTCTGTTTTACTTTTAATATATTGCGTACTACCTCCAATTTTCTACCCATGTATCGCTGTCTTACATGGTTTGCTTTCCGGTTTTTTAAACAGTGTATACGAATTTATATATAAGATTATGTATTTCTACGATTCGCATATTTTCATTATTTCAATTTACCGCAGTATATGGACAATGAAAGATAACATCTCATTTTCTTTGCTTCCACATGTTATTATTAAATCTATGTTTTCACCAATATCGCTCAGACTCATCCCACTGAGGGAAGTCCTGGTATCGTAGGATGAAATACTGGTAATTGGTTTAAAAAAAACTGTAAATGACGTTTTAACAGGACCCCGGATCATTTTATGGACAAAAAAAAAATGATTCCCTTTTTAAGAAAATAGGGTCAATTTGAAACAGTATAGGCTGTGTTATTTTCGTGAAACTTGGAACATTACTTAAAGGTAAGCACTTAAAGTTCTATAAAAAATAATGGAAATTTTTCGTATTGTAATTCAGTCATGTATTGGAATACTATATTAAAAATGATTTTAATAAAATATTTGATAAGTTTTATTATTTTGCACTAATTATATTCGAAGCACGAAAACTCAGAACTGGAAAAGAAACATCATTAAAACTAAAACGAGACGAATTTTAATCTTAATAAAAGTCATCAGGTGTGATTTAATAGTTGTGAATATACAAGAAAAGAATATAAAAAATTAGACAAATATATATATTTTTAATTGTTCTTTAAATTTTCAGCCAATAAATATTCAATGTTATCATATGAATAAAATTTTTATTTCATGTTTCTAATGTTTCATTTTTAAAAGGTGTTATACGTATACTTTCATGTAAAATTCAGTTATTTAAAATAATTCGATTAACTATAGCAACATGTTTGTATATGCTACTGTATGTAAAAAATATATTTATTCAGTTTGTTCTATATGAATTCAGTTAGCAGTAGCAGTTTGTTTTGTACCTGAAAGAAAAGAAAGGAAATACTAGTAATAGTAATTCCTATTAATAAAGACCAAGGAATTGACATTAAATAAAAGAAATAACTGTATATATGTAAATAAATGAAATAGAAAAAAGTGCTATTTTAATAGAATAGTAATTCTGATTTTTATAACACCGTATGAAGAAGAATTTTTGTCATATCGTCACGATAGTTTCTAAACATAAAGGAGATTATATATTCTTAACTTTATTATATCATTTCTTTCCGTAAAGAAATCTTAATAAATATCATTTATTCATAACAGAATGGAATGCACAACGCTTTGTGTTCATAAATGTCTTGTAGGTAATACAAATCTAAAATATAAATTTGCTCAAATGACTAGATATATTATGTCTCCATCCAACTGAAAAAACTCAGTTTAATCAACATTTTCATTAGATTGTTGAAATATATGTGAGTTGCTATTATAATATTTCTAGACAATTCTTATTATAGTAACAGTTTCATTTGTATATAATACAAAAGTATGTGAAAAGTCTAGTATTAGCTTTTCGTATTATATGATCACAAACAATGCAAATTCTGTAAAAACAAGAAATTGGCATGTATAGAAAACACATAAAAAAGAGGATAGTTTCAACATAATTAAGATTCAAACAGTCCTCTATTGTGTGAACTGTCCATAAAAAAGAATGAAATTTTACTATCGTATCTCGGTTATGTGTAGTGTTTCAATACCAAGATTTTAATAACTAATTTGTATCATAATAGAATTAATATTAAATTGCCTTTTTTACAGAACAAGCAGGTAGCTCCAGGTCTGTTACAAAAATGTGCATAAGTAAGAAATAATTAAATGTTCTAATAAATAAAGAATTAATTCATTGAACATCTTCATAAAATTGACTTTTCTTGCTCACGGGATACTTGATACCCTACACTTTTAAAAATGTTCTGCTGAATGTCAGACAATAGGCCTACTATAAAGAAAACGGTTATTTAACCGTAAATTGAATCAATCCTGAAAAATGAGAAAGCTTTATAAGATTGTCGACTATCCGTTAGTTCCGAAAATATTTATATTGACTAGAAAGTTTGATGCAGATTTTTAACTGTTTAATACAGTGGTTCCCAACGTGGAGCTTGCGTCCCACTGGGGGCAATTTGAATTTCCAAGGGGGAGGGGATTTCAAATTAGTTGCTGACTGATTCGTTATCAGTTTCTTCTGTCCTTTTTTAAGCATTATTGTAGACTAAAACAAATGGAATACAAGAAAAAAATATTTTTTTTAAATTGAATTTTTAAAATATTCCCAATGGAAAGTTTAAAATACATGTAACACTAAAATAATTATACGAATAGGTTTTTAAAATATTTTGACATTATTTTAATCAAATTTATTTATAATTTTTCTGGGATAAGTTTTGGATTTTTCGTAACACTTTCCATTATTTATTGAGACATTTCTTCTTCTATTCGCTCTGCTATATGTTACTCGAAGATTCCGTAAAACTACGTAAAAGACTATACATATATTTGACTGTCTTGAACAGATTTAACACGTTGACTTTCACGCTACGAGTATACTCGTAGCTTTAATATTCGTGGACTTAATTTATTACTTCCTCACCATTATTTTAAAATAAAAAAATGCCTTATTTATTGGCAGAAATTTCGCTGTATTAGTTTAAGCGAAATTTACCTTTCAGAATTTGTGGTGGCAAATGGCATTCAAGAAGAGACTTGAAAATTCTTACTTTTTGCGGCAGTGAACTTGTTAACATAATAATATATATGAAGTATCTGAAAGACGTACTACTAACTTTATAAAACTTATAGTATTAAATAGCATTAGAAATAGAAATGAACAGACAGTAATTATATATGGCTCTAGTGCAGGCATCGTGTACAGTAAATTAATTTACATGATAACATGTACATTTAAATTTTTTAAATCAAATAATACACGGAAGAGAACGGTATTGGGATGGGGAGACAGAGAAAATGTGTTGCGATGGGGAATAACGACTATTTAATTTTGATAAAAATGAGAGTTTTGAAATGCTTCTTGTGTATTGTGTTATCCATAAAAGAAATTTTAGTGGCCAACGCTTTTCCACCAACTCTTAATAAGTCACAAAAATTAATTATAATATGTGTGAATGCTGTCAGTTTTAACGTTAAATGTAAACGTCTTTTCAAAATATTCTGTGAAGATAAACATGCAGACTCTATAACAATTTGCTTTTAACACTGAGGTAAGTTGGAAAAGTACAAGAAAACTCCTTTTGGCACAAAGGCGAATATGTATTACCTCATTTTACCTCATTGTAACGTCCTTGTTAAAAACACAATTTCACAAAAGATTCTCCTCTTTGAAAGGTTAAAAAATGTGAAATGAATAGTTATTGTTAGGGCTTTATTACGCTTCCCTTGTATGAATAGATTTCACTAAAAAAAAAAAAAAAAAAAAAAAAAAAAAAAAAAAAACAGAGACATAATTTACAGATTATGGGGTGGTGGGGGTGGTGGTGGTGGGGGGGGGGGTTCATAGTGACTTTACTGATAGTTTGGTGGGGCGTGGCCGAAAAAATGTTGTGAATCACTGGTTTAATCTGTGCAAAAGATTGTCCGTTTATGCATTTTTTTCAGAAATACATTGCTCCCACTGAGCCTCGGTAAGGTATAGAATGACAGGCATGTTCTATATTACAATACCATAATAACAAACTCTACAAAAAAATGATAATATAGCAGTATAAAGCGATTTTCATTTTCTGTTTCTCCGAATTATACCGTTTTAATTCCAACTAAATAAACATTAATTATTACAAAGAATTACGGTTCAGTATAAATTATGTAAATATTTGAATTAAATACAAATGAGAAGCTCTGCAAGTATATTATATTTTATGATGTTTTAGGTTTTTATAGTAAAAAATAAAAGTAAACATATATTATAGCAAAAAAAAACATAGTTTATACAACAATCTTAATTAAAAAAATTAAAAATGAATATTTAAAATGAAACTTATATTTAATTTAAAATCTAAGGTTTATTTAAAGCAAAATTCAATAAAGAAATAAATAAGAATATTGATTTTTTTTTTTTTTTTGTTAAACATATTAAATGCTATAAGACAATAAATCAAATTACTCATTAGAGCCTGTAAGAATTTACTGCCGAACAAATTTCCGTTTTGCTGAAATGATGAAAGTTTCCTTAAATATATAAGGAATAACGGTGGCTTTCAGCTGTAAATTTCAGTTGATTTAAGAAATGCGTCACTGAAGTTGAAACATTTAGACATTTTCTTAGAAGTGAATTCACGTTGAAAAATATTTAAGGGACTTTGTACTACGTTGAATTTATGACTGCAATTCTGTGTTCGTAACTTGAACATACCAATCTCATTGACGTTTAGTAACAAATTTTATAAGATATCTACAGAAACTCATCCAGAGGAAAACATATAGAGATAAATCTTTATGCCCACCGCAATACAAATAATGATTTTTAATAAATATGTTTATAGTAAGAAAACATGCACATTCTTATAATAATAGTAGATACATATCGTTTCCATTTTTAAAGAAGTATCTTTTTTTTCAAATTTAATACGTGTTTATCACGTTTTGTTTTAAGAATAAGAAAAGCTAACAGAAATTATGCCTGCTTTTATGGTAAATGTAATTTAGATTTGTTAACAGATTTATTATGTTACATTTACAATGGATTTATTTTCATATTCTTATGACTGTATTCAGCGTCATATGTATACCATGAAACTATTTTATGCTGCTCTCAAAATGTGATTTCACATGATAAACTGTGAAAATTATTCTGATACACGAATCCTGAAATATTTTATGCTTGCTACATCAAAATATATTCGTCTCTGAATCATTGACTGTAATATTTTTTACTAACACTAAGCTCAAACACCTAAGAGCTACATTATCGGACTCATTTTTAAAAGTAAAAACATGAAACTCGTTGACGTGATTTTTTGAAGAGATTTATAAGCGAAATGTGTTTTTATTTTTCGTTCAATTAATTAGAACTGTATTTACAATAGTTTTCTCAGTACGAGCATTTTTTTCGTTACCAGCACAATCGCTTCGGGAAATTCGGTTCAAAAGGCCCACTTTGACAGCATTTCTTGAAATACATTCTGCCTTTATTAAAAAAATCGACCAATACAGCACATTATATAATTTTAGAATAAGAGAACCTGCCAATTAAATGCGGTTGAAAGCGAAAATGAATTTATAAATGAGTCAGAAAATAAGCCGTTTGGATTTGAGTACATCCTTGATACGATAATTTTTTCGTCAATTCTCCTATTTTTTTTTTTTTTTTCTGTAAGAATTGATCATATGAAAAACTTGCCAATATGAAATAATACTGATGAGATGTAAAATAAATTTAAGGGAATTGGATACATTTAAAATTGACGATGTTATACATTTTTTTCTTCTTCAACTCCAGTCCCCCTCCCATCTTTTTTTTTTTCATTTTGATTTATTTATTTATTTATTTTTGCAATAAATGTCAGTCCTATCAAATACTTGTCAATATAAAAATTGTAGATAATATTAAGAATATTTATAATATATTTAAGTGAATTTGATATCTTAAGAATTGACGAAGTTATGATTTCTTTTAATCCTAAAACCGTGTTGTTTGCAACCCTTGAGCCCATTTTTAATTTTATCAAAAATCTGTGATACATAAATTTTTGGCCCTTTCCGTAAAAGTAATAATAACTTTAAGCTGATTTCATAAGTATAAAAATTAAGAAATTATGTGATTTTTTCGGTTTTCACAAAATTCCTCGCTATCTCTACCCCCACCTGGTCCGATTTTGCCCATTAACGAACTTGTCCTAGATTTTCTACCTCTTGATTTTATGCATCAGTTTAGAAGAGATTTGTGCAGAATTACATAAGTTATAGAGTCCATAAAAAGTGATATATATGCATATATACCTATATATATATAGAGAGAGAGAGATAGATAAATAGATAGATAGATAGATAGATAGACAGATAGATAGATAGACAGATTGATAAAGTTTTGAACTGGAGATGGTTTTTTGTTCTACGTGTCATTATCGGCGTAGATCTGCAAGATTTTCTCAGAAATTCCAACATAGTGTTGATTGCAATAGGTAGTATTTCATATGAAAAATACCAGAAAATGGTAAGAAGTCATTATTTTTCAGGTAACCAGGCTTAGTACCTTGAACCTAGCAATAAAGGCCAACTTTTAACAGATCCAAAGTGCAAAACAATTATATGTTATTATATTTAAAAGGCAACAAATGAAAATTTGCCAGTAAAGTTTATCCTGGTAGTATGTGGAATATTTTGCAACCTTCTCTCGCGGGCCTCTCTTAGCCAGGCGGGCGCCGCGAAGGATCACGTGACGTTTGAGAGAATTGATATTAAAACAACATTTCTTCTAATTTTAGAAGACCAAGAGAAAAAATGCAGTCTACTTACTGCGTTCATATTTTACATTCACAAAACCAACTAAAAAAGGAACAAGAAGGAAAAAATGTTTTTTAATATCAATTCTCTCAAACGTCACGTGATCCTTCGCGGCGCCCGCCTGGCTAAGAGAGGCCCGCGAGAGAAGGTTGCAAAATATTCCACAAACTCCCCCCCGATGAACAAGGGTTCATCAAAATGGGGATTCAAATAATTAAAGTAGAAATAAAAGTTATTCTGAAAAATCATTAGTTACACTATACATAAATACAATACAAAATCAAAATATATACTTACATACTGGGCTTCAATAAAATAATAAACAATTTAAAAAATTAGCCAAGATGTTTCTGCTACTAAAAATAGAAAGAACAATTTAAATCTATACAACTTTTCTAGAATATTCATCACAAAAAAAAATTAAACTAAAAATTAGACATATTATCAAACAAGAAACCTTTTTTTTTTAAGTGAAAAAAAATAAAATGTTGTTTAAAGTCAATAACAGAAAGAGTTCAAGATTTGTTTAGTCAAATGTCCATGAGAGTTTTTTAGTCTCTTAATGAAATGAAAGTTTTTTTTTTTTTTCAGTTCTATTAATAAAAAAGTTCAGAGTTTTTTCACCTCTAAATTATACACAAGAATCAATAGGTCTTTTAATGATGGAATTATTTGCCTTCAGTTAATAAGACCTCATTTTTTTTTTTTTTTTTTATCTCTGTCCACAAATACTCAACTTCCAGAAAGTACTTGATACATGTTCATATGCATAAGAATCACATCATATATTTCAAAGTCAGAAGTTTTATTCTGGTCCGTGTAGTGAGCAGATTGTAAGTTGAGAAGACACTCATTTTTCAAGCGCTTCCAAAAATGATTCAGAAGAGTCTCGCGCAAACGGAAGCGTTTCACTAAGGATTCCTTGGTTGCAGGTAAACACAAGATATGCTTTAGAGTTGCTATAACTAGTTGACCAGGGCGAACGCTAAATTTCTTGGAGATTGCACGTTTGTTTAGGATTGAACTAGAAAATGATTGGCAAAATTGGCTTTCAGAAATCCCTGATCTCGCTCACTTGACAATTCCCTGGCAGTATTTTAGCAACCTGATCATGGAAAAGGAGCATCTCCAATTGCATGTTTTTCCTGATGCTAACCCTAATGTGTATGTTCCTGAATTTCTTTCCTTGCCCGAAGATCAGTGGTCTAGCGTTAAAATTGTCGCAACACAATTACCTGATGTTTCTAAAGAGAAGTCTCGAAAATCAGCAACCATTTCTTGTGTTGTTCAAACAAATAAAGCTGATGAAATTCCACATAGTATGAATGGAATGCATTCTAAACTCAGCTCTACACCGCTCGTGTACAGAAAATATCAATTAATGATGACAGTGTTTATGAAAAGATTATTGTTGTGTCCATGAGACGTTTTAATAGAACTAAAATATAATTCATACTTGAGATATGTTTTTCAGTCGGTTCCAATCAAATCTTTAGCATTTTGCCAGACAGTCGTCTTATTTAAAGAAACACCAGAAATCTTTATATATTTCCTGGTACACTATCAGTTTTTCAGATATTATCTTAGGTTTTTATGCAACTGTTTTCTCGTGATCTAATATCGTGATGAAACAAGGATGCATAAAAATTACATAAAAATGCAATAATACAGTTAAAATGCAAATGATATACAATTTGTTTGAAATTATACCCCAACCGCTCCCTAATACACCTTCTTTGTTATATTAATTTAAAAGAATATTAAATAGGTATCTATGATAAAATTGTTATTAAATATACTTTAAAAATTACGTCAATTTTATTTTTTATAGAAAAATTATGCATGGACGTGCCTAAGGCCAAGGTACAACATCGGTATTCTACCTGAGTTCTAAAATTACTATTTTTTTTTAATAACAAGAAAAGCTAAGATAGTCTTAAAATTAGAGTTCAAGAATATTTTGAAGGAAGCATTATATGATGAATAAATGGCAAATATGTTTATATTTCAATATTTTCATATTTTATTTAAACAAAAAATTTAAATGTCAAAATATGGCATAAGTACAACTGCTTACCCTATATTTCGATTGTACTTTATATCTGAGTGAGTAGACTTTTGGGGTACATCGCATAATGAATATTTACACAAGATAACATGCGAATTAGAAATTTCTGTTAATATATTAATTTTTTATGGGGCATATAAATTTCAAAAACCATGTTTCTATATTAGTCTTAAGACAGAATATCAAAGTTTCATATTCGTTAAAACTTTGAAAGGTTACGAATTTCCGAAAAATCTTAAGAAATGTTCATTATACATTTTCCGAATATTAAAAAGAAAATTCAAACGCATTTCTATATATGAATGATGCAAACAGTCTTTCTTTTGAGGATTTTTAATAACAAAATTTTTGTTTTTAAAATGAATATATTTATTCTTGCCGCATTTCAAAGTTTACAATTTCAAGCTGTCATGCAGGAAGACAATTTATTCTTGTATGTTACATATGCTTTTGTCAGAAGCACTTTAGAACACTAGAGTGAATTACTAAATGTCACACACAGATTTAAGTTATATTTTATGTAAAGTAAAATGCAAAATTCTACGTCTTCATTTTAGATTTACTGCATTCTCAGTAAATATTTTAGCTTTGTTTTCTATAAATTTAGGAATAGATTTCATTTTTAAAAATAATTTATTCAACATGAAACGTTTTGTAAAACACAATATGAAATTTTATTTTTAAGCTTATTTACATATTTTTCTACAGTACTGCATAGCATTTGGAATTTTTTCTCAAAGTTATAATTAAAGTTAAGTTATAGTAAATATCTAATTAAGCAAAAACAAACTTGTTTTGAAATATACGTAAAATACAGTAAAATTAAATAAGTTATATATTACACAATATACTGAAAAAAAGTATGTTACGCGTTTAAGAAATCAAAATAAATCAAGAAAATAACCAAATTTTTAATTTTGCTAAATAATATATATATATATAAAATCTATTAAAATACCTAGTATATATTTCATTTTACCTGAAGTTCAACATTCTACTATTTTAATTTTGCTTTACCTTCCGTCTATATCTATATTTTAAATTTCTACATATTATATATATATCAGGGCTCGCACCGTTCCTAAAATTTTCGCACTTTCCTACCAGTATTTTAAATAAGAATTCTTCGTGGTAGATTCTTTTAACATCTTTAATAGAATTATACAACAAAGATTATCGTTTTAATTTACTGGTAGCAAAGTGCGAAAATTTTAGGAACGGTGCGAGCCCTGATATATATATATATATATATATTGATTTTCAATCAAGTCTAGAAGATGGTAACAAAAAAAAGTAACCTTAAATCTTGGGACCTAATATTTCCAAACATCGTACTGCAACAACATAAATTGGACATTTGAAGCGTTTCTGTAATCAAAGCTACTTTTTTACATAGTGAGTTTTGGATAATTTGAATATTAGTTTTAAAAAAGAATTAAATGAAAAATTAGTGAATGCTTTCAATGAAAATTATCATGAAATAAAAACTAAATCTTCAATTCAAACAAATTGCTCGAATATTATTTTTGGCAGTTTAAAAAAAGGAATTTGATTTAGAAGCGAGTTAATTTAAATACCTTTTACACTGGTCTCCAAAAGTTAAGGTACAGAGACTGGATGCTTTCGATTGCACACGGTTTGTCGAATATATACCAACATTATTGACGAATTATTCTTGAACATCTGGGATGTAATGAACATTAAAATAGAAAATAAAATAAATTAAGACAGGCTTGAGCACAGTTGAAAAATAAAATTATAAAATATATATTTAAAAACAATTAAAATTTAAAAATAGAATTTGTAATCGTTTCGCCAAGCGACACTCGAGGCATAACCAGTACAAAATATCCATTACATAGCAAACGACGGAACAAATTAAGAACAGTTAAAGTTTGTTATTTTAAAAACATACAATATTCACTAGGGACAGAACGAGATTTATTCAAAGTCTGTGATCGCAATTGAGTGAACCAACACTCAAGGTGTAATCTACCTTGATAATTGTTGCAACGATATTTCAAAATACTGGCGTTCGCAATATGCGGGATGTGATTCGTTTAAAGTGAATGCTGTACAATTTTTGAATTCAAATTACCATTTTTTAAAGCACCAGCATGTTCTTTTAGACGAATTTCCAATGATCTAACTGTTTCACCAATGTAAACACTATTGCAATCTTTAAAGGGAATAATATAAACGACACCGGGTATTGTAGACTTATCATATTGAAATTTATGCTTATTGAAAAAGGAACTCACTTTATTAATTGGTTTAAAAGGAACCCTAATATTGAATGATTTTAGAATGCCAGAAATTTTATCAGAAAAGTTCTTATAATAAGGGACACAGATAAAAGAGCTTGGTTTACTACGTTGAAAAAAAGGGGGGGGGGGCAGTAGAATTTACAAAATTTAAAGTGTTTTTAAAGATTTTTTTAAACAAGTCCAATAGGATAGATATTATTAACCAGATCGCGATAAATTTTACATTTCTCTATTTCAAAATCATTACTGGAAATGCAATATCTTATGACTCTGAAGGCTGAAGTCTGAATAACGGCTATTTTATGGCTGAAAGAGCATATTGAATTGAAATTAGTATATGACTAATAGATGCAGGCTTTCTGTGAACAGTAGTTGTGATAGATTGAGAAATATCAGTTGTGTGTCTGCCGATTATAATATCGAGAAATGGTAATTCAGCATTATTTTCAATTGCAACAGTAAACTTAATAGTGTTACCAATAGAGTTAGAAATCGTGAGAATATAATTTAAATCTGCTTCTTTCACTATCAAAAAAATATCGTCGACATAACGTCTCCAAAAAAGAAAACTTGGACCAAGTTCAGATAGTATTTTCAATATCCTGCATTACAAGTTCAGCAATTACAACAGAGAGGGGGAGCCCCATGGCGGTTCCAGAAATTTGACTATAAAAACAGTTATTAAATACAAAACAGTTTGAGGTCAAATAAAACTTAACCAATTCAACAACCTCTTTGACGTTAAAATCAGTAGGGTGTGTAGGAGTGGTCCAGTATATTTAATAACTTTACAGACCAGATCGAAAAGGATTGAATAAACAGCGAAACAACATGCAGAGAAGCCATGACGTAACCGATAGGGAAAACAAAACTCTGTAAATCATCAAGAAATTTGTAAGGTGAATTAAGACTGTAACTGGAGTTTAACGTCAGAGGTTTAAGAAGTGCGGATAAGTAACTAGGAAGATTATATAAAGGGAATATAGAAAAATCAATAATGAGACGGAGTGGGATAGATGTTAGACTTCATATTTCTCGATGAAGATTTAATCGGGCAATCAATAAGGGGTCTAATAATAAATTTAATAATAAAATAACATTTGCGATCAGCTATGCAACAGAAAATGCTGGAAATGGTTTGTCACTGCGTTAAATGACAATTTGAGTCCGGTTCAAATTTTGTGTACATTTGTGTAAGCATATCACTCAAAATCGTAAAGATGCTAATGTTTTTGTGAAAACTTCAAAAGTTTTTTGTTTATACCATACAGAGTTTACAACCAATTTTAACACAACTGTCCGAAAACTGGCAAAGAACAGTAGCAACAGTACACTTCAATTAAAAGATGAATATATTGAATATTTGATGAGATATGGGCACTTGTATGAAATAATTTTTAACTGCGCATGCGTGGAATATTTCAAAATTTTTATTTCATAATTTGGTAGTTAGCTATTTAGGACAACTTATCTAAAATGTCCAGTCAAATATCGAGAAAATTCACAAAGATAGGGGCGATATAGTGAGTTGCTCTCTAAAAATATCTTTATTATAAGAGTTTTTCCACAACATTTCCATCAACTGACTATAACTTTCTAAGTTTTCACAATATTTCACTGGACTTTTTACAGAAGTTACCCAAAATAGCTGGCTACCAAATTATGAAATAAAATTTTTTAAATCTTACACGCATGCGCAGTTAAAAATTATTTTATACAAGTGCCCATATCTCATCAAATATTCAATATATTCATGTTTTAATTGCAGTATACTGTTGCTACTGTTTTTTGTCAGGTGTTTGGAAAGTTGTGTTAATTTTGGTTGAAAACTCTGTTTGATATAAACAAAAAAACTTTTGAATTTTTTCACAAAAACATTAACAACTTCACGAATATGTGTGCTATGCTTACACAAATGCATAAAAAAGTTTAACAGGACCCAAATAGTCATTTACCACAGTGACAAACCATTTCCAGCCTTTTCGGTCACATAGGTGATAGCAAATATTATTTTATTATTAAATTTATCATTAGCCCCTAATAATATTAGCCCCCGATAAATCTTCACTGAAAAACGTGGAATCAAACATGTTCTTTACATCCCAGAAGTTCAAGAACAATTCGCCAATAATGTTGGTAGATATTCGATCAAATCGAAGGCATCTAGTCCCCGTACTTTAACTTTTGGAGGCCAGTGTATTTAATAGAAATTAGTGTTTTAATTAGACAAGATAAGCAGACTTTACTTATCATTATTTTATTGTAGATATATTTTTAAATATCAGTAAGCAACATGTAATAAAAATTAATAGTTTACTGTTAGTTGAAAATTGCTTAATAAATATGAAAAGACATATTTGTGACAGCAATATGTTTTGTCCAAATATGAAAGCATATCATTAGATAACTGAAGATAATAAATTATGTTTAGCTCCACTCATTATTCCAGTCATAGATATATTTCGTGATAAAAATTCCAAATTACATAGGAAAATAAAAAGTGTATAATTTATTAGGCGATAGATTCATCATACAATTTTATAAATAGACACTAAAAGCATTATATTTTCATGATGAAAGCAAAATAAGCTATGTAATTTAAATTTATATGCTAAAAAATAAGAGGTAGATGTATGCGCGATATATCATAGCGAAGATGTATAATGCAGAATTTAGGATGTATATGTTTGAAGAATTTTTAATGTTATATAAAATGAAATTTCAAAGCATGGAATTTCCTGTAAAATGTATAATATATTAAATATAATTTCTAAATTGAAAACAGCATACAGTACATTTTAAAAAACACCTTTGCATAATTTTTATATTTTTGCTTAATTGGAGATTTTTGCGTTATTCACACTGATAATCTGTAACTTAATAACAGAAATTTAATAACACTCTGTTCTGTACAAATCTTAATTTATATATATTTATATAAATTTTCTGTAGTTTATGCATTATTTCAAGTATAACTACGAAAAATCATAAAATGAATAAGTATAACAAGGAAATTTCATTCCGATATTTGTCTAAATCTAGACAGATTAGCACTCTCAGCATCAGTTGCGCAAGTTATATTTTAATATTTATCACGTTTTTTATAATATCTGATACCGTATAAACTGCAATATTTACCAGCATATAAATTTTGCCAGTTAAATATAACTTTTAGAAGATAGTAAAATGTGTTAAACTTTAAACTCTATTTCATTCAGTGATATTGTTTCACTGATTTTTCTTGTAATTTCTTTTAGAATAAAAATCACAATTTTGAAAAATATCCGTACTCCTTAATTCACCGTTTACTCTTTAATTAAAAAATTCCTTTGTGTATGTATTTAATAGATGTAGCATGTCTTCTCATGATGTTTACACTGTAATTTTATTACGATCAGCCTCTTGTTGTATAGTATTCTTATGTTAATAACATAAACATTCGAATAACTGAATTTACTCACTTCTAATTTTTTAATGTTTATCATATTTTCCATAATATCGGATACATCTGCAGTTTATAAGAATATATAAAATTTACCAGATATTATAACTTTTAGAAATTATTAAAATCCGTTAAACTTTAAACTATATTTCATGCGATGATATTGTTTTATTGATTTTTCTTGTAATTTATTTTAAAATAAAAAGCACGATTTTGAAGAAGATCCGGACTCCCGAATTTACCGTTTATTCTTTAAAATAAAAAATTCCCTTATGTATGTATTTATTGGTTGTAGTATGTCTTCTCGTGCGATTTATCCTGTAATTATATTAAGGTTAGCATTTGGCTGTGCAGGGTTCTTATGTTAATAACAAAAACATTCGAATAACTGAATTTACTTACTTCAGATAGGAAACATCTGTTGCGGAAATTAAAAAAATATATCAATAATAATCAAGAAGGAGCTTAATGCAATATAATAGAAGTGTAAAAAATAACAACGTTAAAAGCGCCTGACTTGGACTTGGACTTGGAATAGATACTTTCCATATATCCTTTTGCGAAGCACCGCTCCTCTAGTATAGAAATGGTATTGTGGAGCAATACAACAAAATAGCCAATGTCTGACTAACAGAAGCTCGGAAACGCGGAATAGAGGGAATCCCAGATCTTAAACCAAAAAAAAGGCCCTTTTGAGGCACCATACATTAATATAAAAATAATAAACAGTCAAAAGAAAAATGATAAATAATTAATAACTAATATAAATGTATACGCAATAGAAAAGAAAAAGAAAAGAAAAATATTTACATAATATATACAAAGTGTACAATGAACATAGAGAACAGCTAGGAAGGTATTCCCTATCAAGGAAGAGGGAGAAACTGAGAAATTATCCCGGATCGATGTTATCGGCCAGGTGGAGCGTTGCTCTTTTCTTACGCCAACGGGCACGTTCATCGTAGGTTGAAATATTTTGTACTGCAGGATTATGGATATGATGAATTTTGTCGAAGAATTTTATCGCTTGCTTTTTGATCGCAGTGCGAATAAGGGGGGTGCCTAGATCATGATGGATGACAGTATTTCTGCGATACCTGGGAGCATGACAGATACCCCTAAGGGAATTATTCTGGACGACTTGGATTTTCTGTAGATTCATTTTCGCCGCTTAGCCACAGATCTGCACACAGTAGAGAAGGATGTTACGTAACACTGAATTATATAGCAGTAACTTGTTTCCCATGCTCATCTCATTGCTGTACAGGAGATGGGCAAGACCATTTTTGGCTTTGTAGTACTTTTGGACGCTATAATCGATGTGCTTCCGCCAAATGAGAGTACTATCTAAGAATACACCCATATATTTAATTTCCCTTCCGAAACTGAGAAAGGAGCCATCAAGATAGATTTGTGGTGGAGGTGTGCACATACGTGTGAAAATGGCTGCCTGTGAATTGTTAGAATTAATTTTGATACGCCAATTAGTGAAATAATTTTCAAGTGTGTTAACGTGATGTTGAAAATGGCCATGCATAACAAGGCAGTCCTTGTCACGAGCCAATACTATTGTGTCGTCCGCATAGATAGCAAACATAGTGTGAGGTGAAGTAGGAATGTCAGATACAAAAACCTTGTAGAGCCAGGGACCTAATTTGGAGCCTTGTGGCACACTCTCATTAATCGGGCGAAGTGTCGAAAGTATGTTGGCATAGCGGACGCAGAATGTTCTGCTACGAAGGTACTTGAGAATAAACAAAATATATGCCGTAGGAACTTTAAGTTTAATTAGATTGTAGATGAGACCAATAATCCAAACAGTGTCAAAAGCCTTAGCAACACCAATGAAAAGAGAGTCAACATACTGCGTGTTCTCCAGTTTATCATGGATGAACTCGACCACCCGAAGCAGCTGGTGTGCGGTGGAGTGTTCGGGCCTAAAGCCAAATTGTTCTGGGATGTCAGGAATAAAATTTTGAAGGCGTGTAAGAAAAAAAAATGTTCGGTGACCTTACTCAGAACAGGAAGCAAACTCACGTGTCTGTAACTCTTAGCTAGAGAAGGGTCCTCTCCGGGTTTCTTTATAGGAACAATAAAAATTTTCTTCCAATCAGTGGGAAAATAATGAAACTTAAAAATGGCATTGATAGAGTGGCTAGGTAATCGACGTACTTAAGTAGGAGATTTTTGAGAGACGAATTTGTGATCCTATGAAGTCCAGGGCCCTTCCTATTAGGAAGATTTTTGATCTCCGTGATAACCTCACCAGTAGTGGTCGGTTCAATCGATCTGACAGGCACATGGTCCAAGAATCTGCTAACAGTATGCTCAACACGATCAATAGTGCCCGCATTAAATACGTCACAATGAGGTTGGAACTGACGTTTATACCGATCTGCAATCACCTCTAATTTTTCTTTGTCAAGGCATTTAGTACCAGCATTCGTTCGGATAGAGGGAATGGGGGTGAAGGTTTTCCTAACTCTTTTCAGATAATTCCAAAGAGAGTTATCCGTAGGAGTCAGAGAAGTAATAAAATCGGACCATTTATCGGATTTGAAACTTTTAATATCCCGCTTAATGACAGCATTAAGACAGTTAAGATCAGAGCAAATGCTGGGGTCCGTACTGGCTTGCCACAATCCCCGAAGGCGATTATGTTGTCTGATTTTAGCTTTAATTTCGAAAGGAAGAGATTGAAAATTTTGCTGAGTCTAAGTGACACTTAGATGCCTCCAGAGAATTTGGGATCAATTTGATTAAATTGTTGACAGCCATGTCAATGTCCTCGACAGAATTTAATCACCAAATGGGATGGGAAGCTTCATTGATTGTATTGGTAAAGGATTGCTAATCATAAACATAAGGAGCGATAATGGATGGAAGAGAGGGGTTACAAACAATGCTAATTTGAATCGGGAGGTGATCCGATGTAAGAGCCGGAATGGGGGTAATGACATAGGGGTAATGGATATTATTTAGCAGTGCCAGATAAATCGTCGTACCATTTCCCAGAGGGCCAAAACGAGTGGAAGAAGAGCAGCAATTTCTATACAGTTGTTTGTACAGAAATTGTATAGGGTTTCCCCTAAAGAATCCATATTGCTGCTGTGACACCAACTGGGATCATGGACATTAAAATCACCTGCAAGAAGAATATTATTATCTAGCCGGAACAATTTACTAAGGTCGGAAGCTAAATCCAGATCATTGGATACCCGGAGATAAATGCAGGAAACTACAAAAGAATTTTGATTATCAAAATAAATTTTAACGTTAGTGTTCTCAAGAAGATTGAGAGACAAGGATGGAATTTATACACGAGTGACACTTCTACTCACGAATATAACAGTGCCACCGTATGGCGAAATACCAGTACCACCAGTACGTGAAGTAAAATAAGATCTGGAATTTTGAATATTGAGGTCCCTAAAAGAAGTAAAACGAACCTCCTTTACAAGAATGAGATCGACAGAGTTCTCAATTACAAAATCCCTGAGCTCATCGAGCTTAGATCTGAGCAATTGGCATTCCAAAAAAGAATTTTGAACACCCCCATAATTAGCTATTTTGCCTGAGCTTTTCATACCCATAAGACTATCCGCATTAAAAATTGAGAGAATTTCAGCAACATTTTTGTTAGCAATCAGTTTCTGGAGTATTTCCAGTAATGTGTACAGTTTAGTTAACTTATCAAAAATAATTTCAAAAATTTCAGGATTAGACATAATAAGATTCAATAAGGTATTTTGATCAACACATGAAGAAGAAGCATTATTTACATTATTAACATTATTAGAAGATAATATAGCACTAGAATAAGAATTAGAAGTATTTACATTTTTAACAACAGGAACATGAACTTTAGGAACCTTAGTAAAATTTAAAGTAATAAGAACTTGCCCAGTAGTAGCAGTTTGGGATTTAGCATTACCGACGAAATTAGCCGCCACAGCACTAGAAAAAGATAAATTTTTAGTAACTGGTTTTGATTTGATGCCTTGCTTAGAGTTGCCGATGTTCTGCACTCTACTATTCCTTATATTTCTTGGATATTTGATGCACCCTCCGAAATTTACCGTGTGATTTCCACAAAAATTTGCACATTTAATTCCTGCTCTATCAGTAACAGTACATTTTTTTACATTGTGCTCCACAGAGCATTTTAGGGACACAGGTTTAAAAAAAAAAACAACACTCACTTGAGTGATTGAACATGTGACAATTGTAACATTTTTTTGCCCCTTTGAACTTATATGCTTCAACTTTGACGAAGGTGCGCAACAAGTTTCTAATCTCAAAAATATGCTTAAGTTGGTTGTTGACGAAAACATCGACCATGTAAATGGGCATGCGAAGTTTGGCTCTGAAATTTTTAAGCTGCGAAACTCTATGTACATTATACCCCAGGGCACTTAATTCACACTTTACCCCAGCAATATTAAAATCGGTGGGTATCCTCTTAATCAGCAACATCCTATGCCGTTTTTTTTTTATTTCATACCAAAAAAATCAATACTTTGTTCAGTAAGGTAGTTTTGAATTTTCGTATACATTTCAATTGTACTAGAAAAGAATTTAATTAAATTGTCTTGGGCTTTCTTATAGACCTTCATCGAGCTAAAGAGTCTATTTCCTCTGCTACTTTCTTCAAATTTTTAGTCTTAACATAGAATGGTTCTGGTAGACGTTCTTTAGGAGCCGAAGCAGTGACCTCAGTAGTATGGTGGCCATTGACATTATTCTCAGCTGTGCAGAGTTTCTCAAATTCGTTGCTTAGGGCAACGGGATTAACAATTTTAGGAGTAACGAGCTTGGCCGTTATACTCGGTGTCTTAAAGCCGTCATCAGAATCAAATCTTATTTTGCAACCGGCAGCCGGAGTTTTCATAGCCGAGAAAGAAGCATCTAAACCTTTTAGATAAGCATAGAAATTACACAAATTATTCTTAATTAAGATTAAATCATTCGGGTCCCTTGAATCGGCATATGTCGTAAGTAAAGACCAAATACCTGTCATGTTGTCGTTGAAGTTCTGTCTGGTCAGGTCAGCACAGTCAGCAAGCAGGGTAGAGAGATCTGTCATGGTGCTCAGGACAGCAATTCCAACGTCTCCTTCAAAGAAGCCGTCATAACAGTGTTCTATCCATTCATTTAGAAGCTTGTATTCATCGCAGAAAACGACGGTCATAGGTTTACAACTATCAGATGTTTTTGCGTCCATCGCCGACATCGCATTTTCACGCACAAATAATTCTTAGAAGAACCGATTTACCGCAGAAGTTCAATGCATCGATGAAAAAGAACACTTTCCTTAAACAAAATGGCACAGTCGAAAAACAGAAGACCATTACGATACATCCAAGCGACGCCAATCGTTAAAAGTACCGATTTTTTAAAAGCAATTTCTCATTACTCCGGTTCCATTTCCCATCTATTGTGCTGTTGGCTGTTACCTGCAATCCTCTGTTTTCCTATTGGTCAATAAACCTTTAACTTGAATCCACAACTCTCCTATGTATGAAGCAACTTTACGCCATCCTTAGCACGGAGGAAGGTATGCTATATGCTACCTAAACCGATATGCTTAAAATTTAATTTTTTATTTTTTATTTTAATGTTGTTTTTTTTTACTCTTCTATATTTGTATATCTATCAAAGATATTTAAGGAAATACACTTATCTTACAATATTTACTTGTATAAAAGATGTTATTATTATTTTAATTTTTGAAAGTAGTTCAGTGGTGATAATTAGAAATAGTTAAAAGTAGTATTTTGTATACTGTAACCAATTTCATTGGCGGAAATATGCTTGAATCATCCAAAAATATTTTTTTTTAAGTATTGCAATTTTAATTAGATTAACCATTTGACTTTCAGCGTTGCCATTTTAGGTAAAAGTAAGCCACATAATATTTACATTCTGAACTTAATTATTTAATCATCTATCAAATCGAAGAGAACCATGGCAGGGACATATCGTATAATTTTGTGATAATGTATAAAAACGTTTTAGAATAGAACTTCACAAAACTTATTTTTCATTCATTTCGTTAATTATGATTAGAAACTCATTTTGTATTTCAATTCCACCATAATCATTAATGTGGATATTTTCAACTCATTTATAAGTCTCTAAATCCAGGACCAGTGGCAATTAGTATACTTTATTAGGGTTTTTTCATTGCAAATCATTTTTGTGAAACTTTTAATAATGTCTACATTCAATGTAAGCAGTATTTGTTTTAGCATCGATCAAGTTTAACGCCAACATTGACTTATGAAGCAAATACAGAAGTTTGCTTAATTCGTTTTTCATTTCAGCTAAACATGCTGCTCAAATTTGCGTGAGTGGAGATAATATAATAGCTTGGATAAATGCTATAAATAAAGTTGCAAAAAACTGAAAGGAAAAGAAAAATAAAGACATTTTCACGATGAAAATTTCTAAACATGAGAAGCCAACATGATTTGTATTTTTATTTAAAAAAAGAAAAAAAAAATCCTTCTCTAAGCGTTTTGATCGCTTTTCTGAATTTTCATAAAAATGCTTATAAAAGTAATGTTAATATAAATTTTCTTTTTCAGTTTGTTTCTAATGTACACTTCAAAACCCTTTATATGACATGCGTGTTAAAATTCAATGCTGCTAAAATTATTTTTGTCCGTTCCTTGGTCGATAAATTTAGTATTAATCTTTTTTTGAAAATATAAATTAAATCATACATAATCTCTCATCTCAAACTGAATATACAGAATTTTTTGAACCTGAAAAACTTTTATTTTGCCTTTGTATTCGCTTGGTAGATACGATTACAGCCATTAAAAATGAGAGTACTTTTAATGCAAAAAAAATGTTTTAAAATGTTATGTAAATTAAACATTTTTTGAGATGCTTTTTTGTTGGAAAATGTGGCAGGCATTCCTTTGAAAAATTTGCACATACATTTATGAAAATAAAATTTATCACGTTTCTCAGAAAAATTATCGCTGAAAAAAGTACTTTATTTTTAATATATTCGAATGTTTAAAAATAAATTTAAAATAAGTTTTATTTGTATTTAAATAAATATATAAAACCATAATTAGATATTTTGTTTTAGTTCAGTATATTACTAGAATTGCTCCAGAAAAATGTATGTTTTTATTTTTCAATACTTGTTTCACGTATTATCATAAAGTGTATATTTTAGAAAATAAATAGTGAGAAAATAAACACCTGCAGGTTTAAAAACCTGGAAGTTGAAGGCACATTTCATTTTCGACTAATAAAAATGCATTTTGAGAATCATGGAAATATTTATGATGAGAAATAGCCCAGAATTTATAGAAATTCAAGAAGAAAGTGGACCAGTTACAACAAATTATGAAGGCTTTGAGATTCAGATTTAAATTTAAAATGAGGAGAGAAAAGACTTTCAATGAAAATAGTTTTAAAATCTGCATGTGTAACTTTTATAATATATACTGTGAATTGTGAAAACTAATATTTCAAACCCAAACGTATATATATATATATATATATATATATATATATATATATATATATATATATATATATATATATATATATATATATATATTTATATATATATACGTATATATATACTGTGTATAAAATTTAAAATTAACTCGAAAGTGTTTCAATAAAATATTTTAATAAATTAAAGGATTCAATAAAATAATTCAAGATAAATTTATAATAACTTATGTAAATAAAGTTAACACGAATTACGCTATTATTTGTAAATCATTAAATGGTAAAATACTTAAGGAAGCTTATAATATTGAAAGGAATTATGAAAATTTAAATCCACCTAACAAGTTATTGGAAATGTAGTAAAAGCGTGTTACAAAAAAAATAAAAAAAAAATAAAAATAAAATAAAAAAATAAAAAAATAAATAAAATAAATAAAAAAATAAAAAAATAAAAAATAAAAAATAAATAAAGATAAAACAAACTAGTACTAGTTTTCCTTATCTTTTTATGGTCCCGAAATTTCACTTTTCCCTGTAAGATTTAGAGCCATAACATGTGGTTTTGGGTCATATTTAGAAAGTATGCAATAAAAAATTGTTAAAATTATTAAAGATATTTTCGATAAAGTACTTAAAGTTAATCCGGCTTGTATAATTAAAGACAGTCTTGAGCTACTTAAGTGGGTCCGGGACACATTTTCAAAAAAAAAAAAAAAAAAAAATATTTATTGAGTCAAATTTTGGAAAATTTTTTGTGATGGTTAACAATATCATTTGTAAACAAAATCGCATGATAAAACTTCTCATAATTTAAAAAAAAAAAAAAAAAATATTTAAAATTTTGTTAAAAAGTCGGGTAGTTTAAAATCGTTATAACTCGAAATATTATACATAGAACTTCATTTTTTTTTTCATTCAAATAAACAGAAATATATAAATTTTAATTTAGAGCCAGCATTTTTAAAATATTAATTAAAAAAAATAAAAAAATATTTAACGAAAAAATTACAAAAAAAAGTGGTGCAACTTAAAAAAAAAATCATATTTTCAAAAGTAAAAATTTTTTTCAAATATGCTGGCTCAAAAGTAATGTAAAATAATTGAAAAAGATATGTTCCGAGTGTCAAGCCTGTATTTTTAACGGTTCTGGAGTTATAAGAATTGAAATATCAGAAATGGTGAAAAAACCTATCATGAAGAAAAACGCAATTTCGCAAGAACTCGTTTCCTTGACAACCATAGCTTGAAAGGCAGATTTTGAAAACAAACCAAAACGAAAAAATTAATATTTCCTTTTCTAATTAAGATATAAACCTGATTTAAACATCATTTTAAGCAGAAAACGGCAGAAAATTTTTTAATAAAAAATAAATAAATAAATAAATAAAATAAAAAAAAGGAGATTTTTGTGTCCCGGACCCCCTTAAGCGTTTAAAACAAATTAAAAATATTTCAAGTTTAACACCGTATGATTTTTAGAACCTTTACAATAGTATAGATGTATACAATTAAAAAATAAAAATAATGGAAAATTTCAATAATTTAATTCCTCACAGGAAACTTTTACAGATTTTTTTCAAATTTGTTGTACGTGAAATGACTTACGTACTTATATGATGGCAAAAATGTACATAAACAAATTATATGTATTCCAATGGGGAGGGGGGGGGAGCTCTAGTTCGATATTTACTTATATATGTATGAGGAACATATTGCAGCGAACGCAGAAATTAAAAGTGTTCGTTATATCGATGACATTTTATTAGTTAAATGTAATGCTATGAAAAAGTATAACTCCGACTGTTATCCGCGAAATTCCAAGGAAGAGGGTGCTGTAACGATTTCTGCGCTATTTTTTTCTTTTTTTATTGTACAATCGAAAAGTGTATGAAGTTATGTATAGAATTCACCAAATTGTTTGAATGTGTTTTTGGCTATGACAAGCAGGTTCTCGACGAATTTGGAAATATTCCACCGATAAGAAGAACTGTAATAAGAATTTCTCTATATTTTTCTTGATTATTCGTAGTTCTATCGTACACCGGCGGCTCGTAAAGCGACGTGAACTTCGCATTATGATAAGCAGGATATTCGCGAACAGTCGATATGCTGCGGAATAACACAAAACTACTGATTTTAATAAATATCATGATAGAGATTATCTCGTTCATTTTACTCCGATTAATTGAATAAGCAGAATTTTAAGATGGAAGTCAAATTTGGTATAGCATTGAACTAATAATATTAAAGTATTGACATTTAAAACTACACTTTGAAATATTAAGATGTATTAGATGGAAGAAAGTTTTAGGATTTGCACTTCGAACTAGGTCAGATATTAACACTGAATAAAACATGGAGATTTAAATACAAATATATATGACAAACGGGATACTTTTAATTTTAAGAGTATAAAGATGCTACATTTCGGTTCAAGTATTCGATTCATATTTTCGTCTATAGAAACATTTTTGATAACTGCTTAAACCGCATATAAAGGTTGAGTTCGAATATGTTAGAGGAAATGATTGGAGAGCTTTACGTATGGTATAATCAGTCACTTCACTGTAGTTATTCTGTGAAATTTTTAAATGTTTCGTTGTATAACTTCCCAAAATACTGGAGTTATCGCAATGATATAGAGCAGTGGAACTCAAATTATTGTACGCGTACCAGTACTGGTACGCAAACACTTGCTACCGGTACGCGAAAATGTAATACTGTTACGGGAAATTAAACAAAATAGTATGTTAATATGGAATCAAAAACTGCCTAAATTTTTCGTTTGGGAAATTAAAAAAAAAATTTAATGCAATTTAGAGATTGTAAATTTTTTCCATTCTTTCTTTTATTTAATTCTTTGTCCTTTTTGTTTCTAAAATCATTTGTTACAGCAAGACTCTATAAATTCTGCAAATTATGCTTGAAATACAATTCGTTTTCCAGAATTAAAGGTATATAACTAATATATGGATATAAAAAAATTGTAATTTAAGACCTAATTTTAATCAATGAAACATTTTTAAATGTTGGGGAAACTGTCTTTAAACATGTTTTTAATTGAATTATTTGAAGGTAAAATCTGGATACATGAAGATACAATGAAGATTGATTGAATTTGTGTAGTTAACATTTTATAAGGCAGGGCGAAGTATTTATCGCACTTATCACTGTTAATCTCCAAATGCCTTATTGGTAACAAAATATTTTAATAAAATTTTGCTTTTATAGTGTATCTTACTATTAGCATTTAATTACTTTCAAATTTATTTGTCCTTTAATCCTGGTGACATTGTATAATTTCAACATTTTAGCAACATAATTAAAATGCCTTGAAGTAAAAAATTTTCTAAGTGTAATTTTGAACCTGTTTTTACTTTCCGAGTAAGGAAAGAAGAGTAATCATGATGTGTGTGTGTCTGTGAGTGTAGCTGTGAGTAAATGCGATAACATCAAATTCGAGAATAAACTTTCTTCCCATTAACAATAAAACTATTAATTAGTGCGCTTAACACATTGCCAATGGGAAATTTTTAACAAATCTGAATTTTAAAACAGCAGAAGGTCCTCCCTGTTCTGAAAGTATTTTGCAAATTGGAGTTCTCGATAGGTTTCCCAAGTTCATGCATCCGTAAACATCTTTCAATGTACGAATTTAATATAAAATATCTTACCATCTAAAAAAAAATATGCACAACATGATCTAAATGAATTTCCTGTAAGGTAGAACCACGCCCTTAGTCAATGATTTTTTTTTCTTTTTTTTAAAATGAAAACGAGAATTCTCGTTTCCCGTTGTGAATGTGTTATGGCTTCTGTTCCTGCAGGCAAAGACACTCGCGTGCTAATCCTAAACCCATAATAAGCTTATTTTCAAATATCTCGTTTGCATTTCAATTTTTTTAAATAACTCTGTTTTTGCATTGGATAGCTGAGGTCCATCTATACACCGCTCCTTTTCTACTTTTTTTGATTTTGGTTCCGGATATTTTTTATAAAGTTACTTTCACTTACGAAACCGGTTCCGAAAATGAAAGTGTCATTCTTAAAAACATTCTATCATTCTATCTGCAACCAAAAGAGAAAAGGTGGAAAAGGAGCGATGTACAGATGGACCTCAGCTATCCATGCAAAGAAAATTATTTAAAAATGTACGAATGAAAACGATATATTAGAAAATAACCGCCCATACGTTTAGCATTAGCTCGCGAGTGTTTTCACCTACAGGGACAGGAGACTTAACCTACTATATGTAAATCAATGTACGCGAATATGTCATTATGTTTTCATTTTTCTAAAAAACAATGTATGTATTACGTAATGTTTGATACTGTTCGAAATATTAATTTCTTCAGAAGTAGATAAAACTTATCATATATCAACTTAATTGCTTTTCAAAAACACTTAACGTTTGCAATAAGTAAATTTTTAAATCATCCATTCATCCTGATACGAAAATAGAACATTACTTCTTGTTTAATCATTTGGACTGTCAATCAAATAAAATAAACTTTGTATTATAAAGCTACAATATTGATATCATAAATAAGTATATATTTAATTTTATTGATTTTAAAAGAAAAAAATAAGTACTTTGTTAATGACTATAAGCTTGAATTTATTTATGTATTTAATCTAATCTAAACAATGTTTTGTATTATTAATTTAGTATCTGTATGTTATTTAAATCAGAAAGGAGCTAAAAATGAATGCTCCAATGTATAACCAATTAGACCTATATAAATTATTTTAATATCAAAATTTGTACAAAATTTCAGTGGTACAAATAATCAAGTAAAACACACTTTTAGGTAGCTTTCATTACAAAAAGCTACCTATTGCAGACGTTCGGAGGAAAGCGATTTCAAAAAATTTTGGTATATTTTCATCGGTCTTTACCCCCAGACCCCGAAACCACCTTTCGTTCAAATGTTGATATATATAAATATATATATATATATATATATATATATCATCATATATATAATATATATACATATATATATACAGGGTGTCCAGCGAATAAGACCCTGATTTCAAAATTAAATATCTCAAAAACAAAGATCAATAGAATTATGCGGTAAACGGTTTGTCTATTAGCTAAGCTGTAAAAATGTTATACAGAAGTTTCAAAATTTAGTTGCAAAAATCGTTAACAGATGGCGCTGTAATCGCAATACTTGCAAACTGAGCTTCGATGTCCAGAACACTAGCGTCTCATTCCTAGAATGCTTCCTATGGAAGAACGAAAATTGGGAAAGAGCACTTTTTCGTGAGGGTGATGGGCGGAAGCGGAGACATCCGGTCACAGAATTATTGCATTAGCTTTAATTTTAGAAAATTTCAATTAATAGAATTTTCAATAAAAAGTTTAGAAATCATTGTATAAGAACTTACTAAAATATTTCATTAAATTCAATTCTTAATGCCATATAATTATTTAGATCAAAATGCATATATTTAGAAAAATAATTTCGTACTTTTTATTTTTTTTTTATATATTTTTAAATCACGGCATAATATTTCGGTATTATTGTTTATACCTGAATTATTATAAAGAAAAAAAATATTTTTGCACTTTTCATTTATATTTTTAAATCACGGCATAATACTTTGGTTGTAGCACAACACATATATTTTTTTTCTTTGTAAACAAAATTTTAGAGACAGAAATTCTGCATTAAATTATTTCTTTTTTTAAAAGGAATTGATGACAAGTCATATTATCAACGTCAAAGCAAAAGTATTTTGTATGCTGCATTCCTTTCCAACACTTTGGATCCAGTCGCTAGAAGATGCACCATATTTCTGTGCTCAGTGATAAAAAAAAAAACGAAAACGGGTTTTTAAAATTAAAATTATTTTTTTAACGTAATTAGGTTTTTAAAAATAGAAAATTTGTATTTTTTCATTCAAACTATTCTGTACAATTAAAAAAATGATTTATGGATCATTATTATAAATGCTCAATGATTTTTAAAAATGGGGTTTCTTTTAGCTTAATTAAATTTTAAAACCAGAAACTTTGGATTTTTTTATTCAATCTTTTTTCACAGTTTAAATAAATATTAAAAAGTAAAGATTTCCATTTTTTTCAAATCTTCCTCTACTTGGATTCGATTTCACGATCTACCAATTGGGAGAGAAAAAACATACCATAGAGATAGTGGTATCCGGACCGAAGTAGCTTATAACAAAATTTGAAACAAATCTCAATTCTGTCAACACATGGCTCCGCTTCTGCACAATACCCAAATAAAATATTTTAATAAGTTCTTATATAATGATTACTAAAGTTTTTATTGAAAATTCTATTAATTGAAATTCTCTAAAATTGAAGCTGATGCAATAATTCTGTGACCAGATGTCTCCACTTCTGCACATCACCCCAACGAAGAAGTCGTCTTTCCCAGTTTTTGTTATTCCATAGGAAGTCATGTAAGAATGAAACGCTAGTGCTCTGGACTTCAAAACACAATTTATAGGCATTGCGATTACAGCGCCATCTGCAACTAATTTTTAAAACTTCTGTATAATATTTTTACAGCTTAGCTAATAAACAAACCGTTTACCGCATAAGTCTATTGATCTTTGTTTTTGAGATATCTAATTTTGAAATCAGGGTCTTATTCGCTGGACACCCTGTATATATATATATATATGTATATGCATGTATATATCTGATCTTTGTCACACTGTAACTTCCGTATTCATGAACCGATTTGGATGTAACTCGGTGTGTACATAGTACATATCAATGTCTCGACCGAGTTCGTTGTACAGCTTCATCCGCCATCTTGTTTCATAATGGCGGCTATTAAAAAAAAATTTAAAAATGAAAATTTGAAATGTGGTACCGAAAAATTTAAAATTGAAAAATATTTTTCTCTTATGTGTTTGAATAAAATGATTCCGGAACAGTTTTTGTTTCGTCTATATCTAACAAAATGGGTGATTTATAGCATTTTGAATTTCTATTGTTGCTGACATTTTGAAAGGACTTGATTTTTGTCACTTGTTAACAGGCGCATTTATGAACCGATTTGGATGTAACTTGGTGTGTACATAGTACATACCAAAGTTTCGACTGAGTTCGTTGGCCAGCTTCATTTGCCATCTTGTTTCAAGAGGGCTGCCATTTAAAAAAATAAATAAAATGAGATGTCAAAATATTGGAAAATGAAAAAGATTTTGATACAAAAATTCCGGAGCAGTATTTGTTTCCTCTATATCTTAAAAAATTATCGTGTTATAGCACTTTGAATGTCTAGCATGGCTGACATTTTGAAACGATCTGATATTTTTCACGCAATAACACGCGTATTTATTAACCAATTTGATGTAAGAAGGCATGAGGATAGTATATAGCACTGTCTTGACCAAGTTCGTTGGCCAGCTTCATCCGCGATCTTGTTTCAAAATGGCGGCAATTAAATTAAAAATATACATATTTAAAGTGAGGTGCAAAATAATTAGAAATTGAAAGAGGTTTCTTTCTTAAGTATTTGACCTTGATATAAGGATTCTGGAACATTTTTTGTTTTGTATTTATCTTAAAAAATGGCTCAGATATAGCAGTTTGAATTTCTAATGTGGGTGACATTTTGAAAAATCTGTTTTTTGTCTGCGACAGCACTCGTATATATTAACTTATTCCAATGTGAGTGAGCATGTGCACCAGGAATTACTAAGTGCTCGACCAAGTTCACTGGTTAGTCTCATCCACCATGTTGTCTTAAAATGGCAGGCACTTCAAGATATCGCCGAATTTGGCAAGCAAATATAAGTTACTTTAAATAAAATCAGCTTGGATAAAGCTGACTAATTTCACAAAATTCTCATTCATAATGATTTAGTATTGATAAAAATTAGTATTGAATCTTCTATAATCGATTTCCACTGAATTGTGCTTCGTGTGTTTGAATAATATAAGCTGGATTTTTAAAAATAAGGAATATGAAATCTACCTCTTCCTCTCGGCATTGGCCGGAAGGACTTTTTAATGAAGGAAATTCACAAGTTATTTACAAGTCGAATCAAAGGTTAATTCACATGATTAAATTGAATATGTCTCTCATATAACCTGGATAAGCAGAAAACCCGTGGACGATCCTAAAGTAGAAGGTAATCTGAATTGCCTTACCTTTATTATGTGATTTAAATGTGATTATTTTTTATCACAATAGTCTCACTTTAAATAATGTCTGACAGATACTACCTTTTATTTGAATTTTAATACAAAGAAGTTAAATTAAATGAAAAATTTGTAATGTTTAAAGAATTTTTAAATATAGTAAAACCTGCTAAGACAGAAGTACAAAAGGAAAATGGAGAAATGTTTCATTTTAGGCAGTTTTTATGTATTAGCTTAATATTTGTTTTCTGGTCGTACGCAGAGACATGAACTTCAATTTATTGGTACTTCCGCCTGAAAGTTTGGTAACCCCTCATATAGAGGATTTGTTGAAGGGAAGGGATGAATAAACTGTCAATTTGACAGTTTAATGGTGACGTGCACGTTTGATGGAGTACTGTCGATTTGGTTTTTGCTGGGTTTTGTTATTTCGAAGATTTGTTTGTTTTTCCATTTGGTTGCGACAGGTAAGCGGGAGTGCTGTGCACGCAAAACTATTTCAACACCACAGAACATGTCACAAGCCTTGCCACCTGTCTCAATTGGTTTATGTTGTTTACGTTTTAAGTTGTTTTATATTGTTTAATGTTTGCTAGTTTACTGTTGAGGGATGCCGGGTTCCTTTTGAAGTTAAGTTGTTGTCATTTTGTTCAGTTCATTTATTTTTTATTTTAATTTTGGATCAGTTCAGTGGTTTTTGTATATTATAGTACCGTTTTTGGATATATTTATATATGTATAGGGCATTTTAGTCTAATTGCTAATTTCTTTTTCACGTTTGAAAATTTTGCCTCACTATTTAAGTTTCGTCAATGTTATGTTAACGTTTAACGAGAAATAATTTATTTAAAATTAAGTAAGATTTAAAAAATAGTTCTTTTCCGTTTTTAAATGTTTTTAGTAGGTACCAATCGATAATAAAATTAGAAATTATACTTAATATATTGAATTATTCTGTTTTTACATTCTGTGTGTTAACATAATATTCAATAACAGTTTTATTATTTTTATTAATAATTGAGTGTTTATATAATTTTGTATTTCTTAACCACTGATAACTTTTATGAATAATGACAATAGGGATTTTATAGGATAGTATTTTACCAAGATTCTATTTTTTCAAACATGGACTCATTATCTATTGCATTTTATATGTAATAATGAGTATTTATTAGAATTTCTGTATGACACCTCAAAATATGATTTTTGTCATCATACGTTTATATATGTAATTAACATTATATAGAGAAAAGGCTGTATTAAATAATACATTATTTTCATATTCATTATATTTTATATTATGTATTTTTCTATTTCTCCATGCTATATATTCAATTTCATTTGTCGTAGTATTTCAGAATAACAAATTTTAAAAAATCATCACTGCATTACAAATCCAAACAATGTAAACTTGTTTACCAACCAATATCACCTACAAACGTACGTGAAATATACCATTTTATATACCATTGTATATACCGGGTGTTCCAAAAATGACTGATGGATTTTAAAATTCAATAATTTGCAAACGGTGACAGATATTTAAAAATTTCTTGCAGGAGGGTTATGTATGATGCCAGGAGTTTTTTCACTGTGATTCTTAATTTTAGTTTGAATTTCAAATAATAGATGGCACTGACAGCGATTGACGCTCAGTCGAAGCTTAAACTGATGTCACTCCGAATTGATGCGAAGGAAGGAGATTAAGGCTATGGAGTGGTTCTCATTCGCCAGCACAATCTTGCTCTTTAGGCCCGATTCTGAACTCATTCGATATGATTTCAATAGAGTGCGCTGTTGCCATGGAAACAACAAATTTTTTGATAGTGGAAATACAGCGTCAAGAACTGGGCATGAATTTAAGAAGTAGTACTTGAGTTTGCAGGCGATTTTACTGTTATGAAGTTATATTTTCCCGGATTAAATAACTTTTTATGGTCTGATTAAAAGCTAATTATAATTTTATGCATCGTATTTTTATGCATAATTTTATGTCTAATTTTATGCATCGTATTTTAAAACTAAGGGAAGAGATTTAGAATTTTTTGTTGCTGTTAGAAATTTCATAACTTTTATTACATTCTAATAAATTTTAGATCTTTTAAGGAAGTTCATCAGTAGGTTTTTATGAATGTTGGATAATAATCGTGAAAATGTTTAATCGTATATTGTTGTTCAAAAAAACTAATTTAAAACAAATATTAGAATTTACATTGTTTAACCCTTTTGAATAGGGGTATTATATCGTTGCATTAAAGTTTAAAAAAATAAAATGAATGATAGTTAATTAAAAATTTTGTTTGACAGTTTGATATTAAAATATTGTACTACATGCATCTTCATCTTGATGCTTGATAAAATGAAACTAGTAAATATTTTTTTTTTTTTTTTTTTTTTTTTTTTTTTTTTTTTTTTTTTTATCTACATCTACTATTTAAATTGTAAAAATATGTTAAAAGAATTCTTGGAGTTAGAATTTTTACGTTTTGTCAACTCTTTCTACACACAAATGATAATATGCATATATTTTTTAATAATAAAGATATCAATGATATCTAATGTGATAAACTAAGTTTAAATTAAACTTGACAAGAGTCTAAAACTTAGTTGTACTTAAATTATTGAAGGCCACAAACAAATTTTTATTGAAATTTTTATCTTTATATAAATTAAGACCGTATTTCTAATAGCACTTTTCGTTGGAATGCAATTGTAATTAAAATTTTTTTTAGTTTATATATATATTTAAAAAAATCACGATTATCCAACATTCATAAAAACCTACTGACGAACATCCTTAAAGGGTCTCCGGACTCTTAAAACTTCAAATTTTCGAAATTTTAATTTTTTTAGATGTTAAACTACTATCATTTCTGAACATTTTGATATAATTATATCGTTGTAATTCCGATTAGAACGGAAGTTATGATTTATATGAAAGTTATCGTGTCCAGAATAAAGTGATATATATATATATATATATATATAAGATACCATAAGGAAAAAATACTTCAAAATGAATTGTTGACATTCAAAATGAAAAGATATATTTGATGGTGGTAGGTTATGTTTAATTAATGGTTATATATATATATAACTTTAATTCATAATATTATGGTTTTTGATGGTGGTAGGTTATGTTTAATTAATGGTTATATATATATATATATATATCACTTTATTCTGGACACGATAACTTTCACAATTCTGCACAAATCTCTTCCAAACTGATACATAAAATCAAGGGGCATAATATCTAGGTCAAGTTTGTTAATGGGCAAAATCGGACCGAGGGGATGGAAATAGGAAAGGATTATGTGAAAACCGAAAAAAAAAATAACTTCTTATTTTTTGTACATATCAAATAAGTTTAAAGTTTTTATTACTTCTAAAAATAAGGTAAAAAATTTATGTATCATACATTTTTGATAAAATTAAAAATGGTCTCAACGGGCGCAAAAAATAGTGTTTTTGGGAGAAAAAAATTCATAACTTCGTCAATTCTCCAGATATCAAATCCAATTAATTTTATTATAAATCTCCTTAATATTAACTACAACTTTTATATTCACAAGTTTTTGATAGGGCCAATTCGTACCGCAAAGAAAAAATTAAAAACGAAAACAAAAAGGGGGGTTGAAGAAGAATAAAATTCATAAATCCATCAATTCACAAAATATAAAATCCCCATGATTTTATCATATATCTTCTTAATATTGCCTGCAACATTTATACAGACAAGTTTTTGATAGGAGCAATTCTTACAGCAAAAACAAATTAAAAATATATAGCTGTTGAATAAAAAAATCACCTTATTAAGGGTGTATTGAAATCCAAACTCCTTATTTTCTTACTCATTTTAAAATTCATTTTTGCTCTCAGACGCATCCAGTTGGTAGATTCTCTTATTCAGAAATTACATAATGTACCGTAATGATCGATTTTTTTGATAGAGGCAGAATATATTTCAAAAAATTATGTAAAAGTGGGCATTTTGAACAGAATGTCCCGAAGCGATTGTGTTAGAAACGAAAAATATTGTCCTACTGAGAAAATAATTGTTTATAAATTATGTTTTAATTAATATAACGAAAAATAAAAACACAGGTCGCTTATAAATCTCTTCAAAAATCACGTCAGCAAGTTTCATATTTTTTCAATTAAAAATGAATCTGAAGGTGTGCCAGAAAATTTTGAGTTGTTGAGCATGGAAAAGTATTTTTTTTTAAATACCGTCTTAACTATGATTCTGATAAAACGAGCTATTATATAAAAACGAAATTAAATAGTCGTCAAAAGCAGCCATATAAAAATTTGTTAAAGTGCGTTTATCTCTAATCATGATTTAATTTTTGTTGGTGAAATTAGTACTTAATTTCGAAATCTACCTGCGCCAGTAGGATGAGATGGCAATGATTTTTAGAATTATACCCGCGCAACAGCTGAAGCGGCATTTCCGAAGATTTGAACTCATTTTTCTCTACATGACGTTTTCGGGCATAACGCGCAGGATATCTAAAATCTTATGAATATTTTTTATGAAATTAATATATATATATATATATATATGTTTCACTCTGTATAAACTGAACCTAAAATTTCCTTTTTATTGTTCAAAAAAATATTTTTTTAGGTGATTATACTGTTGAAATTTTCAATGTTTTGTATTAGGTAAATACAACTTGGTATTAAAAATATAAAAATGCTTTAAATAAAAATTTATTTAGGTTCAGGGTAATTATTGTAATCTAGAGTATAATTAGGCACACAAAAAAAGTAATTTTAGTGACAAAATTTATTTTGTAATCCTACACGTAGTCTGTCATACCAATTTTCTGCTCGACAAATAACTGACAGTTTGGAGCCCCCTATAAATACTAATTCTGCAACTCGATTTTTTTATAAAATGTATGAACATACTTATATCTTTCATCTGAATTAAATTTATGTTTTTAAATCATATGTATTTTAAAATATTAAATGTTGAAAATCATCATCTTTTTTCTTCATTTTTTTCCAATTTTAAGAGTCCTGTCCTGACACCCCTTAAAAGATCTATAATTTATTAGAATGGAACAAATGTTATGAAATTTTTAACAACAACAAAAAATACTAAATCTCTTCACCTAGTTTTAAAATACGATGCATAAAATATTCTTTAAATCGGACCATAAAAAGTAATTTAATGCGGGAAAATAAAACTTCACCAATGTAAAATCGCCTGCAAGCTCGAATATTACTTCTTAAATTCATGTCCAGTTCTTAACGCTGTATTTCCACTATCAAAGAATTTTTTGTTTCCATGGCAACAGCGCACTCCATTGAAATCATATCGAATGAGTTCAGAATCGGGCCCTAAGAGCAAAATTCTACGGGCGAATGAGACCCACTCTATAGCGTTAATCTCCTTCCTTCGCATCAATGTTGATTGACGTCAGTTTCGGCCTCGACGGAACTTCAATCGCTGTCAGCGTCATCTATTGTTTGAAATTCGAACTAAAATCAAGAATCACAGTAAAAAAAAAAAAAAAAAAAAAACTCCAGACATCTTACATAACCCTTCTCGAAGAATTTTTTAAATATCTGTCACCGTTTGCAAGTTATTGAATTTTAAAATCCATCAGTCATTTTCTGACACCCGGTACCATTTATGTTCAGCAGTGATGTTTGAAAGATATTTTTTTAATAATGTGTGTAGTATTCTATTTTATTACTACTTTTCTACTTTTATTTTATTTTTTCGATTTGTGTGAAGAAAAATAAGAGTATTATTTTAAGCAAATAAAATATATGTTCCATAAATAATATTATGTACAGAAACTGTCTGTTTATAATGAATACTATTGTATGATTTTTAGGACTCTGAGTATTCTACATTTGAAAACAAACCAAATAATTGAAATTAATAATAATAATAATAATAATAATAATTTAATAGTAAATCAATTACATTTTTTACAATTGTTTTTTATGGATGCCATCGAACAAAAATAATTTTTAAGTCAACAACACATAAAATAATAGGAAAAATACATTAATAATACTTATTTGTTCCGATTGAGTTAATAAAAAATGTTTTCGATATAAAAAGCAATATTGTGTTACAAGAATTAATTGTAATATAAAGGTGTACTTTTTATTCAAATAAAAATATTAAGTTAATTTATTATGACTTTTTTACAACAATAAACTGTCACAATAGTTTCATTTTATTTTTGGATCATTTATACCCAAAATGCACGCATTAATTGTTTAATTATCTAGAAAGAGAACAAATCTATTGCTTTTTCGATGTAGAAGTGTTATTTGTGTTCGTAAAAAAATATCACAATAATAGATTTTTATCTGAAAACAATGGAATTTATTCTAAATTACATTAATTATCTCAGATTAAGAGCTTAACAACAATTTACTACTCAACCGAAAAAAAAAGTTTTATCTTGTTCAGAAAGCTCTTGACAATAGCAGTATTTATCTGAAGCATAATACATTTAAAACCTTTCATAAAACATTTAGCTTTATACAATATTTAAATACGCATCCAGCGAAGGATTAAAAAGATTTTATCTTCAACGAAAAATAAAAGAACCAGAAAAGCTTTAAAATTTTTAAAGTTCTTGTACAGATAAATATATGTACATTCCATAGTCTTTTATATCTTGATTAGATTTTATTTTCGAAAAATACTCCTTTTTTTCTATTCATGCATCATTAATTTTCAAACTTTTAAAAGTATTTAGTGGATATAAATATAAAACAATAGACTTTTGTGATCCCACAAAAAAATGCATGTTCGTTTGTAAAACAAAATTATTTTTTGATATTGAAGTATTTTTGATAAAATGTACATTTGAAAGAATATTGCATTTTATTTTATTTTCTAAAAATAAAAATAAGAAGACATGACTGTAAAATTCAATATTAAACAATTTTACTTTCTTCTTTAACAAAGATTATTGGTGAGAATGGATCAAATTTAAACATAAGTTTCAGAAAACGTATAAAAAAAATGTAGTTCGAAATTCTTTAAAAATAATTGGAAGAAAAATAGATTTAAATTGTCTGTGAATACGTTTTGAAACTTTTAAATTTAATAAATAGTTTAATGAGAATTTGTTAAAATGATTAATTTATTAAACTTGTATTTTGTTATTAATTCTGATAAGCCTTCAAATAGTTTTGTGTGATTATTCAAGGATTTAAAAAATACATGTTAATCCCCATTTTCTGCTATTCGCATATAATTATAAAAAAGGTAGAAATATATGTTCATGATAACCCGAATCACGTTTATTACGTAAGAAATGTTGCGATATTGCGTAAAAATGTAAAATTCAATTAATCCTCCATTTTTGCGATTTTGAAAGGGAAGTGAGTTTTGAAATTTAAGCGAATAAACATTTTTATGTTTATTTGAAAGTGCATAAACCGTTCTTTTAATTCTTAATTTTCTTAAATAAAGCAATGTTTGAACAGAAGAGTCTCAAAGTTTTGTTTTGTGTTGTTTTCAATCTTAACCGTAAAATATGTACTACTTTCATTACATTATTACAATTTACAGTATCATTTAGAATTTAAAGAAAAAAAAAATATTTAAATACTTTTTAATTGTTTTAAAAGGAAAATTGCAAATACTATTTAAAGATATTTAGGCAAAATGGATAGCTTTTTTATACATTTCTTTAAAAGAATGGTGATGATGATAATAAATAATGATGTAATTTCCATAAGGTACACGTATTCGTCAAAACAATTGAAAATAGAAAATTTTATGGAAGCATTTTGGGTTATTTTTTTAAATATTCGACATTTTAAAAATTATTATCAAACTATATTCATTACTGTAAACTAAAATTGAACAACTCAAGACACGACAATATTTTAAAAAAATTAATGGAACTAAAATAACATAGTTTTTACAATACATTTTATTAGCTATTTACATTTTTCTGATGATGTCAATTGATAATACGTAAATTGAAAGAACAACGAAATGCATTCATAAGTAAAAAAACAAAAAAACAAATCATGCAGAATTATGTATAACTATCCATTTTTAAAAAAACAGAAGTTACAAATGAATTTTAAAATTTTCATATTAGGAGCTTGTAAAATTTATCTTAAAGCTATCCATTAACCTTTTATAAAATCTAGAAAAACATTTTATAGAGGAGTTTCAAAAACATTTTTGTACAAATTAATATATTTTAACTCTTTGATTGATATTCTGATTTCAAAAACGGATTAGTAATAATGGCGTTCTAAATACGGGATATTATAACTTGTTTTATTATTTGGCATTAAAAATTTTATTATGCATGTTATACGAATAAATATCCATGCATTGCAAATTTCCCATAAGAAGTACCCAGTCAAACTTATAAAGAGTTTTATGATTGAAAATTTTTGCGACTGATTACCATTCATTGCATACTGCCATCTTGTCGAAGAAACATTGGTCAAGCATTTTGTAAGCTAGCAATAAATATTTTTATTTATATATAAAAGGATATTTGCTCATTAATCTGGTTGTTTGTATTACATACTTTTGTTTTGAACAATGGGTGATAGGATACATTATATCTTCTGTGTTTCTGATTTTCTTATTTTGACAGAGTAACCGTCTACTGACTTCATACCACGTAAAATAATGTGACTTGTAAAACACAAAACGCACCACTTCATATTTGTTCCGACGTCTGTATCTGCAATGCAAAATACCAAATGATATATGATGAAATAAAACTATGCATTTATTTTTTTATCATCATCAAATATTTAAAGGTGCAGCTGAAAAAGGAGCAGAAATAGGAATTTGGATAATGTGTTGCACGTATTGTATCTTAAATTTTCAAAATTTCGTATAACAGTTGTATGATGATTGAACAAATGAAACCGCGATAATTGGTTATTTATAAGGCGTGTTCGAATGAAAGTAATTCGAAGCATTGCACGCGAACAGTTCTCAGTGTATTTTCGCGAAACAAATGCGATAGTGAAGTTGTATGTACCACGCGAGCGCAAGCGCAAGCAGATTTGTGATTACTTCATTCGCAAGGACGTGGCATTCCGTTAAAAATGGCTCGTGTGGATGCAACTGTGTCCAAAACGGATCACCAAGCTGTACTTAAGTTTTTAACACTGGAAGGGTGTAAG
The DNA here is from genome assembly GCA_963932465.1 of Maratus speciosus. Taxonomy (NCBI): domain Eukaryota; kingdom Metazoa; phylum Arthropoda; class Arachnida; order Araneae; family Salticidae; genus Maratus; species Maratus speciosus. The sequence continues at coordinate 292,296,268 of OZ010795.1, read as the reverse complement.
CTGGTGAATATTAATCAAAGAATGCTGGCTGTGTTCGGTGACCCATGTGCGTCAAAGCCCAGGTGACGAGGTGGGCGAGAAAGTTTAATGACGGTCGACAGGAGACAACGGATTTACCGCTGACCGTTCAGGCGTACAAAGCTGTGACAGAGAAGCTGATTACGGACATTCACACTGAAATCAAGGGAAATCAACATCGAAACATTCGTGACGTCGGAACTGAGTTCAACGTTTCAATCGGTAAGACTGTTAACAATATTGTCACCAACATTCTCAACCGACATCGTTCTTCGCGGACGGAATTCGTAACCTTCCTAAGCAATAGGATGCCTGCCTAAACGCTATGGGTGATTTTTGTAAACAAAATTTTTATGCATTTCACTCATTAAATATTGATGTTTCCATCTATATATCTATATCATTTCTGTCCCTACGCATCACATGGATACACACTTCTAATCACTTTAATTTGAACACCCCTCGTAAGTACTATTTATTGAATGCAGATAAATGTCCTCTAAACGAAAGGAGTTTTTTGAGAAATGTACAATAAATTGCTAAAAGGAGCTATTGCAATGTCAATACATTATAAAACAACTATAAACAATCCTTTCAAATTTAAAGTAAATCATTGGAGTCATATTGAAAATTACTTTATAAAATATCGTTGCATTCTCTAATGGATTTGTTTACTGTTATTCAGATGGTTTTCATTTCCCATTATTGTTGTTAAAGAAGTGGTTTTGAGAAAGTATCTTCTTTCGTAAAACTTTTAAAGGGACAGTACACTTGTCATGTGTTTTACATTTTTTTTTTTTTTTTTTTTTTTAAGTAATATCTCTAGAAGCACAAAAATTTCAGAGTATATTTATGTGGTATTGAGCTATGTTTAAAAAAAATTAGTTTGGATATAATATTAAAAAAAAAAATCTACGGGTACGTTACAAAATGATATTTAAAAATATATATATACCGAATAACATTTCACTGCGCGCATGATATCTCATGCAGATTTCATGTTATTTTCATAAATTTTGTTTTAAATTAAACATAATACTCCGGACTATAAATTCAACTAAAATGTTTATAAATGGTTAATTAGATAAGGATAAATTAGAATTTAATTATAAAACATTGAAAAATCGTGAATTTTTACATACATTCAACCTTATAATTTTTTTCATACTGATCACAGTTGCATAATTCTAGTTAATTTTCATTGTTATATGCACATTTAAGTAGAGTAAAAATTTTGAAGCTATACTTCAATCGGTTTTGGAGATATCATATGCGCAAGTGTAAAATACCTGATTTTGAGAAAAAGCTGTTTAAAGATTTAAATGTATTTTACATATATAAAACTCACAATAAAAGAAACAAACCTACTAATAAAATAACTTATTCAGTCTTAAAAACAAAATTTGATGGTTTCTTAAATTGATAAATAAAAAATAGTTTGTAAAATGCAGTAAAGTATAGGAAATTGCGTACAACTTTTACCAGTCGTAGAAGATGTGAAATTCTGTCATTTGCTTTGGATTTTTTAAAAATAAATAATAATGACTCTAGTAGCACCAAAATTTCAGGGAATGTTTACTTGATATTTAACTATGTTTATAAAATTTTAATTTTGATATAATACAACAACAACAACAAAAAGTATGTTTCAAAATATTTTTAAATTTTACGTTGAATATAATTTTATTGCACGCAAGATATCTCAAGCAGATTTCATGCAATTTACATAACTTTTATCTTAAATTAAACATAATATTCTGTACTATAATTTAAACTTGATTTTTTTTAATAAATGGTTAGTTATATAAACAGTAATTACATTTGAATTATAAAGAACTAGAAATCATGAATTTTTGAACACATTCAACCTTATAATTTTTTTCAAACTAAACACAGCTGCCTATTTCTAGTTTATTTTCATCATTATATGAATATTCAGGTATAAAAAAAAATTGAAGCTATACTTCAAACAGTTTTGGAGATATCATGCGTGCAAGCGTACAGAATTTCATTTTGAGAAAAAGTCGTACATTTTTGTACACATTCAACCTTATTATTTCTTACAAACGATACACAGCTGCATAATTTTAGTTTATTTCCATGCTTATGTGAGCATTTAGGTAGGATAAAAATTTTGAAGCTATACTTCAAATGGTTTTGGAGATATCATGCACGCAAAATTTCATTTTGAGAAAAAGCCGTACTTTTTTCACACATTCAACCTTATAATTTCTTACAATCTATACACAGCTGCATAATTTTAGTTTATTTCCATGCTTAGGTGAATATTCAGGTATGAAAAAAATTGAAGCTATACTTCAAACGGTTTTGGAGATATCATGCGTGCAAGCGTGCAGAATTTCATTTTGAGAAAAATCCGTATACATTTTTGCACACATTCAACCTTATTATTTCTTACAAACTACACACAGCTGCATAATTTTAGTTTATTTCTATTTCTATGTGAACATTTAGGTAGGATACAAATTTTGAAGCTATACTTTAAACGGTGTTGGAGATATCATGCGCGCAAAATTTCTTTTTGAGAAAAGACGTACATTTTTGCACACATTCAAGCTTATAATTTCTTTCAAACTATAAAACTCATAATTAAAGAAATAAAACTACTAAATAAAATAACTTATTCAATATTAAAAATAAAATTTGATGCTTGCTCAAATTGAGAAATAAAAAAAATAGTTTGTAAAGTGCAGCAGATTATAAAAAATTGCAATAAAAAATGCAGTAGAATACAGGCATTCCTCGATTAGTGTGTAATTAATCAATGGATACCTGTAGTAAAAAAATAGTACTTACCTCGTTAAAAAAAAAATATTTATAAACCACAAAGCAGCTAAAATTTTATTTTGCTTTAATTGAAAAGTGAAGTATGTCGTTATAACGAATATGGTTTACATATTTTGCAAAAAATTATTAAAATGTACCTCTTTCATAAATAATCCCTTCCTGTTTTTTTATTTTTCTAATTTTGAACAATGGATCATGTGTCTATTTCTTCGCACTTCCAAACTGATTTCTGTAGCATTTCTTTTATCTTCTGCGATTTGTTACATGCCAATTTAATTTTCCGCTTGTAAAGTAAACTGCCCAACGCGGAAACCTAAAGAATCCATAATTTGGAGTTTTCCTTTTCTTCCTTCGTTAAATGCCACAAGTGCTTCATTCGCAGCAATATCAGCAATTATTCTGCTTGAACCACTAATTTTGGGACAGAATGTCCATACTAATGAATTAAAAGATTAATTAGGATTCTGTGTTCGATCCCCGAGGCAACGATTCAAAAGTTTATGATCAGATAACTCCTTAAAAATTTTCTTTATGGAATCCATTACTCGTGCTGGTATAACATTTTTACGGTGAAAATTTCTCATTTTCCCTTCTACTTTTGCCTTTTGGTATTTACACCACGATGCGTCTCATTATGGGCAAAAATCATGGAGCGGCTCTTGATCATTTGATCTTTTATGAAAATAAATCGCCCATATAGCTTTTCGCATATCCATGACACTGTTTTTATTGTTCCTTATAGCACCTCCAAAAAAAGTGGTTAACTCAATGATCAATTTGTCATTTAAACGTCCATTGCTAAAAAATGATTTGCCATCTTCTAGCCTTTTCCCACGCATAGAATTCTTTAATTCTAGAAATCTGATCCCCATTCTTTTCTGGATGGGACCCACACATCTACCTTCTGTAATTCTTTATCTGCACCATAAACAGGACTTTTTTTCAGCTCAAAGAAAGTTTTTGTGTTTCCATCAACAATGTAATTTAAATACTGGGCATTATATTTTTCTTCGGAACGGCAAAAAATCTTTAACATGCCGTTAACTTCTGTTGAAATAAATAAAATAAAAGGCAGACATAAAGGTGTGGATCGAATTGAGTATATTTGATACAAGAACAATTACACAAACATACTAAAAGAAAACAGAAAATTTACAGGTATTTATAGATTTTGCAAGGCCCATGGCGGAGAATTGAGGGCCGTGAAATAAAGCTACATTAAACAACCAATCACAATAAACATAGTTGTACACAAAGAAATTAATATGAATTTAATGTAATGCCATGATTATTTTCAACACCCGCCCATAATCTAGCATTACATCAGAAAACAAAGAAATTTCTTGAAATCAATCATTAATAATAATATGACACAATTTAAACATTACTTGTACAAACAACAAAGAAATAATAGTTCATAAAATTTAACTTTAGGTAATGCATTTGTAAATAAATCAGCAATTTGCATATTCGTAGGAACATATTCAATTTTGATGTTATTTTCTTTTATAATATTGCGAACAAATTTCAGATATCCATGTGTTTCATTCTACTATAATTACTCTCATTACTGATACATTTTATACATGATTGATTATCCTCAAAAATTACTAAATCCTTAATATTTACAATTTCACTCGCAATATTTTTAAACCATAACAAGTCTTGCAAACTTTTAGTTAAAGCAATGACTTCAGCTTCAGTTGATGATAAAGCAACTGATTTTTTTTTTATTACAACACCACAGAATAGGCATGTTACAAAACATTAAAATATAACCTGTTACTGATTTGCGGTCATTTGTGTTAGCCCCCCAATCAGCATCAACATACATGGATAATTTAGGATCAGAATTTTGCTTTTTATACACAAGTTTTAAAGACAATGTTTCTTTTAAATATCTTAAGATTTTCTTAAGTGCTTTCCATGCAATTTCAGTAGGTTTTTCTTGCAATTGACTTAAACAGTTAATAGCATACAAAATATCAGGTCGAGAAATATAAGCTAAATATAATAAACAACCTACAAGTTCACGATATGTGACATTAAAAGGTTTACCATTTTTGAAATCAGATGGGGTGGACTTAGGAGAAATAGGAATGTCACTGGGTTTACAATCTAGCATATTAAACTTACTTAACAATTTAATTATGTAAGACTCTTGATCCATTATTAAACTATCAGAATTGAATTTCATTTGAATACCTAGAAATTCTGAAACACTTTCCGATTTTGACATGTGAAACTCGTTATGTAATAGGGAAATAACTACATTAGTTTCATTTACATCTGAACCTGCAATTAACATATCATCTACATATAAAGCAATAATTATTTTATGATCATTATTATACCGAATAAAAATACAAGGTTCATTATCACAAGATTTAAAATTTAACTTTGAAATAAATTGCTGAAACCTTTCAAACCATTGTCGTGGGGCTTGTTTTAGACCATATAAACTTCTTTTAAGTTTACACTTTCGACCACTTTTATCATCATAGCCTTTCGGCTGATCCATAAAAACAAGTTCATTTAACATACCATTCAGGAACGCTGTTTTAACATTTAACACAAATGCATATAAGTCTTCATTTAAAATCAAGATAAGAACCAAACGTAAAGCTGGCATACTTATTACAGGGGAAAAGGTTTCACTATAGTCTAGCCCTTCTTTTTGCATAAATCCACGAGCTACGAGTCTCGCCTTATGTCGACCATCTCTTTTGATGGTAAATACCTATTTGCAGGAAATAGGTCGTTTGTCAGGTGGTAATTTTTCAAGATCCCAGACATCGTTGATTTTCATACTTTCAATCTCCGCGTCCATAGCTTCTTTCCACAAGCGTTGTTCATCACTAGGGAGGGATTTGATATCATCAAACGTTAATGTTTCTTGTTGGCAAAGTAATGCTTCGTAAACTTCAGGATCTGGATACCGTACAGGTTGCTTTTTAAATCTTTCAGATTTTCTTGTTTTGTCTTCTTTCTCTTCAGGATCGTCTAATTCATCACTCGTATTTTCTAGAACATCTGGATCAATTTCATTATCGACTGGTTCTGAATTTTCTAGAATGTATTGTTTCGACTGAACATTTTCCTTTTTCTCTTCGTCGAATTTCACATTTCTTGATACAGTTATGCGTTTCGTTTCAGGATCTAGTAATCTATATCCCATTGAAGAATAACCAATGAAGATCATTTGTTTAGACCTATCGTCAAGCTTCTTTCGATGAACGGAAGGAATTAACATGTAAGCACTGCATCCAAAAACACGTATGTGCTTGAAATCGGCTTCTTCTCCATATTTCAGGAAGTACGGAGTTTTGTTCTCAATAGTGCTGCTTGGCATTCAGTTTTTCAAGTAAGCTGCTGAAAGGATAGCTTGACCCCAAAAAGTCTTTGGTAAATTTGATTCAGCAATCAAAGCACGTCCTATATTCAGAAGCGACCTATTGCAGCGTTCAGATACTCCATTCAAAGATTGCGTGTATGGAGGAGCGGGATCGATCACTATACCAAGATCTCTAGTAAAATTCACTAAATCATTAGAAAAATATTCCTTCCCGTTATCACATCTAATTTTCTTCACTGTAGGGTTGGATTTTAAGAACATTTTTAATTCTTCTGAGACTTCACTTTTATGTTTCAGTAAACGTACTTCAGTAAAACGAGAAAAATCATCGATAAGAGTCATAAAATAGCACTCGCCAGAAAAAGGTTGTCGAAAAAATAGGTCCACAAATGTCACTATGAATCAAAGTCATTGGCTTGGTTTCTCTTTTTCTTGGTCCTCTTCCCATTGGTGTTGCACTCTGTTTTGCCCGAGCACAAATATCACAAAAAGAATCAGGTACCGGAAGCTTCATATCTTTCAATACTTTGTCACTCGGATGACCAAGTCTGCGATGCCAGATATCACAATGATTTTTCTTTGAAGTAAGAACGGTTTCGTAAACAGGGACAATGTCACTTACGTATTGTCCATTCAAATCACGTTCACCGAAGTAAAAACGGTTTCTCCCTTTTTCGATAAATACTTTTTGATTCTTGAAAATAACTGTATAATTTGCACTTTCAATTTTCCTAACGGAAATGAGTTGCCCGTTTAAGTCTGGAACATAAAGGACATTCTTTAAAGTAATTTCCATTCCATTTGACAGTTTTCCATTAATATTTCCAATACCTTTGATTTCTAGATTCGTTGTTTTTGATGCGCATTTAATAGTTCCTAAAGAAGGTACTAAGGATGCGAAATAATTCTCATTAGAACACATATGGGAAGTTGCTCCGGAATCTACTATAAATTCATTCCTTTTAATGCTTCCAGCAACGAAAGAAACAACTGAAGAGGCAAATTTTTCTTCATTTGAATTTTTAACAGCTTTACAGTTACGTTTTATGTGTCCGATTTTTCCACAAGAATGGCAAGTAATTTTCTTTCTACAATATTTCGCTGTATGCCCTTTAGAGTTGCAAATTTTGCAAAAGAATTCTTTGCGAGTCGACACAAATGCAGTATTATCATGAGCAGCCTTAGTATATACTTTTTCTTTCTTTGAATCCAAAAGAAGTGCTTCAGCATCTAATAATCTTTGCGTCACGAAATCTAATGTCAAAACAGAATTCGGTTGGCTTTCTAAAGCAATCTTAACATTTTCAAATTCCTGAGGCAATGACATCAAAATATAAACAATAGTATCCGTTTCATTAATTTCTGCCCCAGACAGCTTAAGATCCGAAATTAATTTATTTATTTCATCAATGTGATTTCTCATAGAAACTGTACGATCTTTCTTAATCGTTGCCAATCTCTTCCGAATTAAAATTTGATTCACTGCACGCTTTGTATCATAAGTGCGTTCTAATTTATTCCAAATTTTATGAGCTGTATTTTCATCTTGAAGTGATGCAAGAACATTATCACTTAATAATGATAATAATAAAGCGTAAGCCTTTTTTGCTTTCACGACATCGGCGGCATTGTCTAGAGCCGCTTCATTTTCCAGGAATTTTTCCAATTCTTTAGCAGCAAAAATTGCCGTTACTCTTCGTTTCCATAACGAAAAAACTTTTTCATCACCTTCAAAAAGAGGGATGCCGTAAACATCTTTTGAAGAATCCATTCTGCTCGATAAAAAATATAAAAAGTAAGATAAAATCTTTTTCACTCAAAATCCCAGCAGAAATGAAAAACAAAAAAATAACGGCGTCAGTATGTCTCGCAGCCCATTTCAGCACTTGCTAGAACCACGCTCTGCTGTTGAAATAAATAAAATAAAAGGCAGACATAAAGGTGTGGATCGAATTGAGTATATTTGATACAAGAACAGTTACACAAACATACTAAAAGAAAACAGAAAATTTACAGGTATTTATAGATTTTTCAAGGCCCATGGCGGAGAATTGACGGCCGTGAAATAAAACTACATTAAACAACCAATCACAATAAACATAGTTGTACAAAAAGAAATTAATAAGAATTTAATGTAATGCCATGATTATTTTCAACAACTTCCATCATCACAGCCGATCCAGAGTGATTTTTCGCACACTGCTTTTCACAGCTTTTCTTCTTGTCTGCAAGTTATTTCCACTTTTTATGGTTAATTCCTATTTCAAAGCGTTTACAATAGGAAGACATTACTTCTATATCGAAAAGTTTTCCGCTTTCAAAACCAATTACGATGGTAATTCCGATCTTCGAAGAGTGACCGCGTGTTTTCCACTGACAGTGAATTGTGATTGGATTGCCATTTCAATTTATTGCTGTGTAGCATTCAGCATTGATGTGCAAGCAACATTCGACACTGAATTTGCTATCTTTTCGAATGATCCATTATATGCAGACTTTTGCACATGTGGTGGCAAATCCATTGTACCACAAAACTTTTTCATGGTGCATAAACCTTGACCGATTCATCTCACTGCATAGGAAAATCGCATGTTTATTTCTGGTATATATGATTTTTCACCCATCATGCGTGAATTTCTAAATGATTTAAGTTCATTGCACTTCTTACAGCTTATTTGAAAAACAAGTGAGAGTCCATGTGCACGAGTCTCTGACAGGTCCACATCTGAACCACACATTTTACAGCACAAATAATTTGATATTACCTTTGATAAAATATCAATATCAACTATTATTTATCCAACGTTGTCTGTCTCAACAAAACAGTTATCTAAAAGGCTGCTATTTAACCTTTTAGAATATGCACTAGCACCTTGAGACAAATCGCATTTTGTGAAGCGATTTCCTTCAAACTTTCGCTTCCTGGGACGTTGTCCTGAAGCACGTTAGACGTTGTTATTCATTTAAAGTAATAATAATTGAAAGAAAACTAATAGTACTATAAATTCAGAAAGACTTTGTTCGGAAAAGAACAGTTTTGTTTTAGATTAAATGCTTACTAGCAAAAAAAAAATAAGTAAAATGTTAAGAAAAATTTTGATCACGTTTCAGAGCAAAGTCATAGATCAAACAATCTAGGTGCAAAAGGAAATGGAAGTTAATGTTTTAAAGCTTTCTTCTTATTATTTACGATATTCAACTAAAAATGTGTAGCGAATTTACGCATATTTTGTCAGTTGCGATAGTGTGAAAGCGTGACAGCAGAATGTAAACAAACCTGAAAGCGTGACAGCAGAATGTAAACAAACCGCCTGAGTGTTCTAGCAGGGCATTTAAATCGGAAATGATGGAGTGATGTTTACATTTTAACCGATATCTCAGTAAATAATAATCGCACAGTTAAAAGATTGGTATCTATTTATTCAGAATAACATTTTCTTTCTAAAAATCGAAAAATCGAAAAATAGACTTTCTACCCATTTTAAATGTGTACTTAATGATTTTTAATTTGATAAATTCCTTAATGATTTTTCGTAAAAGAGATTCGAATTTTGGAAAACTGGGTTGGTTTTGTTTTTAGATCTCCAGAAAATTATATTATTTAGGTATCGTTTGTTAGAATTTGGATGTGCATGAAATTTTTAATGTATATATTGTATATAGAAAGAAAATGAATCGTAGTCTTAATAACATTCTATTTTTTTAGCGGTTGTGTGCATCGCATGTGTTTCATGTAGTTCTGTAACAGTATTTTAATTCAAAAAACAGGATTAAATGGAAAAGGATTAGAAATAGGAATTTGAATCACGTTTATACGTATTGCATCTTAAATGTTCCAGAATTTCTTGTAACAGCTGAATGGGGATTGAGAAAACGAAACCCGTGATAATTTATTATTAGTTATTATTACGTGAACGAAGATGACGTCCTCGAAATGAAATGACTTTTTTTTTACAAATGGACAACAAAATTTCTAAATGTAGCAATTATGAAAATTCGTTGTAAAATAACTATATATATATATTTTTTTTTTAATGTAAAATATTGGTATAATATTGAGAATTATTTTATAAAATATCTTAAATCTCTCTAATGTAAACAAAACACCTCTGTGAATCAGCTGATTTTCGTTTCCCTTTATGATTATTAAACAAGAGATTATAAGACAGTATTTTCTTATGTCAAAATTTTAATGGTTTCTATTCAAAGGGATTGGAATTTTGGAAAAAGAAGTTAATTTTGTTTTTATATATCTGGACATTTATACTATTTACGTCACTTTCAAAAGAATTTAGAGATCGTTGCCTGTTATAAGTGTGTATTTTGGATTAAGATGTTGCATATTAAAATAAATAATCATAATCCCAAATACATACTAATATTTTAACGGTTGTAAGCATTGCATAGGTTTTATGCAGGTCTATAATAATATTTTTATTCAAATAACATTCAAAAGAACTTACTATGTATGCAGTAACTTGTTATATTTGTAGTATTTTAATTTTATAGACAGCTGAAATAAAGTTCGAAAAACTCATTGTTTGTGTTCATAATATAAGTTCTAAAAACTATTTTGTTATAAACTATATGGCCAAAGGTGACCGGTCACTTGCGATTTTAGACATTTTGTTAAATATCTAGAAAAATACATGATGAATTAACCTGACACTGCAGGTGTGCAAACAGTATAGTATAGGTCATATATTTCTGCGAAGATTTTTTCCCGAAACCCATAGGGGGCCGTCAAGAAACTGAAAAAGATCGAATATCTTTTGGATATCACTGTAAAAACTAATGAAGCAAAAGCGTTCAAACTCGACATTAGTAATAAGTGGCTTATTGTAATATACTGTAATCATTTTTATGAGGATAGCACATATATTCGTAGAGAAATTGAGGTTTTTATAAAAATAGTCCCCAATTTCATCAAGTTTATCTGCTTATAATTTGCAGAGTTCTAAACATAAAACAAGATAATTTTCAGGAAATAGGACAAAAAACATTGTACACCACACTCTGCAATAAAAATTAAAAAATAATAAAAATTCGATGAAAAATGAGCAGGTTTACTAAAAAATGTTTCACTGCGCATGCGCGATTAGAATCAAAATATAATGTGCATAATGTATTAGCTATATATATGGAGCAACTTTTGTGAAATTCTCAAAATCATAGCATGAAAATTCTGAAAATTATCGTCGATGGAATAAGCTCTAAATCCGTTGTTCTGAAAAAGTGCAAAAATATGAGAGGTTGTATCAAATATCTGTTGATTAGTGCCAAGATAGCGTACACAATAATGCATGTACTACCTACTATATTTGGATACAACCCCTCATTTTTTTTTCTTCCTTTTGAGAACGACGGATTTCGAGCTTATTCTATCGACGATAATTTTCAGAAATTGCAAGCTATGATTTTGAGACTTTCACAAAAATTGCTCTATGTGCATATCGAATATATTATGCACATTAAATTTTGATCTGTATCGCGCAAGTGCAGTGAAACATTTTTTAGTAAACCTGCTCATTTTTCATCCAATTATTATATATATATATATATTTTTTAATTCTGATTGCAGAGTTTTGTTTACAATGTTGTTTGTCATATTTTCTGAAAAGAACTGTTTTTTTATATTAAGAACTCTGCAAATTATAAGCAAAAAACTTGACGAAATTTGGGGCTGTTTTTATAAAACCCTTAATTTCTCTACGAGTATATATGTTATCCTCATAAAAACAAACACAGTATATTACAATAAGCCGTTTATTAATAATCTCGAGTTAAAACGCTTTTGCTACATTAGTTTTTACAGAGTTATCCAAAAGATATTCGTTTTTTTTTTAATTTGTTGACGGTCCTCTATGGCGTTTCGGGAAAAATTCTTCGCGGAAATATATGACTTATTCTATACTGTTTACACACCTGCAGTTTCTGGTTAATTCCTCATGCATTTTTCTAGGTATTTTACAAAACGTCTAAAATTCCAAGTGACCGGTCACCTTTGGGCATAGTGTATATACCTGCAGTTCCCCTTGACACCGCTCACGTAGGATTAAAAGAGATTTAAAATATATTAAATAAGTGAAATAAATCACTCCTGATAATGAAAGACGTATATAATTTTCCAAATATTTATCACATTCTATAGGAGACGATACCATATATTTTTATATAGAGAGGCCATGACATAACTTCGTGATAAAAAAGTGAAATTTTGTGCCAAATAATTTAAACAATCGCAAAATGAAACTGCAACCAATTAAAAAAGGCGGGCCGCGTAAATCGACAAATCTCTCTTCGTAGAGTGGCCGAGAGGTTCTGCTCAGGTTTTCAAGTTTTATATGTTTAACATTTAGAACTGCGTGTTTCCTTATTAAAATATGATATGTTTCTTAATAAAATATCAACAATTTTTGAAAATGCAATTCAGGCATAACAATACGAAAAAAAAATTCTTTACTATTTTTTTTTTTTTTTTTTTTTTTTTAAACAAGTACCAAAATTACGCGAATGACTTATGAAAATCTTGATAATATAATACAATAAAATGAACATATTTTTGTTAAAAAAGTTTTTAATCTAATGAAATTGTTGCTTATTCTAAAATGTCTCTCTATATAATATATTTTGGAAAAATTATATATTTCATTTAATGACATTTATAAATAATTTAAGACCAATTTATTTGATAATGCATTTTTACTTTTAATGATTTTGAGGTTTAAAAACTGCTTTATTCTCTCTCTCCCTCTTTTTTTTTTTTTTTTTTTTTTATCTGGAAACTTTAATTACTGTCCGCATATTTTTTAAATTAGTCAAAAATATATCTTTTTTTTTATTGCTAAAAAAATTTTGATAATTGAAATCAAATATTGTATTTCAATTAAGAGAATGAAATGGAATATCGAATAATTTATTTTAATAAAACATTTGAAAGATTTTAACGGAAATATTCTTTGATTTAGTGCTGTCTTTTTGAAATTTATATATTTATTTTTTTATATACTGGAATTCTCTTTCTCTTATAAATGATTCAATGAATGTTGATAGTGGGACATTTCTTTTAATGTTTTAGAATTATAAAATATGCATTTATATTTATTCTATTTCAAAGATATTTTAAGATCATGGTTATTTAAAAAAAAAAAAATACATCTTAAATTGATGCTGCTTATCGATTACATTTTTTTTTTTTTTTTTACCCTAAAGTTTTATTCACAAGTATGACACTATACATCATTGCATCATAAATATTGAACAAAATTTCATCAGTATTGTTATCAACTTTGATCAGTGAATCAATTATGTGTTTTAAAAAATTTATTTATTATCTTTTATGATGAAATAAACGACGAATAAAAATAAAATCGATTCTTATCTGCAACAGAAACGTAACAATGAGAAAAAATAGAATTTACGTGAATTATAATGTATACTAATTCGGATAATTTTTATTACACGATGCTGTTTCGAACTTTTAATATCCTATAATAAACAAAATGTATTTTTTTTTAAATATAGTTCAGAAAATTAGTACCAATATTTGTTTCAAATTGCTCAATGTAACGAAAATAAGCTAATAATGTCATGTATTGTAATAAGCACAGACAATGAAGAATGGAATTTTAGAAGAACCGAAAAGGGAAAAAAAACATCTAAGGAATTGTACACAGAACGTTTTTTAGAGTATATCATCATAAGTCAACTGAAACACACTGAAGAGTAAAACAATTATTTTAAATACTGTTCCTAAGAAAAGGACACACATATACGAATATTAAAACAAATTATGTAATTCAATATCGTAGAGTTAAGAACTAGTAATCGGTAAAAAAAAAAAAAAAAAAAACTGTAAATGTAAGAAATGGTGTTGTTTTTACATACAGACCAAGACAATAATACAATTTTTAACAAAATAGGACAAGAAACAGCAGAGGTTATGTTATTTTCGCAAAATTATCTAAACAGAACATTAGTTAAAGCCAAACACTGAAAATTGTATGAACAATAAGGGACGTTTTTCGTGTTTTAATTCAATCATGTATTAAAATACCATATTAAAAAAGATTTTAATAAAATATTTGTTATGTTTTATTATTTTGTCCTAATTCTGAATTGTATTGGAAAGATTAAACGCAAAATAGGAAAAGAAAAGTCATTAATTCTAAAACAACAATAATTTCAATCTTCATAAAAGTTTTCATATATGATTTAAAATGTGTGAATATCCAAGTAAAGAATATAAAAAATCAGAAAATATATTTTTAATAACATTTTTCTTTAAAATTTCAGCCATTAAACATTTAATGTTATCATATGAATAAATGTTTTATTTAAGATGTCTAGTGATCCATTTTTAGCAGATTTTATACATACACATTCATATAAAATTCATTGATATTTATTAATTCGATTAAAATTAGCTGCGTGTTTGTATATACGTGTAACTTCAATTGAATTGGGATTATAACTTTTATGCATCCGTGTGAAGAGGAATTTTAGTCATATTGTCAAGATAGTCCCTAAAAAAGATTGAAATTTTGTTTCATAACTTTATTATATTATTTCTTTTAGTAAAACAATCTTAATATATAATATTTTTTTATAACATAAAAAAAATGAACAATGTGTTTTCTTTATAAATGTCTAGTAAGTAACACAAATAAATAATATAAATGTGCTTAAATCAAAAGATAAATGAAGGCTCCAATTGAGAAAAACTCAGTTTAGTCAACATTTTAACCCGAGAGTAGTCGCGACATTTTTTAGAACGTTAGTAGTCGCGTCCGGTCCATTTGCCGCCGTTACCAGCAGACCGAAAGCGAAAAGGAAACTTGCCGGTGTTATCAGATGATCGAAAACGGATAACGTAGGGTGAAAATATTGACTGAACTTTAAAAGATTACAGCAATTATTCATTTTACAACCTTTTACAGAAATTATTTATTTCGCTTAAGTATATATTCAGTTGGCATCTAGATAAATGTTTTTAATAACTCTTTCTTCGTTTTGCATAAATACTTAAAAGTAAATAGTAAATGATTTGATTGAATTTCTGATGTTACTATGAATCAATAATTAGTAAGAAAACATTTACTAATATGAATCTAAATTCATGATAGGGGTATTTTTATTTATTTTTATTTATTTATTTATTTATTTTTTTTTGGGGGGGGGGGGAGGAAGGACAGAATCAGAGTCAGGTAGATTTTTTTGATACTCCGGCACTCTATATCCATTTAATAAAATAATATTAATAAATTTAGCATCAATATATTACACTGACGTTAAATTGAACAATTAAACTGAAAATAAAAATGGAACCTATGACATGCAACAGAAAATCAAATACAATACCACTAATTCACCAGCATATTGCGGACGATTAATTCATTTAAAACATATGAAAAACCATCAAATTTGATGCCATAAACAATTAAAGACAATATATATATATATATATATATTTTTTTTTTTTTTTTTCTGTACAATAATACCATTGAAAAATAAGGAAAATGACCAATAATTATGAAATCACAAATACCACATAAACCAAATATTATTAAAAATGTATAATTATATATATATATATATATATATATATATATATAATAAAGAAAAAGGTAAAAATACTTAACTTCGAAATTATAAATGTAAATGTTGTAACTACGTTTTATTTATTTATTTATTTTGTGGGGTGTCTGTGTGTGTATGAGGGGGGAGGCTCGAAGGGGGCTCTCGAGATTTTGTGATTAAATCCATTTTTCAAATGAAAATGCACGATTTGTAGTTTTTCTACTTATTTCAGTTGGGAGCAGCGCCCTTGAATAAAATCTCTGGATATGAATTTCGCTCATATAAAGTAAATAATAAATAAGTTATTGAAATTATATATTTAATTTAAATACATTTGCAATTGTAAATTTAAATCCTAAGATGGATAAATTATTTTAATTAATAGAATCACTGAAAGGTTCATCTTAATAGGGATGTATTTTACAGAAACTATTTAATTAAAATGGATATTCAATAGTACATTTCATAATAAGGTATTAATGTTATAATTTATTGTTTTATAATAACGTTCATTAAATTAAAAAAAAATAAGAAAATTTTCTCCGAAATTATAAATATGCTGAAATAATTTAATTTAAATGAATTTTCTCTCATATTCTGGAAAACATTATTCTGAAAAATAGTTTGAACAATTGATGAAGGACAACAAATTTAAATTTGTTAGATACTGTCCCCAAGCCTCTATTGGATTTCAATAATAATTTCAGCGGCATTGTTAAAAAAAATGTGTTTTCACTTACAGTATGAAAATTTAAAAATAGATAAATTTTATAAAAATACTTAAAATATTTTTTTTTAAATCATAGTATAGACATTCACTGAATTATCCAAAAGAGATTTTTATTTGCGTAATTTCTAAACTACATTATAAAATTCTCATTATTTTTCTTATTGTACAAATAAATTATATGTATGTTCTTCGCAAATATACACACTACATTTCTGAGAAGATTGTTTTATCTTTCGAATTTGTTTTATTGTACAAAAACGATACTTTTCAGATTTTGGATATACGGCAATTTTTTTTTACTGATTCCCACAAAATTCTCTTCTCTTTTTTTTTTTTAAATGGTTTTGCAGTGTTATTGTCTGTTTTCTTTCATTCATATGTTCGGGTAATAAATGGAAAGCAAGTTCTTTCAAATAATGATGATGAATTTCCCTTTTTTCCATATTTAAATAATTATCGATTTGAGAATTTATTCCCGCAATATTTGAAAATGAAAAAAAAATGTAAGTGATCATTCATCATTTTTTTTGTGCGAACTGACTACACAACTAATATAACAATTTTAAGTCACATTCTAAAAGTAAAAAAAGTACTCTTTGAACGAATAAATAGCAGAAGGAAAGAGAGACGAAATAACAACAGACAGAGAGTCCGTACTTCGAAGAAACCTTCCCCACATATTTCGCGGAAATGGGAAAGGATGAACACGAAGGGGAAAAATTCAACTAACGTAAGTGGTCGCAACGCGGTCATTTAGACCGATTGAAACTTAAGAATGCGATAAAATGCTAAGAAATAGCAGGAATGACTTGCAATTTTACTACACAAGAGTGTGAACACTCAAGCTCAGCTACACGGAATTTCGCTATCGTAACTTTAACGGGAAATGAGTTACAGGAAGATAACGAATTTCGGGTGGGGAAAAGACAAACGCGCGACTATTAACGGGTTAATGAAATTAAAACATTCGTGTATAAAACATTCTCTATTAAAATATTGCTAGACAAATCTTAGTAACAGTTTTGATTTGTAACTGAAACAAAAGTATGTGAATAGCCTAGTATTATCTTTTCATATTATAGAAGCACAAAAGATTGACATTCAATAAGTAAACGAACTAAGCATATATAGACAAAACTGCAAACAAAAATAAGATACTTTAAACATAATTAGGATTCTAACAGACCTGTTTTATGTGAACTGTCTATAAAAAGGAATGAAATTATAGTATTGTACCTTTATTTTTCTAGATTTTAATTATTATTTACAAAGATTTTAATAACTAACTAATTTATAACATAATAACAATAATATTAAATTCTCATTTTAAAGAACATGCAGGTAGTTCAAGTTTGTTCAAAAAACGTGCAGTAATAAAATAATTAATAACTAGGTTTAACTACTAACCTGAGCGATATTGCTGAGAACATAGATTTAATAATGACATGTGGAAGCAAAGAAAATGAGATGTTATCTTTAATTGTCCATATACTGCGATAAATTGAAATGATAAAAATGAACGAATCGTATAATTACAAAATCGTACATATAAATTCGTATACACTGTTAAAAAATGGGAAAACAAACCATGCAAGATAGCCGTGCATGGATATAAAATTGAAAGTACGCAATATATTAAAAGTAAAATAGAAAATGAAGCACTAAATTATCTTATATCGAAATTTTAACTGTATAAAATGATATTAAGAGCATAATAAGACGCTCCGCACCAATTTTAAGAACTTTAAATGAGAAATATATGATGTTTAAAATGAATGGACTATATTTATATGGTATGTGCTCCCCCGGAATAGTTAATATTGTACAATATATGTTTTCCACGGATGCAATGAAGTTTTCGGAAAGAGATAAGGAATACTCTCTTCAAAATCTGATATAGTATCAAAGTACACAACACATCAACAGTGGCATGCAATGCGTCGTTAGAGTATGTTTTAGATATGCTCGATCGGATTTAAATGATGAGTGTATGTGATGAGTGCATTTTCAAACATATTCAGAACAGGTTGAACTGTATTTAGCATGTATTAAATAAACGAAATTGGCAATGATTGCAGCATAAAGTATGGCACAAGATCTGAATATATCGTCTGCATAAACTTTGATCTGTCAAAGTGTTTTTTGAAGTAATTTACAATTCCATACATATTTTTTCAGCAAATCATGCAAGCTAAAATACGCCAATATGAACCCGATTGTGAAATTTCACCAGAATAAGTTAATATATAAAAAATCTACAAATGACAATTGAGAATATGGCCTTATGATAAAATGTCTAGAAAAATGAATCAGAAAAATAAAATTCATATCACATTTAAAACGGCCCTTCCCTCTGTCAGTGGACTTGGCGAGAGAGAGAAAAGCCTAGAGAAGGAACACTTTAACAAGTACTTTCGGGCAACCTATGCACTGTTTCATACAGGTCTTTATTCAAGATTTCCACCATTTATTTAATGCTAGGTGGGTATCTATCAGTTTTGTTGCATTTAAATTGCATGTTTTGTGGAGGAAATGCAGCATTATGAAATATTTAAAGTTGCTATACCTAATAATTCCAAATTAATGGTAATTGAGATCGCTTTCCGTTCATTTCATCTTTTTAAATTTTAATTTTTTTAGAAACCATTCATAGAGACAATTGCATATTTTAATACTAACCCGAAGCTAAATTTCAAGTTTTTTGGCTCAGCAGTAACACAGAAATAGAAAATATTCGAAATTGTTTTGTTTCTGCAGTGTTTCATAAAGCGACATTTTTAGAAATTGTTCTGATTCGAGAATATACGTCACGATAAAAACAGCCATGTCAATTTTCATGTTTATATTCCTAACAATTCCATGTAATTCGTTACTTAGATCATCTTTAGATCTTTTTCCGCTTTGTTTAGTTTTCGATTTTTTAGAATCCGTTCTACAACGAGCATTTACATCCTATAAATTATTGTCATGCCAAAGTTCTAGTTTCTAACCCGAACAGTATCCCAGAAATTTCAGTATTTCAATTAAATCATAATTTAGAACCTTTCTAGAAATTTTTACGTTTATCTGTCAAATTAAATTTTCGAACTTTTTAAGAGCATTCATAACGATTATTTACATCTTAAAACTAACCATCACACCGAATATAATGTTTCTAACCCAATCAATATCACAGAAATCGCAATTTTAGGACTTCTTTGCTCATGCAGCGATGTAGGTGGTTGCACTGACATAAAATAGGCTTTTTTTCGGAGCAGAGATGGCCACCAACATTTTTTTTAATGTTGGCTATGTAGTTTCAGAGATTCAACTTCACAAACGTACAAACATTAATAATATTGTACACTTTATAATATTATAACGCTTTATAATATTAGCATTAGTTATACAGATACAAAAGCCATTTATCTGTTTCAAACTAAAGTGCCCAGCGTTGCCCAGAATTTGAAGGATGTTTGTTCTGAAAAACCAATTTCAAAATTTAACATACAACATAAAACAGACATTAAAAAAAGCAGTCGAAGTGTTGTACGCATGAATCAAATGAAAACACAATATAAAAATGTATAAATGTATATAACAAACGCAAAAGAATACAACTATAAATGAAGTTATTTCAATTTATAATTGGAGCAATAACGTTAAAATACGCCAATATTTCCATATCGGGTTTTTATCATACTTGAATACGTTTTTTCACACTCATATGACGTTATACTATATTTCACCACATCCTTTATATTTCCAATATGACGTATTATTTTCCTCTTTCACGTGGAAACCTTTAAATAGAAAAGTTATGAAGTTATTTTCACTTTCATTTAAATTCGTCAAACTATTTATTTCATTTTCATTTTTCATGTGAATATCTTGCAATAGAAAAGTTATGGCGTAATATTCATTTTTTTTTTTTAAATTCGACAAACTATTTATTTCATTTTCATTTTTCACGTTTAAATCTTGCAGTAGAAAATTGATTGTTGTAGTAAGAATTTTATTGTGTATTTTAATTGTTGGCAACTGCTATAACGAAAAATGTTTAAATTTGATAAGAAATTGCTGTGAAATTGGTGTTTTTTTATTAATTAAAAATTAACTATAAATTATTTCGATTCCGGATTACTTTAGTTGCCTCGGCCGGTTTTTAATACACATGTACGTATCTTTTCACAATTTTGCTTCCAAACTGTCGATTTGTATAGAATAACAAACAGATAGAAAAATTTTCATTTTTATGTATTACATTATATACAAATATAAATAACTATATATATAAACTTCTATAATACTCATTCTGTTTAATTTTCACAGGCATTTGACAAATAATCTCATTTTCTTAACCAAGAATTGCGTGCTTTTTACAAAAGCGCCACAGTCCATATAACAGCGAAGTACCATGAAAAGCATTAAATGCATTGTAATAAGTTACTTAGAATGTGACATTTACGATCAACCATTATTGGCATTCAATCTTATATTTTGGAGATAGAATTTAGGTCGACGGGATAAGTAAGTAGTACCAAATACTGTACAGCAATTTAACTTCAGTTTAACTTAATCTTCTCTATTCTACTATTTTAAGATTTTTAACTTCTAAACATCGCACATTTTCAATTTTTATACCGTCGTATTGGGGAGAAAATGTGCTTTTAAGTGCAATTTGTTTGAAAACTGCATCTCATTTTTTTTTTTTTTTTTTTTGAAATATTAATGTTTTTGTAGTTTTTAGCGCCATTTGTTTAATTTTGGCAACTCAAGTACTCCATTTCTGTAGAAATTAATGGGAAAATAGTAAATAGACCATTTTGTTGCCTTTTTTTCCTTAATAACTTAAAAAATGTAATTAAAATACATGCTATTTTGAAAAAAATTAAATGAATGATTTCTTTTTCAAAATTTAATTTTAAATATCTATATTAATCTTACAAACAAATGAGGGCATATGAATCATGCGATAGCTGTTTTTTATTTTTTGTTATTTATTTATTTATTTATTTATTTATTTATTTATTTATTTATTTTGTAGAATTTCTTAAATGACGACAACTTTTTTTTTCTTTTATTTGCGTATTATTAAGCAATAGTGACGTCCTATGTGTACTTTACTGTAGAAGTTGTGTTCAAGAAGTTGTTTAAGCGTGTGTTTTAAGTCTTAAAACTGAAATATGTTTTGTACTATCTATATTTACATATTTTATTTTCATCGAGGGTCAACTAAATTCTGGAAAAACAGACTTCCCGTTTACTAGTTTTTTTTCAATCTTTGTGCAATTTCGCCTCAAAAAGTGAGATTTGTTGCAAAAAGATATAAATAGCTATGAATACAAACTGATGAACGTTTATTCTTCTTTTTACAAGTAAATATGTCATATATGCACAGAGGTACCTAATTAAATCGCGCCAAAAAGGCGTTACTTTGCCTGACATGGTAACCAGTGGTGGCTCGTGACCGTCATATTTTGGGGCACTAAATGCATGGCGGACATTATTATTCTTTTCTTGCCATTATTTTTTGAAAGAAAAAGATTACCTTGTTTAATGGTCGAATATTCTGCCAACAAATATGACAAAGTTTTCTTTTAAAGCAATAGTGGAAAGAGGAGAATAAATTTGGCAGCTCTGGATTTTGTTCCCCCCAAAATGCCAGTTACGAGCCACCACTTATGTAACCATATATAACGCTATAATAAATTGTTTTGTTCTATATTTATATCATTTATTGATTGTTAATTCCTCTTAAAAATAATGAAAAATATTTTGTTTATCACTTTATTTTGTTCTCATATTGAAATAAAAAATAACGTACTATTATAGCACGCTATATGTAACTGGTATACAAAAACGACGTTTTCGCTATTTGGCATAAAATCACGCCAAACCCGGTGCGTTTATGGCATCTGTGCCATAAATATAAGCATTTTATTTATATATATAATATCATTGCTTTTTATATACAATTTACTTTTATTTGTATATAAAAACAGGTAAGTGGCTTGTTAACACAAAATAAATTGCATAAATCTTTAAAAAATTGCTTGAGTATATCAAACAATGAATGAATAAGTTGCACGAAAATACGCATAAAAAGTTTACTTGTCTCGCCAAACCCATTTTCTCTACCTCGCCAAGGCCCTTATACAAGAAAAGTACCAATTTCATTTTTAAAGACTAAAATGAAATTAATATAAATGGAAAAATATGTATGTTTTTTAAATGCACAAAATTTTTGAAAAGTCTTGAAAAAACCGTAAATGCACGGAGTTTAAATTTAATTCGGTGAGTTCAGTTATGAAAGATAAATGGATTAAAATGGGAATTTTGCCAAGTTAGCCAACTATCTCCAAGTTGGCTTCATACATAGAAACTTTTTTGTCGCCAAATTTGGCGATATTTCGCCACGTTGGTCAAAATTTGGCGATATCGTGGTAACCCTTGAGAATTCATCGAGCTTAAACAACTTAAATTCAAGCCAGAACAGAGTAAACGCAGTGTAGGCAGTCATTAGCAGCTGATTATATATTGAAGTCAAGTCGAACTTTTTATAGTTTTATTTAAAATCACAAAAGCAGACATCATTACTTCGATGTCGAAAAACTTAAGACATTAAATATTTAAAAACAAATTAACTGAGATAGACATGCTCTAAAACACTTAAACTTACATAATCTTAAAAAAAAAAAAAAAAAAAAAAAAAAAAAAAAAAAAAAAAAAACAGAGCCGCCGCTTATACCACGAGCACACAAATATGTACATTCAGTTAAACCGCCACGTCATACCACACATCTGCCGAAAAATTTGCATAAAGCAAGATGCTGGAAATAATCAGTAACAGAAGAAAAACTCCCCGCATTCAGCCGTATGCGAAGACTTCTTACAATGCGAAGTGACTAAAATTGCTGGAAAACCGGAAATGTGTGGATGCAAACGATTTTTGCTCGTAGCTCGGGACAAGGTATTGGCAGAAGGATTAAAAAGAAGTTAAACACACTTAACTTGCATACCTGCCTGTCAACCCTGTCATCAATACTCTTCAACAAATGCTCATTGTTGAAGCTAATGCTGATTTCTCTGTAGAAAATCAAACGTAACCATTAAGTAATGCCCCCCCACCGTTGCCCCCTTAGGGATCGGATTTTAAAAAATCAATGCCCAATTCATATATCGACCTCAGGAATACATATATATTCCAAATTTCAAAGCTATGTAAACAGGAAATTGGTGAAAAATGAATCACAAGATTTGAGTGCCACAGACAAATATATTTGTAAATTAAAAAAAAAAAAAAAAAAAAAAAAAAGATGCTTTAAAACAAAATATTTTATTACACATCATATAATTGTTTCTAATTTTCACACACGAAATATAAAACATGCTTTTGGCGATTAAAAAATGCTATTGAGAGATTATCGCAACATCTCAAATCAAAGTTTTTATGCCTTTTTTTCTTTTAAATGGAAAAACAATCAGATTTATTTTCCTGTTTGATTAAATTTAAATATATTTTATGGCACTTCAATATTACTGCGTGCGTATTTTTTTTATTTCCTCCATGTGTTCAAACCAGTTGTCTACGAACACATCAACCGGTGAAAGTGACGCACACCAAATTTCTGTGACGTATGCAGGTAAATTGTGCTTTTTTATCAATTTTTTTAATATAATTTTTAAACGATTTGGAACTAATTTTTCATAGTAGGTGCATTCAGTAGGTGACTCTCATAGGTACCTTTTGGTGCAATCAGAAACGAAATCCGACAAATAGTTTTTGAGTTATGCTTGATGAAATGTTTTTATTAGGCTTTTATTAGGTTATTAGAAAGGTTTTTATTAGGACATGGCGTTAATATCCATTGTAGCTGTATGTGTGTGTCACTGAGTATTAGCCTTCGCTTCGCTCAAACAATTAATAAAATAATTGAAGGGTCTAATAAAAAAAATCAATGAACATTTTCATAAAATTGAGCTTTCTTGCACATGGAACACTTGATACCACATCACATTGTTAAAAATTTTATGTTAACTGTCCATACAATAGATCGTTTTTACAGAACACGGTTACTTAACCTCAAATTTAATCAATCTTAACAATTGAGAATGCTTTGTAGTATTATCAACTAACCGTTGGTTACGGGATTCTTTAATGAATAGAAAGAAAATCTGATGCAAATTTTTAACAGTTTAATCTGTGCAAAAAATTGCACGTTCATTAAATTTGTGTTAGAAATAAATTGTTTCTGTTAAGCTTCGGTAACGTATAAAATTTCAGACATTTTCAATATTGTAATGCCATAATAACATCCGCTCCGAATACAATAAATACAATTAAAATGAAAAATAATTTAAAGGCTAAAATAAATATAGAAGTATAAAGCGATTCCAAACTTGTGTTTCTCCGAATTATACCGTAGTGATTTAAACTCAATAACGCATAATTATTACAGAAAACTTCAGAATGCATTGTACATTAATTAAATGTTTAAATTAAATAAAAATGAGAAGCTCTGGAAGTATATTATATTTATACAGTAAAGTTATATAGCAAGTATGTTATATTTATACCGTAAAGTTATATATTAAGTATGTTATATGTATACAGTAAAGTTATTTTACAAGTATCTTATGTTTATATGTTTTGATAGTAAAACATAAATGTAAAAATATGTTATTGAAAAAACAAATCATATGGCTTATTTTAAAAATTAAAAAAGAAATAAATATTCAAAGTTAAACTTTAATTCAATGTAAAAGCTTATGTTTATTTAAAGCAAATTCCAATAAAAAATAATAATAAGAATTTTTTTTTTTTTTTTTTTTTTTTTTTTTTTGTCAAAAATATAACGTGCTCTCAGATAATAAAACAAATTACTCAAACCTGTGAAAATTTACTATCATACAAATTTCCGTTTCGCAGAAAGGATGAATGTTTCCTTAAATATATAAGGAATTACGGTAGCTTTCAGCTGTAAATTTCAGTTGATTTATGAAATGCGCCAATGAAGTTGAAACATTTACCAAGTTGTTTAAAAGTGAAGTGAGTTTGAAAAATAGTTAATGTACTTTGTACGGCGCTGAATTTATGACAGCGATTCTGTGTTTGTCACTTGAACATACGAAATTCATTGACGTTTAGTTATAAATTTTACTATAAATTTAGAGATACTTATCTAGAGAAAAATGTAGAAAGATAAATCTAGATACTCATCTCAATACAAATAAAGATTTTAATATTTTATTTTTCAAAATATATATTTTCTTAAATAATAAAAGATAAAACATATATCGTTCTGACGGTTAGGAAGTACATTTCAAAAATTAATAAAAATTTATTACATTTTTTTGTTTTATATGCAGGAAACGAAAAGAAAACGGGAATTGGCCCATTTCTGTGATTAATGAAATATAGATTTATTTTTAATTTAATTTCATATACTTATGAATGTATTCATAGTCTTTATTTTCTGTGAAATTGTTTTATGCTGCTATAGAAATGTGATATTAACAGAGAAACAGTAAAAACGACTCTTACACACGGAGCCAAAAATCGAATATGTTTGTTCCCTCCAAATATATTCTTTTCTGAATCAGGGGGGATGTATTTTTTATCACTAGGAGCACTGCCCAGTACGAGTTACTCAACCGTTCGCCAACTTTTGTTCAGAACACGCACGCTATGAAAACAAGATAATTTGCATTGTTTTAAAAATATGACCGGATCACGGAAGACGTATTGCTATCTTTACGACAAGTGGCGATTTTCTCGAATCGGGAACTGTTTTATTATGCTACCAGTTTTTATATTTTTATATGCAATAATTTTTTTATATATATAGGCCAAAAAGGGCTGCTAACATAGTAAGTTCGGTGACAGTAACGGCAGAATAAGATTTTTTTCATTTCACTTTTACGGGATAGTTTTAGGTTCCAAGACAACATCCTTCGCTGTCGCGATATCTGATGGATGTTTTCACGATTCATTAAGTAAGATCCATCAAACATTTTAAAATGAGCATATTTAAAATGATTAATTAAAAAAAAATGTGGCTGCCTCCTGGAATTTATGAGATAGTTTTCTCTTAGATGTTAGAAGAAAATAATAATTATGAATTTTTCTTTTAAATATCGTTTAAATATGACTTAAATTTCTACGTTGATTGAATTTTTCACATTATATGTTCTAATGATAACATAATTTATATATTGTAATGATTTCCTAAATTTTAGGATTCATGTGAATACATATTTTTCAATGGAAATGCGTTTAGAAATTTTTTTATTTGTGCTTTTATGACATAATTTTCAACCATTTTCTTTTTTTTTTTCACTGATAATAATCTAATTATCCTAAAGTTTTATTTTTCTATTGACATCCATGTGTAAATATAGTTTTAATTTTAAAATGTTAGAAAACATTATTTGCTCTTTTTTTTTTTTTTTTTTTTTTTTTTCAAATCTAGGTTAAAAAAATGACTTTTTCGACAGTCAAATAAATCGATATTGTGATACTGAAATTTTAACGAAGCAAAACAACTACAAAAATTACCCTAAAAAGATAAACTAATTTGAAATATTATTGGACTCTCCTCACACAAAATAGTTACCTAAGTGCCTAAAAAAATAGTTAAATTGGAATATTTTTTTTTCATGTAAAACGTTTTAAAACAAACTATTTTTACTGACTTCTAAAACAGTTTTTAGATTTAAAAGCTGCCAGCCTTAGCATATTTATCTCGCTTTTCTCTATAAAACTGTCGATTTTAATATATTTTATGCAATGATTCTTTTTATTTTACGCCAACAAAATCCCTCCGTATTAATAAATTTACGGCAGCGACAGCGTAAGTTTCTTTTTGTAAAACACAAATATTAACTTAAATACAGAAATAATTAGAAAATATTGTGCAAAAGATGAACAATATATATTTTTAACCATCTGTTATATATATAGATAACTTATGTATTCCTTTGAACAAAATGCATTTTACTTCCGTAGAATGAGGTCATGTTGAGTATATATATAATATTGGCGGAACTTTGGGGAGTCAAAATCCCATCATTGTGTAGCCTGGGATGCAAGTAAAGAAACACGTTCAAAGAAGTAAATTGACATACCACATGAAAAAACATAAGAACTATTATAAACTGACATATTGCAGACATAAAATTACAACAGAAATATCAATAGTAACTTTTCGGGAGTAAAACATGGTGACTTACATTTCAGTAATGTTGCTAATTTGTAAGTCGAATTGTTTAAAAGCATCCTGACAACGTTTGAAAAGCAAAATAAAACGTGTGTTTTACTGAATATGCACAATTATAAATAAAGTTATTTTTCTGAATTTTTATCACATATACCGTTTTCACTTAAGCGCATTAAAAAAAAATCTCTCAGAAAAAAATGGTGCACTTAAGATAACAAATTGCCCTGTCGAAACAAACCACCTGTTTAAGAGAAAGCGATTAAGATAGTTTTGTTTAAAATTTTCACTGGAAAGCTTAAAAATTACTAATCTCGAAATTTGAAGTTTTGTTAGATTCTTTTACAACAGACCTCATCGATTCTCATTATTTTCAGGCAACGCTTGAGCTGACGAAAATAGAACATCGAAATTTGTGTTAATAAAGCGAAAATCATAGCTAATCACAGACTTTGGTACGTAGCAGTTTCTACTAGTTAAACATGATAAACTAGTATGCTGTGACCATCACAAAACTTTCTTCTATATTAATAATGTCAATTAAATCATTTAAATAGTACAAGAAATTACACCAATTTAGCACCAACTCATATCAAAGCATATTTCAATTTCAAGTTTGATGAAAATCCGTGCATTAGTTCCAGAGATAGAAACTATAGCGGAAATTCTGAAAAATGTAGCATATCAGCGCCACCTGTTGAACGATTTACACCAAAACATAACCAGCACTAACTGATATAAAGGTATACCTGAATCTGAAGTTTCATGTAAATCCATGCATTAGTTATTGAGATAGGGCTATAGTGGAAATTCTGAAAAATGCAGCATAGCAGCGCCACCTGTTGAGCGATTTGCACCTAAACATAAACAGCCCTAATTCATATCAAGGTATACCTGAATCTGAAGTTTGTTGAAAATCCATGCATTAGCTCTTGAGATACAGCCATTGCGGATATCGCGAAAAATTCAGCATAGCAGCGCCACCTGTTGAGTGATTGACACCAAAATGTTTAAAACGTTATTTTATGTCAAGGACTAACTGAATCTGAAGTTTGATGAAAATCCGTGCATTAGTTCTAGAGATTGAGCTATTGTGGAAATCGTGAAAAATGTTGCATAGCAGCGCCACCTGTTGAGCGATTTACACCAAAACATAACCAGCACTAACTGATATAAAGGTATACCTGAATCTGACATTTGTTGTAAATCCGTTCATTAGTTTTGGAGGTTGGGGTATTGTGGAAATCGTGAAAAAGGCTGCGTAGCAGCGCCACATGTTGAGCGATTTACAAAAAACTAATCACCACCAATGTATATCAAGTACTAAGTGACTATATTTTTTTATTAAATTCCGTCCATTAGTTCTGGAGATAGAGCGCCCACAAAATTTGTGTCACATGCATACAGACAGACAGGCGGACAGAGAAACAGAATCGCAGACTCACAGACAGACATTTTGTAAAAACAAGTTTTTCGGAATCTGTGGCCCCTAAAACTTGTAAATCCGTCAAAAACCGAAAGTCGAAAATTTTCAGGAATCCAATACTTTCTTCTTGTAAAGATAGAAGGAAGTAAAAGGAAGGAATAAATGAGTTCTATATGGTGATATAAATGATTTCGTTTCTCAAAACCTCTTATTAAATTTTAATTTTCGGTGAAAAATAAATTGAATTTCAATTTTTCAGTATTTTGGTTCACTTCGAAATCTCTCATTCTCTTTCTTATTATGTATATTATCAGTCACGTACACTATCTTCAAAAAACATGTCACGATGTCACAGACATGTCACAATTAAGTGTTCTTAATGAAAATATGAAAATTTGTTACAAAAGAATCCCTCTAAGCCTTTCTTTGTTTAACAGAAGTCGTAAGAGGACATAATTCCCAATCGAACGAATACTTCTATTTTACTATGCGGCAATATAGCGATTAAATTGCATGGTGTAGAGTTTTAAAAAACAGGAGAATATAGCTTTTAATTCAAAATATCAGAATAAGTTTAAATGTCCAGCACTTTTGTTGTGAATGCGTGCCGTCATATATTCGTACAAAAACTCTTCTGAAATGAATACGGTGTGAATCGTTGAATTAAAAATCAGCAATCTTAAGAGACATGCGACTCGGAAAAGTAGATTTAAATTACATTAAATAAGTATTCGTTACTAGGAATAAATGCGATAAACAGGTTTCTTTCACACTTTAGTAGTATAAGATTTAGATTTTCAGACTTTTGAATTCTTGATCATAACATTGAATATTCGACTACTGTCCCGCTCCAAAATGCGGATACACAAGCAAATAAAATTATCTAATTGAGAAAAAAACAAGAAGGAATTTATATGCATACAGGAAAAAACATAATTTGATTTTAGAAATTTAAAATGAATTTAAAATAATATGAATTACAATTAATTACATGTCTAATTATAAGCAGTCAATTACTTTGATCAAAAAGAATGTTGTCCTGAGATTTTATATTGCTGCCATCTATTATGAATTGAGCCTACTTAAAGATTTTTCTTGAGAATTATACACATGGCATGATATTGTTTTTGGTCAAATTTACATATTTCAAAGCTAAGTTTAGTAGAAATGTAAAATAAATGTATTACAATTTAATTTTAACTGTTTCATGATTATAGTCATTTGGTTTTGGTAAATTAATTTTCATTTTTGTTGCTGATTCTATTTAATTAAAAAGAAATATGATGTAATGTATGAAATTTAAATAGCCATATACAGATTCTAAGATGTAAATATAGTCGTATATTATCAACAAATCGTACTCGACTCTGTTTTGTTTTTCTTTCTATTTTTATATCGGAAGCATTAACTTCATTAATTTTAGTTTCTCGTGAGAATCAGGACATCTTTTACAATTTGCCAAATGTTTACTTTGCATGAATCCATACTCAAAAACCAATAAACACACATTTTTAAATTTAATATTTCGATAAAAATACAAGCATATATCATTGTATATATAATTATGTTTTAATTGTATTAAGGTAAAGGTCATATTTATTCTCCTATACATTTTGGTTTTACAATTTCAGTTGGTGATATAGTTGTATTTTTCTTTCAAAGTAACGAAGTAAGATATATTCTTCTCCTTTTAACCTTTTGCTAATTTTATATTTCTGAATTATTATTATTACCAGCAATGTTACGACCAGATCCGTAAATGTGCTCAGTCATTATTTACCCTACATCTAGCGGTTTGTTACCAATTTGGAAATATCTCACTGTTAAGGGGACAGTGGAGTTTAAAATTCTTAAATATATATATTTTTTATTTTTGTAAATTTCACTTTAAATATTATTCAAGGGTACATTATATGTATTAAGGCATGCATTTATCACAAAAAAAAATCATTTTTGAGAAAAAAAAAATGGAATTTTACGCGTCGTCTCAGAAATTTTCGAAATGCCCCCTGCGTCTCCCATATCAATGAAAATCCCCAATATTTTTTACAAAAGTTTGGTTTATGTATAGAAATAAAATAGAGCATCGAATTTTATATATTTGAATTTAAAGGTAATATATATATATATATATATATAGAAATTTTTTTAAATTTTTTCGAAAACTATTCAAATTTTCAAATTTTTTAATTTTTTTTTTATTTTTTTGTAAATTTTATCTTAAATATTATTCAAAGGTACATTATATGCATTATGGCATGCATTTATCACAAAAAAAATAAAAAATAAATTATTTTTGAGAAAAAAAGGGAATTTTAATCATTGAAACCTTGGAAGTGCCGCCTGCGCATTCAATATCAATGAAAATCCCCAATATTTTTTATAAAAGTTTGGTTTATATATAGAAATAAAATAGAGCATCGAATTTTATATATTTGAATTTAAAGCTTAATTTTTTTTTTTTTTTTTTTTTTTTTTTTTTACCTTTAAATTCAAATATTTAAATATCTAAAATTCGATGCTCTACTTTGTTTATATATATAAACCAAACTTAAAAAAAAACATATTGGGGATTTTCATTGATATGGGAGACGCAGGGGGCATTTCGAAGATTTCTGAGACTACGCGTAAAATTCCATTTTTTTTCTCAAAAATAATTTTATTTATTTATTTTTTTTTTTGTGATAAATGCATGCCATAATTCATATAATGTACACTTGATTAATATTTAAGGTGAAATTTAAAAAAAAAAAAAAAAAAAAAAAAAAAAAAAAAAGGAATTTAAACTCCACTGTCCCCTTAACTTGCGGTATTAATTTATAAATTTATACCGTTCATGTGACAGGAGCAAACGTCTAAACTGCATACGTGTTATATTATTTCTGGGCTCCCGGTGGAGGGTGAAGTACAATTATATCTATGCAGCAATGTGCATATGAAACATACGTTAATGAAATTATTTGTTAAATGAAAATGATATTCAACAGTTAACATACTTTAACTTTTATAAGTAAAGAAAAGTTATAGAATGGAAAATTGAAATAGTACATATTAAGAATGGAATTTGCAGAGTATTTTATTTTTCAAGCATTTCAAAACCAAAAAAAAAATTATCATGACAAGTCTCAAAATAGTGATTTTGTTTTCGATGTTTCATGTATTTACATTTTTTTAAAATGTTCTAAATAACATTTGACTATTTTCGAAATATATGCTTTGGTATGTTTGTGTTTGACATGCAAATACTTCTTTCTAGCGAATAAAATACTGCACGTAATTTTACCAAATTAATTATTAAATAAGATAGACGTAGAATTGCTTCGTTGCTTGTTAGAATTTAATTCATATCACTTAAGAGGAGACACTGCTATGCTGCATTTTCAACCTTTTATTTAAGCTATTTTTCAGCACCTGTGAGTTGGCACTTCATCAGAGCTCATTTCCATTTACACTTCAGATTAAGAAGATTCTTATTAGGTTTTAAAATGCTTTGGCAAAAGGTGGGGCTGCTGTGCTATGTTTTTCTCAATTTTTGAAATAGCTTTATCTAGACATTTATGGGATGGAAGTTCATCCAATTCGATTTGCCTTTAGACTGACATAGATAGTTGGTGATTAGATTGTGGTGTATATCGTCCAACAAGTGGGTCGTTTGTTCAGCTTATTTTATAACTATCAGGATTGCTATATATAGGCATTTATGTGATGGCAACTTAGCAAATGTATTATGTAATATGCTTGTAAAATCTTGTTTACTTGTTACAAGCTTTAATGATTTAACACTTTGTCCGGCTGTGTTATTTATTTTTTTTACTAACAGCCGTATTACTGCGTGTCAGCCTCTGTCACGTATAAATGCGCAAACATTTGTATTTGATGTTATTAAAAAGTATTTTCACTAATATTACTATAGTATAATTTGCTTACCTAACAAATTCACACTTCATTTATGCCCTGATTATTTAATGTTCATATTATATTCAAAGAAATTCATCGTTGTTCGTGATTGTTATTCAAACTCAGTTAATTAATTTTTGAGAATAATGAAGAACAAGGTTTGTGATTATTGCAGCATTGTATTTTGAGTTTTCTATTTTGTTTTTATAGTAAAATATCGTGGCAAATATTGGAAAAAGGAAATCTGACCTGAGATCTACTCAAAGAGACTAAATTGACCAAATTGAAATTATTAATAATATTTCAGGTCACCTAAATATAGTAGAATGATGGTATGAAAATTTGCTCAAAACGATTTCGAAATTTCACAGTTTTAGGTATATTTCGATTATATTTTAATATTTTAATCTGTAGACTTTTAGAGTATATCATGTGATGAATATTTACAAAAAATAGCTTACAAATTAGAAATTTCTGTTAAAAAAATTATTACATATGTTATTTAAATCAGATTATTACGGAGAAGGCTAAACAATATAAGAAGAACACAAAATAATAGTAAAAGTGTAAACGTTTTAATAAAACGAAAGTATATCCGAAATTTGACTTCAAAAACATGCTAGACACTCAAAATTTTACAAAAAATATTAAACATTTCTATAGAATCTTTACATTTCAAAACACACTCACTATATTATTCTTAAGATCAAGTTTAATAGTTTCATATTTATTAAGAGTGTGAAAACATCTAAAGCAAATTTCGAGAAATCTTAAAAAATATTTATTTTGTATCTTCGGATATTAAAAAGAAAATTCAAAACATTTCTACACATAAATTATGCATACATTCTTTGTTATTATGATTTTTAATAACAAAATTTTTGTCTTGAAAATGAATGTAGTTCTTCTTGCCTTATATCAAAGTTTACAATTTCAAGCTGTCATGCAGGAAGATAATTTATTCTTATATGTTGCATATGCTTTTTTCAGATGCACTTTAGAACGCTAGAGTGAATTGCTAAATGTCACTGACAGATTTCAGTTATATTTTATGTACAGCAAATTGCAGACGTCTACATCTTCGCTTTAGATATACTGCATTTTCAGTAAATATTTTATCAATTTTTCTACAGATTTAGGTATATAGATCCTTTCATTTAAATAATTTATTAAACGTGAAAAGTACTAAAAAAGCGCAATATGAAATTTTCTTATTAAGCTTATAATTTTTTTTTATTGACTCGGCTTATCATTTGAAAATCTTTCTTAAAGAGAGCAATCTATATTTCAAATGAAAATCAAATTTCAAAGTACAAAGTAATTGCTTAAAAGGCGCAAAGGCCAACATAGTGAAAAAGATTCCAAGCCGGGACTCGAACCCGGGCCATCAGTATAGCGCACAGACGTTCTACCGACTAAACCACTTGGAACGATACCCAGCACGGAAAATCTCGCAGCACAAGATGGAATATTCAACGTGAGCCACCGAACTGGGGCAAACACGGAACATAATGGAACCCGGCTTGGAATCTTTTTCACTATGTTGGGCTTTGCGCCTTTTAAGCAATTACTTTGTACTTTGAAATTTGATTTTCATTTGAAATATTGTATGCAAGGCGAATGTTTCCCTCTGGAATAATTTCCATGTATTAAGAGAGCAATCTAATTAAGAAAAAAATGAGCTATATCGAAGTAGCTATAGCGGAATTCTATAAGGTTAATTTTTTCACTAAAGTATGACATTGATAAATTTTGTGATTTACAAGGAAATTATTGTTTGCGCCGATATTCTTCATGGACAACGTACGTATGGCGCACCATAATATTATTTTTTGTGAAGGCAGTAAACCGCACATTGGTCATAAAAAAGTTTTATTCGTATATTTCATGATCATTGTTTTCGTTCTCTAAAGGGTTATTCAAATAAACTTTACAAAATGACATGATCAATCAGGCATATAACAAGGATAGAAAATCGTATGAGAACATTGGGTCGTAAATACTATTCGGAGCTACAACAGGCCGTTTAAAATAATGCATAATGCAAATACAAGAAAAAAACATTCGAGATCATTTATTTATATTAGTCATCTGCTACAAATGCACCACCACAGCAAATATTCTCAAAGTTTTTTCAGATGCATCGAGACACGCCTGACATTGACACTGTATTGAACAATGCACCACCTCAATGATACCAGGTGTACTGTACAAACTAAACGAAAACTCCGTTAAAGAGTCAAAGAACACATGAACTATGTAGAGAAAAAATAATTGCAAAAATCATCTATCGCCTCGCATTGCTGGGGGAAGGGCATAATTTCAATTTTGACTCAGCTACCATTATCAAGAAATGCATTACTCCTCCAGATTTAGAGTTTTTTGAAGCTGTTCATATCCATAATTTAAAATCTCCTTGGTTAATGATTTGTCTAGTGTACCATATATCTCAACTTTCTGGGTTGATTTGTTGTGTCCCGGCAATTCACTTCCGCTTCAATTTCATTGGTTGTTGGAACTTGATGGTCTTTTGGTATTGTGTTTTGACATTTGGACTTTCACCTTACATGTAGTTGAGGGGATATTGTTTTTATAGATTTTATACATTGATGATGTAAGTCCTGGAACTCACAAAACGTATACGCCTTTTCAAACCTTATGTATTTTATTGTGCGTTTAAACGTTGTTTTGAGGGGATTTATATTTCCACACAAGTTTTATATTTACTATTCCTCACTAGTGTTAACATCAATTTCATAATCTTTCTCTATAGTAATGGCATTTTCTATTTCCTTATTTAAGTTTTTTAGAGATTGTTCTTTATCATTTAATTGTTCTAAAATTTCTGAGTATTTATCAATTTCTAGATTTTTGTCACTTATTAATGTTTCGAATTTACTAATCAATTTTGTAACAGACGTTCTTAATATGGAACGTTTCTTTTTCAATTTATCAATGCTTTCCATTTATAAAACTTATAATACAGAAAAAGGCATAATAAAATATTTCCTACATTGTTTGCTGAGCAGACGATTTCTTCTTCTCATTAATCGAAGCATTCAAGCTTGTGAAATCAGCATTCGATAAAACTTCGACGAAAGAACTGGTGACAATAGTTCATTTACAATCACCGACTTTTTTATAATCATAATGCTGATTTTGCTAAGTAGTATATACTTTAAAAAAATATATATTAATGTAAAAATATATTAATTAAAAATATATTAAAAATATATAAATGTCTAGCATATATTTGATTCACTTTTTTATAATAAACTCCAATAATCTATTTTTTAAATCATGATTTATCTTTCGCACGCATGTTAACGTTCTTCATTTTTTCTAATAAAATGTATTGATCTTCAATCAATTTCAGAGGATGGTAGTAAAACACCAGTACCCTTGACTACTGGACCCTAATAATTCCAAGCTTTGCACTGGTACGATATTAAATAGACATTTCAAGCATTTCTGTAATTAACAAAATAATCGTGACAAAAATTTTAAATCTGCTCTTTTATATAGTGAGTTTCGGATAATTCGAATATTACATGTAATAAAGAAGGAAATGACAAACTAGTAAACAGTCTTAACCCGTCAATAGTCACGCATCGGTCTTTTCCCCGCCCGAAATTATTATCTTCCTGTAAATCAATTCCCGTTAAAGTTACAATAGCCAAATTCTTTGTAGCTGACCTTGAGTTTACACACTCTTGTGTAGTAAAATTGCAAGTCATTACTGCTATTTCCTGCATTTTATTGCGTTCTAAAGTTTCAATCGGTCTAAATGACCGCCTTGCGACCGCTTGCGTTAGCTGATTTTTTTCCCTCTCCTGTTCCTTAATTCCCATTTCGGTGAATTCTGCGGGGGAAAGTTTTTTCGAAAGTTTTCCTCTGCCTCTTGCTATTTCGTCTTATTTTCTTTCTGCTATTTTACTCGTTCATAGAGTACTTTTTTTTTTACTTTTAGAATGTCACTTAAAATTGTTTAACTGTTCAGGAAGCTTTACAACTTTTTGAAAATGTATAAGAGTATTATATTAGGTATGAAGCCATTTCGCACGAAAAACTGATTGATGGCCACTTACATTTTTCTTTTTTTTCATTGTTTAATATTGCTGGAATAAATTTCCAAATTGATATTTTTTTAAATACGGAAAAAAATGGAAATTCATCATTATTCCTTCGTCATTAAAGAACTTGCTTTCGATTTATTAACGGAACATATAAATGAAAGAAAACAGACAATAACACTGCCAAACCATTAAAAAATAGAGAAGAGAATTTTGTGGGTATCAGTAAAAATATTGTCGTATCTCCAAAATTGGAAAAAGTATCGTTTTTTACAACAAAACAAAATCGAACAAGTGGGTAAGTGTGAGCACAGATCGCACAGAGGGTTTCCTTTAATATTCCTTTAAAACACTTTATTCTTTTGCGAAATCCCTTAGTTAGATATTTCGCAACCTGGGGGCGCATTCTATTCTACACAAAACTCTATCCAAAGGAAACTCCGTTTTACAACCTATCCGTAGGTATATTAGTCGAGGGGATCGAGTCTATAGCACCCGAGATAGGTAGGCGCCCCAGGAAATTGCACGGAACATTCTTTTATAAGCCTTTTAATATGTATTATGAACTATGTCAAAGCTTCTAGCAGATCGACTTGTTAGATTTCATAATTTTAACAAAATTGCGTTATGTTAGTTGCAAATTCCACCACCAGGAAGCGCACACTACTCATAACAAAAGTGTATCAGATCGAAACTCTGTTAAACAACCTATCAGTGGATGTGTTACTCGAGTTGTTGGCGGCCTTAAGCGAGAAATTTAGAAATTTGCTGAAAGTACTATTCGGAAATAGTGGTAACTAAAAATTTGACATTTTTATATTTCATAAGTAGCACGTGTCTGAGTATATCATAGTGCTCAAAAAACGACATCTAAAAAGGTCGTAAACGCTAATTTTTAAAAAAGAAATCCAGCGCCCCTCCACCGCCCTCCCTTCACAGGAAATTGCATGCACCATTATTTTATAAGCTTTATTTCATGTGTCATGAAGTATCTTAAAGTTGTAAACGGATCGCCTTGTTATATTTCCTAATTTTAACAAAATCGCGTTAAGTTAGTTCCGCATCCCACCACCAGGGAGCGCACTCTATTCTTAACAAAAGCATATCTGAACGAAACTCCTTTGCGCAATCTCTCCGTAGATCCCTCCGTAGGTCGGGAGGGTGGCGGTGCAGTCTTAACCAACAATTTAAAACATTTTCTGCGATAACAAACGCTAAGATTTAATAATTTTAATAAATAAATCTAGTCCCCCCCCCCTCCACTCCTCGAAATATCACACTCCATTCTTTTTTACACTTTTTCTTATGTGTTATAAAGTATCTTAAAGTTTCGAGCACATCGAGTGGCGGTCTTAAACAATAATTTAAGATATTTCCTGAAATTGCTATTCGGAAATAGTGGGATGAACACTTATAAACCTATAAACTTTTTCATATTGAATAATTAATACTTATCTCATAGCGCGCCGTCGAAACACCCCACGCAAATTGTTAGATTTCCCAATTTAAATGAAATCTCCGTTAAAAAAGCACGTGCCTCCATCTTAATCTGGCATTTGATGGAAATAAAAGGAATTAATAAAATAATAATTAATATCTCAGCTCGTAATGAAGCTATCTCTTTGAACCGGGTATGTATGAAATCTGGGAGAAAATTCCCGCCCAGATGTCAAAAAATTTAATCGAAAAATTTAATATTTAAAAAGTTTAAATTTCGTATTAGACTTTCCTCCCCTTAAATTTCTCCCGCGCCGATATGTCGAGAGATGGCGACAACTGCCTTCCGGTGAATGGAAATCTGTTTTCATTGTCTTTCCAACCACAGAAATTAAATTTTTATCGATCGATTTTTAGTGGATTTTTTGCGTTCTATCCTACGCAGAAATTTGAAATTTATACCAAAATAAAGTAGAATTTCTTCCGCGTATTTCCACACCTGGTACGAATTTGTACGACCGATACTTCGGCAGATCCGAGTTTGCTTTTTAAAGGTCCACTTCATTTATTGCTTAAATTACTCCGTGGTAACCCTGCACCGGCTGATTTGACGGAGCATCCGCCGAATTTACTGGCAACCCTTAGGAGAAACTGGGGAGGATTTCCATAACGTGTGTTCGCACCTGCATTCAAAAGGTTGATTGGTTAATTTTAGAATTTAATTAGCCCGTAATTAGGTTAATTACCAACTTTTTCAAAATTTTATGATTTGTTGTTTGATGTGAGGTGTTCAGCTATAAGTACCCAAAATTTCAAGTCTCTAACATGTATAGTTTCTGAGAACGGGCTCTGTGACGAACAGACAGACGGACGGACAGACAGACAGAGGAGCGAGACAAATAGGGTTTCGTCAGATGAACGAAACCCTAAAAATTAAACAATTTTCTCAAAAATGTAGTATGTATTCAATATTAAATGTAGAAAATTCATATAAATTATTTATATAATAGTCAAAATAATGTGAATGTCATAATGTAGATTAGAAATTACGCAAATAAAAATAATTTTTGATAATTCAGTGAATGTTTATACTATAATTAAAAAAAAATTGTTAAGTATTTTTCTAAAATTTACCTATTTTTAAAATTTTATACTGTAACTAAAAATACAATTTTTTTTAACAATGACGTAGATAATTATTATTATTATTATTGAAATCCAGTAGAGGCTTTGGAATGGTATCTAACAAATTTAACTTTGTTGTCCTTCATCATTTGTCAAACTATTTTTCAGAATAACATATAGCAGTCTAAGAGAGAAAATTTATTCAAATTAAATTATTGATGCATATTTATAATTTTGTAGAGAAATTTCTTATTGTTTTTATTATTTTAATGAAGGTTATATTAAAACAATGAATTGTAACATTAATAGCTTATTTTTAAATGTACATTTGAATATTTATTTTAATTAAATAGTTGCGTAAAAATACATCCCTTTATCTTCGTTTGGCGGTTAGTGCTAGAACAATTGTCTAAAATAATTTTCGCAGCTTTTATTCCTCAAACTAACTTATCTGTATAAAAATGTAAAATCAACGTTTGGAAATTCATTTAGTTAATCGAAAGCAGCATATTTATAAAGCTAGAGAAATTTGCTGTCTTTCTGTTCTTATTATTTCGACATTTACTGTTAGAAATTTTTAAATGAATTGGAATGTATATACGTGGATATTTTTTTTAATTAAGCGAGAAATACATGAAAATAAACCTTTCAGCGATTCTATTAATTAAAATAATTTATCTACCTTAGGATTTAAATCTACAATCGCAAACGTATTTAAATTAAATATATATTTTCAATAACTTATTTATTATTTACTTTATATAAACGTATTTTTATATAAAACGTAACAAAGTTTTTATTCAAGGGCAAGCCCCCTCCCTGAAATACTAAGTAGAAGAGCTACAAATCGTACATTTTCGTTTGAAAAAATGGATTGAATAGCAAAATATTGAAAGCCCCCACCCATACACATAAAGCCACACCACAAAATAAATAAATAAATAAAATGCAGTTACAACATTTAAAGTTATAATTTCAGAGTTCAGCATTTTTTATATTTTTCTTTATTCTCTCTCTCTATATATATATAATCATTATATAATTACAAATCTTCATCTATTTCCAATTACTAAAATACTTAGCTACAATTCATAACTCTGACATTACAGAATCAACAACAATATATATATATATATATATATATATATATAACAATTTATTTAATATATATTAATAAATGATGTAATATTTTGAACTTCAGTTGGGCCCTAGTACCGGAGTATCATAAAATCCAACCTAACTGCAATTCTGTCCTTCAAAAAAAAAAAAAAAATAAAATAAATAAATAAATAAAAATAAAATAATAATAAAAAAAAAAAAAAAATGTACCCCTATCACGAATTCAGATTCATATTTGTAAATTTTACATATTAATTATTGCTCATAGTAACATCAGAAATTCAATCAAATAATTTACTATTTACTTTAAAATATATTATGCAAAACGAAGAAAGATTTATTAAAAACATTTATCTAGATGACAACTGAATATATACTTAAATAAAATAAATAATTGCAGTAAAATTATGTAAAATAAATAATTAATGTAATTCTTTAAAGTTCAGTCATGGCCCATTAACCTCTGAAGCTATGGAAAGCACCGTGCCATTTCGGGACCCTCATTCATTCGAAAGAGTTTCCTAAATTCGACATACGCGGAAACTCACCAATGCTTTATTGAAATTACTACAGTACAAGGATGTCTGCAATTGTGTAGCAACAGACATGGAACGTGTATGGACAGATTGTGGATCACTGGAAATTGGTTATTGTTTTTTGTGGCTGTGTGGCTCAGAATTGGGTAAAAATTTTTTATTGTATCACTATACATTACACATACGTTTTGAATCAGTTGTATCTTTGAGATGTACTGTTTATTGTGGCGTCGGGTTCGGTGGGGGGGTGTTCGCGATATGCTTTAAATTGTTTTTATGCATTTGATTTATGCTTTGCGACACTCTGGCCGAAACCCAACGCCACTACTGAATAATAGTTTGTTGTAAATTGTAATTAATCTGAAACACTGCTGTTCTTTTTTAAATACCCACCTTGAAGAGGCCACAGCATTTTGTTGATTTTTCTTGGTTTTTTCTTGTTCAGGTTATATCGGTTTAAATTTATTGGATGTTTTATGGTTATTCTTAGTTTATTTATGGTGCAGGATTCTGGGTCTGAGTAATGTATTTAATAATGCTCTACATATAATCTGTGTGGTTATTTGCAGCTGTAGCGCTTATCGCATGGATTTTATTTTTATTTTTATATTTTATTTTTATTTTTACTTTTAACCTTTTTTGAGCTTATATATATATATATATCCTTCTATATATAAAAAAAAGTTTTGATTTGGAAATGGACCAATCAAAATATGCGTAGATCATCCGGGTATACTCCTACTAGATCGGCATCCATATTTTTTATCATCGTGGGTCTTTCTTCGTTAATATTAAGAAAACTGTTTCATACAGAAATATGAAAATCGGTGGTATTATAGAGGCATGTTTGATAAACACGCTGATGCAGACAGTTTTTAAATCGAATAATTATTTTAAGAGATATTTTATGTTAAAATGGTCAAAAGCGTTCCATTAAAAAAAGTTTTATAGGAGAAAAACTATACATAGGAATTTAAACATTTTTAGATCATTTTATACATTGGAAGTTCCCGATGTGCAGACTGCAATTATTTTTTTAATTTGACTCATTTTTTGAGGATTTATTTCCATTTTAAATTCAAATTTTCAGCATTTCGAGAGATATTTTATACACATTTTTGAAAAGGGCAATTATTCTAAACTGTTGGCAATTTTAACAACAGTGCAAATAATAATATCTCCTTCAAAAAAAAAAAAAAAAAAAAAAAAAAAAAACAATTACACGGGGCTATTATAAACAGAAAAAAACTTTCAAATTAGAATTAAGTGATTACGTGTTAAAAATCAGGAAAATATTGAAAAGCACATCATAAAAACTACAGTTACACTTGAATTTTAAAAGGGAAAGAAAATTTTTAAATACTAAATTCATTATTATGCGTTAAAAGTCGCAAATTAAGGACATTACGTCATATTTAAAAAGGCCAAATAAACAAAAAATGGCAAAACACTTTAAATTAAAAAATATATTTACACAAGACATTTATTTCATATTTGAAATAATCTTTTCAACTATTATCGTGAATTCTAAGACAGCGCAAATAATATTTCCTTTCTAACAACAAAAGTATTTTCATGTGAATATTAAAAAGAGAAAGGAAACTTTGGTGAAAATTACGTCAGGTTTAAAACGATACATTTAAAAGAACTTTCTCATAGCGTTGTTAAAATGTACCGAGAGAAAAAAACTCCGTGTACTTAATTCATTTCACATTAGCTTTCTTTCAAAATTTTGATTTCGGTTTGTCAGTTCGCGCTCTAACTCTTGTAAATATACTCGGATCGCACTGAAATTTTTGGTTATTGACATTTAGCCTAGCACGAACCCTATTTCAATTGAAGTTTGTAGCATGTTTAGTTCATTTACAGGGACAGTCAAAAGTATTCCGTTACATTACGGCCAATGGGAAAAAAATCATTTCAAATGAATTTTAAAGATGTTACACACTTTCAAACATAATAAAAATATATGCATTTACGAAGTGCACTAAAATATGCAGAATATTCTAGCATATTCGGTGCAACGAATAGTTACTATTCATTTACAGGGCTACACAAAATAATTCCATTACAAATGGTATTGGGGGAAATTGTTTGCGGCGTATTTTAATTATACAAATTCATATACAATAAAATTGATATACGTCGGTGAGGCTTACTTAAGTTATTTCATGTATAATACCAAGTGCATAGCATTTACAGGAACGTACAAAATATTTCAGACAAGTATTTTCTATCCGAATTAATGTACATTAGCGGCGATGGCAGGGAATGCATTTTTAATTTGCACTAATATGCGCTTTTAAGTTTCACTATATTTATGCATACTATATGGCGTGTGTAAATGTTATAGTTGATATAGAGATATACGCAAAAGAATTCGTAAAGGTTACTGAGTGTGACCGTAAATTGCTGAAAGGTGGGTTTAAAATGTGTTATGCTGAACTGCATGTAGTTTTCTATGAAATGTTTGTAGAATATAGATAAAATGATATACAGGGC
Organism: Maratus speciosus; assembly: GCA_963932465.1. Taxonomy (NCBI): domain Eukaryota; kingdom Metazoa; phylum Arthropoda; class Arachnida; order Araneae; family Salticidae; genus Maratus; species Maratus speciosus. The sequence goes on along the minus strand of OZ010795.1, from coordinate 292,252,465 downwards.
CATGCAGAGAATTGGATACATGGCCGCCTATAGATGATAAATTCTGGAAATGCGATTTCAGTAGTTTTAAGAGTGATTTAGTTTGAATTAAATTTTAGCTAAATAGTGGCGTGTAATAAAGGTACTGGGTAAACAACAGGGCTGAACAAAAGTATTCAAGTATGTTTCCATCCATTAGTATAAATTGCTGAAAGAGAAATTTCAACCTGTTACGTGTTTTCTTGCTAAACTAAATTTTCTATTATATAGTATATATATCAGCCTACAGATCAAATACAGGGCTCTTCGGAAGAATTGGAATAAATATTTGGCTATGGATGGTAACTGCTGAAATCAGTTTTTTAAATGTTTAGTTAGTTATCTTATTTACCTTATTTCCCTAAATAACGAAGTTTTGTTAAAGCTTTCAGGGAGTTTTGGAAAGTGTTTCATAATCTATGGGGTACGCATGATTTTTCTTTCTTGTTTTTAATTAAAGATGAAAACAGCCATTGTATCTCTTAGCAGCGTCTGATTTTGTCTGTTTTTAAAAATCTGCAATCAAAAGAAAATGAATGAAAATCCGTTTACAGGGAGACCGTCACTATTTTTTTTTAAATTATAATTGAATCTTTTTAAGGCCGATGAAATTAGCATGCTTTTAGAATCTGCAGTGTCTGAACGGGGGTTGGCGAGCGTAGCTCGTAGGGGGCAGAGCCCCCTAGTATATATATATAAATGAGTTAATAATTTGAAAAGCAATTACTTTTTTGAAATAAATTCAATTGAATATAAAAGTTGGGGGCCCCTGTTTTCTCAATTTAGGACCCCTTGAAAATTTTCTGAGGGAAGCACGTGCTTCTCGTGCCTATTCGGTAATCAGGGCCTGAGTTAAGTCTATATTTTCACCGTACGTTCTCCATTTTCGATCATCTGGTATCACCGGTAAGTTTTCCCTACGTTTTCGGCCTACTGGTAACGGCGGCAAATGGACCGAACGCGACTACTAACGTTCTTAAAAAAGGCGCGACTACTCTCGAGTTAATTAAAATTATTATAAAGTAAAAACTATTTCTTGAGTTAAAAAAAAAAAAAAAAAAATCTTTTTGATTTAAAAAAAAAAAAAAAAAAAAAAAAAAAAAAAAAAAAAAAAAAAAAAAAAGAAATTTGGATACGAAGAGATTCAATTAAAATACATTTTATTTAGAGGAAAGAAATGTTTTAAATAGACATGGCAAGCAAACGTCACTTATCATTTTTTAATAACTAAATTCTATCCTAGACATATTTTTGAATGTCAGTAAACAACGTGTAATAAAAATCAATACCTGGCATTTAGTTGAAAATTGTTTAGTAAATATGATAGCGGAACTTTCTGAAAGCAAAACGCTTTTCTCAATATAAAACCTAATCATTAGGTAACATAACATAATAACCTATGTTTAACAACCCAAAATGATTTCTTTAATGATAATAATTGCAACTTACATCGGAAAATAATAAGAGTATGAGTTTTATATTATGCGACCGAGTAACCTTATATAGAAGAAAATGTAAACTAGAAATAGAGAATGCAATCTTTATATTTCCATGATATAAGCAAAATAAGCTATGTAATTTAAATGTAGAGGTATACACTAAAATGTAAGAGGTAAATGTAGTGATACCGAAGATGTATAATACAGAACTTCAGATGTATAAATTTAGTGACACTTGATTGTTATATAAAATCAAATTACAAGACATAAAGTTTCCTTTAAAAAAAAAAATAATAATAAAAATAAATAAATAAAATTTCGTAATTGAAAACAAAGTACAGTATATTAAAAAAAAAATAAAAAAAACACCTTGGCATAATTTTTATATTTATGCCGCTTGTGAGACCTTTTTTGCCCAATCCCTATAGAAAAACTTGTAACTTAAAAAAATAAATAAATAAATAAATAAATAAATAAATAAATAAAAATAAATAAAGTTCTGTCTAATGCAACTTTTTAATTTATACATATTTATGTAAATTTGATGTAGCTTATGCGTTATTTCATGTATAAGGACGGAAAATCATAAAATGAATATGATTAGACATTTTAATACAAAGACATTTTAAGCGGCGGCATAAGTTGCGCGTCATATTTTACTCTTTATTTTTATCGTATAGTATCTTATACCTCACAATCCTCAATTTATATGAGCAAATAAAATCTTTCAGATAATAAAACTTTTAGAAACTATTAGAAGGCTTTAAACTTTAAACACTAAATCCTGAAATGATATTGTTGTACCGAATTTTCTTGTAAATTCTTTTAGAAAATAAGCACATTTTTGAAGAAGACAGGGACACATTATTTCACAGTTTATTCTTTACTTTCATAAATTCTTGAAGGAGCAATCGCACCAATTATTGCACATAAACACGCACACACACACACAAAAAAAAAACCTTCTCAAACTGACCTATCTAATGATACAAGTTACATCATTATACAAACGGTTAATTTGTAATGAATTATTATAATCAGGGCAGGACATTGTACATTTCGCCCTGTACATTTCTTTCAAATAATGACATCTTATAAATTTATCGACAAGCAACATGTTATGCAATTATTGTGTATTTTATATCACAAGCCACTCTTGGCGGCCAGTTTGGTCTCCCTTAAAATTTATGTTTGGGAAAGCATGCTAAGCATAGTAAAATGTTACTTTTATTCTTAATTTAATTTACCTGGACTCCCTTAAATATAACTAATATAATCCCTTAAGCTAATATTAGTTTTTATTGCATTAAAATATCTCAGTTTGTTCATTTTCTGTAAGCAAGTAAACCCTGTTGGTTTACAATGGAAGTCTATGGGAATTTGGCAAAATATTAGAGATATCGCCAAGCTGGCGTCACTTTTGGCGATTAATTTTGGTCGCCAAATTTGCCGATATTTTGCCAAGTTGCCTATGGTAACCCCCCTTGTAGATATGGAGATGCATTAAATCATGATCAATAACCCTTGAGTTGCATTTCATTCAGGCGTTGCCATTAAACAATTCACAAATAATCGCGATTTCTGTGCCATATATATTATATACATAGACATTTGTTTGAACGGATTTCATAACTTCTTAAAAGTATAGCATTTGCATAATGTTTACAAGGGATTTTTTTCTTATTAAAGCATTTCAAGTACACTGTTAAAAATTTTGTAGTAGGTTGAACCAACTTTTGGTGCTCCAGTAGCTGCCACCATAAGATGGTGAAATCTCACTCCAAGATTTGGAGATCCGATTGAACCTTAGCTCCAAATGTTGGTTCAAGATTTCACCATCTTATGGTGGCAGCTACTGGAGCACCAAAAATTGGTTCAACATATCACAAAATTTTTAACAGTGTAACATATATGAAATGAGTTACATAAAATATTATTTAATTGTTTTTAAAGTTTTATTAATATATGTTTATTATTATGAAAGTATATATCCAGAAAACCAAATTTTCGGAAATCGTGAAATATATATCCTTGATATTTCAATATGAAATACTGGTATTATAGTACATATAGATTTAATTGTGGAAATATGGATTATATGTTGTGTTTTAAAATATTTGTGGATGTGAGTTTCGAAACTCGCCCTATCGAGGAAATAAAATTTTGGTAAATCTCAAAAATTCGCTGACTGCGTCGTGTTTTTCTTGAAAGCCAATATTTTACTATGTCAGAAATACGCTATAAAACTATTTTTTGGGAGATTGTAGTGTTTTTTCGATGCAGTTTCACCAATAAAATAGATTGATAGAAAAAAAAAATAGATTTCTTAAATTTTGGACAAGGCGAATTTTTAAACTCACGTCTTCATATATATTTTACATATTACATATAAATATATATATGTATATGTAGTAAAGACAGGATAGATTGCACACAAAGTGGATCGGGGGGAGAGGAGAAGTAGTGTGCAAATGCACTGGCTTCAAGAAGTTGTAGAACAACAGTAGTGGAGTGTCTGTGCAAGTTGATTGTTTCGAGTGCACAGGTTAAGTACACTCTAAAATTGGTAGGAGTGAAAAGTTCACTCTTTGAAAGAGTGACGGGCATTTTCACTCTGTTTGGGGTGAATTTTGTAAAAATACACTCCTTAAAGAGTGGAATTTTCCACAATCTAGAAAGGAGTGCACTGTCTAACTCCGTTATCGAGAGTGAAGTTGTCACTCCCGAAAGAGTGGCTTGCGTATGCATTGCTTATTAACCAATCAGAGCAGCCAGGCGACAGCGCCCTCGTAAGATAAGAAAAATGATCACATTTTCGTCCGCCATCTTAGGATTAACAGATTTGGATATCATTAAAATTATTCTTAATGGAATACTTAAAATAAAGGTAAGTCTTATTAAATTTTAACAATTTATTATGTAGATATGTTAACATTATGAGCTAGTTGTATGTTGTATAGAAAAAGATTGACCATGGAGTGTTCTCCTCATTTGTATTCCTAGAAAATTAATTTCCTATTGTCTATTATAGTTCTTCATGTAGCGATTTGAAATATACAGTAAACTCTGCGTAAGGCGGAGTCGATCGGGACCGAGGAAATTTTCCGTAGTAGACAATATTCCGCCTTAGACAAATTTTATTCTATGTCTATGGATTCGAAGGGATTCGAAAATCTTTCCGAGTTAGACGGATTTCCGTCTTACACAGAGCACGCCTTACAGAGAGTTTACTGTAATTGTTTTAACAATTGAATAGAACGCAATGCTTAGCAAAAAATAATCAACTTTTCATTAGTTCAGCTAATGTGAATAAAACGAAAAAAATTAGTGTAAATACTATTTTATTCTTCCCATTCAATAGTGTGATCCTACTCTTGCAAACGATTGAAAGAAAAAAAAAAAGTTTTATCTGTTTCGCTCGCAAGGCTGAGTCAGAAGATATCTGAAACACGATGAAAACAATTTGCCGTTCTACGAGATTTTTTGTTTGTTTTTTTTTTGTTTTTGTTTATTACTGATTTCTAAAGGGGCGACAACACTTTGAGTATTTATCATCATTATTATTGTTTTGGAGTTAAATATGATATTTGATGATTATGACATTACGAAAAGGTTGGTACATTATTATTATTTTTTTTTTTATTATTGTAATTAAGCATTTTTCCGCGATTTAAAATTTTAAAATTTCGAGACTGAGTATTATAAAAAAAAATAATTATAGACATTCTGCATCCGTTATTAAATTTCCTTATATTTTAAATGCATTTCCAACGTTTTTGATGCACTTAATTTTTGGCACTAAAAAATAAAACATTATATTTAAGCATTGAAATAAAATGTTTTTATGCCTGTTTTGAAGTTTATCGATAAGACTGCTTTAATGTATATTTTAAAAAGTTGATATTTGCTTACATAATGTTCGACTGGATATTTTTTAAAGAGATTAATAACTACTTGTTTACATGAAAATGTTTTTCAAACAATAAGAACATTTCATATGAAGTCATTTACTTTATTTTTATTAAAATTTATACAGATACAAATAAATGTAACGTGTTTATTTTTATGTTTCTTTTTTTCTATTTTCTAGGCCAATCTTTTCCTATGAAACATATAAAATGTATTTTGCTTATATTCACAAAATACAATACCTACAGGAATAAAAAAATTTAATTAAATATGGCTTACCGAGTCGTTTCAGTAATAAGTATTGTATTAATTCCATTTTTCAGCAATGATGGTCGAAAATTAGAAACCATGATTAAGTTAAGGAATATGTTTAAAAAAAAATGTATACATATTGCAGAGAACTCAAAATTTAGACTCCATTATCATATTAATAAAACAAATACAAATCACAGCGGAAAAAAAGTCCTTCCGGCCAGTGCCGGGAGGAAGAGGTAGCTTTCATATTCCTTATTTTTAAAAAGCCAACTTATATTATTCAAACACACGAAGCTCAATTAAGTGGAAACCGAATGTAGGAGATTCAATACTAATTTTTATCAATACTAAATCATTATGAATGAGAATTTTGCGAAATTAGTCAGCTTTATCCAAGCTGATTTTATTTAAAGTCACTTATATTTGGCTGCCAAATTCGGCGATTTCTTAAAGTGCCTGCCATTTTAAGACAATATGGTAGATGAGGCTAACCAGTGAACTTTGTCGAGACCTTAGTAATTGCTGTGCACATGCTCACTCATATCGGAATCGGTTGATATATACGAGTGCTGTCGCAGGCAAAAAATCAGATTTTTCAAAATGTCACCCACTTTAGAAATTGAAACTGCTATATCTGAGCCATTTTTTAAGATAAACACAAACAAAAAATGCTCCTGAATCCTCATATCAAGGTCAAATACTTAAGAAAGAAACCTTTTTCAATTTCTAATTTTTTTGCCCCTCACTTTAAATATAATTTTTTTTTAATTTAATGGCCGCCATTTTGAAACAAGATGGCTGATGAAGCTGGCCGGCGAACTTGGTCGAGATATTGATGTATACTATCCACATGCCTTCTTCCATCGAAATAGGCGAATACGTGTGGTATCGCGTGACAAATATAAGATCGTTTCAAAGTGTTAGCCATGATAGAAATTCAAAGTGCTATAATTCAACCACTTTTTAAGATATAAACAAAAGAACAAATTTTCAGAAACAAAAACTGCTCCAGAATCTTTGTATCAAGGCCAAACACATAAAAAAAATCTTTTTCATTTTCCAATTTTTTAATACTCATTTTAAATTTTAAATTGAATTTTTTTAAAAGATGGCAACCCTTTTGAAACAAGTTGGCGAATGAAGCTGGCCAACGAACTCGGTCGAGACATTGGTATGTACTATGTACAGAGCAAGTTACATTCAAATCGGTTCATAAATACGCCTGTTATCGCGTGACAAAAATCAGGTCGTTTTAAAATGTCAGCCACAATAGAAATTCAAAATGTTATAACTCAACCATTTTTTTTAGATGTAGACGAAACAACACCTGTTCCAGAATCTTTGTATTAAGGTCAAACACATACAAAAAAAAATCTTTTTCATTTTCCGATTTTTTGGTATCTCATTTTAAATTTAATTTTTTTAAATTTTTTTTAAATGGCCACCATTTTGAAACAAGATGGTGAATGAAGCTGGTCAACGAACACAGTTGAGTTATTTGTATGTACTATGCACACACCAAGGTACATCCAAATCGGTTCATAAATACGTCTGTTATCACGTGGCAAAAATCAGGTCGTTTTAAAATGTCAGCCACGCTAGAAATTCAAAATGCTATAACTCAGCCATTTTTTAAGATATAGACAAATCAAAAACTGCTCCCGAATCTTTTTATTAAGGTCAAACACACAAGAAAAAAATATTTTTTCAATTTTCAATTTTTTGCTACCACATTTCAAATTTAAATTTTTCTTAAAATTTTAAATGGCCGCCAATTTAAACAAGATGGCGGATGAAGCTGGCCAACGAACTCGTTCGAGACATTGGTCTGTACTATGCATAAACGAAGTTACTTCTAAATCGGTTCATAAATACGCCTTTTATCGCGTGACAAAATTCAGGACGTTTCAAAATGTCAGCTTCGCTAGAAATTCAACATGCTATAACTCAGCCATTTTTTAAGATATAGACGAAACAAAAACTGCTACGGAGTCTTTGTATAAAGGTCAAATACATAAGAAAAAAATATTTCCCTTTTCCATTTTTGTGGTACCACATTTCAAATTTAATTTTTTTTTTAAATTTTAAATGGCCGCCATTTTGAAACAAAATGTATTGTATGTTCATTTTGAATGTATGTACAAAATGTATGTACAAAATGTATGTACAAAATGTATGTACAAAATGTAATGTATGTTCATTTTGAAACAAAATAGCGGATGAAGCTGGCCAACGAACTCGGTCGAGACATTGGTATGTACTATGTACACACCGAATTACATCCAAATCGGTTCATAAATACGAGAGTTACAGTGTGACATAGCTCAGATATATATATATATATATATATATCAATTTTGAACGGAGGGTGGTTTCGGGGTCTGGGGGTCATGATCGATGAAAATATACCAAAATTTTTTGAAATCGCTTTCCTCCGAACGGCTGCAATAGGTAGCTTTTTGTAAAGAAAGCTACCTAAAATACACTTAATATTTAAATCATGCTTAGAACTCATTTAAAAAAAAAATGTCAGTTTATAAGCTTTGTTTTTTTAAGTAGAAAAATTAAAAATATTTTATAACATTTTTATAACAATATTTTATAACAATAGCGTTTTTACGTTGCTATTTTTGGGACTTTGCAAAAATAGCAGTAAATCACGGAAAATTGGATTGTTTTTGTTTGAGTAGCAATAGAAAACTTAGAATTTTATATACTAAAGGCCATTTACAAAATTTCATTTATTTTTAAGGTGTTAAGAGGGGGTGTCCATTACTGCGGTGGTTAATTAGTCATTTTCCAGTAATGGACACCCCATGTAGAAAATGATATAAATGCAATTTCAGTAATGTTTATAGTGCATAAAATATTTTGACTTAACTGCAAACCTAAATAATCAAATTTAATTTTTAAATTATACTTACCAAAATGTAATAACACCAAAACTTTTATAAATAGCTGCTTTTAAATTAATTTTGTGTGATTAATAAAATTTCAATATTTTATTCATTTTTTTAAGTATATGTACCTTGCATATTTTATAATCTGGCAATCAAACCAGCCAGGAAGCAGATAATATTGTTTAAGAACACAGTCAAAGAGGGGCTCATAGGGCTTAATCCCTCTCCGTTTAAATAAAAATAAGATACAGAAGCTATTAAAAATCTATTTTCTGTCTTAAATGTTTCCTTATTCACCTCTGACGCAAAAAAGAAAAAAAAGTAATATTAAAGTTATAAGTAATATTCACGAAACTAGTAAATCTGCAGATCAGTGGCCTCAAACATGAGTTCTACAGTTTTATTTTGAAATTATTTTATTTAGTATTTAAAATATTCAACTCATACTATCATTCCTTTCATATTTGTAATATTAATTATTATAAATGTCATATCAGGTAGTCTCTGGAATATTAATTGTTAAAAATAGTGAGACAAAACTAAGCACTAATAATATTACAAAACTTTTTTTAATTACCTTTTTAAATCCCCCACTGTTTCACTAGTTTGATAGCTGTACTTACCCGATATTTAATATTTTAAACTATCCATCTAAAATAATTAAAACTTCAATCTTCTGATAATTACAATAATGATTATAAACAGTAAATGATTATCACAAATATTTTATTAATTACTGGTATCCTAATTGTTAAATATATTTCAAAATAACTATTTTGTTTCATTAGTGTGAATTCATTACATTCTGGTTCTAATTACAATAAAAACAATTATATTTATTAATTTTTAAGGGGTGTCCATTGCTGGGTTTTTGGGTGTTTTGATATATTTCTGTTATTTAAAATTAAATTTTGATTCACATTGGGAAATGGAATTATAAGAATGGTTAAATATTGTTGATAGGTTAATATGATATTGAAAAACTGGAATATAATAATTATAACTATTAATAAAAAATAATTTTAAAAGAAATTCCTTAAGGGTGTACATTACTGGCACATCTGCCCTATAAAACTCTAAAATAAATATCTTTAAGGGCATGCAATAAAAGCAAGCACAAAGGATAAGATTGGAATATAATATATCAGTTTATTTCTGTCAGTAATCTGATTTAAATTCAATGTGTAACTTTAACTGAATTTTTTCTTAAAAGTTCAATTAATGATTCAAACTATGAATTAAATAAATATTGCTAATAAAATATTTTATTCCAATCTTTACCATGCTTGTGTCTATTTTCATTGCATGCTGTAAAATATGTGTTTGTTTTAAAATGCCCATAAAAGCAAAAAAAAAAAAAAAAAAAAAAAAAAAAAAATCATTGATTCCATAAAAAATGAACATTCAACGCTATGAAAGAGCGACTATTCACTTCTACCAGGGGTGAAAAACCGCACTCCTTTAGCAAGAGTGAATAGTCACTCTTCCGAAAGAGTGATTATCCACCCCTATTTAGAATGAATATTCACTTCCCAGAGTGACTATTCACTCTTTCAGAGAGTCAAATATTTCACTTTTTCACAGAGTGAATAGTCACTCTAAAGAGGTTGGGCATATTTTGACTCTGCGATAGAGTGACTATTCACTCCTCCGAAGTGAATAAGTGAATAGTCACTCCTTTTTATTTAGAGTGTATTGATATTTTGTTTTGTTTTCCCAAGGTTCGTGCTTTAATTTCCATAACTATTCGTAAGAATTTCTGTAGAATGTCAATAGTACAAAATAAATTAATATTAAACAATTTTTCATAATCTACTAACATGGAACAACGTTGTGAAAACGTTTGGAAGCTGCCATATTTAAATAAAAGCCCGTGCAATCTGTCCTTCCAATATTGGAGATTTCGCGCATCTGCTGTTAGGAGTGATGGCGCATTGTTCCCATTATTTTCTATGCAAGGAGAGATTACGCAGTTTATTTGTAATTTTGCATAAATTGCAAAATTTGCAAAATTTGCAAAAATTGGGATTTGCAAAAATCCCCTTTTTTCTTTTCTTTTTATTATTTTTTTTGCTTGGCTTTTTCTTTACTTTTGAAAAGTTGTTTTTTAGTAGATATGGAATACTGGTATTATAGTACATATTGATTTAATTGTGGAAATATTGATTATATGTTGTGTTTAAAAATATTTGTGGATGTGAGTTTCGAAACTCGCCCTATCGAGGAAATAAAATTTTGGTAAATCTCAAAAATTCGCTGACTGCGTCGTGTTTTTCTTGAAAGCCAATATTTTACTATGCCAGAAATACGCTATAAAACTATTTTTTGGGAGATTGTAGTGTTTTTTCGATGCAGTTTCACCAATAAAATAGATTGATATGGAAAAAAAAAAAAAAAAAAAAAAAAACTAGATTTCTTAAATTTTGGACAAGGCGAATTTTTAAACTCACGTCTTCATATATATTTTACATATTACATATAAATATATATATGTATATATAGTAAAGACAGGATAGATTGCACACAAAGTGGATCGGGGGGAGAGGAGAAGTAGTGTGCAAATGCACTGGCTTCAAGAAGTTGTAGAACAACAGTAGTGGAGTGTCTACTTAAATGTGCAAGTTGATTGTTTCGAGTGCACAGATTAAGTACACCCTAAAATTGGTAGGAGTGAAAAGTTCACTCTTTGAAAGAGTGACGGGCATTTTCACTCTGTTTGGGGTGAATTTTGTAAAAATATACCCCTTAAAGAGTGGAATTTTCCACTCTCTAGAAAGGAGTGCAATGTCTCACTCCGTTATCGAGAGTGAAGTTGTCACTCCAAAAAGAGTGGCTTGCGTATGCATTGCTTATTAACCAATCAGAGCAGTAATGCGACAGCGCCCTCGTAAGATAAGAAAAATGATCACGTTTTCGTCCGCCATCTTAGGATTAACAGATTTGGGTATCATTAAAATTATTCTTAATGGAATATTTAAAATAAAGGTAAGTCTTATTAAATTTTAACAATTTATTCGTGTAGATATGTTAACATTATGAGCTAGTTGTATGTTGTATAGAAAAAGATTGACCGTGGAGTCTTCTCCTCATTTGTATTCCTAGAAAATTGATTTCCTATTGTCTATTATAGTTCTTCATGTAGCGATTTGAAATATACAATAAACTCTGTATAAGGCGGAGTCGATCGGGACCGAGGAAATTTTCCGTAGTAGACAATATTCCGCCTTAGATAAATTTTATTCTATGTCTATGGATTCGAAGGGATTCGAAAATCTTTCCGAGTTAGACGGATTTCCGTCTTACAGAGAGTTTACTGTAATTGTTTTAACAATTGAATAGCACACAATGCTTAGCAAAAAATAATCAAATTTTCATTAGTTCAGCTAATGTGAATAAAACGAAAAAAATGAGTGTAAATACTATTTTATTCTTCCCATTCAATAGTGTGATCCTACTCTTGCAAACGATTGAAAGAAAAAAAAAGGTTTATCTGTTTCGTTTGCAAAGCTGAGTCAGAAGATATCTGGAACACGATGAAAACAATTTGCCGTTCTATGAAATTTTTTTGTTTTTGTTTTTGTTTTTGTTTTTGTTTTTGTATATTACAGATTTCTAAAGGGGCGACAGCACTTTGAGTATTTATCATCATTATTATTGTTTCGGAGATAAATATGATATTTGATGATTATGACATTACGAAAAGGTTGGTACATTATTATTATTTTTATTATTGTATTTAAGCATTTTTCCGCGATTTAAAATTTTAAATTTTCGAGACTGAGTAATTAAAAAAAAAATATTATAGACATTCTGCATCCGTTATTAAATTTCCTTATATTTTTAATGCATTTCCAACGTTTTTGATGCACTTAATTTTTGGCACTCAAATATAAAACATTATATTTAAGCATTGAAATAAAATGTTTCTATGCCTGTTTTGAAGTTTATCGATAAGACTGCTTTAGCATATATTTTAAAAAGTTGATATTTGCTTACATAATGTTCGACTGGATATTTTTTTTAAGAGATTAATAACTACTTGTTTACATGAAAATGTTTTTCAAACAATAAGAACATTTCATATGAAGTCATTTACTTTATTTTTATTAAAATTCATACAGATACAAATAAATGTAATGGGTTTATTTTTATGTTTATTTTTTATTATTTTCTAGGCCAATCTTTTCCTATAAAACATATAAAATCTATTTTGCTTATATTCACAAAATACAATATCTACAGGAATAAAAAATTTTAATTAAATATGGCTTACCGAGTCGTTTCTGTAATAAGTATTGTATTAATTCCATTTTTCAACAATGATGGTTGAAAATTAGAAACCATGCTTAAGTTAAGGAATATGTTTTAAAAAATGTATGCATATTCCAGAGAACTCAAAATTTAAACTCCATTATCATGTTAAAACAAATACAAATCACAGCGGATTAAAAAAAAATAAAAAATACTTAATATTTAAATCATGCTTTGAACTCATTTAAAAAAGATGTGAGTTTATAAGCTTTGTTTTTTAAGTAGAAAAATTAAAAATATTTTATAACATTTTTATAACAATATTTTATAACAATAGCATTTTTACGTTGCTATTTTTGGGACTTTACAAAAATAGCAATAAATCACGGAAAATGTGAATGTTTTTGTTTGAGTAGCAATAGAAAACTTAGAATTTTATATACTAAAGGCCATTTACAAAATTTCATTTATTTTCAAGGTGTTAAGAGGGGTGTCCATTACTGCGATGGTTAATTAGTCATTTTCCAGTAATGGACACCCCATGTAGAAAATGCTGTAAATGCAATTTCAGTAATGTTTATAGTACATAAAATATTTTGACTTAACTGCAAACCTAAATAATCAAATTTAATTTTTAAATTATACTTACCAAAATGTAATAACACCAAAACTTTTATAAATAGCTGCTTTTAAATTAATTTTATGTGATTAATAAAATTTCAATATTTTATTCATTTTTTAAGTATATGTACCTTGCATATTTTATAATCTGGCAATGAAACCAGCCAGGAAGCAGATAATATTGTTTAAGAACACAGTCAAAGAGGGGCTCATAGGGCTTAATCCCTCTCCGTTTAAATAAAAATAAGATACAGAAGCTATTAAAAATCTATTTTCTGTCTTAAATGTTTCCTTATTCACCTCTGACGCAAAAAGGAAAAAAAAGTAATATTAAAGTTATAAGTAATATTCACGAAACTAGTAAATCTGCAGATCAGTGGCCTCAAACATGAGTTCTACAGTTTTATTTTGAAATTATTTTATTTAGTATTTAAAATATTCAACTCATACTATCATTCCTTTCATATTTTTAATTATTAATTATTATAAATGACATATCAGGTAGTCTCCGGAATATTAATTGTTAAAAATAGTGAGACGAAACTAAGCACTAATAATATTACAAAACTTTTTTTAATTACCTTTTTAAATCCCCCACTGTTTCACTAGTTTGATAGCTGTAATTACCCGATATTTAATATTTTAAACTATCCATCTAATATAATTAAAACATCGATCTTCTGATAATTACAATAATGAATATGAACAGTAAATGATTATCACAAATATTTTATTAATTACATTGTTAAATATATTTGAAAATAACTATTTTGTTTCATTAGTGTGAATTCATTAAATTCTGGTTCTAAATACAATAAAAACAATTATATTTATTATTTTTTATGGGGTGTCCATTACTGGGTTTTTGGGTGTTTTGATATATTTCTGTTATTTAAAATTAAACTTTGATTCATATTGGGAAATGGAATTATAAGAATGGTTAAATATTGTTGATAAGTTAATATGATATTGAAAAACTGGATAATAATAATTATAACTATTAATAAGAAAATACTGACACATCTACCCTATAAAACTCTAAAATAAATATCTTTATAGGGCATGCAATAAAAGCAAGCACAAAGGATAAGATTGGAATAAAATATATTAGTTTATTTCTGTCAGTAATCTGATTTAAATTCAATGTGTAACTTTAACTGAATTTTTTCTTAAAAGTTCAATTAATGTTTCAAACTATGAATTAAATAAATATTGCTAATAAAATATTTTATTCCAATCTTTACCACGCTTGTGTCTATTTTCATTGCATGCTGTGAAATACGTGTTTGTTTTAAAATGCCCATAATAGCAAAAAAAAAAAAAAAACATTGACTTCATAAAAAATGAACATTCAACGCTATGAAAGAGTGACTATTCACTTCTACCACGGGTGAAAAACCGCACTCCTTTAGTAAGAGTCACTCTTCCGAAAGAGTGATTACCCACCCCAGTTTAGAATGAATATTCACTTCCCAGGAGTGATAATACACTCTTTCAGAGAGTCAAATATTTCACTTCTTCCCAGAGTGAATAATCACTCTAAAGAGGTTGGGCATATTTTGACTCTGCGATAGAGTGACTATTCACTCCTCCAAATAGTCACTCCTTTTTATTTAGAGTGTATTGATATTTTGTTTTGTTTTCCCAAGGTTCGTGCTTTAATTTCCATAAGTATTCGTAAGAATTTTTGTAGAATGTCAATAGTACAAAATAAATTAATATTAAACAATTTTTCATAATCTACTAACATGGAACAACGTTGTGAAAACGTTTTGAAGCTGCCATATTTAAATAAAAGCCCGTGCAATCTGTCCTTCCAATATTGGAGATTTCGCGCATCTGCTGTTAGGAGTGATGGCGCATTGTTCCCATTATTTTCTATGCAAGGAGAAATTACGCAGCTTATTTGTAATTTTGCATAAATTGCAATTTACATGTAAAACATATGAATGAATAAATTTTGAAATAAATTTTGAAAATTCATACTTATAGGAACTAAAACTAAAATTAGAAAAAAAAAAAAGAAAAAAAAACTGCAAAAAATACCGTGTCAGAAATATATATATATATATTAATACATTAATAGTACAGTTGTTATTAAATTAATTTCCTATAAATATATATTTTTTAAATATTAAAAATAAATTTGTTAATAAATAATAAAATATATATATATATATATATATATATATATATATATATATATTAATACATTAACAGTACAGTTGTTATTAAATTATTTTCCTATAAATATATATTTTTTAAATATTAAAAATACATTTGTTAATAAATTAAAATATATATATATATATATATATATATATAAAATCCTAATGAAACAAAATTATGAAACTGATAATATGAAACGACGGAATTGAATCGAATTTATGTAACGATTCTATGAAACGACTGATTAAGCAACTGATTATGTTTTACCGTGATTTCTTCTAAAATACGGAATACCTTGCGATGAAATCAACACCAAAAATCCGTCCAAAGATCTCAAAACTGGTAGAATTTTTAAATTCGAATTAGTTTTCGAAATATTAATTTTTTTCTAATTTTATATACTTTTCTCCAATGATAGCAACTCAGATTTTAATCATAACAGATATACTTTTTTTTCATATTTTAGAAAAGTTTACAATTTTAAACTAATTTGGCGACCAGTTTGGCCTCTCTTAAAGTTATGCTAAGAAATGTATCATTTTACTTTTATTCATAATTAAATTTGTATTTCATTATCATTTTATTTAATACAAACTGAAACATTTAAAATAAATGGCTTGCACTTCTATCTTTGTCTTTAAACGAAACTAAAAAAAAAAAAAAAAAAATAGGCACAGATGTAATATACGCACCGGGATACCTAATTGGCGCCAAAATGGCATTATTTTGGTTGACATGGTAACACTTCTATTGTTGTTTATTTAATAATAAATGCTTATTTACTTTATTTTCTTTTTTTTTAATTACATAAATTGTTTTGTTTTATAGTTAATTATTATTTTTGGTTATTTTCTTTAAGAATAATAGAAAATAATTAAAAAATAAGGTACTACTTAGTTATTTCGTTGACCCATTTTGCCAAATTATATAAATAGCCAAACCACTCGCCAAATTATACAAATTGACATAATTTTTATTTTAAAGAAAGAAAGAACAAATAAAATAGTATAACATTAATAAATATACAAATAAAACGTCGAAATAAAAATCACTTGATGACGTAAAGACGTTTAACTTGCTTAAAGTCAAGTGAATGTGACATTTACGATCAACCATTATTGGCATTTAATCTTATAGTTCGGTGATAAATTTTTGGTCGACGGGTAACTAAGTAGTACCAAAAATACATATGTAACTGGTATTCGAAAACGAGGTTTTCGCCAAATTTTCGTAAAAAAAAATCACGTCAAACCTGGACATATATGACATCTGGCCAAATATTAAATGATGTAACAAACCATGACATTTAATTTCAACTTCAAAGCAATGTTTTAATTTACCACTCGAAAAAAAAAAATGCTAACTGGCGAGTTGAAAAAAATCTATTGGCGAGATTTGCACCGAGCTAGCATAACACTAACAAGAATTCCTTGCGACCATGACAACTTTCCTGTAGTTTTAAGTTGAATAAGAAACTTGATTTTTTTAATCAAAATGGAAAACTTTCGGCAGATGTCATATACGGACCCATGTTGGCGCGATTTTTTCTGACGCCAATGTCATAAACGCAACGGGTACTTAACTGGCGCCATAGTATCTTTATTTTGCTTGATTTGGTAAGTCGGATGTTGTTGTTTATGTTGTTGATGTTTTCCCCAAATTAGCATTGGAAAAAAATCGCGCCAATATGGGGCCGTATATGACATCTGGACCAAACTTTCATATGAAAAGCGAAGGGATCAGAACGTATTTATTTATGGCAGGGCAGAACGTATTTATTTATGACTTGGACAATTCTAATACAGATGAAATGATGACGATAAAATAACATTTATCGACTGTACCTGGCGACTGTACCTGTACCTGTCTAACATTAAAGTGCCAAAATGGCACCTGGAATATAAAAAGGAGAGTAGTTCGCCCGAAACTGCTGATGATAGTCACATGACTTAGGCTATTGTTATAGAAATTGTTTTAAAATACCGGGAGACAAAGACTCTGTACACTTAATTCATTTTATTTTAGCTTCTTTTCAAATGTTTAACTGATCCTCTTTAATCAAACACGAAAACAATCATTGGATGTCTTATCAGCAACTGTAAATTTTTGCAATCAAAGGGTATTGAATGGAAATCCTTTTACAGGGAGATCGGCTCAGCTTTTTTCAGTATAATCCAATCTTCTCTAATATTTTTAAAACCGATCAGATTAGCGTGTTTTTGGATTATGCGGTGTCTAAACGGGGCGTTGTCGAGCGTAGCTCGCAGGGGGCAGAGCCCCCTAGTATACATGTATTGTTAATTTATGAACAATTAACTTGATAATAAATTAATATTTTTAAGTAAAGTTAAACTTTCTAATAAATGAATCATTTATTTTTGCAAATAAGTTAGAAGGAAAAGTTTGGTTTCCCTCCGTTATGCGAAGACATCGTCAGTTATGTGTAGCGAAATCTCAAGGTACTATCAGAGTAAGGTCAGAATGATATATATAAAAAAAAAAAAAAAAAAAAAAAAAAGAAAAGAAAAAAAAAGAAAGAAAGAAGAAAAAAACGAAAGCAGAATGAGTGCACTGAATGTCTGAAACTGTACCAGAAGACATCTTCAACCAGTAACGGGCGGGATTCAATGTATTACTTGTAGCAAATAATTGCACGAAAGCTGCACCGTTGTAAGTGCATCGATTCTGGACGTGAACAACTTCGGTCGCCAAACAAACAAAAAAAAATCTTTGAAACTGAGAAAATGAAAATTAACTTAATTTAAGTTAAACGTGTTATCTAGTATCTTAATGCTATTTTGCAAGGTTATATGGGGTTACATTTTCTGATTATTTATATTTTCTCTTTAATTAAAATTCATTAATTGTTATTGAAATTCCTTCCTTTTTCTGATTCTTTAATTATTAGGTTGAAATATTCACATCAAATTAAAAAATAATTGATCACAAAAACTTTACAACAATGTCATTTATATGTAACTATTTTTGTTAACAGTTTAATTGTAGTTGTTATTAATAAAATATTAACTACTCATGTGCGTAACTCCACAAGGGCAGATTACGCAAAGTAGCTTTTTTGGTTTTATTGCAGCTGTTCTATTAAATTACAGTATGAGAACAAAATAGCGATTTAAATGTCTAAAAAAGAAACGAAGTCAAAATTATTCATTAATAGTTTAGGAAAAAAATATTTTATTCGTATTACATATTTCAAAAAATAATAGCTTGACTTTTTATTATTATTCTGTTGAATTGTGCGTAGACTCATCTAGCTTTATCTTATATATATATATATATATATATATATATATATATATTACATATTTATGTCCCTCCACGTTGTGTGAGTTTTGAAGAGACCTTTGTTCGTACAGCTACAAGATCTGGCTTACAAGTACAAGAAGTTATGTACCTAAAATCTAGTGTTGGATTATTTGTGAATAGATATTTGAGCTTATTTTTTAATGCGATTTTTTTCTGCATTTCTTAGCCATGTTTCAAAATAAGTAAAATGAATCTGATTTCGATCACTTATCTCAGTACTGAGAATTTCGTTCTATTTTCAATCAAGTTTTTTTTCTAAATTTATACAGTGTTTTTCTTAATTTTTCGCGAAAATGTTTATCATGCAGATTCATTTATAAAAAAAAAAAAAAATAAGTAAATTGAAATATACTTTTGAAAACCTATATTAAGTGTATTTTAAATTAAATGAAAGTTGCTTGAAATTCAAGAATTACTCTTTAAATGATGTAAGGGAATTATTAAAGTGGACAGAAATCTAATAATTAATGTTTTTCTTGTAAAAAGTATCTAAACTTAAAAGAAAACAGGAAATTAGAAAATATTTTTCTATTTCAAGAAGCAATGTTAAAATAGAATTTTTTCTGAAAGTAACAAAATATTCTCGAGAAACTCGGTATATTCTATGTATTACTTAAAATAAAATCCGAGAATTGAGAAAAGTGCGTTCATTTTATTTCATAAGGTAAATATTATAAAACATATTTATAGTAAAATACAAAAGCTTAAAGAGAATCTATGTATGGAACATTTGAATATTCGAATATACAATTTTATCCTATTCAGTCAACTATTTTTTAAAATATATTAAAAAATCTTCACGCATTGAAATTTACTTTGCAATAAAATGAATGCAATATTAGGAGTTGAAATATTATGCATCTTTTTTTATTAATAAGCGATTTTATCGAATAAATTCTTCATTAATATGTGTATGTAATATCGGTACTTTTAAGCCCATGTGATAAATCGTTAAATATTGTTCCCATTGCCGTTATTTGAATAGCATGCATTTCATTTCAAATATGAACATTTCGCTCATTTAATTTAAAATGCATAATATTCATTTAAAATATATATCGACGCCTCAGATCAACAGTACGACATCTAGTAGGGTAAGGTGCCCTATTATCGTCCCCCAGTCACTTTTAGGCCCTTGGAAGTTGTAATTTTCAATGAAAATCTACCAAATTTTGTCACCTGTTCCTTGCGTCATAAGTGGCGCCACTTTCGAAGAAGCGGATAAGTTAAGGGGGACGAAATTAGGAGAGCGGACGAAATATGGGCACTTTACCCTAATAATAAAAAAGGAGTTGTCTGACTTACGGCTATGAATAAATGTTTTTGCATCTAGTGGAATAACTTATGAAACACAAAGTTATGTTTAATCCTTTGTTGCATACGTCAAAACTAGCAAATATCCAACGTTAAACTTGTTATTTCCCATTTGCTAAGTTACCCGGCTTGTATTGCTATTTCAATTTTTCTACTGAAAGCATAGATGTCACAGAATAGATGAGCTTTGAATAGGAACTGCAAAATGAAATAGTTTAGATAGGAGAAAAAATAAAACTTTTGTCCACTG
This sequence comes from Maratus speciosus, assembly GCA_963932465.1. NCBI lineage: Eukaryota > Metazoa > Arthropoda > Arachnida > Araneae > Salticidae > Maratus > Maratus speciosus. The sequence goes on along the minus strand of OZ010795.1, from coordinate 292,232,015 downwards.
TAGTGGACAGTATGCAGCATAGGGTTAATACTACATCTCAGATGTGTTTTATAAAACTTCCCTACTGTTCTACTAGATGCAGACATGGTTTTTCATAGCAGTAAGTGAGACATATGTCATACAGTTACTCTGAGGCGATGATATGTTACATACATTTAAACTGAATATATTTCATTTTATATACAAAATAATAATACAATAATATTAATCAAATTAATAATATAAACATAAACATTTTATTTTTACATCAAAGTATTATTTTTTAATTTACACAGCCGAAAGATAAAAACTGCTTTTAGTCGGAAACAAAAAATGCAACTAGCATGGCTGATTTGCACACGGCTGACGTAAAAGTTCAGTTAAATCTATCAAGGTAACTAAATACGTTATTAGAAAAGGATTAAGTGGTATTAAAACTTTTAAAGTTTAGTACAATTTCATTATACAGCTAGAAAAAAAATGTATTTTAAGATACATTACATGACTACTTAATTCGTAATGAAAGAATTTTTTTGTTATTAACATTGGATTTTGGGAAATAAAAATGCGTGTATTTTTTTTTTCATGGTTATACAAATATTTAGGGGATATGTGAAAGAATTTAATACTATATATTATACAAACTTTTTTATCTCGCACAATCAGAAAAATAAGCAAGCCAGTATATAATTTATGAATCTTCGAAAGAAATTAACTGCGAAAAGCGTAAAACTATTAAAATCTCAGCAATATAAATTTCTTCGATGAAATCTCATTAGAGTTATCGTATTTGAGAATATATTCTTAAATTTGGACAATGACACACACAAAGTAAATCTCAGCAATATAAATCTCATCAATGAAATCTCATTAGAGTTATCGTATTTGAGAATATATTCATAGATTTAGACAATGTCATGCACAAAGTAATAAAAAAGGGGAACGCTAGTAAAGGATATTCTTATAAATCAATTCTTTGAGCGTGTAATTGGAATCATTATACTCGAACTGATAAATTTCTTACTTTTATGTCAGACACGTGCGCTTTTCAAATTAATATACCAGTGGAACGGAAAGCTACTATGTAACATATATATTCCGAGAAGACATATCTAATAGAATATTCGATAACACAGCCTGAAAAAATGAGACAGCAAAAACGCATAAATAATCGATAAAAATTAATTGGGGTTACCAGATTTAACCGCTACTGAAGTTACGAGTTATTCTTGCATAGCTTTCTCAAAGAGGTTCTGAGCATATTAATAGCGTTTGGAAAAATTAATGCTGTATTAAAGTCCAAAAATTTAAAGACATTGTGAGAAATTGTACTAGAAAGATATTTTTGTAAAAAAAAAATATTGAAAATAATAGATACAAATACAATAACAATAACAATGATAAAATTCTAAAGTGTATGTATTATTAATGCGCAAGGAATATAAAATATTGTTATAATTGTTATATTTGATTATGAATTTTTATTAATAAGTGTATGCAAAATATTATAAAATATATTGATATGAAACATTGATAAGAAAATAAAATTTAATTTAATACAAATATTTTTATTAATTAGAGGGAATTCACGTTAGTGCAGACTACCAAGGGAGGCAATATTGTATCCGCGCTAGTCAAATCCGTTTTTCAAATATTTAAAGAAAGTAAATAGATTTAAACTTTATACTAAAAAAACAAAGTTCATTTTTATTTAGTAATTTTAGAAAAAAATCTAATATTACTCATACAATTGTTAATAGAAATTCATTAGTTATAATTGAAAAAAAACGTTAATATAGATGATAACTCCGTACTTACATAATTTAAATTTATTTTAAGTAATATGTCGCTTTTCTTAAATATAATTTAACAAATTGTACATTACTCCATAATCTTCCAGTTTGCGACAGAAACGGAAATTGGTCTGCTAGAAGATATTTATATGAGTAATATCGGTGAACAGCTAATAGCCTTGTTTGTTAACCTAGCATGGTGCCAGTGGTAGAACGATTTTGTTTGTCTTCATCACTGTTATTGCCAATTTCATGATGTCCTAATAAAATATTTGGCTTAAGAATTCCGTTTGAAATATCTGTACAAAAATAGAACTTTTTTCAGAATTACCCATTATTTTACGGAATAAATGTCGGAATCGTCTGAGGATTAGTTAATATTATGGGTGGTATTTATCGTTACTTGAAAAGAAAATTATTGCGAAATCGAAATTGTTTTTATTAAACGAATGTACGTCTTTAACTTAGAAGCGTTCACCAAAGTCCACAGTACAATGTTATAATTTGTAAATGAGAGTGCCTAAACCTGCGTAGATGATATTTTTGACCACGAAACCAATAACATCAGACCAGATGCATGTGACAGAAAACATAATTTCATTATTCTGTCATAAGTATCAGACAAGTAATTTTCTATTATGGGGTGTTGGTTATGTAATAGAACTATTTAAGGATGGCAGGAATGTGTTAACAGAAATCATGTATTCAAAATTTTTAAGTGTGTTTTATAGGAAAATCTTCTTTTGATTGCCTTTCGCATGGACGAAGGCTTAACTAATGGTGGTAAAAAATAGGGGTGATCATCGTGCTAAAAAATAGCTGAAGTTGTTTGCTTTTTTGACAACAATGCAGAAAATGAAGCAGAAAATTCGGTTGGCACGATCGAGGATACCGTCATGGTATTTTTACGGCAATCAAAGTGAATGAGACTAACAAATTAATATTTTGGGCTGTTAGTTATGATTTTGAGCCTTTTTTGCATCGCAGTATAGCAGGCATTTATTGTTAAAAATATTGTGTTAACAGAAACTATAAATTTTAAATTTATGAGTATGTTTTACAGTTAAAGGCATTTAGATGGCCTCACACACGGACAAGGCGTGAAGAATGGTGACAGAAAAGATGAGGTTTTGGTACTGGAAAGTCGCAAAACCGTTAACTGTTATAAGTGAAGTAAAGCTGTAGTAATGTTTGAAAAATATAGCTGGTACAATGGAAAATGTCATTTTAGTATTATTACGGCTAACAAAGTCGAATAATCTAACCATACAAGTAGCCAACACATCGCGAGCGATCATGAAAAAAGTATAATTGTACAGCCGCTAGAACATATATGTCTTGAAAATTTTTACGCAGAAATTTCCGTAAATGAGAACATTCGATAAACTGCTGTGTATCACACAATCCGTATATCCTGTCATCTGGTTGTATATGACTACTAAACTAGAGTATATAATAAATTAAAAAAATCAAAAAATCCGACTGCGTAAAAAATAAACTAATTATTTCTCATCAATGTGAAAGTACTTTTTTTATATATTACTTACCTATTTTTTTTATTTACTTGTATTGATGACTTTTAAGTTGTGTTTCGTTGTTAATTCCTATCTATAAACAATGCTTTGATGATGTCTATAGACGTCTATGATGGTTAGAGCTGCATTAAAGCTAAAGATCCTAACTACACAAATTCCAGGTAGTGTAACATTTAAACGGAGCTCCTGACTGTAAAATAGTCAAGGAAATATCGTCTTCATTTTGAAAGACCTTTCCAATGATATACCAATCAATAGGGTGTGTAAAAATTTTTTTTTCGTCTTTACCACCATTTTGTACTTTATGGCAGCCATTTTTATTTTCTAAAAACAAAAGCTAACCTATAACCATCGGACGGTTAAGTCGAATCGATAGAGACATATTTCATTAAAATCCATCCAGCCGTTGGGATGTGTCGAGGGTATAAAGAAATCCAGATACCCAGATACACGTGAAACACATAACCCTTCTTGGCAGTCGGGTAAAAAGTAATAATTATCAAATAGTAAAATCATCTATTCATTATGTCAGAGCTTATCGGTTGTAAAAGATTGTTTTGAAAGCGAGGATATTCAACGATTTATCTGGCCATTACGTTCCTCGACCTGATACTTATTGGAAATTGATTTGGCGACAGCCTCCTGTTTGACAGAATATACAATACACTATGACGCAAAAGTTTAGACAATGACGTCATTCAGCTTTAAAATGTAGAATTATGACGTCAGAATTACAAAAACCTGTAAATATATTCAAAAACTGATTTAAAATACTATGTACAAAAGACAGTCGTTTTATTTGCTATAATACTAATTTTTTTCATAAAAATTCAAATGTGCTTGTCGCAAAAGTTTAGACACTATTCTAAATTTCTTTGAATATTCGCTGGTATATGCAAATTTAGAATCGATGATGTCACAAATTTGGAGTACTTAAGTTCTGCAAACGATTGCGCTTCATAGTCGACATGCCGAGAGCTAAAGAAATTCAAGTGAATGAGGTTTCAAGGATTTGGCAGTTGAAAGGTGAAGGGAAGAGCGTTTCTGAAATTTCTGCTATTATTAATAGGTCAAAAAAATCTATTTATCGAGTTTTATCGAGTGGTTCCGAATATAAAGCAAAATGTCGGTCTGGGAGGCCACGTGTGGCAAATGTACGAGAGGATCGCCTGATACAAAGACTAGCGAGTACTCAACAAATGAGCGTACGTGGAGTTCAAAGCTCATCGGGACTCTCTGTATCAAAGGATACGATTCGTAGACGAATTTTGGAAAAAGGAACAATCGTTTATAGCAAAATGCAGAAGAAACCAGCTCTGAAACCACATCATAAGTTACAAAGACTTATGTGGGCTCGAAAGCATATGTCATATGGAGAGAAATGGCAGTCAGTCATATTTAGCGATGAAAAAAAGTGGAATCTGGATGGTCCAGATGGTTGTTTATCGTATTGGCATGACTTGCGGAAGGAACCTCGACGTTTTTTTAGTCGCAGACAAGGAGGGGGCTCGGTGATGGTTTGGGCAGCCTTTTGCTATAATGGACAAGTATCTCTGACCTTCACCAGTGGTCGTCAAACTTCACAGCATTATACACAGGCATTAGAAGAAAACCTACTGCCATTTGCTGAGCTTCTAGGGGGTCCTCAGTGGGAATTTCAGCAAGACAATGCTTCAATTCACACTGCAAAACATTCAAAATCTTGGTTTAATTCCCATAATATAAGAGTTCTCAACTGGCCAGCATGTAGCCCAGATCTTAACCCTATAGAAAACCTTTGGAGCATCATGTGTCGCAAAGTTTATAGCAACGCTAGACAATACTCTTCTGAAAAGGAACTTAAGACATCTATTGAGAATGCATGGTACGATATCGATCCACAAACTATGCAAGATTTAGTTTCTTCCATGCAATCTCGTGTATATGACGTAATACATAAGCATGGATGCGCAACCAGGTTTTAAAAATTGTTTATTTCGATTTTATTTAATTTGTGTCTAAACTTTTGAGACAGCAGTTTATTTTTGTTACCATTTAATTTATTGCAATATGCACAATTCCACTTTTCTTTGTTATAAATATTGTTTATATGTACAGCACATTAATTTCAAGCAGTGATTTGAAAATTGAATAAATATTTTTCAAAGTATGTAAGAATTTCTTCATTGTCTAAACTTTTGCGTCATAGTGTACATAAGGGCATTTTATGCACGCTCAAGGAAAACAAGATCTTGTGTCGCAATTTTACTGTATAATGTGACTTACAACATGCACTGTTTTGAAGCTTTGATCGCTGTTGTACTTTTGTTACTGTAACTTAGATGCATTGAGCTAAACCTCGCTGATGCACTGTAAAAAAAAAAAAAAAAAAAAAAAAAACTGTAGATTTGCCAGAACAAACTCAATCACAGTGAATGTGCTGTATCTTTCTTTGGTTTCCTGACTATATTAACATGGAAAATACAGTAGTTGCGTAAAATTAAGAGCACAATGTGCTGACAATTTTACGCAACTACTGTATTTACCATGTTAATACAGTCAGGAAACCAAAGAAAGAGACAGCACATTCACTGTAATCGAGTTTCTGCGCAAGGTGAACAGTACTTTGTACTGTAAAAATGTCGTTTTTTTACAGTGTACAATAAACATTGACATTCGCATATCTCTTTATTTTACACTTTTAACTAATGAATAAAATATATTTTTTTCCATAAACAGACCATTTTAATAATTTTTATACTGAAGTACGTAACATTTTTCTCAGATAATGTTACACATTCTGGTAGCAAATTGTTTTGTCTGCTTAGCCAGCATCCATCTATATTTTAAACTCCTTACATTATATCCCCAGTGTAACTCGAGATATTTTAGTAGATACTTATAAAAATTATTCCGTACTATACATTAAATATTGCTGTGACAAAAGAAAAAAGAGGAATAAAAACATAATCTGAGGAGGATATTGAAAAATAGATTTCCAGTTAATTACTTTACTTACAGTATTTCAATAATTAAAAAAATAATTAACGCTATGAAGGAATATTCTGTGTATCATAATAAAATTAAAATAACCTATGTATCAGTTGGACAAATTTGTAATTGCAATTATCTGCACTGAAATTACAATTTAATTGTATGTAATTAAATATAGTTAAAATTACTCGCCATAAAAATTCGTCTGTTTTTGCGTTTGATCGAGTGTAACTATAATCTGTTACATGAAATTAACTTGTAATTACATTGCGATGACTGAGATTAGAAATTTGCCAACCTCTGCTACCTATAATATATTTTGTAGTTAATAAAAAATATTTAATTAGATTTATTTGATGGTTTATTTATGAATATGAACCTATATTTTATAAAAGTTGTGAGTGAGAATTAAAAATAAATAAAATAAAACTATAGTTTTATTTTTAATATTAGTTTTATTTTTAAACAGACTTTTAGGTTGCAAATTATTTACTTTTCCATTTAGTAACAGATGGGAGGTGTTTATATTGCAGAAGCATTTGGTTTTTTAAGAACATTTTAAAGAAAGTAGAATATATATATATATATATATATATATTACACCAGGAAGAAGCGTTGTGTTGATTTGCATTTATTTAGTGATTTTAGAAGTTAAAAGTAATAAACAGAACTAAAGAAAGAAACTTTGTTTTACCCAGAGGCGTAATTTTCTTTTTTTTTTTTTTTTTTTACTTTGTTTTATTTTCTTAAGTGAACTTTTCGAATGAAAAATTCGTTACAAAAGAGAACAGAAGGCTGAAAAGAATATAGAAACTTTTATTAAAGCTCAGTCAAGTGTTTAAAGATAATTTAATATCTTCGTATTTGCTTTTTTTTAAACAGTCTTTTGTGAAATCTGTATCCTTGAAGTATTTTTATTTTACTTTTCTCGCAGATTTCATAAAAGATTTTTGGTTGGTGTAGGAATTTATATTTTCTTTTTAATTTTTGAAAATTGTAGAAAATAAATTGTTCATCAGTTCAATTTAATTTATATCACATCTTTTCTAACTGTTATGTTTTTATCTCACAACTAAAATTGAATGGTAAAATGTCCCTTATATTGTTACCAAAATCTGCAATACACTAAAAAAAATTGTTGTAATAAATAGAGTAAAATTTGTAAATATGATATCAGCTTTTTATCGCACACACGGTGTCATTTCTAACGGGTACGGTAAAATAAAAAAAAAGTTCTATATAGTACCAAATTAATTTTAAAAATCTTTAGACTTTAGTTAAATTGAAGGACGGAATGTACAGCATTTGATAACAAGACAGCAGTCAGGTGTCGGTCTTTTTGTTGCATCTTTAATTTATATTTTCCTAAGTCATATCCCCTTACAAATACAATGGAGAAATACCATAAAGCTGACTTTAAATGTTTCTTAACCACCATTGTGAAGCAATATCTCTTTTTTACTTCAGGTACATTTTTATAAGCAAAATTGAAATTGGTGGAAAATTCTGCGAAATGATAACTAAAGTCAGTTTCATGCTCATTTTTACTTTTTCACATTATTCCAAATCTCAAGAATAAAATGTATAATTGAAGTAAAATGTAACTTTATAACTTCATTGAAATGTATATTTGAATATCAAGTGAAAACTGTCTCTTATTTTATATTATCTGAATATTGGGGCCCAGCAGCAAAAAGACTGAGCTCGACTAATGACGGTCTGAAAAAAGACGCGACTACTCTCGTCTTAAAGATATATCTTTACAATACTTATAGTTATAAATACTATGCTATATTTTTCTTTATTAGTATGCTATTTCTTTCTCACATCTTATTTCGTGTCGCTATCTATAAAACACACACACACACACACAAAAGAAGGCCATAGATTTTTTTTTTTTTTTTTTTTTTGAAAAACAAATAATATGGCCATTTTTTTTCTCCATTCTGACTGGAAAATCAGAGTTCTAACTTTTTACGACTGCTCTTTCATCTTCACCTAACTCTTCATTTATAAAGGCTGTTTCATAATAATAGAAGCCATCAGTCCGTCAGAAGAAAAGGATCTATTCCAAAGGTATAGGTTTTATTAACTTGGATAATCGGGACTCTACTGTATCTATATTTATATACATATATATTTAATTTTTTTCTCATCACATAGCGGGTGTACACTTAATGACTAAACTTTCAAAATGTTTCACAATCCTTTTTATACTTTACAAATTCTTCATGAAACTGGTGAGACAGTTGTAGATCAAAGTCATGCCGTACATTGAGGTGATAGAAGCAACATAAACTGCATACGAGAACAAGTAATATAAAAATTTTGATTTTAAAGTCGATTCCTACTTAGGTCATCAAAGAAAAATTTAATATAATCCCTTAAGCTAATATTAGTTTTTGTTGCATTAAAATATCTCAATTTGTTGATTTTCTATAAGCAAGTAGGTTTACAATGGGAGTCTATTGGAATTTGGCGAAATATTAGAGATATCGCCAAGTTGGCGATTCATTTTGGTTGCCAAATTTAGCGATATATCGCCACGTTGGCGACAGAACAGGTTTCTCCCCTATGGTAACCCCCTTATAGATATGAAGATGCATTAAATGCTTCAATAACCAATGGTAGCCATTTTGTCTCCCATGTAAAACTAAAATTAATTAATTAAAATGTCATTAATGAATTAATATTTGAAAAAAACTGTATTAACATAAATTGCCATCCAGTATAAGTTTAAAAAAAGCTATTTCAACTTGATAGGATGAGTAATAAGTATTTTATTAACGATTGAAACAAATGCATTTAACCAAACATATGAATAGCTTTGTTTATTAGCTTAATGCGACCTTATTAAGGTATCAAAATAAAACTAAAAAAAGACGCTTGATAGGATGAGTAATAAGTATTTTATTAACGATTGAAACAAACGCATTTAACCAAACATATGAATAGCTTTGTTTATTAGCTTAATGCGACCTTATTAAAGTATCAAAATAAAACTAAAAAAGACGCAGAAAAATGTCGTCTGGTCCATCCAAGTCTATTTATTTTTAGAAGCTGAATTGAAGAATACCAATACCTTAACTGCAGGACAAACAATACTTGAGATATGATTGTCGTTGATTATTAAAGATCAGTGAATTATTTCAGGCTGTTGAAATTATTATTTATAAAAATTTATGTATTATGCGGGTATAAATGATTCGTTATTTTTCAACATAAGACTTTTCTTTTCCAAATTGTTCAATATTTTGAAAAATAATGTTATATAAATTAACGCAAAAATAAAAGATAGACATAAAATTAGACAACATATTTTTTTAGTCTTAAAAATAATTTGCTTTTTGTTTAATACAAGAAGAAAAGAAAACAAACTACTAAGCAAAAATATAATACACAAAAAAGTCCTTCCGGCCAGTGCCGGGAGGAAGAGGTAGCTTTCATATTCCTTATTTTTAAAAAGCCAACTTATATTATTCAAACACACGAAGCTCAATTAAGAGGAAACCGAATGTAGGAGATTCAATACTAATTTTTATCAATACTAAATCATTATGAATGAGAATTTCGCGAAATTAGTCAGCTTTATCCAAGCTGCTTTTATTTAAATTCACTTATATTTGGCTGCCAAATTCGGCGATTTCTTAAAGTGCCTGCCATTTTAAGACAACATGGTAGATGAGGCTAACCAGTGAACTTTGTCGAGACCTTAGTAATTGCTGTGCACATGCTCACTCATATCGGAATCGGTTGATATATACGAGTGCTGTCGCAGGCAAAAAATCAGATTTTTCAAAATGTCACCCACTTTAGAAATTGAAACTGCTATATCTGAGCCATTTTTTAAGATAAAGACAAACAAAAAATGCTCCTGAATCCTTATATCAAGGTCAAATACTTAAGAAAGAAACCTTTTTCAATTTCTAATTTTTTTGCACCTCACTTTAAATATATATATATTTTTTTTAATTTAATGGCCGCCATTTTGAAAAGAGATGGCTGATGAAGCTGACCAGCGAACTTGGTCGAGATATTGATGTATACTATCCACACGCCTTTTTCCATCGAAATAGGCGAATAAGTGTGGTATCGCGTGAAAATACAAGATCGTTTCAAAGTGTTAGCCATGATAGAAATTCAAAGTGCTATAATTCAACCACTTTTTAAGATATAAACAAAAGAACAAATTTTCAGAAACAAAAACTGCTCCAGAATCTTTGTATCAAGGCCAAACACATAAAAAAAATCTTTTTCATTTTCCAATTTTTTAATACCTCATTTAAAATTTTAAATTACATTAAAAAAAAATGGCAACCCTTTTGAAACAAGATGGCGAATGAAGCTGGCCAACGAACTTGGTCGAGACATTGGTATGTACCATGTACAGACCAAGTTACATTCAAATCGGTTCATAAATACGCCTGTTATCGCGTGACAAAAATCAGGTCGTTTTAAAATGTCAGCCACAATAGAAATTCAAAATGTTATAACTCAGCCATTTTTTTAGATGTAGACGAAACAAAACCTGTTCCGGAATCTTTGTATTAAGGTCAAATACATACAAAAAAAATCTTTTTAATTTTTTAATTTTTTGGTATCTCATTTTAATTTTTTTTTTAATTTTTTTAAATGGCCACCATTTTGAAACAAGATGGCGAATGAAGCTGGTCAACGAACTCGGTTGAGTTATTTGTATGTACTATGCACACACCAAGGTACATCCAAATCGGTTCATAAATACGTCTGTTATCACGTGGCAAAAATCAGGACTTTTCAAAATGTCAGCCACGCTAGAAATTCAAAATGCTATAACTCAGCCATTTTTTAAGATAAAGACGAAACAAAAACTGCTCCCGAATCTTTTTATCAAGGTCAAACACATAAGAAAAAAATATTTTTTCAATTTTCAATTTTTTGCTACCACATTTCAAATTTAAATTTTTCTTAAAATTTTAAATGGCCACCATTTTTAAACAAGATGGCGGATGAAGCTGGCCAACGAACTCGTTCGAGACATTGGTCTGTACTATGTATAAACGAAGTTACATCTAAATCGGTTCATAAATACGCCTTTTATCGCGTGATAAAATTCAGGACGTTTCAAAATGTCAGCTTCGCTAGAAATTCAAAATGCTATAACTCAGCCATTTTTTAAGATATACACGAAACAAAAACTGCTACGGAGTCTTTGTATAAAGGTCAAATACATAAGAAAAAAATATTTTTCCATTTTCAATTTTTTGGTACCACATTTCAAATTTTAATTTTTTTTGCAAATTTTAAATGGCCGCCATTTTGGAACAAAATGGCGGATGAAGCTGGCCAACGAACTCGGTCGAGACATTGGTATGTACTATGTACACACCGAATTACATCCAAATCGGTTCATAAATACGAGAGTTACAGTGTGACATAGGTCAGATATATATATATATATATCTATACTTCTATACTCCTATTATAAAGAGGAAAAAATTGTTTATTTGTCGGAGGTAAGCTCTGGAACTACCGGACCGATTCCAGAAGTATTGGTATCAAAATGATGGTGTTAGTCCAACTTAGAACATAGGCTATATCTTATGTCGGTGCCACTACTCCAAAGGGGGTGTAGGAGCAAAAAACGTTCTAAAAATGCGATTTTAGCGTTACTGAAAGGCCTAGAAATATGAAATTTTGAATATTAGTTACTTATAAGATGTAAATGATGTCTAAGAACAGTTCTCAAACAATTCGAAATTTAAAAACGGTGAAAATGCACAAAAGGCGTTCTAAAAAACGTTCTAAATGGTAGTTTCTACACAATCTCAGGAAATACCAAACCGATTTAAAAAATAATGGTGCCAAAATTATGGTGACAACGCTTGCTCCAAGATAGACTATGTTTTATGTCGGTGTTACTACCCCAAAGGGGATGCAGGAGCAAAAAACGTTCTAAAAATGCGATTTACGTGTTACTGAAGGGCCTAGAAATATGAAATTTTGAAATATTAGCTACTTATTAGATATAAAGAATTTCTAAGAACAGTTCTTAAACAATTCGAAATTTGAAAGGGGTGAAAATGCGCGAAAATCGTTCTAAAAAACGTTCTAAATTTTGGTTTCTACACAATCTCAGGAAATACGAAACCGATTTAAAAAATAATGGTTTCAAAATAAGGGTGTCAAAATGACGGCGACAACCCTTGCTCCAACATAGGCTATGTTTTATGTCAGTGCCACTACCGGAAAGGGGGTGCAGGAGCAAAAAACGTTCTAAAAATGCGATTTTTGCGTTGCCGAAGGGCCTCGAAATATGAAATTTGAAATATTAGCTACTTATTAGATATAAAGGATTTCTAAGAACAGTTCTTAAACAATTCGAAATTTAAAAGGGGTGAAAAGGCGCGAAAAGCTTTCTTAAAAACGTTCTAATGGTGGTTTCTACACAATCTTGGGAAATACCAAACCGATCTAAAAAAATAATGGCGTCAAAATGATGGTGACAACCCTTGCTCCAACATAGGCGATGTTTTATGTCGGTGCCACGACCCCAAAGGGGGTGCAGGAGAAAAAGTTCTAAATTGCGGCTTTTGCGTTACGGAAGGGCCCAGAATCGTGCAATTTGGAATGTTAGTTAGTTATAAGATATCAGTGATCTCTAAGGACATTTCCTAAAAAAATCGAAATTTAAAAGGGGGTCAAAATGCGCAAAAAGCGTTGTAAAAAACTTTCTAAATTGCGATTTCTATGCAGTCTCAGGAAGTACTGAACCGATTTCGAATATAATGGTGTAAAAATGATGGTGACAGATCTTGCTCCAAGATAGGCTATATTTTATATCTGTTTCCACTACCCCAGAGTAGATGCAGGAGCAAAATGCGCGAAAAGCGTTCTGAAAACGTTCTAAATGCAGATTTCTCGGCAATATCTCAGGAAGAATGAATCTTATTTCAAACGTAATGGTAGGAAATTTATGCTGACAGCCCCTGCTCTAACGTAGACGCTATTTTATGTCGGTATCAGTATCACCAAGACGTTTCAGGAGCAAAAAAAGCGTTCTAAATTTCGATTTTTGTGATCGGTAGTGGCTAGCAACTTACAATTAGGCAAGGTACATATTTATTAGATATAAATGATCTTTAAGAACAGTTTCGAAAAAACTGGAAATTTAAAAAGGGGTGAAAATGCGCGAAAAGCGTCCTAAAAACGTTCTGAATTGCGATTTCTACTCAATCTAAGGAAATAACAAAGCTATTTCAAAAGTAATGGTTGCAAATCAATGATGACAGTCCCTGTTATAACATAGGTTATATTTTATGTTGCTATCACTACCATCTGAGGGTTGCAAAAGCAAAACATGTTCTAATTTGCGTTTTTTGCACAACTGAGGGGTCTAACACTTTGAAGAATGGCATGGTATTTACTTACAAGATGCAACTGCTTTCTAAGAACAGTCGAAAGAAAATTTCACATTTAAAAAAATGAAGTGAGTGAAAAGCGTTATAAATTACAATTTTTAAGCGAACTTATAAATTACCAAACCGATTAAAAAAATAATGATGATAAATTTTGGTGATAGAACCTGCTCAAACATAAGCTATATTTTATGTCTGTTCCACTACCACCAGAGGGTTGCAGGAGCTAAAAACTTTCTAAATTGCGATTTCTGTGATACTGAAAAGGCTAGAAACCTTAAATATGACATGGTAGTTACTTATAAAATATAAATGCCCTCGAAGGAACGCCGAAAATAAATTCGAATTAAAAAGGGGTGAAGCGAAGGGGAGGTGCGAAAAGCATTCTAAAAAAGTTCTAAATTACGATTCTATGAAATTTCAGGGAATATAAACCGATTATAAAAGTAATAGTTGCGAATCAATGGTAACAGTCTCTGATCCTACACAGGCTATATTTTATGCCGGTGATTCTACCACCTGGGATTCACAGGAACAACAAACGTTCTAAAAAAGGGCTTTAAAAGCTTTTTAAATTACGTTTCTGTGAAATATTAGGAAATAACAAACCGATTTCAAAATTAATGTTGGCAAATTAATGGTGACAGTTCCTGTTCCTGTTCCTGAGGTGGTAGGGCTTGGAATTTGACATTATGGTTAATTTTAAGATGTAAGAAGATGGTTTCTAAAAAATTCAAAACTTCAAATGAATACTGAAATGAGCATATTAATTCAGCATAAAAGTTTCAAAATATTTTCTAAATTATCATTTATTTAGTTTTATTTCATTTTATTAATTTAAGTCTCATTTCTGCCTAATGCAGTGTAATAAGGATGTTTAATCAAACTGTGTTTTAAATAGTAATTTTTGAATTATTCCTAAAAGTAATAAGTACCTTTTAATAAAATAAAATATTACCTTTTAATAAAATAAAAATTTAGTTAGTACCTTTTAATAAAAATTAGACATGTAAATATCACTTGGCATATTTCAAATATTACGCCAGCAAAGCCGCGGGGTTTGCTAGTATATATATATATATATATATATATCAATTTTGAACGGAGGGTGGTTTCGGTGTCTGGGGGTCATGATCGATGAAAATATACCAAAATTTTTTGAAATCGCTGTCCTCCGGATGGCTGCAATTGGTAGCTTTTTGTAAAGAAAGCTACCTACAATACCCTAATATTTTACGTTCTTATTAATATTATATGATTCCATAAGATTCAAAATGTTTATCTTATTTAATAAGAAGAACATCATATCGTTCACCCGCAAAAAAAGTGACACATCTCGAAAAGAATTATTTTGCGTTTTATTCCAACAAATGTTTTGTCATATGTGGGTCTTGCTACACAAACAGTTCCATAAGTGTAATTTACACGGAAAATCACGTTATTACGCTTTATGTCTATTTGTGTACAAAGAAGAGGATAGGATTATGTGGGGAGGTAAAATTATATAATCCTCCAAACCACATTCTACGTTTTCATTCTTAAGTGTTTTACGCTTTTATGTACATTTTTATTCTTTCATGCAAAGCTTAGTGCTATAATTTCATATAAGAGTAAAATGGTGCACATTTTATTTTGCCTCTCCTGTGAAATTTACTTTTGTTGAGATGTGTCACTTTTATTGCGGTTGAGCGACATATAGAATTTAGATGTTAATAAATAACGTGATAATGATACCGTTAATCAATGAATGTGAAAACTAATGAAGATCAACAAAATTAATAGAAGATTATAAAATTAATATTTGAAGGCAATGGATGAATTTGTGTTACATTGATTTCGATGCAAATTAAACAATAGATTCTTATACATAATTACTAAACAAAAAAAAAATTATCAGATGTACAAATGGACTTTTAGGCTGTACTTTCACTAACATAAAAGTAAAACTTTTTATATTTTTAGAAAGAATTTTGTTTTGTTCATCAGCATAATATAAAGACCGATTTTTTATTTCTTTCGGCAATTTTTTTTTTTTTTTTTTTTTTTTTTTTTTTTTTTTTACAAAAAAGTGCATACGGTGTACGTTTGAATAAATTAAACTAAAATTGATTTTGTATAAAAACTAGGGGGATCTACCCCCTACGAGCTAATTTCGCCAACCCCTGTTCAGACACGCCAGATTCTAAAAGCGCGCTAATTTCATCGGCTTTAAAATATTCAATTACAAAATAATATATAAATAAATAAATAAAATAAAATAAAAAAACACTGGCGATCATTCTGTAAACGGACTTTCATTCATTTTCCTTTGATTTGAGATTTCAAGATCAAATCAGCCGCGGCTAAGAGGCAATGGCTGTTGTCATCTTTGATTTTATAAAAATTAGTTAAAAATTAGAAAATAGGTTAATGTAAAATGTGTAATGTAAAGTAAACAGTGTCCTTGTCTCTCGGTATTTTTTAAGAATTGTACAAGAAAGTTCTTTTAAATAAGACATTTGAAATGTATCGTTTTCAATCTGACGTAATTTTCACGAAACTATTCTTTCTCTTTTTAATATTCACATGAAAATTATTTTGTTGTTAGAAAGAATTTTATTAACGCTGTCTTAGAATTCAGGATAATAGTTGAAAAGATTATCTCAAAATATGAAATAAATGTCTCGCGCAAATATATTATTAAATTTAAACTGTTTTGCCAACTGTTAATTATTCGGCCTTAATATGACGTAATTTCCACTATTTACAACTTTTAAAGATTAATAATGAATTTATTATTTAAAATTTTCTTTCTCTTTTAAAATACACGCATAACTATAATTTTTATGACGTAATTTTCAATATTTTTCTGATTTTTAACACGTAATCTCTTAATTCTAACTTGAAAGTTTTGTTCTGTTTAGAACAGCCACGTGTAAATATTTTTTTTTTATTTGAAACAAATATAATTCTTTGCGCTGCTTTTACAATTGGCAACAGTTTAATATATTACACTTTTCTAAAATATGTAAAAAATATCTCTCGAAGTGCTGGAAATTTGAATTTAAAATTGAAATAAATCATCGAGTCAAATAATGAAAAAATAAACGCAGTCTGCATGTTGGGAACTTCTAATGTATAAAATGACCTGAAAATGTTTAAATTCCTATGCATAGTTTTTGCTCCCATAAAAGTTTTTTAATCGAACGGTTTTGACCAAATTAAATATCTCTTATTATTATATATTCTCTTAATATTAAATATCTCTTAAAATAATTATTCGATTTAAAAACCGCCTACATCAGCGTGTTTGTCAGAGGTTTCTTTATGGTATCACAAATTTTCACATTTTTGTCTGAAAGCGTTTTCTTAATATTAACGAAGAAAGACCCCCGGTCACAAAAAATCTTGATGACGGTGTAGCGGGAAGATCTACGCAGATTTTCATTGATCCATTTCCAAATCGTTACTTTTTTTTTTTTAATTTATAGAAGGATTGCATTTTCTATCTTCATTTAAACTTTTATAAATGAACTGAGCGTTATGTCATATTACAATGCTTTCATAAATTTTAAAAAATATATTATTTCATTTTGAAATCTTATTTGGACATTATTTTGTATTTATTTTAAATATTATTTTGTTTTTGTTTCATTAATTGTTTCTTTATGGAAGTTTTATTTTTTTTTCTATTTATTAATTTTTTATTAACCGGCTTACAAAAGTAGATGAAATTAATCAAAAGAAATGAAATTAAATGGTCACAACTTTCCTAGCAGAACTATAAAAGCTGCAGATGTCGTTTAACCTCATACAAACAACCCGAAGTTAGTTCCTTCAAAAATCGGAATTCATATATATCACATAAGTTATCTATATATTAATAAAAATATTGTTTTTTTCAGTAATCTGCCATGGTCATTCGACTGAACAAATTTTGTTGATTATTTTTTTTTAAATGAAAGTTCATTTGTATATGTGCACGTAGTAGCTATTTTTTAAAATATTTCCATATTGATATTTTAATTTTAATTAAAAAATAAAAGAAATTTCTTCAAAATGATGGCAATTGGATTATTTGCAAAGTTGTAGGGAAATAAATGATGCTGATTATTTCATTTATCTTTGTTGATCATATCATTATTGATGCAATTTTCACATTACAAGTAAAGATAACTTTTTAATCTTTTTAAACAAAAACTGACTTCAAGTTTTAAAACCTCTCATTTTTACATAAAAACATTTCAGTAGTGATTCATCCCTTGATGGGACGCTAGTTTGGGACGACAAAAACAAATGCTTCGAAGAGTGAAAATGATGTCATATTTAAAAGAAAATGACCATCTTCTGTGATACAAATTAATATTTTATCACTAATGCATCTAAAAGTTATAAATTTCTGGAATTTTTACTTGCAGGTACTGAGATTGGAACATCAACTCAAGAGTACGAATGTTCACTTGAAAAATTGTAGCTGACAAACGTGACTTCAAGTTCGGGAATATATTTAGTGATATCTTATTGCGCGTAAAAATAAGTTTTAAATAATGAATATCGATATTAGAGGTTTATATGTTGCATTCTCACAATCTTTTGACTTTTGGGAAAAAAAAAATCTGACAAAATTAAACTTCTTAAAATAACATTTTAAACTGATAGACGAATGACTTAATGATTCAAAATAAAGAAAAAATGGTCAGCAGAATTTTTTTTTTAAATTTAACTGAGGTTTAAGTTAAACTTGCGAGTTTAATATCCTTACCATTTTACCCCTATAACTTTTTATTTTCTCCTGAATTTTTACTTATAATGAATTTGCATAGTATACCCACAGGAGATTCAAATAAGAAATATTAATAATCTAGTACTTTTAATACAAGATTTTTGTATAACTTTGTCTTAAAGGGGTGTTAAAGGAGGGACGGTAAGGTAAAAAAGTTGGATGGTATTGGAAAAAAGGGACGAAATGATAAAAAAAAGGACGGTAAAAATGGAACGGTAAGGAAAATTACCACCTATTTTTAGGAAAATCATGTTAAGACTAAGTGATAGCCACAATGTTCATTAATTTTTAAAAACAGTTGTTAACATTGGATTAAATTATTTTTTTTCTTTTATTTACCTCGAAAAGTGCAGGAATAAACCTTGGGGACGGTGAGACTACCAATAATGCCACGATGCTTGAAATTGATATTTAAATGCTGATTTAAATTCTACAGTAAATTTCCTGCCAAAGAATTTTAGACATTATTTCTCTAGCATAAATAGCATGAGAAAAAAATTGAAAAAAATTATGTGGCTGCATCTGAAGTGATTTTCTGTATAATTTTAGAAGAGGGATGGTAAAAAATCTATAATCTAGGGACAGGGTTTAAAAATAATAACAACCCTAAAAATGTGTGCAGACTAATTTTTAGCTACTTATTTATATAAAACAATAGTTCCAGTTTCAGAAAAAAAATTTCATCGGATTATTGTTATTAAAGCAATTTTATCCAGACAGCTCCAAAATTAAAAATCAGCACCAGGGACACGGGACGGTATAGGAGTTTTCCAAGTGTTTGGGCCCCCAACATCGTCCAAAACTTATTTATCTCGTTAATATTGTTGTGCAATCATGCAATGGGATGTTCCCAAGTATATGAAACAAAAAAAAAAAAAAAAGTGTATTAAATAAAAAATTATTATTCTGTAACATGAAAGTCAAAAGATTGCGAGAATGCCCGATATGCTAATTTTGAGACAACGACAATGACGTTATGTTTAGATTTCATGCGGAAAAAATCTTATGATTGTGTCAAAATTAAAACACTTTCGCTGATTTTTCATTTCGTGATACCAAGCGTAAGAGCCGCATATATAACTTTACATCATAACTTCTTATTGTGATTATATGTGCTTGATTAAGTATACGAATAAAGTTAATTTTTTCAATAATTTGAGCAGTTGAAGTTTACGTAAATATTTTATTTTGTTAACTTTAATTTAAAATAACGACCGTTATAAAAGGTAGAATAACAAATGTAATACGGATTTTTTAGTGTCATTAATTTTGTAGGTTTATTATAAATCCAATGTGCCAGTTAAATTTTAAACATTTTCTTTCGTCGAAATTCGACAGGTTCCATTTCGTAAATTACAAATTGTAAATTATAAATTAACTAGCAGCCTTCGCCCGCTACGCTGGTCGATTTCTCCAAACGAAACTTAATGAAACGAAATATATCGGTGTATTTGATCTTGCATTTTATAGCAATATAAACATCTCCAATGATCTTCCGTATTGCTTAGAACAATATTAACGCCATTACGATTTTATATCTTCTGATGTGTCAAACAAAATTTGGGTTCTTAAGGTAGCAAACCTCTTAGTTGATCATTTACTTACAATAGTATATGGAAATGAACGGTAGAATAATATGTAGCATATTTAAATCATCCCTGAAAATTAAAAAATGCAAATATCTTCAGTAGAACCTTCTAATAAGACTAATATTTCATAATCGTGTTCACCAGATTATAGAACTTTCACCTATAACTCTGTAGCAAAGCAATGTAGAACGATATGTGTTATATATTAAAACACTACCTGAAAAATTATCTTACAACCAGAGCTAATTCCTTCGAACTCAACTCAGTAAAACCTTTTAAAAAGGCTAATCTTTTAAAATAGATCTCACTGATTGAATAATGTTCGTACATAGATCGATAACTAAGGAACGTAGAATGATATGTGTTATATTCGAAACCCTTTCTTAAAAACATTTATCTAACAATCCAAGTTTTCTTAAAATCGATTAAAAAGAGCTCACGTTATAAATGTTCGAACTAAAATTTTTCTTCGTATTTTATATGTGTAGTAGATAGTTAAATATATCTTTGATCATCGCTTTAACTCTCTTGATTATAGAACTTTCAGGGATGTAGTATAGGATAAACGCCTTACACTTTCTGGACTTTTTTAGAGAATCTGCACACCCTCCATAGCTATAATATATATACTCTCTAGTATATTCACTCTGCCTGTAACGTTTATCCTATGTTCTTTTACGACTACACCACTGACAGCTTTCCCCATAGCTCCAGAAGTAAAAATGCAGAATGAATTGTTAAATATTGAAACAATCACTGGAATATTATCTAACTGTGTTTCTCCAATAAAAATACGCCCAGTAGAATGTTAAATAAAAGGTAATCTTTTACAATCGGTTTCACTTAGATTTGGAATTTTCTCTTCAGCTTTATAACTACGCAGCCTAAAAGCATGCACTGCAAATAGAGGCGTCTTAAATTCAGACACATATGTGACTGAAAAAGAAATTCAGACACTTAAACGTCTGAATATGAAATTTCAAACATCATAAGTGTCTAAATTTAAGGCACTTAGGTGTCTTACTGTGATCATTGTATAAATGAACTAAGAAAAATGTCTGAATAATGATCATGTGTCTGAAATTAAGACATGTAGAAATTCAGACACATATGTGTCTGAATGTAATACAATTGTATCATACTATATGTATGATGAAACGCTGATTGTATATGAGGACCCCAGAGGTCAAGGGATACAAGTGACAAACTTTAGATTTGGAGTAAAATGAATTTAAATATGAACATCAATAGTATGTGTCTGACTTAAAATATGAAACTGTTCCTAATTTCATAGCGGTCTTTGAACTCTTATTTCAATAACTGTGGAAGAAAAGTGGAGTACAGTATATTTTTTAAATTTTAAGTAGAGATTAAGGAGGTTAAGTAATTTATAGAGCTTTAGTAGTTGACCTCTAGAAGGCAACAGATAATTAGAAAATCTCTTATATTTTGCGTTTTAGTTTGGCGAACTAGGCAAGGGACTCCAGGCACATCTGTCCAACGTTTCCCCTCCATACACTTTTTTTTTTCTGAGAGCAATCATAAAACAAATAGCAAAATTTCCAGATAGCCTGTGTACTTATCTCAGTTTTTTTCAATTTTGTGACTTATACCCCTTCGCTTCTGGTGTCCTAATATGCAATTGTATCGTAATATATCTGGCAGCACCATCAGAAAATGTTTTCGAATGGATGAAATGCATTGCCATTTACTAAATTTGGTATTAGTGTAAAACATAAGCAGCTTGATTTGACCATGAGGACGTCTGCCAAAATTGTAAATGCCCGTTTACTAACTTTCGAACTAAATTATGTTTGGTGCAAAAGTACAAGCTAAAGAAACTTTTCACAAAATATAAAGTTTCTCAAAAACTACTTCCTCTCATCTGTATATGTAAAGGCCGCTCCCTAAATACAAAGAGATATGATTGCTCTCAGAAAAAAAATGTATGGAGGGGAAAGGTTGAACAGATGTGCCTGGAGTCCCCTGCCTAGTTTGCCTAACTAAAATGCAAAATATAAACATGAAATAAGTTAAACTAAGAATCTTTTGTCAGAACACATCGTACAAGATTTTTTATATAAAAGAAATATAAAAAAAACTAAGAAGTATTAAATATTCAAAAATAAATTTCTAACAACATTTTTCAAAATGCAGAACATGTCTTTCCTTCTGGTGGGGGGTATTGCCCTTATGAACACCCTCTTCCAATTTAAGATAAATTAAAATATATGAACGTCAAAAGGAAATAATTAAAAAAAATATTTCTATTAGTGGTTTAGGAAGGAAGGGGGGGAGGTGTTTCTCTTACAAAAATTTATTAGTTCTTTTTTGTCTTAGTCTTTAATTATGTAATAATTTAGAAGAATAAATTTTATTATTATTTTTAAATATAAAGACAATTTAATTCAGTAAATTTCAAAATACAGGGAAGGGGAATGGCCTGCAACCGCCCTCCTGTCTGTGATTATTCATAATAAATGTATTATTTAAAAGCGTTACGACGATTTTTTAAATTTATCATATGTTTTTCACCCTCTGCCTGAAAGTATAAAAACTGTAATAATTATATTCAGATAATTTATAAGTGTAAGCATTACGAAAAATGCCAAATAAAGAAAGTAAAATGCTTCTGATTTCTTCTTATACAACGTTCCATTTCCCGCTAATAAAAAAGTTTTAATGAACTTACCATACTGTAAACCGTATGCTGACGTAATGCTGACTCTTTTTTCCCTTTGTCAGCCGAATTCGAGTTCAAGAGTCCAATGTCGCGTTCAAATGTAAACGTTTTCCAACAGTTCACATCTTTAACCGATCCTATTTTTTACTGTGAAAAGTTTTGTCATTATAATTCTACTGTGGCTGCGTCATTTCTAGAAGTGTTATATTTAGAAGTTTCTTGCATTTTGGATTTCTGCGTGAATCATATGTGTTTCAGATTTTTATATAACAACGGAAAAGAAACACTTGAAAATTACATCCAAGAATTCTACAAAGAGCGCGCAACAGAGATAGTGTTACTTTTTATTACTTTTCATAGATAATATAAGGTTATTCATCTCGTCAGAACTTTGTGAATAAGAACTAGCCCCAGTCTTACAAACTAGTCCCACGGGTTGTGCTTTAAGAATGGAAAATTTTCATTATTTTAACACGACTAGTAGGATATATGAAGGGGTTTCTTTTAAAAAGCTGCAAGTATTTTGTTACTCATTCACTATGACAGTTATTTTAAACCAAGGCAAGGATATCGATAACAGTAAGTGGTTTTGATATTTTGTTTATAGTACCACATAAAATATTGCATGAAATATAAGTAAGGTTTGAATCTGTTTGCAAAAAAACAGCTAATTCTAGAAATATATATTCTTACATTCATGTAATTATGCATGTTACTGTAACTTAAAAATCCTTAAAGATATACATATATATTTCATTTGAAATCAATTTTAATATTGATTCTTAATTATTTTTAGCAAAAAATAAATTTGAAATTTAAAAAGCTAGAGTTATATACATTTACTTTCATAACTAGTTTTGATTAAAATTGCGGTTTTTATCATTTTATTTATCATCACTTACATGAAATATTAAAACAAAATGACAATTAGATATTAAAATGTATGTTTAAGACGAAAGAAGTTTAAAAATTTGAAGTAATTTTTTCTGCATGTTATTTAAAATAGAATATTTATTTATTTTTTATTTATTATTAAATAAATAGCTCTTGAGATTCTCATCTGATGAATAAAAAACTTGTCTATGTAGCAATATAAATTTAAAAGAAGAATTTAATTTTTAAATGACATTAATTTTCTTTTTTTTCTGAAGGGGCGGGGGGAATTTTTGTGCAATTTTGTAACGCTGATATTTTAAATCTCTTTCGACATTGCTCTGTTTATAATGAGTATTTCGAACTTTTAGAACAGGATAAGATTAGAAACAAAAAATATATATTTATCCGAATACCGTAAAGGACTTGCCTTCAATAGTGGACACTATGGGACTGTGGAATTTGTTCGATAATCACTGGTCGGTAAAAAAATTAAAATTTTTCTCCCTGCAAACTAAATATGTAAAGTGTCTAAATATGTTATTGAAAATGCTCCAGCAGGTACCATTTTTTCCGAGAAACAGTTTTATAATAATAAGAAACATGGAAGGATTATTATATTAATTTGCAATGCTAGATAAAATTGAAATCATGAAAGAAACGTTTTGACTGTCTTAGATATCAAAGTGACAAAATATAGCATGGAAATTTTATTTGTTGATACTTGTGTAAAGCATTTTTTAATCCCCCCTCCCTTTTTACATGTCCCAATTTACTATTTGCTATCCACTAGTATATTTTCATTCCTTATGCCACTGTAAATCTGGTAATCGTATTTATACATTTATTTGCAGGTAATTTACCTATTATTATCTATATTTTATGGTTTAAAAATTTTTCAGTCATGTTTTAGCAAGATATAAAATATCTTAATTTTAAATTTAAAAGCAAAACTCTCCTACCAAAAAAATGGTACGTGATACAGTAATTTCGTTACCATATTTTTATTTAGAAGATTAAAATCTATAAGAATCAACTATTATTTTTTACAGAGAGGATTTTGGTGCCGACCAATGAATCAGACACATCTGTTTTTTTTTTTTTTTTTTTTTTTTTTTTTTTTTTTTTTTTTAGGTAAAAATAAACAAATGTGCATGCGTTTTGCTTTTAAAAAGTTTTTGTTAAATAGAACTGCCCTTTATTAGGGAATGTCCATTAGTCTCCATAACGAACACTTCCGAATACCGGACATCTCTATTTAGCGAACATAATGCAGGGTTGGATTTTTTGCAGAAGAAGGATTTGATTGAAGCATGGGCGAACTGGGCAGTGTCCCCTACGCCCTCCCTACAATATTAGGGGCCCAGAATTAGATATGCAATTATTGTAAAGTTTATATTTTAAATTTTTTCGATAGTGGGCCGATTATAATAAAAATCTTGAACATTTAAGGCCGACTAAGATTAAAAACTAAAAAAAAAAAAATCTAAATACAGTAAAACCTCTCAATCACATGCACCTCGGCAACGAATGGTGGATAAATTCCCTTGAAACCCCTATTGAGAGGTTTTATTGCATTTATATATATTTTTTTGTAGTTTTTAATCGTATTCTACTCTAGAAGTTCAAAATACTGATTATGATGTACATTGTTGAAAAATATTTAAATTATCAGCTTTAATAAAATTGCATACCAACTTTCAGAACCCCTGAAATCGCAGTGTATGAGGGTGGAGGGGGCAGGACCATGGCCAAAATTTTTTCTAGGATTCAACGTGGTCAAACATGGCTGCGTATAATGCTTAAAAAAAATGGTTGCAATTAAGACGTTTGAAGTGTCTGAAATTCAGACGTTTGAAGTGTCTGAAAAAAATCAGACATTTTAAAATGTCTGAAAATTGAACACTCCGTTTCAGACACTTAAGTGTCTGAATTTCAGACATTTCAATTTGCAGTGTGTTTTCTACATTGAGTTATAATCAATCAGAATGAAATACGAACTTCGTTCTATATTTATAGTAGATTATGTGTTTTTGTGTAATCTGAATTTCTGTCAAGATTTTCAATCCGAAAAAACAATAACCCAGAAGAAAACTTCACTACAGCGAAGTACCAAACATACAGAAAAAATTATCTAACTAACAGTGTAAGTCCCATTAAATACATCCAGCAGCAAATTATAAATGAGTCGAAGGAAATACAAATGTGCATTTTATATAATTATAATAGATATATCTTTCATAATTGCGTTCACATTTCGCTATTTCTTTTCCAATAACTGTATAACTATGCAGCATATAATGAAATGTCATATACTAAAACCATTTCTCAAAAGTTACGTAGCCGTGCCACTTGGATCAAAATCTGTTCAGTAGAATTTTTAAAAAAAGGCTAAACTTTAATAAACAAGTTTACTTATTGTTTTTTACTTTTGTTTTTAGCTCTATAACTAAGCAACGTAGAACACTGCTTATACTCAAAACTGTTCCAAAAGCACTACCTAACTAACAGTGGCATATCCTATCAAAATATTATAAACAATAGGAATGAAATGCAAATTTCCGTTTTAAATATGTAGTAGATGATGATGATACGATTTTCTGTAATGCAATTCAACGTGAAGTTTTCGTTTCACACGTAAATGATGCTTTCAGCATTGTAGCTAATAAACCAATTGTTGAGGTATCCGATTACGGAAGATTAACTATGAACAACTACCCAAAGAAAGGTGGATGTATAGATTTTGTGATACAGTTATGTTAGCCAGGCGAAAGTAATAAATAAACAAAGATTGTTTCCATACCTAGTTCTTATTTTATTATTTTCATTCGA
The DNA here is from genome assembly GCA_963932465.1 of Maratus speciosus. Taxonomy (NCBI): domain Eukaryota; kingdom Metazoa; phylum Arthropoda; class Arachnida; order Araneae; family Salticidae; genus Maratus; species Maratus speciosus. The sequence continues at coordinate 292,205,599 of OZ010795.1, read as the reverse complement.
AATATGAACCTTTCACTCCTTTCATTTAAAATACATGACTTACACTAAGATAGTTTAAGATAGTTTAGGATATGTTTGCCACAATTTAGAAGGTATTCCATGGCGATAAATGTACTGGACGTTTTGAAGGAAACTGTTTTGAAAGGACTATTAAACGAAACCCTCTGTGCGATCCATGATCACACCCACTTGTTTTCAAACTCATATTGCAATTTTAATTCTTTAACCAAAAGACTTAATTTGAATACCTTCCGTTGCTACAGTAAGGGATGTTGTACTATATGAATGAATATGTATGAATTATCACTTATAATGTTAGATATTTTGAGGTTTTAGCGCAAAATATGCCGCCAAATGAGAAAAATATGAAACATCTCATGAACTATTGGACTTAAAAGAATTCGGTTAGTACCATTCGATTCAGCATACAAAAATACATTAAATATGTTATCAGTTGAAAAATAACTATAAAATCACATTGTCAAGTAATTTTTAAAATGTTCGTTCTCTTTTTACCTCTCTTAGGAGTGGATGTTTAGTAAATACTTTTTTAGCGGCACTCTACATCATAAGAAGTATTTTTACCCAACTTTCAAAACTTTAGAATCCGTAGTTTGGGCTGCGCGTTGATTAATAAAAAATCCCGACTTTCTTTTATATATATAGGTATATAGAAATGTACCAGATATATTGATGATTATACTTATTATTGTACTTGTAAATACACAAAATTGGTAAACTTCCAAGGAAAGTATTGAACTATTATTTACTATATTTTTTTATTTATACTATCATTTTATTACAAAATTCAAATAAAATATATTAAGTTTTACATAAAATTACATTTTATTGTGTCATAAAATGCTAGGTATGATTTAAAAAATGTTTTTTCATTATACATTTCTTTTCGGTAGCTTTTATTTTATAACATTTAAAAAATCGCAAATTTCCGATAAAACTAAATGTGTATATATATTTTATAGTTCAAAAACATAAAAGATAGAATATATATATATATATATGTGTGTGTGTGTGTGTGTGTGTGTGTAAAACATTCTTAAAAAATCACATAAAAGTTTTCTGCTAAAAAAGTATTTGTGAAACAAATTCTCACTATTGTTTTTCTTTGTCATTAACTTGAATAGTTACAAAGCGAAAAAGATCTTTATCTTTCTTTTTGTCTTAAAAACGAATATATGTATTTCTGCTTCCAGCTGCTAATCTAATGGGAAAAAATATTTTAAGCTAATTTAAGTTTTAACAGATATTCAAAATTTGTTGATGTTGTAAAAAAAAAAAAAAAAATAAATAAATAAATAAATAAATCCCAACAAAAAGTTTCGGTTAAAAAAAAAGCGCCAAGTTCTCCTTAATGTTTCGGCCAGAAAAAGTAGTGATATCTGATGTTCGCACAAGTTAAAAGCCAAACATCCCAAATCTTTCATTGAAAATGGCTTCCTGCGACTTGGCCGTTAAAGCCTTCTACAGCATTTCAAAATTAATGATTGGAAATTACGCATTTATGAATTATTTAAATATTAAAAGTAATATTAGAATGCAAAGAGGCAAATTCACATAAAGACATTATAAGTAAAAGATTTCTGATAAATAGAATTCAATTTCAACAAACAATAGATTTGATTACTGATCATTTAGTCCACTTGCGGTTTAATTGCCATTTTGTACGGTCTAAAGCTAAAGTCATTAACGTAAAACCCAAGAAATAAAACAAAATTTACTTACTTCATATCTCACAATATGTTACATTATATTGTATTGTATAATATTGAAATCTTGTGTATTGACGAAAGAGATTTTTTTCGTTTGAACATTTATTATAGTTTGTTTGCAAACATTAAGAGGTATTCGATTTATAAACTGTTAAAAGTTGATATTAATTATGTTTTAGCAGTTAGGGATATTATCTCCTGAATACAAGTATTTTGTTATTTTTAACTTCTAAGCATTTAAATAGACTGCAGTTGTTTAAATGCTTTTTTCAAATGCGTATTTTATTTTTGTATTCTGTGTCACAAAATTCCTAAAATAATCAAAAAATGTAGTTGGCATGTAGCTCATTTGTACATATTTTAAAATTTGAAAAACTCTCACGAAGGCATTAACGGCCAAGTCGCAGGAAGCCATTTTCAATGAAAGATTTGGGATGTTTGGTTTTTAACTTGTGCGAAGATCAGATATCACTACTTTTTCTGGCCGAAACATTAAGGAGAACTTGGCGCTTTTTTTTTATACCGAAAACTTTTTGTTGGGATATCACTACTTTTTGTATGTTTTTTCAAGTTTGTTATTCTAAACTATATTAATATGAAAACTTAAATTTCGGCACTTTTATGTTAGCCGGGAGCAAATCTCCTCATTAGCTTTTTGTTTTTTCGCCAATAGCAGTTTTCATTTTTCACATGTGTAAATTAGAAACAATGCTTTGATTTTCAAATAAAACATTTGGGTTTATGTTATTATTTCTTATTTATTTATTTATTTATTTCTATGTTAAATATTCTATTAAATAAAATGAGGGAAATGCATCTATTTTAAATGAGATGACTGAAAAGTATATATCTTTAAATGAAATGAATGCAATATGAGCAATGGAGTTGGGAACAGTATTTGGCGATTTGCCACTTGCGCCCGGCTAACATAAAAATACCTAAATTTATTTTATCGAGCTTTACAAATTTATACTTTATTTTTTTTATATTAAAGTACTAGCCGCCTCTAGCAAGCAGTATTTACCGTATTACTTCCATGTTAAACGTTGCATCATGTTACTGTGATTCATAATTTAATTTACTTGCCCATTCTTTCGCCAATTCTGAAGCTTTTGATAGAGAAATCAAGAACTCTTTACGATCATGGAAGCACATCATATATTTTGTGTTGTTATGTATTTCATCTTTCGTGACAAATATCTCTTAACTCACTTATGCATGCTTCGTTAGCAGTTACGATTCGTTCTCTAATGCGGAAAATTTTAATCTTATTAAGTAATCTTTTCTAATTGGGCTCATTGCCAATTGTTGTATTTTAACTGATACGACTGGGTACAAGTGAAACGGTTCTTATGAAATCCTTTGACAATATCTGTATTTGCATTAAACCATATTGATGCTAATATCTTTTTGTTTCACGTTAACCTTTTCAATAGACTCGATTACGGAAGAATAGAAGGTCTACCGGCTCACTGCCATGATCCATTTGAAAATCTATCATTCTTCTCATCTGATCGTGTTGAAGAATTAGTCCATGTGCCATGGTTTTAAGATTTTAGCTAATTTTACCTGAAACCTGAAAACGAAAATGCGAGGAACCGGATTATAGAAGATTCATTCTAACGTACATATTGATTAACAGGTTACATATTATAGAATTATAATAATCATAATTAGAACTGGCAGTTTCAATGCTTTAATAGTTTCCGCAAATTCTCTTTATATAATACAGAAGTTTTAGCGGTGTAAAGGTTAACAACATAGTAACAGTAAGTATAATAACAGTACAATATAATAACAATAGCAGAGGCTTTGCGCAGTGACGAAACTATTAGCACTTTGGAAATATTAGTACGTTATATCATTTATCTATTCAGATTATATGCGGAAAAATAAAAATAGATGGCTCGCATTAATAATTAATTAATTGAAAAATAGCCACTAGCGTCAAATATTCGCCAAGCTTGGCGACATTTAGCAAAGTTTCGCCAAATTTTGTAATACATCATGTCAATTCTCAAATTTGGCGACAAAAAAATGTTTTGTTTATTCTGACGTCATAATGATGCTTATGTATTATACATATACCTATAATATGTATGATGCAAATGTATTACGTATTATATGCATATGTATAATATGTATGATGCATATGCATAAGTTCATTAACATTACTAAAACGCACTTAAAGGAATAGTGTTCCATAAATAGTAGGGATAATTGCCAGATTGACCAGAGTGCTATTGAGATTAGAATACCGACATTTATAATAGACGTCTGTACACACCAACACCTTATCGAGTTTACAGCTGAAATTTTAGGATTAGTTAAAACTAGATTAGCATATTTAAATGGAACTGGTCTGTTAAGTCATATCTTGGTAGAAACCACCTGAAGACCTAATTTTAGTGGTTAACTGATAGGTTTACTATTGTATTTTCCTTCATCCAAAAGTTTGGAAACATGGAGGAATGGGTGCAGGAAAACACAATGGAAAATCCACCAATTAACCCGTAAAATCGGGTTTGTAGGTGGTTTCCACAAAGATATGACTTGGCAGACCAGTTACATTTCAATACGCTAATCGATATTTAACTAATCCTAAAATTTCAGCCGTCAACTCGATGAGATGATGATCTGTGCAGACGCCTCCCGGTCTTTAATAAAATTTGTTTTAAGGAAGTAAAAGATAGAAAGATGGACAGATAAACTGAAAGATTTGCCTTATTAAGATTTTTGTAAAAGCATATAAAAATTCATTCAGCTTGAAATCATGTAACACCTTTATAACTCAGGCTAATTTTCTGTAATCGGGTTTTGGCGACCAACATATCTTATCTATAACTATAATCTTTCTTTTACAAATTTAAAATTAACAATAAATTAACAGTAAGTAGGCTAATAATACAATATAATAACATTAGCAGCGGACTTCGGACGCCGCATCTGGCGCACATCGTTAAAGATAATTTATTAGTTACAAATTTCATTTAATTAAAAGGAGATTTTTAAACTTTCATATGGAATTAGGTTATTTTTCCACTATAGGGACCTTGGCCTTTTTTTAAAATCTTGGCTCAATTCGGACTTCAGAACCTGAGATATGTTGCCAAATCATATAAACAACTACGAAAACAAACCTGATGAACATTTATGTTATTTACATGTATTTATATACATATAAACATTTTATTTATACATGTACAAAATATTATTTTTTATATGCAGATTATTTATGTTGGTATATAAAAATAAATAAACGGGTTCCTTACATTAAATAAATTGTATACATATGGAAAAAATTGCTTGTGTATATGACACAGTAAATAGGTTGCCAGAAAATGCGTTATTATCAAATTTCTTTTCTCGTCAAGGCTATTTTCTGTATTTCGTCAAGGCTACTATATCGGGAACACCGAATTGCGGTTATATTTTGTTAATGTTTTATTGTTTTAATATCGTAAATATATCATAACCTATACCGATTAAAATTTTTAGGTATATTCATTTTTTCTATTTAACAAACATCTTTGGAGAAGCATATATATAAAATATTATTCTGCTTGAAATCACGTGACCGCCTTCAAAGCTCTGTAGTAGAGTTTTGGCGACCAACATTGGCGCAATTCAATGCGTAGGAACTGTTTACGGCCAAATGAACTCCCCCTGTATGGGGGGTTTAGAGGCGGAAATTTTGTGTTTTCAGATTTTTCTGGTTAATTGTGCTACAAACCCGACTTACTTGTGAAATTTCATGTTTCTACGACTTTTAGAAGTACCTTAGTTATTTGATGATGCGAAGTGAGTCAGTGACAAAAAAGCGCTTTTTCGGAATTTAATATTTCGAAAACTACTAAATATAGAAACATGAAATTGTGGAACCTTAGTTCAGTTTGACCATACGAACATGTGTATAAAAGAAAAATTTCTATATCTCTCCCTAAAACGACGTTATGAGGGGGTGAAAAGTATGCCGAAATGGTTCAGGAAAAGGTAGCTTACGGCTTGTGCGAACTTGGCGGACGCACTGCCGTGCTCCCAGATAAATAAATAAACAATTTTTTAAACATAGATTTTTACTATATTCTTGCTCTTAGCACCTCTTGTTAGATAGTTTCTGTAGAGTTATAATTCATGTAAAAAAATTATTTCAGATGTGACTGTACATCAAATAAAAAAAACCTTTACATAATTTTTTGTACATTTACAAAAATTAAATTTATATAGCGTGCATGGGCTACATAAATAACCATTAAAGACCATTGCCGTTCTCTGTAACAAATAGAGTAAAAATACATATTTTAGTCCGGACAAAATTACTGAGAATATTAATTAAAAAATTAAATTATCTTTTAAATGTTTTTAATTTTCAGGTGCTAAAAAAAGAAAAAAAATAGTGCTAGGAAGCTCTAAAAATCTTGGGATTCATTATACGGTAAAATATTTTTTAACTAGTTTGTTCTTTTTTTAAATACTTGTTTACTTCTATTATTAGAGTTCATCTCACTGTGCATTAATGTGTTTCATAGTATGACGTATTTTCCAAAATATTGTTTATAGGACTCAGGGATATTTATTATATATATATTTCTTAATAATTACAAAAATAACAGTTTTCATTCAACTGGTTTGTAAGATAATATGCCACATGAAATGACGAAAAAATTGTACTGAATGTGTGCCTAATAAATTGAATGGTTAAGAATTATGCGTTACGGAGAGATAAAAAGGAACGCACTATTATCGCTGTATAGTTGTATATAGTCAATATTAAAAGAGTTTGTAATAACATTATCGTGTGCTGTTTAATATTTTTTAGATAAATTTCTAATACATATGTTGAGGAAAGAAATTTATGAATATTAAAAAAAATTACTGTTCATATACTTGTGCTGGTTATATCGCTGTAAACATATACTGAAAGCGCTATGCATTGTGCTTTGATACTGATTCTCAAATAAGACAAAATGTAGATGAAGGCTGAATATTTCTAAATTCATAGAAATGTCTGCTTTAAATTATTGCATTGATATTTTTGTTTATCCATCCTTTTTATTGAATAAATATCTCATGATGCAGGAGTAATGGTGCACATTCACAAGATACTTTAATCAAAATGTATAAACCAGAATATTCACTTAAGAATCTCTTTTTACGTTTCTCTCCAATGTGCGTAATTTGGACCTTTTTACTTACATTGCACTAAAAGCTCACTCATTTTTTAACTTATCGTTTTCTTTAAATTGATAGACATAAATCTTAGATGATTTATTTTGAGGATTTCGTTTGTAATTTAAATAGAGATCATTGTTAACCGTATCTAAGACAATTTAACGAGTGAAATATCCGTGCCTTAACCCTTAAATGCGCTATTTTTTATTTTGTTTCGAAAAAAAAATATATTTGATTCTCTGAAAGGATTATTACACAGGAAAAATCATGCAAAAAAAAAAAAAAATCAGAGATACACCTTTCATATAATACGTCAATCTTTTCTTCCGTTGCACATCTGCAATACATGTAAAAACTAATGTTGTGTGGCTGTTTTACGCTAAAATATTACAAATTACTTATTATTTTAATAAATATGTCTCCAAATACATTATTTTATCTAATAATTTATTTTATAAAACTTAACCTTTAACCCTTTAATTCCCATGACAGAATTACGTTCTAGAAATTACGTAGTTCAGAGAATCTGACTTTACACCAAAAAGTTTCAATGGTTAATTTCGCTTTATTTAAATACGGAATGTCTGTTATTAATTAAAACAAATATTACTATTTTAATTTTCTGGTGTGAATTAGGTATATACGAATAAAAGAAAATCTATTAAATTTAAAACACTGTTGTTTGCATATATGCAAAGCTGCGCACTAAAGGGTTAATAGAATAATAACTAAATTGTTGCCAAACTTACATCCTGTGTTTCTGTGTATATGTGTGTGTACCAAACCTATTTTCTGTTGTTTAAATTAATTGAAAAAATCCTTTCTCGAATACATGAAAATATATTTATTATAGTAAGATATTTTCATTTGCATATCTATAAATATTATTTATGCCATATTTATAAATATTTTTATGTCATATTAATTTACTTATAATTTAAGTTATTATTGTTTTAATGTACTTATTTTTGCTTTTTCCGTTTAGTCAGATTATACTTTGTAAAGAAAATCGATACGATAAAGCTTTCAATATAAAAATAATAATTTTCAAAGGTATTCGATGTGTCTTATCACGAATATGATCATGGAAAAAGCTACATATTTTTAGCTGCATGTTCACCTTAATGCGTCTATCGCTGTGAATCGCGTGCATTACTTTAGAATTCTCAGAAACTACATTTGGAATCAATAAATATAAATGCATTTATCGAAAACACTAGTTGTAGTACAGATATAATTCAAATTATAAACTGCAATACTTTTTTTTTCATTTTTATTAATTTTTTTTTCAAGTATGATCGGCCGGGTTAGAAAAAAAGAGAGGGAGGCTTTATATATTTTAATGGGAAAATTGTAGTTGTATAAAAACGGAAGCAGCCACTTAACTTAGAAATATATATATATATATATATATATATATATATATATATATATATATATATATATATTTACATGAAATAGAATAAGCTTGGAACCATTTCTATATAGAAATTTTTAAAATATATCAAACTTTCAGTATTAAGACTCAATTTTAACTCCATATTTATATTATTCAGAAAATTCTACCTTCAAATACAAAACACGGAAATAACTTTTCCCACCCATCTTCGTTAAACTCTTTTCTAATAAATCGAATGCGCATTATGGTTAAAGAGCCATTATTTTGAAATTCACACAAAAAGTGATATTTTGATAGTTGTTTTTTTTTTTAATTGGCTTGATTTATTTTATGTTGAAGTAGATTATATTTAATGAATATTGTGTAATTTTGAAGACCGAAAAAAATTTCCTGTTTCCTGCAAAAAATGTAAAATTCCAAGATAATGAATCCCTTTTTTCAATGAAACTTGAAATGCTAATACGTTGCTATATCTCTGGAAAGCAATAACATCCCAAAATGCTTTTGTCATAAACTGTTAGTATGACACTGCATGCTTAGTAAAATTTATTTGGTTCCATAGGGCATTGTTAATTTTCATTGTTATGTCGCCCCAAAATGCAATCGTAAAGATGTTTTTGTCCCTTTTCTGTACTTATTATCTTGGTTAAACAATAGTATCCAAAATTTTTCTTACAGAATATGAAAGTTTATTATATAGAACTTTACCGGGATATCGATGCTGTTAGCAGATATAATCTGTTAAATATTCGAAAGTTTCAAAATCTGCAACATTTTAATTAGTCCTATCTCAAAACAGCATCACAGTTCAATAAAACAAAATATATCGGGTAGTACTTGAATATATGTGCAAAAACATGTAAACGAAAAATAAGTGGGATCTCATGCTATTTTCAGAAAACAAAAAATTTCAAAACTTACAAAAACTTACAATATCAGGCTTTTTCCAAATCAGAAAGTTATTTATCCTGTTTTACTTTCCATTTCCTATGTTTTTCCCCTATGAGGAAATGGAACATCCTTTATCTCTTTCTCTTTGCAGGGGAAAAGACTGATTAATTCACTGCATTTTTGTAAGTTTTGTCATTCTTTTTCTTCTGAAAATAGCATGAGACCCCACTTATTTTTCATTTCTATGTTTTTGTACATATGTTAAACTACTACCTGATATATTTTGTTTTATCCAACTGTGATGCTGTTTTGAGATAGGACTAATTCAAAAGTTGCAGATTTTGAAACTTTTGAATATTTAACAGATTATATATGCTAACAGCATCGATATCCCGGTAAAGTTCTGTATTACTTAGCTTGTTTTAATAGTAAACTTTCACATTCTATAAGAAACATTTTGGCGTACTATTGCTTAACTAAGATAATAAGTGCAGAAAACGGACAAAAACATAATTTGAATGCATTTTGGAGCAACATAACAATGAAAATTAATAATCCCCCATGGAACTAAGTAAATTTTACTAAGCATGTAGTGCTATACTAAAAGTTTCTGACAAAAGAATTTTGGGATGTTGTTGCTTTCCAGAGATATAGCAATCCAAACATACCGGCATTTCAATTTTTATGAAAAATGGGATTCGTCGTCTTGAACTTTGACATTTTCTACAGGATACAGGGAATTTTTAGAGCTTCAAAATTTCACATTATTCATTAAATATGATTTACGTCAACATAAAAAAAAATCAAGCAAAACAAAAAATACAACTATCGCACTTTGTCTGATTTTCAAAATAATGGCTCTTAAGCATAACTTAAAATTAATTAACAGAATGAGCTGTAACTTTGTATTTGCATTTCGAAATCTTACATAAATCCACTTATTATTTTAAAAATAATATATTGCAATTAATATTTTTTCTAATATTTATTTCAAATAAAATCTATTTAAAAAATAACTTTCGACATCTGCTTTTTAAAAACAACATTGTTTTTTTTAGATTATATCTGTGTTAAATAGTTTAATTTCATACACTGAGGAACATTTGACTTCAAATGAAATTTTATTGTTAAACAGTGTAATAAAAATACATTGATATATATTTGAAACTATCTTTGCCGTGATTTAGTTTTTTTTAAAGCCTATGTAATCAAAAACCTGATATAAATACTATGTGGAAAGGTGCATGTAATATTTCCCAACTTTTAATAGTATGAAGTTTACTGATTATCTTATTCCTTATGTGGATTCTAAATATGCAAAGACAAAAAAAAAAAAAAAAAAAAAAAAAAAAAAAAAAAAAAAAAAAAGTGAATATGAAAGATGTACTTATGATATATTTTTGCGTTAAATGTGACTATATATATATTTATTTTCATAAACAGAATTTTAAAATACGCAAAAAGGAAAGAAAGAATACGAATAATGCAGTCAAGAAAATTAGTGCAGCATTTTAAAATTAAATTTTGAATAGTCCCATTTACTTTTTAATTTTACGTATTTCCCATATTTATATATCATGAATTTGTATGGAATTATTTGTTTAAAGAAAAAAAAAATCAACATGTTCATTTAGATGACTAAATTGTTTTAAATCCATGCGCCTTATTGACATTTTATTAAGTTTCTGTTAAAAAGAATTGAGCTGAGAATGTTTTAGAAAAAAAAAAATAATCTAGGTTTTTTTTCTTGAATGAAAATAAAATAAAAATTCTAAAACTTATGATACGCAAATTATAGCACAATTTGTATATTAATATCAATATAGATTTTCAGCTTAATGATGTATTGCTCAGCCAATAGAGTATGAAATTTCAATGCACATTTGTAAAGATATACAAGATGATTTTAAATTGATAGTACAAATATTAAGGGTTGGTACAGCACACAGTAGCAATCACATATTGCATAGGAATGTATTGGTGCAAGTGACGCGTTGAGGTAGAAACACGAGGGTGCCAATTTGGCCATTTTTTATTTCAAAGTTTCTCATTCATACCAGAAAATTCCTATAATATTCTTTTCTCTATTTAAGTCAGACATTTCATGATTACTTAAAGAAAAAAAATCTTCTTTGAAAATTTCCGGTATGAAGTAGAAGTTTTTGAAAAAAAAAAAAAAAAAAAAAAAAAAAAAAAAACTCCATTTCTATTTCTTTTCATGCATTTCCTGTGTTTGACGGATTTGCCAGTTTTAAGGGGGTTTTCATTCCAAAATTTCAATTGCAAACTGGAAATTTTCCAAGAAGAATTTTTTTCTTTATGTAATCATGAAACGTCTGTCTTTAAAACAAAAATAATAGTATAGGAATTTTCTGGTGTGAATGACATATTTTGGAATAATAAAAGGGCCAAATTGGCCCCATGCTGTTTGTACCGCAACGAGTCACTTGCGCCCATGCGTTATTATAGAATGAACGATTGTTACTGTATCAACCCTTAAAGTTTGTACCATGTATTTAGAATCACCCTGTATATTTTTCTTACGTGGCGCGGAAATCAGGCTGAATTTATAGCTTACCATTTGACAACAACCACAGCGATGAATTTTAGTGGTTAATTTAAGGTCACATGATCATTGATCAGACCCACTCATCAAATCAAACACAGATGATATATTTTTAAGCACATGCGTTCTTCTCCAACAGTCAATTAAATAGAATAACAAAAGAACAGAAGAAAGTTATATTGATAATTCCATCAGTAATTGAGCAGGAGTCAGCCCGAATTGTTGGGGACGTTAGTTTGATCGATGCGTGGATATTAATATCATTGGTTTATTTTACGGAGACATGATGCATTCGGCGAATCGGGTTTCTCATCAAATTATCTTTTAGATACTGCATAAAACGTTTCTTTTACGTTTCGTTAGCGTCATCTTTTTAAAAGAGTCTTAAATGACTTAAGACGCGCTGTGCGATATCATTGGCGAAAATATTCCGCCATGCGAAAATATCCAGCGATAATAGCCAGGCGAAAATATCCAGCGGTCCCAATGTGAATTGCGTTGCAATTCGCCGAGGTTGGCGAGTGTTAGCGATCAAGAGGCTGAGCCCCTATTAAGTAAATAAATAAATAAACTACCCAAGTATTTCGATTTCATTTCCCAATTTAAAGATATCATACTTTAAAAAATGTACTTTACTAAAATAAAATATAGATATTGTATATATTAAGCAAAATGTTTTTTTTCTTCTGATGAAATGTATTTGTTTATCGCAAAATGGTTCAGCAATTATGTTTAAACTACTTAACTGCTTTATTTGAAGCTGAGGCTTTTAGTTCGCTTGGCGTAACATAAAGCATTACATCATTAATAATTAATTAATTAAAACACATGTTATGAATAGAAATTCAGATAGTGTCTTTATTTTATTATAAGTATTTATTTATACGATGCAAAGGGTGACAGATAATGGTAATTTCACATATTAATTACTGAAATTGTTTTGCATTACCTTACAGAAATCACAAGCGAAAAAATTTGAAAACATCCTATAACTATCTATCTTTCAATGAATATTTTCACATTTTTGATTTCAAAAGTAATGTAATTTTTATATTCATTTCGGTTTATTGACCAATGATATATTAAAGCACAATCCACTGTAATAGACTTCAATTTACGTAATTGATTGTAATCAAATTATAAACTATTCGACATCCATGTGAGTTAGGGTGGGTCGAAAAAAAGATTTTTTTTATTTTCGGAACGCTTTAGTGCGGAAAAGTTGCCTATTGTAATAAGAAGAAAAACGGCATAAAATATTTTAAAATCGGTTAACATCTTCCATTCGCGCATCGTACTGATAGTTGATGAAAAATTGCAAAAATCGAGACTTTATTTTCTAATTATTTAAGTTAATTAAAACTTTAAAAATAAACACTCTTTAGCTTTTTATGCTTGTTTCAAGATTTACATAACCTAAATAAATTAAATTCCGATCAATAATTCAATTTATTTTGTTCGCGCAAGACTTTAGAAAAAACATAAATTCACGAATTTTTCGCAATTTTCACTGTGCAACTCTTATTTCGTTCTGCTAAAACAAAACGACACAGAACTCACCACGTGGTGGTGGTTGCACGTTTAGTTCCACCCACAACCTACCCAACCGACCGTCCAATTGTTGGGTGTGGTATTTATATTATTTTAAAAAGACCACATGTATGTCAATGTGCAATTCTAATTAAATGCTTATGTAATAAAAACATAGAAAGATCGTGTCTTTGAGTTGATATTCAGGATTCTTCAGGGGAATTACAATTTGGGGAAAAATCGGATGTATTTACAAAAAAGTATAATGTGAAGGTTGAGCGGAAAGCTCGTGATCTTCAGCAAGCACTGTGTGGTTCCTCAAATAGTTCGAAAGTTCCTAAAGTGGCAGTGCATTATGAAATTGATGAACTCAAACTCAATTCTTTTGAAGACTCGTAGTATGAGGAAGATAAATACAAAACCAGTACATCGGCTGAAAACCCAAATGAGAGATGATAATTAGAATTAACGCAACAGAGCTAAATAGCGATCGTTTCGGTGTTTCTGATCGGCCGAAAGCTGTCATAGGGTCAGGTGTTCTGGATAACCGACAAAGATTCTTATGATGTTATTTATAACAAAAAGAGACAAGAGACGTTTTAGGACGGATTTGAAAACCGACTCACACCCCCTGAGGAAAGTTCGGGTCTTTTTTTTTTTTTTTTTTTTTTTTTTTGACGGACAAAAATGAGATACTTTGTTCGTCGAAAAATTTAATGCCAAGAAATCTATTCTCTTACCCAGGAATCTGGATCAACTTATATTGGACAAGAATTTATTTCCTCGAGTTCATCAAATGATAAAAAAAGCAGCATTATTTCTTGTTTGTCTGAACTATCAATATCACTAGAAAAACTACAAGTAGAAGGGCGCCATGGTACTGTAATAAACATTGGATGAAATAACGGTGCTTTCCACCGACTAGAAAATCATAAAATGCGGAATATAAGCTTCCGATATTTTAATCAGCTTCCTTATCGCCAAATTTTCCAACATATTCACTGTCAAACTAAAGAGCTTAAATCTTTTAATGCGTCAATCGGGTGGCAAATCACTTGATGTAAAAAAGCTCTTGTGGTCGGTTGTGAACACGCAGATTGTTCGATTTCTGATATAGACAAGACTTTTTTGAGCAAAGAAGAACTGTATTTTTGGGGCATTTTGAATGCAATCACCTTGGGACATTTTCCAGAAGACTTGACGAATTGTGACCCTGTTACTTTGTCCGATTCCAGATACTAACTGCGGCAAACCGAGTCCTTAGATTGTATCAGATCCATCTCCAAATTGAAAAAAATAGCATGTTTCATCATAAAATCATACATGTCTGTGTAACTTGCCACAAAATAAGCAAATATTTTACTGACGGACAAAAACATGTCTTTCAAGCGTTCTAAACATCACGCTATTTATCCGACGAATTACTACAAGTTGTCAATCCAGTAATAGAACGAAATGCGTTTTTTTGTGCACCGAGACAATGTTCTGTTGGCAATGATTGTCCATTAAAGAAAACATATTCGGGATATTGGTTACAGAAATATCGTAAAAGCAAGACAAACCGTCCCAAAGAAGCAGACTGTTAGAAATGTAATGTCACCGAATGTAAACTTTCATGACTCAGATTACATAGAAAATATTAATTGTAATTCTTGTGCGGTGTAACCTTCCCCAATGCCGTGGAACCTAAGGGAAGATGATGTTAAATCATTCATCACTTCTGATACTACTCTCATCAGAGAAATATAAATGTTTCCCTGTCACACCGAGACTGTTAAAATGTGCGACAAACTTGTGACAGAGACCTCGAATAAAGTATATGGACATGAAGCTAGATATGGCTATATCCGAACAACACTGAAGTCTAAATCAGTTATGCCTCATTTCTCTACAAAATCAGACTTTTAATGTGTAGTAGATATAAAAGAGAAAACGTAAAAAAAAAAAAAAAAAAAAAAAAAAAAAAAAAAAAAAAAAAAAAAAAAACAGTAAGCCAAAGAATGCTTACTCTATGGAAAACCTTTGTAAATAATTGCAAATATAATGTAAATGCCATACCCAACAGTTGGATGGTTGGTTGGGTAGATTGGAGGTGGTACTCTACGTTCAACCACCTCCACGTGGTGAGTTATGGGCCGTTTTGTTCTAGCAAAACGAGCGAAGAGCTGCACGGTGAAAATTGCGAAAAATTGATAAATTTATGTTTTTTCAAAGATGTTGCCAAACGGAAAAATTAGATCATTGATTACAATTTAATTTATTTAGGTTATGTAAACCATGAAACAAGCATAAAAAGCTAAATCGTGCTTATTTTTAAAGTTTTAATTAACTTAAAAACATTAGAGAAAAGGCGCGATTTTTACATTTTTTCATCAAATTTAAGTACGATGCGCGAATGGAAAATGTTAAGGTATCTGACTACGTTGAAAATGCAATTTTCGACCAAAAGTGTCAAATTCATTTTATTTTATTTTATTAAAGACCAACTCTTTACCTTTCCAAAACTGTATTTGTTTTTATTGTACGATAAATAGATCCGGAGTTATAGCGGTTTTAAAACTACTCAACAGCTGTCACTCAAACCGAAAGTGCTGTTTAAAGGGCTTTAAAATTTAAAATTTTTAAATTTTTAAATTGCTTTTAAAGGGTCGTATGTTTGGAGAAATTTCGCGATTTTGGATGCATTTGTTTAATAATAAGAAATGTAAATAATACGCTCCATGAAATTTAAATGTATATTACTGTAAATTCTTGTAGTAAAACATAAATCTGAACTTTAAATGCATTTTTTGGAAGATGTAATTTTCGGTGAAAATTCCATACGCAAAACATGATTTCTCAAAAAGTTATTGGAATATCACTATGAAATTTAAAATATATGTTATTTACACTATTGTGAAAGCAATGAACTAAAGATTTAAAGTTAGAATAAATATTTTTTGTTTTATGGATGTTTTTGTGAAATGACATCGATGAATTTTATGAAAATTAACATATAAACAGGTGCGATATGCTATAAGTTTTGAAATACTTAAAGAATCTCTTAGATTTTAGTTCCTTGCCTTCACCAATGTCATAAATATGAAGTGTAAAAAGGAAATTAAGATACATACAGTAGAATTTTCTTTAGAGCGTTTTGCGTTTCGGGCCAAATTTCACTAAATTTTACTATAAATTCCTCAATTTACCAAAATTTTATCAATAAATGATTTTTTTTTTTACTTTTTTTCACATTTTCTAGTCCTAATCTTAGTAAAAATAAGTTAAAAAAATAATTAAATAACTTTTTGGAAAAAATTGCTCCGTACGTAGGCAGGCACCTTAATCGATTTCAAAAAAAAAAAAAAAAAAAAAAAAAATGCCGTTTTTCTTCTTATTACAATAGGCAACTTTTCCGCACTAAAGCGTTCCGAAAATATAAAAATTCTCTTTTTCGACCCCCCCTAATGTGAGTGTTTGTCATAGAAAGAAACATTTTTCTTCGAAAAGCAAATCTTATGGAAGGAAACAGGACAGTGTACGATATAAGAGTTCAGTAAATTGCTAGGAATATTATAACTTATATTAAATGTTAAAATGCTTGTATTATCTATGCATTTAATAAAAGATTCCTAGCACACAAAAGTTTACGTTTTTGTCTCAAGTTGTGTCTTTTTAATTCTTTAATTGTCCATTTAAGTAGTATTTATAACCATTTATAAAAACTAATACTTCTAGTAAAAATATGTTTTGATGTAATATTACAATTTATATTGAAAGATATTTGCTTTTAACTATTTTTAACGATTTTATTTTAATGTTTATCCGCAACGAAGTTATACTTTTGTCCACATCTATTATAATAGAACAAATTTTTAATTAAATGATGAACATTAGTGTGTTATAATTGTAATTGAATAAAAATATCCTTCATTTAAACTTTTGTTTTTACTTATATAAAAAGTACAGTATTAATCAGCTGCTTAAATCAAAAGTTTATATAATTATATACAAACTTAATTCATATATTTGTCATTTATTTTTTATTATTATGCGAATTTATTAATCTTTTTTATCTGTTTGAAAATAGGTGTATATTTTTCGTATCATGTTTTCCCCCTAAGCGTTTTCGAATACATAAGAAAAAAAAATCTTTTTTGTTACCATATTTTTCTTTTTCAAATTTTAAAACTTATTATATCTCTGTTAACCAGGCGACACATTTCAACCATCCATAAATATCTTCTCCCAGACATATTAATAAATTTATTGCCAGACATAAGCGTCCGGCATATATCCTAATACTTTTATCTTCTATTATTGTGCGCTTCTTTTTATAAAGCGGAGTTAATTCTGAACCAATAAGAAAGTGTAAAGAATTTTAAAGGATCATACCCAAAATGAACTATTTATAGAAGTGAAAATCTGAGAAATATAAGGCATAATTATTTGAATATTTCCCGTCTCGTTGATTTTCCTTTAATCATATATATATATATATATATATAGGGTGCTCAGCCCCTTGTGAGCTACATCTGCAATCTCCATTCATGTTTCGAAGCCCTGTTGAAAAAAATAATATGATCTTACAGAAGATTGAATGAAATTATTAGTATAACAGCGGCTATCTTTTGCAATCGCGTTGCTATGCTTTTCCCTTTTAAATGGGCATTTTTCGATTAACATGGCCTAATTTATCGCTGTCGTAATAAATAACGTCTGTTTTCGGGATTGATAAGTAAGATCAATTACATATTTGAAAATTAGGTTGTATAAAATGATTAGCTTAAAAATGACGGTCTCTTTTTTAGTTTTATAACGACGCTATGGACAAAATTCTTCATTTAGGTTTGAGGTTAAATCTTCATCTGCTTGAAAATAACTTTCAGATCCACGTATTGAAAAGCACTGTGTTTTGAAATTTCACACTTATATTTTATATCTTGAACGAATTTTAGATATTTCAAGAACAGGTATAGATTATTCATAAACTCTTTTCCCTATTTTAATACGCTATAGTGAATATTTTCAAGATATTTTTACAATGCATATTGTTTGTATGGTACTACTTGATTATCCCGTCGACCAAAACAATATCGTCGATTTAGAAGATTAAATGCCAATAACGGATCATCCTAAATATCAAATTCCCTTGATATTAAACACAATACACGTGTTTGTTACGTCATCAAGTGATTCCTGTATCGATTTTTTATCAGTATTTTGTTTAGGGTAATTCCGGGATTTATGCCGCATATTTATGTGAATTTGTGTATAAAGTCCCATGGTGGACATAAAATAAAAAAAAAAAATCATGCTGCGTTATTTAATGTTAATTATACAACACGTGTACTACGACAAAAATATTCAAAACAAATAATTAATATTTTTTAACAATTTTTTTCGAAAACATTACACTGCGGCGCGTCGCCCGCACATTCAGTCTGAGACGCCGCACATGTGCGATAGTTATGCCGCGCTTGTAATAAGAATAGAATGAAATTATAAATAATAATAATATAAAAAAATATTCATATCTAGACTATAATTAACGATGTACTAATGAAATGAAACTAAATGAGTACAATGAAACGTATTAGTGGATTCAAATTAATAATTGTTTGCCTACATGTATGCTCTTTTTGAAGGTGTTTATATGCAACCATGGTCCGAATGGGTTAATAGACCTTTTTTTTACCACAATCTACACAAAAGTGTCGTAAAAGTACTTTCTTTATGTAACTACATTTGACACATGATGCAACGAAGCCAAATACACTTTCTCTTTTTTGGAGTAGTTTTCTAAACATTCCTTGCAAAGAACATCTGCGTTACACGCAATCTATTTTTTAATTGTTATCATCTTGACTTGCATCTTTCTTGCCCTTCTTTCTTTTTATTTTTCCGTTTTTCTCCTATTTGGAAAGGTACAGTGTATAATCCGGATCTACTGATTGCTTGGACAGGATCAATTTTAGTATTTAAGAGATCTTTTAACTTAGGGGAGGTACTGCGATTAATTTTACATCATAAAGTGTCAAATACATTTTTATTTGTACGAAAGATAATTTTCGATTTATTGCAATCTTTTTTTATAGGTTGAGCATGAATATCAGAAATATAATTAAAAAGAATATTGATCGCACAGTTTTTAGGAAAACTGAAATATCTAATGTTACATTTCATTTTGATTGCAGTTCACCTGTAATTTTCAAATTAGCACCATTTAATTATTATAAAAAAGAGCAATCGAACTTTGTTCAAGCCATCTCCTAAAAGAAGAGACTAGATGCGATTACAAAAATAGCAATAGAAAATTCAATTCCAATTTTACACTTGTAATTCAACAATCCCGGTTTTTTTTTTTTTTTTTTTTTTTTTTGAAAATTTCATAAACAAGTAGAAGATTATGGAAAACGAAGCGCAGTTCTATATAAAAGATTCAAATTTTGTAACGTTAACTACATTTCAGCACTTTTTGAAAAATATAAAGCATACCCTTTTTAAATATGATATGAAATTAATCGCAGCTCCTCCCCGTAAGGTAAAACATATGTTAAATACTAAAATTGATCTTGTTCAAGCAATCAATACATCCGGACTATACATAATACCATTCCAAAATATTAGTAAATATTTTATTTATGTCGGTAAGATGATGAAAAACATTCGTGATAAAATTAAATAACATGAGGCAGATCTTAGATTAAATAGACCCCATAACATTATTAAGGTTAGCTCAAGCTCAACGTATAAAAAGTACAATTTAATAAATCGAAAATTATCTTTTGTACAAATAATTACCACGAAGCCATTTATAATAGAATCAATCGATATAATTGCTAATAAAGATACACCTTGTAACGATGCACAATAATAAGATATCCATGGAGTATGAATATATTTTCTGTATAATATATGGAAGCTCGTTTTGTTGAAAATTTGAATAATTTTTTTGGCATCTAATCGGGCGAACAACCTTTAAATTATTTTTTTTCTTTTTTTTCAATTATCGAATCAGCGCAAAAAAGTAATAACAACATTTAAATCCCACTGATGACGGCCTTGTAAAGGCTAAACATGTTCTGGATTTTATTAATGTAATTTAAGATATTTTTTATGTATTTGAAATATATTTTTGTTATATGTATGCACCTGAAAGTAATAGTTCTACGATTATTTGTGCTTTTTTATATGTATTTTAATTATTTAGATCTAAGTTGCCTCAAAGTTTCGGAGGACCACATAGTTCATTGATACTAGCCTCAAAATGAGGATTTTGTACACAAAGTTCGCAGTTTTCTAGTCAGCATGCTCTGAACTAGCAGAGTATGGAACGTTTTCCAAATTTTATAACGGTAATTTCTGCCACTTTTATTTTAAATATCCTCTTTAAGGCTTCCTTTATAACACTATGGTCAACACTATCCGATGCTTAACAAAATGCCTTCCTTTTGTGAATTTGAGTTAATTGTAATATACATACACACATACACACACATATATATATACATATATATATATATATATATATATTGAAAACCATTTATGGCTTGATAACTAATTTTAAAAGGGCAAAATAATCCATGAATATATATATATATATATATATATATATATATATATATATATATATATATATATATTTTTTTTTTTTTTTTTTTTTTTTTTTTTTTGAGCTAAAAAAATATTTCCTTCGCTTGAATATTTATATATATATATATATTAAGCGACATAAATTTTAAAAAAAATGCATTGATATTAATGTGTATTTCTAAAATATTTCCCATGATCGTGCATAAATTAATCGATCTGCTCCATTTTTAGTCGCAAAATAATGTGTACTTTCTGCTCCGTGAAATCATTCAACAATTTTAGAGGTATTTTTATTGACAGATCTGCGAACATATCCATGTAAATAGCGACTAAAACTTTTAATGAAATTAGAATAACAAAAAAACCGCTGATAAAAATTTCATTTACAGAGAAATTTTAATAAATTTTATTAAAAATATGTGATCGCAGTTTTTTTAAACTCATTTTAGAAATGAGCCCAAGTTGCTTTCATTTAAGTCAATTCTTCATTACTACTCATTACTTATAAATTATATATTTTTACATAAATATAATTCACTGTTTTTTAATGACTAAATATCAAATGTATATTTCTCTCTAACTTGCGTATAACTCCATTGCTCACAGATATGTTGATGGAAATCACCAGGTCACAAAATTCCATATGTTTATCATGAAATGTCAGTCAATTAAAATACTCTCAATTAAAAAAAGAAGAGAATGGCTGAAACGTAGTTAAGAACCTCTGATGCTAAGCAGGGTTATTAAAGGGCTCAGGGCTTGAAAACTTTTCAAAAAATTGACTTTTTTTAGTATCAATTTTGATTATTCAATTACTTCTAAACACAGTTCAAAAGACCGCATAAAAATATTTCATTTTTAACGGAATTATAAGCATTTATGTAACTATTAGTTTCATAGCCGCACCCATTTAGTTACAACTTTAAGTTGCGTTTTTTCAAAACTTGATTTCTGACGACTATTCCTAAGATTAAAAAAAAAAAAAATTGATAGAAGGGCTTCAATTTTTTTCTGCATGCATATAACATCATTATCTATAGAATGAATTAATATATTTTAGATAGCTTAATATTTTGCGTATTTATAACCGAAAAAAACTTGTATTTTTTAAGATTTTTTTTTTTTAATTTTCAAATTTGAGAGTGTTTTCAATAAGGTTTCCTTTGAGTGATAGTTATATCCTTAATTCATTCTATAGACTAAAGTGTCCTGAACATTTTAAAGCAAAAATTAGGTTCTTATGTCAATTCAACGTTAAGATATCTTGCAGATGATGGTACGACACTTAAATTTTTTTCCGAAAATTGTGTCATATAGATTTTGCTGTATTTTTCTTTTATTACATTGAAGTACTTCATTTTATAATTTTATAAGACTACAAACTTACCTTAAAAATATCAGGAAGTTTAAATTAGTTACATTGAATACGTCTGTTTTTATATGGATTCGAAGAGAGAGCTCTGTTTACATGTTTTTCGGTATCGATTAAGCCCTGCGCCCCCTTAACTTATATGATATTGGGGAATCAAATCTGTAAATTTCGTATAAAAAAGCATTATTTACGTGCCAAAAGTCTAAGAGAAATAGCAGTTAAATTATTTACATATTTAAAATATGATTACTATTTTATATAAACTAAAACACGTGCATGCATTGCAATAAATGTAATAAATATTTTATTTCTATTTTAGTTTGACTGTAAGTTTTAGGTTATTTTAAAAAAAAAAAATATGTACACTTTCTAAAAAAATGCAAGCTGGACTGCACTCATTTAATGACTAGATAGACAGCAAAAGCTAAGTTATAGATTAAAGATAATGGATAAGATCTAGTTATATTATTCAATAATTTGCCTTAAAAATTTTTATCGATAAAATAGAATATATATATATATTAATTTTTTTTATCAATGAAATATGCTTTCTGCATTTTCAAAGAATTTCAATACTTCTAATTTTAAAAGAATCTTTGTTTCCGAAAGTTCTTTTATTTCCCTTTGAAAAAGTTAAAAAGAATAGAATGAAAGATCAATAGTAACAGATGGGAGCCAAAACCTCTATTTATCTTAAGAGTTTGATATATTTCCGGCAACGTTAATTTTTCCTTTTTTAATGAAATTTATTGTTATGCGTTCCCATTCCTTTCTCAGAAAGATTTTTAAATTCAGAAAATACATTTTATTTATAATATGATTAATTATATTTTTTTCTGAAAAAACCCACACCCATAAAAAATAACATACCCATAAAAAATAACATAATTTTGAAAATAATAACTTGCGTGATTTAAATTAACGCTGCATTTAATAAATTCTGAATCATTATCAAAATATTATTTTCTTAATTTCGTTTTATTTTAAACATTTGAATTTGTAAGTTACTTTTCGTCATTATCTGCATGTTTGATAACCGTTAACAGATTAAGATTATTTAAAGCGTCATTTTACAGTAATTGCGAGGACACGAAAAACTCCACTCATTATAAGATTACTCATTTTGATTTACCTTTTTTATGAGCTATATTTGAAATTAAGTTGAAGATTTATATATTGTCATACATTCTACATTATAATAAATTGTGAATTTTAAAAAAAATCTTAAATTAGAGACATTTTTTAAATGTCAATTTTATTCCCTAAATTGAACTAGTTTAACCTTTATATCAATGAATGGGCACCCGGGTACATTTCTTTCTATTTTCATCCCGATTTCGGGATATATATATATATATATATATATATATATATATAAAGAAATTAAAATGAATTTAGATCCCATTATTTTTCGTATTCACTCTCTATTACTACAATCACTTTATAATTTCGATTTTTTTATTATACTTTTGGGCATTAAACACTTCTATTCCTTTCA
This sequence comes from Maratus speciosus, assembly GCA_963932465.1. Lineage (NCBI taxonomy): Eukaryota > Metazoa > Arthropoda > Arachnida > Araneae > Salticidae > Maratus > Maratus speciosus. Next base: position 292,181,866 of record OZ010795.1, on the reverse strand, counting down.
TCAATAACCAGGGTACCCGGGTACCCATGCAAATTTTCATCGGACAAAAACAGGAAAATATAGATTATTTGCATTTAGATCAACCAAACATGAAATTAATTTGAAAATATGAGTTAGACATTTTTTTTTTATCTTACAAATATTTCATGTACTTGAAATTTTACATTTTGGGACGAGCTTTACAATAGCAAAAATGCATAAGGATGCACATCATAAACTGGCTTTCCATGCTGTTTACATAATTTTCTGTTTTTTGCTTCAAAATTTTTAAGATTTTAACAAAAACATCTGACAAACACCAAGTACTTTTATCTTTCCTGATTCATTGACAGCTTCAAATACGGGCAAAGATTTTATCAGTATCAATTGGGTCGAAAAATATCTTATAGCCTGTGCACTATATGAAGTACTGGAAGCCTGTGTGAAGTACTGGAAGTTTCAAGGTCTCATATAATTCCTCCAGCCCCCCCCCCCCCCAAAAAAAAAAAAAAAAAAAAAAAAAAAAAAAAAAAAAAAAAAAAAAAACCTTGTCAGTTTTATGGCTAACCGTATCATTATTTGCAGTATGTATAATGTAAGAAGCAAGTGCTGCTATATCCACAATATTTAGACATAATGAGAGCGTCCATCTGCTTTTACGCCTATGTGTTGTATTTCAACCCAGTAATTTTTCCATAATATCCACTCCAGATTTCATTTCATTATAAATCTGAACCATTTCGGGTTTCTCTTTTGGACCTGCGATTGTTTTATCATAATGCATAATAGACATGTGTTGTAATAGACTTTGTTATTCTTTGGAGCATACGAACAAATACTTACATCATCGTGAAATCCAAACTTTATAGATAAAACTTTACTCAATTTACATAACATCAATTATTGGGTAATATAAGGTTTGTTTCTTTTCAAAGTGCCAAATATTATGAGCTTCCAGGATAATAAATGATTGGTCAAAGAGAGAGAAGAAACTAGAAAACAGGAATTCTGCTTTTTCAGAATTTAGTGTCGACCCCGATGAAAAAAACAAATGTATAGCTATATAAATAAATCAAAACATATTTCAATTTTAAGACTTAGAGTACATGCTTATATTTTACGTAAAATGACGTCATTCGTACCCGCTTAAGAATTCCACATTTACGATCTACTCTTAAACATGTATAGTAAAATATGCATAGGACGTCATTATCGCGAAATAATACACAAATGCAGCAAAAAGATGCCGTCATTAAATTAAGTAATTACTAAAATTAAATATATAGTTTATAATAGCATGTTTTAACAGAAATCATTCGTTTATATTTTTTCTAAATAGAACGTATTTTAATTACATTTTTTTTTTGGGTTGTTATGAAAAAATGGCAACAAAAAGATATAATCAATATTTTACAACTATATTTCCTTTACCAAGACTCCCTTATCATATATCATATTTTGATTTATGATAAAGTTTACATTCTACAGAAATGGAGTACTTCCGTTGCCAATATTAAGCATATGGCTCCAAAAACTACAAAAACATTCATATTTCAAAATTAAATGGAGATTCAGTTTTCAATCAAATTGCATTTAAAAGTACTTTTTTTCCTAATACGACGGTATAAAAATTAGAAGTTAAAAAAGTTGCTATAGAGTATTTGATCGTACTGCTTTGTTTTACGGTTGACTTCTGTAAGGTAACGTTATTTTTTGGAGGCGACACAAAATAAGCTGGGAGAAAGAAATAGCATATCGTACCGGGGCTAAAAAATAACAGTCATTGGTGATGTTTCGTCCAGAATACTTATATGGAGCGGCCAAGTCTTTCACAACTTTTTTCACCTTGGTTTATTTTTCGGTCTGTATCTGTATTTACGATGTATACGTGGCATTTTAGTGGATAATAATATTTGCATCACATACACACCATATTTTGATCCCATATTTAGCCGGTATAGACGGAATATATTTGGCGAATCTTGTTGTTTCTCGATGCGGAAATAATTGAAAGCCAGCCGTTAATCTTTTCTTCGCATCGGCTTGTATTTTGCAATAAATTATGATATAGCACAGTCCCTAAATTACGAAATGCTGCAGGTTTATCATTTTGAAGACGTTCCACTAGCTCGTGTGTTCTGTTTATCAAATCGATTAAATCTAAGAATGCTCCAGAATCTTTTTACGCTCATACTTGCTCTTTATAACGGATATGAGCCTGTTTTCAACATTTCTAATGTGTGATCTTTATTTGTATAATTGACACTAGAAGAAATTATTATTTTAAAAATGCATCAAATTCCTTTGCTGCTTCGTCCAAACAAGTTTTTTTATTGCTTTGGTTGCCGTGCTCATAAATGCTGGTGCCTTTCTGATTTGTATATCAGATGATTAGATCAATCATTTCATCTCTAAAGCTTGATCTGAATTTATCATGAATAAGGAAAAAAATATGAACCTCTTTTGGTATAACGTAAAATATATTGATGATGAAATATGGAAATGGATAACATAAATACCTGGAATACTGCCTTGCTGATATATCATCCATTGTTTTAATTGCTTAATAAAACTTTAAAAGAAACCGCAACATATTATAGAACATTCATGCATATAAAAGCGCTTTTAGGTAGATTTCGTATGAAATACTACCTATTGGGATCGTTCCTATGTTGGAATTTCTGAAAAATTTTTGCAGATCTACACCGATCATCACCCCTAGAACCCAAAACCACCCTCAGTAAAAAACTTTATATCTATCTATCTATCTATATATATATATATATAATATAAACGATGTAAACTTAATTCCGTTGAATATCGGATTCTTGGAAAACCTCTAGTTATTATGTTTTTGAAAACTATTTATTTGATTTTGCTACATATCCTATGAAATTGTGTTTTCAAAGTGGTTCGCGCGAAATGGTGAATATGTTTTTTTTTATTTGTAGGCTAAGCTTTTAGATGTACATTATATTCCAGAATATAATGTTTTATATATTTATTAATTTAGTAAGAGAAGTAAGGATTATTACTGTTATTTATGAAAGGTAGTGCAGTGTTTTTAAATATTATTTATATATATTTTTTTTTTATTATTATTTTTTTTTTACTTCCAACTTTTGCTTTTCTGGGAATTTCTTATAGTTATTACAGTTTCACTTTTTTACGTTTAGTTAACTTCCACTTTTTTCCAATAGATTGATCATATAACTTACGTTGTTCCCTTCTACCTCTATTTGATATTTAATAAGGTTTAATGATAATTTGTTTATTTTTGAATATTTTACTCTGTGTTAAAAATTAAGATGATCTCTTTCATTTTTTTTATACAAAAAAAAGTACAAACTTTTATTTTGAAAAATGATTAAATCTTCGTTTATGTTAAAAATAGTAGAGTTTTATTAATAGAATGAAAGGAAAAAAGTTTATCGTGATATCAGTAGATGGATATACTTGATACTCAAGAAATTCGAAAATACTTATGGAAGTACAACGTAATATATATATATATATATATATATAATGAGACATTTAAAAAAAAGACAACGATAGTTTTCTCCTTACAAATTGGCCTCTAAAATCTTATGGAAAAATTTATCTACCAATGTATGCAAAATCTCGTGACATTATATAGAAAAAGTAAAATTTATATACTAATGAGATTCTTTAGAAATAATATCTCAGCTTAAAATTGAAATCATCGTATAAAAAACGACGTAAATTTTTCCATTTACATCAAGTGCATGCGCTTGAGTCAGGAATTTACGAGATAATTTGGGAAAAAAGTGTGTTCCTTTTATATTCTTTTTAGATATTTCAAACGAGAAAATTAGCTTAAAACGTACGGCCTGCAGAAATATGATAGCAAAAATACTAAATATAAGCATCATTAATCATTTTTTATGAAGTTTTATTTTATATGTGCTTATGGATTTTTAGCTAACTTGAATTTTGAAAGCATATTTTTTAATCTCTGGGTAGTTTTTTGAAAAATTAAATGATGCAATTAAGCATTTTTTTTAAACTTTTTTTTAAGTTTTGATCTATCAAATAGCCCACTTTCGCAATTACATAAAAACATATACGCAATATGATAAAAATTACATATATTGTTAATTATTAAGAACATTTTGAAAATAAGAGAAAAAAAAATATTTCTAACATTTTTTGCAAATTTAAAACAGTTTGTTAAACGTGCATGTAATTTAAACTGTGTAACTATGCCACTTAATCATATATCATTGAAGAATATATGTGTGGATTACATTAACTATAATGAAAATATATTTACTATTAGTGTATTATTTCCATTTATTAGATTTTAAATTATAAAAATATATTTAAACGTCTTTAACTTAAGATAAATTAAGAAAATAATGGCATTTAAATATTTTCACAGTGTACCCCTTTCAACGATTTTCACAAGACACAAGTTTCTGGGAAATTTAATAGATACATGCAACAAGGGACAGTGTTTAAAATTATTTAGTAAAAATATTATGTACTGAAAAATAATTAATATTTTGTAAGTTTTATAAAGGCGTTCTTAAATACTTAATTATAATATAATTCGTAATTTCATCCAGTAAAATTACAGAATGTAATATAATTTTCCAAGCTTTAAATAATGATGCCCCCTAACTTAAAAAAAAAGGTTGAAGCATTGTGGTTAATTTCATTTTACGGTTATAAAAGTTTTGCAGACTACTACTAAAAGAGACAACGAGAATTCTCATGTATTACTCCTGACGGACACAAGATGAGTAAATTATGGAGATTAACATTCAGATCCATGTGTATTTAAAACTATAATTCATAATTTAAAATATTTTCTTTTACACTCATGTCTAAAATTAAGGTCACAAACACCAAATCTGTGAAAACTGATTAACTATCCACTGTGTTCCCACGAAATTTAGCAAAGAGGTATAATATAATGGGAGAAAGATTATAGCAACATAACAATATGGAAAATATTTTAATTGTGGATTAATTAAAAGGGTATATCAAAAGTGTTAAATCATGAATTAGAGATAAAGCATTTATCTCGGGAAAAGTCTGCCTAATATGGTGTGTGACCACCATGTACTGCTATACAAGCCTCACAACGAGCTCTCATACAATTTATAAGGGTGTCAATAAATGTTTGTGGCTACAAAGCCCATTCTTTCAAAAGCGTGGTTTTTAACTCATGGCGGTTCCTGGGAGGGGGTAACGCTGTTCCGTGGCTAATCCTAGACCATCCAAAACATGTTCAATAAGATTGACGTTCGGAGACCTCGAAGGCCAATGCATACGGCGAATATCCTCTTCTTTAAGAAAATAATCAACAATGTGAGGCTCTGTGTGGCTTCAACTTATCGTCCAAAAAGTCCGGCATACAGCACCCCGGAACAACCTCACATAGAACCTCATCTCCATAGCGATGTGTGTTGAAAGTACCCGCATCGAAGAACTGCAGTTGTGTACAACTGCCCAACATTAAGCCGCGCCAGACAAGGAATCCTTTGAAACCGAATCTGTCTGTTTCTTTTACGTAGGAGGGATGATAGAGAGCTCCACGTTTTCTCAAGATGAATATTTGACAAGTATCACTCTGCGTAGTAAAGCTTGACTCATCACTTAAAAGAATACGGCCCCATACTTGTTGTGCCGAAGACTGGTGTCTTCGGCTCCAGAACAACCGGGCTGTCCTGATAGATGCAGTAAAAGGGACACACACGACTGGATGTCGGGTGTTAGGCGTGAGGTCCATGAAGCCTATGTGAGGTTGCTCCGGGTTATGACGGGTTAGGTCATATGACGGAGGATACCATTCACGGCCAACAGAGTAATTCCAATCCGTTTTACTTTTTTTAGAGGCATCAACTTTCAATCGGTTAACCTTCCTGAAAAAAGAGAAAGAAATTTGTCTCATCTTTATCTATTTGTTTGGTGACTTATGATTCACCCTATTTTTTGCTAAAAGGATCCTCTATATTGATGAATATCTGCCTGTACATATACACTGATGGCCATTCAAAATGCAACGCCAAGAAAGACAAGAGCTATCAAAGCCAAATTTACTTTAGAGATTACATATAGTGTCAGTGTTAATTGATTTCAAAGGCAACCTTCTTTGAAGTTAGATAGACGGGAAAATAAGTAAAAACTGTTACCTCCACGTCTGTCAATAACCGCTGCTACATGCTGCGGCATAGAGTGAAAGAGGCCTTGGATGTGTTGCTGGGGAATGGTATCCCACGCTGCCTCCACACGTAGCCAAAGTTAATCTTGTGTACTCGCGGATGCAGCATTTTGGGATAGGATTTTCCCAATCATTGGCCAGAGATGCGCGATGGTTGATAGATCTGGAGAACAGGCAGGCCATGGTGAAAATGGAATATGGTGAGCTATGAAGAAAGCTTGGACATTGCGTAAACATGTGGTCGTGCATTGTTCTGTTGAAATGTGGCCGTAGGCAAGCCCTGAAGGTAAGGAGGAGAACAGGCAGCAAAACCTCAGAGTTTTTCGCTGGCTTGTAATTGTACCGTTAATGCGTACTAGGAGGGGGGGGGGTGCGGGAGTTGAATCTAATACCACTTCACACCATAACACCGGAGGCTGGACCAGTGTGATCATGCTTAATACAGCATTTAAGCAGCTTCTCCACACGGTGTCGCTAAACTCTAATACGACCATCGTGATACTGCAGGCAGAAGCGTGATTCATCCGAAAACACAATGCTATGCTTTCGGATGTTCAGCTTTACCGTTCAGCGGACCATTGTAAACGCAAACTCCTGTGGTTTAATGTGAAATTTGTGCGAAGCAATGGACGTCTAGCCGTTAATTCACTGGACTAGAAACGACGTCGAACTGTTCGTGCGGATGTCGATTGTTGTGTTAGAGACGCGATTGGTTGTGCTATGGTTGCGGATGTGGCAGTGCGTTTCATGAGAGCCATGTGTACAATATCCCTGTTTTCAAGTGGAGTGGTGTGACTAGGGAATCGTTACCCTCGGTCAGTCGTTCCCTCTTGCATCCATCGATTCCATATTCTCATGACTGTTGCTTGGCGACGTCCGATAAGATGACCAATTTCTCGGAAGGATAATCTGCAATCTCTGTATGACGATTCCTCCGCGATCGAAATCAGAAACGTGCTCGAATGGTGCTTATGTTTTTCTACGAGGCATCCTGAATCTGTACACACCAAAAATATCACGAGAAAAAAATTCACGTTCTTGAAGAAGACAACATTTCTTCCTTTATATACAGATTGTAAGGGGCGCTGCAGTCGCCCACGATGTGCGCGAGCACTGAATTTCTAATCATTTGCATATCCTACCAAGGTGTATACATGGTGTAAATTTTAGGCTGTTTGGTTAATCCCTTCATGGCGTTGTATGTTGGATGGCCAGCAGTGTATTTATATTTCTTATAAGTATCTAACACGTACGTATTAATATTTAAAAAAGAAATATTTGTATAAAATATAATGAAATGTTAATATATACTATATACCATAAATTCTAAAAAGGTAAAACCGTATTTTTAAGATATATCAGAGAAAACTCTTAAACAAGCATTATATATTTTCGTACGAAAGCGTGTTTTTAGCCTTTAGTACTCTTTCGCATTGCACATTACTAGAGATGCGAAGTACAGGTTTCAAGATTTTTGTTTAAAATTTTTATCTCTGATCACCGCAATCGTTTTAAAAGTAAATAGTAATATTATCAAGAAATCAAATCAATTGAGTATTAAAAGTGTTTTTTCACAGATTCATTGAAGTTTATGGATTACAAATTTATTTATGGTTAAAATTATCCAGTGAATGAATAAGAAATTTTGTTTTACAAAACTATTAGTCTTAAAATGTAAAAATATTGTAGGAAGCAAGCTGTAATATTCTTTCATTTATTGTCCCATTACGTAGCCAAAAAACTTTCAAATATATTTTCTACAAATTTCACGAAAAGTATACTCAGTTTATTTAGTATTTGATATTTATAATTATTTGATTCATTATATTTTGAATAAAAATTGCCGGAATCACAAAGTTAAAGACTTTTATAAATGCTTAGTTATGTTTTTCACGAATATAATATTAAGATGCTCATAAATAAAAAAATAAAAGGCATGTTTTCAAATTATTATGTTATTTTATATAATTTTCATTATAGTACATAAATTTATGAAAATTTATTTCGAACATTAACATTACATTAACATTTCGAACATTAAAAAACGTGTGTAATTAAACGCGAACATTAAAAAATGTGTAACTAACGGAGTGAAAAAAATAAATTTAATAAACTACACATTAAATTGTAAGTAAACTATTATATGCATTTTTAAGAAATTATTTTATAGTTTTAATTTAATTTGTTCAAAGTCACAATAACAATCGTGACTCTTATTGAAGTAAAATTATTTTTTAATATGCCCGAACATTAGCAGTGATAAAAATAAAATTTCATGATGTTTCTCTGAGATGAGAAACACAAAATAAAATAAAATGAAATAGTCTTTAATTTTTAATAAATGCATATATGTTTTTTCCTTCAATGTGTACTAAATAAGTACTTGCCATGTACGTTTTTTCTTAAACGCGGTGTTCTTTCATCATTTAGCACTTGGTATTCTTAAACACACATCAGATTTTCATAGAATTATATTCAATCTGTTAAACATTTATCCAGTAAAATATATCTTTGAACTTCCTAGTTAAATCCTTGTACCTGAAAAAGCTTTAAAAAAACCAGTTCTTTCAAATATATGTCTTTAAAAATATATATATGAAATAATTCTTAAATTTTTTTCTTATTAACCTTTTATTTTATTATTTATTGCAATTTGCGTAATACGACTTTTGTAATGTAAAAATTAAAAATAAAATAAAAGTATATATTTTACATTTTTTTTCTTATTCTTTTAGTGTTTATCTTAAAGAATAAAATATTTTTACTCTTTAAAATACTATCTAGTGTTAAATATCATTGATATTTTAAGCAGCATTCGTTTTTCCTTTATGAAAAGATATAGATATTTTGAAGCCTTGATCTAATAAGATCAAATAATAATTGAAAAGCAATCCTATATCACTCACTTCAACCTCTGCATTTGAAGTAGAATATTTGTTTTTTCCCATAAAACCTTTATAGTAAGAAAATTAAGATAAAATACTTAGAGAAATTATGTTATTTGTAAGCAACCGAAAACTAACTGAATATTGATAAATGTTAACACATTATTTTGCTACAAAACGATGTATTGCATCAATCCCAATCTTTAATATTAACTGAGAAAATTAGGTTTAAAGATGCCATAAAGTTGGCCCATCGGGATACTTTGCGACAGGTGTGTTTTTGCCTTGAAATGCAAGAGGAAGAATTCGTGAATCATTTATTCTCTGAAAATAATGTTGTAAGCAATTTTAATAGCGAAAAGAATTTTTGAATGTCGCTGATTTGTCCCACTGAATTACTAATTCAGCTTCGCTGCAAAGAATCGAATAGCGTTTTGCAGTTTCCTTAAATGCATCAAATCTTTAGTCATAATGAAAATTTCATAATAATTTATACACATATTATCTCTTAAAGTATAGAAGATCCTCTTTAACTTGATATTTTGAATACTATAGTTAAAAAATAGCATGTTGGAATATTTTAGAAGTCACACAAAACAATATAAATGCACAATATAATGTCTTTTAACTAATAACAAGAAAATATTACAAGGGAAACGATGAAATTTTATAAGATTAGGAAACATTAAACAAGAAATACTTTTCTGTTTTCAGTTTTAGAAAAATAACTTTCCACAAAATATACGAAAAAAAAAAGATTGATTCCAGCCAAAAATATATAAATTACCAAAGCACTTAATAACCTACCATTCACTGTTCTTTCCTTAACACCCATGCCCTTGAAGAAGAATGAATATTTCCGGAATAAAATCTCTCTTCTCAGCCGATGAGGAAAAATTCTGTGAATGTGCCGTATTTCGTCTGAAACGTATTCAGATCTTTGCCTAATGCAACAAATTAATGGAAGACTTTGTGACATTTCTGGAGTTTGCGCCTCTCTCTTTTTTCTTTTTCCTTCCGCTGACAAATGTCTCATCTTTGCTGTTGATATAAGCAGTCGCCACGTCGCTTTCTCTAGAAGTTGTAACTACATAGATTCCTCTGGCCTTTTGGACATTAGTAGCACTGATGCTACAGCCGGAATGGACATTCAATTTTTTCATCATTAGTGACCCGACTCTTTGTAATGTCACACCTCTTCTTCTTCAACTCTTACAAGTACACTTTTACCAGGTTTTCCGTCATCGATCCTAAGTTTCTTCGAGGACTGTATTTGGAGGCTCTTTTAAAATGTTGTTTTATTTTAGTGGATACATTCCAATGGCCTGTAATCCCAAATGCAGATTGTTCTTGATATGAACTCTTTTAGAAGACGCGGATATTCGCCCTTTGGTACGTTTGTGCATTAACAACCAGAGCTATTTTTTTTCCAGTGAGGTTTTAAACTTAGGAAAAAGGCTACATCAAGCGGCTCCAAGAAATGAGTCGAATCTTGAAGAAATGCGAGACGGACTTATTATTATTTTTCTCAAAAAGTCGTAGCAATACTAGACCTGTAAAACAGCTTATCGTGTTCCCAAATGATTGCCTTTGGACTATATTGCATTCTCATAATGTTTCAAGACCATCTTGATGCTAAAAACAAAAAAATATGTCTTTAATTTGCAAACGGTAACTTTGTGGGGATGATTTACGAGAGAGTCGATGCGTCACAAAGTAGGCCCCCTTAACTGGCTATATTTTAATTATGTTGTTATATCTCACAGAAATATCACTTGACAAATGTTATATTACTCTACATTCTAACTGACACAATAAAAAATTGAATATTTACCTTTGTTAGATGAATCTCATACGCTTTAGGTTTCAGCACTTCACAATAGAAATGATTTAGGAAAGTTTCCGGATTTCGAGACAACAACGAGTAGCAGGTTGCAACCTTACATCGTCCAGAGAGAACAAGCGAGGTGTTACAGCTTCGAGCAATGGTCGTTTGATGATGTGTTACACCGTACTATGAAATAGAACTGCTGTTTGCTTTCAACCCGAACCGGACGGAGTGGGAGATTCTAAATACGAAAACTAGACTAGGTGTCACAAAGTGACTCACAAACTCCATCTTACGGAATAACAATATATACGAATATACATATATATATATATATATATATAAGGTTATATCTGTTCAGGTTATATCTGTTTAAATTTCTTGGATGTTTTATGGTTATACTTAGTTTATTTATGGTGCAGGATTCTGGGTCCGACAAACGCATTTAAAACATAATGTGCTATATATATATAAAGATATATATATATATATATATACATATATATAGCTTTAAAATATTCTTTAAAACTTTATAATACTTAATAATTCTTTAAAAATTAATCGTAATTATTGTATGTTAATATGGAATTGATTTCCAGAATATTGAAATAATAATTTCAAACTGTTTGGTTTTATACTGCTCAACTTTCATATCCTTGCGTAAGAAAAAAAATAACGTGTGAGAATTAAGTAATGGATATTTTATAAATGTTTTACTAGACCAAAATAAAAAATATTACTTTCTTATAAAAGAAAATAACTATTTGTATTAAATTTGTTTTTGAATTATAAAATGAATCTATTTATATTTTTCTTTTCTATTGTGAATTCTTATCTATTGTACTGTGATTCTTATATACATAAACTTTGGGAGTTTATAGTCAGGAACCACCGTATTTGTAACAATATGGAGAAATCCTATACATTAAGCGCAAATTTTACAAAATATGTGTGCGTGAATGCTAAATTAAGTAATGGTAATCTAATCGATACCTTTACAGAATGAAAATAACTATTTTATTGAATAAAAAGTTTAATGGAAGATTCGCAAAGATGAAAAACATTTGTTACTAACTTAAGGTAACAACTTCATATAGTAATGCTAAAAATATAAGCTTTTGCACTCGCATAACATACCATATATATATTCAAATAAGTATAATACTAAGGCATTTATGATAACGATAACAATAAACAAGTCAAAGAGCAGTTATCAGAGGAAGTTGAACCGGAATTCCTATTTTCTATTACTGTTTTTTTTTTTTTTTTTTTTTTTTTTTTTTTTTTTTTTTTGTAAACAAGCATTTTTATTAGTATTGGTAGCAATGTTTTTGTGCTTCAGAATAATTATAAAAAAAAAAAAAAAATGTATGTACATTTCTAATCAAAATACCAAAGAAATCATTTTTCTTGAAAGAATAAGTTCTTAGCTCCCAAACCGTGTAAGACATGCTAAATCTCTTTAAACAGCTAAATGAAATATTAAAAAAACACGACGTTAAATAAAAATATATATATTTTTTGAATAAATATTTGTGAAATGTTCCCCATATTCTTATTTTCGTGTTATTTTCTTGATAATTAGGGGAGATGGGGGCACATGTGTACAGTTCGCATAAATATAGCTTTTTCTCATAACTGGATTATTTTCTATAAACAAAAACAACTTAATATAGTAAACAGAACTTTCTTTTACACATGATATTTTTTTTAAATCACCTGTATAGTTTTCTTACATTTTTTAATAGTTTTATAAATTCAAAAAATCACATGTGCCCCATCAGCGGAGTAGTTGTGAACACACGTGGGGCACATGTGAACACAAGGTAAAAATGGTCCTTTAACATGCTTTTTATTATGTTATTCATTTGTCATCGTAATAATTAATTATATTACTTTTTAAATTCACCATAAATAAAAATATATGTTTATATTTCTCTAGTTTCTGGGTTATATGTTTAAGCAAAAGATTATAAAATGGAAATAAGTAGATTTGGAGGGGAGAGGCTTAGATGATTCATTAAATATTGTTGCAATAAAATAAAAAAATAAAGAAGCAATTAAAAAAAAAGAAATTAAAACTTTTAAATTCTGCTTAAGGGTTTTTGTTTGGGAAAATTTTAGGGAGGGGGCATTTACATATATTTATCGGAAATCTGCCGCAATACGAAAGATTCTCACTCCTGTATTTGACTTATTTACTTGTAAATTATAAATAAATAAGAGTTTTTTAATGATTAAAAAAAATCTCGACTATAAACTCCCCCCTCCCCCAACTTCTTTTGCTTTTGAAAGACGGGTGAGGATACAATTGGTATTTTACGGTAGTTATCAGTTTAAAAATTTTACTTTCTTAAAATATTACTGGTATTTTGAATGGATAGCTCCATTCAAAGCATCATATGCATAACTGTTTTAGAGATGGAAGTAAGCCATCATTGCAAGGTTGGAACAAATGTAACAGAAAAATTTGAAAAGTTGTTCAAGGTAATACTTTTGTATTAACAATGCATAAAAAATATTGTTGTAAACCGTTTAGTAAAATAATATATAACACTTATTGCACTTTAGAAAACATTAAATTTATTTAAAATACAATTAAACGTAAACGAGCTTGTTGCTCTTTATATATTTGCTGAAAGATGTGTTTGTGGAAGTTTCAATACAAAATAAACTTTGTGTGAGGAAAATATCTTCTATTTCAGGAAAATTGTAGATAATGGAACTTACATTATTTCTCATTGAGTTAACTGAAAGAAACAGAATCACAGAATGATTATTGGGGAACTCATGAACTGTTCATATCTGCCCCAACTAGTCTGTTCACAAGTGCCCCACATTGGTACTTTTGTTAAATTGATAAATCATTAACATTTCTCAATTTTAGAAGAAAAAGAACTGTATTAGTATTCATAGTATATGTTAAAACATTCAAATTCAAATAAATTAATAAATAAATAAAGTTATTCGCTTATCAACGTGGAACAAAGATTTTACTTTTGATATCTAAAAACAGTGTTTTGGCTACAGAGGACAAACAAAATGTCATAGAGCTTCAAAAAAATTTTACCAAATGTCTACGGGTGCTATCATCTTTAGTAATTTTTTTCAAATAAAAAAACTTATAATAACTATCGAAAATTTGCGATGTTCACATGTGCCCGTGTTCACATGTGCCCCCATCTCCCATATGTATTTCAAGTTATTAATTAAAATACGTATATTGTTTTAAATTTTGTGTTTGAATACTCAATTGAACGATACTTTTTTATTCCCTGATGGCAGTAACATCATATCACTTTTAAAGAAAAGGACAACTTCGTAACAGTTGGTGTGTATAGCTAGTTAAATGAATATATTAGAATAAAATTGAATAACATTTTCTTGTGGACACATTACATTACTTTGTTGTTGGAAAATATATTATTTTTTAAAAGAAATGCTTGTAATACAGCAATAAATGTACAAGTACATTCCAGAGGTAACCATGCAAAATAGGTCTATCAAATATACTATATGTTAAAAAGATGCATGCGTTTTATAAGTAATAAAATCTTTACAAGCAATGAAAATTATTTTTTGAGAAGAAGAAATATCGAAATTCCTCTCTTAATAACAAATTTGTGATTAATTGTTTGAATAATTTCTGAAAGAAAGAACACTTTAAATAGAAAATATTAAAAAAACTCGATTTAATTGATAATAATCTGTATTAAAAGTTCTTGTAATCTCACTTTTAATGAATTACTTAAATCTTAAATTCTGATTATTAATTTTTCATGCTTATAATAAGTACTGTTAATTCCGTTTTTTAAAAAACATTAATCGTTAGGATAATATCTTTAATATCACGCTGTATCAGAGGTGCTAAATATAATGCCCAATTATTCCAGATATAGATGAGTAAAGGCAGATTGTACGTCATTAAATCTCAAAATGATATTATCTTTTCAAGACCGGTAAATGATATGCATTAAACGATCAAAGAAATCTTCTGCAATGTTAATGGCAGTAACTTACTGTAGTAAGTACCACATAATATTAAATAAATAATTTTCAGCACTTTAGTGTTGTGATTTGAATCAAAGATAAAAATGTCTAAATTACATTTACGCGATGCAATTATCTTATCATTATGACATTTATTGTATAACTAAAACCTAGTGTTTTCGGAATATTTCCCCATTTATAACGTGTTACAACAAAGTAAAAAAAAAAAAAAAAAAAATGTTTGACTCGAGTTTGACTATGTAGCCGTCTGTTTCTACCGTGCTCTAACTTTTTTAAATATACTCAGATTTCAATGTAATTCTTGTATGTTATTTAGGTTCATATAGTATGTCGTTAATGAACACTACATGTGTAGCATTTATATTATATATTCCATCTAAAATAATATTATAAAGAAGTAAAATTTGTGTGTTTGTGTGTTTATTTGTGGGTTAATCAATGAAACGAACGGACCGATTTCAAAAATAATGAAAGCAAATTAATGTTGGCAGTACCTGTTCTAACATAGCTTATATTATATTTCGATGCCACAAAACTCAGGTTGGTGTAATAGAAAAAAGATCTAAAAAATGCGATTTTTGTGTTACTGAAGGGGCTACAAACTTGAAAGTTGGCATGGTAGTTACCTATAAGATACAAATGCACTTTAAGAACAATTTTTAAAATAATTAAAATTTTTAAGAGTTTAAAATGCACGAAAAGCATTCTAAAAACGTTGTAAAATCAATTTATATTCAATCTCAGAAAATACAAGGCTGATTTTAAAGGTAATTGTTGCAAATGGATGGTCACGGTCCTTGCTCCAACATAGGTTTTATTTTATGTCGACACCACTACCACCTGGGTGTTGCGTGTACAAAAAATTTCTAAATTGTGATTTTTGTGATACTGAAGTGGTTAACAAATTGAAATTTGGCATGGAAGTTACTTATTAGATTTAAATCCAATGTAGGAACAGCCGAAAAAGACTTCGAAATTTAAAAGGTACTGAAATGCGCGAAAGGTTCTACTAAAAAAACGTTCTACATCATTTCAATGCAATCTCAGAAAAATATCTGACCGATTTCAAAAATATTGATTGCAAATTGATGGTGAAAGTTGCTGCACCAACATAGGATACATTAAGAAAAAGAAACAGCGTATAAAGGCACAAATAAAATGTGTTTAAAAGCATACAGCTGTTTCAAAACCTCTAAGGTTTCCTCATCAGTGCTTAAAATAAAAGTTAAATTAAAACTAAAACATTGTGTAAAAAGGGGGGGGGGAGAGGTGGACAGAGAGTCAGAAAAGCGTACCTTTCAGCTCTACTGCCAACGGTGAAATGTGACATACGGCTGACAAACAGTTACGGAGTTGATCTCACGCGCATATTCAGGGAGACCAATCAAAATACCCAATTGCTCTGGAAGAGTCCAAACTTAGAAGGAGAAAAAGGGGGGGGATGAGTGGAGAGAATCATAGAAAATTAAACCATACCTTTGAAAAATTGGGCGTACTGGATAAATCATTAACTAAACTGTTTGAATTTTTCCATATATGGTAAGCCTCCCAGAAGTCCAGATCATAGATTGAAGTACATTTCTGTATTATGGAGGCTTCGGAAAATTTAAAATTATGGTTGTTGGACCAGCAGTGGTTGGCAATAGCGGTACGTTTAATGTCACAATTTTTAACGCAAGTTTTATGCTCCCCCAAACGGATCTTAAAGGCACGCTTCGTTTGACCAATGTACATTTTGTTGCATTCGCAAGATATCCTGTAAATACCCCAATTTGAAAAACTGTCAATTGGATGTTTCAGATTTGTGAATTGAATTTTATTAAAAGGAGTATAAACTACTTTAAAGTCAAATTTTGACAAGATTTTAGAAATTTGATGGCTTATTTTCGGAAAATATGGGAGTATAATTAAATTTTCATTACCGACAGTATTAGCCCTGGATTTTGTACGTTTACTTAGTTTGTTATGAATGGAATCGACGATTTCAGCTGTAAAACCTCGATCAATGGCAATAGATTTAATGTAGTCTAATTCTGTTTTTAGTAAACTGTCGGAAGAACAAATATTTAAAGCCCTGTAAACATAACTGTTAAAGGCAGCCAACTTTTGATTAGGTGGATGGGATGAAAGGCGATGTGGGGGTAAGGATACTGCGAATGGTTTACGGTAAACAGTAGTGTGAAACAAATTATTTTCGCGGAAAACCATAACATCAAGAAAGGGCAAACGACTGTTATTTTTGAGTTCGAAAGTGAACTGAATATGTTCATCTATAGAATTCATAATATCAAGAATATTAGTAAGATTAAGATCATCAGAGTTCAATAATGCAAAGCAGTCATCGACATAGCGGATGTAAAATGGAAAGGATAATATCTTGAAAAAGTTTGATTCGTAATAGTGCATGTAAATATCACTGAGGATGGGGCTGAGGGGGGAGCCCATGGACAAACCATCAGTCATGCAATAAAAATTACCATTAAAAATGAATGTGTTTTGCGATAAACAAATGCTAGTAAGATGTATAAGCTCATCAATTTCGTAATATGAATAATGAAATTCTTGTAGGCGTAATTTAAGACAATTTAAAGCACCTTGAACCGGTACGTTAGTAAATAGTGATTTAACGTCGAATGAAACCATACTATTGTTTTGAGTACCACTGAAGCTACGAAGCTTATTAACAAACTCATAAGAGTTCCTGCAAGTGTAGATATTGTTAGAGAGCAGGGGGGAGAAAATAGAGGTCAAATATTTCGCTAATTTATAGGAAGAGGTACCAATGTTCGAAACTATTGGTCTGAAAGGAATGCCTTGTTTATGGACTTTTGGGAGCGTATAAAATCTTGCGCAGTGTGACACTGAAGGAATGAGGGATAATTTAACGTTGTTGGAAATGAGAGGAGAGTGCTCGATAGCCGATTTTATAGTTTTCAATTCTTTTTGAGAAGGATCAGATTTAATCTTTTTATAAGGACCCTCGTCTATCAAGTCTTGTGTTTTGGATAGGTAATCAGACTTGTCCATAACAACAATCTGGCCACCTTTATCAGCCTTGCTGATAACTATGTCAGTATTAGATTTTAGATTTTTTATGCAACTTGATGCAGCTTTGCTGATGTTGGATTTAGGAAGGTTATTATTGAAATTCACATTATTGGTGATTAAGTGTCTAATTGAATCCTTCTGAGAAGGTTTTAAGGCACTGAACTTGAACGCTCTTTCGATGGGGGCAATCACATGAGGAAAAGACGGTTTAGTAGTAAGTGCAAAATTATTATTTAATTTAAGATAATGGATTTCATCCTGAGTAAGGTTAGCACTTGAAAGATTGATAACGGCATTCTGGTTAACCAACGGTAAGGTATTGGGTAAACTATTGTTATGTTTACTAGAGAGTAAATTAAATTTCGTTTTCAAAGTAGCTATATGTTTGGTAGACTTGCTTCTTGCACTAAACCAAGATTGGTTGTCAATGGAAGTGAAATCGTGATGCGAGTTGGATAGATTAAGATGTAGATCATACAATTCCTGTTCAATAAGGGCAATTTTTCGACGGGTCTCCTGTATTACAGATCTTAACAGTGCGAGTTTCGTACGGAAAATATTTTTTTTTCAATTTTGTTTGAATAAGTTAAATTACAATTGACAGAAATAAAATTCGGAATTACTCTATTGCATTTACAGTTCAGAAGGAAAGCAAGGTGGTTGAGGTATCTGAATTTTTTCAAGCGTAGGGTGGTAAATCTATTGCAGTCCGACATGTCATAAAATTAAAAGATAAAATCAAAAGGATAAAACAAGCAATCCAATGGCCCGTTGAAGCCGAAATTCATAAAAAGAGGGGAAGGGTTGTACTTTGTGCTACAATCCTTCCCCTCTTTTTATGAATTTCGGCTTCAACGGGCCATTGGATTGCTTGTTTTATCCTTTTGATTTTATCTTTTAACTTTATGACATGTCGGACTGCAATAGATTTACCACCCTACGCTTGAAAAAATTCAGATACCTCAACCACCTTGCTTTCCTTCTGAACTGTAAACGCAATAGAGTAATTCCGAATTTTATTTCTGTCAATTGTAATTTAACTTATTCAAACAAAATTGAAAAAAATTATTTTCCGTACGAAACTCGCACTGTTAAGATCTGTAATACAGGAGACCCGTCGAAAAATTGCCCTTATTGAACAGGAATTGTATGATCTACATCTTAATCTATCCAACTCGCATCACGATTTCAATTCCATTGACAACCAATCTTGGTTTAGTGCAAGAAGCAAGTCTACCAAACATATAGCTACTTTGAAAACGAAATTTAATTTACTCTCTAGTAAACATAACAATAGTTTACCCGATACCTTACCGTTGGTTAACCAGAATGCCGTTATCAATCTTTCAAGTGCTAACCTTACTCAGGATGAAATCCATTATCTTAATTTAATAATAATTTTGCACTTACTACTAAACCGTCTTTTCCTCATGTGATTGCCCCCATCGAAAGAGCGTTCAAGTTCAGTGCCTTAAACCCTTCTCAGAAGGATTCAATTAGACACTTAATCACCAATAATGTGAATTTCAATAATAACCTTCCTAAATCCAACATCAGCAAAGCTGCATCAAGTTGCATAAAAAATCTAAAATCTAATACTGACATAGTTATCAGCAAGGCTGATAAGGGTGGCCAGATTGTTGTTATGGAGAAGTCTGATTACCTATCCAAAACACAAGACTTGATAGACGAGGGTCCTTATAAAAAGTTTAAATCTGATCCTACTCAAAAAGAATTGAAAACTATAAAATCGGCTATCGAGCACTCTCCTCTCATTTCCAACAACGTTAAATTATCCCTCATTCCTTCAGTGTCACACTGCGCAAGATTTTATACGCTCCCAAAAGTCCATAAACAAGGCATTCCTTTCAGACCAATAGTTTCGAACATTGGTACCTCTTCCTATAAATTAGCGAAATATTTGACCTCTATTTTCTCCCCCCTGCTCTCTAATAATATCTACACTTGCAGGAACTCTTATGAGTTTGTTAATAAGCTTCGTAGCTTCAGTGGTACTCAAAACAATAGTATGGTTTCATTCGACGTTAAATCACTATTTACTAACGTGCCGGTTCAAGGTGCTTTAAATTGTCTTAAATTACGCCTACAAGAATTTCATTATTCATATTACGAAATTGATGAGCTTATACATCTTACTAGCATTTGTTTATCGCAAAACACATTCATTTTTAATGGTAATTTTTATTGCATGACTGATGGTTTGTCCATGGGCTCCCCCCTCAGCCCCATCCTCAGTGATATTTACATGCACTATTACGAATCAAACCTTTTCAAGATATTATCCTTTCCATTTTACATCCGCTATGTCGATGACTGCTTTGCATTATTGAACTCTGATGATCTTAATCTTACTAATATTCTTGATATTATGAATTCTATAGATGAACATATTCAGTTCACTTTCGAACTCGAAAATAACAGTCGTTTGCCCTTTCTTGATGTTATGGTTTTCCGCGAAAATAATTTGTTTCACACTACTGTTTACCGTAAACCATTCGCAGTATCCTTACCCCCACATCGCCTTTCATCCCATCCACCTAATCAAAAGTTGGCTGCCATTAACAGTTATGTTTACAGGGCTTTAAATATTTGTTCTTCCGACAGTTTACTAAAAACAGAATTAGACTACATTAAATCTATTGCCATTGATCGAGGTTTTACAGCTAAAATCGTCGATTCCATTCATAACAAACTAAGTAAACGTACAAAATCCAGGGCTAATACTGTCGGTAATGAAAATTTAATTATACTCCCATATTTTCCGAAAATAAGCCATCAAATTTCTAAAATCTTGTCAAAATTTGACTTTAAAGTAGTTTATACTCCTTTTAATAAAATTCAATTCACAAATCTGAAACATCCAATTGACAGTTTTTCAAATTGGGGTATTTACAGGATATCTTGCGAATGCAACAAAATGTACATTGGTCAAACGAAGCGTGCCTTTAAGATCCGTTTGGGGGAGCATAAAACTTGCGTTAAAAATTGTGATATTAAACGTTCCGCTATTGCCAACCACTGCTGGTCCAACAACCATAATTTTAAATTTTCCGAAGCCTCCATAATACAGAAATGTACTTCAATCTATGATCTGGACTTCTGGGAGGCTTACCATATATGGAAATTTCAAACAGTTTAGTTAATGATTTATCCAGTACGCCCAATTTTTCAAAGGTATGGTTTAATTTTCTATGATTCTCTCCACGCCCCCCCCCCCCTTTTTCTCCTTCTAAGTTTGGACTCTTCCAGAGCAATTGGGTATTTTGATTGGTCTCCCTGAATATGCGCCTGAGATCAACTCCGTAACTGTTTGTCAGATGTATGTCACATTTCACCGTTGGCAGTAGAGCTGAAAGGTACGCTTTTCTGACTCTCTGTCCACCTCCCCCCCCCTTTTTACACAATGTTTTAGTTTTAATTTAACTTTTATTTTAAGCACTGATGAGGAAACCTTAGAGGTTTTGAAACAGCTGTATGCTTTTAAACACATTTTATTTGTGCCTTTATACGTTGTTTCTTTTTCTTAATATATTAGCACAAAGTACAATCCTTCCCCTCTTTTTATAGGATACATTGTATGTCGGTGGATCTACCACCTATGATTTGCAGAAGCAATGAACTTTCTAAATGAATGAATACTTCTGTGATACTGATGAGGCTAACAACTTGAAATTTGACATGGTAGTTACTTATATACATCCTATAAAAGAATAGTCGGAAAAAATATCAAAAAGGGGTTAAAATGGGCGAATGGCATTCTAAAAGCAGTCTAAATTGCGATTTCTAGGTAATTGATCAAAATAGAAACTTAAAATTTGACATGGTAGATATATACATATGCTATCTAAAAACAGTTTCTAAAAAAATTTCCAAATTTTAAAAGGTAAAATGAGCAAAAAGCATTCTAAAAATGTTCTAAATAATGATTTCAAAAGTATTGATGGTAAATTTATGGTGACTGCCACTGCTCTAACATATGTTACATTTTATGTCATTGTCATTACTCTCCGGTTGTACAGGAGCAAAAAACATCCTAAATGAATATTTTTTGATTCTGAAGGGGCTAGAAACATGAAATTTGGCATAATAGTTACTTATAACATAAAATTTCTTCCAACAACAGTTGAAAAAATTTCGAAATTTAAAAGGTGTCAAAATGCGCGAAAAGGTCTCTAAAACGTTCTAAATTGGGATTTCTATGCTATTGTGAATGCATGAAAATTGTAATTTTGCGTGGTAGATGAATAATATGTGAATAATCTCGAAGACATATATTAAAAATTTCGAAATTTAAAAGGTTGAAATGACTAAAAAGCATTCTAAAATCTTTCTAAATTATGACTTCTGTGGAATCTAAGGAAATAACAAATTGATTTTAAAATTAGTGGTGACAAATTAATAGTGACAGTCTTTGCTTTCACATAGGCTATATTTTTTGGCGGTGCCACTATGGCGGTGTAGAAGCAAATAAAATTATAAAATTGAAATTTTTAGTGTTTCATTCTTAAAAAGTAAAAATGGAACCATTATAAGATCACTCCTGTGTCTGACTGTCCCTCTGTCACACCCACTTTACTCGTAAACTATGGAACGCGCAATTTTCTAACTGGAGGAAGTAATAAAGACTATTGACCCACATATTTACATATTATTAAACATTCACAAATATATTTAAGAAACATTTTTAGGGGCTAATTAAGTTTCTTGGAAAAAAAAAAAAAAAGCTTTTCTTTCTGTATCGTCTAGGGTTTCGTTTCAAAGCTTTCGTAACGCAGAACTCAAAAATGTATTTCTCTTAATTTTAGATATTATATTTTAAGATATATCCTCGAAAATGTAGTGCAAAAATATGTCCACCACACATCTATTTCCGAATCTACTGAAACTAAAATTATGAAAAATTAGAGGTAGTAGACGTTCATGTAAAACTTGCAGGAAAATTATAGCGATAACCCGATGTCAAATAGCTTTTGAGAAAATCGAATTTTTCCGTTACACACAAATTTCGATTTGCAGGCCTTCAGAAAAGGTGTTCAGGAGCGCGGGAGCTACCTATCGTAGAAGAAGTATAAAAGCATTGTTGCTAATGGTTTTCGAAAAAAAAAATCGTTGGTAATTAGCCCAGATATTAAACTTAAAGACACGGGCGCTTTGGATATACATAATGAAAAGGGCGGCGTACAGTATGTGCCATTTTCTTTTAAAAAGTCTATATAACAGCTTTTAATGATATATTTGTATAATGCAATGCCCAGTAGCAGTATAAAAGCAATGAACATCAAATTGTTAAAAACAGAATAATTTAATTAGAATTAATCACATAAATACTATGGAATTCGCGATTAGTTTCCATTCAGTGGGTATCTTAATACACCTCCCGTGTCTTTAAAAGCTAATTAAAAACCGATCTGGAAAAACGCGGCACGGACCAATGTGTCGTTGAAATGTTGCGACCTCTTTTCGAAGCGCGCTTAGCACAATGCCAATTTTAAACTTAAAGAAGGGTTTTGTTTTAGCTACACTGTAAGAAAACTAGTCAGATGTGGCAATCCCAAATTTTTTTCTATATCATACATGTTAATATTTTCTGAAAAATAAAGCATGCCACTGCCACCGGTTAGATGATTTAAACCAAAATCTAATGAGCAAAAACGTATGTCATGTTGCAGCTGAATCGGAAGTTAGATGAGAATCCGTACATTAGTTGAGTAGAACTATTGCGGAAATCGTAAAAAAATCGACATAGCAGCGCCACCTGTTGGTCGATTTACTTCAAAATCTAATCAGGAACAATTTATACCAGGCTTATAACTGAATCTAAAATTTGATGAAAATTCATGCATTAGTCCTTGGGATACAGTTATTGCGCAAATCGTGATAAATGCAGTGCATAGTGGCGACACTTATTAGTCGATTTACACCAAAAACTAAACAACACTAATTTATATCAAGGATTAACTGATTCTGAAGTTTGATAAAAATCTGTGTATTATTTCTGGAGATTGAGCTATTGATATAATCCGCTAATCATGAACAATGCTGCATAGCAGCTCGACCTGACCACTAAAATGTATTCAACACCAAATTATATCAGGGACTAACAGAATCGGAAGTTTTATAAAAATCTGTTCTTTAGTTCTTGAGATATAGCTATTTCGGTAAGCGTGAAAAATACAGCATAGCAGAGCCACCTGTTTGGTGATTTACATAAAAAAGTAATCAGCACCAGCTTACATCAGGGTCTAAATGAACCTAAAATTTAATTAAATTCCGTTCATTAGTTCTTCAGATAGATCTCCCACAAAATTTGTGTCACTCACAGACACACAGATAGACAGGAAGACTCACAGACAGACATTTTGTAAAAATATTTTTTTTCGGTTTCTCTGACCACTAAAACGTGTAAATCCGTCGAAAACCGGAATTCGAAAATTTTCATGAATCCAATTCTTTTTTTTTTTTTTTTTTTCTGTAAAGATAGAAGAAAATAAAAAGATTAGTACTACGCTGAAATTAGTTTTATGAAATGCCAAATGAAGTTCAAATATGCGCTACTTTTATTGTCAGCACCGAATTAAGTTCATCATAAACAGATTAGGATCAGATTAAAACTAGTCGGATATGGCAATCCCAACACATTCTTCTATCTCATACATGATAATACTTCCTGATAAATGCAACACAGCAGTGCCACCGGTTAGGTGATTTTCACCAAAACCTAATCAGCAACAACTTATGTGAACTTCTAATTGAATTTGAAGTTTGATGAAAATCCGTCCATTAGTTTTTGAGATAGAGCTATTGCGGAAATCGAGAAAAGTTCTGCATAGCAGTGGCACTTTTAATCTACTTTGAATTTTACTTTGATTTTACTTAATTTTACTTTGAATTTACACTAAAATCTTATCAGGATCAATTTATATCAGGGACTAACAAAATCTAAAATTGGATGATATTTCATGCATTAGTTCTTGACATACAGCTATTGCGGAAATCGTGAAAAGTGCAGCATAGTAGCGACACTTATTGGTTGATTTACACCAAAAACTAAACTACACTAATTTATATCAGGGACTAACTGTTTCTGACGTTTTCCGAAAATTCGTGCTTTAGTTCTTGAGATTTAGGCATTGTGGAAATCATGAATAATGCAGCATAGCAGCGCCACCGGCTGGGCGATTTACACCAAAAACGTAATCAGCACCAATTTATATCAGGGACTAAGTGAATATAAAGTTTTATTAAATTACATTCAGTAGTCCTTGAGATAGAGCGCCCACAAAATTTGTGTCACACACAGACACACTCACAGACAGACATTTTGTAAAAACATGTTTTGAGGTATCTCTAACCCCTTAAAACTTCTAAATCCGTCGAAAATCCGATTTCAAAAATTTTCACGAATCGAATACTTTCGGCTTGTAAAGATAGAACAAAGTAAAAATAGTTATACAGAATAGCAATATTTGGTATCATTTAGGCTTCATATCTCTTGGAAACTTTATGGCATACCTATTCATACTTTTTTAGTATATATAGCTATGCCTAACCCTACGTTGTGCTGTTTTTTACAAACTCTTACTATTTTTTTAACAACGAATTTCTTTAATAATGCAGTTAATAATTCATATATTTAGTTAACGGAACCCTCTGAGAGGGAGCAATACTTGCACTTGACCGTATATTGTGACATTGAAAACGATAGAAACTTGAAAACTAACTTGGTACTGACTTATAAGAGGTAAATACCTCTAAGAACTGCTTCTAAAAAAAATCTAAATTTAAAAATGTGAAATTAGCAAAACGCTTATTAAGAATTTCTAAATTTCGATTTTTTTGGAATTGCTAAAAATAGAAACGTGAAATTTTGTATGGTAGTTACTTATGTGATGTAAATTCTCTCTAAGAACAGTTGAAAAAAAAAATCGAAATTTAAAAGGATGGAAAAAGCGAAAAGCGTTCTCAAAATCTTCTATATTACGATTTCTATTTAATTCTTAAAGATAGAAACCTAAAATTTGACTGATAGATAGTTAAAAAAAAAAAAAAAAAAAAAAAAAAAAAAAAAAAAAAAAATTCTCTAACGACTGTTCCTAAAAGATTCGAAATTTAAAGCGGTAAAACGGGCAAAAAGCCTTTTAAAATCGTTCTGTAAATCGATTTCCACAGAATATCAGGAAATACTAAACATATTTCAAAATTTATGTAATGGATTTGTCAAACACATGGTGAAAGTCTCAGTTCCAACATTTGGTACGTTTTATGTTGGTACCACTACCAGCAGAGGGCTGGTAGACCGTTAGACAAAACTCTTGTAATATGGAATAATGATTACTTTCAACATTACTTTTCAATGCGATCTGAGAAATGTTTCTAAAAAATTCAAAACCTCAAATGAAAACTGAAATGAGCGTAAATGCTTCAAAATACATTCTAAATAACCATTTATTTTGAATTTGAGTTCTTTTCGTTAGTTTAAATTACATTTTTGCCTAATGTTGTGTAATAATGAAGTTTAGTTTAACTGTCGCTTAATTAGTAATTTTTAAATAAAAATAATCAAACAGATAGCGGGTGTTACTTGAGCAAAGCTGCAGGTTTTGCTAAACTAATTGAGTACAGAGAAAAACACATTTAGGTTTTGGTCTACAAAAAGAAAATGCATTACATGTGAATAATGTGAATAATGTTATGATACTTCAAACAAAATGGAATTGATAATAATTCCTCCTGATGTTCACTAAATTATCTTATACATTATGAAGTGCGTATCATTTATCATTGATTAACAGAAAAATACAAGAAAATTCCGTGAGAGGACTGACAAATAGTTATAACTGTTGGAAGGGCTTTCTCAGCTGCGAGATACATTTGCAAACTTAACTAATTTTTAGTATAGTACATGGTGTCATATATTCTTTAATTCATATACAGGGCTGCACAAAAAATCTGACATATTAAAGCTTCTGGACAGTATTTCTTTATTTCTATAATCACCGCGTTTTCCGATTTTTTAAATGATTTGCAGATCATATCACTAAATGAAAGTAAGGAACTTAGGTCACAATATACTGTTATTGGAAGGTGTTTCATAATGTATGCTAGGTACATGTCTTTGATTTCTTCTTTTCATTTCTTTCATAATTCTATAGTACCTATTTCCGTTGTTCATAATATATTTTTTAATTATTTCTATGTTTTAATATAAATGTGAAAAAATAGATACACACACACAGATATATATATATATATATATATACGTGGCCTGTCTGAAAAGTATCCGAAATTTTTACGAAAAAATATATAAGTTACCTGACGGAATTGAATTGGTACCCTAATTCCCTTCAATGTAGGCATACTGCGCCTCTACAGATTTATCCTTCCATTGCTCAAAATACTTCTAAAAGGCTTTTTTTTTTTTTTTTGAACGGGAACTTTTCAATGGCATTTTCAATTCAATATCTGAAACATTATGGTGTCGAGAGGAACCATCTCTGAAGTGTATGGTAGTCAGCAAACGACTGGGTATAAGTGTTTTGTTAAGAAAGTCTGAATCAAGTGCGATTATGAATCGTTCTTTCCGCTCTGGGAATCACCAAGCTTTGACGAAATTTGATTCAGTACCTTTTCTGAAACCATACAGTCATCTTAAGAGAAATCAAAATCCGACGAACACGTACGACAGCACCTCACTCGCGGCAAGCAGGAAACGACAGGTTCAATGGGATTCGTGGAAAAAAATCATGTTTGCGCATTAAGCTGTCTCCTTTGAATGCACGCAGTGGCGCCGTCTTGGATTCAATACTGCGCGCTGTAAAAATAAAGGTGTCACTTATCGAAGATTATATTTATCAGACAGACCTCGTATATACAATATATAGCCATTAAGCATCGGAAATTGACAATTTTAGACATTCTGTCATTTATTTAAACATATAGTTGTCGGATTCTTCTGGAACTTTAGCATTATAAAGAATATGTTTGACCTCTAAATTATCAACATTGATTTGATAAAGAGGACAATTAGGGGGTCAGCAAAATATCAAAGAAAAAAATAATATTTTGAATCACCCTGTAAATTAACATACACGAAATGATCTATCGCTATAAAATACAAATATGCTAACACTGTGCAACATGTGCCCTGATATATGTAAGAATAGCCGGTATATTCGTGGCGATATAGCGATTTTCTTAAAAAGTAAAAAAAAAAAAAAAAAAAAAAAAAAAAAAAAAAAAAAAAAAAAAAAAAAAAAAACATTCTTCATGTTAGGTAGATTTCGTTGAAATACTACCTGTTCGGATCGTTCCTATGTTGGAATTTCTGAAACATTTTTGCATATCAACACCGACCATGACCCCTACAACACAAAACCACCCTCAGTAAAAAACTTCAACTATCTATCTCTCTCT
Organism: Maratus speciosus; assembly: GCA_963932465.1. Taxonomy (NCBI): domain Eukaryota; kingdom Metazoa; phylum Arthropoda; class Arachnida; order Araneae; family Salticidae; genus Maratus; species Maratus speciosus. Next base: position 292,153,491 of record OZ010795.1, on the reverse strand, counting down.
CTATCTATCTATCTATCTACCTATCTATTATCTATCTATCTATCTATCTCTCTCTCTCTTTCTCTCTCTCTCTCTCTCTCTCTCTATATATATATATATATATATATATATATATATATATCACTTTCTTCTGGAATGATAACTTCCGCAATTCTGCACAAATCTCTTCCAAACTGATACATAAAATCAAGGGCATAAAATCTCGGTCAAGCTCGTTAATGGGAAAAATCGGAATAAGGGGATGGTAATAGGGAGGGGTTTTGTGAAAACCGTAAAAACCCTGCTCGTTAAAGTAATCACCAATTTTAAACTGCAAAAAATAACGTGTTTTAGAATATATTTTCATTTTTATATACACCATCATGTCATCAACTCTTGAATGAATTAAATGTATAATTAAATCCAATATTTTATCAAAATCCAAATTTCTGTAGTCTCTTATTGTTTTATTTCTTATTTAAATACATTACTTAATTAGGATATTTTCAATGTAGAAAAATCTATTTCTCTAAATTTCTTTTTCACATGAAATTATATATAATTTTTTGTACAATCACAATATATCTCTAATTCTCATCCTTCGTAATTTGAAAAATAATTATAAATCTAATTACTTATCAAAAATACATTACCCACGAATATTCTTATAGCGTTTCAAAATTCAATGTAATTAAATTTTAATAATCCTAAACTGTTTTACCTGTTTTAGTTCAAAATACGCTATCGAAATGCATTTTATTAAATCCATTTATAAATTCAATTAAAATAATGATAACGCTCTTACCGTTTCCACTAGTTTCGCAATTTTTAAATCTTTATTCTCGCGAGATTAAGAATTCATTTAACTAATTAGCTGTTTCTTCGCAAATAAAAGTTCAAATGAGACTCTTCCATAAATGCATGAATAATTTTTGAGGCACAGTTTTAACAATTTTTATCATGTACTTGCAGTGTCATCTACATTAGTAATTATTAGCGTGGATGTTTTTGCAATTTGTTGTTTTCAAGTGGAGAGTTTTAATGGGAATTTACATAAATTCTAATTATAATATTTACCACTCCAAAAATGAATCGTTATATTTAATTTATGTTACATAACAATTATTTAAAAAGTAACCATTCAAAATTAATTTGTTTAATTATTATATTATAATTAAACATGATTTAGAACATAAACTATAAAAAGAAATTACTTTTTTTAAAGATGCATTATTTGTGAGCACTTGAGCACTTAATTCACTTTATTCCAACTAAAGTCATTAATATTGTAGTATTCTAAATGTTTTCCTCTGGTACAGGACGCATCAGCACAAAACACAACATTTTAATTAATGAATTAGTAATTAAATTAAAAAAGGAAAAACCGTAGCATTTTCCGTGGATCTAATAATTTTAATTGTAACAATCTTCCTAATAAAACATTAATTTTTCCCAATGTGATGCAACTTTATTAATGATTGAGGGAATAAAACTGTCCCCTAAATAAATCAGTTATTTTATTAGAAAATTATTTACTTATTTAACTTTCAATTTGCAGTTTTTTTTACACTAGGACGCAAAAGGTACGGATTTTTCTGAATGTAAATTTACATTAATTCGAATTAAAATATTTACGCACTCAAAAATGAATCGTTATATCTAATTTATGTTAAACGAAAAATATTTTAAAATTTAGCCATCCAAAATTAACTTGTTTAATTAATTATATTATATCTTATTAAATATAATTTTGAATATAAACACTTACACAAATTAAACACACACAAAAAGAAAAAAAATCATGTACATTTAATTCGCTTTATTCAAACTAAAGAAATACAAAAATTAGACTTCGAAAAGCTTTCATCTGGTATAGGAAACATCCAGCATTAAACAGCACATTTTTATTTCTGAATGAATAAGAAAATTTTAAATTAAAAATCTTAACATTTTCCGAGGTTATATTAGCGACAATCTAAAGCTATTTTCTCTGATGAATCCTTATTAAAAATTCAGAAAATAAAATTTTCTTTAAATAAATCTGCTTTTTATTAGAAAACTATTCACGTATTTAACTTCTAATTTGTAATTTTTTTATGCTAGATGCAAAAGCTACAGCTTTGTTTTTATGTATTTTTATTCTATAATTCTACAAAGCGTACATTTTCTACATTATTAAAGAGACAAGCACATGTTATTATTATTATTATTATTATTATTATTATTAAAATTATTCAATAATAGGAGAGTAGTGATTTCAACAATTTCGAGGTAATTTTAGTGAATTTTATATATGAGTACCGTCTGTTTAAAATACCGTCTATTAAAGAAGTCATTGTAAATTAAATGATCTGCCAATTAATTGGTAAGAATTCATAATAAATACTCATTGCTTTCTTTTATTCAAATATTACCAATCGCAATCACAATAATTTTGAACACAATAATTTTGTGTACTAAAAGAAAGACAATATGTTTATAAGATTTATTTATTTATAATTGTATATGCCTTATGAATATTGATAAATCGTTACTAAAATCGTCTAGTTAATGTTTTAACATTAAAAATATTCTCATAAATTGCATTTAAAAAGATGACTTAATACTACAGTTTCATAAATGAATTTGTAATTTAAATAAAATAAAAGTTCGTATCATTTTCCAGAGGTTTTAGAATTTTAATTGCCTCATTTTGTTGTAATAAATAATTCGTTTCACTAATGAGTTGATTCATTATTAATAACTTTTATAATTAAAACATTCATTAATATAATCATTTAGTTTTTTAATTATGTGCCTGCGCGTTTCAATTTAGTATTGCAAAATTCTTTATAATAAGAAGCATAATCAATATTTTTATTTTCTTTTGTTTTCTTATTCGAAATTTTTAAAAGCCATTTCTGCTTCATTTGCTTGAAGTACCACTCACATCTGCCTTCACCAATTCTGTGTATTATAATAAATTGAAATATCTGTTTATATATCTATCAATTCATCTATCACTATATATATATATATATATATATATATATATATATATATATATATATATATATATATATCTGTATATATATATATATATCTGTATATATATATGTGTGTGTGTGTGTATAAATAAATAAATATATATACTATATATATCTTGTTCAATTTTAGAAGTTTACCATTTACTCATTTATTTGTGATTTCATCTTTATTATATATCTATATATACATATCTGAAGTTTGTTACTGCAGTCGACAAATCCAGCCGACTTGTGTGAAGGTTGTTGATACCGCTAATATCATGTCGAGCATTTTAATCGTGACACCGTAGCTTGGGTGCTAATTTTTTTTTATTTATGCGAAGAATATTTCGACGTATAGCTCCAAGTGAGAAGACATAGTGGTTGTTTGCAGACGTAACTAATTCATATGGTCATGGTATAAGTGTAAACCAAGCAATGGATTTAAAAATCCGGAGATTTCTCCATAAAGGAAAACGATGTCAATTGTCATTCGCAGACGTTTATTCATCCTACATAAAAACTTAAATAAATCTCACATTATAATGAAAACACTGTAAAGCGTTCATGCTTCAGCATGTGTATCTATGACATGCTATAAGATCTTAAGGGTAAATTTAGACAACTATGAAACTAATAGACACCAGATAACTTTTCCTTGAGCACTTGAAACGAAATATAAATCTGCACTCCGAACTCTTTGCATATGCTTTTTGTTAAACTCGGGGAGGAAATCAAGTATCGGCGAAGCACTGAAACGAACCAATCAGTGAAAACCGCACTACAGTAGATGCGCCGCTAATCTAGTGACGCGAGAGGGGAGTGGCTTAAGTTGAAAGACATCCTTATCGAGAAGAGAACTGCTTTTGGTGTCAAAAACCTAGCGTCAAATAGTATTTGAAAACTATATTCGTGGAATAAAGACTGGAAATAACAAGAACAAAATGGCTTTTTACAACATTTGAAAGTAAAAATTATCTTAACAAAAAATATTATAGATTGGATAGCTGATAGAACTTATGAAGGTACTAAAAGCTTTAGATTATGATTTTAAATAAGATAATTATTAATATACAAGTTTTAATATTAAATGGAAATTAAATAGGAATAAATAATAGATATTAATAAGAAATAGGGAAATAGTGAATATGTCGGATCTAGAATAATTTAAAGAAATATAACGAAGTGAATTTTTTATAACATATATATATATATATTAAACAATTTTCCTGTGACTTTAGTATTAAAAAAAATGAAATGCGTATAACTAAAATTGTCATTTTTTTATTCTTTATTCTAATCCTAATAATTTAAAAATTGAATTGTGGAAGTGTAAGTGAATGTTTAGCTGAAGTCATTGTCAACGCGGGTAATTTACTAATAATTTAAAAATTGAATTGTGGAAGTGTAGGTGAATGTTTAGCTGAAGTCATTGTCAACGCGGTAATTTAATGTCTTTGTTTCTTATTGCATATTGTTGGATTATAACCCAGTAAAGTGTCTAGACTATTTTCACTATCTTTATGATTGTTTTTTATTCATTTTTTTTTCATAAAGAATCAATAGGCATATTTCGTTTTTATCTATAGTTGCCAGTATTTAAAAATCCGGAATAATAATATTTCCAATCCGATTCATTTTTAACGGAAACATATGTACCTGAATTAATAAAGTGATTTTTGTTTTGTTTTTATATAAAAAAAAGCATTTGAATATAACGTGCAATTTGGAACACAAATTTATATATTTTTTTACTGATAGATGAATATCTATTACATTATACGTCATAAATTCTGAGAGAGTTAACTAGAACAGAAAATGAAATAAGAATTATATAATTAATAAAATATTTAGCTTGAAAAAAATGACGTCATATTTAAAATAATTTGGACATTTTCAAAAACTCCCTTTAATAATATAGGGTTATAAGTAAAGCAATAGGCGACAATGTCGTTACGCCGTCATGTAAAGGAAGCAGGAGAATTTGACGCTATGTATGAAACCAAAAATTTAAACTTAAAAAAATTAAATATATTGATTAATGAACATAAATATAAAACCAACTATAAGGCATAAATTTACATTTACCGGAATAGAAGCTAAATTTACAATAGCTTTCTTAGTTGATAGAAATATAAATGCATACTTGCACATGGAGCACAAAGTGAAAGATAAAATTCGTATTTATACATAAATAAGACACAAGGAAAATCTTTCTCTTGAGAAAATATCGACTTATTTGACATCAAGAGCCAATTTTCAGTTTTAAGCAAGGTAGCGTAAATTGTACAAATTTTAGCATAATTTACATAGACTTAACTTTCCATCACTCACGCCATTTTATGTCACACGATGAATAACGAGTGTGTTGAAAAACTCAAAACTTTTATTATAATTTTTAAGTTATAACGATTTATATATATACATCATTTTCTGGTCATTAAAGTACTTTATTTTATCTTATTCTAAATAAATACAATTTAGAAATCAAGAACCATATGATTTTTTAGAAAATATATATAAAAAAAAGTTTACGTACAGCTTCAGTCAAGTTAACTAGATTACACTTAAATTTATATTAAAACGATTTACATGTAATACGTATATTGCTTTACTCTAAAAATATTATATTATGATTTTTTAAGCTACATTAGAACACACATTATATTTTGTTAATTTAATGATTTGATAATGTTATTCATTGAAACAGACTGTAGTTTGACATCAGATTCTTGTTCCAACTGTTCATGAATTTCATATTCTGATTATGAGATGTGATCAGAACATTCCTCAAAGTGTTCACCACCATCCTAAAAATTATCATCTGTACTTGATCACATGTACATCATCTTCAGAATCTGCTGACACAGAAGCCAAAACATCTCGCCAACTCTGTTGCAGCATTACACATGGAGATTTTGACATTTTCTAGAAAAAAAGGCAAAAACTCAATGTAAATTACTGAAAATAATTATATTAAAATAAAAGTTATTCATAAGTTCAATTATTTCTCAGATGAAAGTAAAATAACTCTGTAATGTAGCTAAACTTATTTGTATTTTAATTGAAAAAAAATATTCCGTGATTATTCGTGGGGTGTTTTTCTCAGTCCCTAAATGAAAATTTTCAAGTCCTAACTTCTGAAAAAACGGTAGAATGAACATCTGTTATCAGTAGACGTGCCATCTAGTAGTGTGCAGTAGGGTGGAACGAAAGTATACGGCAAAATATTTTTTTCAGCAAATAATTTTCTAATAGCAATTAAAAGTTGTCTTTGTTTGTTAACAATAAAACTACGAAGTTTTTTCGTTCTAAATTTATATCTTGAGGTGCCGCAAGAGCCTTATTAATAAGAATATTTTTACAAAAAGTCCAAATTTAAGAGACAATTATAATTTTTTTCAGTGTTTTATTTTCACATTTTAAAAATCAAATATTGTTTTTAACAGCAGTCTATAGATGTTTCTTTACTATAACAACAATAATATTAAGTTTAATTTATGTAAATTTATGCATTAATTTTCTGAAAAAGTGAAATAAATGAGCTTTTGTTCAAAAAAATCAAGATGTAATATCAGTTTGAATTTAAGTGTTGTAATTACTTTTTTGCTTACAAATAGTTGTTCAAACACAGTTTTTTAAATAATACAGTAGCCCTCAAAAGTATTTTGACAAAGACAATAATTCACTCTTAATTGAAAAGAATAATAAAATACAAAAAACAATCTTTTTTTTTATTTAACCATATTCAATGTACTTTAATAAATTAACAATAAATATTAATAATATTAATAAAATTAAATATATACTATACATATAGTTATATCTGAATTCCGTCATGCTGTAACTCTCGAATTTTTTAACCGATTTGGATGCAATTTTTCATATGCATAGTACATACTAATGTCTCGACCAAGCTAGTTGGCTAGTTTCATTCGCCATCTTGTTTCAAAATAGCGGCCATTGGAATTTTAGAAATTTTAGAAATTTTAGTGGCAACACGTTAACCACTGGAACTTCGTTACAATTTTCAAGTTGTTGCCGTAAACCCTGCCAAATTCCTTAGGACCCTTTGTTTTTCCAGCTAATTCACGAAACAGGTGGCGCAAAGACAATTCTTTTAAGTGTAACAAACAAATCAGCCACTGCAGTGGCTTATTTAGATATTTTTCTGTTAAAGCAATCACACCGTTATTAACTCCAGTGTGTTTGGTTGCCCCATCACACCCAATAGTAGTTACAGTTGATATGTTCAAATGATTGTTAGCATTAAAGTAGGCTGTCATGCTATTTTTTATAGCTTCACCTGTTCCAAAAGCAGGGGTTACATGTTCTACACTGTAAAAAAAAATCTGTGAAGTTACTAAAGTTTTTCTAGGAAACTGGGAATCCTAGAACTTTTCATGTAACGGCAACAACAAAATTTCATGTAACAGACACACTTTTGCGCCGAAAATCAAAAAATCTGTAAGGTTACTAAGAATTTTTTTGGAAACTGGGATTCCGAGAACTTTTCATGTAACTGCAGCCAGGGTTACATGCAGCCAATAAAAGTTAAGTAAGATTACTGAAATTTTAGCAGATTCATTTGTAAAGTTACAGATTTTTGTAGCTTTACAAAAACTAGTTTTGTAGATTTACAGCTTTTTTCGTACAGTTACAGGTGAAAGTTTAGTAAGCATGTAACTTTACATCTGTAGAACTACAGATTTTTTTTTTACAGTGTAGAAAGGATGAATTGGTCTCTTTTACTAAAGGAATATGTTCTTCGATGACCATCTTTTTGTAAAATGTGTTTACTTTTTATCTTGCACAATTGTTTTATCTTTTCTTCCATCGAAAAGCACACCTATATTATCTCCAACTTGGTTAAGACTTCTTACTATCTCTTTTGTTCGATTCTTGGCTCTCTCTCTTCGAATTTTCATCCTATCGATTACCTTACTGTTGTTCTCCTCTGCAATCATTCCAACATCTTTAAGAGCAGCACTTGCGATAGTCGCAGCAACTCTGTCTGAAATAACATTTCGGTCACAAGCACTTGCTACTGTTGGAAGTACTACTCGCATTTGCTCGCTTGTAGTTTAATCCAAAAAAGAAGTGGAGGAATTTTTGGGATTGCATATTAAGGTTCCTTTAAATGTTTGCTCAGGATCTGATTGAATGGCATCATTTTAAGCTTTTCTAGTAGCCTTAACTACTAATTTCTGATTGTAGTTATACTTTAATCGTTGCCGTATTACCTGTTGCTTCCTCTCTTCTCTTTGTGTTAAAATCTTGAAAAGAATTTTATAGACCCCACTTATACACATTTTTATAACTGTTCTTTGGTCAAGTAAAAAATCTTTCTAATGTTTAGGTACTGTTTTTCTTTTTTCGCACTTACAGACAGAAAATTCTTTGCACTTACAGGTTGCTACATAAAAATTGCTTTCATTTAAAAATTTTACTGCAACCAAATCATATTTTCCTGTATCTTTTCTACACTGTAAAAAAAAATCTGTGAAGTTACTAAAGTTTTTCTAGGAAACTGGGATTCCTAGAACTTTTCATGTAACGGCAACAACAAAATTTCATGTAACAGACACACTTTTGCGCCGAAAATCAAAAAATCTGTAAGGTTACTAAGAATTTTTTTGGAAACTGGGATTCCGAGAACTTTTCATGTAACTACAGCCAGTGTTACAAATAAAAGTTTAGTAAGATTACTGAAATTTTAGCAGATTCATTTGTAAAGTTACAGATTTTTGTAGCTTTACAAAAACTAGTTTTGTAGATTTGCAGCTTTTTTCGTACAGTTACAGGTGAAAGTTTAGTAAGCATGTAACTTTACATCTGTAGAACTACAGATTTTTTTTACAGTGTACCTTTTGATCTTAAAGTACTTCTGTATTTATCGTGATAGGTCTTTCGCATTTCTAACATGCGAGTGCGATATACTACAGGAATAGATGCTGACGACGAAATAGGCTCAACTTTCTTAACACTAGAACGGCGGGAAAATCATACCTACTGGAACGGCGGGAAGGGGTCATTTTGACCCCTCGATGAAAATACTGAAATAACAACGCTAAAACAATTTTAAATGCCATAAATTGGCAAAAATATGTAATTTCCGTGTATTTCATAATTTATATTTAATATTACTCGATAATTTATTGAATTTTAGAAGTGCTGTATATGTAACGACTAAATGGCGATTAATTGGATCATAATACAACTACTCAAAAAACTCATTAATTTGATATAAAAATCGATTTAAAATTAATGTTTTCCCAAATTAAAACTAATCTTAACTAAAATAAAACACAAATTATAAAATAATATATATATATGCATATATTTTTTTATTTAACTTATTCGCCGAATGAAGTTCTCTCTAAATCCATAAATGAGAATTTTTTTTTGTTGTTTCCGTTATTTCCTTATAAGTGTAGCTGAATGGTTAATATGTTAAGCAAACTGTTTCAATTTTATTTAATGCTTATAATACTCCAAATTGTGCATACGTATTAGGAATTAATTCAGTTGTAACAAAAAATAGCAATTTTTCCAGTACATTTTCTGCACACAAATTTGAAACATGGTGCGCAAAATTCTTGAGATTTGTTTCCATTGCATGTCTGTACTTGATAATTTTTCTCTTCATATCTATTTTTTTTTCATGTTTTTTTTTTCTGAAGACTCAGAAAAGATCTTTGGGAGTTTTGAAACCATAAGATCCATAGATCCATTCTGTACACATCCCCTAAAAAAAAAAACTTTTGAAAAGCAAATTGATAGAAAACGTCAAAATTCAGCACCGCAAAATTAAATATATAATAGATTGCCTGGAAAAATATTTTTTCACGAGTGTTACTTCTTAATGCCGCATATTAATGTTCAGAAAATATGAATGAAAATTATTTTATTTTTAAAAGGTAATTACATTTTCATTCATAAAACCTTTAATATAATTGCGTCAATGTAAATCATTTTCTGTCTACCAGTATTGAAAAATAAGGCTCGGAAGTGTAAAAAAGAAATCTAAGATTTAAAATAACCATTAGCGCAATCAATAAAAAGTTACATATGTAACTTAATGAGACCACGTGAGGCTCAGGTGGGTAGAGCCTCCCTGAAAACATTATTGTTAAAAAAAAAAAAAAAAAAAATACCAGAATTAGTAGCTCATGAAAATTTCAATGTATCCTACCATAACAACGTTTTTAATTTAACGCTTCTAATGTCTGAAAACTTTGTATTTTTTATTCTTATAAATAACTAGCAAACCCCGCGGCTTTGCTCGCGTAATATTTGAAATATGCCAAGTGATATTTATATGTCTAATTTTTATTAAGAGGTACTAACTAAATTTTTATTTTATTAAAAGTTAATATTTTATTTTATTAAAAGGTACTTATTACTTTTAGGAATGATTTAAAAAAAAATTACTATTTAAAACACAGTTTGATTAAATATCATTATTACACTGCATAAGGCAGAAATGAGACTTAAATTAATAAAACGAAATGAAACTAAATAAATAATAATTTAGAAAATATTTTGAAACTTTTATGCTCAATTAATACGCTCATTTCAGTATTCATTTGAAGTTTTGAATTTTTTAGAAACCATCTTCTTACATCTTAAAATTAACTATCATGTCAAATTCCAAGTCCTACCACCTCTCTCAGCATAAAGGGCTATGTTGATATAGGAACTGTCACTATTAATTTGCCAACATTAATTTTGAAATTGGTTTGCTATTTCCAAATATTTCACAGAAATGTAATTTAGAAAGCTTTTAAAGGCCTTTTTTAGAGCGTTTGTTGTTCCTGTAAACCCCAGGTGGTACAATCATAGCCATAAAATATAGCCTGTGTAGGATCAGAGACTGTTACCATTGATTCGCAACTATTACTTTTATATTTGGTTTATATTTCCTGAAATAGCGTAGAAATCGTAATTTAGGACTTTTTTAGAATGCTTTTCGCACCTCCCCTTCACTTCACCCTTTTTTAATTCGAATTTATTTTCGACAGTCCTTAGAGGGCATTTATATTTTACGAGTAACTACCATGCCATATTTAAAGTTTCTAGCCTTTTCAGTATCACAGAAATCGCAATTTAGAAAGTTTTTAGCTACTGCAACCCTCTGGTGGTAGTGGCACAGACATAAAATATAGCTTATGTTTGAGCAGGTTCTATCACCAACAATTTGTTATCATTATTTTTTTAATCGGTTTGGTATTTGAAAAGATTACATAAAAATTGAAATTTATAACGCTTTTCGCTCACTTCATCTTTTTAAATTTGAAATTCTCTTTCGACAGTTCATAGAAAGCAGTTACATCTTGTAAGTAAATAACATGCCATACTTCAAAGTGTTAGACACCTCAGTTATGCAAAAAACGCGAATTAGAACATGTTTTGCTTTTTCAAACCTCAGATGGTAGTGACAGCGACATAAAATATAACCTATGTTATAGCAAGCACTGTCACCATTAATTTGCAACGATTACTTTTGAAATAGCTTTGGAATTGCCTGAGATTGAGTAGAAATCGCAATTTAGAACGTTTTAGAACGCTTTTCGCGCATTTTCACCCCTTTTTAAATTTCCATTTTTTTCGAAACTGTTCTTAAAGATCATTTATATGTAATACATATGTACCTTGCCTAATTTTAAGTTGCTAGCCCCTACCGATCACAAAAATCGAAATTTTTGTGAACGCTTTTTTACTCCTGCAACGTCTAGGTGATAGTGATACCGACTTAAAATAGCGTCTATGTTAGAACTATCAGCATCAATTTCTTAACATTACTTTTGAAATCAGTTTGGTTCTTCCTGAGATGTTGGTGACAAATCGGCATTTAGAACGTTTTTATAACGCTTTTCACTCATTTTGCTCCTGCATCTCCTCTGGGTTACTGGAAACATATATAAAATATAGCCTATCTTGGAGCAAGGTCTGTCACCATCATTTTAACACCATTATATTTAAAATCGGTTCAGTATTTCCTGAGATTGTATAGAAATTGCAATTTAGAACGTTTTTTTACAACGCTTTTTGCGCATTTTGACCCCCTTTTAAATTTCAATTTTTTTAGGAAATGTCCTTAGAGATCATTTCTATCTTATAACTAACTACCATTCTAAATTTCACGATTCAAGGCCCTTCCGTCACGCAAAAACCGCAATTTAGAACGTTTTTCTCCTGCAGCCCCTTTTGGTTAGTGGCACCGACATAAAACATAGCCTATGTTGGAGCAAGGATTTTCACCATCATTTTGACGCCATTATTTTTTAAATCGGTTTGGTATTTCCTGAGATTGTGTAGAAACTATCATTTAGAACGTTTTTTAGAACGCTTTTCGCGCATTTTCACATCTTTTAAATTTCGAATTGTTTAAGAACTGTTCTTAGAAATCCTTTCTATTCAATAAGTAGCTGATACTTCAAATTTCATATTTCTAGGCCCATCAGTAACACATAAATCGCATTTTTAGAAAGTTTTTTGCTCCTACACCCCCTTTGGGGTAGTGGCACCGACATAAAACATAGCCTATCTTGGAGCAAACGTTGTCACTATGATTTTGACACCAATATCTTTTAAATCGGTTTGGTATTTCCTGAGATTATGTAGAAACTACTATTTAGAATGTTTTTTAGAACGCTTTTTGTGCATTTTCACCCCTTTTAAATTTCGAATTGTTTAAGAACTGTTCTTAGACATCATTTATATCTTATAAGTAACTAATATTCCAAATTTCATATTTCTAGGTCCTTCAGTAACGCAAAAATCGCATTTTTAGAAAATTTTTTGCTCCTGCACCCCCTTTGGGGTAGTGGCACCGACATAAAATATAGCCTATGTTCTAAGTTGGACTAACACCATTATTTTGATACCATTACTTTTGAAATTGGTTCGGTATTTACTGAGATTATGTAGAAACTACCATTTAGAACGTTTTTAGGACGCTTTTTGTGCATTTTAACTCCTTTTAAATTTCGAATTGTTTAAGAACTGTTCTTGGACACCATTTATATCTTATAAGTAACTAATATTCCAAATTTCATATTTCTAGGCCCTTCAGTAACGCAAAAATCGCATTTTTAGAACGTTTTTTGCTCCTGCACCCCCTTTGGTGTAGTGGCACCGACATAAGATATAGCCTATGTTCTAAGTTGGGCGAACACCATCATTTTGATACCATTACTTTTGGAATAGGTTCGGTAGTTCCTGAGCTTATCTCCGATAAATAAACCATTTTTTCCTCTTTATAAGATGAGTATAGATTACATATTTGAAAACTTTAAATAACGGTTTAAATTTTGAAAACTTTAAATAACGGTTTGTAGGAAATTGAATATTACCAGAGTGTGTCTAAAAACAATGACTTGCAGAGCTGACGTTGAGGCTCCTGATCTGCAGATTTACTAATAGTGTCAAAATAATAAATATTTTAACACTAATTTGTTTGTGTTAATATATCATGTTTGACTTTGCAAAACATGAAAATGTATACCTGAGAATAGATTCCATCCAAAGTACCCATATTCGGGATTAAGAAAATTTGTTAATACGTTAAAAAAAAAAAAAAAAAAAAAAAAAAAAAAAAAAAAAAAAAAAAACTAGAAAACGATTCCGAAATTCCGTGGCAACAAAATAATTTTTTTGTGTTTTACATTTTTTTTTTTTTTTAAATTTTGAAATTCTCTTGAAATCTCTTTTCAAGAGATATATAGGGCAATTCCATCGTAACAGACGTAACATTTTATCATCGAATTACGTTTTCAAAACTATGTAGAAAATTTACTAATAGAGCTAGAACAAATTTTTACAATTTAAAATATTTCTCACTAAGGACTTAATACCCAAATACCTGCAGATGATTTTTATCTCTCTTTTAGTCCCAAAAATTGCAATTTAAAATTCTGTAACTGACGTAAGATAAAATAGACAAATATTTTTTTTCTGCCTTCATTGAAGTGTAAAAATTATCAAAACTATTCCGTTAAAAAAAGGGGATTTAATATTCTCAACAACACTAAATAATGCCAAATTATAACAGTAACTTGTTTAAGTAATTTCTGAATAATAAAAAAGAAAAAAATGGCATTTACACGTGTAACTGACGTAACATGATGACTTTAAAAAGACTATAATGGTACTTAATTCAATTTGTGATCAGTAACTTACAATGCCTTTTTATTAGGATTTTATTATAGAATATAAAAAATATCAAGTTTTCCAATCATTCCCTTAAATTAAACATATTATACATTTTATCCACCCCCCCCCCCCCCCCCCAAAAAAAAAAGATTATTTTCTGTGGAATTGCTCTATATCTTGTTTCTCGGAATCATGAATCCCTCAGAAGCCGTTGTTGTATATTTTCGCTTCTGCTTATATTACGTTTTCCTACATTAAGAAATATTTGATTATGAAACAGAAAACAAATCTGATGTTATAGAAGATAATTTTATAAAACAATTTCCCAAATTGATGTTTCCAATATTAAAATTTAAGATTTTAAGTAAAGTAATGAAACCGGCTCCGAAGATTTCTTATCTTATTAATGTGATTATCTCTTTTTCATTTTATTTCACTTATTGTATTGATAGATATGTGGTACATCAGTGTTGTTTTATAGTGAGCATATATTGTTATTTCCACTCATTTAAAACACTTTATTCGGAATATCCCTCATTTTGATGTACATTAGACTAGCATATATACAATGTGGAATAGTATATTGTAAAAAATTACATCGATATAGTATATTGTAAAAATAGTACTTTAAAAATATAAATTAGAGACCTGTACTTTCATAATATGCTAGCTGAAATAGCTGCCGTTGCCGGGGTTTTAAACATGTTTGATTAGAAAAATAAGTTTTAAAATTAAATACTGTAAGCACAATGAATCTCGCCCATATTTGCTCTATTTCTTAATAAATTGAAATCCATGAGAAATTTTGCTTTTACAACAGTATTTAAAAAAAAATGTTTTGTAAGTTTATATATATATATATATATATATATATATATAGTCTTAATTATTGAAAGAAAATTGAAAAAAGATGTAAATTCATGACAAGCACTTCATAGTATCACTTTCTCTTGTAAAAGTAATTTATTAACCATATATTCGTTTTAAATATGACGTCATACGTGAATTAACCTATATTATTCACAACTAAAAAGAAATGGTCCGTGTATTATTTTTCGAGAACTAAATAAAAATCATGCACTCGTGACATCATAATTCACTTTTATATTTCAGCAGAATAATAAGGCAACTATAATTTGAGACTCGAGCTATAGCCAGGATACCCATCAGGACACACTGCCGTGATCATTATCTATTTAGTCGTGAAAGTTTCGCTATAGTACTCTATTGTGAAATTTGTTAAGTTTTGAAATTTAATATTTGAAAAACGGCATGATCATTAGATTTGAAATTTATATCAAGAAAAATACAATTTTTCACCTTTCTAACGCAGTTTGTCTAACAATTTTCTGACAAATAATTTTCTAGCTATGATTTTTTTCAGTAGCTTCAAATGATTCATTTTATGAGATTAATTTGTGGTAACAATTAGCAAAAAAGACAGTCGTCAGCAACGCGTAGCTTTTTATTAAAAATGATTGGATATCCTTGATGATTGTGTGATCGGTTTGAAAAAAAAAACAATTAATGGACAGCCGTACAAACATACTACAATTTTTACATCATGGCAATATATATAATGGGACCATGATCAAAAGGAAACGTTTTCAACACCTTCCAAAAAGAAATTATGAAAATACGACATCCGTTTAATAGCTTTGCGGAAATATGTTAAACGATGCAGAATTGTTATATATAAAATATTTCTATTATTTTTTAGTAATAACTATTTATATTTTATAAGTTAGTATTTTATTAACTTCGCTGCATGTATAGAGTACGATTTTTCGTACTATGTATATATCTATTATCATGTAACTAAAAAACCGTATTATATTAAATGTAACTTTTAATAAGATTTTTTAAAAACCACAGTGAGAAAATAATTTTTTGTCATTTACATTTTTTTATAGAAATAGGCATAAACTCTAAAGAAATAGCCAGGTTTTGAAATCTATCTCCTTTTACATCTGTACACTGTAGACCTTTAACTTTGCACATGACATAATATAATATATAATAATAATGATTTTTAACATAAAGAACGCAGACAGCAGGTTTTGGTTTTGATATATTTATTTTTGTTTCAGCCTCAACGTTATTATTATTATTTTTTTTTAACAATTATTACAATTTGCGTTGCTACGCATGCCTAGGTAAATACATTTTGCAATATTCCCATAGAGATCGTAATACAACTGCAATGTTACCACAGGGCAATTCCTATTTTTTTTTCAGTATATTATTATTTTTATTATTATTATTCTAAAAATAACGAATGTTTAAAATAAGCAAATGATCAGATTTTTAGTGTTGCCTGGAATATTATAATGCATACGAAAACAGAGTAATAAAATTCTTTCTAATTCTAAAATATTTTGTATAGTTATACTCATTATATGCACTTAATGCATTGTTATTGTCACTCAAACAATCAAATTTACATTTTAAAATTCAGACTACAGTGATATAACACTAATACTTCTTAAGTAAAAGGCTTTCAAAATTCATTTCATTAACAAAAAATTTTAATTGCGTATGACACATTTTAAGTATCTTCCTCTTTTTATTAATTTATGTATTACTCATTGTTATTACTTCAATAATAGTTGAATTTTGTATGCAGCAACTCTCCTTCTCAATGCGCATATTGCTAACAAAAATAATATATATAATAATAACCAATTTACATAGCAAAAATGCTCCCCTTTTCTTTACTTGCTAAATCTCAACTAACAATAAAATAAATTTAGAAGCTCTGTATTTCAAGTTGAAATGACAAATTCACCTTAATAAATTAATAAGCAATATATGAATAATTAATTCACAATATATATCTTTATAAAATATGTGCTAATACACAAAAATGTTAAAAAACATTTAAAACAACCAAGATATTAAAACATTGCAGTCAGAAGATTTTAAAACCCGAGCGCTTTCAACTAAAACATTACTCGTCATCAGGGGAAACTGCTACCGGCTGAACATGCTATGTGTAACTAGTGAATTTGGTTTTGAATATCCCTTCCTTCCTGCGCCCTCCCCCTTTTCTCAGGTCTCTATAGCTACTCCTCTATTTTTTCCTTCCCAACGTCCTATTTGTGGTTTTTGGTTTCGCCCTCTGTATTTAATCAGCATTTGTCTTTTATCCGGTAGCAGTTTCCCCTGAACGCGACTAATGTTTTAGTTGAAAGCGCTCGGGTTTTAACATCTTGTGACTCCAAATATTTTAACATCATGATTGTTTTAAATGTTTTTAACATTTATGTGTATTAGCACGTATTTAGTAAAGATATACATTGTGAATTAAATATTCATATATTGCTTATTTATCTTAACTAAAATATTAAAAGATGTTGATATTAGTAACAATTAAGAACAATAATTTTACTTCGAAGTTAACAAAAAGTAAAATTATTTTTTTTTTAAATTTAATTTAAACATGGTGACTCATTTTATCTGAATAAGTAAATAATTTAAATAGCAAGATCCTTTTAAAACTTACATAAATAAAAACTGAGATATCAAATTTCTCTCATATCACATTTATAAGTAGTTTTGGATAATTTATGGTTTATTTTGTCTGGAGACGTGCAAAAATTTCAATTATATGACAAAAAAAAAAAAAAAAAAAAAAAAAAAAAAGACATAAAATTTTACAAAAGATATTAAGCCGACATGCGAGGGAAAAATAACAGAGAAAGTAATGAGATTATTATATGAGATATGTGGAGAAAATTTCCATTTACGTCTGACGCTGGTGCTTTTCCTAATTCAATGACCAAAATAAATTAAGTTATGCTGTAATGCGCATGATATAATGAAATATTTCGAAAAGGAAAATTTTCAATAATTGCGCAACTATCATAATACAGATTGATTTTTGCTATTATTTCTATTAACACTTTACAATAAAGTTGAAAATTATTTATGAATTCGGTTTGTCTTTCTGATCGTCCGTCCGTCTATCTGCCTGTCCGCCCTTGCTCTAACTCGCATAAATAAATTTCGATAGTCATGAAATAGATAGATGTTATTGGTCCATTGAAGTGTATAGCATTTACAGAGACTCGCAAAAGAATTCCGATACATTTCAGTCTATGGGGGGAAATCGTTTACGGTGTATTTTAATTCAGTACACAGTTTGCAGCATTTTAAACATTACGTATTACAGTACTTTAAACATACGGAAATTTATATATATATATATATATCACTCAGGTGAACTACACGGTGTTTGCAGTAGAATATGGTGTGCATAGAATATATCATTCATTTACAGGGGCATAATGTTTTTTTGGCTATAGAAGAAATTGAAATATTGAAGCTTATGAACAATAATTGTCAAGAGCGTTTTCAGCTGTGGTAAACGTTTTTAAATTCAACATTTTTTTTAATTTAAAACATTACTTGTTGTATATTTATTCTATAGATCATATACAGGGCTGCTCAAAATTTCTCTGGTACATTTCCGATTATTCACTGAAATTGCTGAATGGAAATTTTCAACTTTGCTGTTAGTTACAATGAACTAACTTTTATCTTAGTATGTATTTCTTTTATCTTAGTTTCTTTTGTATGTATGTAGCATACATACAAATCCATTGTTCATACACAGGTCTGCACAAAAAAGGATATTTTACCGACTATTGATTGTAATAGTAGAAATTGGGTTTCAAATGCGTTATGAATTTTTCAAAATGCTTATTTACACATCGTATTTGACATTAATAAACTGTAAAATTTTGTTTCTGTATTCTGAATGTGTTGGATTGTGTTACATAATCTTCCCAGAACGCATGATTTTTCGTTCTTGCTTATGTATTTGAGTAGTTTCCATATAGCTGCCTGAAATATACTGGTTATTATGAAACCATATATTGACTTAAAACTATTTTCTGAAATGGAGATTTGTAAATAGAAACATTAATTTTATAAAGTAATCACATACCGGGTGTCCCAAAATTGACTGACGTATTTTAAAATTCAATAACTTGCAAACGGTGACATATATTAAAAAATTCATTCAGGAGTGCTATGTGAGATGCCAGGAGCTTGTATGCTGCGATTCTTAGTTTTAGTTACAAATAGCATCGATAGATGGCGCTGAAAGCAATAACCGCAAAATCCATGCTCAATTTTTCGGCCTCTCTCTTCTTCCATGGGAAAAAAAGGAGATTAACATGTATTGAATGGATCCTGAAGTACTAAATATCAGATCTGGGCTGAGCACCTATTGCTCTTATCGCCATCTGTTGTTTGGAATACGAACTAAAATCTAGAATTACAGTAAAAAAAAACTCCTAACATCACGCATATCCCTCCTGCAGGAATTTTTTTAATATCTGTCGCCATTTGCAAGTTATTGAATTTTAAATTCCACGAGTCATTTTTGGGACATCTGGTATATAATATAGCATAGTATCTACAATAATTTATTTTTATCAGAATCCCATCTAATTACTGTTTCACAACCATAATCCCTTTCTAGAGAATGAAATTTATTTTTACACAGATTTTTATTATAATCTATATTATAAATAAAAAAAATTGCATGAGATACACTTACATCAAAATAAATATAGCAAAATCCTGAGTAAAAAAAAAATTCCTTTATACAAAATTAAAATTTTATGCAATCGGATAGGAAGAAACTCTACATTAAATGCAATTTGTTTGAAAACTGTTTATAAAAAAGATAAATTACTTCTGTTTATTGAATTATTTGTATAAATATTAAAAAAAAAATCTTGTGTACAGAGTGAACAGTTTAGCAGAAAATAAGCTGCTAAATTTCCTTCTCTCGCCAAGTCTATTTTCAATTTGCGCTACGGCCCCTATACTGGAAAAGTACCCTATTTCTTTTAAATAAATGTAAACTTATTTTTAAATATTTATATTAAACATTTATTAAAATTTTATGACTATGAAATTTTTGTCTTAAAACCATCACTTCTATGTTCCTATTATTTTTTCAAAAATATTAGTTTTTTTTTTTTTTTTTTTTTGGTCATTTACTGTCATTGTTCTCAAGAACAGTTTAAAATATGATATTTGAAATTTAGCCAATTTGGGGAAAAATAATTCAGTTTAATTTAAAATTAACATTTCAAAACTAATTAAAAAATAAATGACTTGAATGAATTTAGAATGAAAATAAATCAATAACTAAATAAACCTGCGAAAAATGAATATGTATGAAACGAATTCAATTTTTATCAACACTTAAGAAATTAGATTAATTGTCTGAGCTAAGCGAAGGCTAATACTCAGCGAAATATTACTATCCGGACACTTTACTACTAGGATGGATATTAACGCCATGTCCTACTAAAAAAAAAAAAAAAAAAAAGCCTAATAAAAACCTTTCGTCAAGCATAACTCAAAAAAAAAAAATATATTTGTCGGATTTCGTTTCTGATTGCACCAGATGGTACCTATGAGGGTCGCCTACTGAATGCACCTACTATGAAAAATAAGTTCCAAACCGTTTAAAAATTATATAGTAAAAACTCTTAAAAAAGCACAATTTATCTGCATACGTCACAGAAATTTGGTGTGCGTCACTTTCACCGGTTGATGTTTTCGTAGACAACTGGTTTGAACACATGGAGCAAATAAAATAAAATACGCACGCAGTAATATTGCAGTAATATTGGATAGATCAGTTTCAACCACGTGATCACAAACCTTGCAACAACCCGTGGCAACCAGTTTTGGTGGGCAAACAAATAATAATACAGTATTCCGTACCACGGTGACCGTTTTTAGCCTGTTGTATAAAATCTGGCATGTTCTTTGACATGCAATTGTGGATGATTAAAACAAAGACATCAGTGTTTATTGATCCGGGAGGTTATCTTTCTCTGGATGTCTGTCTGTCTATCATACAGCATGCAATTTTCTTGTAAAGGATGATATTATAAAGGCAGTAAAACCTCCATAACGGACACACCCGATTAGTGGACACCTCTATTTAGAGGCATTTTTTCGATTACCAACCCTTAAATAACATTACATTTTTTACACTCAGTAGCGGACACCTCCAAATAGAGGACAAATTCTACGCTCCCGAGGTGTTCACTATTCAGAATTTTTACTGGAAAAACCTCCATAGCGGACACACCCGATTAGCGGATACCTCTATTTAGCGGACATTTTTTCGATTACCAACTCTTAAATAACTGTACATGTTTTACTCTCAGTAGCGGTCACCTCTAAATAGAGGACAAATTCTGCATTCTCGTGGTGTCCGCTATTCAGAGGTTTTACTGTATATAATATTGATAATTATTTTACAGGGCCGAACAAAAGAATAAGAATATATGAAACGAATATAAACTAAATTCGGGATTGGTAGATCGCTGATGGTAATTTAATTTTAGGATGTTGTTACATTCATCCGCAGCATGTTTTTAGAGTTTCGTTCATCTAACGAAATCCTACCTGTCTCACTCCTTTGTCTGTCTGTTTGTCCGTCTGTCACAGAGCCCGTTCTCAGAAACTATATATGTCGGAGACTTGAAAATTTGCATACTTATAGCTGAACACCACACAACAAACGGCAAATAATAAAATTTTGAAAAAGTCTAATATTTAACCCTCTTGGCTCTAACTTGTGTATTTTAAGAAATTTTTCTAACTCAGTCCCTAATTTAATTAAGTTGGAGACTTGAAAATTTGCATACTTATAGCTGAACACCACACAACAAACGGCAAATAATAAAATTTTGAAAAAGTCTAATATTTAACCCTCTGGGCTCTAACTTGTGTATTTTAAGAAATTTTTCTAACTCAGTCCCTAATTTAATTAAGTTGGAGACTTGAAAATTTGCATACTTATAGCTGAACACCACACAACAAACAGCAAATAATAAAATTTAAAAAAGGTTTAATATTTAACCCTTTGGGCTCTATCTTGTGTATTTAAAGCAATTTTTCTAACTCAGCCCCTAATTAAGTTGGAGACATGAAAGTTTGCATACTTATAGCTGAACACTTGCGATAACATGATAAATCATAAAATTTTGAAAAAGTCATATTTAACCCTCCGGTCTCTAACTTCTGTATTTTAAGCATTTTTTCTAACTCAGCCCCTAATTAATTTGGAGACATGACATTTTGCATACTTATAGCTGAAATCCTCACATCAAACGACAAATAATAAAATTTTGAAAAATGTCTGATATTTAACCCTCTGGGCTCAAACTTATGTATTTTAAACAATTTTTCTAACACATCCCCTAACTAAGTTGGAACTTTAAAGTTTGCATACTTATAGTTGAACACTTGCGATAACACGATAAATCATAAAATTTTGAAAAAGTCATATTTAAACCTCCAGTCTCTAACTTCTGTATTTTAAGCAATTTTTCTAACTCAGCCCCTAATTAAGTTGGAGACATGAAAGTTTGCTTACTTATAGCTGAACACTTGCGATAACACGATAAATCATAAAATTTTGAAAAAGTCTAATATTTAACCCTCTGAGCTCTAACTTGTGTATTTTAAACATTTTTTCTAACTCAGTCCCTAATTAAGTTGGAGACATGAAATTTTGCATACTTATAGCTGAACACCTCACATCAAACGACAAATAATAAAATTTTGAAAAAAGTCTAATATTTAACCGTCTGGACTCTAACTTGTGTATTTTAAGCAATTTTTCTAACTCAGCCCCTAATTAAGTTGGAGACATAAAAGTTTGCATACTTATAGCTGAACACTTGCGATAACACGATAAATCATAAAATTTTGAAAAAGTTATATTTAACCCTCCGGTCTCTAACTTCTGTATTTTAAGCAATTTTTCTAACTCAGACCCTAATTAAGTTGGAGACATGAAATTTTGCATACTTATAGCTGAACACCTCACATCAAACGACAAATAATAAAATTTTGAAAAAGGTCTAATATTTAACCCTCTGGGCTCTAACTTGTGTATTTTAAGGAATTTTTCTAACTCAGCCCCTAATTAAGTTGGAGACATGAAATTATGCATACTTATAGCTGAACACTTCACATCAAACGACAAATAATAAAATTTTGAAAAAATCTAATATTTAACCTCTAATATTTTGTCTCGCGCAATTTTTAAATTTAAACTGTTTTGCAATACAATTTTTTGTTCATTTTGCATAATAAATGTAATGTGACGTAATTTCTTCTATTTCAGATTTCTAACGCATGTTAATGAATTTATTTTACAATATCCTTTCTCTTTTAACCCCCTCACTGACAAGCCCGTGTTAATACGTTCACTAAGCTCCAGGTTTCACTGCAATACAAGCAATATTTAAAGTAATATAATTCTATTGATTTAATGTATTTTTAATACATTGAACAATGATTAATACTTCCAAGGATTGCATTCATATTCGTAATTAAGTTTTTTTATAAAATGTTCAAAGAATAATTTTTTTTAGCATTTAAAACAAAATGCAAAGAAAACAACATTACAATTTTGCCCTTTTCCAAGACAGTCGGAGGGTTAAAATTCACTTGTAAATATAGTTTTTATGGCGTAATTTCCAATAAGTGCCTGCTTTTTATACCTAATTATTTAATTTTAATTTGAAGGGTTTTTTCTGTTTATAATAGTAACGTGTAAATATATATATATATATATTTTTATTTGAAGCAAACATTACTGTTTGCGCTGTTTATACAGTTGGCAACAGTTTAAATTAATACCATTTTCTAAAATATGTAAAAAATATCTCTCAAAATGCTGAATATTTGAATTTAAAATAGAAATAAAACCTCAAAAAATGAGTCAAATAAAAAAAAAATAATAATGAAATCTGCAGACCGTGATATTCTATTGAATAAAATGATCTAAAAATGATTAAATTCCCACGTATAGCTTTTGCTCTTATAATTTTTTTTAATGGAACGGTTTTGTCCAAATTTAGCATTAAATATCTCTTAAAATAATTCTTCGATTTGAAAACTGTATGTATTAGTGTGTTGATCAAACATTTCGTTATAATACCACCGATTTTCATATATTTGTATGCAATAGTTTTTTTAATATTAACGAAGAAAGACCTCCGGTCACAAAAAATTCAAAACCGGCGGTGACAGCGTTAGTTACTTTTTATAGAATAGAGAGATATATAAAAATGAAAACCTGTCTATCTGTCTGTTTGTAATTCTATAAAAAATCCACAATTTGGAAGCCAAAATTGAGAAGAGATACGTACATTGGTATTAAAACATGGCCGAGACAACTAAAGTAATCCGGAATCGAAATAACATATAGTTAATTTTTAATTAATAAAAACTAAAAATTTAACAGCAATTTCTTATCAAATTTATACATTTTTCGTTATAGCAGTTGCCAACAATTAAAAGACACAATAAAATTATTACTACAACAATTAATTTTCTACTGCAAGATTTCCACGAGAAAAATGAAAATGAAATAAATAGTTTGCCGAATTAAAAAAAAAAAAGGTGAATATTACGCCATAACTTTTCTATTGCAAGATATTCACGTAAAATATGAAAATGAAATAAATGGTTTGACGAATTTAAATGAAAGTGAATATAACTTCATAACTTTTCTATTTCAAGGTTTCCACGTGAAAGAGGAAAATATTACGTCATATTAGAAATATAAAGGGCATGGTGGATATAGTATAACGTCATATGAGTGTGAAAAATGTATTGAAGCATAATAAAAACCCGATTAGGGAAATATTGGCGTATTTT
The DNA here is from genome assembly GCA_963932465.1 of Maratus speciosus. Taxonomy (NCBI): domain Eukaryota; kingdom Metazoa; phylum Arthropoda; class Arachnida; order Araneae; family Salticidae; genus Maratus; species Maratus speciosus. The sequence continues at coordinate 292,128,634 of OZ010795.1, read as the reverse complement.
AACATTATTGCTCCAATTATAAATTGAAATAAGTTCATTAATAGCTGTATTCTTTTGCGTCTGTTATATACATTTATACATTTTTATATAGCGTTTTCATATGATTCATTCAACAACATTTCGACTGCTTTTTTTAATGTTTGTTTTGTGTTGTATGTTAAATTTTGAAATTGATTTTTCAGAACAAACATCCTTCAAATTCTGTGCAACGCCGGGCACTTTAGCTTGTAACAGATAAATGGCTTTTGTATCTGTACATCTAATGCTAATATTATAAAGCGTTATAATATTATAAAGTATATAATATTATTAATGCTTGTACGTTTGTGATGTGTTACCTCTGAAACTACATAGCCAACTTAAAAAAATGTTGGTGGCCATCTCTGCTCCAAAAAAAAAGACTATTTTATGTCAGTGCAAGAACCTACATCGCTGCAGGAGCAAAAAAGTACTAAAATTGTGATTTCTGCGATATTGATTGGGTTAGAAACTTTAAATTTGGTACTGTAGTTACTTTTAAGATGTAAATAATGAACGCTCTCTAAAAGGTTCAATTTGACGGATAAACGTAAAAAATTCTAGAAAGGTTCTAAACTATGATTTATTTGGAATACTGAAATTTTTGGGATACTGTTGGTGTTAGAAACTATAACTTTGGCATGGTAGTAATTAATAACATGTAAATGCTCGTTGTAGAACGATTTCTAAAAAATAGAAAGACTAAATAAAGCGTAAAAAGATCTAAAGATGATCTAAGTAACGAAGAACATGGAACTGTTAGGAATATAAACATGAAAATTGACATGGCTGTATTTATCATGACGTAAATTCTCGCAATAGAACAATTTCTAAAAATGTCGCTATATAAAACAGTGCAGAAACAAAAAACTTTCAAAAATGTTCTATTTCTCTGTTACTGCTGAGCCCAAAATCTTGAAATATTGCTTCGGGTTAGTTTTAAAATATACAATTGTCTCTATGAATGGTTTCTAAAAAATTTAAAAAGATGAAATTAACGGAAAGCTATCTCAATTACCATTAATTTGGAATTATTCGGTACAGCAACTTTCAATATTTCATAATGCTGCATTTCCTCAGGAAAACATGCGATTTAAATGCAACAAAACTGATAGATACCCACCTAGCATTAAATAAATTGTGTAAATATAGAATAAAGGCCTGTATGAAACAGTGAGTAGGTTGCCCGAAAGTACTTGTTAAAGTGTTCCTTCTCTAGGCTTTTCTCTCTCTCGCCAAGGCCACTAACAGAGGGAAGTGCCGTTTTAAATGTGACATGAATTTTTTATCCGATTTATTTTTCTAGACATTTTATCATAAGGTCATATTCTCAATTATCATTAGTAGATTTTTTATATATTAACTTATTCTGGTGAAATTTTGTAATCGAGTTCATATTGGCGTATGTTAGCTTGCATGATTTGCTGAATAAATATGTACGGATTTGTAAATTACTTCAAATGACACTTTGACAGCTCAAAAGTTATGCAGACGATATATTCAGATCTTGTGTCATACTTTATGTTGTAATCATTGCCGATTTCTTTATTTAATACATGCTAAATACAGCTCAACTTGTGCAGAATATGTTTGAAAACAAAACAACACAGCGTATGTAGTGGCCAGCATACACTCATCATTTAAATCCGATCGAGCATATCTAAAACACACTCTAACGAAGCATTGCATGCCACTTTTGATGTATTCGGTACTTTGATACTATATTAGATTTTGAGAAGAAAATTCCTTAAATGTTATCGACAACCTCATTGCATCCGTGGAAAACAGATATTGTACAATATTAACTATTCCGGGGAAGCACACACCATATAAAGTATAGTCCATTCTTTTTAACCTTCAGACTACCAAAAAAAAGTATATGCAAGAACTACCATTCGGGTCCATTGGACCCATATGTAAAATATATAGGATTTCAAAATATACAAAACACCCATTTATCTACAATGAATATATTTGTTATTAATGCACCTTATACAATATATAAAAGTGATATATATAGTAATAGAGTAAGAAAGTAACACATACAGTAAGAAAGTAATATATATAGTATATTATAATGACTACAAAACGTTTTTCATCATAATAAAATTATTCTGTACATGAAGTACAAATAACGACGGAATGTTCTCCGCAAACATTTTTCGTACACTTCTTGCATAATGTTCGTGTTTTTCGATCTTTTTTAGAGGGACAAATATGACATCTTGATTTTTTTCGTGGCGGTTCAAAACTATTTGCGTAAAGTTGTTCTGAAGTAGATGTTGAGACGGCGATACCTCCTTCACCTACTAATTCTTCTGCAAGTTGAATAATGAAATTCCGCCTTTTTTTCATTTTCGGATCACATTCAGTATTCAGTGACAAGCATATTATGTATGCATTCATCGCACTTATATCGATCATATTATAAAATACAATCAAAGGCCACCGACGTGTCATGCGTTTCACACTATATGCTCTTACCATTTTGTCCATCGTATCTACTCCGCCTTTGGTTTTATTATAATCTAGGATTATTTGTGGCTTTTTTTCTAAGCTGTTGTCAATATCATAAGTGTTATGCATTGTGCTTAGCAAAGTAACAATTCTACCTTTTCTGGGACAGTAAGAGATGATGGTCGCCTTCTCTTGAAACCCAAATAAAGTAGAATATACAGAACGATGTTTTGGATTTGTGAACACAGCGGGTAATTCAGGTTTATTTTTTCGAATTGTTCCAATAAGAGATAATTTTTTTGAAGTAAGATGTGTTGCTAATGCATATGACGTAAAAAAGTTATCACATGTAATATTACGACCAGAATTTTCAATTTCCTTCGTCAATCTTTTAACTACATTTTCTCCCTGATGAGATTCTCTTACTTCATTTTTGCCTGTATATAGTTCCAGTTTCCAAGCATACGATGTTACGCTGTCACAAATAACCCAGAACTTCAATCCATACTTTCCAGGTTTAGATGGCATATACTGACGGAAAGGACATTTTCCACGAAAAGAAACTAATTGCTCATCGACAGTCATTGACCAATTAGGAATATAAGGGTCTTGTAAATAGCTATTCCACAATTCAAAGCATTCTCTTATTGGCTCTAATTTATCAGTTGATCTTCTTTTACGCCTCTCAGCATCATCATCAAATCTTATGACACGTAATATACTTGTGAATCTATTGCGACTCATAATGTCCCGAAATATTTGTCTTCCATTTTTTATGCTCCAAAGTTCGCTTACTGTTTCATTTTTCGATTTATATACTCCAATAAGTAATAAAAGTCCGATGAATTTTTTAAGTTCTATAATATCTATAGGTTTCCACTCTTTATCGAATACTCTATTGCCTTCCGCGTTTGTCCATTTTACTATAATTTCCAAAAGTCTTTTTCGGAAATAGATAAGAAACGAGGATGATATAGAATCCACTTCACGATTTGCAAATCTTGAAGGTCCAGATTTTTCACGTAAAATATTGATTTCAGTACGTCTTCCTTGTGGTCTGGCAACTTCATTCTTATACCAGATCTGTGAATTATTTTTGGAAACAAAAGTAGAATTTGAAGTACTTGTGGTTGCTACATTTACTTCATTGGAATCATTATCAGATTCTGAGTAGGAATCAGAAATTTCATTATGTATTTCAACATAATCTACTTCACCTTCATCAGACGACAGATTTTCATCATCGGTGTCGAATTCTATATCGTCCGGATTTTCCATAATTTTTTGAATTTCCTCTTGAGTCAATACTTTTTTTCTGTCCATCTTCAATTCAGTTTTTAACAAAAAATAAGTTAGGAAATAAGAAAATGATGAATATTTGTAAAATAACAAAGCACGTACAAACTACACTTATTACTTGTCTTCAAATATCAAGTCCTATTTTCAATGAAAAGACTCAAAAACATCAATAGACACCATTCGCTCACTAACTGTGTCTGTTGATAAATGACTCTCTGAACCAGAAGTAACCTTTTATATATAGAGCACGAAGTTTACTAGATCAGTCTAGAATGTTCTCAAAACTTCATTATAAAGTCGCCAAATTTGGCGAGATTGGCGCTAAAAATTCATCGCCAAATGGGCGATAAACAGCCAATTATGGTAACCCTGTTCCTCCTCATGATTTATGGCAACCCTAGAAAAAGAAAGCAACAGTATATTACGTTTGTTTTAATGTTGGGTCCAATGGACCCGCGTGGTAAACAATGAAACAAATTAAAAATAGGTAAAAAATTTCGAACAAAATTTTAATCGCAATTGCATATACATAGAGGAGACAATTGCAGGAAAAGTCATGTAATCGCGAAACTTTGAATGCTATTTTTCATGAGAAAAATTTACATTAAATATTGCTGTCGGTTCCAATGGACCCGTCTGGTAGACGGAAGGTTAAACATCATATAGTATTTGTCATTTAAAGTTACTCAAATTGGTGCGGAGCGTCTGCTTATGCTCTTGACATCATTTTATGCAGTTAAAATTCTGGCATAAGTAAATTAGTGTTTCATTTTCTATTTTACTTTTAATATATTGCGTACTTTCAATTTTATATCCATGCATGGCTGTCTTGAACGGTTTGATTTCCCATTTTTTTAAACAGTGTATACGAATTTATATATAAGATTTTGTAATTCTACAATTCGTTTATTTCTATCATTTCAATTTTTCCCAGTATATGGACAATTAAAGATAACATCTCATTTTCTTTGCTTCCACATGTTATTATTAAATCTATGTTCTCAGTGTCGCTCAGACTAATCCCTCTGAGGGAAGTCCTAGTTTGAAATAAATGATGATGCGGGAATTATCCGTCACGTAGGTTCTAAAGACATATTTTGAATTTATATTAAAAAAAAAAAAACTGCTGAAAATATGTACTAAGCATTAGAGGGTGTTAAGCAGCAACACAACTTGACTGACGCCATCAATAATAATGTCTAAATTAACAGTGTGAAGAATAAATAGTCAGTATAAGCATGTTTCTAAGAATTAATTCTTTGATGTTTAGTGCAGATTACCACATGGTTCTTTATAAGCAGCCAAGAAAAAGAACAAAAAAAAAAAAAAAAAAAAAAAAAAAAAAAAACACCAACATACTTAAACTTGTACAAAATGTAGTATAGTGTTCATATTCTAAAATCTATCAATAGTCACCTAAGATAATCCATCAGCCCATAAAGAGATTTTGTCAGATAAGATTAATATAAAATTTATTCTCCTAGAAAAAAAACATTATGTTATTTCACTCCAAATGGATTATAAACAGGAAATCTGTATGTTTCTTCTAGGTATACTTGAACGTTTGGGGATAAAAAATGTATTTATAATCTAAATTCAGATTATTCAAAAAGATGGGTCAAATCAAATCAGCTAGAATTCATAAAAAATAGATGGAAAATATGTCCATGTTCACAGTTCGGTAAATTTTTAGAGACATTTTTATCATGTCAGGTTTATTGAAAAAAATGAACTTTTGGAAGAGACATTTTATTCATATTAGTTCAGGTTTCAATGGTGTTGGAACTTTAAATTAAGGATTGGTTAATAATATTGATGTAGATAACAATATTGTCCAAAGTAATATTAATTGAAAAAATCTCTCATTTTCCTGTTTCTACATTAAAGGTGTTATTCTGCAAAAACATCTCTCAAATATTTATAGATGCTGTTGAGAGAAATAATGGAAAGCTAATACAAATTCATATTACAATTTTTATGCCTCTAGACGCTATATGACTAAATATCATAGGCCGAATTTAGATGTTTCGTCAGATATTTCCAGAAATACTTAACATATTGCTCTTGAACTTTTAGGTGGTCACAGAACTCGTTTGATCTCATTTTTTCTGTCAATGTTTAATCATGAGAACAGCAATTAGACAAATACGTTAAATAGAAAGTTTGTCTATTACCCAGTAACGTAAAAACATCTAACTGTGTTGCGACTGCAGCAAATGGTTACCATGACTCTGAGAAACGTTTAATTATAGTTAAAAAATTAACATATATATGCATAACTATAGATATTTAAAATAAATCCAGTGTATTTATATTTACACAATCCTGGGTCATAAGCCAAAGTTAACGACACAAGCAGAAAATTTCACTAAATGAAGTATAAAAATTACATTGCAATTAGAGAATTAAATATTTTTATGCCATGAAAAAGGCAAAAATTATTTTCAAGTCCATGGTAAAAATAATGATATGATGAATACATAAATGAATATTAAAGTTTAGAATTTCGTCTCATATAGTCCTGATTGAACCTATATGTATTCTGTTTTTCTATCAACTAAATATATTAACGATTTATAAAAATGTGTCTATTTTCGGTCTTTCGATATCATTATATCAATCAAAGATTTTCATTAATAACTTCTCGGTAGGGTGTCAGTGATTAAATTGTATCGGTTAATTATAAACTTCAATTGTTTTTAAAATGTATGTAAAATATACGGTGGCGGTCAAAAGTTTCCGGCCAGACTAAATTTTTTCGTTAATTTGTAAGTATACCCATATGAAGTGGAATCTCAAAGTGATACTTATACACTTTATTGACATAACAGTTAAGAGCTTATTTATGGAATAAAAATTAAATATTAATAAATTTAATTGGCAAAATTAATTGCAAAAGAAAACGCATGTTCTCAAAAGTTTCCGGCCACCTTGGCAAGTTTGAAAAAAAAAAATCGTGTTATAAAAGAAAAATAACAGTGATCAAAACTTTTTACAATTAGTATTTTGTATTCATACATTTAGCAATAAGTACTGCGGCGCAGCAACGTGGCATCGATTCAATGAACAGTTGTAGATCATCAATGTTAAGTTTTGTCCACGGTTCTTGCAATTTTTGTGAAAATGCTGCTAAATTGGAATATTTATAATTCCACACACGTTTTCTAGTTAGTTTCAAAGATTTTCTATTATATTCAGATCGGATGATTGGGCTGTCCATTTCAAAAGCGGAGTTTTTTGTGCGAAAGCCACTGCTTGACGAGCTTGGATGTATGCTTTTGGTCGTTATCATGGTGAAACAAATAGTTGCGACCACAATTTTTCCTCCAATAAGGCAGCAAATGATCTTGCAAGATATCCTTATGCATTGCACTTTTCATCTTGCCGCGGATTTCAAATAACGGGCAGGCGCATTTTTCAGAAAATGCTTCCCACAGCATAACGTGTCCTCCACCGCGCTTCACTGTAGGAATAATATATCTCCCACCTTAACTTTTGTTTTTAGGTCGTCGATTGTAATGGTTTTTATCACTCACAAAAATATTGAATGTCGACACATCTGAAAATAGTACTTTTTTTCCAGTTTTCACTTGTCCAGTCTTTGTATTCCTTGGCAAACGCCAGTCGGGCCCTCTGAATTTTTTTACTTATGAAAGGTTTTTTAACACCGACTGTTCCATAAAGTTATACGTCACATAAGCGTCTTGACACTGTACATAGACTTGTTTCAGCAATAACCATAACACCATAAATCGCTTTTAACACCATAAATGGCGTGGAATTGCAGCGGCATTTTTACGCGGGTCATCAACTGCTTTTCTTCTGATAATTATGTCCACAAGAATAGTCATTTTCCGGGGTTCCTCGGACCGTGGCAAGTTCCGAAGGCCATGACCATCTTTAAATTTTTTAAAAATATCATTTACAGCAAATTTTCCTATCGACAAATTTGCCGCAATCTCACGAGAGGATTCTCCCTTTAGCGACAAACAAATCCCTCATTTAGGAACAATAAATTGTTAAACTTTCCATTTTTCAATTTCAAATACATTATTCACCTTGATTAATTAACAAATATGGCAAAAAAAAAAAAAAAAAAAAAAAAAAAAAAAAAAAAAAAAAAAAAAACACTTTAGCGATAGCAAAAACTAATGAATGAAGAATGGCCGGAAACTTTTGCACGCGTGAATTTTGAATTCCTCCCCTTTGCATCAAGTATCTTAAGCAACCAATCAAAATGATCACGTGGTCAGAGGTAATTTGCTTATTCCTAACTTTTGGAGCAATTGAACTTCTTCTTCGCTAAAACGTTCTGTCAAACAAATAAAAAAAACTAACTGGCCGGAAACTTTTGACCGCCACTGTATAATCATACGATAAATGTAAACATTTTGTTCAGAATCGACATACATTTCATCATTTATAAATTAGAAAACGAATGACAATAATTTATAATCGGAGTAATTTGCATACACAGATAAATGTTAATTTTTTCTACTTTCAATTTAATTTGATTTTCATGACAAATTTCATGAAGCGCACTTCGGAAATTAATTATTATATCATTCGCTGGTTAAAGTGAGTGCAAGGATTTCACCACATTATAGTTTACTCTGTGTTTTAGCTTAAAACAATTTGAAGCTTACTGGAGGTTCGTTAAAATATGTACTATCTATTATAATATTCAAAGGCATTATTTACTTGGATTGGCGAATAAATGAACGAATCTTAAAAACAAATATGTATATAATGATTTTTTTTATATTTAATAATTTATGCAATGTTTTAATGAATTGCATTAAACATTTTCCATTTCTCCTGATACATGAAAGGGTCATGTAATTTCTTGGAAATAAAATATGTCTGATACTAATTTAGCAAAAAATCACCATATAAATTTGTAACTAGTGCTTCGACTGCAAATAAACGTAGTTAATTTATTAAGAGTTGAAAATAAGGAGTAAAAGTGGTTGGATTGTCTAGTTTAAGCTACTACAGAGAAGACACAAAAACAATAATTCAAAAGCAATATTTGTATCGCTTAATTAGTTCATTAATTAACAGACGAAATCGCTGCAAAAATGACGATCTTGAGATTCTCTATTAAAATACAACAGTGCCTGTTATAATTTGGGTAAGATCAGTGGAACCAGTCCAACTATTAGGGCCAACTTTTGCACTTTGTTAAAAAAAAAAAAAAAAAAAAAAAAAAAAAAAAAAAACGTTAAAATGTAGAGCTCACTTATCTCTGTTGAAATATTTAGTGTTCACTAGCAATTTGCAACTAGTGACAATCCTCTAAAATTGGGGTTTATTTTCGGTATCTTCGTAGTACTCTAATTAAAATCTGAAACCTACACTAACTCCTACTTCTTATAAATTTATACTAAAGAATACAGGTTTTTATATTTAAACATAGATACAACTAAATGCAACCTCCAAAATTTAAATATATTTTTGTACAATTGCTTACGTTATTAATTAAAATTTGAAACCTATTCTAAAATGAAAATAGCTATTAAAGCAAAATAGGGTCATTATTAGCATGCTCCATTTTTATTTGCCCTATATATATATATCATCATCAACATCAACCGTTTTCAATCCACTGATGGATGTAGGTCTACCCCAGATTTTTTATATGCTTCCTGTCTAGTGCTTTAGTCATCCAATTAACACCGGCTACTTTTCTGATTTCATCACGCCATCTTACTTGAGGTAATCTTCTTGGCCGTTTTATATCTATAGGATACCACTGTAAGGTGTTTGTGTTCCATCTATTGTCATGTCTTTTTGCAATGTGCCCAGCCCATTTTCATTTTAGCGGTTTAATTCTTTCAATGATGTCAAAAACTTTCATCTGACTTCTTATCCAGGTCATTTTTTCTGTCTCTTCTAGTTATACCTAGCGTACATCACTCCATACTTCTCTGTGTTGTTTATAATCTTTGTACCATCCGTTTTGTTAGCGTCCATGTTTCTGCTCCATAAGTTATCACAGGAAAAACACATTGGTTACATACCTTTCTTTTCAAACAAAGGAGCATGTTACTCTTCAGAATAATATTGTTCTTCCCAAAAGCAATCCATCCATTTCTTATTCTTCTGTTGATTTCATTCATGATACGATTATCCGATGATATTTCCTGCGCAAGGTACACATAACTTTGCACTTCTTTATTTTCAGTGTTGTTGTAGACGATTTTCTTTTTTGATGCAAATGAATTGAACATTCCACAGTCTTTTCCAAGGTTTTTTTTTTTTTTTTTTTTTTTTTTTTTTTTTTTTTTTTTTTTTTTTTTTTAATCCCGCATTAATATATATGTATATGTATATAATAATAAATATTATATTTGTATAGTATATATAATTAGAAATATTGCGCAATTTCAGAAGAAATGAAAATTGAAACCTGACATAACAGTGATTGATGCATTCTAAAATATCAAATTAAATATCACGACGAGGTCAACTGCCACAGTATCCTACCAAAAAAAGTGCAACTATTATCTAAATGTAGATGAAAATAGTGAAATGAGCTTCCAAATTGAAAATAATTACCCTAATTAAGCCTTATATACAATATCCTCCTTTTTTAGCAGAGTATTCATTTTCGAAATAAAACTTCTTTTTATTATCTAAACCATTACTGCATTTTAATGATTTGCCTGATAATGTACAACAGAAAAGAATAACGAATTATAACATGGGAATAATTAAAAATAAACAAATTTAAAGGATGCCGTGTTCGAGAATATGAATATGTATGTAAAGTAATACAAATACATGTCATTTTCAAAATAACGAAAATAAAAGCAATAACGTTATCAATACGCTTACGTAAAATGCAGATCTTTACAGCAATGATCTTCGAAAAACAAAATAATTAATTACCTCACAAATTAAACACATTTCAATAGTTTCATTTACATATTTCAATCAAAACTATTTGAGAAATTCATGAAATGTTTATATTGTTGAGTTACGATTTTTATTACAATTCTACGAAACATAACTGAAAAAGAAGAATATCTGTAGGAATTAATTTGAGAAACTATGTACATATTTATTTGAGTGAGAATATTATTAGTTACTGTAATTAGTTTCATCGCAAAAATTACTAGAGCATTTAAAATATGTTATTTATTGTTATGAATATGCAAATCAAATGCTTTAATTTTAAATATTTTAGAATAAGTGTAATGTAAATCTTAGCACGGAAAGTACTTACGTCTGCGTGTCATTAGCTATTTGTATAAGTCGCAAGATGTACATTTTCTAAATGAAGTTGTGTTTTCCAAATAATATATGTTTATATTCATCGGCTAAAATGTTCAAAGGATTTAAATATATAAAGCGAACAAATTCTTACAACAGTTAAAGTAGTATAAAACTGTAAATGTTATTTAAATTTTCAAAAAAAAATTTAAGACAGTATCCAATAATTCCTCATGCAAAACATATTTACATTTAAAAGCATTATTTATATTAAGAATTATTTTTTATGTTTTACTATGACTATAAACTCACGTTAAATATGCATTTTAATTAGTATGTTGGAAAGATGTTTAGATGTTCTCATGATTTCTTTTTTAACAGGAACAGAGTATAAAATGATGTGCTTTAATATGAAGCAGATAATATTTAAGCAGTTTGTATTTGGAGGCTGTGTCCTGCCAAAGACATTGGAGTATCCAGAATTCCAGCAATATTTTCTTTCAACAGAATAAAAGCATTCAACAGATATTTTAGGTATATTTAAGGTTCGTATCGCTGGCCAGGGCAATGGTGGGCGGTTCACCTAATAATGTATAACATTTAAATTCTTAAATGTGATAATTTTGAAATGTATATATCTCTACTAATAAAACAACACGTCACTCTGTCTGTGTGTGTGTGTGTCTGCGATGGTTAGCGAAATTTATGGCACGTACGAAGCTGAAAATTTTATTAAAGATAGTCGAAGACCTCTACTGGTGCACCTGAGTTTCAGAATTTGAAATTTCTAATAATTAGGTGAGATAATAATTCAAAATCCCAAATTAAAATATTTGAAAAGTTTTCATAATTCAACAAAAGCATAAATTTTTATTAAAGCGCAGCATATTTCTTCGAAAACTGGAAGAAAAGGCAATGGAATCTAATTACTTAATGTAATTACTTTCGATAAAAGTACTGGGCATTTTTAAGGCTGTATCTTAAATTCTATTTGGCTTAAAAACTTGAAAATTGCACAGTCAGACGCAAAAAAAAAAAAAAAAAATCCCCTTTCAGAAATTTAAAAAAATAATTCCTCTGTTGTTTCAGGAATTCAGAAAATCAACAAAAATTCGATTTATAAAATAATATGTTTATTTCTATTCAAAGAAGTTTCGGAAGTTCTGCCATGGATGCAGATGTTCACAACAGACAAGCGACGACTTTCATTAGTGGACTTTTTCGAACGAATATAAAAGTTTTAAAATATTAAATTTATAGTTATAATTTTTATGCATCCAGAGGTAGAATTTATCGCTAATTTCAGATATGTAAGTTTTTAGTTTAGTTTATTTATAACTTCAGATATTAATTATATTATTTGATTAATTGCATGGATCTTTCCAAACTCTCATTTTAAAAGCTAGTCTCCGAAAACGCAAATGGTTTTTATATTAGGATTCTTTGGAACGACGTCAAAAATTTTAAAATATATTATTTATAGATTTCAAATTTTTATATGTAGCCCTATTTTTAAACTCTGTTTAATAATATAAAAATTTTATAGAAGTCAATCCGCAAGTTTTATATATATATATATATATATTCTTTTTTAAGGAAAAGAAATATACTTTGTTGAAGCGCAAATTTGTTAGAATTAACAAAACTGACGGACGGATCGATTAGGAACTTTTAGATAATTTATAACATAAAATAAATTTTTTAAAGTGTAGGTGGCAGCAAATTTAAAGAGGGAGAGGAGGGGGCAATATTTTTTGGGGGGGAGCGCGATCAGATTTTTCAACCTTTCTACGTTTTCTACTGTTTTAAATGCGCATTTTTGACAGATACCTGTGATAAATAATACTTATTTAAAAATTACTTATAATAACTTTATAAGAATTACTTATAAAAATTCAAACGTGTACTTACCGCTATTTTCTTATAATAATTTCAATAAATATCTTGCTTAAATCCGCCATCCCCTGGGCTTTTATATCTACGGGTAAATTGTTCAATGGAGTTTCGTTCAGAAACAGTTTTGTTAAGAATAGAGTTCGTCCTCTGGTGGTGCATTGTGGAAGTAAAGTAATCGAGACTGTGTTTTTTCCAGCGCATGCGTGAGATTTTCCAGCGCATGCGCTACATGCCCTGTAAAAGGTGCTGTAGACTGTGGGAACCTGGTACGAGGTTCGTTTAACTCGAGATTGGGTATTTTTATGAGATTTTGCAGTACACATTTCAGGTTCATTTAAGAATATTATTACTGGCCAGCACAACGCCGGGCGAATCAGCAAATATATCTAACTTTATATAAAAGAGTTTATCCTGATTGAGTCATAATCAATGCACAGCACATGCTACTGAACTAGAAGCATGAAAATTGAAATGAAAATATTTATTATGATAATAAACGTGCACTAAAAAAGGGTTTTTGAATATTCACACCCTAAAATGGTTAAAGGGGGTTCGGTGTTTAAAATTTTAGAGCATCTGGCCCTGTCTCAGCAGACGTTTCAGGTAGCAGCGTGAAATTCGAGAAATTAAATCGACTAAAAAATAATTTAACATGCATTTCAGCGATTTTACAAACTTCACTTTAAGGTGGATAGAGGCTGTCGAACATTTTAGATAATTTGGCATATCTCAGCAGCCGTTTTGGAGCGAGAAATTCCAGAAAATAAATATTCTAAAAAAATAATTAAAAGCGTATTTCAGCAATTTTATATCGTATTATATATTAAGCGTATTTCAGATTCCCCCCCCCCCCCCTAAAGTCGGTTAAGAGTGAGTGTGCCGAAAATTTTTGAGCATTTGTCATATGCCAGCTGCAGTTTTAGGTAGGAGTTTGAAATCCCAGAATGTAAATCTACTAAAAAATAGTGAAACACGTATTTATGCAATTTTAAAAATCCCCTCCCTCACACTAAAAGGATTAAAGGGAGCGTCAAAACTTTATTTGTTTAAGTTAGAAGCAAGAAATTCAGGATTATAAATTTATTTAAAAAATAATTAAACCCTTATTTCAGTGATTTTAGAAACTGCCCCTTAAGGAGGATGAAGGAGAATTTTAGAACATTTGTTCATAATCCAGCAGCGGTTTGAGGTATGATCATGAAATACAAAATAACAAGTCTATTAAAAAATAATTATTTATTTCAGAAATTTTAGAAATTCCTCACTCGCAAGGGGATTTAAAGGGAGTAAAAAATGCCAGGACATTTGGCCATATATCAGCAGTCGTTTTAGGAAACTACTTAAACTTAGGTTTTACTTCTCAGAAATACAATTAAACACATATTTTAGTGATTTTTCAAATTACTCCCCGAAGAGGCTTAAAGGGGAGGGGTTCGAAATGTTTAGAACATTTGGCCTTATCACAGCAGCCGTTTTAGATAGGGGCGTGAATCTATTATAAGAATAATAAACATGTATTTTAGTGACTTTATAAATCTCTTAAAGAGGTTTAAAGGAGGGGGGTGGATATCGAAACTTTTAGTTCATCAACTTCAAGCGCGAAGGCTGCTTGTATATTTCTTTTATTTTTCGAGTAGTAAATTAAAACGGTGCTACTTGGTTATCCCACTTACCAAAAATTTGTCGCCAAACTATAAGTATAAATGTCAATAATAGTTGATCGTAAATGTCACATTCACTTGGCTTTAAGGAAGTTACAAGTGTTTACGCCATCAAGTGATTTTTATTTTGACGTTTTGTTTGTATTTGTATTAATGCTATATTAATTTATTTGTTCTTTCGTTATTTAAAATGAAAAATTATGTCAATTTGTATAATTTGGCGATTTATATAAATTGGCGAAACTGGTCGACGGCAGAAGTATTACCACTAAAACATTGCTTTGAAGTTGAAATTAAATGTCATGATTTATTGCATTGTCATACACGAACAGGGTTTGGCGTGATTTTTTTTTTTTTACAACAATTTGGCAATAACCCTGTTTTCGAAAAACAATTACATAGGTATTTTTAAATTATATTCTGTTATTTTTAAAATGATATAACAATAAATAAAAAAATTATAATTAATAACTATAGAACAAGACAATTTATAAATATTTTTGTACATAGAAAGAAATAAATTCAAATAAACATTTATTAATAAATAAGCAACAATAGCCGGATTACCATGTCAGGCAAAATAACGCCATTTCGGAGCAAATTAGGTACCCCTTGCGTATATGACATCTGTGCCTAATATTTTTCTATTCGTTTCGTTTAAAAAAACGAAAGAGAAGAAAGCCATTTATTTTAAATGTTTCAGTTTTAAATGAAAGTTTGTATTAAATAAAATGATAATGAAATACTAATTTAATTATGAATAAAAGTAACATAATATATTTCTTAAGGAGGGACATTTGTTAGATGCATTTACGGGAGGCCAAACTGGTCGCCAAATTAGTTTAAAATAGTAACCTTTCCTAAAATATGAAAAAAATATATATATGTTATGATTAAAATTTGAGTTGTCATCATTAGAGAAAAGCATTAAAAAATAATAATAATAATAATATTTCGAAAACTAATTTGAATTTAAAAATTCTAATACCTGTTTTGAGATCTGCGGATCAATACGGGTTTTTTGGTGTTAATTACATCGCAAAATATTCCATATTTTAAGAAAAATCGCCGTAAAACTTAATCGATTTTTTTTCAGTCGTTTCATACATTCGTTTCATTTCAGCCATTTCATAAATTCGTCTCATTAGGATTTTATATATATAGGGTAGATATATTACACTCTTTTTCTTTATTTATATTTTCTACACTTCAGTATTTAAAATATTTCATTGATGCAGTTTCACGGCCTGATGTCATATTTTAACGAAATTTGTTTTCGAACGTTATTAAATCTATTATTTTGCAAATCGTGAACAGTTGTATAGATAAATCTTATTAGGCTATTTATCACCTGCTACCAACTTGAAAAAAAAAAAAAAAAAAAAAAAAAAAAAAAAAAAAAAAAACACCTTAAAAGGAATCAATTCATTTACAGTTAAGCTCAAAATTTAATTAAATGTTGTATTTTCAACAGAAAAACACATTTGTATATATTATTTATACTTCCAGTATATCAGGAAATGCGTGAAAATCAATTAAAAATCCCATATAAAAAAGCTAGTAGTTAAATAAATTCTTTTTTAAATATATCATTATTTTAAGACTTATTATATTTATCCTAATAATTTGAATTTTATAAATACACAGTGTTTTTCTACACTAGCAAATCAAACACGTGTTATAAATTTACGTAAAATCCCAGTAAAATCATATAACTCAAAGTACGAAAATTATGTACTTTATGACCAGAAGGATGGATACTCATTTATAGAAGTTCAGTGTTCTACGAAACAACAGAGTAACAAGATAGAATATATTTCAAAGATGATTGAGCAAATGATCTGATTGGAAAATTAATAGAAATGACAAATTTATTTATTTTTCCGTTTTTAATTGAATTAAATAAGTGATTGTTGAAAGAACACAAGTCCATGTTTTGGCATTTCTGATTGTAAGAGGCTTTCAATGTTTTTTTTTTTTCATGTTTATTTCCCGCTATGTAAAGAAAGAGGAGCTTTGTCTGGGTACTTACCTTTGTATGTTTGGGAGGGAAGAATTTAAAAGTTGTGGGTTGTTAAAATACATATGCAGAAAATATGAGAATATTTAAGTGAAAAAAAAAGGTTATAAAAAAATGCATAAAATCTTTTCCTATAAAAAATCTTATCATTATTTTAATACTGATTTTATATTATACTCTTAAATATCTACATGTTTTTTAAGTTTAAAATGAACATTAAAAAGCATTTTCAAACAAAATAAAAGCTTTAAAAAATCCTGTAATATTTAATGAACAAAGAATATAAAAAAAATAATATTCTTAAAGATTAAATGATGTTTTACATTTTATTTTTCATGAAATTTGTACAGTGTAAAAAAAAAAAAAAAAAAAAAAAAAAAAAAAAAAAAAAAGTATATATATTTAGGTTAATTTCTATTTAAAAAAATCAATTTAATAAATTTTATATAACCCTTATGAATATTTTCTTTAAAATATACTTTAATATATTTTTTGATCAATAAAAATTTCAAGATTTTTTATAAGATTTTTTTTTTTTTTTTTGAAAACGCTGTTTAATGTTAAAAAGATGAAAGTCCAAAATTTAAAAGAAACGTATGTATATTGTAAAATGCCAGGGGAATTTTATTTTAATTTAAAAATAGCTTTATTAAAAAGAAAAAAATATATATATAATAAATAATTGTACTATTTCCTATTTGATAGACGTAAATATATTTTTTTCTTAATTTCTCCTAAAAGTTAAAAAATAGCACTTTGTTCCTTTCAATAGAAACGGTTTCAAATATTAACTAGTTCATTTATTTATTTTTAATATATAAAGAAGTACTGTTTTTTAACATTTAAATATTATATGTTATGTAATTGCGTACTTACGAAACTGTGTAATATTATGTTATTGCTGTAAAATAGTAAAAAACCTCTTTTCGTCTTCAATAATAGATAACATTGGCGTCAAAAAACCCTTTGATAAAAGACAATTTTTCAAAACTTTAAATGCTTTGTTTACAGCAAAATGCTTTTGTACGGACAAAAACTGACAAAATTTGCCTCCAAGATAAATTCTTTGGCGGAAGGATTTGGATAATAGAACGAAGAATGAAAAATAGTCTTCTTCGAAAGAGGGGGATATAAAGGTTTATCTGAGAGTTATTTATTCGAGTTCGGAATATTTTACATTTTAAGATCCCATAAACTAAATAAATTATAATGAAAGTGGTTATCAATTGAGATATAGTAAATATATAATAAGAAAAGTTGAATGTCAATAGATAAGGCCAATTAATTTATTTTTCTTATCATAATTTAATTATGTATTAAATCTTTTATTTTCTAAAAATTGATAAAAATTCTCGTTTATATAATATTGAAAAATGATTTTTTAGGAAGTAATATACTTAAAAATACTAAATAGAATTAGATTGTGACATTTCTGGAACAAAAATATATTTATTTCTTTAATAATAAATACTATCGGCTTTAATAGTCTTTATGGCAAATGGAAATTTATCAATAGTTTAAATGTTTTGTTTACAAGATAATATTTTTATACTGACTAAAAATGACACAATTTTTTTCAAAGATTTATTCATTGGTAGTAGGATTTAGATAATAGTGTAACAAAAGGAGACCAGAAGGAAAAGTAGTATTCGTATATATAGGCTATAATGATTAATGATTTGAATAGGAAATATTGAATATTTTATGATTCCATACACTGAACAAATAATAAATAAATAAAGAGCTTGATGAATAATATGTCATTTTTAGATGATATAATAATGGTGTTATTACGGATAATGTAGCTGAATAAAAGCGACATCATTTTTTCATCAAAATTAGTGAATTTAGATAACAAAGATACCGTATTAGTTTTATGAAAGTAACATAAATCATAAAAGTGAACATTATCTCAGCAAAAAAAAAAAAAAAGTTATATAAAGAAATGAAATAAAATATGCCGATATAGTTAGCAATTTTGTACCTTCAGTAATTTTTCATCTATATTGTGTAAATTTATTTGGTCCGATAACACTTAATGCCGAAAAACATGAGTATCCAATTTATAAACCTATACTAATAAAAGAAAGTTTCTCTCTGCCTCTCTGTGTGAGTGTCTTCAATGACTAGCGAAGTGTACCGGAAGTATAAAGATTATATTTTTTGGAGGGGGTAACCTAATGTATCTCCTGATGTACCTGACACTCAGAATTTTAAAATTATAATAATTATCTGAGTTGTCAATTAAAAATTCTAACTTCTCACCAAAAGAACGCTTTTCTTCATCCATAAGCTTTCGATTGGTTGGTTCATAAAGCTTTGCTGATAAAAAATACGTTTTTTTCTGCTTGCTTGGATTAGTTGGTTGTATAAAGCTTTCGCAGAAATAATTAAATAATTCGGGATAGAATTAAACGAACGAAGTTGAGAGTTTGATGTTTCTAGAGTGGTTGTTTTTTCAAATTAATAGCCATGGCGGGCATTTCGTATGCCAATCGCTTATCCGGTTTTAATCTACTGTGATTTGTTAATAGATAATATTTGCTAAATAATGAGCTTTTTTTTTTTTTTTTTTTTTTTTTGGTTTTTGGAAAATTGGGGACGCGTGGTTGAAACTGAATTACGGATTAACATCTTGATTACGGACCCAGTTGTAGGGGATGAAACAAAGGCCGAATTCGGTATTAATTTAGGGAAAGCTAGATTTTTTTTTAATACCTTCGACATACGTCGGAAATTAACAAAAATACATGTTTATAAAAATTAGAAGCAAAGGTGCACTGATAATTGGTGTCTTCTGGCTTCAAACTGTTGATTACCGATTAAGGCAAAAGTTTGAAAAGAATTGCGACCTTAATGTTGAACAAAAACATTAATGTGGTTACTCATGTTATTCAGAATTGTAAGGTCTACAACATATGTATTGACAATGTTTTTTTTTATAGAGTTAGTTGTTTTTAGATATTATTAAGCTAATAAAAAATGTTTTTCGAAAGTATATATGTACATATTTTCTAACGTTCACCAATTATGAAGAAGAAAACATAGTACTTTCATTCTAAATCTAAACTGAAGGGATTAAAACAATTCTCAGCTTTCCCCTAATTAATTCTGAGTTCAACACCCTGACTACGTGGCTAAAACCTTAAAGTAGAATTGAAGAGATGAGTGGATGAACATGTTATGCTACATTTTCTAATATTTTTTTTTTATATTATTTTTAATTTTTTTTTTTTTATCTTTTGGATGAAAGCGTTATGAAGTACCCTATCACATGGTGAAGATAAAATACTAAGAATCTATTTAGTCTTGAAGATTTAAGACATTATTCATTAATATTTAATATTTTAATGTTTCATAATGTCAATAATATTAATAATTTTTAATATTTGAAAATTAAATATGAATAAGATTTTTCTGAGAGAGTTTAGTACCATACCTGTAAATATTCTAAATACATGCTATCAAACAGAAAATAAATCATTAAAATTTACAGCCACCTCAAATTTCTTGAAATGTAATTTTTGTTACTTAACATGTTCTTCCACTTAGCTCTTCAATTGTGACCTTAATGTTGAACAAAGATATTAATTGTATGTATTCATTTTACTCAGAACTTTAAGCTCTACAACATTTGTATTGACAACGTTTTTGATAGAGTTAGTTGTTTTGAGATATTGTTATGGTATTAAAAAGAAGAAAAATGTTTTTGACTATAAATCTAGCACATTCATTCTAGACCCAAACTGAATGGATTAAAACAATTTCCAGCTTTCCCCTAGCTAATTCCGAATTCAACTCCTTAACCACTGGGCTATATAGGATATGTAAACATTTATTATTATTTTTTTTTTAATATGAGACATCAGATCTGATATAAACTCATCTCTACCAATCGTTCATAATAACACTTTGTATGCGATTCAAAAGTAAATAATTTTTTAACATTACTTAATTTAAAAATGTGTACAAAAATTAGATAAATTAAATGAACTCAGTGTGCTTCGAATGACATTCAAAGTTTTCCCAAGCCTGCTTAAATGAAACATAACATCCATTTATTTTTTTTTCTTCTATGTGTCGGAAGAGAAATTATGATTGAATAATATATATGACGACCCCAGAAGCCAAAGGATACAAGTGACAAAATTCAGATTTCGAGTAAAATGAGTTCAAAGTTAAGCATCAACTGTAATTGACTGACTTGGAATACGAATCTGTTGCTTATTTCTTAGTGGTCTTTGGACTCTTATTTCAATATTTGTAAAAAAAAAAGTGGAGTAAAGGGTTTTTTTAATTTATAATTAAGCAATATTGATCATCATTCGACATTTGTACCCTTTGGCTACCAAGCGATAGACAATAAATGAAAAATTATGAAATAAAAATATGATTTTACGTAAAATTTAAGGACAGTTTTGATACTAATGAATGAAAGGACAAAATTTTGTTTTAATATAAGTTTTAAAAATGAAAGATCATGAAATAATTAAAAAAAAATTATAAAATATTTAAGAACAATGTTTATACAAATGAATGAAAGAACGAAATTTTGTTCTAATATAAGTTTTAATATAAGTTTTGAAATATTGAATTTTTTTAATTTTTTAACCGTTAAAATGCATTTATTTAGCGTATAAGAAAGTAAATTCTAAAAGGGGGAAATGACGCAAAAATGTTTGAAAATATGAAACAATATTTTTCTACTGATAACATGGTAAAAATACATCTACATTATCTCATCCTCAACAGTTTCATAAGCACGATTAGGCTCAGAAACGTGCAGGGCTTCAGTGTGTTCTGTTGCCACTGGTGAGAAAAATCTCGGTAGAAAGTGTGGTACACTGATGGTACAAACTGGAACAGTTCAATGAGATTTTTAAACTTAAGGTACTCGAGTTCTGGTTTTTCTTGTGCTATGGAAAACTCGCACAGAACTCTAGGGCATCTTCGGGCACTACTGAACTTCACCTTTAGCTCGTGAAAAGGTTCTAATTCACAGCCAGCAGTTTCTTTGTAGAATAATGTGAAGGTTTTTTTTTTTTTTCTCAACATGCAGCCACTGCAGATTTCGGATAACTTTCACTGCCTTTATAAAGAATGGTGCAAGTGACTCGATTAATAAAACCTTCATCTTTTGGCACTTTTACAGTGAAGTTTTAGTTGGAATCATTAACAAGTTGAGCCCAGACATACAAAGGGAATATGCAGATCCCTTTTATCCCCTTTCTTTCTGATTTCTATAAGACCAAATTCTTGGTCACATTCCTGGTAGTAGTGTCCTGAAATTAAAAAGCGATGATCGACTGTTTCTATGTGTGCATTTTTTATGATGTACAGCCAGAACTTCATAATCAAGTGGCTTTTATTTTGTCCTCCACAATTGTCACTAAAAGCTGTAATAGGCCTGACTTGAGAGGGAAGGATCTTTATGAATTTCAAGCGACAGGATGCGATCTCTTTGCAACCACGAAAAGTCCGGCCTTCATGCCATATGTACATGTGGGCAGTTAAGCTTTCAAAGTTATGAATGTTCAAGTTGTACGTCCAAAGTTGACGTAGGTAATAAGCCTTTGAATTGTTTACATGTGGAGTTGGGGTTATTTTTTACAAGTCAAAGCATAACGCGACCTTTGAATCATCTTTTAAATTGTGGAATGCGTCTTTGGCTAATCTGGCAGTTTCTGCTTTGCGAAATAGTAGTTCCCTTTGAGTTTTTGCTTCTTGTTTCTTATCTGCATTTCTATGATCTATTTTCAATTGTAGCTTGTCACACATAACACGGTATCAGTCCGCGGTCGGGGAAAACTAAGATTAAAATGGGTGTTAAAAATGTGTCTACAAGAACTTACCTTGACCGGCTCTACGCGTTTTTCTTCAAGGCAAAACTGAACATAGAGTTTGTACACATCCTTTAAATTGAGTTTTGGAATCAGGTATTTACGGTTGAGGGCAGTCTTGCCAGTCGCTACTTTTTTTTAAATTCAGATTTCTTGATTGGCACCACTTTTTTTAAATAGTAAAATTCGCCTTATTTAGTGACATATTAATTAAGGCGAAAACAAGGGGAATTTTACCATTTCAGAAAAGTGGTGCCAATCAAGAAATCTGAATTAAAAAAAAGTAGCCCACTGGCAACACTAGTTGGGGATCTTTTCTCTGGTATAATGGCTTGTGTATCGGGGAAACTTGTTTAAGTGTTCTTTGATGACTTCAATACCGTCTTGTGGGATTTTATTCGACAGTACTTTTCTTCCTCTTTCATCGTGAGATGGTACGCCAGAAACTGTTTCTTCCTTTTCGGTTACTAAGCTTCGCAACCGTTTGTTAGAAACATTTTCGTCTTTTTGCGTCAATCGCCGTTTAAATATGATCAAATGCTTGTGTTGTTTTAAAAGTGATAAACTGGTCTTGTATTTTGTTGGTTGCGGTTCAGCTATGTGGACTTCAACGGATACAAGTGCACTTATACCCCTTGGGCTCCAAGCGTTTCACGGTTTCGAAAAAGGGATTCAGTAATTGACCCCATAGAACGCAGTATTAAAATTATTAAAAAATTATAATTAATAATTATTGTATAAATAATAAATAAAATAATAAATAAATTTTCATAAATAAAAAATCATTAATATCTCGTTACCTACAAACAAATAGACTTATTTCCAGATAGCATGTGCACTTAACTTAATTTTTTTAATTTTGTCAATTATACCCATTGACTTCTGGGGTCCTCATATAATATTATATAATTTAAAATATAAAATTAAAGATATACAGCAATACTTTAAATATTATTATACGCTTTATACGAAAATAAATAAATATATTTATATATATATATACATATAACCATTATATAATTAAAATCCATCATCTATTTCCAAATACTAAAATTAATATATTTAGCTATATATATTATAAAGGACAAACATATCTGTGCGTAACGCATACGTCACTTTGCGAACGGCAACACTTTGAAATTTGAAATAAAATTTTGGGCTGGAAATTTTCGCTACTGCAAATTTTTAAACTTCTAAACATCGCACATTTTAAATTTTTACACCGTCGTATAAGGAAAGAAAATGTTCTTTTAAATGCAATTTCTTTGAAAGCTGTATCTTAATTTATTTTTGAGATATTAATTTTTTTTTAATTTTTTAATACCATTTTTCTTATCATGGCAATAAAAGTACCCCCATTTCTATTGAAAGTCATTGAAAGTAAATGGAAAATAGTCGAAAACAGGAGATACTGTATCTTTTTGTTGACATTTTCTCATAAAACCTGAAGAAAAAAGTTGAAATTAAACTATTGTCTTAGTCAAGAATATTGTCTGTTATTCCGTGGCAATGACGTCATATGCATACTTTTCTATAGACAAAGTGTAAGATTCGATTGTAAAAGTGGATTGCTTTAGCGGATGCAAATGACGTCATTTTATAAAAAAGCGTGTATTTTAATTCTTAAACCTGAATTATGTTTTGCAGAAGTGCGTCATTTTCACAGCCCAGCTGCTTTGAAATTATTCACAGGTGAGAATGCTTCACTTTTGAAAATAATATAATCGAAATAACACACTGATAAAACGCAATTTTTACAAACGTTTAGAGTGTCTTAAACAAATAATTCGTGGTTTAAAATAATATCATGTTCCTGAAGTTTTTGTCCAAAATTCTCTCGAATAATAAAATTTTAATGCTATTCTTTAGGACATTCTACTATAATTTTATCAAAAAAACGTAATTTGCTTAATTTAATTTTTCATAATTTTATATAATATATATATTTAAAACACAAGTGTGTTTTTTAGTCATCAGCTCTGTTCTTTCACTGAACCAATTTTAATGATTTTTTTTTTAACTAAAAGCTCTCCATTTGCAGATGTGATCGCACTATCTGTTTTTTTTTTTTTTTTTTTTTTTTAATATTCCCACTTTTATAGTTTAATTTTAAAAGCATTTATGAAATTTCTTCAAAATGGTGAGAATTAGCTAGCATTCATTAGTGCAGAACAAGAGAGAAATAGAGATAATTTTATCTTTATTCATGCTATTTTCTGATAAAAATTCTAAATTATTGCATAGGGTTTTGTGTCGCGAAATCCCATTAGGAGTAGAATATTATACTAGGGGCATAATAACGGAAAATAATATACTGCTTTTGAAAACACACATTTTTCCACTTAAATTTTCTATATTGTTTTTTCCTTCTGCATGTGTACTGATATTATGTTTCAGACACTAGCAAAATGCTTATTTAAGAGAAAATGAATTCATATTTAAAAGAAAACGATCATTTTCTTTGATAAAACTAAACATTTTAACACAAATGCGTCTAAAAATCATAAATTACGGAAATTTTTACTCTCCGGAATTGAGATTAGAACTTCAAGTAAAGAGTGCGTCTGTTCACATAAAAGATGTTGCTGAGAATCGTGACTTCAAGTTTTGAGTTAAAATGATTCTTAAATGCTCAAACAAAATACAATTTTTTTTAATGATGAATATGGGTATGAGATGTTCGTATGCAAATTTTGAGAAGGTGAAAATTGCTGTTTTTCATTCGGAATTTTAAAAACAATTTTAAAACATGAAATATTTTTTAATTTATCTATATCACGCGGAGCTTGATTGCGAAAAATTAATCCGTTTGCCCTTAAAACAAAGAGTTCATCATTTTCTTACGACTAATTTCCATTAAAAAAAACTTCACTATGAATAAATAAATAACATAATATAAATAAAACACAAATTTTGCAGATATGTAAAAACACTGAAATTATCGGAACATAAAAGGATGCCATAAGTAGCAAAATCTTGGTCAAATAACTCTTAGCATGAGGCTAATAAGAAAATATCGTTTTTGATAAATTTCAAAAATTTATTTGATTGTATAATTCGTATTTCCCGTATGAAAATTCTTTTTTAATGAAAGTTCGCAATCTAAAAAAATTATTCCATATAAAAAAAAATTATTAGTTTTCAATTTAAAAAATGTTTTCATCTATATTCTTTAACGCGGGAAGCCCAGGTACGATCCCCTAGTAATACATAGCATTGACATTATACAAAATAAAAATGAACCTTTAATATTTAATACAAAGTCTAGCACAATACCTCTAATTCATTAGCGCATTGCGGCCGATTAATCCATATAAAATATGAAAAACCACAAAATTTTGATACAATAACCTATTAAAGACAAAAGATACAAATAACCAGCGAAATAGTCTTGAACCATTAAAAAAACGTAAACAATTAATAGATCAATCGGGGGGATGTAGCAGGAAGCTTATATAGCATTTCACTTCTTCAAGCTTCAAGCATGTACCCTAGTTTACATGAAATACAAATATAAGCAAACACATAGTCGATTTCTGTAATAGAATCCAGCAATAAGCTAAAAATTGAATTCCTTTATGTACCCGATCGACTATGCACCAATAATAAGAAATTTACCATGCCATATATATTCAATTAAATAAATCATTAATCATTTCAAGATCCGTAATAATGAACATTATGAAAATTTTGTTTTTGTAACATTTAAATTTAGAATATACCCAGCAATATATGACCATATCACAATCACAAACAAGTATCCCATTTTAACGCAGCAAAAATCCCACCTAATTAAATGGTACAGTTAAAAGCGAATCCTTAAGGTTTCAAATCATCACAGCTTGCAGATAATATTATCATTCTTATAAATATAATAATTATAATTAACTTAAATAATCTATTTTGTGCTATTTTAAGGATCCTGTAATAAATTATTACTAAAAAGTACAAAAAAGGAAATGTTTAAAATAACCAGGTATTAAATAAGATATATGATATAATATAATAACGTATGGCAATCGGGGGGATGTAGCAGGAAGCTTATATAGCATTTCACTTCTTCAAGCTTCAAGCATGTACCCTAGTTTACATGAAATACAAATATAAGCAAACACATAGTCGATTTCTGTAATAGAATCCAGCAATAAGCTAAAAATTGAATTCCTTTATGTACCCGATCGACTATGCACCAATAATAAGAAATTTACCATGCCATATATATTCAATTAAATAAATCATTAATCATTTCAAGATCCGTAATAATGAACATTATGAAAATTTTGTTTTTGTAACATTTAAATTTAGAATATACCCAGCAATATATGACCATATCACAATCACAAACAAGTATCCCATTTTATCGCAGCAAAAATCCCACCTAATTAAATGGTACAGTTAAAAGCGAATCCTTAAGGTTTCAAATCATCACAGCTTGCAGATAATATTATCATTCTTATAAATATAATAATTATAATTAACTTAAATAATCTATTTTGTGCTATTTTAAGGATCCTGGAATAAATTATTACTAAAAAGTACAAAAAAGGAAATGTTTAAAATAACCAGGTATTAAATAAGATATATGATATAATATAATAACGTATGGCAATCGGGGGGATGTAGCAGGAAGCTTATATAGCATTTCACTTCTTCAAGCTTCAAGCATGTACCCTAGTTTACATGAAATACAAATATAAGCAAACACATAGTCGATTTCTGTAATAGAATCCAGCAATAAGCTAAAAATTGAATTCCTTTATGTACCCGATCGACTATGCACCAATAATAAGAAATTTACCATGCCATATATATTCAATTAAATAAATCATTAATCATTTCAAGATCCGTAATAATGAACATTATGAAAATTTTGTTTTTGTAACATTTAAATTTAGAATATACCCAGCAATATATGACCATATCACAATCACAAACAAGTATCCCATTTTATCGCAGCAAAAATCCCACCTAATTAAATGGTACAGTTAAAAGCGAATCCTTAAGGTTTCAAATCATCACAGCTTGCAGATAATATTATCATTCTTATAAATATAATAATTATAATTAACTTAAGTAATCTATTTTGTGCTATTTTAAGGATCCTGGAATAAATTATTACTAAAAAGTACAAAAAAGGAAATGTTTAAAATAACCAGGTATTAAATAAGATATATGATATAATATAATAACGTATGGCAACAAAATTAGTGTAGAACTCAATAAATAAATATCTTATGCAGCCATCTACCTGTATATATATATATATATAATAAATTTTCAATCACAAATATATAAAGAAATTGATAAAGTTCTAAAGTTGATTTAGAAATGAACATAGAAAACCAGTATATAAAATAAGAAACTATGAATGACTCACAGAATCGTTAGAGGATTCCAGAATCGTTAGATGAAATAATCCATTCATAGTAGATGCGTTATTTCATCCAATTTTGTCGGCATTAAGCCTAAGATGACAAAATTTAGCTCCTTATAACGCAAACATTACAGAAAATAGATAATAAAAAGCTAAGAGATCCAAAGTAAGATACACCTCATACAGGATATTAAAAATTATTAGAGTACAACACCTGAATGACATACTAAGAGTCAAAACTACTGCATATCAGCATGGAAACACAAAGTTAAGACTATTTTAACATGTAATCTACAGTTGAGCATCTGAGTGAAACCCATAACTGTGCTGCTAACTGGTGTGAGACAGGAAAAATGTAAATTGGAACTGGATTAATAACAATAATGTTTAGTGTTACCATCTTAAGCCCCCCCTCCAAAATAAAAAAATAAAATAAAATAAAATAAAAATTAAAGGAATGAAAATGATTGAAGAAATCAAGAAAAGACTTAGATTAATTTTTAGTTAAACTAGAATGAACAAATTCTAATAAACTTAATAAGTACTGAGTGAATACAAAATAAAATAAAGAAAAGGAATAAATTAATACAAATAAATAAATAAAGAAATAAATAAAGAATTATATAAAAATAAATAAAAGGGCAATTGATTAAATTAACGTTTTAAAGATTTAAAAAAAAAATTAATATAAAATGAGAACATAAATAACATTTAAAAAGATGGGGAATATTTGAGATAGTAAAATTTGGCCTTGTATTATGTAAATAAATGTGAAAATTTAAAAAGGAATGAGGAATATTGAGATAGGAAAATATATCCTTAAATGATGATGCAATATGTGAAAATTTATTATGTTAAATGCATGATACCCCGTATTTTTTTTAATACATGTCCATACAATATACAAGCATATATACATACACTTATACACGCTCACACACATAAAAACATATAAGGTTTTAAACTTTTTTTAGCATTCCCGACCTCAACCCTCCGTAATGGTATTTTTATTTTTTGTTTTTTATGTTTTTAGTGTACAATGTATCGAAAAATATACACCTACACCAAACTTTTTTTTTCTTAAAGAATATATATATATATATATATTATATATACATACATATAATGTTTTGTGTGTATTATTTTTATATTTTTTTCAGCAATCCACATCCCACCCTCCATAATAGTGTTTTCGACTTTTTAGTTTTTTTAAACACATTAAATGCCTATACTGGAAGAAGTAGAAAAAAATGAATATTAAGATTTGAGCCATGCAGATATAAAAGATATGGGATAATTATAAGACAATGCAAATTGCTTTAATTAAAAAATGTTAAGCTGTAAGAATTGGGAGGAACATAAACGTTTGATACGAAGACTATGATTAAGCAGAATATTTCTATATACTGAAATATGCAAGCATGAATTAAAGTTCGTAAAATTAATTACATTAAATGAAAATCCATTGCGTTTATCATAAATGTTGAACGTTAGGGTGTTATTAGGGAGAATATTGATTCTAACATCCATAAAATTGATACTAGAATTATTTGAAAATGTAGTACTAAGTTCTAGATTAGAAGGGTACTTTACAGGAATAGATATGGAATTATTATCTGTAACAGAAAGAATAATTATATCATCTATGTATCTGTTTAGCAATATATTATTATTAACAAATTTACGTTAATAAAAGTAAAGATATAAATCAGATAACATGCTTGATGAAGCATATCCTTGTAGTATGCCTTGTATTTAAATAAAAGGGGCATTGTCTTGGAAAATAATATTATGAAATAGTAGAAAGTTAGTCAAAGATGTGAATTAGTCAGTATCAATGTTATCAGGTAAATTTAATAAAGGAAAATATTCTATAAATAATGAATTGATAATAGAATGCAAGTCTTTTAGAATGATATTATTAAATAGGTCTTTGAAATTATTGACATTTGTTAATGGCTTTATTTTATCCACCAATTCAAAACTGTTTTTAATGCAGTTACATATATATATATACTAATTATAAATTATAATTATATTATTTTTTATTTTTTTAAATATTGAACGTAGAATAATGTTTTATATATAATTTTATTCATCATACAATCAATAATCAAAATAAAATATCTACATACGTGTAACATATAAGAATTTTGAAAAATGATTGATTTTAATCATGAAAAAATAATGGTTCAAGGCTCTCCACATATGGGGGGATTGACCCACTATATGGGAGGCTTGACCCACTTTGTTTTATATTGCAATACTTGTGTGGAAAAATGAAAGCAGTTTAGAAAAAGCAAAATAACTTTGTACTACATGCTTTAATTAATATTATTAAAAGTATTTTTTTAAAAATATGAGGCTTAAACAAACCTGTTGAGACGCAATCGAAAGTCAGAGGAGAATATATATATATATATATATATTTTTTTTTTAACAGAATTTTGTCTGAGCAGTTATAATTGTACTGCAAGGAAAATGAAATTTTAACATTTAAGGCAGTATTCTGTTTCAGACCGGTTCCGTTTTCATAGTGTTTTATGTTATTGTATCCGGATTTAGGAGCTACTGTCCCACTTTTTTTTGTCTCCTTGTCCTATTTCGTGACACTCGACATGACAATGTCAAGTATGTGACAACACTAGTCGTCACATAGTTTGGCTTTATCTCATTGTAGTCACCCTGGTGCAATTTGTCTACATACCTCCCTAAAGTTTTTCGATCGATGCTATGTTCTTTTGTAGCCGCATGAGTACGTAAATTATCATTAACATGATTTAAACCGCTAAGGAGCAAAGTACTTTCAGTACTAAAATGTTGAAATAAATGGTTAGCACCGCAATTTACAAACAAATCTATTTGGAAATAAGAAATGAAAAAATATGAGGCATAAACAAACCTGTTGAGACGTAATCGGAAGTCAGAGGATTTTTTTTTTTTTTTTTTAAACAGAATTTTGTCTGAGCAGGGATAATTGTACTGCAAGGAAAATGAAATTTTAACATTTAAGGCAGTATTTTGTTTCAGACCTGTTCCGTTTTCATAGTGTTTTATGTTACTGTATCCGGATTTAGGAGCCACTGTCCCACTTTTTTTTTGTCTCCTTGTCCTATTTCGTGACACTCGACATGACTATGTCAAATATGTGACAACACTAGTCGTCACATACACTGGCGGAAAAAAAATCGCAACACCAAGAAAGACTTGTGTTAGATAAACGAAATTTGCTAGGCGTGTTTATACATCTGAAAGATGACATCGATTGAAATTTCGCGCTTCGCGCATAAGTGTGGCGCTAGTAGCGCCACTCAGAACTTGCAGGTAAGGTTTACTTTAATTGCGTTCTGTAAAGATCGTGGGCGTTATTTAGCTTCGAAATGTGACGTATTGAGTTGATGTTAGCCAAGAATGCCTTTAACAAGAGGAAGAAGCCACTGTCAACAGCTCACCGAGTTGGAATGAGGTCGCATTTTCGGGCTACGAGAAGGTGGATTCTCTTTCCGCGATATTGCAGAAAGACATTGCTGGAATGTATCCACTGTGCATTATTGTTGGAAGCAATGGCCAAGGGATGGTACTGCCTCAAGAAGATCGGGTTCTAGGCGGCCACGTGGCACTCCTGAGAGGGAAGATCGCCGCATTCAGCGTAGGACTGTGACGCATCGTACTGCATCTGCGGCAGAAATTTGAACTGCAGTTGGTACCACAGTGACACAAAGAACTGTTAGAAATCGGTTACTTCAAGGACAGCTCCGAGTCAAGCGCCCTGTAGCGTGCATTCTACTGACTCCAAGCCATTGCCGTTTACAACGCCATTGTTGTCAAGCCAGAGTGCTTTGGAGGACAGAGTGGAGATCTGTTGTGTTTTCTGATGAAATAGAAACACAACAAATCTCCACTCCACCCACCAATGAGCTCTGGCTTGACACGAACGGCTTCACAAACGGCAATGGCTTGGAGTCAGTGAAATGCACGCTACAAGTTACCTAGCTCGGAGCTGTTCTTGAAGTAACCAATTTTTAACAGTTCGTTGTGTCACTGTGGTACCAACTGCAGCTCAAATTTCTGCCACAGACGCAGAACGAAGCGCCACAGGCTTACGCTAAATACGGCGATCTTCCCTCTCAGGAGTGCCAAGTGGCCACATGGAACCCGGTCTTCTTGAGGTAGTACGATCCCTTGACCACTGCTTCCAACAATCATGCACAGTGGATAAATTCCAGCCAAGTCTTTCTGCAATATCGCGGAAAGAAAATCCACCTTCTCGTAGCCCGAATATGCGACCTCGTTCCAATTCGGTGAGCTGTTGACAGTGACTTCTTCGTCTTGTTAAAAGCATTTTTGGCTAACATCAACTCCATACGTCACATTTCGAAGCCAAATAACGTCCACGAACTTTACAGCACGCATTTAAAGTAAACCTGATCTGCAAGTTCAGAGTGGCGCCACAAGCGCCACATTTATGCGCGAAGCTCGAAATTTCAATCGATGTCATCTTTCACATGTATAAACAAGCTACCACATTTCGTTTATCTAACACAAGTCTTTCTTGGTGTTGGGATTTTTTTTCCGCCAGTGTAGTTTGGCTTTATCTCATTGTAGTCACCCTGGTGGAATTTGTCTACATACCTTCCTAAAGTTTTTCGATCGATGCTATGTTCTTTTCTAGCCGCTTGAGTACTTAACTTATCATTAACATGATTTAAACCGCTAAGGGGCAAAGTATTTTCTGTACTAAAATGTTGAAATAAATGGCTTGCATGAATTTACGAACAAATCTATTTGGAAATAAGAACAAAAGCTATATCTTACATACTTATTAAATGGAAAAGATTTTAGCAAAATTCTGGTTCCATTGTCGCGTTTCAGAATTCAAATTAAGTGGTTTTATAAATGTACTACTGCCTCTGAAAGGGTTAAGAGTGCTGCTTTCATCCTTTCTAGTCTTTACCACTGTTCCTGTTTTCCTATTGTAAATAAAATTTAAATGAAAAAAAGGTCCTATCAACTTTCTCATTTTCTATTATTTTTTTCACATCTTTCTTTAGCCAGTTTTAAACATTTTCTTTTTCTTGACATGATTTTACTCTATCTTTGCCCAATAAATTTACATTAGTTTATATATATAACCATTAACTTTTCATTATGTACAGTGTATAATAAAAAGATTTCCAAAACCACTTAATTAAGAGGGTCTTGAGCATATGGTCAGCCCTCCGACAAATTGACTGGGTCAAGCCTCCCTACATAGACCTTTTGTAAAGAATAGCACATTGTTATGTTAAGCCTAACGTACTGTACAATCTTTTTGTCTGGAATGAAAACTCGATATTTCTGTATCCCTTTAAACTTATTTACTTAAATTTCTGTGATATAATTTATCTGAAAAAAGCTTACAAAATATTTCTAAAAAACACAACTTTTAGAGTGAAAACACCTCCCAATTGATTTTTTCCACATCTATTTCGATTATATCTATGAAGCGAATATTGTTGTTTGAGGATTCCAGTAGCTTTGGTTGACACCTATTGATAAAATTCTGAAATCCTTTTAAATATGAAAATTTATGGGTGGGTCAAGCCTCCCGTATGGTCAACATATGTATTAAAACATTTCTATAAGTATTGAAATACTTTGTTCTAGTTTTATTTATAGACGTAAAGGAAACTAAAAATCACACTGTACTTTCGAATTTTTACAACTTTTTATGAAAATTTCATAAGTATAATTCCGCTTTATTATATTTGACAGAAAATATATCCTGTATTGTCTCTTTTTTGTAACAAAATCTGCTCTTCTTAAAGTAATATAAAAGCAATTTCAAAACTATTGAAAACATCCGTTGCAATTTCGTTTTCAGAATTAAATAGAACTGAAAATCATATTGCGCATTCGAATTTCTGCGAAAACTTTTTGTATTGCGATAAGATTACATTTCAGTTTTTTGCATTTTATTTCACCTTTTTTAATACTCGATAGAACTATTTTTCTTTCTGAAGAGCATAGATGAAAAGAAATTTGTCTTTGCCTTCAATTTTTAGATCTTATCCTCGTTTTTAATGCGTATTTCTTAAGATATTTTCCACAAAACCTTCATTAGAAAATAATCCTAAATTATGTGTGGAAGAAATTTTTCGATTACATTATTTTACCAAAGCATACATAATTTATTTATTTATCATTTTTCCAAAGATATTAGAACGTGTATTTTTTTAACTTGTGTAGTAATCAAGAGCGCTTAAATAATTTGTTTCATTCAATATAATTAATTAAAATTGTTTAATTATTCACATTTGAATTATTTTATTACTGCTGACAAAATGATTTTTTCTGATAACAAGATGAATCACAAATTTTCATTATTAATCGATCAACTTCATTAACATGTTTAATAATTAATAAAACGAGCTGAGATTATTAGAAGAACTCTTTTCATGTTTCATTTTATAATTATTTTGTTTTATAACTGTTATATCCATTGCTGTTTGTATTTATTTTACTGCTATAAAAACCATTTTATATATCAATTTATTTACACGTAAAATACTTATAAAATTGAAAAGTACTTACAACTTTCTTTTAATAGTGCAAATTTACAACATTTCCAGTTATCTTTTAGGAACGTATGACTTCAGGTAGTGTAATTAAATACATGCACATCAAATAATCTTCAAAGAAAATATTTACTAATACTTCTCTTTAAGATTTACGGACATTTTTAAATTTTAAATCCATGGATATTTATATCATACACTGTAAAAAAATTCCGCAACGTTCCTGGGAAAAAATGGGCAGCTGAGTTGCCCATTTTTTCCAAGAAACACTTCTTGAAAATGACTGGAACTTTACTGTATATGTTAAAAACTTTCTACAGAAATGCCAGTAAGTTTCCTGCGAAATACCAGGAATATATCTGTTGACAGCAAAACATTACTGACATTTCACAGCATGCGGGATCCGCAGACGATTTTTACATTTCCAGTTGACAATTTTCGCTTTATTATCATTATTTGTTAGAATGAAAAAATATTTTGAAATTGACATCAAAATTATTATTTATAATTTACACGAAAAAATAAATTTTCAGTTAAAATTCAATAAAGTAAATATATATATGATATATTGTTTCTGAACTTTGCTTAAAATATATAAATATAAATAATAATTAGAAAAAAAATCTAGACATAAAATATTTTGGATTTTCGTTAGTAATTATGTTAGTTTACAAGTTAGATAAAATACATATAAATTTTCATGAAAAAAAAAAAAAAAAAACCTAAACGTAATTGTATATTTTTTCCGAAAATAAAAAAAAATTCAAATTTGCAGCAATTCAAAGTGTCAAATATAAATCAAATTGTAGTAAAGTGTTAAAATATAAAATTAATTAAAAAAGAAAAAAAAAAGTCCAGAGGTAGCATCGAACTTGGGCCATACGGGTGGCGCGCGAGCTTTCTGCGTCCACACCACGAAAGACACGTTGATAGCTGCAAACTAATGGGTATTTGAAACGTATGCTAAATCTCGGCATCTAATTTCTGAAAATCTAAGTCCCATTTGAAGAAATCCTTTCACAAGAATAATTAGAGATAAGAACTCTAAAACATACTTTAAATTAATCAAAATCTGTGAGAATCATGTTTGATGGAGATCCAAATAATAGCTGTATTTTGTTTTACACGGTCTGCTCCTTAAACATTTCACAGACAAGTACGAGAGATAATCTCTTAGCGATGTCACGGAGGTATTGTATTTTCATCTGAATTGTCTTGACAATAGCGACGTAAAGGATTATGTCGTCTATTGATTTATTTGCATTCCATATTGATTTTTTTTTTTTTACATTCATTTAAGGAATTCTTTTTCGACACTCGCGCGCGAGCAACGGATTATAGCAAAAAAATAATAAATGGCGGCCGCAGCGTTTTGCTGTTTCCAACTTTTGTTCAGGAACGTTTCAGATAAGAAAACCAGAATTTCACAGGAAAGAGCTAAATTATTCTGAAAACCTGAGAAAAGGCGAAACGTTCCTGGATTTTACATGGAACGTTACCATTTTTTTTTTACAGTGTACTTTTAAATAAAAAAAAATAGATTACCGAAAGATATATATATACATACATATATATATATATATATATATACGTATATATTTAAACACAGACGAAATAAAATATTAGTTTTAAGGTTTTGATTAAACTAGAAAAGACTTATCTAGCACATAACTTAACTATCTGTAAATTATTTCGCTATTCAAATGCATTTTATGAAAATAATAAATATATAAAATCATCAATCTATACATTGTCATTAATCTAAAATTTAGTAAGTTATTTACAATATATCGAAACAAATGCACATCTCTAAATTTATTTATTTAATTTTGTTTGTTTGCGGCTGAAATAGATTTGTTTAAGTATTTGGTTGCAGTTTTATTCGGAAAGCATTTCAATGTAGTAATAAAATGGTTTTCTTGTTCCCAAATTACTTTATAATTACACCAATACTCGAATGGGGTTACTAATTTATTTTTTAAAAAATAATAAATAATTAAGAGGGTTACGCTTATTATTATTTATGATTTTTTTTTCATATTTATAAGTAGTTCAAGAGAAGAAAGGTTACAAATATTCTAAAATTATATCATACTATGTGAGTGTTAGGAAATGTATATACATTTAAATTCGAAAAACACGTTTTTATTTAATTTTTTTAGCAATAACTGAAATTGCGATCTTAATTTTGAACAAAAAATATTAATGTGAGTATTCATTTTATTAAGAATTTTAAGCTCTACAACATATGTATTGGCATTTTTTTAATATAGTTAGATGTTTTGAGATACTGTTAAGGTAATCTGGTCTCTCTAGCTTGAAGTTCTTGAATAGTGATTAATGCAAAATTTTGAAATAGAATTGCAACCTTAAATTTGAACAAAAATATTAATGTGGGTGTTTATTTTATTCAGAATTTTATGCTCTACAACATTTGTACAGATAATGGTTCTGATAGACTTAGCTATTTTGAGATATTCTTAGGTAACTTGGTCTCTCCGGACTTCAAGCTCTTGATTAGCGTTTAAGGGAAAATTTTGAAATTAGAATTGAGACCTTAATTTTGAACAAAAATACTAATGTGGGTAATCCTTTTATTTAGAATTATAAGCTCTACAACATTTGCATTGACAATGTGTTTTATAGAATCAGCTATTTTGAGATATTGTTAAACAAATTAATGAAAAACATGTTTTTCGAATGTAAATATGTACATATTTCCTAAGGCTCACTTAGTACGAGGGGGAAAACATATAATATTCATTTTAGGCATAATCTAAAGAGATTAAAATGATTTCCAGTTTTCCCCTAATTAATTCGGAGTTCAACTCTCTGACCACTGAGCTAAAACTTTAAAGTAGAATCGTGACCTTAATATTCAACAAAAGTATTAAGTGTAGGTACTCATTTTATTCAGAATTTTTTAAGCTCTATAACATTTGTATTGACAATGTTTTTGAAAAAGTTAGTGAATTTAAGGTAGTGCTATAGTATTAAAAAAAAAAAAAAAAAAAAAAAAAAAAAAAAAAAAAAAAAAAAAAAAAAAAAAATCGTGTTTTTTGACTATAAATCTATGCACAATTCTAAAAGCTCATTTAGTACGAGGGGGAGAAAGTAGCATATTCATTCTAGACCTAAACTGATGGGATTAAAACAATTTCCAGCTTTCCCCTAATTATTTCCGAATTCAACTCCCTAAACACTGGGCTACACGTATTTAAAAATATTTTGTTGTGAAATTTTTCGCTTATATTTTATGTCTTGATCAAGTTGTAGATATTTCAAGCACAGGTATAGTTTATTGTTGAATCCTTTTCTCTATTTTAATAGGCCATCATTCATATTTTTAGGTTTATTTTACCATGTATGTTGTTGTAATAATTAATGAGGATATCCGAATTTTATAAGATCTATTTATTTATTAGTATTTAGCACAAAATAAATGCGAGGTATTTTGCTCATACATTTACTCATATTTAGGCTACGTCAAGTGATGTAATATATAAACGGATTTGCTTTTTATACTATGTAACGTCATATCGTGTAAGTCTCCAGAATGAAAATCGTTTGGATATATGACGCAATTTTCCGCATTAAATGCAATTCTTTTGTAATAATTTTTTATTTCCATTTTTTTCTCTTTTAATTCACGAGTATATATATTATTTAACTTAAATTTATTTGGAAATTATATTTGAGCTTTTTAAAAATGCCCTACTTAAAAATTTAAAATGTATTCAATATTAAAAGTTTTTGACGTGTAGTAATTTAATTTTTTTATTCAATTTAAATATACGGCATTTAATGTTTGGGTCTTTTACATGCGACGTAATTATTACATTTAAATGCGTTTTGCGTGTGATAATTTTATTTTAAAGTTTTTGTACTTTTTATTATTTATATGTAAAGATTTTCACGCAACTTTCCATGCTTCTGTATTTTCTGCTTTTAACAAATGATTATTTTATTCTTATTTTAAAATTTGTTTTTTGTTTTTTAAGATTATTGATGTCATTTTCTTTTTTAAATTGAATAAAAAAAAATCTCAAGCCTGTGGCAGACGATTTTTGGTTTCTAAAAAAAACTGATTCTGGATGATCGTAATGTGAAAAAATATTTAAATTTATTTTATTTTCCCCAAAAACGTAATTTATTCACAATATTGTCTTCGTTATCGATTAAAATAAAAGATAATTCCAAATTTATTTCGAAAATGACGAAAAAGAAATCTAATAATCTATGTGTTTTCCCCTTTTTTCCACAAAAATGGTTTAATCTAGTTTGCTCATTATACAAACTTCAATAAAATTACAAATAATAATAATAATAGTAATAATAATATCTCTAAATCCATTTCAAATTTTAAAACTATTTTTGAAACCTATGGATGAATAAGGATAATTGGAGTTAATTTCGCCGCCAAACGTTCCATAAATTAGGAGAAATAACTGTAAAACATAATCAGTCATTTAATCAGTCGTTTCACAAAATCGTTTCATAAATTCGTTTCATTATGATTTTATATATATAGTGTAGATAAAGTAGATATGCTTAAATATAAATTAATGTATATTTGAAACTTCTAGCATTTTTACATTTACCGTGTTTTACATTTTATTGTAGTAATAAAAAAAATAAAATTAATAAATAGTTATAAAGAATCACAAAATACATTATTTATGCTATTAAACAAATAATATAATGACAGTTGTTTGTTGTGTATAAATTCCGTGTTAAACAATAATATATATTTAGGGGAGGTCTTAAAATTATTTTAGTATATAATTTATAATGGTGTTAGTATACAATATGTTAACAAAGGATACATTTAATAATTTTTATGCTAAATAGTAATAAAGACAGGCAATTATTTAACCATATGAAGTTTGAAATATATAAAGTAAAATAGCATTGTAATGAAGTATAATACTATAAGGTAAAGCACTTTTTTATTAAATATTAATTCATAATGTTTTCGTAAGTCATAAAATCATAACAACATATATAATAAGAAAAAGTTATAGATATCATTATTTTAATAATTATTATGTTAAATAACAGTAAAAACAATCAAAATTTAACAATATTAAAAGAGAATTTTCTTTTAAAGTTTTTGGATGAAGGATAATAATATTAGGTTAAATATTTTTATTAAATAATAAAGTGTCCGTGCCTCTTAAAATTAAATCAACATGAATAGTAAGAAAAAAAATATATATATATCAATCTATAGTTCCTGTATTATATAAACAATGATTTTTTTTTATTATTGTTTCAATAACAGTATTAGTTTCTGATTATGTGAAAGATTAATGTATAAATTTATTAAAATATATTAATTAACATTCCACTCAATAGTTAAATTTTATAATCTAAACGGAGAATAGTTGCCAGCATTTTATATTCCCTACAATATACAAATAAGATGGATAGAACTATATAACTGTACCACTTAAGTATAATAATTTACCTTATAAACACAAAATACGACCAATTTAAATTCATTGACAATAAGCAAAATTTTCCTGTATTTATATATATTTTTAAATAACGCATACAACACCTCCTCCCTCCCTTAATCATTCAAAAGAATGCAAACATCATATTTAAACCGATATTAAAAACCATACAATACATCCCCACCTAAGCAATCATTCAGCTGAATTTAACCATCAATTGTAAACTAATATTAAAAACCACACATAAACTTCCTCTTTCGTAATATTTGATAGAATGTAACTCTAATCCCTATTTTGATAACAAAAACCATATAAAACCACCCAAACCCTATCATCATTCAACACAATGTAGCTAAGAATCTTTAAACTTCCCTTAAATGAATCATAAATCACAGACCCACCTCCATAATCACTCATCTGAATGCTTAACTTCTAAATCATTAATCAATATAAAAGCAAGAACATGCTTAAAGTTTTTTTTTTTTTTTTTTTTTTTTTTTTTTTTTTTGGATAACATAAATTACATTTTTAACTATATATACATATGTGTGTGTGTGTGGATTACCAATACTAGTATAGTTTTTCAAATTTATTTATTTTTTCTTAATACGTAAACTGTAGAGTTAGGCTTGTTATTATTTTTTTAAATATTTTCATATTTAGAATAAATATTTTGTAGTTAAGGGGAAGAAAATTCATTATACTTAAATTAACTAAAAAAGAAAAAAAAGTATCATTAATTTTCATTAAATACAAAAAGGTCTATAGGAGATTGCAAAAAAAAATAAATGAGTAGATTATTTTTAAACATTCAGCACTTCCTTCAAGAAAACAGAATACTATTTAAATATATATATATATCTTCCTGCGAGATTAACTAGCTTTACGTAAACAAGAAACTGAAAAATAACATATTTTCCATTAAGATATGCCAAAAAAGTTAATTAACCTGAAAAAAAAAAATAGAGATTATTTTTTTTAAACTGTTTCTTTCTCTCTAAAGTATGATAAAATAATTCTAATAAAAAAAAAAAAAGTTTTTTTTTTTTTTTTTAAATTATTATTATTAAACATTTAAGATTTAACGTGTCGTTTTCATATATTTTCTGCCTTGATTACTTTTTCAAAGTCTAAAACATATGTTTAAAATGGGCAATATTTAAACCCTCTGTCAAAGTATTGCTATAAATTTATTATAAATATATAATTATGAGAAATATGTATTAGTAATTATTTATTTTTAAATTGCAATGACAAATTAAATATAATTTAAACTTGTGCTTTGTCTTTTGGTACTATCTGAAAATATAAATTTACGATAATCTTTCAGGAACTCTGAAGAAAAATTTTGTTTTAATTTTTAAATATACAGGGTAATAAAAAATGATTATCAAAAAATTATGTCTGAAAATTTAGATGATTGACAAATACTTCCAGTTAAAAAATTCATTCAAATAAATTATATCTATTTGTTATGGAATTCTTTTTTCAATTAGCTGTATAGGATTTAAAATATGAAATTTAATATTTTATCTTCCTCTTTTTCTATAACTTAATTTAAAAAAAAATCTTCTGTGTATATGTAGGACATTAAAATAATAAGATTCTTATATAACAAAAGTTTCACGTCACATTGAAATTTATAAATTTTCAGCGTTTTTTGGAACTAAAATATAGTCTTAATGCTTGTAGTGCAGGAAAATGCGATTACTCTTAAATTTTAAAGCATCTTATATGGTTAAGTTTAGTTCAAACAAAATAATTCTACTTTCAATGTATGTATTATATGCAATGCAGCATTAAAAAAATATATATATACCTACAGAGGGCCGTATAATAAATTAAATTTCACATTTCAATACATTTTCAGCAAATTTTTAAACAAATGTAACACTTAAAGGCTACATTTAACTGTATTACATATTATAATTGGAAGAACGTTCCTATCACCTGCCGTTTAAGAGTTCATCATCATAACCTCTGTTAGGAATCATCTTATACTGTGAAAGAATCGGCTATCAGTTGATTTTTGATAGTATTTAGTCAATGACTCATGTGTGTTATTTTAGAATCATAATTTCTGAAATAAAATAAATATATGAATGTCATCCATTGTAAAAACAATGGAATGAAATATTTTAATACCAAAAAACTGTATATTATTTCTATAATATAGGTTAGGAAAGCGTAAATTTCAACCGAATTTATTATTAAAGTTTATTACTTGAAATTAAAAATGGAAAACATTTATGGTAAAGCTAGAAGAGTCTGCGCGCATTTCAAAAGAATAGTAATAAAAATTCTAAATATTAATTTTTTGCTAAAATATTCATGAATAATTTTGACTTCATTTGTTTTTTATGCATTTCCATTGTTATTTTGTTGTTAGGCTGTAATTTAATAGAACAGCAGCAATAAAACCAAGTAAACTGTTTTGCGCAATCTCGCCTTATGGGGTATAAGATATTGTGCACATGGGTAAGAGAGACTGCGCATATGGGTAGAAGAGATTTTTAGTAATAATATCTACAATTAAATTGTTAATAATAATAATTACACATAAATGACATTGTTGTAAGTTTTTTTGTGAATAAATATTATTGTATCATGAGTGAATATTTCAACCTTATGTTAAAAAAAACGAAAGGATTTTAACAACAATTAAAGCATCAGAAAAAAGTAAGCC
Organism: Maratus speciosus; assembly: GCA_963932465.1. NCBI lineage: Eukaryota > Metazoa > Arthropoda > Arachnida > Araneae > Salticidae > Maratus > Maratus speciosus. The sequence continues at coordinate 292,086,149 of OZ010795.1, read as the reverse complement.
CTGCTAAGATTACAAAATAATATTAATCTACTTGATAACATTTTAATTTGAAAATTACTTCATTCTCATTTCCACAGTTTGAAAGTTTTCGTTTACTAACCAAATTTGCCTTCGTCCACAATCGATGCACTTATTGTTGTAAATCGTGCAGCTGTCGTACAATCATTTGCCACAAACAATACATTGAATCCAGTAACTGGTGGAAGTTGTGTCCTAATACAGTTCCATATATTCAATGCACTCATCGTCATTGACCATCTTTTTTTTCCATTCAGATATTTTTTCCCGTTTTTTCTGGAACATCTTATATTCAGCTGATTTGTTCAGCCTATCTCTCAAGGTGGATTCCGGAATAATGCATTCCATGACTGTTGTATTCAGCTTAAATGAACTTTTTGTATTGCCTTCACGGTGGTAATTTAGGTTTTCTTCGGTACATGATACTTCCTTGTTCGATTCCCTCCTGTAAATATTTGGCATTTTCACGTGAAAAATGCATTAAAAATTTCAACACGCGTTACTTATTAGCAATAAATAAATAAATAAATAAATAAATAAAAATCATTTATTAGAAAAATTATTTTAGTTTAACAAAATTAATTTATTAGCAAATTAATTGTTCATAAATGAAAACAATTTAATAAATTTATTAACAAATATATTATTAATTTATTAACAAATAATAATTATATAAAATTAATTTCATGACAACTGTATTATTAATTTATTAAAAAAAATAATTTATCAACAAAAGTATTTTTTTCAAAATAATTTGTTACCAAATTTAGTTTCGATAATTATATGATTTTCCAAAATTATTTCAATATTGATTCATTCAAATGTTTACACTTAATTTTCAATTCATCCAAATTTACCAATCGGCTGCGTATATCTTCCTAGCACTGAAACTTATGGGGAAATGCGCCATCTCTCCTAAGTAGCAGATACACGAACTGTCCTATTTTGGTAGGAGAGATTGCGTGGCCTTTTATTTAAATTTGACCACTTCTAAAATAGATTGTCGGTGTTCGCATCCTTAGTCTAGGTTAGTAGCTCATATGAAATCGTTTAAATTCAAAATATTTTGCACTATGGACATTCTATAAACGGACTTTTCTGACTATTCTGGCGAACAGTTGCGAAAATTGAAGCACTTACTTTGGAAAAACAAAAGAAAATAGCAATGCTTACCAAGATGCTCGGAACAATCAATGTGCAAATAGTATTTGCAATGTGCATGTAGATATTGCACTAATGCTGCTGTACAACTACCAGGAGTAACTGCGAGCGCGCTCTACACCTTTCCGTGGAATCTCTTTGTGCGCGATCTCTCAATCCGCGCGATTTCTCCTTGCTTTACCTTACTGGAAAATGTTATATCTACATTTGTATCAGATAAATTTCCGGACAGAATCTGCTAATATAATACGGTAACTTGGAGTATTGACTAAAATTTATTGTCAATCGTTTATTTTTTATCAGCAATTATACTAAATTCATTCGGTTCATATTTAAATCTTAGTTTCCATTTTATTTTAAAGAGGAACCTGAGAAAAAAGGCATTTTATACCGGACGATTTCAGTTCATTCCTGGAATAATATTCCTTTCAAATCACTTTATTTTTTAATTAATAAAGCCAAATTCATAAATAATTTATAAATATTAAATCCTTAAAAACCGGACATAAAACGGTAAAAAACACCTAGGTTAACACCCCCCCCCCCCCATGAAATTTCACGCGCTAATTATTTTAAAATTTTTTATTACGTGTTATAATCTATCCTAAAGTTACTATCTATATGAATAATATGTATTACTTACTATATAAACTATATCAAACAGATCGCCGTTTAAGATTTCCTAATTTTAATAAAATCGTGTTCTTTTAAATACACATTCCACCACCTGGAACTAGCTCTATTAACAAAATTGTGTCTGAACGAAACTTCTTTTAGAACTTATCCGTAGATACATTAGACAAGAGGGTGGCGGAATTAAACACCAATTTAAGATATTTGTTGAAATTACTATTCTAAAATAGTGATATAAAAATTATGAATATTTTTATATTGAACAAGCACCATTTATCTCAGGACTCCGTCAAAACACAGCCCTTAAAACGGTAAAAAACGCTAATGTTTAACAAAAAATATTAACGCCCCTTCCCTCCCACCCGAAATTTCTCGCACCATTATTTTTAAAACATTTTATTGTGTGTTACAAACTATCTTAAAGTTAATATCTACATATATAATATATATTAATTTTTATATAAACTATCTCAAACAGATTACCGTTTTAGATTTCCTAATCTAAATAAAAATCGCGTTCTTTTAAATACACATCCACCACCAGGGAGCCACACTCTATTAACAAAACTGTGTCTGAACGAAACATCTTTAAACTTATCCGTATACACATTAGACCAGGGATTGGCGGAATTAAACACAAATTTAAGATATTTTCTGAAATTACTATTCTAAAATTGGTGGTATCAACAATTATGATTGTTTTTTTTTTTTTTTTTTTTTTGAACAAGTAGCATTTATCCCCGGACTCCGTCAAAAGACAGTCCATTAAACGGTAAAAAACGCTAATGTTTAACAAAAAAATATTAACGCCCTTCCAACTGAAATTTCTCGCGCGCATCTGAAAGCATCCTGATTCATGAGGCACACAACCGGTCCCGTACGGCAAAACACAATGCCGAAAGCAGCCGACAGCTAACAATACGAATGGCGGCCGCAGGCACATTCACAATACCTACTCGATTCAGATTCGACACTGGTGTTTCTCAGTATATTTTTCTGGTATGAAATTTTGAATATTTTGAAACACTTAGTTTTGTTATTATCTCAATGTAATGATGATAATGTCCTAATTCTAATCAATATTTAAAATTGTGAAAATGTGAATATTTTTGGTTGAAGTCAGAATGAAAACGGATAACTAATTTTTTTAAATTTATTATACGTTATTTTGATTCCCCCCCCCCCCAATTTTTAAAAATTTCACTTAAGTGTCTTAAGTTAATAAAATTTTAAAATTTTATTTGTTTGTAATACATAAAATAAAAGTTACAAGCAATCAAAAGTATTTACTTTATAATGGAAATATTAATAGTGAAATTGCAAAATATTTTTTTTTTCAATATTGCGCAAATATGTGCAAAATGTAAATTGGCAAAAAAATATTTTGCAATTTCACAATTAATATTTCCAACATAAAGTAAATATTTTCGCAATATTGACATTTTTTGAGATAGTTACAATTTAAAGAGTTGATATTTCATTACAAATATTTCCAATATAAATCCAATATTTTAGGAATATTGGTATCATAGTTCAAGTATCAGTGATAGCAACCAGTGCTTAAAATTAAACGTATTTTTATTTTCAAAATATACATCAGACATTTTTAATACTAATTTTCGCTTTATTTATGACAGACTTTCGTCGACTAAGTAAAGTGAAAATACTGTTCATAAAGACTGGTAAGGATTTTAAATTCAGAATTTTACTAAATTACCAACACTGTTATCGAAGGATGCAAATATTAGCTCAATATAACCAACATAACTAACACTGGTTTTAAGGGTAATTGCGTTTTTTGAATTTTTAATCGCTTTTTCTAAATAGTAATTGTCGCATTTTTTATCTCCTAATTTAGAAGTCGAATAATACCATTAGAAAGAAATAATGGTTGTAAAAAATCCACAAACGCAATCACTCGTGAATTTTCGCATCAGGAGCATTTTTAGTAAGGTTAACATTGCTGTATTATGTTACTTTAATGTCAAATCAATCTTCTTACTTTTCTCTTTTAAATGCCACAATATTAAGAACGCAAGAGAATATCCTCTTGCTACATCTGATTGAAGGTAGGTTTTATTTTTATAACTTTTATTTTATGTATTACAAACAAAACAAATTTTATTAACTTAAAGGAAATTTTAAACATTGGAAACAAAATTAATCTAATGAATAATGGATAATAATAATAAAAAAAAATTGGTTATCCATTTTGGTTTTGGCTTCAACCAAACATATTCACACTATCACATTTATAATATTATTAGTATTAGGACACTACCGTTATTACATCGAGATAATAACAAAACTAAGTGTTTCAAAATATTCAAAAGTTCATATCAGAAAAATATAGTGAGAAATACCAGTGTCGAATCTGAACCGAGTAAGTATTGTGAATATGCCGGCCGCAGCCCGACACTAGGATAAACTGAATATATATATATATGTTACGGCCAAAACCCGGAGCTTGGCCAGTTCGCGAATTGGCCGGCCAATTCGGGAACTGGCCGAGATTCCTGGCCAAAACCCGAAATACGTGAAATGAACAGCGTATTTCGGGTTTTGGCCGGCCAATTCGCGAACTGGCCGGGAAGGCTTGGCCAATATACGAAGTGGGGATTCAAGGCTACCCGGTAGGTGGCAATGACGTGCACACTTGATAGGAAAGAACGTTCTATACTGTGAAAATTATATTCTGATATGTTGGACAATTTCCCGCCTGTTTGATATATTTCGATAAATTGGGTTTATTGTGAGCATTATATTCTAATCTGCTGAAGATCTCTGTCCTCTGTGACAAATATCGATGCATCGGATTCATTGTCCAATCCAATAAACAAATTATTTGAGGGACTCTGTAAATAAACGACAAATTTTACCTAAGCAATAAATTATAGAAAAATGTTGTAGAGCATATTAGTAATATATAAGAGTTTCATTACATTTGAAGTAGTGTAACATAATTAAAATACCTTATAAACGATTTTTACACATATATCATAATTCTTTATCTGAATTCTTTTGGGAGTCCTATAAACGAACTATAATGGCTACTTAAACAATACTCTATAAATAATAATAAAAAAAAAACATATTGCTCACTACATGAGTTAGGCATGTGAATTTTATTATATTTGAAATAGTGTAATATCAATTAAGTGCACTAGAAATGATCTTTCACCATTCACTGCAATGTAACGAAATACTTTTGAGTGTTTCTGTAGACAAACTATAACTGCTACTTATTTCATACCCTTTAGATAACAATTTGTCGTTCATCTTAATGAAGCATACCTATTTTATTATAATTGAGATAATGTAACAACATTAAAATGCACTGAAAAAACCATTGATGATATTGTAATGAAATACTTTTGTGTGTTCCTGCAAATTAACCAAAAATAGTACAACTTCACTAGTAATACCAAAATGTATTTATAAACCTAAATATTATAACAATTACAAGTCAATCCAAGTCTTTACCAGAGTTAGAGCACGGGCATGCATACAACCAGACAAATTGAATTCATAAACACTTTCAACTATGTTAGAAAATGATAAAACGTAAAAATCGGTTTCTATATACCAATTTCGCGAATTGGCCGATAGTGTATGGCCACTTCGCAAACTGGCCGCTTGCATCTGGCCAGTTCGGGTTTTGGCCGGCCAATTCCCGAATTGGCCAGTCAGTTTAAAACGTTGTTGGCCAGTTCGCGAATTGGCCGGCCAGTTCGGGAATTGGCCAATTTCGGGTTTTGGCCGTAACATATATATATATATATTTCTGTTTTGATGGCGCCATCTATGAGCTATATTGGTATGTATATTTGTTAATATATCAATGGAACGTATTTCGGAGATTTCTGGACGCGAAACTTATTTTTTTCTTATCAATGGCAGCAATGAGGTCTTTTACAAGAAACTTTCGATAATTTATCTTAATATTTTTAATAATCCATTAATCTAATTGTTGTGCTATACTTGTTTTGTTTGGAGACAAGAAAGCAAGTTCAATCGGATTTAAATTGGGAATCATGCAATGGGCGGTACATTGGTCCGATGGGTGACTATAACCACTTGTCTGTGCAAATTTTATCGAAATGCCGAATTTGTTTTTCCCAAATGCTTATTGTCATCCAGGCCTTTCGGTACGCATCGTAAGAAAAATGAAAATATTTGCAGTTTTTCAAACAAAGAGGCTTGAGAAATTTACCAAAAACTAATGGAGTCAATTTCTCTGAGCCGTCCATCAATATTTGCCGCTAATGAAACGGCCAATCTTTTCTTCTTTACCGTCCCACTTCATTAATTTTCGTTCTTAAAAGTAAGTTTTATCTTGCAAAACATAAAAAAACAGCCAGGGTTTATCAAAATTAAAAACATCACAAGGTCTGTACCTATTGAGAATGTCACTTAACAGGTTAACTGTCATTCCTTCAATCTTTGGCAGTATAAATCGGTTTTCCTAGTCATGCAGTAATTTTCAGAGATTTTTCTTTTCGATAATCCATGCATTGGACGATTCTACAATCTGGCACATTTTATTCATGTGGAAAGATCTTTCTCAATATTCTAAAATATTAAAACATGTTCTCTCTTTATATTTTAGTTGATCACATCACATGTTTAACAAGATTTGAATCCTAAGACGTTATTCCGCGTCTCTCTCTCTATTCCACCAGTCTTCGTGAAAGCTGCTTTCGATAAATTCGATTTTTTAAAGTTTTGTACATTTTTTTTTCCGAAATTGTCAAAGTTTTCGTTTTGAAGACATCTTGTATTCGCAAATGACAATTATTAAATGAACGAAGACTTTACACGCAGCGACAAGTAATGAAAAATACAAAAAACTAAAAATACAATATTTAACTTTTCTCTGCACGGAGGACAATTTTAATTCGGTCGCAAGGGGTGATGGCGTATTTTCCAAGAATCAGTATCTAATGCGACAGTTGAGGGAGAAATCTCAATAGCTTTGGTAACTCTTACCGATAGGAAATAGTTTCTTTTATAGGCAGCAACTGGTAAGAAAAGATCCCTCCCCCCGAGTGTTTACGCGCATGTAGTCACGTGGTATGCAATGATATCGCGACCTGTAATGCTCCGTTTAAAAAGGAAAATGTATCCTTCTCATTCTTAAGCTATAAAAATACCAAATGGCATTTCTTTACCATACAGAAGTTCGTACTTGTGGAGATTTTTGTAAAAGCACGGGAGATTAAACGGTGGATAAATTGAAAAATTATCTAGAAGGAAAGAAGTTCCTCCTTCGGGATGTCCAACCACTTCTTTCAAAAGCCAGTAAAATAAAAAGCACCGCGTAACCAATAAAAATAGGCCGACAGTTGAAGATAATTGGATATGAATGATATGTCAATTCGGCACTTTACACCCTAAAAAGGGGAAATAAAAAAAACTATAAGGTATTTTGCAATAAAAAGGGAGACAAAAGATGACCATATGACCATACATCCGGTAATAGGCATTGGAAACTGACCATATAGGTGGTGTATTTTAACGCGTAATACCTATCCAGTCTCTCCGGACTTACGAAAAGTGACCTTATAAACAGGGTGACAATATATCCGGTACTGACTGTATATGAGGATGTGTGTTTTAAAACTCGCCTTATCCAAAATTTTAAAAATCGAGTTTTCTCTAGCAATGTATTTTGTTAGTGAACCTGCAGCGAAAATGCACTACAATATGAAACAAAACTAGTTTTATCGTTAATTTCTGGCATTATAATATATTGGTTTACAATGAAAATCAATTGACGCAGTCAGACATTTTTGGTGATTTCCCAAACTTAAATTTTCTGCATAATACGAGTTTTTAAAATATCGTCCCCATTTATATATTTATTTTCTTTTGGTAGATAATTTTTTAGATGGGGGAGATTTCCGAATATTGCTTAAAATTTTAAGAATGATTATGAATTTAATATATTAGTGACAGTATTTAATATATTAGAGAATTTTAGCTGCTTTTCTGTTAATACAATTTTCTATTCTGGGAATTATAATGTAATTAAATGTGTTAATTTAAGAAATATATATTTGTAATATGAAAAAATATTATTTTAATAAAAAAATTAAATCAGTGATTAATCACTTTTAGTTAAAATAAGAATTCTTTTTATGTCATTTGGTGATTTAATGTTGAATATATTTTTATGACTATGTACCAATATTAATTTTTTAGTTATCAAAATTGTTTAATCTTAAAATAAAAAAGAAATATTAGTTTATCTTTTTTTTTTTTTTTATATTGTAATTATTTTTAGAAGGAGCAGATTTCTGAATCTTTCTTTTAACTTTTAATGCTAAAAAGATTCGTAGATTTTTTGATACTTGTATAGCTTGTAAAATAATTTTAAACAATTTTAATAATTTGAATTTTAAATAAATTAAGGAATTTCGATATTGCTTTTAACATGAATACATAATTAAAAATATGTTGAATTAACTTATGAAGAGGCTAAGCTATTGCTTTTAAAATGAATATATGAGGCATTCTTACAATATTTTGACTTTCGGGAGTAAAAATCTGGTGAAATTAGACTTCCTAAAATAACATTTTAATCTGGTAGACGAATGCCTTAATGATTCAAAATAAAGAAAAAATGGTCATGTATTTAAATTTGTATTTAAAGCATTTTTATATTTTTAATGAAATGCTGCATTTAGCTAGTACAAAATTTAGAAAATTTCAACAGTAAAATCACCCAAAAAAAACATTTTTTTTAAACATTAAAAAGGAAATTTTAGGTTCAGTTTATACAAAATAACATGGAATATATGTTTTGAAAATTTCATGAAAAAATATTCAGAAGTTTTTTGAGGTATCCTGAGCGTTATACCCCAAAACACCATTTGGAAAATAATGACTTAAAAGTTTCGGAAACGCCGCTTCAGCTATTGAGCGGGTATAATTCTAAAAGCGAAAACTTCTGTTCTAATGGGAATTTCAAGGAAACATATCAAAATATTCAGAAAAGATAGGAGTTTAACATCTAAAAAAATTAAAATTTCTTAAATTTTGAAGCTTTAAGAGTCCTGCGACCACTTAATCCTTTCCGGCAGGGAGTAATTCTATTTATAAACTTATGAAATAATGAACTGACACCAGAATTTATAAACGAATTTATTAGAAAATGCGAGCTTGCTTATTTTCACGTACATGATAAAAGGAAAATTTTAATTAAATATTCTTGGTGCCATTTGTCTGTTTTGGAATTAAAATTAGGTGTCCTTTTTTTAAGGGCATCGCCCTCGAAATATTTAATTAGAATGGATCGCATAAATACTGTGAGATTCGCGATAGTTTGCATTGATTGTATCTCTCAATACGCCTCGAGTGACTTTAAAAGTTAATTAAACACCTATCTGGAAAAACGCGGCACTGACCAAGGCGGCGTTGCAACTTTGAGACCTCAATTCGAAGCGCGCTTAGCACAATGCCAAATTTAAACTTCAAAGGTTTTGTTTTAGATACACTGTAGAAATAAAGGTTATTACTACGCTGAATTTAGTTTCATGAAATGCCAAATGAAGTTTAACTATGCACTGCCTTTATTGTCAGTACTGAATTAAGTTCATCATAAACAGATTAGGATAATATTAAAAAAAGAGTTATACGAATAGCTATATTTGATATTGTTCCATATATCTCTTTGAACTTCCATGGTATACCCGTTTACACTTATCTAATATATACAGATATACCCAACCCTACGTTATACAGTTTTTTTTTAAAGTCTTAGTATTCTTTTAGCAACTTTTTTTTTTATAATACAATTACAAATTCATATATTTATTCTACGGAACCCTCTGTGCGCGAGTAATGCTCGCACTTGACCGTTTATTTAACATTGTAGCGTACCCGCTTTGACGACTCCTCCATATCAATACCACAGAGCAAAAAATTACATAAACGGAAACATGCCGTCCCACAGACTGCGTTGAAAATAAAATAACTTTTCTTTCAATAACTAAAAATGCGCAGGTGTTGCAAATGGGTGGGGGAGGCAGAGGACCAGTAGCGTAAGGATTAGATTGTGTGATAAGATTGGAGACGCGTTCATTTTTGTGTAAAGTGTAGATATGTAGACGCAACCGTCTCACAGACGGCACGTTTCCGGTTAAGCGTTAATATTGTTTTGCAATCATGCAATGGGATGTTCCCCAGTATATGAAATTTAAAAAAAATACAAAAAAATGTGTTAAAATAAAAATTATTATTTAGGGACATAAAGTCAAAAGATTGTGAGAATGTCCCATATACTTAGCAAATTAGTTTTTTTAACTTATGAAGTGTTTTTTTTTTTCTTTCTACGATTAAGTTTATAATGAATAATAATTTTAAGGAGCAACATAAAAAATTCTTTTGATGATTCAAATAACTGCAGTCCCTTTTTAAAAAGGAATTCAAAAACAATTTTTTAAGTAAATAATTACAGGCTATTTTTGATAATTTATCACACAATCATATATAATACATAAGAATAAAAATAAAATAACAGTTTTATTTCATATTGTTATAATGATTCCTTGAAGAAATGTAGGAAAATATAATAAATCCATTCATTTTAAAAACATGCTTACTATTTCCAAATAGACTCTAACATGAATAAAAATATGAAAAAAATGTCGTCTAAGAAGATGTGCTCCAAATTCGGACCAATATTGGCAGATCTTTTGGGGCAGAAACAAATATTGGTCCATTGTCACCGGCCGAAATTCATTGGTTGCTGATTTTTTTTTTCCAAAAAACATCCCAATAATAACAATCGGTATTAAAAAAAGTGGATTTCTTTAGTATCGGCTCTCACCGATTCTTCTATATACATAGCGATACTAAAACCGACATTGCCGAATGTGGCTCGACCGTCTGGCGAAAGGTCTTTGTCTGCTGGGCGGTCGCACTCTTTGTAAACGTTCCTCTTTCCCATTTCTGTTCATTTGTGACCTCTTCACCTTACGAAGACATGTTTACAGTGCTGATGACTGTCTGTTATATTTTCCAGCTCGAAACGCGTCCTATGTATTGTTTGGATTTTATTTTGATTTGCACTATTTGCAGTTCTATTAAGTTTACACTTATGTGTCATGCTGGACGGATTTCATTTTCGTTAAACAAACAGTAATATGCAAGGCATTGAAGAAAAAACATTTTTTTTTCTTTTTTTTTTTTACTTTAACTATTTGTACAACGATAAAAACATTTAATTTTATGTAAAAATTCTCCATCGCGTGGTATCTTTGAAAGTAGTCTACAATATGCAATCCTTAATTTTTACGTTTGGACATAAATAGCTTTTTTTACCCTTTACATCTTATACCTTAACTTTTTAACATCCCCATCAAAGTTGAAATGTGTTTATGAATTCGGTTTGTGTGCCCGTTTGTCCACGCTTTTTTTTCCCAAATATGTTTACGGAAGGTTAAAACAAATGATTTGGCACAACTAAAATACAAACCTTCCAAAAAAATCTAAGATTTATTTCGAAATCCTTTGAACGGAATCTAAGTTTTTAGGTTGTTTAAGTATCATATTGTTTGATTTTGATTGTTTAATGTTCACATGGTTTAACTAATTTGTTAAGAAAAAATTAACATTAAATCTAGAACTAACTGAATGAAATATATTAATATCTGTACCTTCTCGGGCTTAAATAATGTAGGGCATAAATTTGTTTTGTTAATTTGTTCGGCAAATTATGTTTTTGTTTAATATCTAAAAATTTTTAATGACGAACCCATTTAAAAATTATGGATGCATCATCATCAGGTTTAATCTACAAGGTAGTGCATCACAATTTGTAGTCTATTTACCTATATTTAATAGAAAATGTTTCATCTGTGCAGTAGTGCAAAATTTGGACAAAAACTTGCAGTCCGAGTATAAAAAATCTTTAATACTAAACATAAAAAAAAAACTTAATTTTAGTTACTCCATTGTCCATTCTGGTACTATGAATGCCAAAATATCCTTAAATCTTGACTACTAATATTATAACAACAGTATATCTGTTAAAAAACGAATTTTAATAAAATTTGGCTACTTATTTCATGCCAGAGGGCGGTGTAAATGTAAGATAAAATTGTTACCTAAATTTAACTTGGGGTATTTAATTAACATCAATATCAATCGTTTCCGTACCACACACACACAAAAAAAAAAAATGACAAAAGTCCTTGAGGAATAATATTAGATAAAGAATGCGGTAAGAAAGTAAGGTTTACTTAACGATAAAAGTCTCTATCTTTTTAAAATTTACAACTAATATTTTTTTTATATTTTTTAATACCACAAATAGAAATTGCATGTGAACAATATATATATTACACTAGCCGCCATTGGTGACCAGTTTGGTCTCATTTGAAATTTATGCTTGGAAAAGCGTGCAAACCATTGTATCTTGTTACTTTTTACTACAATAAAGTTTTAGATAATTGTACTTTATAGCTATTAAGTAGTCTGAAGTTTTTCCCCTCCAAACAAGTCTAGAAAAGCTTGAAGAGTGGTGTCTAATTTGTTCAGCTTGCGTGTAACACAGAAAAATTTCAGAAGGAGATGATATTATGTCATACCTTTTAATAAGTCTACAAAATTCAGAAACTTTTGAGAATCCTTTCTACAGATGTAAATCTGAAGTGAATCTGTTGGTGTTTTGGTCACTTTTTAAGCCTACTTTTTCAGAAAATTTTGTGGATGATTTTTGCAGAAATTCTGCAGAAAATTTGTAGGTATTTAGCCCAATATTTAAGCCTACATTTGCAAAAAATATTGAGGATGATTTCTGTAGAAATTATATAGAAAAAAAATTCCGAAGAAAATCTGTAGGTGTTTGGCCCATTTATATTTCATTGAAAAATCTGCAGATTTTATTCTGTAGAATATCTGCAGAACAAAATTTGCCAATTATCTGCAGAAAGTCTAGGTCAATGTCTACTATCTATCTAGGCAAAAACTATTTAGAATGCAATCAGAATGTATATTTTTAGCTCAATTTGTAAAGTCAATGACAAACCGATGATGTAAAGTAATAATCTAAAACTATTATTATAGGTAACGGCAGATTAAATATTACTTTCAAATAATGATGAATGATTTTAACCTATTTCATATGACAAATCTATGAATATACTAACAATAATAAACTCTTAAATCTGATAATTTAATGATTTTTTTTTAAGTCAAAACGATCGAAGTCATTAATTAATGTTTTTTAAAAATATATCATTTTTAGAGAAAAAAATGTGCGTTTCATTTAATGAAATTTATAGATTAGTTAAGAATAATTATTTGAATATGTATTTTATATTTTCCGAACTCACGAAGTTATAGGATAATTTTAATATTTTTTTTCTGTATAATATTTGATTAGGTTATGCGCAGTTTGTAAATTAATTGAAAATAATTCAATTTCATTTGATTAAAAATGTCTTAAGATAATTGAAATCAAATATTGTTTTTCCAATTAAATATTTAAATGGGATATTAATTAATTTACCTTAATGAAAAACGTAAAGAAATTGTCAGGAAAATAACCTCAATTTCTTTTCTCTTTTTTAAAACTTGGAAGATATTGTTATTTATATTATTGGATTTTGCATTTAATATAATATTGCATTGATATTGTTGGAATTTAAAAGATGTTTGACGTTAAAAATATTTCAATAGCTAACGATTTTCGAATTTGAACGACGTTGTAGTTTTGTAATTAATAACAGAGCAACAATAATTATTTGGTCGTATGATTTATTATATTCTCAAACGGCAACCAAATATTTATATTTAGTTATAGTTCGTTTAACGGCGTTGACAGCTATAAACATTAGATCATTTTTTTTTTTTTTTTATCAACTTTAAGAGAATAGTCTGACGAATGTTTTTGTAGTATGCAGTAGTACCCCTTAAAGTTTGTTCTATGAGTTCTTTGAGGGAAATGAAATGTATGAAATACGAAAATTGACCTACTACCTTATTGACAGGCATTAATTAATGACCATAATCGAGAAATGTTTGTTGTATGCTCTACTATCTCTGAAACTTTTCTTCTCTGTCAGTTCTCTAAGAAAAATGAAATGTTTGAAATGTCTAAAATTGATCTTCGTTTGATCGCGAATTACGGACTCTTTAATTTATTATAGAATATGACTTTTTAAATTCATTTTTTATTTAATAGCAACAAAGTATATTTGTCTAATTACAAATAATAATAACCTTAAGTTTTAGTATTCTAAGACAAATGTTTCTGTAATCTTGAAAAATTTGTTTTGCTACGATTAATAAGTCCTTCTTACACAATCGTTACTTGATGCTGCAAACTTCGTTGTTTCTCAATTATACTTAAAAAAGATGAAACATTTAAAAAAGTCTATAAAAGAAAAATTAAATATATATATATATATGTATATATATAATAATTTATGACATAACTTGAAAATTATTTGTGAGATTTTCCTGTATAGATTGTAGAGGATTTATTTTCCTTTACTTTAAAAAAGGTAACATGTAAGTCAGTCGAATTGCTCAGAAGTTACCGTGTAAAAATTGTTAATTTTTCTATTTGCAGATAATCGATAAAAAAAAGTTTTTTCCTTCACGGTATTGGACTATCGCAGCCCAACATTTAAATGACTTACGACCGAATTTTTATGCCTTTTATTAACCAACCTCCTCTAGGACATTCCTAAAGAATCAAACATTATATATATATATATATCCAAAAACCAAACCAAAAATTCGAAACTACGCAACTGATCCAACAATAAATAAACTAAACCAAATGACAACAACAAGATAACTAAAAACAACTAACTTCAAAAACAACATACATTAAAAACGGCAAACTTTAAAAATATTCAAACTAATACCAGAAGAAATTGAATCCATGGAGACAGGCGGCATGCACTTGCGACATGCAACTGCGGGGTCAAAAGCAGTTTTTATGTGCACAACGCTCCCCAAACAACCTGTCAAGGCCAAAAAGAAAAAACTTACAAATCGAATGAGCTGCCTAGACCCATCGAAAACCAACAACTGAACAAGAAACACCAAACAATCGTGCATGCAAACCCTGAACAGTCAAAGCCACAGTTACTCCTCTCTTCGCATCCACATTACCTCTAAATCTCTGCGATAGGTCTTACACTTTACGAAATTTCGCAGCAGACTCTTCAAAAATCTCTCAGGATAGCCATGGTGCAATGCCAGAATATACCATTTGTAAAGTTCTTCAATTTTTCCCCCAGTATTTGATGTCAATCTATCTATACGGTTTAACCCGTTAATAAAAATATTTCTATATATTGAGATATGCACATTTGATCCAAAATTTAAGATTTTTATAGTTTCAAAGTTAAAGCTTTTTCGTTTATCATATATATCTGTTTTTATCTCACCATTTTTATCTCGATATTAATGTCTAAATAATTGACCATGTTTTTACTTTTTGACTCCAATTTCAAATTTAAACCTTTAGGATAGCAATCAAATTTTTCTTTTTTCACATCAATGCATCTGACTATAAAAACGTCTTCAATGTAACGAAAGCACCTCATATCCTCATTTATATCAATTTGTTCCTCGTACGTATATAAGTAGATATCGGCTAAAACCGAGCTACAACATCCCCCCATTGGAATACCTCTAACTTGTTTGTAAACAATTTTCCCGTCATATAAGTAGTTCTTACTCACTACAAAGTTAAACAAATTAGTAAACCATTCCTGTCCGATAGTTGAGGAATTATATTTACTAAAAAACTCCATTATGTCGATAATGAAGATTTTTTTCTGAATATCTCACACAATACCACGCCTATGTTAATATCTATAAAGCATTTTTAATTAAAAATTAATTGTTGATTCTTTGAAGGCTGGTGATGTTCCCAAAAACATCGACTGTTCGTGGAAATCAGCCGAATTGCAAGCACGGTAAAATGCAAAACTGTTTCATTTCCAATTCCTTATCTTACTTTTATCCTGATTCGTATCCACGGTTGAAACACCGCTTAGCTTATAAAAAGATTATTGAAACATTAAATCATATAATTAGATCACTGGAATATATACTTTTTAAGAAGCCCAGAAAAAAATTGAAATGACCACAAAATGCATTATTTGTTAATATATATATATATATATATATATATATATATATATATATATTGCAAAATGCATTACAAAATATATACAAAATGCATTATTTGTTTATATATATATATATATATATATATATATATATTAACAAATAATGCATTTTGTGGTCATTTCAATTTTTTTCTGGGCTTCTTAAAAAGTATATATTCCAGTGCTCTAAATATATGATTTAATGTTTCAATAATCTTTTTATAAGCTAAGCGGTGTTTCAACCGTGGATACTAATCAGGATAAAAGTAAGATGAGGAATTGGAAATGAAACAGTTTTGCATTTTACCGTTTTTGCAATTCGGCTGATTTCCACGAACAATCGATGTTTTTGGGAACATCACCAGCCTTCAAAGAATCAACAATTAATTTTTAATTAAAAATACTTTATAGATATTAACATAGGCGTGATATTGTGTGAGATATTCGGAAAAAATCTTCATTTTCGACATGATCCTTAAAATAATAATGAAAATTAAAGGTTCTATGAAATAATTAATAAAAATACATTTTATAACTTATTGTCACTAATTGACTGAACCATTTTCCCTAACAAATTTCAATTGAAAATAATACTCATAAATTAAATTAAATAATAGTTTTAACCCTGGAATTCATAAATAATTGATATCCGCTTCAGAGAGTAATTTGGAAAAAGAAAAGTTTAAAGGAAAAAATTCTTCTAGATTCAAATGTACACATACATAGCTATAGTAGTTAATACAAATTTTCTGTAATTTTCTTGAAACCGTTATACAAAATATTATGTAACAACTGAATACTAAAAATTTGAATAACCAAAATAGCATACGAATTTTATTATTCTTTTTTTTTCAGTCATATCCTAAAATGTATAATATACTGTATTCCGTTTAATTCATTAATATTCTATATTTATTTCTTTAGTATTATACTTAATGTTATTTTTATTGTTTTTCAGTTTGAAATTTTAATCGAAGCAAGAACTTATTCTAGATTGAATTAAAAAGTTTAAGAAAAAGCTTTGAAGATTTTCTGCTTGTTTCTGTATGTTTTCCTTAAAGGTTTATTTTTTATTTTCTCTTAAAGTTGCTTTTCAATTTCTGTTATAAGGGCTTTTTGTAAAAAAAAAAAAAATTGTTAAGAATGCGGCAAATGAAATAATTATATAAAACATAAGGAACATTTTCCAAATGTGTAACAAACATATTATTTACCATTGACAATCAACTTCATTTACAGACAAAGGAAACAAACTATGCATTTTATTTTAATCTTCAAACATTTCGTTTGCTAACATTTGTTTTGTAATATTTATTCTGTATGGATAAATGATTATATTCTAATAGTTAAATAACTATTTTTTAATAAATGCTTATATATATTAGCGCATCTAAATTAAGTTATTTTCTCTTGAAGGAAATCAATTGTCAGCGACAATTTGTTTTATACGTAAAAAGAAGGAAATGAATAAACTAGTATTAGATTTTGACATTCTAAAAGAAACAAGAATTGACATTCAGTGACAGAAGTGACCCAACGTATATAAGCAAACATGAAACACAAAATATGTGTCCTTTCAACGGAATTAGGATTCGGACATTTATTTCTCAGTGAGATGCGAAATATTTGCCATATTGTCACGATAGCCCATAAAAATAAATGAGATTATTTTATCTTAGTTTAGTTATTTTTTTGTTTCTTTTCAGCACAGAAATTTCAATGAATGACTTAATTTAGGAACATAATGTGATAAAAAGCACGTTGCTTCTATAAAGGGCAAGCAAGATGCAGTAAAATATCGCCTTAATGTATATATGTCGTAGGCTAATTGAGAAATCCGTCTCTTTGCAAACAGCCTAGCCTCTTTGCAAAGAGCCGGGCTAATTGGAGAATCCATCTCCCTTTTTCCAATTAGCCTGATATTTTTCAGGCTTATTGCAAAGAGCCTAGAAAGCGTTAGGCTAATTGAAAAATGACCACTTATTATCCGATCAGGGTGATATTTTTAGCTCACAGGCTATCAAAGCCTGAGAGCTTATGTGTCCGCCGATTCTGTATGTATGTGTGTACGTAAGTACGTACGTATGTACGTAACGCGATAACTCTTGATAGAAATATCCGATTTGCTTCAATTTTTTTTTCTAGGCTCATTCTGATAAGGTACTTCCCTGATTATTTTTGGGGGTTCATTGGTTAAGGATAAAGGGGGAAAAAGGGGGGCTAGTCCCCCCACCCCCTTAATTTATATAAATGGGTTTTTCATGCAGAAATATGCGATTTGCTATAAATTTGGTATACCGGTTAGTTATGTTAAGCAGCATCCCTGATTACATTTGGAAGATCATTATTATGTATAAAGGGGGGAAAGGCGTCCAATTGCCTCTCACCTTAATTTAGATAAAAGCGTTTTTCATGTAGAATTATTCGATTAGCTCAAATTGTGTATACTGGTTTATTATGTTAACCCATTAACCGCTGACGTTGCGTTCACGCAACAGTCAAAATAATTGCTCATGCAATGAACGAATTACATTGCCACCACTGTTTTAGAACTTAAAAAAATATCTTATTTATTGGCAGAAATTTTGCTATTTTAGTAAAGCGAAATTTTTCTTACTGAATTTGTGGTGGGAAACTACTTTCAACCAGAAATTTGAATATTTTTATCGTAATAGTTTTGGCGGATAATTGGTTAAGGAGATGGCTTGATTAGATTTGGAGGTTCATTAGTTAACTATAAAGGGAGAAAAGGGGGGGGGGCTACCCCCCCTTAAGTTAGGTAATTGGGTTTTTAATGCAAAATTATTCGATTTGCTCCAAATTTGGTATACCTGTTTATTATGTTAAGTAGCTTCCCTGATTAGATTTGGAGGTTCATTATTTAAGTATAAAGGGAGGAAAGGGTTGATAGACCCCCCTTTAATTTAGATAAATGGGTTGGTCATGCAGAGTTATTCGATTTGCTCCAAATTTCGTACACCGGTTTATTATGTTAAGTGGCTTCCCTGATTAGATTTGGAGGTTCATTAGTTAAATATAAAGGGAGGAAAGGGGTCTAGACCCTCCTTAATTTAGATAAATGGGCTTTTCATGCAGAGTTATTTGATTTGCTCCAAATTTCGTATACCGGTTTATTATGTTAAGGAGCTGCCTTGATTAGATTTGGAGATTTATTGGTTAAGTATAAAGGAGGGACAGATGCTAGTGTCCCCTTAATTTAGATAAATGGGTTTTTCATACAGAATTATTCGATTTACTTCAAATTTGATATACCATTTTATTACGATATGACTTCCTTCATTTGATTTGGATGTTAAGTATAAAAGGGGGGAAAGGGGGGCAGTTGCCCATACCCTTAATTTAGATAAATGTGTTTTCATGCAGAATTATCTAATTTAGTTTAATTTTTTTTCTAGCTTCATTCTAATAAGGAGCTTTTCTTATTAGATTTGAAAGTTCATTGGTTCAGCATAAAGGGAGAAATGCGGGAGCTAATACCCTCCTTAATTTAGTGAAATAGTTTTTTCATGCAGAATTATCTGATTTGCTTCAAATTTGGTATACCAGTTTATTATGTTTAGTAGCTTCCCTGATTAGATTTGGAGGTTCTTTGGTTAAGTAGAAAGGTGGGCAACGGGGACTAATACCTTCATTTATTTTTCGAGGGGCATTATTCTTTGAAATAAGAGTATAATATACAATTAGTGTGAACACCCTGTGAGCCCAATGCCATCAGTTTAACTGGGCAATTTTCTTTTTATTAGGTTTATTAACGCATAACCCTACCCAAACCCGAAAAATAAATTACAACAAACCGTACCCCGATCCGAGCAAGACAAAATAATTTCAGTCTACATGGAACCCGACCCGAACCTGAGAGTTCCATTTGAAAAAAACCGAAATCCCGAACCAAATCTGATAACCGACAAAAATATTCCAAAGATCCATAACCGGATACGAACAAGACAAATTAGTTTCCGTGGACACGCAACGCTACCAGAACCTAAAAATTCCATTCTAAGTCAACCTGAAACCCGTCCCGAACTAAATCTTAACCGACAAAAATATCCCAAAGAACTATAACCCGATGCAAGCCAGACAAAATAATCTCCGTCCACCGGCAACCCGATCCGAAACTGAAAGTTCTAATTGAACTCAATCCGAAAACTAGTTGTGGTCAGTTTTCGGGTTGACTTCAAATGGAACGTCCAAGTTCGGATCCGGTTGAAAAAAAATTAAACTAAATCAGATAATTCTGAATGAAAACCCATTTATCTAAATTAAGGGGAGGGGCAATTGCCCCCCTTTGCCTTCTTTTATACTTAACCAATGAACCTCCAAATCAAATGAAGGAAGCCATATCGTAATAAACTGGTATATCAAATTTGAAGCAAATTGAATAATTCTGTATGAAAAACCCATTTATCTAAATTAAGGGGACACTAGCCTCTGTCCCTCCTTTATACTTAACCAATAAATCTCCAAATCTAATCAAGGCAGCTCCTTAACATAATAAACCGGTATACGAAATTTGGAGCAAATCGAATAACTCTGCATGATAAGCCCATTTATCTAAATTAAGGAGGGTCTAGACCCCTTTCCTCCCTTTATACTTAACTAATGAACCTCCAAATCTAATCAGGGAAGCTCCTTAACATAATAAACCGGTATACGAAATTTGGAGCAAATCGAATAACTCTGTATGAACAACCCATTTGTCTAAATTAAGGGGGGGGGGGGTCGCCCCCCCCCTTTTTTCCCTTTATATGTAACTAATGAACCTTCAAATCTAATCAAGGCAGCTCCTTAACTTAATAAACCAGTATACGAAATTTGGAGCAAATCGAATAATTCATCATGAAAAACCGATTTATCTAAATTAAGGGGGGGTAGCCCCTTTACCCCCTTTATACTTAAATAATTAGCTTCCAAGTCTATTCAGGGAAGCTCCTTAACACAATAAACCGCTATACCAAATCTGGAGAAAATCGAATATTTCTGAATGAAAAATCCATTTATATAATTTAAGGGGGGGGGGGGGACTACCCCCTTTTCCCCCTTTATCCTTAACCAATGAACCCCCAAAAATAATCAGGCTAGCACCTTATCAGAATGAACCTAGAAAAAAAAATGAAGCAAATCGGATATTTCTATCAAGAGTTATCGCGTTATGTACATACGTACGTACATACGTACACACGCACATAAAGAATCGGCGGGCACATAAGCTCTCAGACTTTGATAGCCTGTGAGCTAAAAATATCAACCTGATCGGATAATAAGTGGTCATTTTTTAATTAGCCTAACGCTTTCTAGGCTCCTTGCAATAAGCGTGAAAAATATCGGGCTAATTGGAAAAAGGGAGATGGATTCTCCAATTAGCCCGGCTCTTTGCAAAGAGCCGGATTTCTCAATTAGCCTACGACATATATAAATCACTATATTTATTTAGTGATCCAAAGTAATTTATGTCTTTCGAAGTTCGTATAACTGTAACTGATAAGAAAAGACCATTTAAAGCAAATACTTACTTTAAATTCTGGTGATTCTCCATGTGTATCTAATATACAATATGTGAAATTTAGCTACGGAATCACAACAGAAATGTAGAAAGTCCTTCCGGCCAATGCCGGGAGGAAGAGGTAGCTTTCAAATTCCTTATTTTTAAAAAGAAGGCATATATTATTCAAACATACGAAACTCAAATTAGTGGAAACCGATTATAGGAGATTCAATACTATTTTTTATGAATACTAAATAATTATGAATGAGAATTTCGCGAAATTAGTCAGCTTTATCCAAGCTGCTTTTATTTAAACTAACTTATATTTGGTTGCCAAATTCGGCGATATCTTGAAGTTCCTGCCATTTTAAGACAACATGGTGGAAGAGGCTAATGAGGGAACTTGGTCGAGCATTTAGTAATTCCTGTGCACATGCTCACTCACATCGGAAACGGTTGATATATACAAGTGGTGTCGCAGGCAAAAAATCACATTTTTCAAAATGTCACCCACATTAGAAATTGAAACTGCTATATCTGAGCCATTTTTTTAAGATAAAGTCAAAACAAAAAATGCTCCGGATTCCATATATCATGGTCAAATACTTAAGAAAGAAACCTTTTTCAATTTCTAATTTTTTTGCACCTCACTTTAAATATAATTTTTATTTAATTTAATGGCCTCCACTCTGAACCAAGATGGCAGATGAAGCTGGTTAGCGAACTTGGTCTAGACATTACTGCTGGACATAAATCATCCAGATAATTAACTGTGGTATAAATTAATTTCTGTAGTTTCATAAGTAATACAGCATTTCTACTAAGCCATAAATCTCTTCAAATGTATTTAACCTTGAAAATTCTTTGATAAAGATAATGAGTTGTTGATTAAGACTCATAAACTACAGTAATGTATTGTGATTTATTGCTATTATTATTATCGCTATGTATCTTACAATGTAAACATCTTTTCCATTCTGAACATGTAGTTAATCCAGAGAAGAGACTTGTTAAATGCTCTCATTTTTACAATTTAAACAATGTGAATTAAATAGCTTAAATTGTTACCGCTTATTCATTTGATATAACAAATAGTCTACAATTTCTTTTGTCAAAGGAGGTATGAAGAGTGGTGAATTAAAAAAATACGATAACTAATACACATTGGATTAAAATAAAGTGTGGATTTACACCGAAAGAGATAAGTATCCTGAGAGCGGGTAAGTCCCAATTTATCACTTAATCACGCCTGATTAACGTGATTCAAAATCCCAACAACATTATGAACACTGATTAACTGATTATAAATAAATAAATTAAATAGCCTCCACTGAAATCTGAAATATCAGATTTTTGATAAATAAACTGTTGAAAAAAATAAAAAAAAGTTGATAAAAAAAAGCTGAAAGAACTTTTTACGGTAACACATAAATAATTAAAAGTTAAGAAAATGTCAGCTTCTAAAGATAATTTAGCAATTGAAAAATTAACAGCTACAAACTACTCAATTTGGAAATTCAAGTCCGAAATGATGTTAACTAAAGAAGAGCTATTTCATGTAATAACGGATAACCGCCTAATCCAGTTACGGACGCTTGGTCCAAAAGTGATAAGAAAGCTCGTGCACTAATTAATCTAACAATTGATGATAGTCAGATTACCCATGTTAAAAATTTACAGATAGCCAGACAAACTTGGCAAGCTTTGCGCGAAATCCATGAGCGACATAATTTGTCTAGCAAACTTTATCTATTAAGAAAACTTTACGGGATTAAATTAGCGGAAGGTGGCAACGTTGTTAACAATATTACAAAAATAATGGAATTAATAGATAAATTAGAGGCCATAGGAGAAGTTATAAATGATAACCACATTTCTGCACTGTTATTATGCTCCCTAGTGCAATCTTATGATAATCTTATTACTGCCCTTGAATCGAGAGAAGAAAATCAACTTATACCGTCATTTATTAAGTCTAATCTTATTGACGAATATAACCGACGATATGATAATAATGAGAGACCAGAAAATCCTGCCAGAGCATTTAAAGCACATACAAATTACAACAACAAAACAACCCAGCAAACACAGAGCTATCGGTAAGCAATCGGGCGACAGTCGCTTGCCACTACCGGCGGTATTGGTACGACACCGGTTCCGTATCTTTTTTTGATACGCCGCGCGAATGCGGCCCGATTCATGAGGCACGCAGCCGGTCCGGTATCGGCAGAAAACTATGCCGACAGCACGCCGATAGCTATCCATATGAATGCTGGCCGCAGCCCGACACCAGCATAAATTGAAAAAAAATCTGTTTTGATGGCGCCATCTATGATCCATCGTGAAATGTATATTTGGATGAAACGTGTTTCAGCGTTGGGAGAGGCGGGGTTTGATCCATCGTACCCAGGGACATGAAGCAGACGACTTCACCACTCAGCCACTGAGACTTGATCAGGGGAGGATTATATGAGGTCATAACGGGAAGACATATCGATAAGTATTGGTTGTCGTTGAAGGTAAGTGGTAGATGGGAAAATTTGAATTTTGAAGTGTTTTTATTTTATTTTTTGTTTATCTATTTGTAATTGTCTTACGCGCGTGTATTTAAAAGTTAATTTAATATGTAACTGATTGAAATAAATACCTTAGTGAATTCGTTAAAGCAAACGAATTTCAGAATAATTAAGATACAGATATAATTAAGAATAATTAAGATATAGATATAATTAAGAATATATATATATATATATATATTTATTTAAGAATAATTAACTATTAAAAAATATTTTTAGAGGTTTTGTTCAGTTAATCAAATTTCTTTTTTAGGATTTATAATATAATTACATGCGTTGCGTTAATTTAGAAAATATATATTTTTAATATGGAAAAATTTATTTTAATAAATAAAAAGTTGCTAATTAATAACTTTTAATTAGAATAAGAATTAATTTTATGTCGTTTTGATGATTTAACGTAGAACATATATTTAATGAGTACGTTGCAATATTAATTTGTTACTTATCAATAGTTTTAGTTAAAAAATAAAGTAAAAATATTAATTTATATATATATATATTTTTTTTCTTTTGGAAGACAACTTTAAATGGGGGATATTTCTGAATTTTTCTTATAAATTTAAGAATGCTTATTAAATAAAATAAGTGAATTTCAGAAGTTTTTCTCTTAATACAATTTTCTCTTTAGGAATTATAATGTAATTAAATGTGTTAATTCAAGAAATATATATTTGTAACATAGAAAAACTAATTTTAATAAAAAAAAGTTTGTAATTAATTACTTTCAATTAGAATAAGAGTTAATTTTTTTGTAATTTGATAATTTAATGTAGAATATATTTTTTGTAATTATGCAGCAATAATGATCAACATTTTTTAATCATCAAATAAAATAGAAATATTAATTTTTTTTTTTTTTTTTTTTTTTTTTTAAGAAATGTGAGATTTCTCAATCTTTCTTTTAAATTTTAAAGCTAAAAAGTTGGGTAGGTTTTTTTTTATATTTTTATAGATTGTAAAATAATTTTAAACACTTTTTAATAATTTGATTTTTAGATAAAATAAGAAAAGTTTATAATGAATAATAATTTTAAGGAGCGATTTAAAAAACTCTTTTGATGATTCAAATAATTGTAAGTCCTTTTTAAAATGAATTCAACAACAACTTTTTTTTAAATAACTAAATATAGTCTATTTTTGACATTTATTTTGTTTATCATTGTTAGAATTTTATATGAAATACATGAAATTTACATATCTTATCAAAACTGAAACTCAAACCAAACTAAGAAAAAGAACTAAAAGTGTCGGCTAAGAAAAAAAATTCCGAATTCGGACCGAAGTTGGCAAATCTGATCGGGCCACTATCAAAAATCACATACCGGTCCTGCGTGACTTGCCGGCGTAAGTCGCTTGCCCATATATAACCATATGTGGACCGATTACGGTAACCGGCAGTCAAAAAATCAGATTCTTATGATTCAATTGCCGACATGCTGCCGACGATTTTCCGAAAACACTGTACCTATGCCGACACTTAACCGACAGTGCCAGGTGCGGTCCGATCGTGTGTCGAAAGGTATGTGATTGCTGGGAAGTAATAAATACTGCTCCAATTGTCGGATGAGAAATCATTATACCCAGGAATGTTAGCATAACAAAGCCAAAACACAAAATACACCACGAAATCAACACATTAAACCAAAGAAAAAACATTACTCTACATCACTAGTTTTCCAAAAGAGTGAAAAAATTTTAGAAGTGAAGAAACACCATAATCAATCCGTAGGTACAGTCACTCTGAAAATAAAAACAATACATGGAGGGTGAGCGAAAATAAAAATTACGCCTTTATAACGCAAGGAATAGAAAACAAATCATTTATAGTAGACAGTGGCAGCTAAAGCCATATTGTATGTTCAGAATCAATGTTTACAGAAATAAAATCACGCGAAAAAACAAATGTAACCATCGCAAACGGAAAAAACCTACGAGTTACGGTTCAGGTGACGTAAATATAAACACGCGGGCATCAGACAACAAATTTCATGAAATAACACATAAGATGTATTACTAGTACCTGAAATCGAAACAAATTTATTATCAGTTAGATAAGCGACGCAAAATGGATGTAAAATTATATTCAGAATTGATAGATATATGTGCAAACTTAACGGAGAAATATGTTTAGAAGCGCGGAAAGTAAATAACCTATACGAAGTTCAGTTAGCATTAGAAAACTATGCAAACGTAGTACAAAGCTGCAACAATAAAAATTGCCAAGAATTATGGCATCGTAGGTTAGGACATAGAAATCTAACAGCAATTAAAGAAATTACGCAAAAGGAATTAGCTAGCGGAATCCAAATAAACAAATGTAGGCATAACATAGATTGCGAACCGTGCATTAAACGAAAATTAGTTGATGAACCCTATCCAAAAATTGAAGATTATAGAACAACTAAAAGACTCCAGCTCATTCACTCCGACGTGTGCGGATCTTTTCAAAAACCGACAATAGGGGGAAACCATACTTTTTGACTTTTATTGATGACTACTCACGATTTGCGATCATATACCTATTGTCTAGAAAAAGTGAAGTTTACGAAAAACTTAAAGAATTCATCGCGTTAATTAGCAACAAATTTGTAGAAAAACCGAAAGCAATTAGAACAGATAACGGAAGGGAATTCACATCAGATGAAATAGAAAATTGCCTCAGAGCTAATGGGATAAAACATGAACACACAGTCCCATATTGCGCAAGCTAGAACGGTGTGGCAGAGAGGAAATAGATCGTTAGTTGAAATGGTAAGGACAATGTTAAGTGAATCAAATTTAAGAATAAAGTTCGGGGGGAAGCAATTTGCATAGCAAATCATTTGCAAAACAGACTACCAACAAAAGCAAATGAAAAAACACCATACGAGTTAAGGACAAATAGACAGCCAAACTTAAATTAAGTTAGGGTATTTGGCTGCAATGCCTTCGCATATATCAGTAAAGCCAGAAGACAAAAATTAGGCGATAAAGCTATAGAGGGAATTTTCGTCGGATATGATAATGAATCCAAAGGATACAGATATAAAGGAGGAAATGAAATAAAGATCGTGAGAACCGTTAAATTTCCCGAAAACAAAATTAAATATAGAAACGAGAAAGAAGAAAACAAACCAAAACAAGATGAAAATCGGGTTAATGAAATCTTTGTAGAAATATTAATTTGAAATAGCAATGAGACACTATCCACGTCCAATCAACCAGTAGCAGAACCTAGACGCTCAGAAAGAATTAATAAAGGTGTACCTCCTGATAGGTTAATATACATGGTTAAGAACGAAAGCGCTACTGAACCAAAAAAAAAATTATGAGTAAATAGAAAACATGGAAAATTTTAAGGATAAACAAAATTGGATAGATGCGATGAAAAGCGAAATGAACTCCCTTATGAAAAATAAAACTTAGTCAATTGTAGAACCTCCACCAAATAGGAGAATAATAGGTTTCAAATGGACCTATAAACTAAAACGCGACAACACAGGAAAAATACAAAAAATTAAAGCACGTTTATTTGCAAAAGGATATTCCCAAAAATTCGGGGAGGATTATGATGAAACTTATGCACCAATCGTGTCATATACAACAATACGAGCATTATTAATAGCAGCATTGCATCAAAATTTAAATGTAAAACATATCAATATTAACACCGCGTTCTTATATGGAGAGCTTAAGATGGAGATATATATGTCACAACCAGAATTTTTCGCTGAACCAAATGAGGAAAATAAAGTATGTAGTCTAAACAAAGCCATATACGGACTTAAACAAACCGCAAGAGCGTGGCATAATACAATTACAGAAGCACTAAAAAAGATGAATTTCATTCAGAGCAAATTTGACTCAAGCCTTTTTATGCGAAAAAGGGGCGATAACACAACATACATAATAAAATACGTAGACGACATTTTAATTGCCGGAAAAAACGAAATACTAAAGGAAGTAATTGCAAGCTTAACACGAGCTAAAGAATTTAGGTGACATCAGTATCTACCTATCTATGAACATTAAAAAAGTAAATAAAAGCTACATGATAAATCAAACACAGAAAATTGAGGAATTAATCAATAAATTTAATTTGCAAGACGCAAAACCGTGTAGCATACCTATGGAAACAAATTACACACGCTTTAATGATGGAAATAACGTTTTACCAACAACACATATTACAGACAAGCCATAGGATCGCTTCTATATCTAGCAACTATAAGCAGACCTGACATCTGTGCAGCAGTAAACATTCTTAGCAGAAGAAATGAATCACCAAGAATGAAAGACTGGAATGCAGTAAAAATAGTGATAAGATATTTAAAGAATACAAAAAATTATAGTCTAGTTCTGAGCGGAGAAAAGATACCGATACTTGAAGTTTATGAGGATGCAGATTGGGGAGGATATGTAGATTCACGAAAATCAACGAGTGGGAACCTATAAATGTTAGGAGGATATCCCATACAATGGTCGACCAAGAAACAATCCTGCATGGCATTATCATCGGCAGAAGCCGAGTATGTGTCAGCAGCAATTGCAGCAATTGAAATAAAGTGGCTAGTCAATCAACTGGAAGAATTAAACCTAAAGCAAACCTTACCTATAGACCTATATGAAGACAACCTGTCCACAATCAAGATGATAGAATTAGAAAAGCACTCAAGTAAGACTAAATATATTGAAATTAGATTCCACTTGATAAAACAAGTAAAGCAAGAACCAAGAAGAAAGTATGTCAACCTAAAGTACTGCCCAACCAAATTTATGATAGCAGATCTCTTTTCAAAACCAGTTCCATAACCTATGTTTCAAACCCATAGAAGGAACTTAAATATGTGTTGCAATGAACTTCAGAAATTAAGGAGGAGTTGAGGGATATAAATTATCCAGATAATTAACTGTGGTGTAAACTAATTTCTTTAGTTTCATAAATAATACATCATTTCTACTAAGCCATAAATCTCTTCAAATGTATTTAACCTTGGAAATTATTTGATAAAGATAATGACTTGTTGATTAAGACTCATAAACTACAGTAATTTATTGTGATTTATTGCTATTATTATTATCGCTATGTATCTTACGATGTAAACATCTTTTCCATTCTGAACATGTAGTTAATCCAGAAAAGAGGCATGTTAAAAGCTCTCTTTTTTACAATTTAAACAATGTGAATTAAATAGCTTAAAGTGTTACCGCTTATTCATTTGATATAACAAATAGTCTACAATTTCTTTTGTCAAATGAGGTATGAAGAGTGGTGCATTAGAAAAATACGATAACTAATAAACATTGGATTAAAATAAAGTGTGGATTTACACCGGAAGAGATAAGTAACCTGAGAGCGGGTAGGTCCCAATTTATCGCTTACTCACGCCTGATTAACGGGATTCAAAATCCCAACAAGTTTATGAACACTGATTAACTGATTATAAATAAATAAATTAAATAGCCTCCACTGAAATCTGAAATATCAGATTTTTGATAAATAAACTGTTGAAAAAAAAAAAAAGTTGAAAGAACTTTTTACGGTAACACGTAAATAATTAAAAGTTAAGAAAACGGCAGTTTCTAAAGATAATTTAGCAATTGAAAAATTAACAGCTACAAATTACTCAATTTGGAAATTCAAGTCTGAAATGATGTTAACTAAAGAAGACTTATTTCATGTAATAACGGATAACCGCCTAATCCAATTACGGACGCTTGGTCCAAAAGTGATAAGAAAGCCCGTGCACTAAGTAATCTAACAATTGATGATAGTCAGATTACACATGTTAAAAATTTACAGATAGCCAGACAATTTTGGCAAGCTTTGCGTGAAATCCATGAGCGACATAATTTGTCTAGCAAACTTTATCTATTAAGAAAACTTTACGGGATTAAATTAGCGGAAAGTGGCAACGTTGTTAACCATATTACAAAAATAATGGAATTAGTAGATAAATTAGCAGCCATAGGAGAAGTTATAAATGATAACCACATTTCTGCACTGATATTATGCTCCCTACCCCAATCTTATGATTACCTTATTACTGCCCTTGAATCGATGGAAGAAAATCAACCTACACCGTCATTTATTAAGTCTTAACTTATTGAAGAATATAACCGACGATATGATAATGATGAGAGAATAGAAAATCGTTCCAGAGCATTTAAAGCACAAAAAAATTACAGCAACAAAACAAGTAATAAATACGGCTCCAATTGTCGGATGAAAAACCATTATGCCCAGGAATGTTGGCATAACAAAGCCAAAACACAAAACACACCACGAAATCAACACATTAGACCAAGCAAAAAACATTACTCTACATCACTAGTTTTTCAAATGAGTGAAAACAATTTTAGAAGTGAACAAACACCAGAATCAAACCGTAGGTACAGTCAATCTGAAAATAAAAACAATACATGGAGGGTGAGCGAAAATAAAAATCACTCATTTATAACGCAAGGAATGGAAAACAAAATATTTATAGTAGACAGTGGCAGCTCAAGCCATATTGTATGTTCACAATCAATGTTTACAGAAATAAAATCACGCTAAAAAACAAATGTAACCATCGCAGACGGAAAAACTTACGACTTACGGGTCAGGTGACGTAAATATAAACACGCGAACATCAGACAACAAAGTTCATGAAATAACACTTAAAGATGTATTACTAGTACCTGAAATCGAAACAAATTTATTATCGTTCAGCAAAGCGACGCAAAATGGATGTGAAATTATATTTAGAAATGATAGATGTATGTTCAAACTTAACGGAGAAATATGTTTAGAAGCGCGGAAAGTAAATAAACTATACGAAGTTCAGTTAGCATTAAAAAAACTATCCAAACGTAGCACAAAGCTGCAACAACAAAAATTGCCCAGAATTATGGCATCGTAGGTTAGGACATAGAAATCTAACATCAATTAAAGAAATTACGCAAAAGGAATTAGCTAGAGTAATCCAAATAAACAACTGATTCATAACATAGATTGCAAAACGTGCATTAAGGAAAAATTAACTGATGAACCCTATCCAAAAGTTGCAGATTATAGAGCAACTAAAAGACTCCAGCTCATTTACTCTGACGTGTGCGGATCTTTTCAAACACCGACAATAGGGGGAAATCATACTTTTTGAATTTTATTGATGACTACTCACGATTTACGACCATATACGTATTGTCTAGAATAAGTGAAGTTTACGGAAAACTTAAAGAATTCATCGCATTATATAGCAACAAATTTGGAGAAAAACCGAAAGCAATTAGAACAGATAACGGAGGGGAATTCACATCAGATGAAATAGAAAATTACCTCAGGCCTAATGGGATAAAACATGAACACACAGCCCCATATTGCGCAAGACAGAACGGTGTGGCAGTGAGGTAAATAGATTGTTATTTGAAATGGTAAGGACAATGTTAAGTGAATGAAATTTACCATTTATGTTCTGGGGGGAAGCAATTTGCACAGCAAATCACTTGCAAAACAGACTACCGACAAAAGCAAATGAAAAAACACCATACGAGTTATGGACAAACAGACAGCCAAACTTAAATTAAGTTAGGGTATTTGGCTGCAAAGCCTTCGCATATATCAGTAAAGCCAGAAAACAAAAATTAGACGATAAAGCTATAGAGGGAATTTTCGTCGGATATGATAATGAATCCAAATGATACAGAATATATGTAGGAGGAAATGAAATAAAGATCGCGAGAATCATTAAATTTCTCGAAAACAAATTTAAATATAGAAACGAGAAAGTAGAAAACAAACCAAAACAAGATGAAAATCGGGTTAATGAAAACTTTGTAGAAATAGAAATTACAAGTAGCAATGAGACACTATCCACGTCCAATCAACCAGTAGCAGAACCTAGACGATCAGAAAGAATTACTAAAGGTGAACTTCCTGATAGGTTAATATACATGGTTAAGAACGAAAACGCTACTGAACCAAAAAAAATATGAGGAAATCGAAAACATGGAAAATTTTAAGGATAAACAAAATTGGATAGATGGATGAAAAGCGAAATGAACTCCCTTATGAAAAATAAAACTTGGTCAATTGTAGAACCTCCACCAAATAGGTGAATAATAGGTTGCAAATGGACCTATAAACTAAAACGCGATAACACAGGAAAAATACAAAAATATAAAGCACGTTTATTTGCAAAAGGATATTCACAAATATTCGGGGAGGATTATGATGAAACTTATGCACCAGTCGTGTCATATACAACAATAAGAACATTATTAATAGCAGCATTGCATCAAAATTTAAATGTAAAACATATCGATATTAACACCGCGTTGTTACATGGAGATCTTGAGAAGGAAATATATATGTCACAACCAGGTTTCGCTGAACCAAATGAGGAAAATAAAGTATGTAGGCTAAACAAAGCCATATACGAACTTAAACAAGCCGCGAGAGCGTGGCATAGTAAAATTACAGAAACACTAAAAAAGATGAATTTCATTCAGAGCAAATTTGACTCAAGCCTTTTTATGCGAAAAAGGGGCGATAACACAACATACATAATAACATACATAGACGACATTTTAATTTCCGGAAAAGACGAAATAATAAAGGAAGTAATTGCGAGCTTAAATAAAGAATACGAGAATCGTCCGGGATAGCTCAGATGGCAGAGCAGTGGTGGCTTCAGCCAGGAGGTCCCGGGTTCGAATCCTGGTCCGGACATTTTTCGTCCAGTTGGAAATTTACATCTAATATGATTTATTTACCAATTAGAATAATTGTGTGAAAATTAACCTAGTGTAATTTCGTATACAGCGATTTCTGGAGTTCCATTACCTGAGATTTATTCTGTTGAGCTGAACCAGGTTTCAGACCAGATGCTGTAATCTTCAAGGTTAGCTGGGTTAAAAAGTTCAACCAGAATCGTCCGGGATAGCTCAGATGGCAGAGCACTGGCGGCTTCAGCCAGGAGGTCCCGGGTTCGAATCCTGGTCCGGACATTTTTCGCCCAGTTGGAAATTTACATCTAATATGATTTGTTTACCAATTAGAATAATTGTGTGAAAATTAACCTAGAATATTACTACTAGTCTGACTCTCAGAAAGTTCATTTCATTTAATATTTCAGACGTTCTTAACTTAAGAAAATTGCCCAGATTATTTGTGGCCACTGTATAGTAAAAGAAAAAGTTATATATATATATATATATATATATATATATATATATATTTAATAAGTAAATTGAAACTTTAAAAGTCAAAAGGAAAAATGGATAACTAAATTGAAAATATAGTTAATATTTATGCATTTTCTTTGTTTCAAGCAATTACCATAATGAACAACTATTTTAATCTTTTTTTTTTGTGAAAATTTTTAAATGGCTTATTTAATTGATTTTTATTATTAATATAGATTTCTACTTGATAAGATATTGTTAAAGAGTATTTATAAAAAACTAATGAACTTAATTAAAATTTTATTTATATACACTATATGGCCAAAGCTGTCTGGTTACTTGCGATTTTAGACGTTTTCTTAAATATCTAGAAAAGTACACGAAGACTTGAAATTCCAGTTGTGTAAACAGGATCATACATGTCATATATTTCCTTGAAGAGTTTTTCCCGAAACCCCATAGTGGACCGTCAACAAATTGAAAAAAACAAATATATTTTGGATAACCCTGTAAAAACTAACGTAGCAAAATCATTCAACACAGTAGATTATGATTATGTGCCTCATTGCAATAAACTGTGTTCATTTTTAAGAGAATAGCATGTATATTCGTAGAGAATTTAGAGTTTTTATACAAAGAGTCCCAAATTTTGCCAAGTTTTTTGGTTATAATTTGTTGAGTTCTTAATATAAAAATGTCCTTTTCAGAAAATATGACAAACAACATTGTTCACAATACCCTGTAATCAGAATTAAAAAATAATAAAAATTGTATGAAATATGATCAATTTTACTGAAAAAATGTTTCACTGCGCATGCGCGAATGCAATCAAAATATAATGTGCATAATGTATTTGCTAAGTGTATAGTGGAACGTTTGTGAAAGTCTCAAAAACATAACTTGAAAATTCTGAAAATTATCGATGACAGGGATAAGCTCGAAATCCTTTGTTACCAAAATGAAGCAAGGAAGATGAGGGGTTGTATCCATATATCCATTAATTAGTGCCAATATAGCATACACAATATTGCACGTACTACTGTATTTGGATACAGCCCCTCATCTTTTTGCTCCATTTGTGGAACAACGGATTTCGAGCTTATTCTATCAACGGTAATTTTCAGAATTTCCTAGATATGTTCTTGAGACTTTCACAAAAGTTGCTTCATACACTTAGCTAATACATAATGCACATTATATTTTGATTGCATATATGCAACTTTCATTTCTCTACGAATATACATGCTATTCGCATAAAAATGAACACAGTTTATTGCAATAAACCTCTTAATCATAATCGACTGTGTTGAACGTTTTTGCTACGTTAGTTTTTAAAGGGTCATCAAGAAGATATTCGTTATTTATCAATTTGTTAACGGTCCCCTATTTGGTTTTGGGAAAAAATCTTCACGGAAATATATGACCTGTACTATTCTGTTTACATACCTGGAGCTTTAAGATAATTCCTCATGTATTTTTCTAGACATTTAAGAAAACGTCTAAAATCGCAAGTGACCGGCCACCTTTGTCCATATAGTGTATTCATTGGATATGCTAATCAGTTGCAACACAATGCATGCCATAAAATATTAAATTTAAATGCAATGGCCGTTTGCATCTATATCTCCATAATTTATAATTTCGTGTTTCCGGAATAAAATTTCATGTTAGCAACAAATTGTTCTATATTTGATCATTATTTCACTCAAGCAATGCTTTTATGTAAAGTGTATGAAATAAAAGCTTTTCTAAGTTTTAGAAGCTTAAATACCGAAAAAGTTATTTCTGTTTTATAGAATCTTTACTTTGTTCGAATAATCTGATAGTTGTTAATAGTTCATGTTCTTAATAAATGCTCAATAATAAATAAATTATATATATTTAAAAGCTGTATACGCGAGGTCAGTTGATAAAAAACTGGAACAAATTCATTTAAATCAATTTAATTTCCAAATCTTCAAAAAACACAGAATACGTTTTATTTATTATATTAGTATTCCTTTACTTTTCTCTTGTGCGTAAAGGTTGTAGGATAAAATATTCAACATGCTACACAAAATAATGTCGTGTCTCGTAATAAAGTCCGTTGTTCGATTATTACTATATAAAGAAAGAACTACGTTGAATAAGAATCAGGAATAAAATTTCTAAAATACGCGAATGAAACTTGAGAATTTTACTCTTTAGATTTTTCATCATCTTTTTTTTACCCCAAATATACCTTCATTTAATATATATGTAAAAACGTGCGCTATATTTTTTATATTAAAAATAGTCAGGAAACAAATATTTTTTTCTTTCTAGGACTCTTTAATTCAAATAAATATCTTAACCATAATAGTACATTTCGTTCTTAATAGAAGCTTAGTAATAAAATAATTTATTTTTTTAATTATTTTATTAAATCATTGTGTCATAAATCCTGCCACTATCAGATGGCGAAACCTTGATTTGTAGTTGGTAATCTAGTTCAACCACAGAATTGTAAAATTTGAACCATGAAATGCTTTAACCAGAAAAAAATGATACCGTGCAATCAATATATTAGTTAGTAACTGAAATATTATAAACAATCATTGCTAAAAGAAAAATAAGACTTTACATTACAACGACCATAACATTGCGAATAAAAAATTACAATGTAGAGTTGGGCATAGCTATATATACTAGAGAATTGTAGATGGAAAATCCATGAAAGTTCAAAGCGATATGAAGCGTAACTAGAATTAAATAACGCTATTCTGTATAACGTTTTAAAAATTCTACCTAAATATGTTTAAGATGACCAAAAAATTAATGTATAACGCCAAATTGCGCGCAGATGTTTGTGATTGGCAGTAATTGTGTTTCCCTTTGTAGGAGATTGTTGAATAAATGAACTTAGACCAAGTGTTCAAAGAATTCCGCAGTTCATTTATAGCGTTGTTTCAAGTTGACATTGAAATCACCTACAATATTTATCCGGGCTTTAAAAGGCGATGCCTCATGGAGATCTCCGGCCGTGTCTATAGGTCAGTCCGAACCGTCTGTGTCTTTAAAAATTAATATATTTGCTAATAACCGAAAATTTGTTTTTCAAAAATCCTTATCAACAATCCTTTTATAAAATAACGACGATAAGTACATCGAGCGTTACTCAACTCACTTGCTGAGCGCCCGCAAAGTGAAAATTGTGTGCAACGGAAAAATACGATTTTGTTAAAAAGTATGTGACCTAGGGTATGGTCATAGTTTTCGTGCAAAGTTTAAGTAAAACTTGGCTACCCAAAATTTTGAATAATATTAATTTCAATTAGAGGGGTTGGGCATATTTTTGTATTACATTTTCGACGATATCTTTGAAAATATAATACCTAAAATTAAAACAAATGTATTTTAATTCGGTGTTACGTGCTCAGTGTTACGGTAACCTTAACGCGATATATGTACATAAAAATACTTTCATATAACTTATTTACCCTCCTTCCTACATTTTTCATAAATATATTTGTGAATGGTTAATAATCATAAATAAGCGAATAACTAGCTTTTATTAGTTTCGCTATATTTGAACTTTCCATATTCCATAGTTTACAAGAAAATGGCTGTGGCATACGGACAAAATAGGTAGACATACGAAAGATCTTATAATGGTTCCGTTTTTATATTTATGTTTGGAACGTAATAGTAGTATTAAGCACATGAAATTAAAAGGTCATTGTAGTACTTATTAGACATCATAATAATTCGCTGAAGAAAATATAAAATAGCATATTTATTTCTAACATATTGTATAAATTTCACATTTTAGTAATACTAGCTCAGATAAAAAATCTATTAAAAACATTACAAATAACATAAACTTAACATTGAAGATATTGTATCATAAATTGATTATTTCTGTGTGCCTTAATATTTTCCGCCATTATATTTTATTTACTGGTTGCATGAAAATATTTCAGAATATTTATAAAATTTATTCCGTCAAAAACATTTTTATTATTTAAGATAGACGTCGAGTAATGCCATTTTCCTGAAACGAAAATCATAACATTTTGCCGTGTATTTTAAAGTCCACATGAATGATTAAATGTCTTAAAATGTAATTTTCATACATAAATAAAATGAAGAATCTTTTCTAAATAAATGTTCAAGAAGAATACATTTTAGTGACATTAGTATTTGCGAAATAAGATGTTGGATAGTCAAAATAAAGATTTTCTTTCTCTAGCGCTTCCTAAAAAATTAAAAAAGTCGAATGTTTATATACTATTATTAAAATTACTAAAACAGCCCTTAAAAATTGCAAATGGCTTCATGTGTTTCTGTATTTCCTATCTAAAGGAATGGAAAAAAGTAATTGTAACGGTAATAAATTTACAACAATTCTCATAAATCATATAACTCTGTGGACTATAAATTTCT
The DNA here is from genome assembly GCA_963932465.1 of Maratus speciosus. NCBI lineage: Eukaryota > Metazoa > Arthropoda > Arachnida > Araneae > Salticidae > Maratus > Maratus speciosus. Next base: position 292,048,563 of record OZ010795.1, on the reverse strand, counting down.
TCTCTTTAATAGAGCATAATAGAATTGAAATTTGTAATAAAGTTTTCTATCTCAGCAAAAATCTATTATTTATTTTATCATGCTCATATATTGAAACTATAATATACTAGCGAACCCCACGGCTTTGTTCGCGTAATATTTCAAATATGCCAAGTGATATTTATATGTCTAATTTTTATTAAAAGTACTAACTAAATTTTTATTTTATTAAAAGTTAATATTTTATATAATTAAAATGTTTTTTTTATTAAAAGGTAGTTATTACTTTTAGGAAGAATTGAAAAATTACTATTTAAAATGCAGTGTGACTAATCATCATTATTACACTGCATTAGGCAGAAATGGGACTTAAATGAATAAAACGAAATAAAACTAAAAAAATGATAATTTAGAAAATATTTTGAAACTTTTATGCTCAATTAATACGGTCATTTCAGTATTCATTTGAAGTTTTGAATTTTTTTAGAAACCATCTTCTTACATCTTAAAATTAACTATCATGTCAAATTCCAAGTCCTACCACCTCTCTCAACAGAAAAGGCTATGTTGAAATAGAAACTGTCACCATTAAATTGCCAACATTAATTTCGAAATCGGTTTGTTATTTCCAAGTATTCCACAGAGACGTAATTTACAAAGCTTTTAAAGGCCTTCTTAGAAAGTTTGTTGTTCCTGTGAACCCCAGGTGGTAGAATCATTGGCATAAAATATAACCTGTGTAGGATCAGAGACTGTTACCATTGATTCTCAAATATTACTTTTATAATCGGTTTATATTCCCTGAAATTGCATAGCTATCGTAATTTAGAACTTTTTAGAATGTTTTTCGCACCTCCACTTCGCTTCACCCCTTTTTAATTCGAATTTATTTTCGACAGTCCTTTGAGGTCATTTATATTTTATAAGTAACTACAATGCCGTATTTAAAGTTTCTAGATTGTCGGTAATACAGGAATCGCAATTTAGAAAGTTTTTTGCTCCTGCAACCCTCTGGTTGTAGTGGCACAATCACAAAATATAGCTTAAGTTTGAGCAGGTTCTATCGCCAACAATTTGTTGCCATTATTTTTAAATTGGTTTGGTATTTGATAAGATTGTATAAAAAATATTAATTTAGAACGCTTTTGGCTCACTTAATCTCTTTAAATTTGAAATTTTCTTTCGACTATTCTTAGAAGTAAGTCTACTTCTAAGTAAATACCATGCTATATTTCAAAGTGTTAGACCTTTCAGTTGTACAAAAAACGCAAATTAGAACCTGTTTTGCTCTTGCAACAGTCAGATAGTGGTGACAGCAACATAAAATATAGCTTTTGTTGGAGCAGGGACTGTCACTATCCATTTGCAACCATTACTTTTGAAATAGCTTTGGTATTTCCTGAGATTGAGTAGAAATCGCAATTTAGGAAGTTTTTATAACGCTTTTCGCGCATTTTCATTCCTTTTTAAATTTTGAAACTGTTCTTAAAAATCATTTATATCTAATAAATATGTACCTTGACTATTTCAATTTGCTAATCCCTACCGATCACAAAAATCGAAATTTGGAACTTTTTCGGGGGTCCTGCAACCTGTGGGTGATAGTGAGAACAGACATGAAACAGCGTCTATGTTAGAGCAGAGGCTGTCAGCATCAATTTCCTACCATTACTTTTGAAATCAGTTTCATTCTTCCTGAGATATTACTGACAAATCGGCATTTAGAACGTTTTTAGAACGCTTTTCGCGCTTTTTCACCCCTTTTAAATTTCGAATTTTCAAAGAAATGTTCTTAGACATCATTTATTTCTAATAAGTATGTAATATTTCAAATTTCATATTTCTAGGCCCTTCAGTAACGCAAAAATTGCATTTTTAGAACATTTTTTGCTCCTGCACCCCCTTTAGGGTAGTAGCAATGACATAAAATATAGCCTATGTTCTAAGTTGGACTAACACCAACATTTTCATACTATTACTTTTGAAATCGGTTGGGTAGCTCCAGAGATTACCTCTAACATACAAACAATTTTTACTTCTTTATAATATTAGTATAGATAGATTACTGGAGATAATATATAAAGTTTAAACCTTCGCATAAAAACGCTTATCGATACATAAAATGGACTTTTCAATAACTATCAGGTAAATCAGGTAGGAATAAATTTTAAAGCATGTTTTGATCGATATGTACAACTTTCCACTGTTCTAGTAACAAAAGAAATATATGATTGCTGCAGAACATTCTGTACTGTTGAATTAAGTTCCATATATATATATATAGTATGCTAAGTATTGTATCATGCTATATTTATTCTTAATTTTAATTTACTTGGACTCCCTTAAATGTAATTAATATAATCCTTTAAGCTAATATTACTTTTTGTTGCATTAAAATATCTCAATGTATTGGTTTGTAAGAAAGTAAACCCTATTGGTTTACAATGGAAGTTTAGGGGAATTTGGCGAAATATTGGAGATATCGCTAAGTTGGCGACACACCTGACGGCATTTGGCGACAGGACAGGGATCCCCTACGGTAACCCCCCTTATACGTTTGAGATGCATTTAATGCTGTTCAATAACCAATGAGATGTGTTTCATTCAAACCTTTCAGAGCGTTCCCATTAAACAATTAACATATAATCGCGATTTTTGTGCCGCGTACAATACAGTAACATATATATAGATATATCTCTGTGTGTGTGTGTGTATTACTTCAATATCTTAGGTCCCAGGAATCATATTTTTGGAAATTTTGAAATAATAATTTTGAATTAACTTATTCGTTGTTGGGTTATAAATTCTAGAACTACACATTTTGCTCTGCAATTTTTGACCTTGAAAATTTTTCACATCTAATTCTTATGAAGTAAGTGAACGACATGTTACACAGATTTGATAATCTTGAGAGACTCTTTCTTGTCAGTAATGTGTAATTGTTACTGTGATGTGTGATAACCCACAGATATGATATACATATAATTCCATATATTTTTTCTTCTTTTTTATTCCAAAAATGATAAATGATATTTAAAATTTAAAAATTCATAAAAATTAGCATATTTTATTAATTATAAAATTGTGTTTAAGGTATAGTTTTTAAAAAAATTAATTTCGGTAAATAATAATAATAATAATAAAAATGTGAATTTAAGTGGTCGTGTCAAAACCACTGAAAAACTGCGATTCGAGAAGAATCAATTTAAAATTTTTGTCTTATCAGGTATCGTGGTCAAAGGCGCTCAATATTTACGTCTCGTAGGAGCGTAATTTTAGAAATTTTTCTGTCGGATAGAGTGTACGACCTTTAATGTTCTAACATAATAATAATAATAATAATAATTACTTTTTGTGTCCTTTCAATCCTTTTTATCATCCTTAATTGAATTTGGCTGCTAATATTTACATTAGAATACATAAATTTATTACATATTGGTAGAATAGTAATTATGATTTTTAGCATTGATTTTAAATGATGAGCCAATTAAGTTCATTTATTGTATCATTTTGTTTGTTTTTACTCCATCACCCCCTTCAAAAAAAGAAGACATATTATTGGAAAAAGTTGTTAAAATATTATATATATATATATATATATATATAATATTTTAACGTCTTATTTAATGTCTTGGTTGTTATCTCGCTGAATATGTTTATGATTTAATTTATTTCATTATTTAATGTTTTTCATTGTTCCGGATATTGCATTGATTAATAATTTTTTTTCAATCCAATTTATTTTGCATGGTGGATTTATAAATATTGGTGTATAGTCGATAGGGTACATAATGTAATTTAATTTGGCGTAAAAGCGTTAATGACACATCGGGAGGTTTTCCCAAGCCAAGTGAACACAGATGGGGGAGTTTAGGTTCCCACATAATGAGAAATATGCCACATCCATCCATGATATCCGCAGTGACCACATGCTATCATCATCACATCTGATGACGAAATAATTAGCAATGTCGAAACGATGTTGCTCGTTTTTAGGTTTCAACACCTGGACGCGTCCGCCGTGATGAATGAGGAAATATCCTCTGGATATAACTCAGAATATGGAGGACTGTGGCTTTCAGCATATCAAATTGCGGACCACACATTCTGTAGTATGCAATGGACCTGTAGTAATCATATTATGTACTTCCGAAACAATTTTAACAGAACTAGATGGTCATCAGGATCGCATTCTGTCACACGTTTTTCCTGTTTCTTTTAATTTGTTTACCAAATCACGTACAGTTTTTACGGAACTTGGCTCGCTTCGAAGCATATGGCTTTGCGGATAAACTAGCATTACTTCGGCAGAATTTTCAGATAAGGGGTCAGGTAACATTTGAACCAATAAAGTACATGGAAAAGTGACCTCTGTAAGAATTGCAGTCATTCTTTAACTAATTAACGTTTAATTATAAAATTGAAAACATATGTTAGGAATAATTTATTTTATCAATCAAAGTTGTTAGAAAAGGTATACACATGTATAGTTTTTTATATTTATTTTTAAAGATAATACAATTTTTACGAAAGAATTATTCTTGCATGCATTGCGCGCATGATTTTTCCCATTTGAATGGCTGAAACAAACCAAGATTTTTTTTTTTTTTTTTTTTTTTTTTTTTTTTTTTTTTTTTTTTTTTTTTATGATTACAGATATAAAGTGTTTTCAAAATGACCCACAATGAAAAAAATAAAACTTGTAGATCCCGAAAAAAAAAAAAGAGTAATTCGAAATATCGAGATATTTTTTATACTAAAGTAGCAGTCAATTCTAAACTTCTTATTTGAGAAACATAATAATAAGTCATTTTGTGCTTCTGTTCGTTTAATACATCCACCAGAAATTTCGTAAAATTCTAGGCAACCGTTTTTCAAAAATCGTGCGCGAAATGATCAAAATCGCTGTTTTGAGAAAATTGGCTTTAAAGGTTGAAAAACCCATTGATCATATAGCACAAGCTCAAAAAGTTTTAGACATAACTTCTCATCTAATGCGAATTTTTGTATGGGGTTTGCTTTTAAATGGTCCCAAATAATCATATTTAATTATAAGCTATTTAAAAAAAAATCGATTTTTGGACGCTTCAAAGGTTACCTGACCCCATGAAACAGTTTTATCATTCACCTCATTGTTTAAATTTAAGTGTCATCTTGTTATTGTCGAACACTTGATTGAAAATATAATCACAAACACTGGTTATTAAAGGTTTTCCACACGTAATGCTTTGCACGCCGTGTATTGTGACTGGCGCTTCTACTGTTCCCTGGTTCCATGTGAATTATGAAAATGTACAAAAATGCACCGCCTTCTTAAGTTGTTATCGGCCCTTAATAATGCTCTTTGCAAAGGCTTTACGGCGACATATTTCGTCATACATGTATCGTTCCAAAGCCATTTATCGTTTTTCAATGATATGATGAATCTGCTCAGGAAAAAATAGAAGTTGTCATTTAAAATTTCGGACTTTTTTTCACTGTAACCGTTACCGTTAAAGCTAAATTGGTTTAAATCATCACGATCTCGAGCACATTTCTTCAAATAACAATATCTGAAATTTCCTTTCGATTTGTTTAGCGTTTAGCACGCTAGGGATTCATATATCGAGGAAGTTTCATTATGACGACACTGTATGAATACAGTATTCTTTACTTAAAAAGGAGTTTGCAAGATTTCATCATATTTTTCTGATGGAATCATTTCAATTAAATATTATGGCTCGATAATTAATTTGCATGGTAAAAATATAAACGCAGTTCTGAAACAAACTAAATTTAATTGTGAGAAACTAAGCGAATTAGGTTTATTTAGTTCTATATATTATTTTACAGCTTAAACCTTGTAAAACTTATCTTACTCACATTTCCTAGGTTTTTTCTTAGAACTTTGAATAAAATCAATGGGCTTTGGGGAAATTATCACTTATTTATTTGTAAAGATAATACAAGTAATTTTGTTAAATAAATTCATCGCGATTTCAAGTGACATTTTCATAATAAATAAATTGCTTTCACTTGTGCAAAATATTAATTCTGTTAACAGTGCCTATTTTTTATTTACTGATTAAATGCCGTTTGGCTCAATTTGGCAAGAGTGGTTTGGCATAAGACTATTTTTTGTGAAAACAGCATTCAATTTCATCTGATTTGTTTGGAGTCGTTTTTAGATAGAAATGATAGAAGCGTATTATACGCAGATGGTGCACAGAATGCCAGATTAGGATTATTTGTCCAAACTATTGAAGTTTACATTACAAAATATCTTGATACTCATATGGAAAAGTTCTAATAAGCATATGAGACCAATAAAAAAACATTAGCTTGAAGATATTTCCATGATCGCTCAAGATTTGTCCAAAATCCTTTCTTCCAATAATTTTTTTTTCTCGTACGTCACGTCTCTCACATCTGTAAAGGATATCTTTCGTTCATTGCTAAGATTTGAAATGCAGTAAAAAATAATTTATTGAAATAAGTAATATTTGGCTGCATGATGATTGTACACTATAGGAAGAATCCGTTAATCTTAAAACCTCTCCTGGTCTACAAGAATTACAGTGTTAAACGTGCATTCAAATTCTTTCAGTAGTTGCTTGACAAATTGGGGACATACAAAGACTCATGTGCACATGCATAATGGAAAATATTTGGATGTGACAATCCCAAACTTCTATCTCATACAAATTTAATATTTCAAAACGTAATTACATCTATCGATTTGTAAACATTCTACATAGTATACTAAACAATAATTTAGTATCAAAGTGCATAATATATAGAAAATTCATCTTCAGCAATTTCTAAGAATATCTGGAAACATACTTAAGTTCTTTTCTGCGGTTGTGTGTATTATCTACGTCATTTATACATGCCATATAGGATGCAAACATTTCGCTGAACGCAAAAAGTCATACCATAAATATAAACGTACTTCCGGGAACAAACAACGCTAACAAGCAGTATTTGAGGGAAGAGTACTTACTGTATTCAAAATTTTTGTGTGTCCCTATAAATGGAAGATAAATGGTAACTATGTCATTATCTACAGTTCCCTGTAGTAAATCCCACCATTGTGCATCAGCTTCATTTGATCTTGAGTAGTGTAGGAGGATTAAAATAACTCTACAAATAGTTTTTCACATTAGGTTATTAGAAGTAGAGCATATGTAACGGTATAAGTTTATATTGTCCCATAAATGAGTAATAAATTATTTGCACCCCATATACTATAGAATCATATTTTAATGCACTCCATAAATGCATACCAATTTCATTACGTCTGAAATCATGTAACATCATTAAAATACACTTAAAACCGTTTTAACCATTGATCGTAATGTGACAGATAACTTTTGCCTATTCCTTAAACTAAGTATAAATATTACACACTTCATTTTTAATAGCGGACTTGCAATGACAACCGCCAATAAAATCTACTTAGTAGTTAAAGTCTTCTGTGCGTTCAAAACGCTCCACTCGATTCCACTCCAAATTCCACTCGATTTGAAAAATACAGCTACAATTTTCTTCTTGTCAGATGGAGATTTTCTGAAATTTACCGGTGTGTCCTCATCATCAAAGACCCAAACTTTGTTTTGAGACTTAGTCGATGCATCTTAATAGTATAACCAGGTTTTGTGATCTGTCACGATGATGTTTACATACCAAGATTGTTCCTTACCAAAAGTTTTAAGCATCTCCCAGCACCAAGTCACACGTCGTGTCATCTGCTCCTCTGTCAGTCCATGAGCACCTAGAGACAACACAGTTTCTTCATGTGCAAACGATAATGCATAATTGAATGAATTGTAAGTGCATTTAGACCCAAGGTATCATCTATATGCTTAAAGTTATTCATCTGTCTTCTTCAAGATTTTTCTCACAGCAGTAACGTTTTCCTCCGTAATTGACGTTCGCTGCCTTCCTCCTCTTTCAGCGTCTTCCAGGGAGAAATTTCCCCGTTTGGAATTCTCTGTACCATCTGTGTATAATCATACGATGTGAACAATCATTACCAAGTGCAAGAGTCTTTTCATCTAAGCATTGATCTATGTTTAAACCACGCGCGAAATTATACCGCAAAACAGCCCTTATCTCACTTCGTGACCGGGGCGCCACTGGAACAACTTCACACTATCTCAGCTAATTAATAACGGAGCCTATAGACTTGTGGTTACGTGCAGATGCATAAATATGAACATATGTCAACACGCAGCCGCAAGCAGCCACTTGCGACTTTTTGTGTTATCATATTGCAAAACTTTCCTAGTACCCTTTGTACATTGTCTATAAAGGCACTAACTGTAAAATATACAAATATTCAACTTTCGTTGTTTCCAATCTATATATTAAATTTTAATTAAGTTTAATTATAATTGAATTTTTAAATATTTCTAGGCCCTAAAACTTTATAAAAAGTTATGGTTGGTTATGTGTTATAAAAATGGAAATCTCAGCGTTAATATTTTAAAATAATAATTAACTAAAAATAATAACAAGTGCATCTCATCCTTGAATATATGATGACATTTTCAAGACACTTAATAAATATTTATTCTTTAAATATATATTTAAAATATTTAAAATAAAGCTCAACATTTGTCAGAAAGCCTTCGGTTTTACTTTTTTCAATATTTTTTTTTTCTTAAAAAAATACATTTTCGATCTCTTGCTGCATTTGGAAATTTACTCTCTCAAACTGTCATCGAAGAAAACAATTTATCCTTGTGTGCTGTATATGATTTTGTCAGAAGCAATTCAGAACACTCGGAATAAAAAAAAACTAAACCTCACAGTCAAATTTCAGTTGTATTTTTATGTAAAGCAAATGCAAAAGTATCCATCTCCCTTTCGATTTACTGCTTCTCTCATATACTGTTTTTTGTCATTGTCTTCTGCAGCTTTCTGCAAATATTTCATTTAAGAAAAATTTATTCAATACGAACAATGTTTATAAGAATAAAACGAAATAGAATATATTGTCTGAATTGTCAGAAATATGCGTGCAAAATATTAGTTTAGGTGGCCACAAAATAATACAAATTTTAAAACATAAACGGAATGTAAAGTTTCTAATAGTTTTTAAAACTTTCGTTTGAAGTAAACCTTTAATTAAATAGAAGCAATATGTAAGTTTGCAGTATTTTAAGGTTTATTAGTAATTTAGTAAGGTTACGCATTTTAAAACGTGCATTTTGATGGACGTGTATGAATAATATATTACTGAACATAAACTAACATTTAAGGTATGTGGTAACTCTAGAATAGATGACCATACTTTTTAAAGATTGAAATAAAAATTTTTAGGAGGCAAATACAAGAAATATTTATGCTTATTTAAAATTCTTATACATATACTCAACATATTTTGGGCAAAAAATAATTAAATAACGAGTGAAATTTGCCAAACAATAAAAGAAAGAAAAAACGACGTTAAAATTGCAAAAAATACCACATCTAATATATTTAATCATGAAAAACACACAGAAATTTGTAAAGATGCAATTATATCACGGTAAATGTGTAAATAAAATTCGAATAAACAAAATTTGGAGTAATAAAAGAACTGGGCAATTAAACCGTAAAAAAGTTATATATACACTTGATAAAATATCTTTTGTTTACTACACGCTGTACAAAACTGTTTTAAAGTTAAAAATAAACTTATACAAACATTAAAATAAAGTTAAAATATCTACGTTTCGGTCATCCTTCTATGACCTTCCTCAGGAAAGTTGTCGTATATCTTCCAAAACTAGAGAAAAAAATATATATATACACCTTATATATACACTTTACATTTTATCAAGTGTATATATACAATTTGGAGTATAATTTAAATTCTTCACATTTCGTAAAATTTTACTACTTTTTTTTTTTTTTTTTTTTCAAAGATCTTGATAATTTGTACACATTTTCTGGAACTACTTTAGGCACCTTATCCAGTCATCCTTTTTGCTTGTAGTATTATATTCTTCTTCATAACGAACGCAATTATCCTCATCCAATTCTATCCTCTCTTAACCTGTAGAATCTGGTAATTTTAAGTATGTTTTATCTTCTTTGCTGCTGGAAGTGTCGTGTTTTGTCTTTTTTTTTTCTGCAGTTTATATTAGTCTTTTTCACGATTTTAAGTTTCTTTATCAATTTTATCTGTTTCTGGAATGGACGTTTCCGACATTTTTCAATATATTCTGAAAAAAAAAATGCATTATTAGGTCCTATTATATTATTAATATTGAAATACTTATATTCGTCCTCTATTTGATGGTGCCATCTATCCTCAAACTGAAGGACTGATTGCCACACAAATTAACCACCCACTCCGTCAACCACTCCGCCAGTGTACGTCTTTATTTTAGGCTTAAAAGCAAAGACTGGATTATATACATGCCTTAAAAGTCCATATAGTTTTTTTTATTATTATTATAACGTACGTACTGCAAAACGTTCAGTTACCTAACTCAACAAAAATATTCATCCACTAAATTAAATAAGCATTGAAATTGCACTTACTTTTTATAATCGAAAAACACACGTGCACGGCAATGATTGAACTCGTCGAACTATTTCTTACGAACAAAGTTTATGCTGCAACCTTCGATTAAGTTTCGGAAATATTTAGATTGGTGATCTATCCAAGAATTACCCAATTTTAAAACGAAAAAAAATATTACTCGAAAATAATCGTGCCAAAATAAAATAAAAGTTTCCATTTTCATTTCTAATGTTATTTATTTACATGCTACATTCCGAAATAAATGTTTTTCAATTTTCTTCACAGATTTTTATATTCAAATATTTAGAAATTTAGATAATATAATGTATTGCATATTTACACAATATTTTACTCATATATACTCAGTTTCAAGCGAAAACAAAATGGGAAAATTTTCTTTATTGAATTAGTACGAGAAATGCCCATCGATTCCAGCAGAATATTTGCAAAGGGACTACATAAAAAAGAGAACATAATCTCTTCATTGTTTCAAAGATATATATTCAATTTAAAATTTTAAATACATTTTTCAAGCTCTTGAAACTGTACCAAATATTATTGGAAAGTTTTAATTTGAAAAATTAATCTCTCAAAATGAATCTTTTACCTTTGTAAATATATTTTTATTTTCGTTTTAAAATCTATTAGTCCTAAATATAGTAAAAAAAAAAAAAAAAAAAAAAAAAAAAAAAAAAAGTTTAATAAATACTTTTTCGAATATTTAAGGGAAAGCTCAAAATGTGTTAGAAACACTTCTCTTTGACAATTTTCAAATTTGTTTTTCTTAAAAAATTAGATTTTCATCATCTAGCTTTCTCCTGAAAATTTATTTTTTCAAACTGTCATCAAAGAGGACAAGTTATTCTTGTGTGTTACATATGATTTAGCTCTTTAGAACACTGGAGTAAAAAAGAAATGTTCACAGTCAGATTTTATTTGTATTTTAATTAAGGAAAATGTAAAAGTCTTATTCATCGCTTTCGATTATTTCTTTTCTGATATAATGATTTATATCATTGCCATACGTAGATATTTGCAAATATTTCATTTTGGAATAATTTATTCAACCCAAACAATGTGCAAAGAGGAAAATGAAATATAATATATTTTTGTATCTTAATTTTCAGGTATCTGCATGCAAAATAATGCATTTTGCCTCAAAATAATAGACATTTTAACACATAAACGTAAGATAAGATTTCTAATCCATCCTTTTAAAAATTTTTTCTCAAGTAAAGCTATATTTAAAATAAAAGTTCTGAGAAATTTTTAAGTACTCAAAGCTGTTTTAACATATTTAGTAATTTCATACATATTAAAACATGACCTTTAAATGACGAGTGTATTATTGAACAGATAAATACAATTAAAGTATATAATAAGTTGAAGGTTATTGTTTTAAATTAATCGTGCAAAATTGAATTAAAAGTTTCCATTGTTCGTCTCGAAATATTATTTATTTAAATTATTATATTCCGAAATAATTTTTCATTCAATTTCCCATAATTTCACGTGTAGACGTTTAAATAATATAATATATTATATATTTTCACATAATTCTATACAGAACAGTATATTCTGTTTAAAAGGGAAATTATCGATGTTGATGTAGTACAAGAAAGGACTATTGAACCCAGTAGAATATTTCTAAAGGCACTATAAAATGTCGAAAGAAATCTTCAACTTTCAGTGTTTCAAAAATACATATTCAATTTAATTTGTTAAATACATTTTCAGGCCCTTTAAACTTTAGCAACTATTATTATTATTATGTTTTTTACTAAGTTTTGATATGGTTATATGTTTTGAAAAATGAAACTCTCAATATTAAACTTTCTACATAATATATATATATATATATATTTAAACAAAAATTATTATTTTTTAAGTGTATGAAGAAATTTCAAAACGTTCAATAGATGTTCATTCGGATATTTAAAGGAAAGTGCAAAATGTGTTAGAAAAACTTCTCTTGGGTATTTTAAATAACTTTTTTTACTTAAAATATTTCATTTTCCTCCTCTTGCTGATACACTTGTAAATTTACATTCTGTAATTGCCACCGAAGTAGACAATTTATTCGTTTGTGTTGTATATGATTTTGTCTGAAGACTTTGGAAAACTGGAGTAAAATAACTAAACGTCACAGTCAGATTTCATTTATATTACAAGTAAAGCGAATGCGAAATTTTCCACCATCGCTTACGATTTATTTCTTTTCGCGTGTAATGTTTTATGTCATTGGCTTCTACAGCTTTCAGCAGAAATTTCATTTTGGAATAATTTATTCAATATGAACGATGTGTAAAAGAAGAAAATGAATTTGAATATATTCTTGTATCTGATATGTCTGAAATCTACATGCACGGTATTTTTTAAGCCACAAAATGATAGAAAATTTAACACATACACAAGAGATAACGCTTCTAATCCTTTCAAAAACTTTTTTTTAATCAACTGACAGTTAAAATAAAATTACAAAGTATTTTTTCAAGTATTTGAAGCCGTGTTATTATATTAAATAATATTACATATTTTAAAACGTATCTTTTAAGTGAAGAGTTTGTGCAAAAGAATTCAAAATATTAGAGCTGAATTTTTAGCACATCAAAATTGCCAGGTAAGTGTAAATTAATCCTTAATCTCAAAATAATTATTACACAATACTTCTATGTAACATAATAAATGTAAATTTAAACCATAAATGTATGTAATATTCAGTATTTTTATAATTAATTCATACAAGTAACAATTGTATATATTTTACATGTTTAAAAATGTACTTTTTATGTTTTTTTTTTTTTTTTTTTTTTTTTTTTTTTTTTTTTTTGTGAGTAAAAGTATCCTGCACACATTAAGGATTTTCATATAGAAGGGCTGGACAAAAATCTGGAAATACCTCGTGAACTGCTTGCTTGAAAGTAAATGTTGATTCTACCCAATCCTTTAGGTGGCGCTGTTGTATTTTCCCACTAACGCCATTTGTACAATATCATCAATACATTGCAAGTGTCAGTTGTTGTCAGAAAAGTGTTTTGTGTAGTTGTGAGGGCTTTGCGTCTGAGTTAAGTGAATTCGAACTTGGACAAATTTTTGGTGCTCGTATGGTGAGTGCTTCCGTTGCCAATGTATCCGAAGTTTTTAACGTTTCAAGAGGCACCGTGTCGAAGTTTTATACCGCATACAGGAAAGGCGAAAAACATTATCCATGTGTGTTTGATGATCGTGAAAGACGGTCGTTACAGTTGATTGTCACAAAAAATAAGAAGACGACAGCTGCTAAAGTCACTGCTGAACTAAATGTCGAGCTCATAAAATATGTCAGCACCAAAACAATAAGCAGGGAGATCCGTACGAAGGGATTTTCAGGGCATGATAATATGTTTTTTTAGGTATTTCCATATTTTTGTCCAACCCCTGTATATATTTATTCTTATTGATTCTTCATTCTGATCAAGAAACTTTTTCCCTAAAGACTAAGGTAAAAAAAAAAAAAAAAAAAAAAAAAAAAAAAAAAAAAAAAAGCATAAGAACTATAGTCGCACATGTGACTTGGACACCATTATTTTTCATACGAATGATGCGAGAAATATTTACATTTGCATAACTTTTGCGCTTGATTAAGTCAAATTTGTCATTTTCGTGATATACTAAAAGAAAAGTAACTTGAGAACTTAGTTAATTAGGCATTTGCCGGGTAATATTAGAAAGTAATGCTTTTGTTGGTAATTGGCTACTGTCAAGTTGCAATTTTATACAAATAAACTTCAAGGTTTGCCCTATCAGTACGTGTCGTTCTGCGGTAGGCATCTCGGTGAATTCTGCAAATAAATTTTAGTTTTTCGCGTTTTGCCATTTAAGAAATAAATTTTCCATACATTGTATTCACTAAAAGAAATTATATTTGTTACGTCGAAACGAAGCATAATCTGCGCCGAAGTAATAACAGTTTATTAAGCAATGATTTTTTTTTTTTTTTACTCGCTATTTATCTCAAGAAACATAGAGTAATTTAACTCAAAATGGAATAGCTGTTTTATACGAAATACAAGTATCTCATAACACCCGACGAAAAATCTTGCTATTATATACAGCGGTATTCCTGTAAAATATTCATGACTACTTTTAATAGGATGTAAAGTAAATTAATAACTTAAATTCAAATTTAACGGGAATATTTGAATTTTAATCTGTCACAATGAGGTAGTTGAAAGTTTTTATGAAGCTTGCGTTCCTTGAGTGTTTTTTACATGGTTGGGCTGTGTAGCAAGTGATTCCCGAAAGAGCAACATTGCGATATAGCAGTTAACGGTGCTTTTTTTTTTTTTTTTTTTTTTTTGCATTCTCAGAAATTGCAGGACTTCAATTTTAATCTTTACTATCAGCAACATTTTAATGAATCGAAGCCTATTTCAGAAGAATCTGATTCTTGCTCATATAACAGCCTTTAAGGGGGATTTGTTTGATCCTTGGACGTATCTTCGCATCTAAAAATTTCTATATGGCTAAAAAAATTCTCCTTTCTAACCATTTCCCGCTATAAAAAATTGTTGTCCTATCATACAGTTGAACAACAATCAGATTGTCTCCAAAAAAAAAAGAAAAAGAAATAACAGAATTTGATATTTTGTAAAAAATAAATAAATAAATAAATAAATAAATAAAGATAAACTCAAAAGGGTTTTTTCACCACTAATGAAGCAGCTTTTCTTTCATTCGATCACCTGAATGGAACTTGTAGTCTATGGTATAACTGATTATATGTATGCTAAATGGCTGTTCTTCCCTGAACATTCTGAAAAGAGTAGAGAGAGTTTTGCGATTTTTTATATACGAGGGTGATTCAATAATTATTGTCCCGAGTGTGTATAAAATATTTGAAATGGGTGTTCATGTGCAATATTGAAACCTAGTGTCTTAGATGCTTATATGCTCAATTTCAGAACCGTAGATTCTATATTAACCCTTTGTATCACCTTGTTGCAGATCTGCAACATACCCCAAACGTCATTATTATTTAAACAGTAAATTTCAAAATACGATTTTGTTGATTGTTGTTATTCTATTATACTACTATTAACATAATTATTTCATTAAATTCGCAACAGATGGCGATACTGATTTAGTTTTTCGCGCCAAAGTTTGATTATTGCTTGATCAGCTACACGTGGTTTTTGCTGAATTAAGCTTTGGAATAGTGGAGTTAAAAAAGTATGCATACGTGTACAACTATATTGGTCAGAAAGGTAAGTTTAAATTCTTTATTTAAAGACCATTTTCGAGCTAGGAAATTTACAATATGTATAAGATAAACGTAAACTTTTGTTTGTTGCAGATATGCAACAATGCGTCATGTCTTCTCTTGTAATGGATTTTTTTTAAATATCGAAAGAGCAATAAAAATTTCTTCTAATGGTTATTTAAATTCCATTTCTTTCAGAAGAGCAAAATTATTGAAAATGACTGTTTTTATATTACTTAATTGTTATAGGGTAAGTTAGGGATATCCTCCCCCCCCCCCCCCACTGTAAAATTAATACCAAGTCCAAAGCTAGCAAGAAAGGGAAATGTCTTGTAGAAAAAATAAATAAACAGAAAAAGCATAGAGCACCTACTTAACTTATTCCACCAAAACAAGTCCGCCTAGACGAAATTGGCCACTAGCCATATTGGGCAGAAAAAGGAATACGTTGTAAATATCCCGATTGTAAAGGCTTTACTCAAACTGTTTGTGCGAAATGTGGTGTGGGACTTTGCTACAACAAAACAAACAACTGTTTCAAAATTTTCCATGTAAATTAAAATTTTAAATATGTTCAGTTTCTGTGCCACTTGGCAATATGTTGCAGATATGCAACAAACCCATTTTTCCAAATAATATTTTATTTTTCTGTTCTGAATTTATTTTTACTATTTTTTTCCATGCTTAAAATGATGCATTTTAATATATGCGTCTGAATTTTTCAAATCAGAGTTATTGAGATACAAAGGGTTAACATATTGTTTTTCCTTTTAGGTGTGAGAGCAGGCACCTAGCTTGAAAGGGGGAGGATGTGGCAAAGGCTGGTTTGGTGTTTATGGGCCCAGACCTGAAGTAGTTATGTGATAGATTTTTGACAGTGGATGAGACGTGGCTACATCACTATGATCCCGAGTCTAAACGACAATAGCCAGCTCTCATTCACTTTTAACCGCCCCCCTCCCACCCTTTCAAGCTCGGTGCAACCTCTCACACAAAAAAAAACGAATAAAACATGTGTTAATATAGCATATAACGCTCAGAAATTGAGCATATATGCATCTAAAACTAAAGGCTTCAATATACCACATCAACCATCGCAGTACAACTATTTCATACACACACGGACATTAATTATTGAACCACCCTCGTATATATTAATGGGACCACTTTTATGATTTGTGCAAATGAGCTAAAATATATCGATTGACAATCCCGATATTAAAATATAACAAATCTTCATTGATACCAATAAATCTGTTTTTTGACAAATTTCGTTCGTTTTCATCTTTTTTCCCCCTATACCATTCTATTGAGTATATCATGACATCTTACAAATAGGTATATTGTTATTAATTTGCATAATAAAAAAATTCAGAAAGCAATTTTTGTTTATAAAAATTAATCATATGTAGTTGAAGTTTGCAATTGCATTCGGTTTTTATGTTTTTAAAAGCATCTGGTTGCAGTATTACGTCTAATATATATGTATTATCCAAATATTCCATAAGGAGTAAACCTTTATACTTTTAATTATTACAAAACATTTTTCTTCCTTGTTTCACCTTTTGATTAGATTTACCAATTGTTCCCTTGTTAGAATAAATTTAAACTGTCTTCAAGAGATTTACGTTTAAGATAATAAAAAAAAAAAAAAAAAAAAAAACGATTTTCAATAAAAGTTGCCACCATATTATCATCTTGGAATCGCAACGATATGATACATTATATGTGGATTATTCAAGCAATAATTATTGCATAAAATTAAAAGAAAATACATTTTTCTATTGTTTTAAATCATAATGATATCGATAATAGAAATAATAATAATTTAAATCTCGTACAAAAAATTAAACAACGATCTCTATTACAAATGAACAATAAAAACATGGAATTTAAATTTTATAAATGTTAAACTTTTTTTTTTTTTTTTGATAAATTTTCTATAATTTTTGTTCAGAGAAAACGATCACCGTAGTGGGAGAACTTTGCTGCTCAGTTTAACCCTTCACTGAGCGATTTTTTCTATTTTTATGAGAAAAAAATGTTTGAAATCTATAGATTGGTCTAATAATGGGAAAAATAGTAAAACAAAAATAAATTTCAAATTTTCAGCTAAAATTTTATATTTTATTGTTAGAAATATTGTATTGCAATATGTTACAACTAAATGAGCTTAAATTAATTAAGTTTATCTGCTTAACACTCTGCAGCTGTTTTTCTATTAATATTTTTAAGAGTTCAGTAAAAATAATGAAAGTAAATTTTATCTTAATAGCTTGCAGGCATTTTTTTTTGTTGTTGTTTGTTTGTTTCTGAAGAACAAATTCTATTTTTTGTCAAATGCAGCCATCTGGCATGGACAAAATAAGTATCATTCCATTCTTTGGAATGTACTTGATCAGCGATAGAGATCATATTGGCGTAATTCGTGGCACGTAATAAGAAATACAGTGTTTTTAGGTATGTGCAAGATGTGGCACGTCGTGCAGTGAAGGGATAATAAGTGCAATATAGTGAATGTATTTACGATTAACCGATTGCTATAACGAAAATACCAAAAATGCTTTTTAATATAGCTGTTGATAAATATAAAATATATACTAAAGGTTAAAAATATATTCGTGTTTCAAATTAAAAAAGATTTTTATTTATGTTCTGTTAACGGGCAGTATATCAGGTATTCTTAACACAGGTATCCCAAGATTTATTGCCGATAATTTTTAAACGGAAATTCATATTTCCTTTCAGAAAATCCAAATCCGCAGCGATTAACATAAAAATGATATAAATTTCCAAAAGCTTTCCATCGTGATGTCAGTCATGAAATTTCTCTCTATTCTAATAAAAAGTAACTACCGCTGTCACCGCCGCCGCCGCCGCCGGTTTTGATTTTTTTGTGACCGGAGGCCTTTCTTCGTTAATATTAACAAAAATAATGCATACAAAAATATGACAATCGGTGGTTTTATACAGAAATGTTTGATAAACACGCTGATGCAGACAGTTTTCAAATCGCAGAATTATTTTAAGAGTTATTTAATGCTAAAGTTGGACAAAATCGTTCCACTAAAAAAGTTTTATAGCAGCAAAAACTAGACATGGCAGTGTAATCATTTTTACATCATTTTATGCGTTAGAACTTGCCGGAGTGCAGATTGCATTAATTTTTTTATTTTGACTCATTTTTTCAGGTTTTATTTCTATTTTAAATTCAAATTTTCAGCATTTCTAGAGATATTTTTTACAGATTTCAGAAAATTGTACTAATTTAAACTGTTGCCAGATGTATAAAAAGCGCAAGCAATAATGTTTGCTTCAAATTAAAAATTTATTTACACGCGACTATTATAAACAGGAAAAAAACTTTCAAATTAGAATTAAATAATTACGTATAAAAAGCAAGAAATTATTAAAAATGACGTCATAAAAAGTATACACGTGAATTTTAAAAGAGAAAGGATATTGTAAAATAATAAATTCATTAACATGCGTTAGAAGTCTTAGGAAAAATTACGTCATATTTACGTCACATTATAGTTATTACATAAAATGAACACAAAATAATATTGCAAAAAGTTTAAATTTAGAAAATGCACTAGACATTTATTTGATATTTTGAGAATTAATTTAAAATGTCTCATTTAAAAGAACTTTCTTTTCTCTTTGTTAAAAAATACCAGGAAACAAAGACTCTCTTTACTTAATTCCTTTTATATTATCTTATTTTGAAATGTTGTTACACGTGTATACGTCATCAAGTTATTTTTATTTCGAAGTTTTATTTGTGTTTTTATTAATGTTGTACGAATTTATTTGTTCTTTCGTTATTTAAAATAAAAATTATATCAATTTGTATAATTTGGCGAGTGGTTTGGCGATTTATATAATTTGGCGAAATTGATCGACAGGATAATCAAGTAGTACCGCAGCAGATTTGGCGTTAAAATTCCCCAATCAAAGACAAATGAATAGAAATTCGTTTATAGGGAGATCGCCACTGTTTTTTTAATTATAATTCAATCTTTCGAAATCTTTTTAAAGCCGATCAAATTAGCATGCATTTAGAGTCTGCGGTGTCTGGACGGGGGTTGGCGAGCGTAGCTCGTAGGGGGCCGAGCCCCCTAGTTGTTTAAAAAGAGAAAGCTCACTCTCAAAAATGATAGTAACATTCGATTTCTATTTAATATAAATCGTAGAAAAAGTATATTTTATGTAACCGTATTCGATATAAATCGTAGAATGTTATGACTGCATTTAAAGTATTACAGAATTTATCTAATTGATATAATTAACGATACAGCATGACAAAGAAATGAGAAATAATTTGTAACAACCGATTTTTAGAACCGCGTTTGACGTCATATCTAGCAAACATTTTATTATTATTATTATTATTATTATTATTATCTTTTTCCTAAATTATTTTTTTGAAATTCCACGCCTGTAAAAATAGATGTTGTAACTTCAAAAACATTCAAATGTAGATTCTACGTCATTTTAACGCACATTTAGTTAAAATATTTACATATACTAGGATAAATGTTCATTTTCTGTTTAGAATGACGTCGATTCAAAAATGCAACAATATAGAAAGGCATCTGCCTTTTTTTTTTTTTTTTTTTTTTTTTTAAACCAAATACACAAAAATATAAATCTTTTTTTAATATTGTGTCATTTTTGGGGTATAGCAACAGGAAAGAAATGACTGAATTAGAAAGTTTAAAAAGAGATATTTTAATAATTCCAAATTATGGAAGGTAGTCGAATAAAAAGGATAAAAAATGGGGATTTTTTTAAGTTGACAGGGACCGTATCATGTTCAAAAACGTACGTACAGCAAGTTTCTTGCAAATGGGTCAAACATTTAAGTTTTTTATAAGGAACATACACACAGATAGCGGCTTATATATATATATAAATTTAAATCCGGACTGTAGTTCATAGTTTATAGTCTTTTCATATTTTTTATTGCACGGTTAAAATGAAAATAATAAGTAAAAACAATAGCTCGAAATGTGCAGTGAATATTCTAACGTTAATCGAGTTTTTTCTAAAAAAAAAGGAAGTGATTAGTTGCATTACTCTTTGTCGTTCGTGTCATTTGTAATCGCTAGTTCTTTATAGGCTTTGAGTTAAGTACTTTCATTTTGTCTAAAAAAAAAAAAAAAAGACTCGTATATGAAAAACCAAGGCAATACTTGCTTATTTGTTAATTTTATGAGATTAAGGTAATTTTAGATTGATAGAACAATTGATAGTATTAGTAAATTTAAGCATTTTTTCTAAGATTTTTCTGATCTTCATGGGTATAACTAATAACGTTTAGACGACGACTTTAGTAATTCACTTTAATTTCGAATTAACCACTGTACGGATTTTAATTTTCACCATGTTTTAATATTTAATTTGTTCACTATATGATTATCATTCATAAATAATGTTATTTTACTGCAATACGCTTTCACAGCAGAAAAAAGTGAAAGTTAAATAAGTTTTATTAAAATATTCAAGTGAAAATTATACTTAAAAAAGTGTAAATTATAAAATTGAATGTTTTGCAGCAAGAAGTGGTTACTCTATTTTTAACACTTTTGACATATCAAAATTCATTTTTAAATAAAGTCGTTCAGAATAAATATTTTTGAATATTATTGTTGGAAAACATTACATGGGTTCATGGACTATGTTAAAAGTGTAAACAATACTTTCACTAAACTTTAAAATTTAAATTTCATAGAGATGTGTTAGACTTTACTCATTAAACACAACTATTTGCTGGACTGTATCTCTATTTATTAAAATCACAATACGATGAGCGAAAAATCTGGTCGCTATCTTACTTCACAACAACATTATTCTCTCTTCCGTTCACTTCTCATTTTTCAATCCAGAGGAATTCGCGACGCCCTCTTACGGGACTTATAAATTCTCAGTTTTCAGCAATAAACATTCTCTGCCGGATTGAAATGTACAAATTTCAATATCTCAGAATTTTACAATAAAATAAATTTACATAGAAATTACAAAAAAAAATTATACAACAAACAGGTATACAGAACATAACAAAAAATTCAGAAATGTACAATAATTTACTAACTATAGTTTCAAACTATTCATAATTAAATAGTTTTCTAAAATTTCCTCTGGAAATTTTTTTCATTTTGTAAAACTTTTTCAGTTTAGAATTTGCCTCCACGAAATTCCTACCATTATCGTTAAAAAACCTTAGAACATTTTCCACGTCTAGCCATAAAACGCTTAAGAGTGGCAATCAGAGCATCTGAAGTTAAATTTGAGAGAAGCTCAAGATGAATGGCCCGAGTTACAAAACATATGCAAACACAAATAAATATTTTGTTCAATGAACCCTTGCGCTGATTTTTATAGGTTACATAAAATGGACCACATTGCTCTAAACCGGTACAATTAAATACTGGTGCCTCATTAATTCTTTCATAAGGTAATTCACCCATTAGCTGAGAGCATGGAGTTGGTTTTACCTTAAAACAAATAACACAAGTATGCACCGTTTTTCTTGCCAAATTTCTACCCCCTAGAGGCCAAAATTCTAATCTAACAGAATTCAAGAGTCCTTGGGGACCAACATGAAAAAGACGCTTATGCATAGTAATAAAATAAATCTTACTTAATTTAGAATTTTTCTGCAAAATAGCTGGATGTTTCTGCTCATAAGATACGGAAGCTTTGTTGAGCCTCCCGCCAACACGTAATATTCTCTTATCATCTATAAAGGGATTTAAAATATTAAGATTACCTGTCACAGCCTTTTTACTACATAAACATTTTTTTGATACTTTAGTCAAAATGGTTTCAGCTTCCTTGACTTCTTCAAAAACCAAGTTACCCTTTCTTTTATCAGCATTTCTACAATTGCATATAAATCTGCAAACAAAGGAAAAAATATGTAAAAGTTTATAATAGTCCTTACTAAGATCAAAAAAGTTATCAAAAAAGGATAAATTCTCGGTGGCTAGAAATAAAGTCGTTTCACAGTTATTTTTCCATTCGGAACATTTCATTTCTCTTAAATAGTTCTGACTTTCACTTTCAGTTAGTAAGTCACTTTCAGAAAAAGATGATTGCAAATAATTTGAGGAAAATTCTGGATCCACCAAAACTTCGGGACCTGTAAACCACTTGGAATTGTTCACAAGGGAGTACGCATTTATTCCTCGTGAAAGAAGATCTGCTGGGTTGTCTTTACCTGCACAATGAAACCATGTTTCTGGTTGAGTTAATATTTGGATTCCATCCACACGATTCCCAACGAAGGGCTTCCATTTTCTGCTGGATCCTTTAATCCAGAATAAAGCTATTTTTGAATCTACCCAATGATAGATTTTAGAAGTATTTTTTACGATCAATTACCTTTTTAATTTCTGATCCTAAGCGAGCTGAGAGTAAAGCACCAATCAACTCTAAGCGTGGCAAAGTTATTCTTTTTACTGGGGCAACTCTGGTTTTAGATGCTATGAAACTAACAGAAACTTGGTCGTAATCTTGTACTCTCAAATAAACAACAGCACCATAATCTTTTTGACTTGCATCAGAAAAGCAGTGAATTTCAACATTGTTTGTATCAGATGACAGGAAAACAAATCTAGGGATTTTAATTTGATTTAATTTAGAGAGTTCTGAACACCATTGTGTCAATTTTTCGCCGATGTAAATGGGGAGCTCAGTATCCCAAGACAGCTTCTGGATCCATAAATCTTGGAAAAGACATTTAAGTCTTATAGTAAATGGAGATAGAATACCAGTAGGATCATAAATTCTTCCAGAAGTCTGTAAAACAAACCGCTTAGTATTTTTCTTATTCTTCAAAAATTCTATTAAACTCGAAATGCCTATGCTAATAAAATCTTGTTCAACATCCCATGATATTCCTAATACTTTCAATGAATTTATAATTCTATGATTTTGATCAAATGGATAAATCTCGAACCCTTCTTTCTTCCACAGTTCTAGTAACGATTTGTCATTTATTAACCATTTCCTCAAATTGAAACTAGCTTGATTCATGATTCTCTTAGCATCATATGAAATCTTCAAATCTTCTTCAATATTATCGGTACCACTCACCAGATCATCGACATAAAGACAAGTATCGAGAATTTCAAATGTTTCTGGATATTGATCCTTAAATTTTTGTATATGCTCTTTTATTGTGGCAGCTAGGAGAAATGGGCTAGCATTTAATCCAAAAAGTAAACGTTTAAAACGATACAATTGAATTTTCAAATTATCAGACACTTTATCTGACGGATCTTTGGTAACTTCCACAAAGAGAAATCTGACATCGTCTCTGTCCTTTTCTGATAATTAAATTTGAAGAAATGCTTTCTCCACAACCGCTAAAATTCCTATCTTATTCAATCTAAAATTAACGAGCAACTGAAAAATATACTAGGACTTAAATTGATACAGGCCACAAACAATTGTTTAAAGAAAGTTGACCGACATCATGAGAACTAGCATCAAATACAGTGCGTGTTTTCGTGGTGACACTGTCTTTTCTAAAAACTGCTTGATGTTTCAAATAGAACATGGGTCTGCCTGGTCTAGTTGAATCTAACACCTTTTCAATAATATCACAATCAAGATATTCTGTCAAAATCTCTTTATACCGAGAAAACAAATTATCATCGTTTCGCATTTTATTAATTAAATGTTTAAATCGTTTCTCAGAGACTTCATAGTTGTCGTTCAAATTTATCCAATCCTTTTTCCACGGAAGGACTACTTCGTAACGATTATCTTTACAGGAAAC
The DNA here is from genome assembly GCA_963932465.1 of Maratus speciosus. Classification (NCBI taxonomy): domain Eukaryota; kingdom Metazoa; phylum Arthropoda; class Arachnida; order Araneae; family Salticidae; genus Maratus; species Maratus speciosus. Next base: position 292,024,053 of record OZ010795.1, on the reverse strand, counting down.
TGTTTCTGTAAAAATTTTGAATGCCTTCTCTTCATCATTACAGTAAGGATCATCCCTAATTCCAATCGATTCTAAATCGAAAATTTTGCTTAATTCTTCTTCTACATTGCAAATTAATCCACAATAATTATCATTAATATCAGTATTTGAATCAGAGATGCAACCTCCCACCGCGTACCCAAATACGGTATTCTGCAAAATGATGTTAGAACTTCTTAAGCGAATTTGACCAGTTCGCAATAATTCATAGAAACATTCAGTCCCTAACAAAATATCTATTTTATTAGGTTCATTTAATTTTGGATCTGCCAATCTCACAGCTTTAGGCAGCTCGGAAAATGGAAATCTAAAATAATGCCCTGGTATAAAATTTGTTATTTTTGGAACAATAAAAAAATCTATTGTTCTCTTATAATCCGCCTTATTCGAAACAGTGGTCCTAATTTTCCGTTTGACACTTATTTGAGAATCATTCAAGCATGAAACAGAAACATTAATTTTTCCCCTTCTAATTTCTAATAATTTTGCAAAGTTATCAGAAATATATAAGTAATTTGAGCCGACATCTATTAATGCACGCGCAAGTATACATTCACCAGACACATTCTCAATATTAATTAAAGCAGTAGATAAAATAGTGGTTTTTCTCCTTTGACACGAATTGTTTACAGAAGTGTCTCTGAAATCGCTGTTCCTATTTTCAAAACACTTAGCTTCGGGATTTAAGCTGTATTTTTCATCCTGGGTGGGAGTAGATGAATTCGCAATCATATCTGACCCTCCTGATGAATGCTGACTGAATTAAATGTTCATTGGTGGAGAATTATTTACTTTTTCTCCTTGTATGTGCAGGAGAGATGAATGACGTTTAAAACAATACCTACACGAATAATTGGATGTACAGTTTCTCGCAGAATGGTTTGGATTTGATAAACAGTTGAAACATATTTTGTGTCTTTTTACGAATTCAATGCGGTCATTGACAGGCATTTTCTGAAATACAATGCATCTAAATAATAAATGTGAATCATTTTTACAGCAAATGCACTTTGAATTCTCCGTACTATTGTAAAACGATGCCGCCTTTTCTTTTGCTTGCCTTTTTTGACTGACGGTGTTAATGTTTGTTTTAGAAGCTTCCAAAGTTCTAGCATGATTTTTTAGAAAGGAAATCAACTCTGAGATTTTGGCAATTCGTCTTTTTTGCATTCTCGTTCCCACCAAAGCTTACAAGAACAATCTAATTTCTGAATTAACACGTATGCAAATATGGTTTCAGAAAATCCCTCTATTTTTTGCTCGAGAACTTCTAATGACCTAATGCATTCAGTTACATTGTCCACTAATTTTAAAATAGAAGACGGATTGTCAATTTGAATGGAGGGAAAAGACAAAAAACGCTTCAAATGCGCAAATACTTGATCTCGTTTATTCGAATATCTGTCTTCTAAAAGATTCCATGCTATCGCATAATTAGAATCAGTAATTGGTATCGATTGAATGATCCTTAATGGATCAGCATGCAGCGAAAATTTCAAATAAGAAAGTTTTTGCGAAGCTGATAAAGCTGAATTATTATGAATACTAGAAAGGAAAATGTTTCTAAATGATAACCACTCATGTAATTGCCCACTAAATGTTGGCAAATTTAATTTAGGTAAGCGAATTGTTTCGCTAACATTTTCTTCGCGTTTCGTTAAAACTGGAGCTAACTCACTTAATTTTCTTTTTACAATTAAATATATTTTGTGTATGTTCTCTTGAATAGATTGTTGTTCAGATATATATTTATCATCATCTTTATCGTCACACAGTTGCAAAATTTTCCTAAATATCTCTGCAGATTCTTTTTCGAACGCAGACGATTTTTTCTCATAAAGTTCCAACTGAAATTTATCTAAACCACTTTTATTCGTGTGCTCATTTGCAGCCTGGGTTATGTTGGATTTCAATATTTTTTTTTCTTTTAAAACAGATTCCATATTTAAATAATATATCAGAACAAATACTTATTATAATCAAGCAATAAAGAGCTCAGACTTACCCCTTTTCATCCTATCCAAGGCCGATATTAACGACACTTAGTTTCTTTTTAATAATGTCCACAAAACATAGATGCAAAATGTTCGAAGCTAAATTTTATGAACATGATATATTTGTCGAAATTAACTACTTATCCATAGGGCTCCTTCGCACTCGTGCGACCAAAAAATTGTTAGAATTTACTCATTAAACACAACTATTTGCTGGACTGTATCTCTATTTATTAAAATCACAATACGATGAGCGAACACTCTGGTCGTCATCTTACTTCACAACAACATTATTATCTCTTCCGTTCACTTCTCATTTTTCAATCCAGAGGAATTCGCGACGCCCTCTTACGGGACTTATAAATTCTCAGTTTTCAGCAATAAACTGAGTATAAAATTGAATGTTTTGCAGCACGAAGTGGTTACTCTATTTTTAACACTTTTGACATGTCAAAATTCATTTTTAAATAAAGTCGTTCAGAATAAATATTTTTGAATACTATTGTTGGAAAACATTACATGGGTTCATGGACTATGTTAAAAGTGAATACAATATTTTCACTAAACTTTAAAATTGAAATTTCATAGAGATGTTTTAATTCCACAAAATCGCAAACGTAGAATTATCCAATTTTTGATGTAGTCGTTAAATATCCTTAAGTTTTATTTTTTTTTACATTATACATATAATTACGTACACTCAAGCTAAGTGCTTAAAAACACTCATCTGTTATTGTTATTTGCTGCAGTTAAAAAAAACAACGCTTCATCAAATGAAGTGTATGTATATTATTAGTAATTAAGTCATGCTGCACTTTCTTTAAAATCTCAGAAAAAAATGCATGGAAAATACAATGCTATTATTCTATTGGATTATTTAGAAACAAAATACCTGTGCTTACCATTTAAATGAAGTGTTTTTCAGTTTACTATATAATATCAGAAATAATCCTGAAAAATGTCTTTTAATATTTTATGCTTTTTCATTTCACGTAATACCAAATACTATTTATTTGCAAAATATCTCGTGAGAATTAAAACACGTGCAGCTTTAAAATCCTGGAAGTATAATATATTTCATGTCGAGATTTTATTTCTTCTAACAAAAATATATTTTGAGGAATGTGGAACATATTTATGGTTAAAAATGTCCCTGAATATAATGAAAATCTAGAACAAACCGGAACAAAAAGAACGAATTACGGCTGTTTTGAGAGTTAATTTAAAATTGGAAATCCGGAAAAAGTAAACATAAAAAAAATCAGATATGCCAGTGTAACGTATGTAATTTGAAATGTCATATCTGTGAAAAGGATAATACATTTGATTGCACTTGGAATTTAATGTTATATAAATGTAAAACAAGTATTTAATTCTCATATCTTTTTTTAAGAGATTTATTTAATATATATATATATATATAATATTTTGTTTTACTGTAAATAAGCTATTAATCTGAGATTTTTATTTTTTATTTAATTTAAGGGGGTCCAGAACAGAAAAATCTTCAAATTTTGTTAAAAAAAAAAAATGTTTCATTAAAAGTTTTTCTGTTTTTTTTTCTTGTTTAAAATGATGTTTCTATCTTAATTAGAACAAGAAACATTAATTTTTCCGTTTCGGTTTGTTTTCAAAATCTATCTTTCGAGCAACGGCTGTCATGGAAACGAATTCTTCAAAAAATGCGTTTTTCGTCATGATGGGTTTTTTCAACATTTCACGTATTTAAATTATTTTAAGTCAAGAACCGTTAAAGCTAAATGGTTTAAACTTGGAGCATGTCTATTTTAATTGTTTTACTCCAATTCTGATTCAGCATTAAAAAAGAATATTTTTTCTGAAAATATGATTTTTTTTCGGTAAATATATATATATATATATATATATATTAAATAATATTTTTTTTAAAATGCTTAATTAAAACCTACATAATTATGTTTATTTAAATGCCAAAAAAGGAAATTCTATTAATAATATTTCGAGTTATAGCGATTACCCCCATTTTTTAACACATTTTAAATTTTTATCAGAAGTTTTATCATGTGATTTTGTTTACAAATGATATGATTAACCATCCCAAAAAATTTCAGAATTTTAACTCAATAAATAAAAAAAATATTTGAAAATGTGTCCCTGACCCCCTTAATTACTTCTCATGTAGATTCATATTACATTTAAGGGGATTCAGTACCTGGTAAACTATTTTTTAGATTTGAATATTACTCTAATGTCTAAAGTGGCATTATATTTAGTAACAAAAACCAACTAAAATTTTTAAAAAACCTTGCAGATCAGAGTAATTAACTGTTTTTCTTTTTTTTAACTTCTTTTAAATTTCGCACTATTTTTTTATTGGATATTTCTACTTAAATTTTTATCTACTTTCATTAGAATATACTACATAAAACTGTTCATGGATGTTTAGATGTAAGGCATGTTATATTTAATGATTTTTTTTCACTCGGATATAGTAAAAAATCAAAGAAATTAAACGCATTCTTTATTTTTTTTAACTAACTATAAACTTGAACGCACACATGCACAGAATGTATGCACAGAAATGTTAAATATAACATTTAAAAAAATGCTAGCATCTGTCTGACATAGGGAAAAATCCTTATCATTTATCGAACAAACAAGTTATGAAAATATGAAAATGGGCACAAATAAGTTTAAAGTTTTTATTTGCAAGAATAACATGTTTTAACTTCCAACGTGTGTGAAGTTCGTGCAAATTTTTATCAAACACATAAATTAAAGTATATGAACTTTAAAATAATTTTTATATAATTTAGTTGCATAAAATAAGTGGGGTAATGTTTGAAAATCAATAATCACATAAAAATAAAAATGAGAATAATATCTCACTTCCGTTATTTATATAAACTATTACGTAATAATAATATATAGCAAGTGCGAACATGAATAATTTTCGTACAAATTTACTTTAAAAATTAAAAAAAAACAGACAGCCTTAAGAGTAGGACTCTCATTTTTAATTTTTGAAGCATCTCTGAGTCTGTGAGAAGCTCTATTTTTCACGTGCTAATTCTTAATTTTTTTTTATATTTTCGTTGTACTTTGGTACATGCGCCAGTAGGCTTTCCACATGTCCAAATTAACTCAAATTGTTACGGTTAAATCACTTCATGAGTTTTCGCAATGGAGGATATAAAATTATATTTTATGCCTTTGAGTTTATTCACTAGTGATCTAAATTAACAAGGAATGCTATTTGGTGTGACGTCCCTTTAAATTCTACCATCGCTTATAAAATGTTTAATAACTTATTTATTATTAAACATACACGTTTGAAATTTAACCAGTATAGTTTTAAAAGGTGCAATTATACTTTGAGCAAAAAAGAAAAAAAATCTATATTTTGATCCTTTTCAGGGATGTGCCACATTAAACTGTATTTTTCCTATGCTCCGCAATGCCTCCGCTATTTTTTTACATATCGCGCGGTTGTAATTCTGCATCGCAACTTGGAAATTCATCAAAAAACTTGGCTTTCCCGTCGTTCCATTAAGTGGGTTTTAATTAGATTTTAATATTTAATCACATAGATAAAATACAAATTTATACACAATTTTCGAAAAAATAAATTCTTGGAATATGTGGATTCATTACAATTTTATTTATTTATCAAGCGCGTCATGAAGTACCCAGAAATATCACTCGGAGCACTTTACATATTCGGGGTGCATTGATCGGAAACTGCTGATACTGGTTTATGACTGATACTGCCATACATAGATGAAATTTAGAGTTTTTTCTGTGATTTTAAGAAAAACTCCCATTTTTATGTTAATTCTAGCATTTAGACAAAATAGCCAATAAAAAAATAATCAAATCTCAAAATAATCAAAAATAACGTAAAAAATACTTTTATTTATATTTGTCCGAAATTAGCTCAGAAGCGTTTGCATAAGAAACCCTAAACTTATCAGGGCAGATAGGGAATAATTTTGGCAAGAAACTGCAGTTTGTCACAATCTGTGATCTAAAATATATTTCACAGAAAATAGAGTGAAAAAAATTGACAGTTAATCAGTCAACAAATATTTTAATACTGAAAACGCAAGGATTAATTTCTGAATTTGAAAGAATCTTAAGGCGTCTGAATGGTGAAACGTATATGTTACGATCAATTTGATTAATCGGTAAATATTAATAATAACCGGTTATTAATAATAACTACCAAATATTATCAAAATAAACCGGTTAATATGTATAATTTGTGACAATTTATTAAATTAACCAGTTATTATTAATTATTACCAATCAATCTCCGCCAATATAATGAATTTCAACTAGTTTCACATGAGATTTCCATGATAATATGAGTACATTTATTCCAATATCTATGAGCTGAAGACTAGTACTTGAGATCCATTCAGGTCTTTTTTCTTTCTTTTATAAGGAAGATATTGAAAATGTAATTTAAATCTATCTTTCATGCGCTTCTTAGATTAGAAAATAAAAGCATAATTTGAATAACAATGAGAAAATAGTCGCCACAATTGTTTTCAAAAATAGGATCATAAAGAGAATATAATATAGTGCTCTTGCTAGGTTTAGAAATAAAGTTTAAACAAGCTGGTGGAGAGATACCGACTCTTCATGTTGTTACCATTTAATTAGAGTCTTTCATCATGAAGCCATCCCATGGTGAAATTTTTATCAGAATGTGTTATCAGTTTATAAATAATAATTTATGTATTGCATACATAAAGTTAAAAAATGTTACTGAAGCCTACGTTGTGGATTTTTGTTAGAAGTTTTGCTTATAAGACTCCGTCAAACTAAAAATTACAACAGACTTAATCCATGTTTAATAATTAAAAGAAGACTATAAAAAAAAGATATAAATTCATCTGGCAAATTTAAAATAAATAATTATAAATGTAAATAAAAAAATGATTTCAATAAAATTCACAAAATGTAGAAATATGGATTAATTGATTTAATTTGATATTTCGGAAAATAATCCAGCTATCGCACAGTCGGCTAATATACATTGCAACATATTTTTCTAGCAAAATTTGGGGATATTTTGCCATGTTGGCTAAACTTTGACTGTATTTTGGAGCCGTGCCACTAGTACGTTTTAAAAAATAATCATTGTTGAAGCTGATATTAATTTCTCTATAGGAAATCAAACTTCAGCTTAAGCAATGTTAACCTTCTTAGTGTTAGTACGTGTGTTAGATTCCGTATCTGTTATGTATACCTTACGTAGTGTTTTTGCGATATCTTATTGAAAACAAAGGCTGCTTGTGGAAGGTCTCCCCTTTTTTCCCCTCAGGGGTTGAAGTTTGAAAAATTCCGAAACACGTCTTTACTAATTTTAATTATACTATTGACATTTCAAGTTTCAAGATTTTATTTTCATTGGTTTATGAGATATAATGATTTTTTATTCTAATTTCCCTCTGTAGCCCCCATTACAAAATAAGGGGAGTTTAAGGGGACAGTGGACTTTCAAAATCAAGAAATTCGACTATGAAATCGATTTTTCTACTTGGAGCATTTTGAAGCAGGATGCTCAAGTTCATCTGATACAAAAGGAATTGTTAAATTCTGACCCTATTTCTCATATATATATAATTTTATATTTGTATAAACTGTATTGTATATATTTATTCAGTTTGTTTCCCTGTCATGCAGTTTTCTTAATACAGTATTCTCAATGTTGAAATCTGCAAATTTCTAACATTTGAAATGTTCCATGCATATTCCTAGTTATCAGATTCTTTTGAAATTTTTACTGTATGTTCTCTATGTAATAGAAAATAAATGTTAGGATAAAAAGTTGCATTTTAAGAGTATTTTACATTTCAAATTTATTTGTATATGAAAAATATATAGCTACTCTTTATAGAAAAAACAAAGCATAACTATAAAAATGTTTATTTTTACTTATATATTCAGCGAATTTTCAGAATTCATCCCAACTTCCGTTGTAATATAAGAAAAGTATCTTATAAATTGAATAATTTTAAAACATTTATTTTTTTAACAGAAAATTTTGAAAATATCTATTTAATCTTGACATTTATAACTCTGCCAATTTTCAAATAAATCCATTCAAAATTGAAGGATTTCATTTTTAATGTTCACAGTCCCCTTAAAAAAATCAGTGTCCTATTCAAGTATTGTCCCTGCAATACATGTATGTTCCAAATTTTAAATCACTATGGAAGTGGGTGATAAATGAGTAACAAGGATTGGTTACCACCCGCACACATTATTGTAAGTTAAAAGAAAGCATTCAAAAAGGCGTGCACAGGATCAGTGAGTTGAAATAAATACAAAAGTTTATTAAAATAAATAAGATTTATTTTACAAACTTATAAATAATATTTGCAAGAAAACATTCTTATAAGATATATTTCAATAAGTTGATTTTGTATTAAACATATTAGATCTAATAATCGTTCTATTATTTATTTGCTGTAGCATATTGGCTGTATTAATTAATTTGATATGCAATAACATATTGATATAATTCATATTAATATTAGGCTAAATCTGGGTTACATGCACCAGTCATTGTATTTCAGCTATTGGATATGTGACGAAGTTAGTGACATTCTTCTAATCTCAATCGTTATGAAAAAAGTAGATGAAAAGCAGTATGAAAAGGAGACGAAGTTACAACGATTTACTTCGTCAAATAAACGTTATATTCATCAAAAAGTTAAGTGTGGCTTCTATTGTATTTTTTCAAAAGATAGAGATAATAGCAGATGAAATATAACGTATTTATTACAGATTTTTCTTGAAATAGAGAATTTTGTTGAAACAGATATTGAATAATTTGTTAGTTTATAGGATCCAATCATATTTTTGCCCACTTTCAGAGCTACTGGCTGGATAATCCATTCCTATCAAGAGGGGTGTCTAATAGTAGGATCCGGTGTACATGGACAAATCAATTGATTAAGTGTTTTGGAAAAAGTCACATTTATCTGGTATTTATTTTACAGTAGTATTTAGATGAAGTTCTACATAAAATTTGGAGTAGATAATTTAAATGTGCACTACAAAAATCATTACGAAAAGTAAAAACTTTAGGTGAGGTGCTTAATGGGACAACTATCCCTGACTTACCATATGATCATTTTAGTAAAACAAAAATATTTTACATAGTAGATTAATTTATTTAAGTTGTTGCTTATGAGTTTGAAAGCCACAGCTTCCGTGTTGCAACTATAAGACTTGGCAGCTATTTATAGCTGTACCTTCAAATTTCTTTGTTACTTTCGGCGTCAGAAGTTTAACCATACTTTCAGAGTATTTGATTTTATAGATAATTTTTTTTACCTATATTTATTAAGATAAAATGTAATTTTCTAATTAAATGCTCACACTTCAAAGAGTTGATAAATTGAGTCACACTGCTAAATTCAAGTTGACATCGAAGACAAGCTCCTCTTATTTAAATTAAACATGTTCGATTTCAAGCAAGTTTAGTGTTACAAGTATACATTTTTAAACGTCTTTTCGAATAAGACAGCATTTCTCGAGAAAGGAACTATGGAAGAGAATTCTGGAATGCTGCATAAAGATATAATATAATGTGCACAACTGTACGTTAATTTACATAATACATACAGGGTCGTTCAGAACTATATGTCAACAATTTAAAGGCAGGCAGAAGGGACCTAAAGAAGCAGATTTCGTGCAGGAATGTCAGTTCGGAAATGCAGTGTTGAGGCAGTAGCGGGCGTTGTTGAATACGGCAGAAGAATTACATTATTTGGCTTGAATCGTCAATTTCCGTACGGATTTCGGGCAACATGGATTATTACACCAATGCGTAGCTTGCCGACATACATTTAATGTATGATACTGCGCAAGGAAATGGATTGGCTGCTCAAAGGATTTGGATCGAACGATTCCCTAGTAGAATTCTACTGGATCCCAAAACATTTGAGCATCTTTATTAGGAGTTGTGCGCGAGTGGATTATTTTACGCTTCCAGGCGTGATATATTGCACTGTAATATATCGCGGAATTCCTGCAGTGGAAGAAGCAGTATTACGCACAGTAGAAGATAGTCTTTCGACAAGCTCAAAAGCAGGTTTATGTGTATTGGGTGTGAACCATTTTCTTAATTAGCCCCATACATAAAATGAATGACGAAAACATCGGCATTGGTAAAACGATAAATGTTGCTTGAAATTCGTGAGGGAATGACGATTCAAGCTAGCAAAGCGCTTTCATCCACCGATATTAACAGCGCCCTCTACTTGCCTTAACCCTGCATTTCTGCAGCCACATTCCTATACGAAATTTGCTTATTTAGGTTCCCTCTACCCGCCTTTACTTTTTTGCCATATAGTTCTGAACCACCCTGTATAGGCTTGTCTTAGATATCCACCTCTTTCTCAGCTGCTGCAAGTTTTACAAATTCATAAACGGAAAGGGACATGCGATTGGGCTTCCGGATCCCGTACTTAGGATATTGTAAAGGCTCTCTCTGCTCTAAATAATTGCTCTCTGCGTGGCCGTCAATTCGATGCACACATAGCATTTTTTTTTTATTTTCCCGTTGAAGTTTAAGGGTACCCTACAAGTAGCATAAAGAAAGATACATATTTTCTGTTTTGCACATTTTAGTGAATTCTATGCCAATTTAATGTTTTAGTATGTTAAAATTTGAGAAATTCCGTATCCTGTGCCGTTTTAATTTTTTTTATTATAAATGTTTCGATATGTTTATTGAGATATTAAACAATTCGGGTTGCTTTTCTTATTTCTTAGATGGACTTCCCCACATGTTTCTTTTTTTTCTAATTATTTTTGCATTTGGGATATTTCTTTCGAAAGAAACTTGTCTTTTTTAACGTTATTTTCCGTAGTATAATATTATCTTTCTTGTGCCTTTTTATGTGTTTTAAGTGAATTTCATTAACGTTTTTAATATAATGTTTAGTTTTAATTTCAAATGTATAATAAATATACAATATATGAAATATATATATATAAGTATATAGTATTTATTTAATGTGTATATAATATGTATACCTTTACGTTTAATTCCATATGTAATATAAGTATAATATACCTAAAAATAAAACTCATTTATATAAATATTGTATTTTTTAAAATATTGTTTATAATATGATTAAATATGTATAAATACTTGAAAGCCACTTTTTTCTGTGATCTTGAAATTTTTGGTAAGATGCTAAGACGACCTTTTGGCGCCAATTTGGATTTCTTTGCAAATCGTACAGCCGGAACAAGATATTAAACTTTTCCTGTTAAAATATATACTCTTTGCTTTAATTAACAATATGTTACATATTTTTGGAATACTTTCTACCCGTTTTATGAATGTTTAAATAGTTCAATTTTACACTTTACGCAAAAACTTATTATCCGTGTAAACTGCGTAAAAGGATGTAGAAAGTGAAAATCTTCCCTGCGTATACAGATATCTGAAATAACGAAATTACACAATCGTCAAGCTCTAAGCAAGAAATTTCTAAATCTTCAATTGAATCAGCGATCAAAATAATAGACATTAATTCGTTTATTCTAAATCCAATATTTTCCTTTTGCCAAAATTATCTTATCGTTTGTATTTTCATAGAGTATTCTGAATATTGAAAGATTTCAAAAATGCTGTTTATGATCTCTGATAACCTTCCTGCATGTATGATGCTTGGAAAGTGTTCTTATAATTTATTACCTTCTTTTTCCCCACTTCTACATTCGTCGTTTGTTTTTATGTTTATTAAATTCGACTGAAACATTTCATTTTTTTATTTTATTTTATTTTTTTACATTTAGAAGAAAAAATATTTTTTAGTTATTAAAATTCTGTTGCTTTTACTTTTCTTATAATTCAATAAATATATATTTAAAAATCATAATAAAAATTTCGGATTTAAATGGTACTAATTTTTATGTTTATTTTGTGTATTTTGACTTCCATTTAAAAATAACTTACGCCTTTTTATCTTATACATCCAAACTTATTCTGTTTAGACTTCATTTTAAATATTTCTTCACTTATTCCATCAATGGATATTTTCTTCTCCCGTATCCATTTTAAAGATCGTATTATTTTCTTTGTCTTGCATACTTGTGTTAAAAGTACATGAAATTTTGAGACTAAAAAAAGTATAACTTTTACACAGTCTGTAACACTTTCGTAAAGTTTAGTTTTAATGTTTTATAGAGTCAAATAAAGATTTTATTTGAATTATCGGACGCCACTTTAGCAGCCTTTAGTTTAGACATAATGAATATATCTTTAATGCAAGATTCCTTTAGTACATTTTATTCTATAGGTCTAATCCATTCTATTTAGAGGTAGAGGAAATTCAAGAAAACAAACATTTATATAAGAGATAAAATGCTGAATGTGGTAGACAATCTTTAAACAAAAATATTACGAAAATTGAGTTATAATAATCAAAATGATTTCCGTTAGATACAATATATCTCACCCATCGAGATACCAAAGAACGTACGTCTTTTACTTTGTAGTCTGGATTTCTAAATAGAATAAACTTTCCAAATTGCTTTAGAAGACAGTTACATTGGTGAGAAGTTCCCCTGCCAAAAAATATCCTAAAGCGTATAAAAGTTTTTTTAAACAAAGAGTGTAAATTTTTTCTGGTTGTCATGAATCACCAATAGTTTAAATGTCTTGGCCAAGTATGTCGTCTAAATCATAATGTTTTAAGCATTGTATAAAACAGTGTGGATTAATTTTTTTTCATTAAGAGTTTCATTACTCTTCATGGCCACTAGTTTCATCACTCCACTAGAGGTGCATAACATCACATATACACCACCAAAACTTCGAAAATCCTCTCAAAAAGATGAAGCATTGGTATCTGTAAAAAGGTTCAGACATCATGGCCATCTAGCTTTTGTGCAGATGCGGTCGATTGCCGTAAAAGATTCACATTTCATCACACATGATTACTCGTGAAGCAAGGTGCAAAATTCCAGTCTAAATGGTTGTATATTAATGAAATGCGCGCAAGTGTTAGAAAACTATCGCATTGTTTGAAACTAATTTCACTCCTATGACCTTATATGTTGCCGTTGGTCATGCTAAAGTAGTGTTCGTATTTCGTAGTTTGTGATGACTGTTACTGCGTTTCCAGATGGTTCATTTTCCAGATTCATATCGTAAGATCGACATAATTTAACCATTGCAGTACGTTTCGTGTTTGCACTGCGTTATACCCATAAGACTCATTGTTACTCATTTCTTCTCCTTCTGCATTCTGGCCCCTGTTTAACTCAAAAGTACTGAATAACGATATACATGTAACGTCAAAGTTTTGACTATTTTAAAACTACACTAGCACCCTTGTACAGCATTGCTCACATGCAAGGATATTTAACCTTTATCATTTAGGCTGTTTATAAAAAAATAAATTCATTCATTCCCAAATAGTACATTTCATTTGGAACTACAAAAACAATTACTATAATTAGCAAGCCCAGGTAAAGGGAAAACTGGCACTACAAAAACTGATTTATGTTGTAGTATGTTATAAAATAGTAGATAAAGATAATTTCTTTATTGGAAAACTTATGATAATTAAATAAAGAATAGTGGAATTAAATTATTTAATTTACACTCAATAATTAAATGAATACATATTGAAGTCATAGCACAAATTTAAGTAAATACTATTTATATTTTATATCAATAAGATACAGATAGGGGAGTGTAGTGCACAGTGAGACAGCAGCTACTTGTAACTTTTTCTACAAGCTGGCACACGCACATAACGACCTCATCTTATGCATCACGTGGATGTAGGTTTGGTACTTCAGTTACTCGTCCGACAAAATAGCAAATAAGTCTTTTTTTATAGTGGCTAAAGTTACATAAACGTCTATTTTATAGATTATTTCTTTCAATATAACACATATTTACTTAACTAAACCTAGCTTTATCTAATAATTGACTATTTCGACAAAACGACATAAATTTTTTAAAGCGATGAAATTGATGTAATAGATGTGTCATCCACTGTGTTACAACGTAACGAAAGTACACAGTGAGACGTTGTCTCATTGTGTACCTACTATGTGGTTCTGATGTTAAAAGAAGGTTTCTCTCTGTCTTTCTGTGTGTGTGTGTGGGCGTGTAATGTCTAGAGAAATCTACAAAACGTAAGAGGCCGAAAATTTTCATGAAGGTAATCCAATGTCTGCCATTGTCCACCCGAGACTCATATTTTTAATATTTTGAAAATATAGAAATATTAATCAGAGATCATAAAGTGTAGAAAATTATTGATAAAGTGTAATAATGTATGATTTATGAAAATATATACATTGTCTCACTCTGTACCACTTATGGTATACTGTGAGACAATTTCCGATATTCGGTTATGCTGCTTCTGTGCTTTTATAATTAACTTTTTAAAAACCTTTTATAAATTAAAGGGTAGCGTATTTGTGTAGCTTAAAGATGTAGAATTTGTTTTTACAAAAGAATAAAAATCGTCGTCATTCGTTAAGTAATAATAATTTTCGACTCACTGTGTACTTCCCTCCCCTACGTCATTTCTTCTAAAAAATTCTATTGATATCGCATATTTGCATTTTCGGAGGATTTTTTATATAGAATATTTTATTATGATATCTCTGAAATATTCAGCTTACAAAAATCATTTTATATATTGAAAGACTTTTTTTTTTTAAGTTATGATGTGGATGTGTGTTATCAAAGAACTACACAGAATATTTCATCTTCTATCCTTTGCTTTGGAATGAAGCCAAGGAGTTTTATCTCAATACTATTTAGATTCGATTCAGCAATCTTTATACTATTGGCTCTTCTGAAGTATTTTTCAATCCAAATATATATATTCTATATTATATAAATACATATATATATATATATTATACTTAATGCTCATAGAATGCATTAGCTTTTTTATCTAAAATTGAAAACACATTTAAATATATTTCAACTTTAAATATATTTATTCTGTATGTATTATTAAAAACGAAATCTTATTTCTCAATAAATCTTTGAAACTGAGTTACATTCTATTAATGGCAAGAAAAAGAAAATGTATTATAATTACAATGTAGATGGAGAAAAAGTTTATATAAATGATATTTTCTAGTCTGTATATAGCTTAATGAGTATTTTAGGACTATTGATGCAATTGAGAATAATGTTTTAAAACATTATTGTTTCTCAGGCATAATGAGCTCACGAATTACAAGCAATGCTAAAAATTAAACTAGGAAAAATATAAGTATTTAATGATAATTTTCTTCCGGACGCGTTATTTTCTTAGTTACAGAATTAAAAAAGAACTCAAGTCGAAAATATTTGTAAAAATCAATGGGCTACTCCAGGTTAGATGTCCTATCTGGTTAGTTGACATTTTCACTGTATTTCATCTGTTGGATGTGTGGCGGAACTAATTATGTTCTAATATTCTCGATTTATATAAAAAACGTAATAAACGAAGTTACAGCGATTTATTACTTCAATTAAAAGTTATATTCACCAAAGAAAGGTGAGTTTGGCCTTCGTTGTATGTTGTTATAAGATAGAGGCAAGTAGAAGATGAAATATAATGTACTAGGGTAATGTAGTGTAATACGTTACTTATAGGTTGTAGACATGTTTGTACCTACTTCCAGAGCTACTGGTTTAGGTATATATCTCGGATTAAGGGGTCTTGTACCTTTTAAACGCGTCGAAAATTAACGAAAAACTTCAAAGTTTGAATTAGTCTATCTTCAAAGCCCTTTTATATATAAACATGAAATTTTGGATATTGATTACACGGATTATGCTTTGTAATATGCTACCATTAGAAATTTATTAACCCTTTTCAGAATTTGTGTATTGTTGAAATCAAAATAGCTCTTTTTTACCCCATAAGTCATTGCGCGCATGATATCTTGAGAAAGTATGTATGGATTTGCATGAAATTCGCTAAAGATACTAATCATATATGTGTGTTTAAAATAATCTACTCTTAGGCTAAAATTATTTCATTAACTAAAAATATATATATATATATATATATATTTTCGTAAAAAAAAAAAAAAAATAAATAAATAAATTGTATTTTTAATGAATAAAAATAGTCATAACTAAAAATATTACCATTGTAAATACTTAAAAGTAGATCATTTTAAACACACATATTTGTTTAGTATATTTACCAAATTTCATGACAATCTATAGATACTTTCTCAAGATATCATGCGCGCAATGACATATGGGGTAAAAAAAGAGCTATTTTGATTTCAACAATACACAAATTCTGTAAAGGGTTAATAAATTTCTGTTGGTAGTACATTACAAACCACAATCTACTTAATCAATATCCCAAATGTCATGTTTATACATAAAAAAGTTTTGAAGATAGACTAATTCAAACTTTGAAGTTTTTCGTTAATTTTCGACGCCTTTAAAAGGTACAAGACCCCTTAAAAGGATACATGCCCTAAACGCATTGGGGATATATTTCTCACTTGTAATTCGGGATAAGGTTCCAGTTTCGTTGGAAAATCTGACTTCGTTATGTCCGAAGTTATGTCGTTATAAACCGAAGTCATGATTTCTATTTCTCTGGCCGTCTGTTCGCACTCTAACTCTCGTAAATATACTCGGATTGCCCTGAAGTTTTTGGATGTTACTGACGTTTACCATAGCACGTTTCTTACTTCAAATGAAGTTTGTAGCATATTTAGTTCATTTTTAGGGCCAGTCAAAAGTTTTCCTTTACGTTACGGCCAATGCGAAAAAAAATTTCATATGATTTCCAGATGCTTTCAAACATAAGAAAATTGATACGCATTTATGAAGTGCATTAAAATTTACATTCTATAGAATATGCGGTGCAAAGAATAGTTAATATTTATTTACAGAGCCACACAAAGGTATTCCCTTACATAATGATATCAGGGTGGAGGGATTTGTGGAGTATTTTAATTATGTTAAACTATTTCATATATAATAAAATTGATATAGTTCACTGAGGTTTACTATAAATTATTTCATGCATAATATGAAGTGCATAGCATTTACAGGGACACCTAAAAGATTTCGCATATTATATTTTATGCGATTTACTGTATATTAGCGATGATTGCTAGAAATGCATTTTTAATTATGATATGCGTTGTATGTTTAACTATATTTTTGCATTCTATATGGTGTGTATAAATGTTATTATTCATATACAGGGCTACACAAAAGAATTCATAAGGGTTACTAGATATGAGCGCATATTGCTTAAAGATGGTTTTTAAATGATTTATGTATTTTTACGCTGAATTGCATTTAGTTTACTAATAATTTTTTGTAGAATATAAATAAAATAGTATACAGGTTCACGCAAAGAATTGAATACATGGCTATCTATAAAGGATAGTTTCTGGAAATATAATTTTTAGTAGTTTTAAGAGTGTTTTAAATTGAATTACATTTTAGCTAAATAGTAGCGTGTAATAAAGTTTCTAGGTCAAATACAGGGTTGTACAAACGTATGCAGAGTAGATTTCCATCTATTAGTATAAATTGCTGAAAAAGAAATTTTAAACTATTATGCGTTTTCTTGCTAAATAAAAAATTCTCATGATATAGTACTGATATCAATCTACTGATCAAATACAGGGTTGTTCAAAGGAATTGAAATACTCATTTTGCTATGGACGATAACTGCTTAAATCATTTTTCTAAAATATTTACTTATCATATTTACCTTATTTCCCTAAATAACGAAGTTTTGTTAAAACATTCAGGAAGTGTTAAAATATGTTTCTTAATCTATTCTTAACGCATGATTTATCTTTCTTGCTAATTATGAAGCAACTTTTAAGCGTGAGTACTAGTTTTCTGAACTCGTTTTTAGACACAAATAAGGAATTAACAATTCAACAAACAGAAGGGCTTTGTATATCTGGTACAAACGGTATCAACAAAAAGAAATATTTTTTTATTTGCATTCTTGACTAAAATTACGAAAATTTGGAACCGGGATAGTTCTTTAAAGTGGATGAAACAGTACGTCCATTGAATAATGAAGTACTGAAAGTGATAGTTACGAAAGGAATAAGAATGCCCAACTTTTGACTTCATGTGAAAGAGGACGGCCTGCGTCAGCTGTTGTATTTATCAACGCAGTGGGCTTTATGCTGACTGCTGTTCTAACAATAGTTTCTCATGTATAATAAGATTACGAATAAGAAGGGATATTGAAAATTAAACTGAGAGTAATTAAAAGAAAAACCCTCGGTCACATTATTTAGCTAGTTACAGAATTTAAACAAAATTTAAGTGTAAAACATTTTCTAACAGTAATATTTATGTATAATTATCGTCAAATTAAGCAAAAATAGGAATTCAACTCGAAAAAAATATCAGTAAATCATCCAGACACATTTTTGTCATGTTGCGGAATTTAAATACAGTATTATTCAAAAACTGTTTTAAAATCATTTTTTATTCATGTATATTGAACTAACGAATATGATGGTTATTAGGATTTAAATTGGTAAATTTATCTATAAAACTTTATTTCGAATTATATTCTTAGTCAGAGAATTAAAATACAATTTCAGAGCATAAAAAAAAAATAAATAAAGCATACTTTCTCACACAACGTTAGCTCATTAATGGCTTGATATCTTCTTCAAGCCTACGTCCGTGCGTGATGCATTCTTAAGAACGTATCTGTAAAAAATACACATAAGTTTAGAATTTATAGTTTATGTACACTTATCTAGTTTTAATATATAGTTATACATATATATATAGTACATATATATTTTTCTTTATACAATCCTGTCTAATATAAAAACCTGCCCACCCTGATTACTTGCGATCCGTTAATAGTTACATCACATAAACGACACGTCCAAAAAAAGTACATAAGTCATATTCGAATGAAAGAATGATGAAATTACGTTAACTCCCAAATATTTTAGATGTGACTTTAATGCTTTCGTGAACAAAAATCGGAGATGTAATTTTTTCCCCCTGCGGTATATATTTTTCTCTCATTTGCAGAATATTATAATCTATTTTAACATTCTTAGTATAATACGGAACTCTATTTAATGCTTATACGCTAAAGACTTAATCTTCGATCAATGATTGTAATCTTGTATTCCCTGTCATTTTGCTTTAGCAATTAGTGTCAAAGACATGTTCACTACTTGTCAGACAATAGAAGACTCGTCAGATAGAAAATAATATTAATAAAATAACTAGCTTTGTATATATTTTTAAAGGATATTTTAAGACAGATCTATTATTAAATGATAAAAAAAAAATGGTTGTAACGGTGATGAAGGCAAAAAATAAACCACTGGCAACATGAATGCTTCTCAATCAATGCCCTTTACTGTTCAACGATATTACCCATATGAATATCTCTATGAATAACGAAAATCGGTTTTTCGGATTCTATCAATTCCCAAGTAAACATTGCCACCTGCGTAAGTGAATTTTTTCAGGCAATTGTAATAAAATAATGCTAACATTCATATTAATGTTAATGTTGTTAATATTGTATGTTTGTCTGTTAAACATATTTTCTGAATTTCAAAATATTTATCTGAGAGTTGATAGCATCCGAAAAAGTGATATTGCTATTTGAGAAGACGAAATTTTGCGCTGTAAAAGCTATGCAGAAACTTTTCCAAAAATTAATTGCGGATAATAAAAGTGTATTTTTATAAATTGCTCCTCAAATTTCGAATAAAAAAGTTTTCCGAGGATTTTATAGGTGAAGGAATGTTTTTCCGAATCTTCGGTGACTTGGAAGAGATTATTGTATATTTTCGTTCTTGATTATAGTACATTTTTTTAGATTAAGAAACATGGGCCTTTTTTTACAGTGTCTGTCACAGAGCCCACTCTCAGCAACTGTTGGAGACTTGAAATTTTGGATTCTGATAGCTGAAAACCTCACATCAAATGAAAAATCCTAAAATTTTGAAAAAGTCTTATATTTAACCCTCTGTGCTCTAACTTGTGTATTTTAAGCTTTTCTTTCTAACTGCGCTCCTAATTAAGTTAAAGATTTGAAATTTTGAGTTCTTATAGCTGAACACCTCACATCAAACGACAAATAATAATATTTTGAAAAAATCTTATATTTAATCTTCTGGGTTCTAACCTGTGTATTTTAAACTTTTCTTTTAAATTTAGCCCCTAATTAAGTTGAAGACTTGAAATTTTGTATTCTTATTGCTGAACACTTCTCATCAAACGACAAATCATAAAATTTTGAAAGAGTATTATATTTAACTCTCTGCGCTCTAACTTGTGTATTTTAAGTTTTTTTTTTTTCTAAATAAGCCTCTAATTAAG
The DNA here is from genome assembly GCA_963932465.1 of Maratus speciosus. NCBI lineage: Eukaryota > Metazoa > Arthropoda > Arachnida > Araneae > Salticidae > Maratus > Maratus speciosus. The sequence goes on along the minus strand of OZ010795.1, from coordinate 292,003,671 downwards.
TTGAAGACTTGCAATTTTTGATACTTATAGCTGAACACCTCACATCAAAAGGCATATCATAAAATTTTGAAAAAGTCTTATATTCACCTCTCTGAGTTCTAACTTGTGTATTTTAAGCGGTTTTTCTAATTCAGACCCTAATTAAGTTGGAGATATGGAATTTTGCATACTTATAGCATACTTAGTATATACTTGCGATCACACAAAAAATCATAAAATTTTCAAAAAGATCATATTATTTACCCCTCCGGGTTCTAACTTCTGTATTTTTAGCAATTTTATTAACCTCCAACCTTTTCACCCGGGATGCACATTTGTAACTTTTGCCGACACTCCTTTGACCACGCTTTCATATTATGTACCACAGACGTATATATTTAAGTTCACATTTTTACCACCAGGGGCGCCTAACTACCTTGGTTGCTATAAAGTGTTTTGAAAGAAAGATTAAACAAAACCCTGTGTGCGATCTGTGATCACACTTACCCACTTGTTTATATAGTGCGTCTCATAAGTATATGGACAAGCGATTTTTTGAAATAACAGCTCAAAATATGAAGCCATAATCACGAAAAAAATAATAAGCATATGGAATCATAATTTATGTTTGTTACAACAACGGAATACAGTATAGGTTTTACAGAATTAAAAAAAAAAATTAAAATAAGCTGTCCCCAAAATATATGGACAATGAAGAGAACTGCTTGTATTTCCAGCGTATCAAAAGAAATTGTATTTTATGCGTTCTGTACATGTGAATTACCCATTGCGAAATATAAATCACTGCTCATTCTTCAATTATACAATAGTGGAAAAATGCCTCGCAACGTTCAATTCTCTGCTGCCGATATAGCTAAAATTTGGCGTTTAAAGACTCAAATGTTAAAATTTCTGATATTGCTAAGCACATAAAGAGTAACAGATACGGAATTTATGAAATTTTATCAAAAAGTGACAATGCGATTGCAAAACAACGTTCAGGTCGACCAAAAAAAGCAACTCTATGACAAACCAGAGATATTTTTCGAGCAGTTTCAATCCAAAAGAAGATTGTTCGTGAAATTTCGAAGACTTTAGCTTTTCCTATTACGAGATCTGTTCTTCACAGTCGCATACAGGTATGAAAATCCATAAATATCGCAGAACGTGCGCGGAATCTATGCTGAAAGTGCACCATAGAAATGCACGCGTTCTTTGAACTAAAAAACACACGCCTTGGGAAGATGAATTGTTAATTGTTTCTTCAGTGACGAAAACAAAACCAATTTGGATGGCCTTAGTGGCTGGTATACCATCGGCATGATCTGCGACTTGAATCTCGGGTGTTCTTTAGTCGACAACAAGGAGAGGAATATCTCATCGTGTGGGGTACGATATTTTTCAATGGAACAACGGATATTGCTTTTCTTAATGGTCGACAGTGTTCTGAGGATTAATAAAATGTCCTTAAAAGCAATCTACTTCCATTTGGAAACATTTTAGGAAGGGAAAACTGAAAATCCCAAGGGAACAATGCGTCGATTCACACCTGCCACTCAACAACAGATTGGTTTACGCAGAATCAAGTGACTGTTATAGACTGGCCAGCCAACAGCCCAGACCTAAATCCATATGAAAACCTTTGGGGAGTACTTGCACGAGATTTGTATGCTCATGGTCGTCAGTTTTCTACTATTCAGGAATTAAAGCAACGAGTGCAGCAGAATTGGGTTTCTTTACAGCCACACATTCTCCAAACATTATTTTGGACCATACTTGATAAGGTTTTCATGATAACTCAAAGGAACGGATCGAAAATTTGAATTTAAATGCAAAATTCTCGAAAAGTCCATATATTTTTGGGATAGCCTATTTTAATTTTTATTTTTTTACAAAAATTCTGTAAAACCTCTGTATTTCTTTGTTGTCACAAACTTGTATTATGATTACATATGCTTATTATTTTTTTTCGTGATTATGACTTCATTTTTTTTATTATTTCAAAAAATCACATGTCCATATACTTATGGGACGCACTATACTTATTATATATTATTATTATTATACTAGAAAGGTAGCCCGTCAAAAATGACGGAAAATTAGATATAAAGATATATACAACTCATGTGCAAGAATATGAGTTTTCTCGCTTGTCCCGCAGTGATAGATGAAAATAACACATTTTAAGAACAAACACATTTATGAAAAACTGTGTACAGTAGAAGACCACTAATTTGCACAGTTTGGTTCCAAGTGTTATGCAGATTTGAGGCTTTTTTCCGGTCATGTCTATTCAATCTTTGTTTACATTTTTTAAAATTCATATATTGGACAATTTAGATTGTTAAGCCTTAAAAATAAATAAATTACACACTTGAAGTAAGGTAAAAACTATTAAATTATTGTATACGATTTCTTGAAATGGTATTATATGATATTACATGTGTGTGCTCCACGATCTTCGTTACGACGTTGGCGAAATTGGCTGCAACTTGTCATAATTCTAATAGTGTGGGCCTCTATAACAAAAAAGTAACCAGTTTTTCGTAAAATTTCTGATATAAAGTAGTTTTCAAAAACTTGTGTAAAATTGCAGGCCGTTCTCATGTTATGCCAGTCCTAGGAATAATATTTCTGACACTGAAGAGTTTCCATGTATATGTGGAATTTAGAAAAGCTTCTCCAAAAGAAAGGTCCTGAAATGACATTGTAATTCCTCTAACGTCAAAGTTTAATCGGTCCCTCATGTTGTTTACTGAAATCTAATAAATACAGTTATTTTGAATATTACAACAGAATTAAACAGTTAAACTTAATTAACTTAAACCCGCTGTTACTTCCCGATGTTATTTTTCACTATTAAGAAAGAAAATTATTTAAATTTTTCAAATCATGCATTTGATTGCAATGATTGCTAGAAATGCATTTACAGTTTTTTTTCCGTCTTTAATAACTAAATAATGAAAAAATATGCTTTTGTCCTAAGCTCATATATATGACAATAAAATAATGTAACTAAGAGACATTGCAAAATTAAATCTTTGTCATTTCAAACCATAAACAAACGATACCGCCACCATTTTATCTACTATAACGTCATTAGAATATTGTCCATTGATTGTTGGAGAACTTACTTTGTGAATGATTAACTCAATGATTTAATATTTTTTACGGTTCACGATGAATGAATAACTTGTGTTTGTTTAGGTTTATGGAATGAGATATTAAGCTGTGAACCTAATTTCAACTAAAGTTATCCCAAGGATATATGTATTTTTAAGAGAAATTAAAAACAATGCTTTGATCTCGAAATAAAAAGTTTTAGTTTGTATAATTGGTTATTTCTGTTAATTATTTATTTAGGTACTTTTCCATTATAGCGCATTTTAAAAAAAAAGCTTGGCGCAATTCGGGCGTCAGAAAGTGAGATATGTTGCCAAAATATATAAACAGCTACGAAAACAAATCGAATGAACTTTTATTTTTGTTTATATATGCACTTATATACATAAAAAATCGTTTCTAAATATATATAATATTTTTTATATACAAATTACGCCACAGATTTCAGATATGAACCGGGATACCTAACTGGCGCCAAAATGGTGTTACTTTGACGACACTTTGGCGGCTCTTAAGTATACATTGCGTATATGACATTGGCGTCAGGAAAAAATCGCGCCAATATGTGGGAATATGACATCTGTGTCCTGTTTTGTTCTATAGTTATTATTCAAACTGTTATTTATTTATAGTTATTTCCTTTTCAAAATTATAGCAAATAATTTAAAAATATATAAGTAACTGGTATTCGAAAGCGAGATTTCTGCCAAATTGGCGTCATAGAAAAATCACGCCAACCCCGATGCGTATATGACATCTGTGAAAAAATTACTTCTGTTTCTTTATAAAAATGGGTAAATAGCTTTTTTTATATTAAATAAATTGCAGACATATTGAAAAAATTGCTTGTGAGTATGAAGCAGTAAATAGGTTGTCAGAAAATACGTTGGCAAACTTCTTTCTCGCCAAGAAACTTTTCTCCGAAGTATTGTACATAAGCAATGATTGCTAGAAATGCATTTTCAATTATGATATGCGCTTTTATGTTTCACTACATTTATGCATACTATACTATGTGTATAAATGCTATAGTTCATATGCAGCGCTACACAAAAGAATTCGTAAGGGTTACTGAGTATGAGAGTAAATTGCTTAAAGGTTGTTTTTAAAGGAGTTATGCTTTTTTACGCTGAACTGCATTTTGTTTACTAAGAAATGTTTGTAGAATATAGATAAAATGATATACAGGGTCACGCAAAGAATTGGATACATAACCGTCTATGGATGATAATATCTGGGAAGGTGATTTCAGTAATTTTAAGAGTAGTTTAAATTAAATTTTAGCTAAATAGTGGCATGTAATAACGATACTATTGTCTATGGACGGTAACTGCTGAAATCATTTTTTAAAATTTTTTATGTGTCTTCTAAAATGTTTACTTAGTTAACTTATTTACCTTATTTCACCAAATAACGAAGTTTTGTTAAAGCAATCAGGATGTGTTGGAAAGTGTTTCGTATTCTATGCTGAACGCATGATTTTTCTTTCTTCTTTAGTCTTATTTTGCATTTATTTTATTCTTAATACTGCTTTATAGAAACTTTGGCACAGTTGTCATATACGACCCCATATTGGCGCGATTTTTTCCGACGCCAATTTGGCGAAAACATCAACAGCGTAAACAACAACATCCGGGTTACCATATCAAGCAAAATAACGACACTTTGACGCCAGTTAAGTACCCGTTGTGTATATGACATTGGCGTCAGAAAAAAATTGCGCCAATATGACATCTGTGCCGAAACTTTAATATTTAATGTTTAAACTTTTCGCTCCACCCCCCTTGCATGTAGTACAAACTATAACACAGATAGCGCAAAATAATAGAGAGTTTGGTACTTTCCACTGTAGGGGCTTGGGCGTTTTTTTTTTTTTTTTTTTTTTTTAAAGCTTGGTGTAATTTAGGCATCAGAAAGTGAGATTTGAGTACTTTTCCGTTATACGAATACCATTGTCGCCAAGCGTAATAGTTGGCACAAAATGAAAATTACGTGAATTGAAGCATTTGAAAAATAAAAGAAAAATACATTGTCGATACTAAAGTGAGCATTTAAAAAATATAACATTTGAATATTCCAGACTTTTACGAACTATTTCATTAAATCACGAATATATACTTAAAATAAGTGAACAAATAACTGTTATAAAATAAAGCAATAAAATAAAACCCATATTAAACTGCTGCCATAAAATTACAAATATCGTTTAGCATTTTGAAATAAATGGCACATTAGCATACATTTTGGCATGGTGTCCGTATAACGGAAAAAATATCGAGATTTGTTGTCAAATCATATAAACAGCTAAACAAACTTGATGAGTGTTTTTGATTGTTTTATATGTTTATTTTATATGTATATTATTGATGGGCACTTCTTAGTTATCCCGTCGACCAAATTACTGTCGCCAAATTATAAGATTAATTGCCAATGATGGTTGTCATTAATTAATTAATTATAAGATTAAATGCCGATAATGGCCAATAAAACCATTAATTCGACGTTTTATTTGTATTTTTATTAATGTTTTACTAATTTATCTGTTCTTTCTTTATTTAAAATAATTATGTCAATGTGTATAATTTGGCGAGTGGTTTGGCGATTTATATAATTTGGCGAAATTGGTCGACGGGATAACTATGAAGTACTAATTGATGTTTTCATGTACAAATTACATCTGTTTGTGTATAAAATTAGAGAAATGGCTTTTTTATGTTAAATAAATTGTATAAATATCGAAAAAAAATACGTGTGTATATAAAATGAAACAGTGGATAGGTTCCCGGAAAATATGTTGCCATATTTCCTTTTTCGCCAAGGCACCTATACTGGAAAAGTACCTAAAGCACATTAAAATCGCGCAGTTAGGAGCTCACACAGTACAGCATCGCCTATTGGTGGTTATTTTAATAGTAGCATCAGGAGGAAGACGTAAAGATGTACTTTAAATTCTCACTCATAGATTTTGAAAAAATATCTTAAAAGAGCGGAGTTTAAATTAAATTTCGGTGACCTCCTTTATGAAAGATTAATGGTTTTAAATGGGAATTTCGCCAAATTAGCCGGCTATCACCAAGTTGGCTAACATTTGGCGCTACTGTGGTAACCCTGCATTAGTATTTTTCAACAATTACTCATTTCAATGAGGCTCTCCTACCGGAATTGTCAGAGACAAACAGAGACTTTGATTTTATATAAATAGATTGTTTTGTTTTTCAAATGAATAAAAGTAATCCGTAAACGAGGAATTCCGGGATCATGTCCGACTGAAAAATGTAATTTTTTTCCTAAAAGGACTAAAAGATGAAATAGGGGAAAATCACCATTGATTTGAAATACTGTTTAAATTATAGCGCAATTTAATAGTTTCTAAAAGTTTTAGTATTATAAGAGAATATTTATATGTTCATATAAATTAGAGAATATAAGGTATGAGATAAAATAAAAGTAAACTTTGCGCTATTTAATAGTTTTGAAAGCATATCTAAGTAAAAGTTTCAACTGATAAATTTGATTTTTTCAGTTTTCTCGTCGATGCAGATGAACTTATTCGCAATGTATCGTACATTCTACATAAAAATATATATTGTAATTTTTTTTAGACATAGTGCTAATATTTTTTCGGTATTTATTTGCAGGTTGTTCCTATCATACATATATATAGATTAAAATCCCCTTTTTGCACATTTTAAAGTTTGAAATCCCCGTTTTAAAGAAATAGAAATTTAAATTTAGAAATTAAAATTAAAACTTTAAATGCTTTAGTAATTGTGTCTCAATTGATTGAAACTGCTGCTGCCCCAGTTAAGTTAGTTTTTGCGCATCACATCTTATAACTTTAAAAGATCGTTTCGTCCCATTTCATAAGAATACTTTTGCTGAGGTAACTGCAATATTAATTTCGTGCTGCATCCAGTCGGCCGAATTTGAGATAACGCCTTGTCCCGGGCAAACAACCATTCAGTTAGCGACCAATTAAATTTTAAATACGCCTCTTTTGACTTCGACGAACTCTGGCAGAAATAATGCAAAATACCTCATACCACTGCTCTGGTCGCAAGAGAGGGATTTTACCATCTAAATAATGCCTTAAGTTCACGCCACTATGCTCTCCAGCGACAGCTTTGCGACTATATCCCGATGTCCAGAAAGGATTAAAGTAGCAGCTCTCATGCCAAAGGCGCCTGATTTCTCCAAAGGGTGTAACTAAAGACCAATAAATCAGGTCCCCTAAAATAGTGTGTCTTCCTTTTAACGGTCCCGCACTTTATCTAAGACTGTTATTAGGTCCCGGATCAACACTCACTCTGCGACTACAGAAATATGTTAGAAATTCAGAGGGAGCTATTCACCCCCAGAGAGGCACAGAGCAAGACCGCAACAGAAAACAAACACCGGGAGCTGATTATCCTTACATATATATACACACACGCACACACATATATATATATATATACATTATATATATTTTACTGGCATTCAGAAGTATCACTTGAGTATAAATCAGTTACGAAATTGTGACAGAAAAATATAGATTGCCATATCTTTTCAAAATATTTATGTTTTAAATAAAAGGGTTTTTTTTTTTTAAAACACTTATAAAAATATCTAAATATATCAGTAGAAAATACCCAAAATATGAATATCATTAGCTAACGTAAAACATTTTTTTTTTTTAAATTCCCCAAAAATAATAAGCAAGAAAAATTCAAAATTAGAATTCAAGATTTATTTTTAAGTCATAATGATATTTTTTAGAGGGCTTACAAGTGCGTCATTTAATTCTTCACTGCACCTAATGTTCATGTCATCAAAAACTCAATACATAAGAAAATATATTATTTTTGTTATCATAGTTTTTTAGCCATTTAAAATAAAGCTTGTTTTGGCTATTTTTATATCGTTACAGCGCGAATTTAGGAGACGTTATGGCTCAAGATGTAAGGATTGTTGTTTTTACGTTAGGAAACTTTATAAATCAATTGGAGACCAGATTAATTTTAATAACAAATATATATAAACTAAAATAAAAGAAGTTTCTTGAACTATGAAAATTTACTATAATCACGAACGAAAATGTCCACTAATCCATTCCAAGCTACGCAATATTCCGAAAAGCGTTCTTTTGTCCTTAGAAACAACCAAAACAAATTATTTTACAATGCATTAACCAGTTCCCTGTACCGGAAAAATAAGTTATTTGGATGCTCTGCACCATGTTCAGCTGAATAATTGAAATTGTGCATGCAGTTGTAATAGAAAAATGTTAATTTTAATGTGAAAGTTATTGCTGTTAATTCTATATGTTTTTCATTTTAACATGTTTTCTGAACACGAAAATATTTACTTGAGATCTCATATCATCCGTAAAACTGATTTTCTAGGTAGAGAGAACTGATTAACGCACTGTAAAAGCTACTCGGAAACGTTTTCGAAAACTACGCGAAGCTAATAAAAATTGATTTTTATAAATTCTTCTTTAAATTTCAAAGGCAGATTTCTAAAGATAAAGTAACGCTTTTCATAGTCATCGGTGAGTCGGAAAAGGTTATTGTATATTTTCGTTCGTGATTATAGTATATTTTCTTAAATTAAGAAACGTCTGTCGTGTTTTACAATGTAACATTAACATTTGAAAGAAATTCTCGTTGCAGTTGTCTTGCTGTTAAGACATACAATATTCACTGCTTTGTTCAAACTACTTACAAGTAGCGTAATACATTTCTAGATCTCGTGATTTTGATGGAATAGTGATTTTGAGTTCATTTAAGAATAGAGATGTCTTCCCTCATTTTTGCGAGAGCTGCCTGCGTTTTACTTTTCAATATTTTGTAAGTTTTAAATACTCATATACGACGACTGTGCCTACGTGTTATCTAAATCTTCTGACTGACAAGGGAACCACTTTTGTTGCTACTTGCACCTAGTAATGAGACATGGTGCTTTTTGTAGCTTTTTTCAACCAGTAAAAAATAGATAGGGGAGAGTAGCCAAATTTGGAACACTTCAATTATTTTTAGGAGTAACTCACTTCATTTTTGGAATATCAACAAAATATCACTACACATTTTCAGTCTATTCCTCTACTACATAAATAAATCTTTGAACAATTTCTTTTGTAAATCTTGAGTTTTATATTAACTTGAAAAATGTGGCAAAAGTGGTCCAAATTCTGCAACTGGTCGCCTAAGTTGCACCCCAGTCTCCTAAATTGAACAAAACAATATTAGGCTGTTTTGATGAGTTGGGAATATAACACATTTTATTAAAAGCAAAGTTTTCGATTAATGAAACAATCAAATAAAACAATAGCAATGAAATATAAATAAATCAAATGTTTGAAAGTAAAAGTAATTGTTTTAAATCAAAATGTATTATGGAATATGAATATGCATTATGAATAGAAATTATGGAACTTATTGTCAGTTTCTTTAATATCATGTAAAAAGTGATGCAAGGCGTACACATGAAACCTTTTTGTTAATCTTTTATTCCAGCGCACACAACATAGACACATATTTGAAAATCTGAACACTGAATCACTTCTGTTTCCTTGCAAATTACGCAAAATAAATCATCACTTTCTTAATTTTTCTTTTTAGATTCTGAATCATTATACATTTTTTTTTTAGAATATAATTTTGCTTTACCTTATGTCTCTATTTCTTTCTTTTCATCATTTTCTTTTCAATTGAATTATGCTTATTATTTAAAACTTGCGCTCAGATTTAATTTGTGCTTTGAGAGCTATTTTTTCTGTTTTTTTACTTCAAGGTTTACTTTATATGGCGAAGATGTTAACACAGCTGTTTTTGGCTTGCTCTTTACTTTAACTAAAATGATTTTGGCAAGGGACACAACATTTCCAATGATCTTTGGCCTTTTTTTTGGGGGGGGGGGGGTATCTTGTAGCTGCAGCCTTCTTGCGACTCAGTCTCTTCACAACTTAATCATTATATTTCGTTTCCTATCTCTTTGACAACTTTTGCTGTCACTGATGTTTTTCTTTCAGACTGTTTGCCTGAGTCGTTTTCATCATTATTTTGAACTCTCTTAGTTTTAGTACAGGTTTCAGGATTACTGACATTGACTCCGAAATCTCAATAGCAGGAGAATAAACGGATCAACCTGCATAGTGCCAATCTCCACATCAGAAATAAGTAAATGAAATTGCAAACAAAATTTATAGCACAAACATGTAAAAGATATTTTTTGAGTTATATAGGCCTAAAGTGTATAAATAAATTGATCTAGATATAAAAAAAATTAAAATATTAAAAAACTTGCATGGGGATAGTTTTCCATTATAAAATATTAAAATAATAATAAAATATTTAAAAAAATAGTGTCCAAATCGTACAGCCGTCCAAGTTCAATATTTAGTTTTCAAATTTATGATCTTATATCTGGTCCAATTTAAGCAACTCAAATTTGCCGAATTAAGGCAACTGTGCCATTTTTTAAATCAGATAATCTCAAGACTAGGCACAGAAAGGAAAGCAAACAAATCCGCGTGAAAAATACGCGCAGTAAACACATGTATTTAGATATGTATATGAAATCATAACAACTTGTCATAGTTTTAACGTATTCACTTACGCTTAGTAGGAAAAATTTAGAACCAAAACAGTTAATTATTTTTTTTAAATATCTGAAAACAGTACGTGTAAGGCGGGTGCTTCTTCCAATCATAAGTAATGTCATTCTAATGAGTAGGATTTCAGCGGGAGATGGCGTATCTTTCTGTAATTAACGGCAGAATGGCAGAGGTTCATTTAACGCGGCGGTCCAAATAGGGATACCCCCCCCCCACACACACACACACCTATTTCCACTAAATAAATCTCTATATTTTAAAATAAAACATAAAAAATATAAATGGAAAATTTATGAGTATACATTATCTGTTAATGCTATACATATTCAGAAATCAATTTACTTTGAAAGATTGAGAAATGTGCCTTCTTTCAGAAGTCATTTGGTGTAATCGGATGATGGTAATTTGGTTTTATTCGGGTTATTCCTTCAAGCTACAGATAGCTCCAAATAAAGATACTCATATTAGGGGAGAGTAGCCGAATTTGGACCACTTCACTTAGTTTCAGGTGTAACTTACGTAATTTTTGGAATATCTGCAAAACATCACTACATGGAGTCAATCTATTCATCTATTAAATAAATAAATCTTTAGATCAATTTCTTTTTGAAAATCTTAAGTTTTATTTTAATTTGAAAAATTTGCCAAAAGTGGTCCAAATTCAGCAACTGGTCACATATGTTGGACCCCCAGTCTCCTAAATTGGACCAAACAGTATCAGGTTGTTTTAATGAATAGGGAATATAACTAATTTTATTAAAAGCAAAGTTTGCGATAAATGAAAGAATCAAACAAAATAACAGCACTAAAATGTAACGAAATCAAAAATCTGAAAATAAGAGTATTTTTTTTTAAATCAAAATGCATTCAAAGTATAAATCAAAGTCATCAGTAATTAAGAATAGAATTTATGGAACAAATTGCCAGCTTCTTAAATATCATGTAAGAAGCGATGCAAAGCTTACACATGAATTTCGTTTTTTATTGCAGCGCACACAACCTGGAAACGTATTTGGCAATCTGAACACTGAATCATTTCTGCTATTTTATTTTTCTTACAAATTAGGCAAAGCCAATCATCACTGTCTAGATTTTTCTTTTTAGATTCTGAATTATTGGACTTTTTTTTTTTTTGCAACAAAAGTTTTCTTTACATTATAGTTGTAGTTCTTCCCTTCCGTCATTTTCTTTTCAATTGCATTACGTCTATTTTTAAAAACTTCATCTTCCAATTGCTTTTGTAATGTGAGAGTTTCCTTTTTCTCGTTTGCTTTCCTTTCAGTGTTTACTTTATAGGGCGAAAATGTTAACACAACTGTTTTTTGGTTCCCTCTGTACTTTGATTTAACTGAATTTAGCAAGGTAAATAACACGTTTAATGATTCTTGGGCTTTTTGGGTGGATTTGTAACTTGAGCTTTCTACAGCAGGTCAATTTTTTCACAACTTACACTCGCCTTTTCGCTTCATAAATCTTTAATAGCTTTTGTTGTCACGGGTGTTTAATTTCGAGACAGTTAGTCTGTGTCGTTTTCAATAGTTTTCAATTATATAAAAATTTTTTTTAAAAAATATGCTCTATTAAAAAAATGCGTTACGATTAATCCGACGCAAAACATATTCAAACAGTGTTGAATTCAGCCCCCCCCCCCCGGAGCCTTAAAATAACCACTCCTTCCTTAAGGTTTGAGTTTTTATGCGTTTTAATGGCAAAAAAGTGTAATTCCACCCTCCAGAACTGTAAAAAGTCTCCCCCCCCCCACTCAATTAACCGCAAATATCCTCCAGAAGGAAAATGTTTGAATTCAGCTTTATTAATCAAATACACCGTAGGAATAAAGAATTCAAAGAAAATAAATACCAATTCATGCAAGATAAATGAAATTGCAAACAAAATTTGTTGCATAAACATGTAAAAATATTTTTATATTTACATAGGCCTAAACTGTATAAAGAAATTGACCCAGATTTATATAATAATAATAATAAAAAAACTTGCATGGAGAGAGTAATCTAATACAAATAAAAAAGAAAAATAGTGCACAAAGCGTACAGCCCTCGAAATTCGTTGCTTACTTATCAAATTTTTGATCTTATATTTAGTCAAATTTAAGCAACTTAAATTGGCTCAATTTAGGCAACTGCGCCATTTTTTTAAAACAGATGGTCTCAAGACTATGAACAAAAACGAAATCAAACAAATCGGCGTGAAAAAATTTGCACAATAAAGAGATGAATTTAGATATGTATATGAAACCATAACAACTTACCTTAGTTTTAAAATATTCCCTTACGTTCAGTAGGAAAAAATTAGATCAAAACAGCGAATTTTAGGATTTTTTTTAAATTGTCTGAAAGCAGCACGTGGTAGGCGGGTGCTTCTTCTGTTCATGAATAACGCCATTCTGATGAGTAGGATTTCAGCGGAAGATGGCGCCTCTCTTCTGTAATTAACGGCAAAATGGCAACGGTCTATTTAATGCGGCGGTCCAAATATGGCTACTCTCCCCTATAACCACGATATACTATATTTGTAGATACATAAAGCATATTTTTTATGCGAAATGTCAATGTATAAAGAACTCTTTCGTTTAATAAAATACATTAGAAAACCATTCTTTGTACAGTATTTCAAAGTAAAATTAATAGATTTTACTAGAACTTAAATATGCTGAATGTATTACTTACTAAATATACACGCGCAAATGTAATTCAACCTTTAGCATTCAACACCTTTGTATTTGTAAAATACTTTTCAGCTCAAAAAAATTCACTCCTGTGCGAAAATTTCAAGAACTCTTGGAAATAAAATAAAGCCTTTGTTTTAAAAACATCAAGATAAGCATTAATTAAATAAATTTTACATGTTATTCCATTTAGTCCAATGTATATTTTAAAAACTTTATACATATTTGTATCTTTAATTTGATATCTGTGTAATTAAATACATCTTTAAATATACAACAGCACATTTTTGATTTAAGAAAGAATAATTCATTAAGGAAATAAGCTGAAATAATTGGCCAGTAAATGATATTTTATAAACATATTAACATATATATACCAGACAAAATATCAGTTTTAATCTTTGAAAATCAACGAAATCTCCTCAGTTTCAACAATTTCTTCTTCACGAGCGTAAGTAAATTAATAAAATTGAATGAAATCTAATACAGTAAAGTGCTCACTAGATAAATCTATCTACATAATAGAAAACGGAAAATTGAAAAATTCATTTTCACATCCAAATCACATCCACAGTAAGGATAAAAATAAACGTTTTCTTACTGAAAGAAACAATGTATATTATTGAATTTGCTGGGAGAAAAATGAAGATCAGAAAAATATCGAATTACTTCAGTACTTTTATTTAATGAAATTAACATTCTATAAAAATATTCTATTGAAGCCTATGAAATTTTTAACATAAATCAATATTTAAAAGCTCTACAAATGAAGACAGAAAATTGCATCTCATCAGGGATGTAGTCACTGAGTTATGTTTTACAGATTACAAGCAGTGAATTTCCATCTGCATCTTAAACTATTAGGAGAAAATTTACACATGTAAATTTCTTGAACTACTTCGGCAAATTATTTACCATTTGGAATTAAAAGGTAAATTTTACCGAAACGTTCATCTATAATATTGAAATTATGTGAATTATTTAAAGTTTGTTAAAATTTCATTATAAGCAACCTTTAAGCTTAAAAAAAAAAAGGGGAAAGAAATTAGAAAAATAACTAATTTCCATTCGATTGGTTAATTTTTGTTTCACGATATCAATGTGCGATTATAAAATCTACGGATAGATTTTTTCCACGATTTTACATATATTTCTACGCGATTTTGGTATTTTTTTAACATAGTTGAAAAGTATTTATCTCTTCAGTTTGTTTGTCTTTTTGCCGTCTGCATCTGTTCATTGGTTCTTTAACGCGAGTAAATATAGTCAGATTGACATGCAATTGATATATCTCTTTTATGTTTGCTATTTAAAATGAAGTGCGTATTATCCATGGTTTATTTACAGGGGCAGTCAAAAATTTTTCGCTATATTATGGTCTATAGGGAAATATCATTTGCCGTGTATTTTATCAGTGTTACACTATCTTAAATATAATGAAATTTATACACATTACTCAGGTGCACTAGTAGAAGGTTACTGTCGAATATGCTATGGCGGACACATTACGCGTACACGGAAACTCAAAAGTATTTTTTTAGAATATTGTGTAAGAAAAAAAAAAAAAAAAACGTTTACGGCACATTTCAATGATGTTACTCAGTTATAAACATTATGAAATTGATATGACGTTTTCATTTATGGTATGTGTTTTGTGTTTAACTAAATATTTGCACACAACGGAGTGTGTAAAAATTCTATAGACCATATACAGGGTAACTCAAATTAATTCGCAAGCATTAAAGAGTTTTTTTAACACATTCCAACACAGTTGAAAAGTACTTATGAATTCAGTTTTTCTGTCTGTCCGTCCGTCCGTCGGTGTTTATCTCGCGTAAACATAGTCAATTATCATAAAATTGATATATGTTACTGGGGTTTATCATTGCATGTTTGGTATTTAAAATGAAGTGTGCAGCGTTTAAGGTTCCTTTACAGGGATACCCAAAAGAATTCTGTGTTACATTATGGTCTATGGTGAAATATCGTTTGCTGTATATTTTATTGATATTTTACAATTTCAAGTACATCGAAATTCATGTATGTCACTGAGATGAATGCAAAGTGCTTATTGTAGAAAATGGTGTACGTATAATTTATCGTTCATTTACAGGGAAACACAAAAATATTTCGCGACACTTTAACGTATGAGGAATAATATCTGGTAGTCCGTTTTATCTTGTGGTACGCGTTTAATAATTTTACTACTTCATTGCATATTAGTTTGTTTGTTTATTGATCTGAATTAATCGATCTGATATTTTATTGATCCTATACAATATTACACTAAAGATTTCAAGTACATATCCAATTATTGACAGAAATTGAAGAATAGCAATTTTCACCTGTGCTATGCGTTTAATTAAACTACCTTTTATCATTCTGCGTAGCATACATACAAATCTATAGATCATATACCGGGATGCACCAAAAATTCAGATATTTTTTCGGACTATTCCGACTATTGATAGTAATTGCAGTAATTTGTTTTTCAACTGCTTTATGCATTTTTTAAATTGTTTTTTATTCTTCTTTTAAGTTAATAAACCATAGTTTTAATTTAGTAATCTGATAATACAGTATTCTGTTTTGGAAAGTTTTACGTTATCTATGCTGGATGCATGATTTTAGTTCTTTTTTATAAAACGCAATTTTCTATGTTGCTGATTTTTTTTCTATGTATTTTATCTTTAAAATCTCAAAATAAAATAAGAACTCCAATTACATATATCTCTAAGAAACTGAATGTTGCTAAGACAAAAATTATAGCTAATAAAATCTTCGTTATAAAAATTTGTTCGATGAAATCTTACTGAATTTATAGATAATTGTGTTTGTGAATAGATTCATAAATCCTGAGCGCGCCTCGTAAAAAGTAATAAAAACTGGCAAAACTAGTAAAGGGAAGTTTCATAAGCGAAATTTCTGAGCATGGAAATGAAATCATTATACCGTAAATGCTACATTTTTTTTTTTTTTTTAGTTTATTACAAACATGAGCGCTTCAGAAATTAATTTTGCAACGAAAGTAAAAACTGATTATAACATATACATTCTGATGAGAGATATGCAGCAGAAAATTAGCTACCAGTAAATGAGGGTAAAAAATAAGACTGAGAAAATACCAAAATAATCATCGATATTTATTAAGGAATTCTTAGGATGGGATATTTATTTGGATGTTTTTGATCTTTCATTTAATTAATATCGGCTGATACTGAAAGCATTTATGCATCTATCAATATTGTTTATAAAGCAATTATGCACTTAAATCAATATATTAAAATATGCCTTGACAAATATGATTCCATAGGCTTTCTTTTTTTCAAATAACTTTATTACTAAAATAAATAAATAAATAAATGATAAAATATATCAAGACATTGAAGTTTGAACGGAAAATGAATGTTTATTTATTTATTTATTTATGTACGAAAATAGGTATTAAATAGAAAATACATAAAATTACGAGCTATGAAAATCCGTAAAAAGTTCTATTAATGAAGACTAGTAATACATTGTATGTTAATGTATTAAAAGAGATAATTTGTCTTCTTTACATGGAAGACAAATGATTTGAGGTGACAAAACACTTTGGAGCAGCCTCATAATTAATCTAAAAATCATGAAGAAATTAACTTTACATTAGAGTTATGGAACGTATAGGAATTTTTGTTTCCTGCATTTTCACACGTGAGATCATAAAGAGTTTGTGGTTTTTGAATTCTGGATGCAATATGTTATTAAAAAGAAGCAACTTTTAATAAAATAATTAAACCATTTTAATGAAATTGTGCCAACATCTTGATTATTTTATTTAACTGACTTCACGTGCGATTATATTAGCAAACAACTAGAGACGAGCAAAACATAATTGATGTTTTCACTTTGCTCACAGTGAGATTATTTTCTGGATTTCATTAGCATTTCTCACAAATGAAATGTAAAGATGCATAGTAGTTGTAGGCGGTGAGTTAGTATTTAAATAATGATTTTGAATGAGACACAGTTATCAACTTGTATGTTATGCATATGACAAAACTTTAACCTATATAAATGTGGCCGACTGCAATAAAAATTAAATGATAATATATTCGTTCTTGACATATACCTTTCGCTGAGATAATTAAATACAGAGAAAAACAGAGACGTCAGTTGGGAGGTAGGCACCGAAACTAATAAGGAACTGCTTATGTCAAGATCTAACAGAATATGAAATTTTGTGAAATTCAGTTCATTATTTCTTGAGATATAGATATCGCGGATAACGTGAAAAGTGCACCATGGCTGCGCCACCTTATTGAAAATCCACACCAAAATTTCATCAGCGTCTATTAATGTATTGTCCTAACTGAATATTAAGTTGTGTGAAATTCCATGCATTATTTCTTAAGATACATCTAATCCAAAAGCCTTGAAAGATGCAACATAGCAACGCCATTTTTTTTACTATTTAAACCAGAATCAGAGTCTATTCAGTTCAATGTCGAACAGAATATGAAGTTTGGTGAAATGCTGTGCATTACCTCTTAAGATATCGCCATTGTGCAAATCGTACTAAAGGCAGTATACTAGAGCTTTCTAAAACGTATAAATTTGTCGAAAATAAAAGCCAACTTTTTCCTCGAACTCGGCATTTTACCTATTTTAGAATTAAAAAAAGTTGATCAGGGTATACCTTGATATAAACACAAAGTATGCTATGTTCGTGAGGAGGATATAATGATGGCCAAAGGTAAAGAAAAATGGATTTTAGTAAAACATAACACCGATGATTTTTAAATACTCAGGAGCAAACAAGCCCCTGTCTAAATCGAAGAGAGTTTTCTGCACTCAAACCATCCTTAGCTTTAGCAACTTTTGCATAAATTCCATAATTTTTTTTCAAATTAGTTTCGAAAAAACATTTCAAAATTCACCTTATTCTTAACCGGAAAATATCGATGATTTTCTGATTCCATTGATTTTTTTGTACAATATAAAAAACGATGCTCGTAAACTATTAAACCAATGTGAACATACTGATAGAATTAGAGATTTTCGATAATAAGTGTCTAAGTGATCTGCTGAAATTTTATCCACGAAACTAATAGAAAACATTTAGATAATAAATCATCTGTTATAGTGTTTATAATTAGAAAACCGGAATTTCACTTTTACTTTCTGCGTAATTGTGACTAAATTTATTGCAAATTTTAACAGTTTAAGCTTAAATTTATCCCTTAAATAGAATGTCCAGTAACACAGATTTTTACTAAATGTAATAAAATAAATCTTAAAACTGTTCTTCTACATAATGACAAAAAAAATGTTTATATATACAGTCGAACCTCGTTAACACGAAATCGTTTAACGCGAAATTTCGCTTAACACGAAATAATACTGAGGTCCCGTCAAATAAGTCTGAAAACCAATGTAAATTAATTCATTTAACACGAAATAGAATTTCGCAAAATCCCGCTTAAGGCGAAAATTTTTTTTTGCTCGAAAATCAAAGCATTCTTTCTTAAGCGAAGTTTTCAATATTTCAAACTTGCATGTCACATCTTATTTACTAAAAATGGAATTTTTCTCACTGTTTGAAAATGTCAAAGAGGAAAAGAGTTTCAAATAATGGTGAAATTTTGGCTAATCTCTGCTTTTCTTTATCCTCTGATATTCCGAATCCCCTCCCCCTTTCACTTAATTGGCATTTATTCACATCCTGACCAAGTATGCCTGAGATGGGAATCAACCATATGTCTTCCCATTCTTTTCTAATTACATTTTGTGGTCATTGACAAAAGAAAGGAGATGTGAACAAAAGAAAGGGAAGGTGATCAATAGAAAGGAGTGGTGTTCGAACTGTCAGGGGCTTCTGCTCTTGACCTCTGATCTTTAGAAATCGTATCTGTTAGCTATCTGCGGACATATTCCCTCTCTGAGCTATAGATCGGCCACAATGAATGTTTGGGTGAAGGAGTTTCTTTTTTAATGTGATTGTTCCATTTATTGTTTGACTCTATTGATAGTGACATACACCATAAACAGTGTTTCGTAAATTCCATATCTTCGAGTGAAAGAAGTGACAATCCTTACTTCTATACCTGACTACTGAAACTGCTCGCACTTGCTCTGTAGAATTCTTTGAAAGATGAGTCAAAAACAGCAAGCTGTATCTTTAGAAACAAAACAAAAGATTTTAAATGAAGTCAGCGGTAAAGTGCTGAAAAAATCAGAAATTGCGGCAAAGTATGGAATACCCAATAGCACACTCTCTACAATTTTAAAGAATCGTGAAAAGATTGAAGCGGCTTATGCTGTCAGTCAATTCGAGCCACCAAGAAAACGGATGCGCACAGGAAAAAATTAAGAAAATGAAATTACTCTTTTACGGTGGATAAAAGTAGCAAGAAGCCAGAACATTGATTTAACTGGTGCAGTTTTGCAAGAGAAAGCAAAGGCTTTTGCTGATGTTCTCGGTTACAATGATTTCATTTGTTCTAACGGATGGCTGACAAGATTTAAAGAGCGTCATAGAATTGTCTGCAAAAAGATATGTGGAGATGAGATCTGCCGTACATGGGAATTCTATAGTCTTTTTTATTAAGAAAGTGGTTAGACGTTAAAAAGAACCCCGTGCACCCCGTGACATTTTTAAAGCCGATGAAACGGGGCTTTTTTTCAAAGCACAACCCTCGCGAACACTTACTTTAAAAGGAGAAAAATGTACTGGAGGAAAATTTAGCAAAGAAAGAATTACGATTATGGTCGGCTGCAACATGGACGGAAGGGAAAAATTACCATTGCTCGCGATCGGTAAGTCGGCGAAACCACGTTGTTTCAAAAAGGTTAAAACTTTGCCAGTTTGCTACGATTCCGGCAAAAATGCATGGATAAACAATGTTATTTTTACGAAATGGTTACTTGATCTGGGCTTAAAATTCTACCGAGAAAAGAGAAAAATCTGCTTATTTCTGGACAACTGCAGTGCTCATAAAGATGTTCAAGTATTAAAAGCAATTGAATGTGTCTTTCTTGCTCCGAACACTACAGCAAAACTTCAGCCTTGTGACCATGGAATTATCCAATACTTAAAAGTGCAGTACAAAAAAAGAATTGTTCATAAAATGATTCAATGTTTTGACAATAAAACGGAATTTTCTAGGAATTTACTAGAAGCTATAACTTATCTAAGAAGTGCCTGGAACAGTATCACTACTGGAACTGTGAAAAATTGTTTCCGACACGCTGGATTTACACAAGAGATAAATGAAGAAACTAATGAATCAGAATCTGAAATGACGACTGATTTAATAGAAGAAGCCGAAAAACGGGAAATTATTTCGCAAACATTGTTTGTCGAGTATATTTGCATAGATGAAGATGTGAAGACTTCGGATGTGACGACGGACGAAGAAATAACTGCTTCATTAATTGAAAAAAAAATGACAACATCGACATCTCAGACGAAGATGAAGAATTCGACACGGAACTGAAAAGTTCAGTGTCATTAAATGAAGCTACCGCTGCATTACAAACTGTACAACATTTCCTTATGGAGCAAGAGAATGCTTCCCGAGCTTTGGACAAATTAGATGAGATCCATACGTTTCTAGAACAAAGCAGTCTACATAAATTGAAACAAAAGTCAATAACGGACTTTAAAAAAAGAATGATTAGCAGGTAAATAAACTCATTATTGCCTAAAATGATGACCAATTTGTTTTATTTCTTAATTAAATTTTGTATTTCTTAATTAAAATTTCTATTTCTTATTAATTTATGATTTTACCAGGGATATATTTGTAAGCTTATTTATTTAGTTTTTTTTTTTTTTTTAAATCTAATATAGATGGCACCCCAATTTTGACGGTTAACACGAAATCCCGGATAACACGAAGAAATTTCGCAGCCCCTTCAATTTCGTGTTAACGAGGTTCGACTGTATATATATATATATATATATATATATATATTGTTCTGGGGTCAGTGGAATAAAGGTTTGTAGATTATTGCTTGATATGTACTCGTGAAAAAATGTAATAGATATATTTCCTAGTAGCGCCCCACCCACTGAAAAAATCAAAAAAAAAAAAAAAAAAAAGAAAAAAAAAAAGAAAAAGGAAAAGGTACTAAGAGACCATTGGTAAACAAAATCAGCGATCTTAAATATATTTTAAAGCATTTCATATGCATAATATATATGCACAGGGTATATAAAAAAGAAAATTGGAAAACATTTGTGCGGGATAAGGTTTTGATTTCAAAAGTTCAGTATTTACAAAGATATATAATAAAATAGGTTAAACGATGATGTTTTCAAAATGTTCAGCTATCTGAGTAAACGAAGAAATGAAGTCTATGTTTCGCGATAATCTGCTTCAGTTGATCTGTTAACATAGATCTTATCAAAATTTTTATCACTGTTTTTAGCTATTCTATGGTTTTTGATCCATCGCTATAGACATGGTCTTTAACAGTGCCGCATAACATTTAGTCTAGTAATGAAAATTTATAGCTATAATGGTGACAAAAATGTCCATAGTCAAATCGATTCGGGGAGGTTCTTGCAATGAAACAATTGCCAGAGTGACCTCTGAGCAAGTCCAGGATGTCTCTTGCTGAAATGCAGCCATATGTCTTGGATCCAGTGTTCATGGAAGGCATCAGAAATGAAGATCGTTGTTCTCTTAATGCTCTTGAAGATGGCTTTAGCATATTTTTAAAGGCAATAGACCATTTTCTTGTCGTTTCGAGAGGTCTCTGGTCACAAAGATAAAACGTTTTAAACATAAAAATATGCTCGTCTTTCGAATATTGGTAAATTTGGGGGAAAACAAAATATTCTTTGACAGTAACCAGAGTCCGTAAATAAATTTATTTGCATCCCAAGGTATATATGTACAATCTCACCTCACAAGCTCCAACCGCAGAAGAGTTATTTAACTAAAAGTTTTGCTATACCCTGTGAAGCATCCGTTACATATGATTAAATTTCAAATAAATTTATTCATTTTTAACCATTTGGGAAAATGGTTATTGTCCTCGTCAGGGTATTAAATTAAAAGCATATCTGAAGCGTTTTATTGGTCGAATCTGCATTTTATTCTTTTTCTGATTGATCTATACAGTAACCTGTATTTTCCCTTTACTTTCAACAGAGATGGATGCTTCTGTTGCTACTACGATAAAAAAGTAATAAAAACTACAAAAAAAGAATTAATAACTCAGAAACAAATTGATTCTCTATACGACAATTTTTTATCTATACGACGGTGTAAAAAGTAATATTGTGGGATGTTTAGAAGTTTAAGAATGAAATTTCATTTAAAATTGGTCGTCAGAGTTCTTGGACGACGGAAAAGCCTTTTCCCGAACATCCGATGAAATGCTTGGATAATACGTAAGTTTCAGGTGGATAATACGTAAGTTTCAGGAAATCTGACGAGTCTCAGGTGATTTTTGTCGCTTGCATTTTTTACGTTTAATAATACTATTAATGTTTAATTCATGGCGTACGTAATATATGTCAACTCCGTGCGATTTTTTATGTCTTAAATTTTAGTCTTCAAAAAATCATTTTCCAAATGGTCGTTGTAATTTGTTTAATTGCTTTATTATTTATTTGCCGTTATTAGCTTCAAGCTTTTTAGATTAATGTAACTCCATGTTAAAGCAAATTGTGATTAAACTATACGCTATGAAAATTATGGTAAAAATGGAATATGTAAAAATTTTAAAAGCAGTTTTTTCAAAAGGTAAATATTGTAACATGTGTCGTACTTTCTCCAATGGTAAAAGTCACAGAATAAACCTTTTCGCCGAGAATGGATAGTTTGTTATTTTCTACAGCCCTGGCTTAGACAAGTTTTCTTGCGGTACCTTATGCATGAAGAATTTTTATCTAACTTTACAATTTTCAATCCTAACGTCTAAAATTAACAAAAATCTTCATCTTCCGTAAATTTTAACTTTTGTTACCAAACGAGAAGTAATTCGGTTAACTAGTTATGAACAAACGATATTAAAAGTTTCGAACACCTAATGTTCAATACAATTTAATCACTGCAGAACAGATTGAAATGTAAGTAGAATGTTAAGCATTTCAAATATTCTGCTCAGCAGAATCGGCGGCAATTTTAGAGTAGCATAATTCAATTTCTCGAAATCAATTCCTCTAAAACATTCATTGATAACAAATATGTTTTAATGTTTTTTTTCCATAATCCATTTATATTGTAATTTTTCATTTAGAAAAAAACTGTTTTGTAAGCTATAGAAAAATTAAGAAAAACTAAATGTTTTTTAGAAGCCTCAAATCTACAAGTATAAAATTATAGGTCATTTTGCCAAGTACTTTAGGATCTATTTCTCAAACCCGTATTAAAATGTTTTGAAAAGATGAAAAAACATTTACCATTAGAAGTTCGAAATTTAAATATGTAGAATTTCATAACTAAGTGATTGAATTAATTTTCGTTTTAAATCCTAAAGAAAAAAAAAATCGGACATTCCATAGATGATGTCAATAAAAATCTTTAAATAATAAATAAGCCGGACTTTTTTACAATGAAAAAGTTACAATAATAACTTGAAAATAATATAAATCATACGTTTACTAAATTACACCATTTAGTAAACTTGTAATTTATTTTATTTTTACTTTAATATTCTAAAAATTTTAAAGATTGATGTGATTTATTTTCGTAGATAATCCTTCAAGAATATTTCACTGTAAAGAATTTGTAATTTATTTATCAATAAAGAACTTCTCTAAAAATAAATTTATTTTGCGTCGTATAGAATTGTAGTAATTTCCATCGTTGTGATTCTAGTTTTAATTTACTACACATCGGCTTGCAATGCACGTTCCATGCTGAGAAATGTGTATGCAGAATTACTCTCACGAATGCAAACGTGTATCGTGAGCAATGGCGAAATTTTCGTACATACTGAATATTAATTTATTATCACTGTGAGTCAGTATGTCTTTTTTTTTGTTTTTTTTGAGTGATGTTATAAAATGTGTTGAGATAAGTACGTATTTATACCATAATTTTTTCTTATTTCTTCATACTTCTGGCTATTCCATTCAAATGTTTACACAAAATGGAATGCATCGATTTCGGTCATTTTTGGGTATATTGGAAAAGATTTATATTATTCATGTAAACCAAATGTCGTTTCGTACTAAATAGTTGATGCTCTAAAACTTTCTAGTTGAACATTTTGTTCTATCTCTTTTCGTTTTCGATTTGCAATGGCTATGTTACAAATTTCGCCACTAGGGCCACTGCTGCCGTTTGCATTAAATCGGGCGTAGTCACTTTACTATACCGTTACCTCACTTACATAACTGCAGCTCTCTCCGTTCGCCAGTATTTTCAGGTTAAAGGGACTTTCCTTTGCACCCTGTATAATATGTATGTTTAAACATTGCGTAAAAAATATATGACGCTGAATATTGACATTAAATCTTTAATAACAGATGGAATGCGTTTACATGGATGTGGATTTTTCTAAGAAATTTCAAAGAAAAAGAAAAGAAAAAAACATATTATTGGAGAAAAAGACGCAGTGTTGTCTTTACAATTTAAATAGTTCTTTTAAAATGTTAAAACAGTAAAAATTTGAGGAAGGAAATTTACTTAAATCGTTGTGAACAAAAAAATATTTATTTTGAATTTCTGTTCCTTTTAAGTTAACTATTTGAATGAATATTTCGTTACAAAAAAGAACAAACAGAGAAAAATAATGTTGAAAATTTCATTAAAGTTCAGTTAAGCGTTTAAATATAATCTAATATCAGCGTATTTGATTTTTAAAATAACCTCTCTTCTAAAATCTGTAGTCTGTAAATATTATTTATCTTACATATTCCTCGCTGAGGTCTTTAGAGATTTCATGCTGGTAGAAAAATAAAACATTAAGAAAGGTGAATTGTGAACTAATATATATATATATATATATATATATATATATATATATATATATTAGGGTGGGTCGAAAAAACCGAAATAGTTACAATCGAAATGTAATAGAGCAGAAAAGTTGCCTTTTGTAATAAAGAATAAATTCTTAAAAAATTATACTAATCGGTTAATATCTTTTACGGCCGCAAGGGGGTCAAAGTTTCAAAACTTTTTTTTCCCAATATATTAGTTAAATTATCCAAACGTATGAATATAATTTCTAATAAGACACAATAGATACATGAAGATATAAAAAAACGTCCCGTTAAATGCACATTATGATAAAATCATATATTTTGCTGCCGCAAAGGGACCATATATAAAAAAAATAATTGTAAAAAATTTAAATTTTCAGTTATTCTAAATTTTTATATTTTTTATAAGATGTCTGGAAGTAAATAAATTTACTTTATATATAATAATAATCTCATAAATTTTGTTAACTATTTGTCATATACTGGAAAAAAAACGGTAATCAGTCATTGTTCTTTACGATCGCTTCATTTACTGCTGTTTTCTGCATATCAGCAGTTCATATACCTTGAAGCACAAAAATTATATAAAATTAACAAAATATTTTAGCATTTTAATTATTAAAATACAGAGATGTTTAGCCTAAATTGATTAAATAAACTTAAAATGAAGAAGTATTTAAAGTAAATGAATTTTATAATATCACTCGCTTTCAAATAAATCCATTGTTCCTCGAGAGGCAGAAATATATCATATGTGATCCTCATTCTGTCCTGATCAACAAACTTTACCAGCAGTTCAGTGACTAATTTCACTCATCTTTCTACTGAATGAGTGGTACAAGGAAACATAATAGCTGGTATCTTTAATCCAACATTCTAAACTAATCAGCGTTGTTAGATCGTCAGTCGGTAGACAAACCGTAACAGGTGGTTTCATTAGGTTACAGTTTTGCCTTTCGACTAAAGCCATATACAATTTAAAACTTCAATGTTCAAGTGTGGAATGACGAAATGACGGATTTTTATCTACTGACTTTTAATTTTTGCAATCGGCGGATGCAGAATACCTTCATGGTGTACTCAATCAGTGCATCCTGAAAGTGTACTGCATCAGTTGGTTCACAATAAAAATGAATCTATCATGTTTTTCAGATTTTGCGGACTATAATTAGTAATCTCCGTTACTTGCCATGTCATCTACGAAGGATTAGAATTCCTGTAATTTCACGAAATGCCTGTTTCGCAAATCATGAAAATAGCCTCATTGGAATGATAGTATATGAAGGAGAGGACATCAGGACCCCAGACATAAAGAAAATTGGCAAAGCACGAAGTTCTGTGGACACGAATAGTGCCATCCGTCACTTCGTCATTCCAGACATGAATTTTGAAGCTTAAAATTGTATGATTTAATCGAGTGGCAAAACTGTAACTTAAAGAAACCACCGGTTACGGTTTGTCTATCGACTGACGATCTAACGACACTGGCGAGGTTAGAATGTTCGATTAAAGATACCTGGTATTATAATTTTCGTTGTCCCACTCAATCAGTAGAAAGATGGGTGAAATTAGTCTCTGAAATGCTGGTAAAATTTTTGGACCAGAACAGAACGAGAATCTCATATAATCAATTTCAGCCACTCGAGGAAAAATGGTTGTATTTGGAAGCAAATCATATTATAAAATTCAGTTACTTTGAATACATCAGTTTATTGAATCCGTTTTGGTTAAATATCTCTGTATTTTAATTAATAAAATACTAAAATATTCTGTTCATTTTATACCTTTTTTTTTTTTTTTTTTTGATTTTCGGTGTATGAACTGCTGATATACAGCAAAACAGCAGTGGATGAAGCGATCGACAAGAAAAATGAATGATTACCGTTTTTGTCTTATCAGTCTATAACAAATATTTAACAAAATTTATGACATATTAATAGATATGAAGCAAGTTTATTTACTTCTACACATATTATAGAAATTAGAAAATTTAGAAATAATGAAAATTTGAAATTTATACAAATTTCTTTAAACATGTGGTCCCTTTGCGGTAGTAAAAGATATGATTTTATCATAATGAACATTTACCGGGAGCTTTCATATATCTTCATGTAGCGATTGTGTCCTATTAAAAATTGTATTCATGAGTTTGGCTAATTAAAAAAAAAGATGAAAAAAACCGTGTTTTTTGCGATTTTTGGAAACTTTTTCTCATTTGCCGCGGTAAAATATATTAACCGATCGATGTAATTTTTACGAATTTATTCTTTATTACAAGATGCAAGTTTTCCGCTCTGTTATATTTCGATTATAAATATTTTGGCTTTTTCGACCCACCTTAATATATATATTATACATGAACGATGAAAAAATGATTTTTCCCATTATCTATATATGTATGTATAATATTACATTTTTAATTTTCTTAAAATGGAAGACTAGTTTACAACTTTTGTAAACATTCATTATTAAAATTATTAAACTTAATTGTCTCTCAAGTCGTTACGGGATATGTTTTCTTATGAATGATGCAATTTATTACTATCACGAAGAGATAGGTCAAAATAAATCTATTTTTATGTTACATTAGCCGTTTTATGCTTCGCCTTTACAAAATTTTCGCTTATTTTTTATACGGGGTGTTTCAACTGTCCGCAGAAAAATAAAACTCGAGAAAGAAGATATCGTGTAACCTTATATATGTTTCCCGATATATATTTCTCAGTGTGTATTAAGCTCATGAATTCATCAACAATGCCAATTAATAATCCACTCTCACCACTAGACTTTGTCTATCCAGAAATACAGATGGAAATTATGTGACAGTTTCTCATTTGTTTTTAAAGACATAACTCAGAATTGGTCATAATTCGTGCGCTGAACATTTTACAAATGTCTCACACTCCTCAATTATATCTAACTCTTAGATTTCACTAAATTGTATAATTTTGTTTTCTACTACATAATTTAGGACTTTGAGATCACCCAACAGTATTGTCAAGATGCTTTTGGTCAAGTAACATCATTATGTGGAGTTTTTAAAAGTAACTTTGAATTTCAACCTAATGTGCTAATACATTCTTGTTCCCTTAAAATATACAGCAGTTGGTTCAAATATGATTTCCATTTTTCATACTGAACTTCCATCTAGCAATTCTTTCGACAAAATTAGATTGTGGATTTCTGTGTAGAAAACAATCGTCATCATTTCTATAACCATATGATCGTTAATAAGAGTAATCATAGATATTGTAAGAGTGTGTTTCCAATACATCAGGACTATACATATAAGCGAAAAAATGCTCATTAACTTTAGAAGTTGAATTACCAGTAAACAGTAATTTTCAATCACAAGTAAAATTAGCAGTAATATCTGATACTTTTTCATTAAAATCACAGTTAGTATGAATTTATTTTCAACGGTATGATTTAAATTTCCGAAATGCTGACACTAGCTCATTTTGTTAGGAAAAAATATTGCAAATTTAATTTTCCCTCACATATAAAATGCTTAAATACAAAATAAAAAACATTTATATAGAAGATAGCAAAACAAAAAATACTCATGGTTTTTGTCAAAAAGAAAACAAAAATAATAACATGGAGAGCTAGAAAAAAATTCAGTCACAGACGCCTGATTCAATAAAATTAATAATAATAAATAGGAGAAAACAAGTTTTCTTTCCAAACAAGCTGATATTTTTGTTAGGAAATCGTTTCTGTTTGTTTTATTTCGACCTCAAAAAAGATATTTATTTCATAATAATATGCAGAAAAGGGTGATAGACATGTTAAAGTGTAGTTTCCAAATTGACAAAAATTTTGTTAGTTCAGTTTGCAGCGGTTTTCTTCATTGTATGTCAGCAATACAGAAAACGATGTCACACAGGTTAAGATTAAGTTCCAGAATTGATAAAAAATGAATTGTTTCAATTTTTATCCCGCATTCTCTCCTGAATTTAAACTTATATTAGGTATATATACATGTCATTCCTTAAGAATCTGGCCTCACCAGTGGCCGACAGGTTCTGCTCTCGAAGCTGGTAGACGGGAAGTGCTGGGTTCGAACCCAATCGCGCCCGTCAGCCTAATCGTTCGGAGTTTTCGTGGTTTTCTTCAAACCATGGATTTCCAAGCGTTAATTCGTGTTAGGTTCCCTTAGAAAGACCCCCACGAAGGGCACTTTCCCGCCTTAGGGCCTATATCCCTCGTGTTGATAATTGGCCGTCATAAACGCAACCAACCAACCAACCTTCTAACATCTTTTTAGTGTGTGTTGTACATAGTGTACAGTAACATAGTGTAACATAGTGTGTAACATAGTGTTGTACATAGTGTACAGTTCGACACTGTACATGTTGTACAGTGTCGAACGTCAAGCACATGCTTCAGACGGAGGTCTTCTGTCGCGTGATTTTACCGCGGAGAAACGAGAGAAAACTAAGGTGACCAAATGCGAAAAAAGACAACGTGTGAGGTGGTATCGAACAGAGTGTTGAACCTGTGAATTCCAAAAGAGATTAACGTTATAATGAAGGGAATTAATATATATTTTTTTTCAAACTGGATTAAATCATATTCAAGGATGGAGTAGCACAGTTGAAGTTTATTCCAACAGAGCGAAAAATGATCTGACCAGGAATCGAACCCGGATACTTGGCGTGCCGTGCCAATGTCTTACCTGCTGGGCTATCCGTACGATACCTGGCTGACATAATTCACTCTATCTCTTGGACTTGGCGGCGAACTGCAGCGCCAGTTTCTTTCATCCGGGCAAAAACTATAGCATTTTACATGCTGAAAGTGTGTTTTAACACAGAAACTCCTGTATACCATGTAATTAGGTCATAATGAAGGGAACGAATATGATTTTTCCAAGTGGATTAAATTATATTAAAGGCTGGAGTAGCACAGTTGAAGTTTATTCCAACAGAGCGAAAATATCCAGACCAGGAATCGAACCTGGATGCTTGGCGTGCCGGGCCTTACCGGTTAGGCTATCCGGGCAATGCCTGGCTGACATAATTCACTCTTATATGCTGGACTCGGCTGCGAACTGCAGCGCTGTGTTAAAACACACTTTCAGCATGTAAAATGCTGTAGCTATAGCTCGGATGAATGAAACTAGCGCTGCAGTTCAATTCCTGGTCTGGTCATTTTTCGCTCTGTTGGAATAAACTTCAACTGTGCTACTCTAGCCTTGAATATGATTTAATCTAGTTGGAAAAATAATATTCGTTCCCTTCATTATGACCTAATTACATGGTATACCGGAGTTTCTGTGTTAAAACACACTTTCAGCATGTAAAATGCTATAGTTATAGTTCGGATGAAAGAAACTAGCGCTGCAGTTCGCACCCAAGTCCAACAGATAAGAGTGAATTATGTCAGACAGGTGTCTTCCGGATAGCCTAACAGGTAAGGCATTGGCACGGCACGCCTAGTATCCAGGTTCGATTCCTGGTCTGGACATTTTTCGCTCTGTTGGAATAAACTTCAACTGTGCAGTTGCAGCCTTGAATATGAGATTAGCGTTCTTTATTATGTTTTTTGAAAGCAAATAATACTCTTTTTGTATATCTACTTTGTATATAATTTAATTCTTTAATATAGTCATTTAAAGATTTTACGGTGTCAGGGTATTTACTATATATCTTTCTTAGACACTCATGCCGAAAAAATCACACATTTGGAATGTACTTGAGCTTGAGGTATATGTGAAACATGCACCCACATGCATAATTCGGATATTATCGATGAATCCTGGACGATGAATAGTAAAGTATGTGTGGTGCGTTTAGAATTTACGTAAATTTATGCGAAACAATAATAAAAAAAAGTATAAAAACATAAAAAAAAAAAAAAGTAATTTAACAAATTGCAACGACCATTTGGAAAATGATTTTTTTAAAGACTAAAATTTAAGATATAAAAAATCTCAAGGAGTTGATCATACATTACGTACGCCATGAATGAAACATTTATAGTGTTATTACACGTAAAACTTGCAAGATTTCCTGAAACTTACGTATTATCCAAGCATTTCATTGGCTGTTACACGTAAAAATGGCAAGCGACGAAAATCACCTGCGACTCGTCAGATTTCCTGAAACTTACGTATTATCCACTTGAAACTTACGTATTATCCAAGCATTTCATTGACTGTTCGGGAAAAGGCTTTTCCATCATCCAAGAAATATGACGACTCATTTTAAATGAAATTTCATTCTTAAACTTCTAAACATCCCACAATATTACTTTTACACCGTCGTATAGAGAAAAAAATGTACGTTTAAATGCAATTTGTTTGAAAACTGTATCTCAATTTGTTTCTCAGTTATTAATTATTTTTTTTTTTGTTTTTATTATTTTGTTGTCATACTGGCAACAGAAGTATCCATCTCTGTTGAAAGTAAAGGGAAATACAGATTGCTGTATAGACCAGTCAGAAAATGAATAAAATGATGATTAAACCAATAAAAACCTTCAGATATGCTTTGATTTCCTTTCCTGACGAGGACAATAACCATTTTTCCAAATGGTTAACAAATAAAAATAATAAAATAATTGTTCTTCATGGCCGGTAAAAGTTACTATTGCAACTTTGTTTCTGATTTTCCATTTATTTTAACTCGTAATGCAAAAATTATATTGAAGTATGATGCTGAAATTTTAGGAGATACTTGACCTTGTACAGCATACGCAGTTAAACAACGTAATACACACCAACACTTTTCTAAATATTGCAAGCTGTTTCAGTAGCATTTAGCGCCTTGCGTAATAAGTATATAGAATGGTGGAATTTTGCTTATAGATTTAGAGTACAATTTAATTCGTGAGAAGAGTTTATTGACCAGTAGAATTCCATATAATTCCAGGAAACAGCCAATAACAAATTGAATAGAAAAAAGAGCTGATAAGATTTAAAAAAAAAAAAAAGTTAGTAGAAATTTAAAAATATATTTTTAATATAGAATTTCCATAAATCTGACAAATGCGGATTAGCGAATTCACATTTAGCAACATTTTTATGATTTGTATAGATATGGAATGATTAAAGAATGCCCGGTATAAGCATAGGTAAGGGTTTAGAATCAATATTAGCTGAATTAAAGTCAATTGTGTGTTCCATTTCCTGAAATGTTTTCCAATGGCTGATTTGATTGTTAATAATAAGATAACTTATTTACGAAGGTATTGCTTGATTTGTTTTATCTGGCATTTTAAACCCATTTTATTTAACCTATACTATACTAGGAAAGACCACACAGACAAGCAAAACAAGACTAACATCCCAAACTACACATAATCTATAAACTATAAATCTCAAAGATGTCTGCCATTTTGGTGAGTTTAAGATTATTGCCGGGTGTTGAAAATTATTGTTTAGGAAAATGCACGTCTGTGAAAAGTACGGGAAAAGCAAGATATAACAACCCTAATTTTGGTAGGAAATGACGAATGAGTTGAATGTGAGGAACAGGCAGGCTTTAGTTTAAATGGTGCAGTATTAAGGTATAATGCTAGAAAAATATAGTAATACTAGCAAACCCCGCGGGTTTGCTCGCGTAATATTTGAAATATGCCAAGTGATATTTATATGTCTAATTTTTATTAAAATGTACTAACAAAATTTTTATTTTAATAAAAGGTAATATTTTATTTTAATAAAAGTTTTTTCTATTAAAAGGTACTTATTACTTTTAGGAATAATTCAAAAATTACTATTTAAAACACAGTTTGATTAAACATCATTATTACACTGCAATGGCAGAAATGAGACTTAAATTAATAAAATGAAATAAAACTAAATAAATGATAATTTAGAAAATATTTTGAAACTTTTATGCTCAATTAATACGCTCATTTCAGTATTCATTTGAAGTTTTGAATTTTTTAGAAACCATCTTCTTACATCTTAAAATTAATCATCATGTCAAATTTCAAGTCCTACCACCTCTCTCAACATAAAGGGCTATGTTGAAGCAGGAACTGTCACCATTAATTTGCCAACATTAATTTTGAAATCAGTTTGTTATTTCCTAATATTCCACAGAAACTTAATTTAAAAAGCTTTTAAAGCACTTTTTTAGAACGCTTGTTGTTCCTGTGAACCCCAGGTGGTAGAATCACCGGCATAAAATATAGCCTGTGTAGGATCAGAGACTGCTACCATTGATTCGAACCTATTACTTTTATAATCGGTTTATATTCCCTGAAATTGCATAGAATCGTAATTTAGAACTTTTTTAGAATGCTTTTCTCACCTCCCCTTCGCTTCACCCCTTTTTAATTCAAATTTATTTTCGACGTTCCTTCGAGGGCATTTATATTTTATAAGTAACTACCATGTCATATTTAAAGTTTCTAGCCTTTTCAGTATCACAGAAATCGCAATTTAGAAAGTTTTTAGCTCCTGCAACCCTCTGGTGGTAGTGGAACAGACATAAAATATAGCTTATGTTTGAGCAGGTTCTATCACCAAAATTTGTCATCATTATTTTTTTTATCGGTTTGGTAATTCTTAAGTTTGCTTAAAAATTGTAATTTATTACGCTTTTCACTCACTTCATTTTTTTACATTTGGAATTTTCTTTCGATTGTTCTTATAAAGCAGTTGCATCTTGTAAGTAAATACCATCCCATACTTTAAAGTGTTAGACCCCTCAGTTGTGCAAAAAACGCAAATTAGAACATGTTTTGCTTTTGCAACCCTCAGATGGTAGTGACAGCAACATAAAATATAACCTATGTTATAGCAGGGACTGTCACCATTGATTTGCAACCATTACTTTTGAAATAGCTTTGGTATTTCCTTAGATTGAGTAGAAATCGCAATTTAGAACGTTTTTAGGACGCTTTTCGCGCATTTTCATCCATTTTTAAATTTCCAATTTTTTCGAAACTGTTCTTAAAGATCTTTTATATCTAATAAATATGTACCTTGCCTAATTTTAAGTTGCTAGCCCCTACCGATCACAAAAATCGAAATTTAGAACGCTTTTTTGCTCCTGCAACGTCTTGGTGATAGTGATACCGACATAAAATAGCGTCTATGTTAGAGCAGAAGCTGTCAGCATCAATTTCCTATCATTACGTTTGAAATCAGATTAATTCTTCCTGAGATATTGCCGACAAATCGGCATTTAGAACGTTTTTAGAACGCTTTTCGCGCATTTTGCTCCTGCATCTCCTCTGGGGTAGTGGAAAGAGATATAAAATATAGCCTATCTTGTAGCAAGATCTGTCACCATCACTTTTACACCATTATATTTGAAATCGGTTCAGTACTTCCTGAGATTGCATAGAAATCGCAATTTAGAAAGTTTTTTACAACGCTTTTTGCGCATTTTGACCCCCTTTTACATTTCGATTTTTTTAGGAAATGTCCTTAGAGATCGTTGATATCTTATAACTAACTACCATTCCAAATTTCACGATTCTAGGCCCTTCGGTAACGCAAAAATCGCACTTTTAGAACGTTTTTTGCTCCTGCACCCCCTTTCCGGTAGTGGCACCGACATAAAACATAGTCTATGTTGGAGCAACGGTTGTCACCTTAGTTTTACATCCTTACTTTGACACAATTATTTTTTTAAATCGGTTTGGTATTTCCTGAGATTGTGTAGAAACCACCATTTAGAACGTTTTTTAGAACGATTTTCACGCATTTTCACACCTTTCAAATTTCGAATTGTTTAAAAACTGTTCTTAGAAATCGTTTATATCTAATAAGTAGCTAATATTTCAAATTTCATATTTCTAGGCCCTTCAGTAACACATAAATCACATTTTTAGAACGTTTTTTGCACCTGCACCCCCTTTGGGGTAGTGACACCGACATAAAACATAGCCTATCTTGGAGCAAGCGTTGTCACCATCATTTTGACACCAATATTTTTTAAATCGGTTTGGTATTTCCTGAGATTGTGTAGAAATTACCATTTAGAACGTTTTTTAGAACGCTTTTTGTGCATTTTCACCCCTTTTAAATTTCGAATGGTTTAACAACTGTTCTTAGACATCATTTATATCTAACAAGTAGCTAATATTTCAAATTTCATATTTCTAGGCCCTTCAATAACACATGAATCGCATTTTTAGAACGTTTTTTGCTCCTGTACCCCCTTTGGGGTAGTGATACCGACATAAAACATAGCCTATCTTGGAGCAACCGTTGTCACCATCATTATGACACCAATATTTTTTAAATCGGTTTGGTATTTCCTGAGATTGTGTAGAAACTACCATTTAGAACGTTTTTTAGAACGCTTTTTTGTGCATTTCCAACACTTTTAAATTTCGAATTGTTTAAGAACTCTTCTTAGACATCATTTATATCTTATAAGTAACTAATATTCAAAATTTCATATTTCTAGGCCCTTCAGTAACACTAAAATCGCATTTTTAGAACGTTTTTTTCTCCTACACCCCATTTGGGGAAGTGACACAGACATAAGATATAGCCTATGTTCTAAGTTGGACTAACAACATCATTTTGATAACATTACTTTTGGAATCGGTTCGGTAATTCCAGAGCTTACCTCCTACAAATAAACAATTTTTTCCTCTTTATAATAGGAGTATAGATTAACATACAAGATTGAAGAATATTTGATAGTTTTCAAATATGAATCATATAGAAAATTTAGATTATGTATTATTTATCTCTATTATGGTACTTCTATTACTTATAGTTGTTTTTATTCAATGGTTAAAAACAATAAAACATATTTCCAATAATGCGTCTAAATTTACTCAGGATTAAGTTAAAAATGCTATAAAAAGTGATAGAAAATCTTTATTAAGATTGACGATCGTTTCGTCGCACCAACGGCGACATTTTCAAAATCATTTATGATAGAAAATACTTTCGCAAAATATTTTAAAACAATAAACCTAGTAAACAATGTCACGAGACATGATGCATAATGAAAAATATTGCAACCATAAAATTAAATTAAAATTAAATTAGCTATTTGTGAGCGTGGATTAATTTTCATATAATTTAACAAAACAATAACATGGTAAACAATGTCACGAGACAACATGCATAATGAAAGGCTTTGCAAAATATAAAATAAAAATAATATTATCTTGGCTATTTGCGAGCGTGGATTAATTTTTACTATTGTTACTAAAATTACATAGCATCTCTTTCCAAATTTTAGGTAATTCTATGGACACTGAATCATTGCAAATATTCTTGTTGCGTAAAAAT
The DNA here is from genome assembly GCA_963932465.1 of Maratus speciosus. Taxonomy (NCBI): domain Eukaryota; kingdom Metazoa; phylum Arthropoda; class Arachnida; order Araneae; family Salticidae; genus Maratus; species Maratus speciosus. The sequence goes on along the minus strand of OZ010795.1, from coordinate 291,967,136 downwards.
ATCTCTATTGATTCTCGGATTATTGATGGTAAATAAAATCTTGATGTATAAATTAACTTGCTATTTTTGAAATCGATCTGTAAAGGCTCTTCGCTGGATAATCTGGCCAAAGCTGTGGTTCTTCTGTTGTATTTGATGTCTGCTATATGTTCTTTGATTCTAGTTTTAAGTTTTCTAGTTGTCATACCTATATAAAACTGCTTGGTTCCATCTTCTTTGGTGAAAGGTATTTCGTATACTCCTGATTGTTGGCTTGACTCAATTAGATCTATTTTCTTGCATACTATATTTCTTAATTTCATAGAAGGTTTTGCGACTAGGGAGATATTGTATTTATTGAGTTTATATTTTAGACGTTCGAAGAAACCAGGAAAATATTGTACAGTGGATAACATGGAATTTTGTGGATTGAAATTTCTTTTCTTGTTATTCTTTAAGCTCTTAATTAATTTTTCTATGGTACTTTCTTTGTATCCATTGTTTCTTGCAATATCATATATTTTATTTATTTCGTTATTTAACTGCACGGGGGTACAAACTGTGAAAGCTCTATGAATAGAATGTCTAAGTGCAGAAACTTTGTATGAAAAAGGTGCTTGAGCATTATGAGGGATAATGGATTGACTGGCTATGGGCTTTCTCTAAACAGTGCGTTCTATTCCTTGGTACGGCTTGATTAGTAATACATCTAAATAAGGTAGCGTACCATTTTGTTCTATTTCTAATGTAAATTTAATTTTTGAATCAAGGCTATTAATCTGGTTTAAAAAGTTATTGAGCAAGGTATCTGCATGTTGCCAAATGATGAAAATATCGTCTACATATCTGATCCAAGTATGGGGAGTGTAATCCAATTTGTATATATCTATTTCTAGAGGTCGTAATATGAATTCAGCTAGTAATCCGCTAGTAGCTTTGGCCAGATTATCCAGCGAAGAGCCTTTACAGATCGATTTCAAAAATAGCAATTAATTTATACATCAAGATTTTATTTACCATCAATAATCCGAGAATCAATAGAGATATTTTTACGCAACAAGAATATTTGCAATGATTCAGTGTCCATAGAATTACCTAAAATTTGGAAAGAGATGCTATGTAATTTTAGTAACAATAGTAAAAATCAATCCACGCTCGCAAATAGCCAAGATAATATTATTTTTATTTTATATTTTGCAAAGCTTTTCATTATGCATGTTGTCTCGTGACATTGTTTACCATGTTATTGTTTTGTTAAATTATATGAAAATTAATCCACGCTCACAAATAGCTAATTTAATTTTAATTTAATTTTATGGTTGCAATATTTTTCATTATGCATCATGTCTCGTGACATTGTTTACTAGGTTTATTGTTTTAAAATATTTTGCGAAAGTATTTTCTATCATAAATGATTTTGAAAATGTCGCCGTTGGTGCAACGAAACGATCGTCAATCTTAATAAAGATTTTCTATCACTTTTTATAGCATTTTGAACTTTATCTGTTTATAAGTGATTATTATACATGTGTTTATTACTCAGGATTATAAAAACAGACATAAAATAATAAACAAATAATATTTTCTATACATATACAACCGAAATCCTGACTGGACCATAAAGTCAAGCTTGGAGTACTCTCACACATCGTTAAGTCGATATCAAAAATAATATTGACATTATACGTGGTGTCCGAAAATTCCTGGACACAATTTATATTCAATACGAAATCAAGTAATTGTCGTACAAATGTGCGGTTTGGAGTAAAACACTTTTCAGGATGATCAGTTTTCTTCAAGTGAATAAAATAACTAGTTCCGAATTTCGATAGTAGATGGCGCCACTTGTACCCATACGTTTGCTTTCAAACGTGCGTTTCTTCTGAGTTTCCGATTAATGTTAACGCTATGACACAGAAACGATGACACCTAGCACTGGAAGTCGTAATCTCTGAGCAGAGCGACAAAAATAATTTGAAAATCAGAAAAAAAACGATATTTGAAAGCAAACATACGGACAATTGACCCACATATGATAGAAATTTAGAGCGAGTTATTTTCATTTATTTGACGAAAAATTTTCACTCGGAGAAGCATTTTACCCCAAACTGCACTCCTGTATGAGAATTACTTGATTTTACATTGAATTTTAAAATCCGTCTAGGAACTGTCGCCACCCTGCATTTCTGGAAAGTAAATTAACATGATTTATTTTTAAATATTAAAGCGTATTCAGGAAAAAAGTGAATTTAAATCAGATTTTAATAATTAGACAATATTTAATGAGGATATTTAGCACATTGAGTTAACTTTTCCAGTCAAGTACACGAATTTATTCATGATTTTAATGAAGAACCACATGAAAAATAAATTGATGCATCGTTATATTCGTTCAAAATTATGATTTCAATACAATGAAGATAATTTCAAGTAAACTAATTCATCATTTCAATGTATAAAAAATAATATTGATGGTATTATAATTTATTTAAGATTGGGGTGATTTTCTAACACTATGGAAGACTGTTATGGGTCAATATCTGAAAACTGGACAATTTCACTCCAGAATTATTATTTTTTTGCATTAATGTACCAACATCCAATTACAATTATATACTATGATGCATATTTTGTCATTTGAATGCTGTAGTGTTTTGAGATCAAGGATGTATATTTTATGCGTAGGATAAACTTTTATGGAAGAAAGTGCCTGTTAACACCATAATCAGTGTCTAATAATTGTGACCGAGAAGATGGGGACTGAGGTGATTTTTTTGTTTTAAAAGCTGTACAGCCATTTTATTGAATCATTTTGAGCTCATGTGAATGATTAAATATTCCATTTGACATTTGTATGTTATATAAAGAAAGTTGTAATAAGCTTTTTTTTTATAGATTAAAAATTACATACGGTGACATTAATGATGCTATAAAAAATACTCATACCTTTTCTGAACAGAAACTAAATATTTCTAAAAATGAAACAATGAGAAGAACAACTTACATTTATCCATGGTGGATAGTTGAACTATAGTCGCTGTTGTAATGGAGATTAATCTGTCAGCGTCACCTAGTATCTGTTAACCTAAATCTGTGGTTAGAGGGGCTGAGATGATGGTCAAGCTCAGGTACAAATATATTTACTACAGTATTTTACTATACAATCTATACGAGTAAAGGGGCATTATATTTTCCCATACTGCTTATATATAGGTATAAACATATAATAGCAAAAGTTAAAAATATTTATAAAATTTTTAAAGCATACATTTAATATTGGATATTTGTACCTGGGGATAGGGACTAAAATGATGATTTCGTTTGTTTAAAACTTAAAATTAATTATTTATACATCATCATATCTCCATTTATCATTGGTAATTGTTATAACAAATGTTACAATATATTACATTTTTCAGTTTTTGGTTTTAGTATAATTAATGGAATATTATTATCAGTGGACGCAAATTGCCCAATTTTCAGATATTGACCCTTATACTATTCCATATGGAAAAATTTTCTGCAAATCGTGAAAATCATGGGTATTATTATCTTATATCCAATGATGAAAAGTACTGATAAAGGATTTGTGCACAATGATTCCTTAGTACATATCGAATTAAATAAATAAATAATATCTACTTTTTATTCCTATTTTTGCATTAGAATGTTGTAGATGATGTGCTAATTGAGAATGGAGCATCGGAAATTTTTACAAACATAAAACCACATCGTTCGAGATGGAAGTACAGTATGTGAGATTATTGTAATAACTAATCTACTAAAAAACAACTTTTCAAAAGTAAAAAAAAAGCAGAGCAAAAAAAAAAAAAAAAAAAAAAGAAAAGAAAAAAGGGGAAAGTTGTGGCTAAAAAATAGTGTGATATCAAATTTCCAAGCTAATATTATGGTACTTATTTAACATTTTTTATTAAAAATTTACCATATGTAAGTCGAGTACCTAAGTATGCGTTGATAGAAAGCCTTTTCTCCTTTACTTAATACATCATAACGTGTTTCTGAAAATAATTTTTTTTTTAATTATGCATGATGGGCTTGGCGGCCATCTTTCCATATTTTACACAATTTTCTAAGCACACAAGTACATTGTTAAGATCGGAAATTCGAAATTGTTGCTAAAGCAAACATTTTATGCTTTTAATTTATGGAAATGAGTGCCTAGAAATTTGTGTCTTAAAATAAAGTTGAAGTAACTTCAGGTTTTATCTTATGATTATCTTTTTTCGGAGGGGGTTAATTAATTAGTTAAAGCAGTAAAAATCAATTTGTTTTTCTTTTCTTCAAAATAAAAGACTTTCTTAATTTATCTGTCTGTAGCCAAAACTAGAAGTTCAAAATTGTTAATAATGCAAACATATTACGAGCTTGTCTGCTTAGAAATTTGTGTAAAATATGGAAAGATGGCCGCCAAGCCCATCATGCATAATTAAAAAAAATTTATTTTCAGAAACACGTTATGATGTATTAAGTAAAGGAGAAAAGGCTTTCTATCAACGCATACTTAGGTACTCGACTTACATATGGTAAATTTTTAATAAAAAATGTTAAATAAGTACCATAATATTAGCTTGGAAATTTGATATCATACTATTTTTTAGCCACAACTTTCCCCTTTTTTCTTTTCTTTTTTTTTTTTTTTTTTTTTTTTGCTTGGCTTTTTTTTTACTTTTGAAAAGTTGTTTTTTAGTAGATATCAGTTCTTTTTTTTAAACAGATTATATATAATTGAAATAATTCTACTCGCTAAAATTAGTCCTTGTATAGCCTTTATAAGTAGGGAACAAACACAATAGTATACACTTTGTTTACCTATCATTCATTTTTTAGAGTAATTAATAATTTAAAACTAAGGAAAGTCAATTTATTCTTTCAAAGTATCAGTCTTTCTCAATTTATATCGCCTTAAAATTTTCTATGAGGGATGAAAATTTAGTAAAAATCAAATAGAGTCAAAATAAAATATATATTTACAGTTAGTCTGTCAGTTAATTGTTTGTTCTAACTTTTTTTTGCTGACGGTTTTGCAAAATAAATTTATCTTTACAAATACCTACGGAAAATCCGAGAATGAAGCCCCGCAGGCATCTAAAGAATCGAAGATCTGTCTAAAGAAGTAAATCTAGCAATTCTAGACATGATGATGAAACATTTTTGATAAAAAAAATCTAAACATTTAAAGATGTAAACTGTACATATAACTTCATCTTCATTTAGATCGTGTTATAGAGAAGAAAGAATAAATATGTAATTTTACTCAAGTCTGTTTATCCATACCTATTTGCATAAATGTGAGAATATAATTTCGTATAAAAATTCCCGTAAATTGATTATATTTAATAGTCTATTATTAAAGCCGCATAAACATTAGAATAAAATTTTTTGCAGTTAAAAATTGCCTGAAATCTATAGTCTTATCGTTCGTCAAATTTGTTATATGTTTTTTTTAATACCCAGACACCTTTTCTAAACTCTGACCTAAGATCACAGAAATACTGAAATTATCCAAATACTTATACCTTTCTATCGTATTTCTTTTTTTGAGTGGGGGGAGGGGTGAGGAAGGGCGCTTAAGAACTTCGTTTTGTTCTTAGAATTCTGAATTAATCATTGAAAAGATCTGCCTAAGTAAGTCTTGTTGCAGAATTTTCATTAGGTAAGAGTTGCATCAACTTATACATCATGTGAATATATTAAATTACTTTTGTAAAATACTAGATGGGAGCCATTGATATTTTCAGAGCATTTGCCTACATTTTAAACTTAAATTATTTACAACTATTCATTAATTTTCTATACGAATTAAAGAAGTCGTTGTTTCCATGGCAACTGTACCTTTCACTATTGCTTGTTTGTTTGATTGAACACATATATATCAGATCACGTGAGGATCACGGCGGGATTTGAACCCGCCCCCACCTACGTTCTCAAGCGATTAGCGGCGTGGTGTCTTATCCACTCAGCCACGGTGGGCCACTATTGCTTTATCTAATACCCAGATACTCAAATTTAACCAGCTGCGCTTAGAATCATGCTCATAACAGAGTACATTTATATGTAAGAGTGGTGACACATATGCACAAGTCGTGTACTCATATTCAAGTTTTTGTCCAAAGTACAGTAACTCAGTTTTCATTAATAGACGTGGAAGATTTCGATTAAACTAACCAAAAAAGTTTAAAAACATTGGCTTTCTGATTTCATTTTATGCAAAATCGTCTTAACCAACCAAAGTTAATGTCCGGGATCCAGAGTGTTTACTGCAAACATAAAAAAAGTTTTCAAAAATGCAGGCTTCTGATTGATCAATCTCATCGCGCTAATAGCGTGAAATCTATCTTGATCCCGGTCTATTCAACGTCCTTTAAATATTCGAGAAAGCCTTGACAAGTCAGGAAAATATCACACAAAGCAGGCAAAACAAAGAAGAAAAATCATTCATTGGCTCGTTCATATCCACGAGCCAATGAATGATTTTGTTCCTTTGCTTTGCCTGCTTTGTGTGATGTTTTTGTGACGCGTGTCAAGACTTTCTCAAATATTTAAGGGGCGTTTGTTTATTTCACCACCATGAAGCTATGAAAGGAGAGGAGCAGACATGTCAATCTTCCCGTGTGAAAAACTACATAAAGAAAACGAGTTCTTTCCCCCTCTTCTGCCCTTTTCTCTCTTGATTTTGACCGATAGCAGCCCATTTAGCAGTCTCCATAGCAAGATGCAGCTATATATGGCGGACGCAAGGGGGAGGGTGTTAGCGTGACCAATGACATAATAGGCCAGTTTATGACGTTTAAAAGTCACACGGAGTTGGATCATCTTTACACGATGATTAGTACAAAGCGGTGCGCCGATTTTTTTTTTGTGTCCATTGCCGTGTACAGATAATCAACTCCGTGTGACGTGATGAGCTGGCCACACTTAGGAACAGCTTCAAATGACGTCATCTACTTCGAGGCAAACGAAAAAGGACAGGCTACCGCGGCGCTACAGCGTCTAGAATATATAGTGTGGAAATCCAATCAGTCGATCACAGCGATATCTGCAGGATATTTCCCAAAACTCCAAGACAATTTGGTCTAGACGCTGTAACATTTTTTTTAAACGTTTTATTAACTTACATTTGACCTGTGTGCTTGGCGTCAAACCCGCTGTAATAATACGATGTTTACTTTGAAATTTGAAAATATATAGCAGATGTCGCTGCGATAATCTCCCTGGATTTCAGCGTCAGTGCACATTTAAGGGATACACTTTTTAGCGGTTCTTGGATAGCAAATTTCCACATTATGTATTCTAGACGCTGTAGCGGTGCATTACACATATCTCTTTCTTCTTTAAAAAATATCCTGCAGATGTCGATGCAAATGACTGTTTGGAATTCGACATCGTTGTACATTTAAGGGATTCAATACTTTCGCGCTTTTTTAAGTATTGCTGGGATAGTCGATTTCTACAACATATAATCTAGACGCTATAACGGAGCTATAGTTTCTAGAAGATATAGTTTAAAAATCGGCTTATTAAAAAAGTGCTAAAAATTGTATCCCATAAATGTTGAACGAGGCTGAACGACGAATGTCGATTACAGCGACATATGGTAATTCCAACATAACTATTTCAAAAGAAAATGTTTCGCTCAGAGAAGATCTAGAAAATGTTGCTCCTATCGACATTTGTCATTCAGTATTTTTCAATATTTATGGGATTCAATTTTTAGCACTTTTTAAAGAATTACTGGAATAGCCGGTTTCCACACTGTGACCGTGATCTAGGTAGATTTTTCTGTGTTATCGTAACGAGATTGACCAATCAGAAGCCAGAATTTTTGCTAACTTTTCACTGTTTGCAAAATTGTACCTGGATACCGGCCTATATTTCTAGACGCTATAACTGAGCTCAGGAATAGTACAGAAAGCAAACTCTCTATTTTGATACATTAAGGCCGGGATCTAATTAGGAACAAGTGTGTCTCTATAACGAAGTAGCGACATACGGCCAATAAATGTTTATTGGTAAAAGTGATAAAAACAAATCGTTAAAGTTCTTTACGAGCATGCCATTATCGCCAGGTTAATGCATGCTGAATTATTTCCCTAGTCTAATAGAGATCGTCCATGCGCGTATCTTCTAATGGAGGATATTCCAAATATGGGTTCGAGGCTGAAAAAGTCACGTGGTACCGGTAATTTACCCAAAGAATTTCTAACTGATAGAAGGGAAACAGGAAACTACACTGTTAAAAATATCGTGAAAAATTACCTCGGTTCTTACAGCTTCTCTATTTTCTGACCAATGAGAACGCTACATAAACGCCTATGAAGCGTTCTCATTGGTCAGAATACAGATAGCCTTTAAAAACAGAGGTAATTTTTCACGATATTTTTAACAGTGTACTACTGCTTTCTCCCATGAACTATTTCATTGGCTAGCGGGGATTTACATTACGTAGACGGAGACTTCCCTTCTTTACGCTAGACGTTCTTGCCTTGACCATGTGATCATAACGTAGATTGTATATCCTCTATTCAAGAAAGCGAATTGCCGTACTTTCGACAAAAGCTTGAAATGAGCATGTCTCCTGTGCATATATCACCACTCTTATGTATAAAGGCTCTCTGTTATGGTGTTGTTTCTGATACAGCGCCTAGAATACCTAGTGTGGAAATATGCTATCCAAAGAGTTCTAAAAATTTGTATCCCTTAAATGTGCGACGATACTGCTAAAATTTCAAGTGTCGATCGCAGCGACATCTGTGGGAATTTCGTATTACTATTATTACATTGTATAGACTAGCAATTTCTTGCAGTTGTAGAAAATATCCTGCAGATGCCGCTGCGATCTGCCTATTACAGCAGTATCATTGCACATTTAAGGGATACAATATTTTAGCGCTTTTTTAAGTATTACAGGTTTAGCCGATTTCAACACTATATATTCTAGGCGCTATAGTTTCTGAGCGCTGTTGGTTAAATTTCGATATTCGTGTTTTAGAGTGAGCAATAGAGAAAAGTACTAAAACTATTGAAACAACAACTTCTTTAATATTGAAATGTATAGCAAAGGAGTTCAGAATCAATGCCTTAAATAGTTTCGAATACGCACTGTTGTTATGACATCAATACCCTTCCTGGATGTGGAAATGCAAAATTGTGTTCAACATAATTGGCCGCAATCTAGATAGATTTTTCGCTGTTAGCGAAACGAGATTCATTAATCAGAAGCACTTTTGCGAACTTTTCGCTGTTTGCAGCAATGCAGGCTATTGATTGGTGAATCTCGTTTCGCTAACAGCGAAAAATCCATCTGGATCCCAGCCTAAATTTCTGCACTTCATCCATGGCACTAAGAAAATGACTCAAAACTTTTATGACATAGGCCGGGATCCAGAAGCAGCAAAAATTCTCAAACATTCTGGCTTCTGATTGGTCAAACTCATTTCGCTAACAGCGAAAAATCTATCTGGATCTCGGCCATAGTTTTCTTCGATGAAATCAATGCAAAAGGATAATATAAAAAATTTTAAAAGACTTCTAAAATGATTTGGCGGGTTTATCGCTGTTTGGCATAATTTATAAACTTTAAAATTAATTAACAGTTTTTCGCTAATTAAGAATAGAAAATTTGTGTTTTTAAAGCTGAATTTTACAAAAGCACGTAGATTGAGTAAATATCTGTCCAAAAATGCAATCCTTACTTTTTTATGTCCATTATTTAAGTCTCTACCTTGATTGAACCATAAATTGTGACGAAGAAAATAAATCGATCATTTTCAGTATCTCGACGTTATTTTAAAAAATCTATATCTCTGTTTATAATTAATTTATGAGGATGCATTTGGTCTCAAATTGAAGATATTTTCCATTAGGTCCTTCTGGTTTTGGTTTTATTTTTCTGCGATGATTGGTTCTTTTGATATGGGAAATTTTACGCTGGCATGTTTGGTTGATTTTACATGGAGAAGTTGTCATCAGTATAATAAGCAGTTACGGTGTCTTGCGTTTTATTCTTGGCGTTTGTTTGTTTGGCGAGGTTAGCATTTTTTTTCAGCTTGGCTTGGCAGAACGACCGTCCTGCTTGATGAAGATATTTCATAGCAATTCACATGATTTAGTTTTTCTAGATGGAATACATAGTTAACTGTTATTTTCCTATAGAATAAGAATACAACAATACAAAAACTAAATAATTTTAAAGAAATGCCATCTTCTTGCGGAATTCACTGTATGTTGTTTTTAATATAAAGTTTTAAAATAGTAACATATAAACAAAAAATGAATTTATAAAGTTCTACATATAGTATTCAGATATATATACATACATATATGCTTATATAGTTCTACTTCATATAGTTAATAAAGAAAATGGGTGAAACTGACTTCCTAATATTGTATTTATTCCGGTCATAATAATATATTTTGGGGGTTTATTTTCAAGCTAACAAAAGATTGAAAACACTCAAAAAAACTTTTTAATAACCAACATTCCTAAGCAGACAGCAGAGTTTTTTCAATATGGTGGGCGATCTGTTAAATGTCATCAACATTACTGAAACTGACATCACAAAAAAAAGATTTTTTTATATATTGCGATGCTATCGTTGACATGTTTGTACAAAAAGTAAAAAATAAGTTTGCTAAACACGCTCGAATTTCTAAAAAAACATGTCTGGAATTTAAGTATATAGTGTAATACTCTAACTTTTCCTAAATATTTTGACTAGAAAATTCAGTAAAAATAGGGCTTTGTTATTATATGATATTATAATATGATTACATCAGCGATCATGTTTGGATTTAAATAGATCGAAATGTTATAAACATAATAATGTAAAAATATTATAATAAAACTAGGGTCTCTGAACCCTGCAAGCTATGCTCGCCAACCCCCGTTCCGACATCGCAGAATCTAAAAACACGCTAAACTGATGGGTTTTAAAAATATTAGATAGGATTGAATTATACTGAAAAAAACTGTGCAGATCTCCCTGTAAAATGTTTCCCTTCAATTTCCTTTGATTGCAAAAATTTAAGTGCGAATCAGTTGCTGTTAAGATATCCAATGGTTATTTTCGTTTTTGATTAAAGAGGATCAGTTAAACATTTGAAAAGAAGGTAAAATAAAATGAATTAAGTATACAGAGTCTTTGCCTAACGGTATTTTAAAACAATCTCTATAACAATAGCCTAAGTCATGTGACAATCATCAACAGTTCCAGGCGGACCACTTCGTTTTTTATACTCTAGGTGCCATTTTGGTACTTTAATGTTATCCAGGCACAGGTGATAAGTCGAAAAATATCATTCTATCGCTATCATTTCATCTATATTATAATAGTTTAAGTCATCAACTGCCATAAACAAATACGGTCTGTTCCTTCGCCGTTCATGTGAAAGTTTGGCACAGATGTCATATACGTCCCATATTGACGCGATTTTTTAACGACGCCAATTCGGGGAACACATCAACAGCTTAAACAGCAACATCCGGCTTATCATATCAGGAAAAATAACGATACTTTGGCGCCAGTTATGTGTCCGTTCCGTATATGACATTGGCGTCAGAAAAACATCGCGCCAATATGTTACCTTAAGTTTTCAATTTTCATTAAAAAATATTTTTTTTTTGGAATAAAACTTAATAAAAATTGCCATGGTCACATAGAATTCGAGGTACTGTTACGCTAGCCGGATGCAAAACTCGCCTATAGCTTTTTTTCAACTCGCCAGTTAGCATTTTTTTTTTTTCGAGTGGTAATATTTGGCCAGATAAGTATCGCAGGTTTGGCGTGATTTTTATTTTTTTACGAAAATTTGGCGAAAACCTCATTTTCAAATACCAGTTACATATACATTTTTGGTATTCTTTAGATATCCCTTCGACCAAAAATCTATCGCCAAACTATAAGATTAAATGCCAATAATGGTTGTTCGTAAATATCACATTCACCTGACTTTAAGCAAGTTACAGGTGTTTACGTCATCAAGTGATTTTTATTTCGAAATTTTATTTGTATATTTATTAATGTTATACTAATTTATTTTTTCTTTCGTTATTTAAAATAAAATTTATGTCAATTTGTATAATTTGGCGAGTGTTTTGGCGATTTATATAATTTGGCAAAATTGGTCGACGGAATAATTAAGTAGTACCGTATTTTTTAATTATTTTCTATTATTTTCTAAAGGACATATCAAAAACATAATTAATAATCATAGAACAAAATAATTTATATAACTTAAAAAAAGAAATAAAAGTAAATAAGTATTTATTTTCAAATAAACAACAATAGCCGTGTTACCATGTCAATCACAATAATGCCATTTTGGCGTCAATCAGGTACCCCTGTGCGTAGATAACATCTGTGCCTAATATTTGTTCTTTTCATTTTTTTTTTTTTTTTTTTTTTTTTTTTTTTTTTTTTTTTTTAAGAAAAGAGTGAAAGCCATCAATTTTAAATGAAAGTTGTGTATTTTAAATAAAATGAATGAAAGGATTATATTTTAAATGAAATGAATGAATTATGAACAAATGCGACGGGAAAAATGTTTGGCGAATTATCACCTGCGTCTCGCTAGCATAAAAATACCATAAGAATTGATTTCTCTATCAGAATCTTTCGATTTGCAATAGATAAAGATTGTTCAAGTAAATTGAATTATAAATAAAAGTAGCATGATACATTTCTTAGCATACATTTAAGGTAACCTTTTCTGAAGTAGGAAAAAAAAAATATCTGTTTGATTAGAATTTGAGTTGAATTCATTAGATTTTGAGTTGAATTCATCATTAGAAAAATGGGTACTTTTCGGTTAGCCGGGCGCCTGTGATATATATACATATTTATATACAAACATATATGCATGTATATAAATATGTATATATATCACTGGCGCCCGGCTAACCGAAAAATGTATATAAAATTAGAAAAAAAATAATATTTCAAAAACTAATTCGAATTTAAAAATTCTAATACCAGTTTTGAATTTTGCGGATCAATATTGATTTTTGGTGTTAATTTCATCGCAAAGTATTCCATATTTTAGGAGAAATCGCCGTGAAACATAATCAGATGTTTAATCAGTCGATTCATATACCCGTTTCATAAATTCGTTTCATTAGGATTTTATATATACGAGTTGGAACCCGTCGAAATTCGACGAACTAAAATGTTAGAAAGGAACTGTCCGATCGAATTTATAATAAACCTACAAAAATAATTGCAATAAAAAATTCATCTTACATTGGTTGTCTAACTCTTAAAACAAATAATATTTTTAACCTAAAATTATTAAAAAGTTATTTCCACAAACTTCAACTGCTTAAATTATTGAAAAATTACACTGCATTAGAATACGTATTCAAGATAAGTAATTATGATGAAGTTATCGATTGAGGCTCTTATGTTTGTTTTTAAGGGATAAAAAATCAGTAAAAAGGATTTCGCTTTGTCACATCAAAAAACTTTCCCCAATAAAATCTAAACTGTGCGTTTTTTTCACATTCTCATAATTTACATACGCACCACTCAAATTCACAATTTGAAAGTATTTTAACGCGCAATAGATTATTAATGAATGTATTTCCAAACTTAAAGTCACGTTTGTCGGATATAACTTTTCATGTGAACATTCGCGCAAACTTTTAAGTTCTAATCTCAGTACCCGCGAAAAAAAAAATTCAGAAATTTGCCTTTAGTTGTCATACTATTGGCCATTTAGTATTGGTAAAATATTTAGTTTTATCATAAAAAAATGATCGTTTTGTTTTAAATATAGCATCATTTTGGCTCACTGAATCATTTTGCCTAGCGTCTCAAACTCGGTATCAGCGTAATGTAAAAATATTGAAATGTAACTGATTTATGAAGAAGAATGCGTGTTTTTTTTAATGTCTGACGTCATTTTCTGTTCAAAAATTATAAAAAAGTTACTTTTATTTGTAATGTGAAAATGGCATCAATAAGGATATAATCAATAAAAATAATAAACCATGACTATTTTCTCTTTACTTTCAATATAAATCGAGTACTTCAGTTGCCACAATTACAAAATCTGTATTAAAAACTACAAAAAAATTAATATCTCAAAAATAAATTGAGATACAGCTTCCAAACAAATTGCATTTAAAAGCATATATTATCACCGTACAGGGGTGTAAAAATTGAAAATGTACGATGTTTTGAAGTTTAAAAATTTGCTATAACGAAAATTGCAAACCGAAATTTCATTTAAAATTTCAAAGTGTGGCCATTCGCAAAATGACGTATGCGTTACGCACAGATATGTTTGTCCTTTATAATATAGATAGGGTAGATATGTATTACTGAATATTAAGTTATTGTAAGGAATAAAAGCGTTTACGTAAAATATAACATTTATTTATTTATTTCGAGAAAAATATCTGTCTTACTTTAAGATTACATTGACAGTGCTAGGAAAGGATGTGATAGGAAAGTCAAATTTGACGAACAGAATTTTATAAAAAAGCAGTATATAAATAATATTCTTTTAATCGATCTGATTTAAGAGTAAATTAACACTAACATATTTTAGAGTGACTGTGGGCATAACAAAATATTGTTAAAAATCATGTTTTTCGCTTGTATGTCTGATATATTGTGGAAGCCATTTTTTGTATATATTTTGCATAACCTTGAATAACTTTGGGTACAAAAAATGTTATTTGCACTTTTTTCCATCCTTTCTGATTATATTTTCTGATTACTTTCTGAATCTTAACGGATTGCATATTGTATTAAGTCCATAAGTGAAAATATTGTAAAGGAACCTAATGTTAAATAAGTTTCCATTTCCTCTAAAGACGTAGTTTGTTACTTTCTTCTATCTTCAATAGAATAAAGTATTGTAATCGAAATTTTTTTCGACTTCCGGTTTTCGACGGATTTGCATGTTTTGGGGATCAGAGATTCCAAAAAACATGTTTATAGAAAATGTCTGTCTGTCTGTGTGTCCGTCTGTCCGTCCGTCCGACTGTACGTCCGACTGTCCGTCTGTCCGTCTGTCTGTCGCCATTGTACCATCAAAAAATGTATGAAGTTATGTATAGAATTAAACCAAAATTTTATTGTAAGTTTTTGGCTATGGCAAGCAGGTCCTCCCGGAATTTGGAAAAAATTCGCCGGTAGGGGGCGCTGATATAACAATTTTTGTGCGATTTTCAATATTGTACCATCCAAAAGTGTATGGCGTTATGCATAGAATTGAACCAAATTTTTAGTTTTAGTTTTTGGATATGACAAGCAGGTCCTCCCTGAATTTTGAAAACATTCGCCGGTAGGGGGCGCTGTAAATGCGTTTTTTGTGCGATTTTGAATATTGTACCATCGAAAAGTGTATGAAGTTACGCATAGAATTGAACCAAATTTTTATTTTAAGTTTTTGGCTATGGCAAGCAGGTTCTCCCTGAATTTAGAAAAAAATCGCCGGTAGGGGGCGCTGTAATAGCGATTTTTGTGCGATTTTGAATATTGTACCGTCCAAAAGTGTACGAAATTATGCATAGAATTAAACCAAATTTTTATTTTAAGTTTTTGGATATGGCAAGCAGGTCCTCCATGTACTTGCAAAAAATTCGCCGTTAGGGGGCGCTGTAATAGCGATTTTTGTGCGATTTTGAATATTGCACCATCGAAAAGTGTATGAAGTTATGCATAGAATTGAACCAAAAAAAAAAAAAAGTTCTTGGCTATGGCAAGGAGGTCCTCCCTTAATTTGTAAAAAAATCGCTCGTAGAGGGCGCTGTAATAGCGATTTTTGTACAATTTTTGTGTCATTTTGAATATTGTACCGCCGAAAAGTGTATGAAGTTATGCATAGAATTGAACCAAATTTTATGTGTTTATTTTTGTGTTCCCTTAGGCCGGAATATTTCCAAATTCAGTGAGGGCATGTTCATCATAGCCAAAAACATATATATGAAATTTGGACCAATTATGTGCTAACTTCAGATGATTTTTGATGACAGAATAATTAAAATGGGACAGAAATCACTGCTACAGCACTCCCTTCCGACAGAATAATTTCAGTGACCTTCTTAATATAGCCAAAACGACATATCTCAAATTTGGTTCAATTCTATGTATAAATACGTACGCTTCTCGATGATATAAGGGCGGTACACGGACGTACGGACACAATGACATTTTATATAAACATGTTTTTCGCTCTCTTTATCTCATAAAATGTGTAATTTTGACGAATCCCAAAGTCGAAAAAAAGTTCGATTACAATACTCTCTTCTCTTATAGATAGAAGAAAGTAAAAATGCATATACTGTTATCGAAACACTGGAAATTCCATAACACCGAAAAGTAATTGAAGTATTACAATTAAGAATAGATAAATGCAAATAAATAATCAGGTAAATAAATTATCATTTTCTTCGCTGGGGAAAGAATGTTGTCAAATAAAGATGGGAAATAAATCTCATGTAAAAAAAAAAAAAAAAAAAAAAAAAAAAAAAAAAAAGATGTATCAGTAAAATTATGAAATAAATGAAAGAGTATTTTCATAGATATTGTCAATAAAGTTTAGTATAAAGGTCAGATATATACAACACTTTTAACTTCTATTAATTAAGAAATATGTAGAAAGTAAAAATATCCTTTATGAAAAATATTTGTATATTTATTAAAGAATTAAATACAAGTTAATAACTAATATATCTTATTTTATCAATTAATATGATTTTATGAAATTAGGGTGAAATTTGTATTAACAAAATATCAAAACAAATAACAATAGGTCGAATAATCTAGAAATTACGTTTACTAGCACTGTATTCAGATATAATAAATCGTACTATTGTTAAGCTGGTGAGGCTGATATGTTTGATCCACTTAGGGAAAATCATGTGTTACTCTTAGTAAATCACAGTAACTTGTTATCATCTAATCCTACAAATTCAATATTAAAGTGATTTATGAGTGAACTATTTTATTGACTGAAATTATATTATAGGCTATATCCAGTATTTACGTTGTCTCGAAATTAATTATTAAAAGTGATTGAAAAGATAATAAGCATAAATACTCATTTCCTCTCTCACTCTCAATATAAGTCTGTACACATTCACACACGCATACATTATGCAGTAGTAGTATATATACTAGAAAAAGCCATGCTTTGTTTAAATTATTTAATAAGAAACATTATTTAATAAAATAAATATTTGGAAGTAACAGTATTTTTTATATTATTTTTGCATCTTTATTAAGCAAAAATGTTATTTTATGTTTCGGGCATTTTAATTTTAGAAATGCAAATTCAGCCAAATAACTAAGAATTTCCTCGGAATTTTTTATTTATGATATAAGACTGGTATAAATAAAAATACTTTAGAAGCAAAATTTTACAAAATGTTTTTAAATTTTCAACTAAAATCTCTTTTAAAGATGATTTTACATTTCCCCAATAGTCTCTGGTGTTTTCTGAAATGCTTTGAAATAGATATATTTCCAATCATTGTAATTTACATCAAATGATCGTTGATAGCAATCATAAAATAATATATTCGAAGAGAGCTTGAAGAAAGTTACTTCTTCAAAGTCCTATTTTCTGGAAAAAACATTTGAAATCTACTCTCGTTGCTACTAAGAATTATTAAATTATTATATTATTTTTATTATGTAACATTCGAATAACAGTTTATATAAAGAGTTTAACAATTAATTTTACTTGTTTACAATTCTTTTGTTGCCATTTTACAAAAAAAATAATAATATAATTATTTTAAAATGCGTAAGTAATCTGCGTAAATGATTTCAGAAAATCAGAATAAATTGTGCAGTTAAATTCTTAACACTGAAAAATACTTTTATAACTGAATGCAAATAAATATAGTCAACAAAATAATAATAAAAAAAATGTCTTTTTTTTTTTAATCTTTTGATAAAAAATAATATTGTCAGAATCTACAGATCATATTTTATTTCTATCAAGTCCAAAAATATTTCTTTCCTTAATTAAATTTAAAAAAAAAAGTTTTTGAGATATTTTGGCGGAATAATGAAAATATATTATATTTATTTAATTAATCATTATTCTATAGATAATTACTTAATCCAAGATTTAATTTTTCTTCTGAAAATATACGTGTTTCGTTTTTATTTGCAAAAATGCGTCCGTAATCGAAAAACATTTAAAATAAATTAATTAAAACAATATTTCTTTTTGGGTTCTTCTGTATATATATATATATATATATTGTGCAAATCTACTGAACATAATTTATTTTTATGTTAATTTCAAGGCAAAATACTGAATAGCTTTTTTTTTTTTTTTTTTTGCAATGTCCACGACAAAATGTAATTTGTGTAGCCTAGTAGAGGATTCGCTTAGCTCATCCTAATAAATGTATATAGTATATACATAGATCCATGAAAAGTCCTAGCCCCACTCACTACCAGTAACCTGTAAAACAATTGTATACTAAATTGGAAGATAACCGTGCACTTTTTTTTATATTTCAGGCGAAATTGATCTGTCAGTGGTTAAAAGATATCCTTCCATTACTTTTCAATATCCTTTACTGTAGCCGAGTGCTGTGAATTAAATTTAGAAAAAATATATTTATGTGTAACAAAGAAAAAATCAAAATACACTTTTGTGCGTCATAAGCCACAACAGTTGTTTTCAGGCACAAACAATATTTTTTTTCTTTATGTATTTCTATATAGGTCTGTTTCTGTGTGTGAGTTTTTCTTTGTTTTTTTAATCATATGTGTATATATATATATATATTAAAGCAGTGAATTAAAATTGTATATTCACCGATGCTGGGTTTATTTGCGTCTCATGTTTCGCCACAAGATTGTGTGCTCATGAAGACCTTTCCATCTAGTAGCTGTGGTTGCAGCCTTACCGACTTATATGTGTGAGAGATGCCAAGTTGGGCATCGTTCTCGTGACTTAGTGGTAGAGCACTGGAGCGCTATTCCAGGGGCCCGGGTCCGATTCGCAGTATGGACATTTTTCACTATATCGGATTACGTCTTGTTAGCAAAGTGATAATTCACTGCTTTAATATTCAATAATTTCAAGCGTAGTTTCACTGCTGAAAAGCAGTTGAAAAATTAATTAATATTGTATATTCATCGATGCTGGGTTTATTTGCGTCTCATGTTTCTCCACAATATTGTGTGCTCATGAAGACCTTTCCATCTAGTAGCTGTGGTTGTAGCCTTACCGACTTATATGTGTGAGAGATGCCAAGTTGGGCATCGTCCTCGTGGCTTAGTGATAGAGCACAGGAGCGCTATTCCAGGGGCCTGGGTTCGATTCCCGGCTTGGACATTTTTCACTGTGTCGGTTTACGTCTTGTTAGCAAAGTGATAATTCACTGCTTTAATATTCAATAATTTCAAGCTTTCAAGCGTAGTTTCACTGCTGAAAAGTAGTTAAAAAATTAATTAAAATTATACATATATATATATATATATATATATATATATATATATATATATATATATATACACCAATATGTCTTTCAAATACATGAAACATAGCATCAAAATACATACCAAAAAATATTTTCATTATGTATTTTCATGTTCTAAAGAAAGTAACACATGATGTCGCCGCCGCCGCTGCTCATTGGCTACAAAAACAGCATGTGTCCAGATGTTTTTTAAATTTATTTTCTTATTTAATTCAAAAATATAAATAACTGATAGTCGGAATATATATTCCAATATTTAAGAAATATGAAAAACACGGGAAAGTTCGTAAAATATCTAGCACTTGTGGGTAGCACAGTTTTTGTTGATTCTTGAAAAATAATGGTTTTTTAAATCATTGATTCATTTATAAAATATTAGTATTAAAAAATGCTTGATGAGCACCAAAAAAGGTTAATACGTTTTAACTATTAAAAAGGGTTTTACAAGTGCTTCTTATTGAGTATGAGAAAGGACAACGGGTCCCTTCTTGGCTGGAGCTCATTGTCAATGCCAATATTGAAAAAATCATTTTTTCGCTTTTTCCATATAAAAGAAATTCGAGGTACGTATTTTAGTAAAACTTTCCGTCGTGATTTACATGTTAACTGCCCTGTTCAACTGTTGCACTGTGTGTGCGTCTGCAATGCAACTATGTACAGTGTACTTTGTACCATTATTTCTCTACAAATTATACTACACTGTACAATCGTGGGAAAAAAAAAGTAAACACCACCTACTAACTCCTCAACAAGTTATTGTACACGAAGTTACTGGTACCGAATGATTGGAAATAATGTCTACTTTTAAATGATGAATTTGCTTAGGGGTCATCTACATATTAAAACGAATCTCAAATTCATTTTTTTTCAATAGAAATACCCAATTTTAACGAGATGTTTCAAATCCTAGGTTCAAACTATGCTTAGACACCAAATTTCAAGTCATTGGAATAAGTTTTTGAATTATAAACACTCAAAATGTAGTGCTTCTAATGTTAAATTATATTTTCATATTTTCATTTATATCTCCTCAAATTATGCTCTAATGTGCTAATATTTTGTGTAGCAATAATACTAATATACCCAAACATAAATACGCTGAATATGCAATTTTTATAATTTTAGGATATCAATTATGAATTATGAAATTAATATTCGAAAAAATTATGAATTGCAACCCACAATTTTTTTTTGATGGATTTATATTTATATTTATTATGGATATATATTATATATATCCTGCTTTATGGAAATCCAAAATTTCACATTTTACTTCCAAGTAGTTTTCAAATTATGCTCAAAAAACGGCAAAATGGTGGTTTAAGGGGCCGTCTATGATAGAAGTGACTTAATATATTGAAATTTCTTCTGTTGTCCTGTAATCTAGCAGGCTTCATTGACTGCTTACGGTGCCTTGATCAAGATTGTGGCTCTACAATCGAGTACCGAACTTCAATTTGGATACAGCCCTTAAAATACGCTGGTTTCAAAATAATTAATTTCTCGTAAACTTATCGTACGAATTGCATAAAAAATTTGTTTTTAGGCTAATTGAAGGGTGTAGAGTTCATTTATGCTGTCAGAATTGTGTACTGCTATTGAAAAAAAAAGTTATCCCTAGTTTTAATATGTAAATGGCCCCCTAAGCTAATTTTATATACACCATTTAAACATAGACATTATTTCCAATCGTTCGGTGCCAGTAACTTTCTTCTACGATAATTTGTTCAGTAGTTAGTAGGGAGTGTTTACTTTTTTTTCCACCACTCTACATTCCTATTATGCTTTTGAAACTCAGCGCACACTCCCCCTGGGCTTTTGTACTTCCGTACTAAAGGTATATGCGTCTAATGTTCGTTTATAATTTACATATGCATTGATGTACATCA
Organism: Maratus speciosus; assembly: GCA_963932465.1. Lineage (NCBI taxonomy): Eukaryota > Metazoa > Arthropoda > Arachnida > Araneae > Salticidae > Maratus > Maratus speciosus. Next base: position 291,945,791 of record OZ010795.1, on the reverse strand, counting down.
TTGTACATTATACAGCCACAGCGATTTGCGTATAATTTCAACAATCAATGAATGCATTATACTGCCATGCGTGCACATATGAAATTGTTCCTGTGCATTTTGGTGCAACAGTCTGCACTGCACTACAAATCAGTTTTCTGTACAGGGCTTCTACACTGCTTGGTGGCCAGGGCTTAATTTCTAACAAAGTATCGGAGCTGTAATATTCTGCGGTACCAGTACAGTAACCGTACCCCTCCCCCACCCCCCTACTGTCACTCCAATCTGCATATTTATATTTTGAACATTATTTGCAAAATTTAAAGATTTTTTTTCAGCAAAATAAAATTTTAAATATTTCTATCAATATATACTTAGCTGTCAACTTATTGCACTTTATAATTATCATTCCTACTGAATAGTAATCTTAGCCTAATTTTAATGTTAATTAATTGCAGAACTCTGCAATTAAATATGGTAAGTATTATGATTAGGAAATAGGTGTTTACAGAAAATAAGGCATAGTTTGCTGCTATGTGCATTTTTATGAAAAAATGAATGGAATTTACAGAAATTAATATTTATATGCTGAAGAATGGAATAATGTTTTTAAATTTCCTATAAAAGTTGCATATCTTAAACTATAATTGATCCCCTCAGCATAACAATCTTTCGTGGCGAGACCCTGAAAACCAACTTAAATAATAATAAAGAAATGCATACCGTTATCGGAAAGAATCGATGCTTTTAAAAAAAAAGGGGGAAACACTACTAGATCGCTTTCTATCAGAATAACAATACATGACATTTATATTTACTTACAAATGAAAGTGACTTCGTAAATGTGCAGAGCAGAGCCTTATCATGGGATGACTCATGATACAAAATATATAGAAAAATCACTAACGTGATTTTTTATACTCGTACGCAATAGAAGACAAAAAACCTCAAATAAACAAAACTTCACGGTGATGCTCGTTGGCTAAAACAGAAAATTCTCTTTTCAGGTTAAATATCTAAATAATAATAATAAATAAATAAATAAATAAAATTTGTGCTACTGCCACAAAAGAAAATCGAACTGAAAGCAAATTCATCCTTCAGTCTCTTGAACATAAATTTGAGATAGAAAAGCACGATTACTCTTTCCCCTTCACTCGGATCAAAATACCATTAAATTGATTTGAAATAGAATATAATACGTAATTTTGAAGGCGAATTTTTTTTTCTATACATGAATAAGTAAAATTTTAAATGTAATACAGATTGAGCTCGAGTCAGTTCAAGCTCAAAAATTGATATAAAAATTGAGTCCGTTTTATCTCCATTTCTTACGTTTTCGACACATTGCGTCAAATATGAGTGTTTTGGTAAAAAAAAAAAAAAAAAATAATGAAAAAGCTGGGAGATGGGAAGAAATGAAATGGTAATTTATGCTGCGGTATTTCGGAAGCGCTATTGCACTGGGCTACGGAACCCTGTATTTATGACCTCCGATGAATCCCGACCAGTATTTAAATATACACTAATAAAAAAGATTACTGGAGCTGGGTTCCGGTTTGCTCCAGCGCAAAATAAGCCCTGCATGGTGGCACTGCATGAGTGTCCTACGCTGCAGGAATTAAGGTTTTGATACTATGTCGCCTTACATTAATATTTAATCAGGCTGCGTCTTTACTGACTACGTCATTACACTACGCATTTTTATTGAAAATGTGACTGATTTCTTTTACGAGTATATGAAAAAAGCGCAAATATGTTTTTTTTTTTTTTTTTTTTTTTTCAAAGTTGGCATTGACAGCGAGCTACAGCCAAGAAGGGACCCCTTGTTCTTTATTATACTCAATTAAAAGCACTTGTCAACCACTTCTTCATACGTAAAAACATATTAACCTTTTTTGGTGCTCGTCAGAACATTTTTTAATACTAGTCATTTATTTTTTTTATTTATTTATTTATTTATTTATTTTTTGATAATTGTATATTGAATATAAATAAACCTGAGTTGCTTTTAAATATTCCCATTATTTTTTTTTTCGTATTTCGAAAAATAATGCACTACTTAACAGACTAATAAACACTGTTTTAAAAGTTTCAATGTTTATTAATCAAATTCACGTTATTTGCAAAGTATTTTATTACAATTTCATTCAATTTTACACCTTTTGAATTCATTACATATAGATAGATGAGAACAGTTCTCTATCATCCTCTTTCGTATAATACTGGCAGTAGCAGTTTAATCATTCCTTATAATATCTTTTCTCAAATAAACATGTAAACATTATCTAGGTTTGGAATAAACCTAACTCTGGACTTCTGAAAGCCGTACTTTTGATCATCAATCAAAACGCACTGATTGTTTTGTGTTCTAACCCAGCAAGTGTAATGTCCAGAGCTCAACATGAACAACTGCACGAACAGTTCTAAAGTTTGGTCCGTGAATTTTTATTTTATAAGCATTAAGCTCAGAAATTTTACGATTTTTCTTTTGAACAGCTTATGCAACATTACCGACAACAATAAAATTAAATAAGTTTAACATTAGAACCAAATAATTCTTTTCAGTTTCAAATTCAGAAAAATGACGTGCATTTGTTCATTTAATACAGATATATTGCCCACACTCGCTACACATTCACATGCACTTGTTTTCTGAGCTAAATAAGCTTTTGGAATTTTCCCCCCTTAAGAGTATCTATAAGCGGGGTATCTCAATAACTTCATTTTTTTCAAATTCAAGGAAAAAAATATTAAACTCGTTGACTTTGTCATTCGTTGGAAATAAATTAATGCAGTTTGCTTTTTTGTGAAGTTTTCACTAAAGTATTTAGCTTCTTCTTCAATCGTACAACAAGTGCGATCAATTCTAATCATTTCCGCCTTTAAAGCATTAATGTCAGCTTAAGTGGGTACTCCAATACGAATTCTAGATAGCATTTCAGCATAAACTAAACCTTCGGATTGCCACATGTTCATTGTTAGTTCGCTGTACTCAAATTCGTACCAAAAGTTGTAAGTACCAGCAGCACCAAATTATTGTTTCACTTTGCTCTAAGGCAGTTCCTGAAAACAAAAGTGGGCATTTACGGGTGCCAATAAATCACCAAACAAAATTATGTTCTTTTCACCGAAACTGTACTCTCGCTTGGTTTTTCGACATTCGCCCCATCCTAAGCTGATCATCGCCAATGTAGCATTCGAAACCATACTGCACTTCTCGATAATTACCAAATCTAATGACTGTTGCTGCTTAAATAATTTCAAATCGTTAGAATTAAGCTTAAAGTATTCGGCTTCACTCATATGTTGGACGGCCAATTTGAAAAATGTGTGAATTGTACTTCCCAGCTAAAAATGAACTGCAGAAATTCTATAAAAAAACCGCAGTTGTAAAACTGCGGTGATTTGGCCAATTCCACTACAGATTTTTTGCGGTCAATACAACCACAAAATTACTGCAGTTTATTAACCGCAGAAATTTTGCAGTTGTATTGACCACAAAAATTCTACAGAAAATTTATAGTTATATCAATATTAAAAATTCTGCAGAAATTTCGCAGTTCCATTGACCGCAAAAATTCTGTAGTGGAATCGGCCAAATCACCGCAGTTTTCCAACTGCAGATTTTTTGTAGTTATATCGACCTCAAAAATGTTGTAGTTTTTTTACTGAGCATCGTTTCAAATCTGGTTTCTATAACATTATATGCTCTGGAGTGAAAAATCTGTTGAAATAGAAAAGTCCTAAGTAAAAAATCTCAAACATTTGTAGAATGCTTTAAGTTTATTGTATGGCATGTTTACTTTATGAAAGCAATTGCATGTCATTGGAACTGTGTAAGTAGCAAGTTATCTGTCAAAAAGCATGCATTGCGATTGGGAGGGAAAATTTTGAGGCTGCTGAATTCACGGTTGGCGAGTGTGGCTGCTTGATAGGGCTGAGCAATATGTCTAGAATTAATATAAATCGGCATTTTTATATCATGATATCCTGATATATCGATTTAGGAAAGTGCCCTCAGGGAGGCAAAGTAGTGTGCGAGTAGCGGTAAGTGCATAAAATGATTAAGCGGTCACAGGCCTTTTCCAACGATATGTCACATGATGACAAAATGTAGAAAAGTGCCCCCCAGAGGGGGGGGGGGGGGCAAAGTAGTGAGTGGAGTACCAGAAATGCATAAAATGATTACGCAGTCACAGGCCTTTCCAACGATATGTCACATGATGGGTGTTGGCAAAATATAGAAAAGTGCCCCCCAAGGGGGCAAAGTAGTAAGCGGAGCACTGGGCATGCATAAAATGATTAGGCGGTCACAGGCCTTAGCGACGATATGTCACATGACGGGATGCTGGCAAAATTTAGGAAATTGCCCCCCCCTGGGGGGCAAAGTGGTGGGCGGAGTACCGGAAGTGCATAAAATGATTAAGCGGTCACAGGCCTTTCTAATGACATGTCACATGACAGGTGTCAGGAAAATGTAAGAAAGTGCCCCCCAGGGGGGCAAAGTAGTCGGCGGAGCACTGGAAATGCATAAAATGATTAAGCGGTCACAGGCCTTTGCAACGATATGTCACATGATGAGGTGCCAGCAAAATTTAGGTAATTGCCCCCCCTGGGGGGCAAAGTGGTGGGCGGAGTACCGGAAGTGCATAAAATGATTAAGCGGTCACAGGCCTTTGCAACGATATGTCACATGACGGGATGCCGGCAAAATTTAGGAAATTGCCCCCCCTGGGGGGCAAAGTGGTGGGCAGAGTAACGGAAGTGCATAAAATGATTAAGCGGTCACAGGCCTTTCCAATGACATGTCACATGACGGGTGTCAGGAAAATGTAAGAAAGTGCCCCCCAGGGGGGCAAAGTAGTCGGCGGAGCACTGGAAATGCATAAAATGATTAAGCGGTCACAGGCCTTTGCAACGATATGTCACATGACGGGATGCCGGCAAAATTTAGGAAATTGCCCCCCCCAGGGGGGCAAAGTGGTGGGCGGGGTACCGGAAGTGCATAAAATGATTAAGCGGCCACAGGCCTTTCTAATGACATGTCACATGACGGGAGTCAGCAAAATGTAAGAAAGTGCCCCCCAGCGGGGCAAAGTAGTGGGCGGAGCACTGGAAATGCATAAAATGATTAAGCAGTTACAGGCCTTTGCAACGATATGTCACATGAGGGGTGACGATAAAATTTAGAAAAATGCCCCTCCCCCAGGTGTGGAAGTGGGGGAGATGGTCATTGGAGGTGCATAACATGAATAAGTAGTAAGAAATTTGCATATTATATGATCTTTGAGGAAATTCGCGTATTTCGCACGATCTTTTGAAGAAATTCGCTCATTTTACACGATCCTTTGGCGAAAATCATGCATTTTACACGACCCTTTGGTGAAAATCGCGCTTTTTCCACAACCTTTCAAAGAAATTTGCATAATACACGATCTTTCGATGAAATTTGCGTATTTCGCACGAGCTTTTGAAGAAATTCGTATATTTTACACGATCGTTCGATGAAATTTGCATATTTCGCACAATCTTTTGAAGGAATTCGTATATTTTACATGATCTTTTGGTGAAATTCACGTATTTTGCACGATCTTTCAAAGAAATTCACATACTTTACAAGATCGTTTGACGAAATACAAATTTTTTCGCGATCATTTGACAAAAATCATATTTTACGCGACTCTGATAACATTCGTGCTTTTTCCACGACCTTTCAAAGAAATTTGCATATTACATGATCTTTCGGCGAAATTTGCACGATCTTTTGAAGTGATTTGCATTCTTTACACGGCACTTTGGCAAAAATCTCCAATTTTCACGATCTTTCGCCAAAATTCGCTCATTTTCCACAATCTTTTAACAAAATTCACGCTTATTTCGCGATCATTCGACAAAAATCACATTTCTTTGCGATTCTTTAACGAAATTCTCTTTTTTCCCACGACCTTTCAAAGAAGTTCGCATATTTTACACGATCGTTTGACGAAATTTGCATATTTTACATGAACGTTTGACAAAAATCACATTTTTTTTCGCGATTCTTTGACGAAATTCAAAATCCTTCACTAAAATTCGCAGTCTTTCCACGACCTTTCAAAGAAATTTGCATATTACATGATCTTTGGATGAAATTCGTGTATTTCGCACAATCTTTTGCAGAAATTTGAATATTTTACACGATCCTTTGGCAAAAATCATGTCTTTTTTGCAATTCTGCGATGAAAATCGTGTCTTTTTCGTGATCCTTTAACGAAAATTGCATTTTTCCCGCAATCCTTTGCCAAAAATTGATCTTTTGCCAAAAATCTCGCATTTTCCACAATCTTTCGCCAAAAATCTCGCATTTTCCACAATCTTTCTCCAAAAATCTAGCGTTTTCCACGATCCATCGCCAAAATTCGCTCATTTTCCACAATCTTTTAACAAAATTCACGTTTATTTCGCGATCATTCGACAAAAATCACATTTCTTTGCGATTCTTTAACGAAATTGTCGATCCTTCGACGAAAATCTCGTTTATCCCACGACGACCTTTAAAAGAAGTTTGCATATTTTACACGATCGTTTGACAAAATTCGCATATTTTACACGAACATTTGACAAAAATCACATTTTTTTCGCGATTCTTTGACGAAATTCACAATCCTTCGCCGAAATTCGCAGTCTTTCCACGACCTTTCGGAGAAATTTGCATATTACATGATCTTTGGATGAAATTCATGTATTTTTCGCACAATCTTTTGCAGAAATTCGAATATTTTACACGATTTTTTGGTGAAAATCATGATTTTTTTCAATTCTGCGATGAAAATCATGTCTTTTTCGTGATCCTTTAACGAAAATCGCATTTTTCTCGCAATCCTTTGCCAAAAATTGCGCATTTTCCATGATCTTTTGCCAAAAATCTCACATTTTCCACGATCTTTTGCCAAAAATTTCACGTTTTCCATAATCTTTTAACAAAATTCACGTTTTTTCATGATCATTTGACAAAAATCACATTTTTTGCAATTCTTTAACGAAATTCCCAATCCTTCAATGAAATTCACGGTTTTCCCACGACCTTTCAAAGAAATTCGCATATTACACTATCTTTCAAAGAAATTCGCATATTTTACACGATCGTTTGACGAAACACGCACATTTTTTCACAATCATTTGACAAAAATCACATTGTTTTTTGCAATTCTTTGACAAAATTTGCGATCCTTTGCCGAAATTTGCAGTTTTTCCACGACCTTTCAAAGAAATTTGCATATTACATGATCTTTTGACGAAATTCGTGTATTTTGCACAATCTTTTGAAGAAATCGACATATTTTGCATGATTATTGGTGAAAATAGTGTTTTTTCACAATTCTTTGATGAAAATCGTGTCTTTTTCATGATCCTTTAACGAAAATCTCATCTTTCGCCAAAAATCTCACATTTTCCATGATCTTTTGCCATAATTCGCTCATCTTGCACGATATTTAGTAAAATTCACGTTTTTTTTTGCGACCATTGATAAAAACCACATTTTTTCGCGATTCTTTGACGAAATTAGTGTTTTTTCCACAACCTTTCAGACAAATTCACATATTACACGATCGCATCATGTTTAATTTTTTCTCCAACATTTTTTAGAAAATATTTGTAAATTCCCTGACTTTTCCTATATATTTTGAAATTTCCCCGACTGTCCATGACACTGGGAACACAGTAAATATAAAAAATATAATCATTGAAACAGCCCTCAGTCTCAGTCAGGGCTGTCTGCCCACCTACCCGCCCAAAAAAACCCGGGTGGGCTTTTTTAAAAAACCCCACTTAATAAAACCCAAAAAAACCCACATAAAAGTGGGTTTTATTGGGTTTTTTTGGTTTATACAAGTTTTTTGCTGCACAGTATCATTTATTTTTAATTACTACTTATTTGTTATGATTCTGTTATACATGCAAGATAAAAATTTAATTAAATTTAGGTTTTCAGACATCTTTGTATAAAAAGATAAAAATGATTTGAAAGAGCTGCAAAACCCAAACCTCATCAAATTAAAATTATCCAAAAGAAAAAAATGACTATTTTTTATCATTCATTATCTAATATGTAAAAATGAAAATTTGTCCGTCTGTAATTCTATACAAATCGACAGTTTGGAAGACAGGATTGTGAAACGTTACATATATGTGTATTAAAACACGGCCGAGGCAACTAAATTAATCTGGATCTAAATAATTTATAGTTAATTTTTAATTAATAAAACATCACCAATTTAACAGCAAGTTCCTATCAAATTTAAACATTTTACGTTATAGCAGTTGCTAACAATTAAAATTCCCCAATAAAATTCTTATCACAAAAATTCCTTTTCTATTGCAAGATTTCTATGTGAAAAATGAAAATGAAATAGTTTGACGAATATAAAAAAATTAATATTACATCATAACTTTTCTATTGCAAGATTTCCAAATAAAAAATGAAATAAATAGTTTGACAAATTTAAAAAAGAAGTTAATATTACGTCACATTGGAAATGTAATGGATGGCAGGTGAATATATAATGTCATATGAGTTTGAAAAAGCACATTGAAACATGATAAAAACCTGAGCATAAGGTCGATAAGATAATTGGCATTTTAACATTTTGAAGTTCTCTGAATTTGTTTTCGCCATTTTTAAATCTATTCCATATACATACTCTTGTGTATGCATGTATATTAGAATTTCCACAAAGGTGTCAGGTCCCTAGAGCTCATTCTTAGTGAAGAACTGAAATAAAGATGACAAATTGCCATTTTTCTTTAATAATGAAAAATTCTGTAAATAACAAAATACTCGGAAACAACTTTTCATCAAAAGGTTTTAAATCTCGGTCTCAATCCAGATCACAGATTATATTTACTAAGTAAGTAGGTAATCTGTCGTCTGGATTAGGGATTGACCGAATACCGAATAGTCGATTCGGTATTCGGTGATTCGGCATGTAAACCGAATATTCGGCTTCGGCCGAATACTTTTAAGTATTCGGCCGAATAATTGCGGATAAGTATTTTCTTAGAAGTAGAAGAATTATCTTTTACTTAGAAGTAGAATAGGCTAAATGATGAGTTTCAATACATTATGTGCATGAGTTCAAAGTTCAGCTGCACTACCAAAAACAAGTCAAAGGCCATTTTTAATTACAAAAAACTTTTTTTTCTTTCCTAAAATAGTCTATATAGGGGTGAAATCAGAACAACTGTCTGCGATATAGGGAAAAAAAGTAAGGAATATGGGATTTAATTTTAATTATTTCTACATTAGTTTTTTCAATTTAAATTTATTTAATGAGTATTCTCTTTAATATACACCTCAAATAAGTATATCAGAGTTTATCTCTGTATATCTAAGGTTTATATTAAAGAAAATACATGCATCAAATAAGTATACTCCTATGCCTATCCTATAGCTTTTATAACCATTAATTAAAATCGCTCAAATTTATCTTCATCACCCCAGTGATAAATATTAATCAAAATATAAATATGTATCCATAATTTCACAGAAAATAGTTAAATGTACAAATTGATATGATACCTTTTGTATTTGAGAACATTCCAATTCAATATGTATATAATTAGACAATCAGTAAATCAGCTTAATGACAACATTGTTTCTTTTTATTTGAATGAACTTTTGTTTTTCTGAGAATCCTTATCCTTAATAATAGCCTGTATAGTTTAATACTTTCATTGGGTTAATTTGGATATTGACTAGTGATAAAATAATAAAAAATAAGTCATGGGTTAATGAATTTGTGAGTTGAAAGAAGTCATTAAATTTTTTTGTGTAATTAGATTTAAGAATAAAAATGTAACTGAATTAAATTATTATTAAGAATTTAATTTTAATTAAAGTTTATTAAAAAAGCTAATATATGCAAAAATGTGTATTAAAAATTTTTAAGTATTCGGTTGCCGAATACCGAATATTCGGTGTACACTTTGACCGAAGCTTCGGTATTCGGTATTCGGCAAAATTGCTGATTCGGTCAATCCCTAGTCTGGATTAAATGAATAAAAAAAGAGTGAAAATTACGTAAATTAACAGGCAATCCTTGATTTTTTCAAAACAAACATTCTTAAAATTCTGTGCAACGCCGGCTACTTTAGCTAGCATTATATATATACCGGGTGTCCCAAAAAGGACTGACTGATTTTAAAATTCAATAACTTGTAAACGGTGACAGATATTTAAAAAATTCTTGCAGGAGGGTTATGCATAAGGTCAAAAGTTTTTTTTACAGTGATTTTCGATTTTAGTTCGAATTACAAACAATAGATGGCGCTGTAAGCAATAGTCGCTAAATACAGGCTCGATTTTTGGTCCTTTATCTTGTTCTATGCGGAAAAAGGAGATGGAAATGTATTATCCGGGCCTCGAAGTACCAAAAATCGAGCCTGAATTTAGCGTCTATCGATCGCAGCGCCATCTATTGTTTGTAATTTGAACTAAAATTGAAAATCACTGTAAAAAAACTTTTGACCTTATGCATAACCCTCCTGCAAGAATTTTTTAAATATCTGTCACCGTTTACAAGTTATTGAATTTTAAAATCAGTCAGTCCTTTTTGGGACACCCGGTATATATATATACTATTACATATCATTCATTAAGGTCCATATAATTTATTTAAAAAATTTTTTATAACAGTTGCTTAAAAATATGTTTATAATGTATTAAGTATTTTAAAGTTGAACTGCATTTAATATTTCATTTTGTTTTACACTCAAAAATCCCCATTTCTGTTATTAAGAGGTACCACGTAAAATAACAGATACGATGAAAATCAGAAAATGATAAAGGAGGCATTTGTAGTCTGTACCTGTCTGAATAAAAAAACTTTTTTTCTTTAGACACTGCATATAAGTAAAATTGAAATCTATTAAATACAGCCACAACTGCAAAAATACATAATACATTATGAACACATTTTCTATGTACTATTAAAAAAATGAATTATAACCTATACACTATAGTCATTTTTCCTATGTAGACATAAAAAATTAAAAATAAAAGTTCTATCGATTATATTAATTTGGTGAGGGTTGGGTCTTGCAGTTCGTTCAAATCATTTTTAATTTTTATGCAAAGATGTCTGAAAATCTAAATTTAATTCAAATTTTATCTTACATATATAATAGAATCATAACAAGTAAGTAATTAAACATAGTTGGCACTGTTCAAAGAAATGGCAGCAAAAAACTCCAAAAACCTGAAAGAAACCAAAAAAACCCCAATAAAACCCACACGGGTTGGGCTTTAAAAAAAAAAAAAAAAACGGGTTTTTTTCAGCCCTGGTCTCAGTACACAAAACAAAAGTAAAAACATTAAAAAAAAAATCAGAAATATTAAGCAAATTACTTATAAATAAAAGAAATACTTCTTTGACGGGCATAAAGTAAACACCACCCATATGTACTGATTTAAGACATAATGTAAACAAAAGAAAATTACATAAAATAAAATTTATATGCACTTAGCAAAACACACCAAGTTGCTATGCTTTATTAGACAATTACCAACCAATTATGTTCTTAAAAAGAAAATAAATCACTTACCGGTGAAATGGTAATCCAACTTTAAATCAATAAGCTGTACAATAAACAACTTATAAATGTAATACATCTTTATTTGGCACAGATGTCATATACACTCGATATTGGCACGATTTTTTTCTGACGCCAATGTCATATAAGCACCGAATACTTAACTAACACCAAAGTGTCATTATTTTGCTTGATATGGTAAACCGGATATAGATGATATGGTAACGAGGTTTGGTTGGTGTTATGGTAACATCTGTGCCGAATATTTTTACGAGTGCAGTGACATGCTTTTTTTTAAACTGCCAGAATGCACTCCTACCAGAGTTTCCTTAGGCAGTTTAGGGCGGGGGTGGGGGGTGGAGGTTGAACTGCACACCACCTGCCCTTTGGTGGATTTGATTTGATTATCAGAGCCTACGCCAGCTTCGCTTCACTTGGCGTCTTTGTACCTCTAATGATCCAAAATTGCTAATACAGTTCTCTATAAACAGCTCTTTCAGTAGAAGTTACATCCATAGATGAGAACTTGTTTTTATTGGGATTAAATTCCAGGAAGAACTCCCCTTCATCAGAATCTGTTGGTTCTCGGTAGAAAAAAAATAAGGTGCTTGGAGGCAGATTTGCCCGCTGCTACAGCCAGGTCACATATATCATGGAAAGTCGCACTGTCAGCAGACAGATCTAATCGCTGATAGAGTTAAGCTTGCTCTGTGCGAAACTTTCAGCACTCTAGAAGGTAGTGGTCAGTGGTTTCCAAGACTTGACACTCAGAGCAGAGGTATGAATTCCATAGGCCAAAACGATGAAATTGTGCCATGGTAGGCAACGAGCGGGTCTGTATTGCCCTTTGGTTTAAAAAACAGCGTTCGAAATCCTTGGTGGTCCGCTGGTCCGAGACCACCAAAAGCGCAATCGGACCACTAATTTGAAAAACCTAGTGGTCTGCAGGACCAGTAACTTTTTCCCCCCTTTCTCACAGGTAAACTTAATTTACCCGTCCCCTAGAAAACCACAACCAAACACAAATCACATAATAATTTTTTAAAAATTGCATTAAATCTCAGTCATTTGAAATAAATAATCAGATGAATAAAATATCTCATTAATAATTTTATAGTTTTTCGTTATGTATACAGTTTATTTAATTTTTAGTAAATTATAATTTTACATTTTACTATGCTGAAAATTTTGGATGGCTGTAAAGGAAGTTTGGTTTATCTTCTAAGAGGGGGGGGGGGGGGAAGGTCACTCAAGGGTTAAAGGGACTTAATAGAATTTTATGTAGCGGGCCAGTGGTGATAACTGCGGACCAGTAAATTCTCATGCTTACTGGTCCTTGGGACCAGTGACTTTTTTTAATCAATTCTACCACTGTAAAATATCACACTTCTTGTCCCACATTCAAAAAATTTGCATGCACATTGTTTTAAATAAATTATATATCAAAGTTAAAAACATTTCATTGTTTAAAACCAGCAGCACTACTTGAAAATTTATATAGGTATTAAAAAAAAAAAAAAAAAAAAAAAACGAGCAATACACAAAAACTGCAACTAATCAATAAAATACTTAAATTGATTCTTGAACGCTTTTGTTTTGTAATAACAATGACTCAAAAACTCTATAACTCAACTAGCTTCTAGTTAACTAGAAAAAAAAACAACAAAAAAAAAAAACACCTCTATTATTTTGAAAAAAGCAAATAACAATAATGATAATATCTTGAAACTACAAAATTCTCCTCCGAAATAAAAATTATTGGTAAGATTTGTTTTTAAAAAAGGGGCCTGATTTTTGGAAGTATACGAGTCCTTTGCTAAAATTATGTACCGAGCTAGATCTGCCTTTTTGAATCTGCAGGCATGGTCTCAGAGTCCTTTCAAAGAGACAAATCTAGCTCGGTACATAATTTTAGCAATCTTATTGTTATGGACATTCATTTAAAAAACAATAATTAACGAGGAAGTATTACAAGAACGAAAAGGGATATAAAAATTAAGAGGAACGATCAAGCGTAGCATAAGAAAAAGTGAGCGGGAATTGAGTCACATGTATTGTAAACAATCGCCGGATATCGACAGTTGAGTTGAGGAGTTATTCTGCTGCCGAGATACAGATACATTTACGCTGTTAGCGAAATGAGCTTGACCAATCAGAAAACTTGCTTCCTTAAAGCAGGGAAAAGTTCCCGAAATACAAGCTTCTGATTGGTCGATCTTGTTTCGCTAACAGCGCAAAATCTATCTGGATCCCAGAAAAAATTTAGAATAAAAAAAATTATTTAAATGATATTAATTATTATATATTATTAATAATTATTAATTATAAATATTTATTATTAATTATAAATATTTATTATTAATTATTTAAATTATATTATTTATATTATGTGATATATAATTAATATTACATATTAATATTATATTATGTGTTATTAATAATTATTAATTATAAATAATTATTATTAATTATTTAAATTATATTACTTATATTACGTAATATAAAATTAATATTATATATTAAAATTATATGATTTATATGTTAATATATATCAATAATTATTAATTATAAATATTATTATTAATTATTATATTAATAATTTAAATAATAAATAATTATTTAGAGTCAGAAATGCAGCCTCAGCTGCATAAACAATAATCAAATATTCCAATGTAAATTTAAAATAAAATATTTAATAAGAATTATTTTTTTTTCATTCGTTTTTATAAAGTAGAAGTAATTTTCTTACAAACTGGAAGTCATGTCTTTTCGGGGAGAAGGGCAAATTGCGCATTTAGTAAATCCGGGTCCGGGTGTGCTATGAAAAAGAAGAAAGGGGGATGGGATGCCTTCTCCCTGGATTTTGAAATTAAAGTAAAAAAAAAAAAAAAAAAAAAAAATCTTCTTTTGAAAAACATAGTAGAATTTATTCTTTTCGAGTATTCTTTTCGAGTAAGAAAAAAAAAAAAAAAAAAAAAAAAAGGAAGAGTTTTTCCGTTTAGGGGAGGAGGGTGACATAGGAGAGCAACTGCCCCTCCCTAGATTTTCAATTCAGTAACTAATTTTATTTTCTTAATTTGAAAATCATAATAAAATTAGTTCTTTGCCAGTGATAAAAAAAAAAAAAAAAAAAAAAAAAAAAAACAGAAACCAATAATTTTCCGTTGGGAGGAGGGGGGGGGGGGGTGTCATATGACAGTCATTTGTTCCTGCCTGGATTTAAAAATATAAGTACCTAATTTTTTTTCACCGATTTTGAAATACTGAAAATTTTTTTAATTCGAGTGATTTAAATTAAAAGAGGAATTAAAAGTTTCAGTTGAGGGAGCGGTATAGGAGGCCCATTGCCCTTCCGTGGATTTTGAAATTGTACAAACTAAATTTTCCTTTTTTTCCTATTTTGAAAACATAGTAGAATTTTTTTTTTTTTTTTTTTTTTTTTTTTCGAGTAACTTAAAAAAAAGGAACCAAGAAATTTCTGTTTAGGGGAAGGTGGCACAGGAGACCAACTGCCCCTCCCTAGATATTTCAATTTAAGTAACCCAATTTTTTTTCTCCTGCTATGAAAAACATAGTATAATTTATTCTTTGCGAGTAACTTAAAAATTAAGGTAACCAAAAATTTTTCGTTAAAAGGGGGGAGCCTAGGGGAGTGTCATTGCCGCTGGATTTTGATATATATATATATACCTGAATTTTCTTTTTCTCCGATTTTGTATAAATTTTATTTATACGCAGAAACTTAAAATAATAGACGGACAGTATAGCAGAAATATCAGTTGCCCGGGGTTGGGGGGGGGGGATAAGAGAAAAGCCATTTCCCTTCCCTGGATTTTGAAATTTAAGTAATTAAATTTTCCTTTTTTCTTTCTTTTTTTTATGAAATGCATAGTAAAATTCATTCTTTTTCAACATTTTAAAATAAAAGAAATAAAAAAATCCGTTAAGGAGGGTGGGGGTGGGGGGGTGGAAGGCCCATGCCAATCCCTGCAGTCTGAAATTTAATTAACGGAATTATGTTATTTTCTCCGATTTTGACAAATATAGTAAAATTTATTTATTCCGTATAGCTTAAAATTAAACAGAAACTAAGAATTTTTCTGTTGGGGGAGAGATTCACCCCCCCCCCCATGTCTCATTCTTAGTAGTTAATTTCGGTAGAGTTTTTTTTATGTTTATGTATTTAAACTTTATCGTAAAGTCAGGTTAAAAACAGTGTATTTTTTTTTTTTTTTTTTTTTGGGGGGGGGGGGGGGGGAGGAAGATGTAGCCCGAGGTCATCGGCATTCCCCTCCCGGATTTTGACATTTAGTTTTAACTAAATATTTTCTTTTTCTCTGATTAACACATAATAAAATTTATCCCTTTCGGCCAAGTAAAATAATTAAACACTAAGAGAAAGACGGGAAACTGGTAAAATTAAAGAGATGAAATTACTTCAATACTGCTGTATTACTACAGACGCAAAATCTCATAATTTTAAAAGTTTATGATGACTTCACTTAAACTATAGTCTTTTTGAGGTTAATAGCACAGAGAATTTTTGAAATAAAGGACCACAAAATTACGCCACATTAGCCGCAGAATTTCTAAAGTATTTTTATAGTCGAGATTTCACTACAGAAAATCTATAGTTGACTATAGAAAAACATCAAAAATACTCCACTTCTGTAGAAAAACTGCAGTTCATTTTTAGCTGGGTTACTCCAATGTTGAAGGCAGCAATTCTCGTTGGTGCTAGTACTGCAGCAGCACAATTATTGTGATTACTCATTAAACGAACTTTCTGACTAAGTATTTGAATTAGAAAGCTTTTCCTGTACCAAATTCTTGAAATTATAAAACAATTAACATAAGAATAGGCAACTTGTCCTCAAAATTTATTTCATATTACTTAAAAATAAAGCATTTAACCAAATAATATCTAAATATTTTAAATAAAACCCTTTTATGGATGATAGTAATAAGGATCAACTTCAGAAAATCAAGAATTTTCACGCAGAATGAAACATTATTAGAAAGGGCAAAAGAAAATCACGTCATCTATAGCAAACTATTTTTTACTTTCTTCTATCTTCAATAGAAGAAAGTATCGTTATCGAAATTTTTTTCGACTTCCGGTTTTCGACGGATTTACATGTTTTAGGGGTCAGAGATTCCAAAAAAATGCTTATAGAAAATGTCTGTCTGTCCGTGTGTCCGTGTGTCTGTCGCCATTCTACCATCAAAAAGTGTATGAAGTTATGCATAGAATTGAACCAAATTTTTATGTTAAGTTTTTGGGTATGGCAAGCAGACCCTTCCTGAATTTGGAAAAAAATCACCGGTAGGGGGCGCTGATATAGCAATTTTTGTGCGATTTTTAATATTGTACCATCCAAAAGTATATGAAGTTATGCATAGAATTGAACCAAATTTTTATTTTAAGTTTTTGGATATGGCAGGTAGGTCATCCCTGAATTTGGAAAAAATTCGCCGGTAGGAAGCGCTGTAACAGCGATTTTTGTGCGATTTTGAATATTGTACCAACCAAAAGTATATGAAGTTATGCATAGAATTGAACCAAATTTTTATTTGAAGTTTTCGAATATGGCAGGTAGGTCCTCCCTGAATTTCGAAAAAAATTCGCCGGTAGGGGGCGCTGTAACAGCGATTTTTGTGCGATTTTGAATATTGTACCATCCAAAAGTATATGAAGTTATGCATAGAATTGAACCAAATTTTTATTTTAAGTTTTTGGCTATGGCAGGTAGGTCTTCCCTGAATTTGGAAAAAATTCGCCGGTAGGGGGCGTTGTCACAGCGATTTTTGTGCAATTTTGAACATTGTACTATCCAAAAGTGTATGAAGTTATGCATAGAATTGAACCAAATTTTTATTTTAAGTTTTCGGCCTTTGCTGGCAGATCCTCCCTGAATTTGGAAAACATTCGCCGGTAGGGGGCACTGTAACAGAGATTTTGAATATTGTACCATCCAAAAGTGTATGAAGTTATGCATAGAATTGAACCAAATTTTTATTTTAAGTTTATGGCTATGACAAGGAGCACCTCCCTGAATTTGGAAAAAAATTGCCACTAGGGGACGCTGCAATAGCGATTTTGCATATTGTACCATCGAAAAGTGTTTGAAGTTATGCATAGAATTGAACCAAATTTTTATTTTAAGTTCTTGGCTATGGCAAGCAGGTCCTTCCTTAATTTGGAAAAAAATTGCGGGTAGGGGGCGCTGTAATAGCGATTTTCGTGCCATTTTGAATATTATACCATCGAAAAGTGTATGAAGTTATACAGAGAATTGAGCCAATTTTTTTGTTTTTCATTTTGTTCATGGCATGAAGGTCCTCCCTGAATTTGGAAAAATTCCGCTGGAAAGGTACGCTATAATTACGATGTCTGTACCATTTTCTTTATTGTACAATCGAAAATTGTATAAAATATGCATACAATTGAACCAAATTTTTTGTGCATGTTTTTGGCTTTGGCCAACAGGTCCTCCTTGAATTTGGAAATATCGCGCGGTAATGAGGCTCTGTGATGGCGATTTTTGTATACTTTTCTTGATTTTTCGTAGTTCTGTTGTCCATCGGCGGCTCGTGCAAAAGCGGGAACTTACTTCCTGCTAAGCCGGCTATTCACAAACATCTGATAACAACATAATAAGGAAAAACTATTAATTTTAACAAATATCATGATATAGATTAACTCGCTTTTAGTTCATTTAATTGACAGAAGCAGAAATTTAAGATGAAAATCAAATTTGGTATAGTAATGACCTAATAATATTGAAGTATTAACATGTGTAACTAGTTTTTGAAATATTAAGATGTATAAGATAGAAGAAAGTTTTGGGATTGGCACATCCAACTAGTTTGTTTTCCTACATTACATTTCCTACATTTTTCTATTTTTCCTACATTATCCCTTTGTAATTGAAATATCTGTATTATAGTAGCTGTTTTGACTTCAAAAACATTTAAATGAGGGTACGATGTTATTTTAACACACATTTAGTTAAAGTTTATATATATATTTATGAAAATTATGCATTATCTGGTTATATTAACGTCGATTTCAAAAAGGCAAAAATCTATCAGTTGAATTTGAATTTTTATTGACTTATAAAAACAAAGTACACGTGTTACCCTTTTTTTATTATTGTACTGTTTTTTAGAGAGTGACAACACGAATTGATACAACAAAAAGAGATTGAATTAGAAAATGAAATGGAAAGATTTCTATAATTTTATGAAGACATTGCAAAAGACAAATTTGAATTTCTAAGCGAACATCAAACATACAAAGATAATAAAAAAATTAAATTAAGTTTTAACAAGAGGATAAAAATAAAAGAAAAACGAAGTTAATACACCCACTGGAACGTTAGCAACACTTTGTTGAATTTTGGGTCTTCATTTTTTCGTTTAAAGTTAAATAAAAAACTAAAGTAAGCTGTAGTAATATTTTAATGCTATCAGTTTATTTGTCTACTCGAGTTCAATCTTTAAAAAAAAAATCACTGTCGTATGTCAATCGATTCGCAAGAAATGTTAGGATGTATTTTGCATTTTCTATTTCTTAAACAAATTATATCAAAACGCTACCGCGTTTACTATGATAATATATAGAGTAGACTACAATAGCATAAAACAGACTAAAAGTAATTATGCATAAAAATATTTATCAACAGAAAAGCGCATTAAGCCTTTTAAATAATAATTAAAAAAAAAAAAATGCTTCATAAATTAACATATCCGTTAGTATAAAAATCAATAGGCTTATCTACATTCCAATCCCTATTATAAAAATGTTATTGGATTCACATAAAAGTTATATTGGCTATTGATGTTTCCTGGAATGTGTTCCTTTTTTGAAAACGAGTGTAAAATATTTACATTTTATGACAAAGTACAATAAAATGTATTTGGATAATTAATTGTTTGGATGATAATTAATTGAAATAAACTTCATTGTTACAAAGCATTAAATGTTGTAATGTTTGGTGATAACAAGAAATTTATTATATTGGTCTAAAACATTGACAGGGAATTTATTTTATTAAAATCAAATTTATGCCACGAAACACGAAAAACTCTAAAATTCGTACACAAATAGAAAATAAAACGAAGTCAAGGTTTTTTTGGACGCATCTTCAACTATATGGAAAAAATTTGTCGATCTCTACGTGCAGTAGACTTCTCCATAGTTTGCCAACAAACACACCACACACAGAGACGCATAGGGATATACGGACATATTTCTTTTATAATTATATGCATAAAATATGACGGCTTATGTTTGAAATTTAATTCTATTATGCTAATTTATTTATTTTTATAACTTTGAGATTTTCCAATTGTACATATTTTTCAGAAAATATTTTTCTTTAATACTATTTCGAACTGATATAAATAAAGAATATTATTCGCTTTTCTTTTCAAATTCGAATTATACGGAGGTTTTTTTTTTTTTTTTTTCAATAACTTCTGTGGCAAGATGTTCTAAAGCTGATATCTCTACTAAGCAGGCGACATGTTTAAGCCATACAAAATAAACCTTATCTACTGGGAATGTGTTCAGGCAGTTATCGCCCAGCGGCAGCTTCCCGACATTCAACATTGACCTTTTTTTGATTTATTCTTTTTGCTTTCTTTTATAAAGCTTATTTGATTATACCCCAGTACACAATAAAATAAATGTACATATCCCTTTTCAAGGGATCGTATATAAAATGCTCCCATTGATACATCATAAAAAATAAATTTTAGGGGAAAGCAATACTTTTTATTTTGTAAAAGTGTTTTATGCTATTCTAATGCTTTCAGTATTATATAATTATTGAAATTAAACTTGAAATGTGTATAAGATTTTTTATGTAAGTTATAAGATTCGTTTTAAAAAAAAAAGTTTGTGTAAATAATTTTAATAAAATAAAAAGTATCATTCTTAATTTTGATAATAAAATCAGTTTTGATTTTTACATATATATATCACCTCAACATTTTTATAATATTTTGTTTTATAGTTTTTTATAGTGTTTAATTTATAGTCGCAAGTTTATTTTATTTTGTTTTATTTTAATGCAATCGCTGTAGCCTATTTTCATTTTACCTCATTCTTTAAAAGATGACAGAAAACAATTATACTGATTGCAAAGAATTCAGGGGATAAATTAAAAATCATAATAATAAGAAGAAAATCGGGTTTTTCATTGATTAAATCATTTTGATTAAAATGAATTTAACTATTGTAAAAAAATATTGTGAAATACTTAAATTAATAATTCGTTCAGAAAGAATACTTCCTAGTTTAGTTGAAAAAAATATTTACAAAATTAAATTGCCAAATTACATATATTACGATCCTATTAAACTTGATATAATTAATGTTTTATTATTTAAAGTCTAGGATTTCTTATACCAAGAAATGACAATTAAAAAATAATTTTAAAAAATGCCTTATTAAATAAGGGGCAGTTTACAACATAATTTGTCAAAAAATATTTTTTTCTTTTTTAATATTAAATATAAGCCTGTTTAAATGTGAATATTTTGACACCTCACCCATACCGTACTTATATCGCGAGATATTGTAAATTTTGTTAATAGACTAAGCACAATTACCCACAAAAATTAAAAATTTAAATGGCTTTTTCTCCATGTTCATATTTTCTTCAAGTCATGTTTTAAAAATGCTAGGGCTATTATTTTTGTATTTGATATAGAGATTTAAAAAATTGTATACATGTTTTTCATTATATATGTGATAAATCTACGAATGTAATTAGCCTTCAGAATTTTTGTTAATTTTTAAAAAAATAAAAGTATATGAAAATGCGTTAGATTACAACATTTTACGCTATATTTCAGTAAAAAAATTAGATTAAATGTAATATTAAATGTATTTAAAAATCCATTCACAGTCTTGTGTAAAACACATTTGAAAATCTTTAAAAAATAGTGCCAATTATCTCTTCTCTCTATCTCTCTATTCTAAAACTAGTTGGATGTGCCAATCCCAAAACTTTCTTCTATCTTATACATCTTAATATTTCAAAACCTAGTTACACATGTTAATACTTCAATATTATTAGTTCAATATTATACCAACTTTGATTTTCATCTTAAATTTCTGCTCAAGTCAATTAAACGGACTAAAAACGAGTTAATCTACATCATGATATTTGTTAAAATTATTAATTTTTCCTTATTCTGTTGTTATTAGCTGTTTGCGAATAGCCGGCTTAGCAGGAAGCGAGTTCCCGCCGCTGCATGAGCCGCCGATGCACAATAGATCTACGAAAAATCAAGAAAAGTATACAAAAATCGCTAGCACGGAGCCCCTTTACCGCGCAATATTTCCAAATTCAAGGAGGACCTGTTGGCCAAAGCCAAAAACAAGCACAAACATTTTGGTTCAATTGTATGCATAATTTTATACGCTGTTCGATGGTACAATAATGAAAATGGCACAGAGATTGGAATTATAGCGCCCCCTTCTTTCGTAATTTTTTCAAGTTCAGGGAGCACTTGTTTGCCATAGCCAGAAACATGCACAAAAAATTTGATTCAATTATATGGATAACTTCATACACTTTTCGATGGTACAATAATGAAAATGGTACAGACATCGCAATTATAGTACCCCCTACAGGCAGAATTTTTCCAAATTCAGGGAGGACCTTCGTGACATGACCAAAAATAAACACATAAAATTTGGTTCAATTCTATGCATAACTTCATACGCTTTTCGACAGTACAATATTCAAAATGGCACAAACATTTTACAAAAATCGCTATTACAGCGCCCTCTACGAGCGATTTTTTTACAAATTAAGGGAGGACCTCCTTGCCATAGCCAAGAACTTAAAAAAATTTTTTGGTTCAATTCTATGCGTAATTTCATACACTTTTCAATGGTACAATATTCAAAATCGCACAAAAATCGCTATTACAGCGCCCCCTAACGGCGAATTTTTTGCAAATTCAGGAAGGACCTGCTTGCCATATCCAAAAACTTAAAATAGAAATTTGGTTTAATTATATGCATAACTTCATACACTTTTTGACGGTACAATATTCAAAATCGCACAAAAATTGCTATTACAGCGCCCCCTACCGGCGAATTTTTTCCAAATTCAGGGAGGACCTGCTTGCCATAGCCAAAAACTTAAAATAAAAATTTGGTTCAATTCTATGCATAATTTCATACACTTTTCGATGGTACAATATTCAAAATCGCATTTACAGCGCCCCCTACCGGCGAATTTTCTCCAAATTCAGGGAGGACCTGCTTGCATATCCAAAAACATAAAATAAAAATTTGGTTCAATTCTATGCATAACTTCATACACTTTTCGATGGTACAATATTCAAAATCGCACAAAAATCGCATTTACAGCGCCCCCTGCCGGCGAATTTTTTCCAAATTCAGGGAGGACCTGCTTGTCATATCCAAAAACTTAAAATAAAAATTTGGTTCAATTCTATGCATAACTCCATACACTTTTGGATGGTACAATATTCAAAATCGCATAAAAATCGCATTTACAGTGCCCCCTACCGGCGAATTTTTTCCAAATTCCGGGAGAACCTGCTTGCCATAGCCAAAAACTTATAATAAAATTTTGGTTTAATTCTATACATAACATCATACACTTTTTGATGGTACAATGGCGACAGACAGACGGACAGACGGACAGACGGACAGACGGACAGACGGACGGACGGACAGACGGACAGACGGACGGACGGACACACAGACAGACAGACATTTTCTATAAACATGTTTTTTGGAATCTCTGACCCCTAAAACATGCAAATCCGTCGAAAACCGGAAGTCGAAAAAAATTTCGATTACAATACTTTCTTCTATTGAAGATAGAAGAAAGTAAAAAAGTAACTACCGCTGTCACCGCCGCCGCCGCCGCCGGTTTTGATTTTTTTTGTGACCGGAGGCCTTTCTTCGTTAATATTAACAAAAATAATGCATACAAAAATATAAAAATCGGTGGTTTTATACAGAAATGTTTGATAAACACGCTGATGCAAACAGTTTTCAAATCGAAGAATTATTTTAAGAGTTATTTAATGCTAAAGTTGGACAAATTCGTTCCACTAAAAAAGTTTTATAGCAGCAAAAACAATACATGCCAGTGTAATCATTTTTAGATCATTTTATGCATTAGAATTTGCCAGAGTGCAGATTGCATTAATTTTTTTATTTTGACTCATTTTTTCAGGTTTTATTTCTATTTTAAATTCAAATTTTCAGCATTTCTAGAGATATTTTGTACAGATTTCAGAAAATTGTACTAATTTAAACTGTTGCCAACTGTATAAAAAGCGCAAGCAATAATGTTTGCTTCAAATAAAAAATTTATTTACACGTGACTATTGTAAACAGGAAAAAAACTTTCAAATTAGAATTAAATAATTACGTATAAAAAGCAGGAACTTATTAAAAATTACGTCATAAAAAGTATACACGTGAATTTTAAAAGAGAAAGGATATTGTAAAATAATAAATTCATTAACATGCGTTAGAAGTGTTAGGAGAAATTACGTCATATTTACGTCACATTATAGTTATTACATAAAATGAACACAAAATAATATTGCAAAAAAGTTTAAATTTAGAAATTGCTCTAGACATTTATTTGATATTTTGAGAATTAATTTAATATGTCTCATTTAAAAGAACTTTCTTTTCGCTTTGTTAAAAAATACCAGGAGACAAAGACTCTCTTTACTTAATTCCTTTTATATTAGCTTATTTTTTAATGTTGCTACACGTGTACACGTCATCAAGTTATTTTTATTTCGACGTTTTATTTGTGTTTTTATTAATGTTGTACGGATTTATTTGTTCTTTCGTTATTTAAAATAAAAATTATATCAATTTGTATAATTTGGCGAGTGGTTTGGTGATTTATATAATTTGGCGAAATTGGTCGACAGGATAATCAAGTAGTACCGCAGCGAATTTGGCGTTAAAATTCCCCAATCAAAGAGAAATGAATAGAAATTCGTTTATAGGGAGATCGCCACTGTTTTTTAAATTATAATTCAATCTTTCGAAATTTTTTTAAAGCCGATCAAATTAGCGTGCATTTAGAGTCTGCGATGTCTGGACGGGGGTTGGCGAGCGTAGCTCGTAGGGGGCCGAGCCCCCTAGTTCTAAAAAAAAAGTAACTACCGCTGTCACCGCCGCCGGTTTTGAATTTTTTGTGACCGGAGATCTTTCTTCTTTAATATTAAGAAAAATAATGCATACAAAAATATGAAAATCGGTAGTGTTATACAGAAATGATTGATAAACACGCTGATGCAGACAGTTTTCAAATCGAAGAATTGTTTTAAGAGATATTTAATGCTAAAGTTGGACAAAATCGTTCCACTAAAAAAGTTTTATAGTAGCAAAAACTATACATCGGAATTTAATAATTTTTAGTTCATTTTATACGTTATAATTTCCCGGTGTGCAGAATTGATTTATTTTTTTAATTTGACTCATTTTTCGAGGTTTTATATCTATTTTAAATTCAAATTTTCAGCATTTCGAGAGATATTTTTTTTACAGATTTTAGAAAGTGATATTAATTAAAACTATTGCCAACTGTATAAACAGCGGAAACAATAATGTTTGCTTAAAAAAAAAAAAATAAATAAATAATAATAATAATAATAAATTAATTAAAAATTTATAAATAATAAATTAAACACGTGTAATAAATTAAAAATTTATTTACACGTGACTATTATAAACAGAAAAAAACATTTGAAATTTGAATTAAATAATTATGCACAAAATGCAGGAACTTATTAAAAATTACGTCATAAAAACAATAATTACACGTGAATTTTAAGAGAGAAAGCAATTTGTAAAATAATAAATTTATTAACTTGCGTTAGAAGTCTTAAATAGGAGAAATTACGTCATATTTACGTCACATTACAGTTATTACATAAAATGAACACAAAATAATATTGCAAAACGGTTTAAATTTACAAATTGCGCTAGACATTTATTTGATATTTTGAGAGGATATTTTTCAACTATTTTTCTTAGGAAAGCGCAAATAATATTTTATTTCTAACACAAGTATTTTCACGTGAATATTAAAAAGAGAAAAAATAGTTTGGTCAAAATTACGTCAGATTAAAAACGATAAATTTAAAATGTCTCATTTAAATGAACTTTCTTTTCGCTTTGTTAAAAAATACCGGGAGACAAAGATTCTGTTTACTTAATTCCTTTTACATTAGCTTATTTTGAAATGTTGTTACACGTGTCTACGTCATCAAGTTATTTTTATTTCGACGTTTTATTTATACTTTTATTAATGTTGTACTAATTTATTTGTTCTTTCGTTATTTAAAATAAAAATTATGTCAATTTGTATAATTTGGCGAGTGGTTTGGCGATTTATATAATTTGGCGAAATTAGTCGACGGGATAATCAAGTAGTACCGCAGCGGATTTGGCGTTAAAATTTCCCCAATCAAAGAGAAATGAATAGAAATCCGTTTATAGGGAGATTGCCAGTGTTTTTTAAATTATAATTCAATCTTTCGAAATCTTTTTAAAGCCGATCACATTAGCGTGCATTTAGAATCTGCGGTGTCTGGACGGGGGTTGGCGAGCGTAGCTCGTAGGGGGCCGAGCCCCCTAGTCAATTAAAAAAAATAGTAGGGATTTAAAAAAAAAATCAAATTGTTATAAAGTTTTAAAAATTATAATTAAATATGCAGGTGTTATTTATTTATTTATTTATTTATTTATTTATTTATTTATTTATTTATTTATTTTTCAAAATAGATTTTTAGTTGAACATTGAAATGCAGCGAGTTCACAAAATATATCATATTTTTTTTTAAATAAGCAAAATTGTTGAAAAAGTAAACTGCCCTTTAAAGTGAAATTATAATGTTTTGAACTGGGACGTGGTAGCCATAGTCAAATATACATATCAAATTTGGTTGAATTCTATGAATAACGTCGTACATTTTCCGATTATAGAATAAGGAAAATTGCATAAAAATCTCTAACATACTGTTTTCTTTCGGTGGAATATCCCCTTTTTGAACTTGACTTGCTGGTTATAGCTAAAAACATATGCATGAATTTTATTTCAATTATGTATGATAATTTAGTACTTTAGTAATTTAGCATTTTTAGTAATTAATTAGTAGCTTCATACACTATTCGATGATACCACGCACACACGAACACAAGGTTATCTTAATCCAGTAAATCCGCCGAAAACCGGAAGTTGAAATAAATTACATTTACAATATTCTTTTATTACGGGTAGAAGAAATTAATAATAATTTACTAAATGGTATTCGGAAAAAATAATATTTTAAAATTAATTAAATCGATACAAATGCAAAATGAAAAATCCTTTAGAATTTAGAAAATATATATTGAAACTAATTAATTAAATAAATGAATATAATTCTAATTAGCATTAAATTTCGCGTTATTATAATGCAAGTAATTGAAATTTCAATATTTCAATATTTTTTCATTCATATAGCTCAAATTTAGCAATAAAAATTATATTTTAATAAACAGGAAATCTAAACTTTTTTCCAGGACATACATTTAACTATTTCTTCATGTTGTGTAAATAATTACTATCACTAATGAACTTATTAATTGCTAAAAACAGAAATAATGAAACTTTTTGGAAAATTTTTGAAATCTTTGAAGTAATGGACTTCAATAAAAATTTGTAATTTGGCAATATCATTTACATTAAGAAAATGTATGATATTTATGTTTTAAATTACATACATGCATATTAGTTAAAGTGATGGTGCATATATATGTGTATAGATATACATATGTATTAATTAAAATTTTTTATGCATTTTTTTATTACTTTATATGTTTTTTTAACGTTTCAACTGCATTTATTTTAGCATTTTTAATGCAAGGTTGAAATATATATCTTAATGTGTTTATCACTAGACATAGTGAGGATTTTAATCAATAGAAAACGAAAACAAATCCACCAGTTTATGATACAATAAATTTTACAATCTTTCATGAATTTCGACATTAAAATCTTGTTTATCTGTTTGTAGCGCTGAAAAACTACGAAACTCCATAAGTCTGAAAGCAACATATTTGCTTGGTTTGTTGTATTGCGTTTTATGACACAAAATCCCTTTAGGGACCTGCTACGTCAAAGCACGGGGAGTTTTATTTGGGGGAGTTTTAGTCATATATTAAAAGAATATTTACTTTTTTTATTTGTCAAAGCATGGAAAATGTGTCTAACTGTAACATAAGATGAAAAGACCGCCTAAAGATTTAAAAATTGTGTTCTTCTTTTAATCAATGTCAGGGGTATTTTAACAACATAATCTTAAATATTTAACTTTACTTTGAATATTTTACTCTTTTTATATTTTTTTAAGTATATCCACAACGCTAAACATTAAAACGCGTTCTTTTATTTTTGGAAGACCAGTATAGCATTGGTCACTACGCCTGTGTACTACACTACAGGTCTCCGGTTCGAGTCAGAGCTGCTAACTGAGCAAGGATCACTCAACCTTTTAACCCTTCGCTGTCGATACATTAAAAACGAAGCTTGCTTTAAAATTAAATACTGATGCTGACGACATGGTTGGGATATATGCTGCATAGCCCCTCGGGACATATGGTAATGAAAACCTTCTTTAGACTGTCAGTAGCGGATCCTAATTGGATTATCTCTCTGCACGTTCTGTTTGCAACACCATGTATAATATACAACTAAGATTAAGACCTATTTTGAAATATAACATATATCTCGACATATAACATCTCATTTCTTTTCTGGGATTATTTACAATTTTTGAAAAAAATATATATAAGTTAGTACTTAAATAAATAATATATGGAAACATGTCTTAGAAATATTTGTCATTCAGAAATATAAGCAAAATAAATTCATTTTATTTGATATTTTTCATATTCTATCACGTTAACCAAATATAAATAATAAAATCTATTGAATAATAAAATCATATATCTAACCTGAAAGAAGTGACTCGTTAAGTTTATATTCAACAATTCGCATGGAAACGAAAACGGTGTCTTTTACTTTTATTTAAATTGCAGAAGAAGAAATTGTATGTAAAATAAAATAAAAAAAGAGACAGGTCTCTTATCAATGTACATATTTTTAATAAATTCTTTGTGGATAGTAAAAATTTGACATGTATATATACTTTTTTGCTTGAAACAGCTGTTTTTTTTATATTTTAAGCTAAAACAGATATTTCAAGATATTTAAAAAAATATTTTTTCTTATAAATAAATACTAGATATAATACATTTATATACTTAAAGGATTGTTTAAAAAAAATTGTTTTATATTAAAAACAATGATTTTATAAAAAAAAAAAAAAAAAACATTAAAAAAGCAAATATATTTATATTTTTTGTTTTCTTTGTATTGACATTCAATTCTTTTTTCAAGCAATTCAAGCTTTCTTTTTTATAAAAGCAGTATTATTTAATTATAGCATATCTTTCTTTAGAAAAGTAATTAATGCTGATCTCATAAAAGGCTTTTCTGCGACTGGAGTTCTTTTGCGTCTAGTATTACGGGAATTATTAAATATAGAAAATAGAAATGGGTAGTTTTACAAAGACATGTTTGATAAACAGGTTGAAGTTGACCGTTTTTAACTCAATGAATTATTTTAAGAGATATTTAATGTTGAAATCTATCAAAATATATCCTTAAAAAAAGTTTTATAGGGGAAAAAAAACTATGCATAGTTCCTCCTATCATCATATTTTGTATGGACATATTTCAGAACTTTGTTGTGTGCAATTATTATTTTTTATTTCGACTTTTTTCAGATTAAATTTTTTTTATTCGAAATTTCTTTATTTCTATAAATGTTTATTTCATATTTTTTAAAAAGGTTATTTTTTATTGATGCCAAATTGTTTAAAAAAAAAAAAAAAAAAAATGTCCAGATACTGATGTTTCATTTCAATGAAAAAATTTACTTACACGTGTCTATTAAAAACAGAAATAAAACTGTAAAATAATAATTAAATGATCACATGTTAAAAGCCAGAAACGTTAAAATTACGCCAGAAAAATGTATTTACACGTGAATATTAAAAATATAAATAAAACATTAAAACATTAATAAGATAATTGTGCGTTAAAAGTAGTAAATGGGGAAATATATGTCATATTTAAAAGTCTCAAATAATGATATTGCCAAAAAAGTTTTCATTTAAACATATATTTATATTCCAACTGAAAAAATAGTAATATACACATATTAAAAGTAGTAAACAGGATAATTATTCATAATATATATTTATATGTGAACAAAAGAAAAGCAAAATAAAACATTAAAATATTATTAAAATAATAGCGCGTTAAAACAAGTAAATGGGGAAATATACGCCATACTTAAAATGCTCGAATAATACTATTTTAAACAGTCACCATTTAAATGCATATTTACCTTTAAATTAAAAAAAAAATCTCCAGAATATTAAAAAGAGAAATAAACTAAGGCGGAAAATTGCGTGATATTTCAAACGATACATTTAAAAAGGTTTTATTTTAGCGTCACAAAAACTCGAAATTGATATTGCGAGTAGCAGAAAGAAAGTGATATTGTTTACTTATCCATTTTATACAAGCTTATTTTCAAATGATTCATTGATTTTATTCAATAAATTATGAAAACAGAAGAAAACAGAAGAATAGTTGATTCCGTCTTAAAATTCCCCAGTGAAAGATAAATTGGAGGAAATCCGATCAGAGAAAATCGCCACTGGTAGATGTTTAATTATAATTTAATCTTCCTTATTTTTAAAAAATAGCAAATTAGCATGCTTTCGGAGCCCATCTGAATGGAAGTTGGATATTTTAACTAAACTTCTTGCAAAATATAAAAGGATCAAAGAGAAATTCAACTACTGTGTCTGTGCGATAATTAGACAGTAATTATGTGTGATATTAATGCTGGCGTTTACATCATAAACATAATTATAAATTTCGACAGGACCCATATTCACTTAAATGAAATAATATTTATCCCGCCCTATTACTGTAGTCTATTTGCTAATTCAATATACACTGTAAACAAAAACGCCATTTTTACAGTACAAAGTACTGTTCATCTAGCGCACAAACTCGATCACAGTGAATGTGCTGTATCTTTCTTTGGTTTCCTGACTATATTAACATGGAAAATACAGTAGTTGCGTAAAATTAACAGCACAATGTACTGGCAATTTGGACGCCCGCAGTTTGTGCTGTAAAAAAAATCCTTCCAAATTGCCAGCACATTGTGTTGTTAATTTTACGCAACTACTGTATTTTCCATGTTAGTATAGTTAGGAAACCAAAGAAAGATACAGCACATTCACTAAGATCGAGTTTGTTCTGGCAAATCTACAGTGGTTTTCCTACAGCTTAAAGTCACAATGACTACCAATGTTCAAACCTTAAACGGTAATAAAAAGCTGTTTCCTTGGTTTATTGCAATGTGATCGTTAGGTAGTATCGCGTACCTGACTTGACTGTAAGATAAATGTGACCAATTTCTCATTCATTTGAAAGTAAACTTAGTAGGGACTCTCGATTTCTCAATAATTTTGATACAACATATTCTTTATGTCAGGTGACGATAATTGCGTCAATATGTTTTGAATTTTTTAAAGAATGATTCCATTTTCTTTCCATGCTTAGACAACGGTGTTACTAAGAATAGCATATGACAAAATCACTTTATATTTAACGGATCGATCATGAAACAAAAGTTATACATTAACTTCTCCTATCATTTTGTCCTTCTACAGTCGAATAATTTCAGGAATTAGTTTGTCATATAAAGGGTGCATAGGAAAGTCCCTTTAACTAGAAAATACTTGCGAATGGAGAGAGATCTAGAGCTATGCATGTGAGGTAACGATATAGTAAAGCGACTACGCCCGACCTAATGCAAACGACAACGGCACCCCCTAGTTGCAAAATTTTGATGATAGCCATTACAAATCGAAAACAAAAAGAGATAGAACAAAATTTCAATTAGAAAGTTTTAGAGCATCAATTAATTAATACGAAACGGCATTTGGTTCACACAAATAAGATAAATCGTCACCTGTATATCCAAAAATGTCCGAAAGCGACGAGCGACGATTTTAATTTGCATATTCACAGTTCAGAAATGTGTAAATATTTAATTTCAAATGCATTTAAAATTTTAGTTTATCCATTACAGGGGCAGAAGAATTATGTTCCTAAAAAGATGAAATAATTGACTGACACTAGAATATTCAAAGAAATTTCTTAGAAAATTAAACTCCGCTGAACAGTGCTGAACAGTGCTGAACAGTGAAGCAGCGGTTAAGGGGTTGCCTAGTTGAAGTCAACTTTACACCCAGTCTGATTAATTGTGATGTCTTACATAAAATAGAGCCATTGGGAAAGTAAGAAATGTGTAGTTGTTTGCAACTACTTAAAAAAGGAAAAACTTAAGATATAACTAGCATAGATGCTTTAAAAGTTAAGAGAAAAAAGATTAAGAACTTGGATTTACATGGTGAAATTATATTAAGATATAGGTTTAGCTGCAGTACAGACTGCTGTAATGAAGAGAAAAATAAGTAAAATAGAAGTTAGCACTAGTTCAAAAATTACTCACACCAAGCAAGGGCAGGGTCGGCGGATAAGGAAGGCAGCAAGGCTGCCTACTTAAACTCCGCTTATTTGCACTTTCATTAAAAAACCAAAATTTCATTAAAATATTCTTGGTGCCAATGTCAATTTTGGAATTAAAATCAGGTGGCTAGACCTTAAGCCACTGCGCTTAAAAGGGTAAATTTATGTCGTCATATAGATGAAGCTTGCAATAGACCTTTCATGCTGAGAAATGTGCATGCAGAATTACTCTCACGAATATAAACGCGTATCGTCAGCAATGGCACACTTTTCTAACATGCTGAATATAAAATTGTTATCACTGTGAGACAGTTTTTTCCTTTGTGTGTGTGTGATGTTATAAAAATCTATTGAGATAAGTACGTATTTATACAATAAGTTGAGCGTATTTCTGCATACTTCTGGCTATTCCACTCAAACGTTTACACAAAATTGAGTGCATCGATTTCGGACATTTTTAGGTGCGTTCGTAATTATATAAATACGTAGCACCTATAGTCGTCGTTCAGTCCGTCTGTCCGTCCGTCCGTCCGCATATAACAGAGCAAAAACTACCCAACAGAATGGTCTGAAATTAAATATATATATTTGTGGCAAAATTTTGTCGAGCCATTTCAAATTTTATGAAAATCGGATGTATAGTTTAATTACAGAGACATTCAAAAGTTTTTCTTTACATTACGGCCAATGGGAAAAAAATTATTGCAAAGGCATTTAATGATGTTACAGTCTTCCGAATGGTCTGAAATTTTAAATATATAATTGTTGCAAAATTTTGTCGACCCATTTCAGATTTTATGAAAATTGGATGCATAGTTTAATTACAGGGACAGTCAAAAGTTTTCCGTTACATTACAGGCAATGGGGAAAAAAATTATTGCAAGTGCATTTTAATGATGTTACAGACTATGCACTTATGAAGTGCAAATAAATATACATTCAGTACAATATGGGGTACAAAAAATATTTATAAAACTAGTTATAGCACGAACGCACCTCATTGGCCACGTTTGACGAGCAATTTCCTACTTGTTGGTTATACAGGCGAATATTTATCTTATCCGTATAAAACAAATGTCGTTTCTTACTCATTAATTGATGCTCTAAAATTTTATAATTGGAAATTTTGCCCTATCTCTTTTCGTTTTTATTTGCAATGGCTATCTTCCAAATTTCGCCACTAGGGAGCGCTGCTCTCGTTTGAATTAAATCGGGCGTAGTCGCTTTACTATAGTGTTACCTCACTTGCAGTGCTGTAGCTCTCTCCGTTCGCAAGTATTTTCAGGTTAAAGGGCATTACTATGCACCCTCAATATTTTATAAGTTAAAGTAATTTGTAATACTAGGGGGCTCGGCCCCCTACGAGCTACGCTCCCCAACCCCCCGTCCAGATTCCACAGACTCTAAATGCACGCTAATTTGATCTGCTTTAAAAAGATTTCAAAAGATTGAATTATAATTTAAAAAACAGTGGCGATCTACCTATAAACGGATTTCTATTCATTTCTCTTTGATTGGGGAATTTTAACGCTAAATCCGCTGCGGTACTTATTGATTATCCCGTCGACCAATTTCGCCAAGTTATATAAATCGCCAAACCACTCGCCAAATTATACAAATTGACATAATTTTTATTTTAAATAACGAAAGAACAAATAAATTAGTACAACATTAATAAAAATACAAATAAAACGTCGAAATAAAAATAACTTGATGACACAGACACGTGTAACAACATTTCAAAATAAGCTAATATAAAAAGAATTAAGTAAACAGTCTTTGTCTCCTGGTATTTTTTAACAAAGCGAAAAGAAAGTTCTTTTAAATGGGACATTTTAAATTAATCGTTTTTAATCTGACCTAATTTTGACCAAACTATTCCTTCTCTTTTAAATATTCACGTGAAAATACATTTGTTAGAAATAAAATATTATTTGAGCTTTCCTAACAAAAGTAGTTGAAAAGATCCTCTCAAAATATCAAATAAATGTCTAGCGCAATTTCTAAATTTAAACCGTTTTGCATTATTTTGTGTTCATTTTATGTAATAACTGTAATGTGTCGTAAATATGGCGTAATTTCTCCTATTTAAGACTTCTAACGCATGTTAATGAATTTATTATTTTACAATATCCTTTCTCTTTTAAAATTCACGTGTATACTTTTTATGACGTAATTTTTAATAAGTTCCTGCTTTTTGTACATAATTATTTAATTCTAATTCCAAATGATTTTTTCTGTTTATAATAGTCACGTGTAAATAAATTTTTAATTTGAAGCAAACATTATTTTTTGCGCTGTTTATAAATTTGGCAACAGTATAAATTAATACCATTTTCTAAAATAATGAAAAAT
This sequence comes from Maratus speciosus, assembly GCA_963932465.1. Taxonomy (NCBI): domain Eukaryota; kingdom Metazoa; phylum Arthropoda; class Arachnida; order Araneae; family Salticidae; genus Maratus; species Maratus speciosus. The sequence continues at coordinate 291,911,184 of OZ010795.1, read as the reverse complement.
ATATCTCTCAAAATGCTGAAAATTTCAATTTAAAATAGAAATAAAACCTCCAAAAATAAGTCAAATTTAAAAAAATCAATTCAATCTGCACACCGGTAAATTCTAACGCATAAAATGATCTAAAAATGATTACATTCCCATGCATAGTTTTTGCTGCTATAAAACTTTTTTAATGGAACGATTTTTTTCCAATTTTAGCATTACATAATACTTAAAATAATTCATCGATTTGAAAACTGACTGCATCAGCGTGTTTATCAAACATTTCTCTATAATACCACCGATTTTCATATTTTTGTACGCAATATTTTTCTTAATATTAACGAAGAAAGACCTCCTGTCACAAAAAATTCAAAACCGGCGGCGGTGACAGCGGTAGTTACTTTTTTTTAGAATAGAGAGATTGGTGAATATACAGAAACATATTACAATTGTCATACACCAGGATTGAGTATTAACTCGAAACATTTTTTTTTTTAATTTCATGCACAGTTCACATTACAAATTATTTGTTTGAAAGAACATTAATCTGAGAATGAACATTTAGGCATATAAGCGTAATTAAAAAAATGATTTGCTATTTATTAATAGTTGTTAATCTTTTGAAAATCACACTAATTTAACATATGTAATAAATTTAATTGAATGTTAATTGATCAATTTTTACTCATAAAATTCATAATTCAGATTTTTTTTTATTGACATTGGTAGACCTGAATATAATACATAGTTAGTTGAGAATTGGTTATGAACTGATATTATTTTTGCTATATTTATACTGTAAATAACTGGTATTAATCTTTTAATAATTAATGACATTGGAGAAAAGGTTTATGTGTTGTAAACAACGTGAATGGGAAGCATCATGATTATCTAAATCTTACGACAGAAGGAAATAGAATATGCGATCTGTAAATTATATTTATTAGTATTACTCTCAATTACAATAAATCGCATCTGTAGTTAAGCTGGAGGCGTTTTGGGATTTTGAGTGCTTCTGGAAATTCAAGTGTTCTATTTATTGGATGATATCTACTTATAGACTTGTAATCCTATTTAATAGAGCATGTGGGTCTCTTATCGGAGAATTAGTTTAGTACATCGAAATACTTCAAACGTAAAATACTTTTCAATGCCCATTGTAAAATATTTCGAATAAGGCGATTATTAAATGTATAATCCCATAAAATAGAAATAAGCATTTCAGAAATATTTTTTACATGTTTTTAAATAAAAATGAAAATGTTTAATTATTTTTTGGCATTAATATAATAACTATAATGTTTAATTCAATTATTTTGATATATTTAATATTTAATGGTTTTTAAACTTATTTTGAATTCTAAAACATTTGATTGATGTTTCTTTTCAGAAATAAATAATTTTATAACATTTTAGAAATATGTAAACAAAACAAAGACTTTTTAATGTTCTTAACAGTATTTTTTATAAACATTCGATATTTCAGATTATACTCTCACAAACTCATAATTAAATACTTAACTCAGAAATAAATACATTGCTTAGATTCCATTATTTTTATTTAAGGTGTCTTGTACCTTTTTAACGCGATGAAATTTAACGAAACAATTCGAAGTTTGAATTAGTCTATCTTCAAAACCTTTCTATGTATAAACATGAAATTTTGGACATTAAATAAACAGACGGTGCTTTGTAATATGCTGTCATTAGAAATTTATTAGCTTTTCACAGAATTGTGTATTGTTGAAATCAAAATAGCTCTTTTTTTACTCCATAAATTATTGCACGCATGATAGCTGGAAGATGAAATTTGGTAAAGATACTAAACATATATGTGTGTTTAAAGTGAACTAATCTTAGGGCAAAATTATTTCATTAACTATATAAAAAATATATCCTTCTATATATAAAAAAAAGTTTTGATTTGGAAATGGACCACTGAACATCTGCGTAGATATTCCGGGTAGATCACATCCAATTTGAATGCTTAAGCATGGCCTTTCATCGTTAATATTAAAAAAACTGTTGCATACAAAAATATGAAAATCGGTGGTATTATAGAGAAATGTTTGATAAATACGCTGATGCAGACAGTTTTCAAATCGAAGAATTATTTTAAGAGATATTTAATGCTAAAATTGGACAAAATCGTTCCATTAAAAAAGTTTTATTGGAGCAAAAACTATACATGAGAATTTAATCATTTTTAGACCATTTTATACGTTATAAGTTCCCGATGTGCAGATTGCATTTAGTTTTCTTATTTGACTAATTTTTTGATGTTTTATTTCAATTTTAAATTCAAATTTTCAGCATTTCGAGAGATATTTTTTACAAATTTTAGAAAATGTTATTAATTTAAACTGTTGCCAGTTGCATAAACAGCGCAAACAATAATGTTTACTTCAAATTAAAAATTTATTTACACGTGACTATTACAAACAGAAAAAAAAACTTTAAAAGTAGAATTAAATGATTACATGTTAAAATCAGGAAAATTACGTCATAGGAACCATAGGCACAGATGTCATATGCGCACATTTTGGCGCAATTTTTTTCCGCGCCAAAGTGTCGTTATTTAGCTTGATGTGGTAACCCGGATTATGTTGTTCATGCTGTTGATGTTTTCGCCAAATTGGCAACCGAAAAAAATCGCGCCAATATGGGGCGAATATGACATCTGTACCCACCCGGGTTACCATATCAAGCAAAATAACAACACTTTAGCACCCGTTAAGTACCCGTTGCGTATATGAAATTGGCGTCAGGAAACATTTGTGCCAATATGTGGCGTCTATGACATCTGCGACGAACCATATTTGCACTTGAATTTTAAAAGAGAAAAAAATCTTAAAAAAAAAAAAAAAAAAAAAAAAAAAAAAAAAAAAAATCATTATTATGCGTTAAAACATGTAATTTGAGGAAATTACGTCATATTTAAAATGGCAAAAAATATAGCAAAACAAATTAAATTGAAAAATATATTTGTGACAGATATTTTGAGATAATTTTTTGAACTATTATCGTGAATTCGAAGACAGCGCAAATAATATTTCCTTCTAACAACAAAAGTATTTTCACGTGAATATTAATAAGATAAATAAAACTTTGGTGTAAATTACGTCAGATTTAAAACGATACATTTAAAATGAATTATTTAAAAGAACTATCTTATAGCGCGGTTAAAAAATACCGTGAGACAATGACGCTGTTTACTTAATTCATTTTACATTAGCTTATTTTCAAATGTTTAACTAATTTTTTAATTAAATACGAAAACCGCCATTGTATCTCTTAACTGCAGCAGATTTGGTCTTAAAAATCCCCAATCCAAGGAAAACGAATGGAAACCCGTTTACAGAGAGATCGCTACTGTTTTTTTAAATTTTAATTCAATATTTTTAAAGCCGATCAAATTAGCGTGCTTTTTGGATTTTGGTGTGCCTGAACGGGGGTTGGCGAGCGTAGCTCGTAGGGGGCAGAGCCCCCTAGTTTTTGTAAAAAAAAAAAATAATATTTTTTTATGTTTTTAATGAATAAAAATAGTTATAACTAAAAATAATACAATTGTAAATACTTAAATGTAGTTCATTTTAAATACACGTATTTGTTTAGTAACTTTACCAAATTTTATGACAATTCGTACATACTTTCTCAAGATATCATGCGCTCAATAGCTACTGGAGTAAAAAAAGAGGTATTTTGATTTCAACAATACACAAATTATGTAAAAGACTAATAAATTTCTAATGGTAGCATATTACAAAGCACAATCTGTTGAATCAATTTCCAAAATTTCATGTTTATACATAAAAAGGATTTGAAGATTGGCTAATTGAAACTTAGAAGTTTTTTGTTAATTTTCGACGCGTTTAAACGACGACCAGACAACTTAAATTATTTTATACGAACCCAATTGTAATTTTGAACACTCGTAACAAATTTAAAATTAACATCATGAAGTTAGGCATTTTAATATTCTGAAAATATATTCAGTTTTAAGGGGTCTCAGGACTCTTGCGGTTACCAAATTTTCAAATTTTTAATTTTTTCAGATGTTAAACTACTATCTTTTCTGAACATTTAATATAATTGTTTTCTTGAAATTCTTATTAGAAAAAAAGTTATGGCTTTTAGAATTTGACCCGCTCAACAGGTGAAGCGGCATTTCCGAAACTTTTAAGTAATTTTTCTCCAAATGACGTTTTTGGGCATAACGCGCACGATATCTCAAAAACTTCCCAAAATTTTTTTCATAAAATTTTCAAAAGATATGTTTCATGTTAAAGTTACTGCATAAAGTGAATTTAAATTTCCCCTACTATTGTTCAAATAAATATATTTTTTTGGTGATTATGTTGATGAACATTCTATTAAAAATAGAAAAATACATTGAATACAATTTATTTATGTTCAATATTAATTATTACTATCTGATGTATAAGTAGGCATTAAAACTTTATTCTAGTTGAAATATTTATTTTGTAATCATACGCGTAGTCTATTATAACTATATTCTGCTTGTCAAATATCTAACAGTTTGGAGCCCACTGTAAATGCTAATTCTGCACCTTGCAATTTTTAAAGACATAAAATGAAAGAAAGTACTTTTATCCGTCATCTCAATAAAAATTGTGTTTTAAAACGATATACATTTTGAGACATTAAAAGTTGAAAATAGTGTTATTTTTCCGATTTTAAAAATCCTCAGACTCCTTAAATAAATTTGGATTACTTTCAACCAAGCTCAATTTAAATTAGTATGTACGGCATTATCAAAGCAGTATATTAATAATTGTTATGGAGCTATTTTAAATACTTTCAATTTAAGGGGGCACAGTACCTTTAAACTTTCAAATAATCAGTTTTTGTTTTATACTGAAAGTTCTAAAATTTCTCAATAATATGCAAAATCCCCATTTAAAAATCTGCATTATTTCTTAAGTTATAATCATTTATAGACGGTGAGTATAATTGAATGTCCGTAGATATTGAAAGTTTAAAAAGTGTTTTTTTTTTTTTTTTCAGATTACTAAAATTGGAGTTTGAGCGCAATGTTACTTTTAAAATATGTGAGTTACAGCTTGAAAAAAATTAACCAAATATGTGTTTCTTTATATTACACTTACTACAACCAAAAAAATTCCCATATGTTGGTTATTTATTTTTCTGCACTTGAAAAACTCAAACATAATTTTTAACTTTTTTTTGTGTTAAAATTTAATTTTAAACGAAACTTTTTGCATATATTTTTGTTTTAAGTTAGAAGTACGTGTGTTATGATTCTATTTTGTTCAAAAATTGTTTTCTGTATGCATAATTTAGAATTTATCATCCGCGCAGCACTTAAATACGCATTAGTCAGTCGAATTTATAATTTAAAATTTAAATATTAATTTTGTACATAGAACATTTATTTTTTCTGAATAATGTAGATAAGATTATCTATTTTTGGAAGGAAAAAAACGTTCTTAATTGCATATTGTTTGTGTTTTGATATTTTGAAAAATACGATATTTTTTATATTTCATCTATATATATGTTACCGGCCAAACCCGATTATAGGCCAAACTAGATTGGCCTAGGTGAAACTGGTTTATCCTAACGCGCGTAGGATAAACTAGTTTATCCTAACTCTAATCGGATAAACTAGTTTTTCCTAGGCCAAACTAGTTTGCCCTAACGCCCATAGGATAAACTAGTTTAGCCTGCTATTCATTGGTCCGAACTAGTTTATCCTAGGCCGATCTAGTTTATCCCAGGTCAATTCAATTTGGCGTGATTTTATTGATCCCAAAGACCGACCCGGAGCCAACCTTCTAGTTTATCCTAGGCCAATGCAATTTGACGTGTTTTATTGATCCCAACTACCGCTCCGGCGCCAAGCTTAAGACAAAAGTTGTATTGCCGTCAACCCTGTTTAATATATTTTATTCGATGGCGAATGGGATACTGTCCCCCTATCTTTCCTACTTCACCGCCGCCGGTAGTTACAAAATATGTTCCATATGACAAATTTTTTACTGGAGGGCCAAAAATGGGATAAGAGGTTATCATAAAATTTAAGAGAGGAAGAATTTAGACATATTAATTTTTTTCTCACATAAATATCACTTGGCTTGAATTATTTATGAATAAATGCACCATTAAGAATATCGGAATTACATTTGATATTCTTTCAGACATCCGGAACTTTAAAAAATCCAGTCTTTTAAAAATCCCGATCCCAGTTTTACCTAAAATACATATATTTTATATAAGCTACCATTATTCCGCAATTAAAATTATCTTTAAATAATAGTATATATAAATTTATACTGATGGGGATACAGTACTGTAAAACCTGTTAGAAAAATCCGTGTATGATGAAATCCTGTTTTAAATGGATTTTTTTTTTTTTTTTTTTTTTTTTTTTTTTAATCGGTGCAAATTGGATACAATAATCGTTTGAAAAAAATCATACATTTTCTATAGACGATGGACAGCTAAAGAAGTAACTTAACTATAACAAAGTTTTTTTTTTCTCTCCTATGTGATTCCGTCTTAGAAGGTTTTTTCTATATAAAATGTTTTAGATTTTCAAGTCTTCAAGCCGTGGTATTAGTAATTATTCAAATGTTTACATACAAATACAGATTCATTAAAAATCAATATAATTTACAATAGAATCATTAATATCGTTAATCCACATTCTATGGCTTATAGATAAAATTTAAAAAAAAATTCTATACAAAAAAATCTTCTAACAAGGAAGTTCTCCATACGGGCACATTCAGAAAAATTTGAAAATTTACAGAGTGTTCTTCTCATGTGGATATATAGGTTTATGAAAAATTTTTTGTCGTAACCTTGATAGAACGTTCGTAAAAAAATAATAAAAATTTCGTTTATTTGGCGATGAAATGAAATTTCGAAAATTACTTTTTTATGTCGAATACTCTTTAAGATAAAAATGTTTCATAATGAACTTGTTTAAATAAATTTAATGTAAATAACTTTAATTTTGTCAGTTTTAGTTTAATTTAACTATAGTTTTGTCACATATATAAATATATATCTATATGTATTTATAATGAAAGTTAAATATCAAATTTTAGGAATGAAAACAAAATTAAAATACATTAGAATTGTTTCAATATCTCAAAATTAAGTCCAATGGAGCATTGTCGATTTAATGTTGTTGCTATGGAAACGACGAATTCTTTGATATTGAAATGAATAACTGGTAAATGAATCTTGCCTTTATTTTGGAATACGCTTAAATATATGAAAGTATTTTTTATGTGTGAAATTGTTTTAAAGTAATTAAGTTTAATAACAAGCAACATAAATGTGTAATTCGAAAAAATTTATTTATTAAACTCTCTCATTGTTTATGTTTCAATTCATTAAATACTGTTTACACGCATTCTAAAAATCAACAAAAAATTTTCAGGTGCATTAAAATCGTTTGCTTTTAGGCGAGGAAAAGTACTGCTCGCCAAATCGCGTGATGCTTTCGTCTTTTCGCGCCAAATACTCAAAAGTATTTTTTTTTTTTTTTTACAGACTTTCTACTGTAATTCCGCCGCTAAATTTGACTGATCCTTTAGTACATACATAAATAGTTTAACTGGTATTTTTTTTTTTCAAAATATCCTGAGTATGCCCAGTAAGGAGACCTTCCTTGTAAGACAGAATTGCTTTGGAAAGAAACACAATCCGTTATAGCAGGTTCGCTTATTAGAAGGTTCATCGTCTGTTGTAAACGCATTATATTCTTTTTACAAGTACTAATATCCACATTTTACATAGATCAACATATTTTTTTTTAAATATTTATTTATTTATTAATTTATTTATTTTAACACGGGCTTCCGTCATAGGCAGGTTATTTTTCTCAGGTTTTACCGTACTTTAATTTTATTACCTAAAAATGCATCTACACATCTTAAAACTAGTCGGATGTACCAATCCCAAAACTTTCTTCTATCACAAACATGTTAATTCTTCACAATTCGCTATCACAGTGAAAAATTAAATGACAATCTATGCTCATCATGAGGATTCTAAAGATATGAAATTTCGTGCATTCGTTCTTGAGATATGACTATCGCTGAAATTGTCTAAATCCACTGTCTGTTAAGTAATTTACACAAAAACCTAACCAGAAACAATTTATGTTACCGTCTAACTGAATCTGAAGTTTGGTGAAAATCCGTGCATTAGTTTTTGAGAAACAGCTACTGTAAAAATCGTGAAAAAATCCAGCAAAACAGCGTCACCTGTGGAGCGATTTACAACAAAATATAATCAGCGAAAATATTAATAAAGGTATACTTGAATCTGAAGTTTTATGAAAATTCGTGCATTAGTTCTTGAGATAGAGCTATTGAGGAAATCGTGCAAAATGCAGCACAACAGTTCCACCTATTAGGCTATTTACACCAACACCTAATGAGCATTAATTCATATCAAGGACTAACTGAATCTGAAGTTGTTGAAAATCTGCGCATTAGTTCTTGAGATACAGCTATTTCGGAAATCGTGTAAATCCTGCAAAATGCAGAGTAGCAGCGCCACCTATTGCGCGATTTACACCAAAACGTAAACATCACCAATTCATATAAAGGACTAACTGAATCTGAAGTTTCATGAACAGACCAGAGATCATGCCGATCCAAATGATTTTCATATGAGCTGGGTTGGAAATTGGACTCGAAATTTCTGCCTGTACAGACCTCAAGAAGATCGCAGTACGCCGAAAAAAAAAAAAAATTGAGTCCCGGTCCATCTCGATCCGAACCTCTCGAAAAAGTAATCCCCAAACCAAGCCCGGACCGTGTGTGGGGAGAGAAAATTGGGTGGGCCCGTAAAGACTCTTACATCGAATAACCAAAAGACTAGCTCACAAAATTTTGTAAATTTGAACGCTAAATTTCTATTATATTTAAAAAAAATAAAAAATCCTTCTATATATAAAAAAAAGTTTTGATTTGGAAATGGAACAATGAAAATCTGCGTAGATATTCCGGGTAGATCGCATCCACTTTGAATGCTTAAGCATGGCCTTTGATCGTTAATATTAAAAAAACTGTTGCATACAAAAATATGAAAATCGGTGGTATTATAGAGAAATGTTTGATACGGACATATACGGCCCCATATTGGCGCGATTTTTTTCCAACGCCAATTTTGCGAAAACCTCGTTAACATATCATCTATATCCGGATAACCATATCAAGCAAAATAACGACACTTTGGTGCCAGTTAAGTATCCGGTGCGTATATGACATTGGCGCCAGAAAAAAAATCGCGCCAATATGACATCTGTGCCGAATTTACATGTATAAATTTAGTTTCTAGATATTATTATTGTTTTTTATATACGATTTGTTTATATTTGTATATAAAATAGATAAATGCCCTTTTTACATTAAATAAATTGTACAAATATTGGAAAATATTTATGTGAAACATTATATATTTATTCTTTATGTGAAACAGTGAATATGCTTCCAGAAATTATGTTGCCAAATTTTCTTCTCTCGCCAGGGCCTCTATACTTGAAAAATACCGATTTATTATTATATAATGTAGTATTAGCTAATGTTCTGTAATCTGTTCCACAGTTAAAGTTGACTGCAAAATCGCGATGCTGGAATAATGTGGTATCAAGTATACGGTTTAAAAATAAAATTAATTTTGCGACAAACTACACTGACACAATTGGCTCTAGGTCTGATTAAGGAAGAATACTCAAATTAAGATTTACAAACACCAAAATTGTAGCATGACAAGAATACGGTATTTGCGGAAAGTTGAGGACAATGTATAAATTTAAGTGATTATTAAACTTTATTTTTCCAATTTTTTAAGTGTTTATGACTTCAGTCTCTTTTTATGTGTATCTATGCGTGTTTTAACTTTCCTAAAATACTTTGATACATTTTAGGAAAACTTACATAACATATGTGAGTTAAAACAAGGAAATTAATTACGCACCAAACTATGCCCGCCAACATATGCCAATTGGCTGTGGAGCCAATTATGAAACTTTCCATAGATCAATACATACAAACTTTATATGAAAAAACAGTGAAGCTTTCATCTAAAGTATGTTAAACTGAAATGATCCCCCATACCTTCAAAAATAAAACAAATGATAGGCCAATAAATAAATAAATGAGACTGTGCATTGAAACAAATTGAAGGAGCGATGTTAAATTAATACTGTAAGGTGAAATTAATAGTGAAAAGAAAAGAAATAGCAGAAATAAAATAAATCACATATTTGAAAATATAAAAGAGAAAATGAAATATTTTAAATTTTCCGGATCTAGATGCTATCCATTTATTTCAATAACTAATATCACTGAGAAATTCATGGTAAAATAATTTTCTTTCCTGATTATTATTACTATTACTATCATCATTTATTTACATGACGGAATACAGCAGTAAACAGTTTTTGTTTAACAGTAAAATAAGTTCATTTTTTTTTTTCAATAAAATGTCTAAAACATATGAAAATTTTAAGATTAATAACTATCATTTGCAAACTACAAAGCACATCGTAAAGAAAATGGTAAAAGACAAATGGAAAACAAATTAAAAAATATTTCTGTTTCTCACGTTAGATGGCGCTAGTCACGGAAAACTATGTGGTTTCTAACCACGTGTACAGCGGACAAAGGAAACTTAGCGATTGCGAGGCCTGTTATTTCGATAAGGAGGCCTTGGCTTAAGCATTTAAATTTGATGAGTTCTACCCGGAATATCTACGCAGATTTTCATTGGTCCATTTCCAAATCAAAACTTTTTTTTATATATAGAAGGATTATTATTATTTAGTTCAGACGATATCAAACAGAAACATTTTACTTGTAGGAATAAATTCGTCAAAAATAACTGCTTCAAGCCAGTTATGAGAACTGCAGTTGGATAAAAACCAAATTTTAATTTTAAAACGTGTATATGAAACACAAGCTATTTTTATGTAAATACGGGACATTCAAAAAAGAATAACAGAATGAACCAAACGATCAAGTAAACAATAAGTGATTTAGCTAATCTTAAAAGTATGTGAAAACTAAAATACTACAAGCTGTGTAAAATATCCTTTTAAATCGAAGGAAATTGAAGAATATAAGTATTTAATTTATTATTCTGAAAATCTGATCAATGATTCTGAAAATTCGACGATGAGAAACAAGCCGCTATCTGGGCAGGCTATGAATGTAAATAAAAAAGAGCACGTTGTGATGTTTTGGTTCAGAGTTTGAAACTGAATACGACTTCACTTTTTCGACGGTTTTCGGCGAAATGCGTGGTCCGTATATATCATAGTAGGCTATGCTTTTTGGTGTACAGATGTCATATTCACCCCATATTGGCGCGATTTTTTTCGGTTGCCAATTTGGCAAAAACATCAACAGCATAAACAACATAATCTGGGTTACCACATCAAGCAAAATAACAACACTTTGGCGCAAGTTAAGTACCCGTTGCCTATATGATATTGGCGACAGAAAAAAATCGCGCCAATATGGGGCGAATATGACATCTGTACCCTTTTTGGTACTTTTCCGTTATACAGAGAGCATTGTCGCCAAGCGCAATAGTTGGCGCAAAATGAAAATCACGTGAATTGAAACATTTGAAAAATAAAAGAAAAACATTGTCTATAGTAAAGTGTGCATTTTAAAAATATAACGTTTGAAAATTACAGAATTTTACGAATTCTTTTATTAAATCACAAATATATAATTAAAATAAGTGAACAAATAACTGTTATACAATAAAGTAATAAAATAAAAAAAAACATATTAAACTGCTGCCATAAAATTACAAATCTCTTTGGCCCAGATGTCATATTCGCCCCATATTGGCGCGATTTTTTTTCGGTTGTCAATTTGGCGAAAACATCAACAGCATAAACAACATAGGTACAGATGTCATATACGCCCCATATTGGCGCGATTTTTTTCTGACGCCAATGTCATATACGCAACGGGTATTTAACTGGCACCAAAGTGTCGTTATTTTGCTTGATATGGTAACCCGGATGTTGCTGTTTATGCTGTTGATATTTTCGCCAAATTGGCATCGGAAAAATATCGCACCAGTATGGGGCGTAATATGACATCTGTGCCACAACATAATCCGGGTTACCGCATCAAGCAAAATAACGACTCTTTGGCGCCAGTTAAGTACCCGTTGCGTATATGACATTGGCGTCAGGAAAAAAATCGCGCCAATATGGGGCGAATATGACATCTGTGGCATTGCAGTAAACATTTCATTTTTTGAATAAAGACGTCGCCACATAAACTCTATGAGATACGACCCTAAATGATGACGAAATGTTCACCGACGTCTTTTGTTGCGTCATTTTGCGATGCCCCATAATCTCTCAACATTTTGAGTATGACATCCAGTATTAGGGTCGATAAAATTGTATTTGTGATTTACTGTGAAATGATCACAACCAGCGCTTCGCAGTTCATCTGTTTTATAATCTTTCCAGTAATCTGTATAAATAATACTTCCATCAGCTACATTGTTTGCTATTGCCGCCATTAAAGTTTCAGCTGTGCGATCGGAAATAGGAGTAAGGAAACATCCCGTGTTTCACGGCATAAACCATCTAACACCCATTGAGGAGGAAGAACACGCCCTACGTTGCTTTTTCTTGTGGTAAAAAGACTTTCAACTACTTCTATAATTTTATTAGGTCCACCGATTTTTCTGTTTGGTCGTGAACATAAAGCATTTGCACAAACTTCTCTAAAATAGCTATTCCAGTCCACTGTTGTGTTGTGGTTCATATCAAGTTGCAACTCACAAAGCTCAATCGCTGTCAACTCTTGGCACCATAAATATATAAACCTCAAAGCATTAAGAAAAGACAACCGCGATCCTTCAAACCATGTTTTTTGTCGTATTCCTACGCTTTCTTCGCATGACTGTAAGCTGCATCTCCATTTCGGATTTCCAGAACTCATCCATAATTTCATTTCATGGTTGTTTGAACACAACCTTTTATTATGCAGAAATCCAAATTCCTGAAACAGTTTTATCACAACTCTCTCATCATCTGGTAATTGGCAAATAGTAAAATCCATCTCAGCGTCAGCAGTAAAAGTAAATTATAATTTTATAAAAACAAAAGCATTTTTATTTCGAATAATAGCAAATTAAAAAGCTTTCCAAGGTTAAGATTAAATAATAATCATTCACGTAATTCACGTTTCATAAATAACAAATCACAATATTTTGCATGGTTTACAAGAAAAATCCTTTTCACGATGAGGGCTGAATAATTGGCGCATTAGCATACATTTTGGCATGCTGATCATATAACGGAAAAGTACCCTTAATTTTGGCGAAATACTGGAAATAGTGCCAAGTTGGCGACAGAGACACGGGTCCCCCATTGGTAACCTCCCTTATAGCGTCATAAAGCTCTGACCAATCAGATGCATTTCACGGTATCTACGCTGATTTTTTATTGGTCCATTTCCAAATCAAAACTTTTTTTTAATATATAGAAGGATATTTATGCTTTACTTACGATTCTTATACAATAGCATAATAAAGATATATCACTGAATATTTGTTGTATTCATCTGTCTCAAGAAAAATCCTTCTTTTAAGTAGATATTAATCCCTTTCTTATTAATTTGTGTGCCCAGTTGATATCTCGGCTAAGCAGACGACTCCTTCTAAGCAGGCAATGTAATCCAATTTTTTTCCAAATGTAGTATTCGACAGTTATCGCAGAGCGGCAACTTTTCCACTTTCAGACATGATTCTTTTATGATTCTTTTCAGACATGATTCTTTACATATAGTTGCTTCCTATTTTCATACTTAGCTATTTATTCCACTTCAATACACAGAAAAACTTCTCTCTTTATTAGCCTGTTGTATACAATGTATTATTACTTCCTATTCAAGGAATGAATATTACGATACAATAATTATTATTTCGCATTGTAAAATATGTGTTTTGAAATTTATATTCTTACAACAAGTTATATATAGATATACATCATAACAATATATCAATGTGCATAATTTCTCGCTTTATAGTTGCGTTTAGGTGCATAAAAGACTAGAAAAATGAAATTTTTCAGACAAAAATGAAATTCATAATCGTAATGGAGTAACTCCATAATCTTTAAAATCCACACAAAATTATTTTATTTAAAATCAGTTTTTTTTTTTTTTTAATGCGATACAGATTTCGAACAAATTGCATTTGAAAGTACATGTCTTTCATATTTTTTGGTATAAAAAATGGAAATGTACGATAGTTAAAAGTTTAAAAAATTGCAACAAAAGCCAAATTTAATCTTCTGCTGCTGCCAGCGTCAAAATGACTTCATCATTACGCACGGACGCATTTGTCCTTAAAAAACAGATAGCTAACGAGACAATGATGTCAATTTTTAAATATTTTTAAATACATATTTATGCTTTACATACGATTGTTAAACAATAGCATAATAAATATATGTCAATAATTATCTGTATTATTCTACTGTCTCAAGAAAAACCCTTTTCTTTATACTAATCCCTTTGTTATAAACTTTTGTGGCAAGTTGATATCTCGGATAAGCAGACGACTCCTTCTAAGCAATCGACTCTTTCAAAGCACGCAATGTAATCCATATTTTTTTCCAAATGTAGTATTCCAGTGCTGGAAAATTGGCGCAGAGGTGGAGCCTATTGACACCACTAAATTATAGTAGTATTTTGCCTCTTATCTAATGATCAAATTTCTGAGTTTTTATTAAACTGATTAATACCATAAAAATTTAGTGGTGTCAATAGGCTCCACCCCTGCGCCAATTTTCCAGCACTGAGTATTCACACAATTATCGCAGAGCGGCAGCTTTTGCACAATCAGATATGATTTTTTTATGATATATATATAGTTGCTTCCTTCTTTCACATTTTCATAGTTTGAGCGGTTTATTCCACTTCAGTACAAAGAAAAAAATTACTCTTTTTATTAGCCTGTTCTATAAAATGTATTATTACTTCCTATTCAAGGAATGAATATTACGATACAATAATTATTATTTCGCATTGTAAAATATGTGTTTTGAAATTTATATTCTTACAACAAGTTATATATAGATATACATCATAACAATATATCAATGTGCATAACTTCTCGCTTTATAGTTGCGTTTAGGTGCATAAAAGACTAGAAAAATGAAATTTTTCAGACAAAAATGAAATTCATAATCGTAATGCAGTAACTCCATAATCTTTAAAATCCACACAAAATTATTTTATTTAAAATCATTTTTTTTTTTTTAATGCGATACAGATTTCGAACAAATTGCATTTGAAAGTACATGTCTTTCATATTTTTTGGTATAAAAAATGGAAATGTACGATAGTTAAAAGTTTAAAAAATTGCAACAAAAGCCAAATTTAATCTTCTGCTGCTGCCAGCGTCAAAATGACTTCATCATTACGCACGGACGCATTTGTCCTTAAAAAACAGATAGCTAACGAGACAATGATGTCAATTTTTAAATATTTTTAAATACATATTTATGCTTTACATACGATTGTTAAACAATAGCATAATAAATATATGTCAATGATTATCTGTATTATTCTACTGTCTCAAGAAAAACCCTTTTCTTTATACTAATCCCTTTGTTATAAACTTTTGTGGCAAGTTGATATCTCGGATAAGCAGACGACTCCTTCTAAGCACGCGACTCTTTCAAAGCACGCAATGTAATCCATATTTTTTTCCAAATGTAGTATTCACACAATTATCGCAGAGCGGCAGCTTTTGCACAATCAGATATGATTTTTTTATGATATATATATAGTTGCTTCCTTCTTTCACATTTTCATAGTTTGAGCGGTTTATTCCACTTCAGTACAAAGAAAAAAATTACTCTTTTTATTAGCCTGTTCTATACAATGTATTATTACTTCCTATTCAAGGAATGAATATTATGATACAATAATTATTATTTCGCATTGTAAAATATGTGTTTTGAAATTTATATTCTTACAACAAGTTATAGATAGATATACATCATAACAATATATCAATGTGCATAATTTCTCGCTTTATAGTTGCGTTTATGTGCATAAAAGACTAGAAAAATGAAATTTTTCAGACAAAAATGAAATTCATAAGCGTAATGGAGTAACTCCATAACTCCATAATCTTTAAAATCCACACAAAATTATTTTATTTAGAATCATTTTTTTTTTTTTTTTTTTTTTTTTTTTTTTTTTTTTTTTTTTTTTTAATGCGATACAGATTTCGAACAAATTGCATTTGAAAGTACATGTCTTTCATATTTTTTGGTATAAAAATGGAAATGTACGATAGTTACAAGTTTAAAAAATTGCAACAAAAGCCAAATTTAATCTTCTGCTGCTGCCAGCGTCAAAATGACTTCATCATTACGCACGGACGCGTTTGTCCTTAAAAAACAGATAGCTAACGAGACAATGATGTCAATTTTTAAATATTTTTAAATACATATTTATGCTTTGCATACGATTGTTAAACAATAGCATAATAAATATATGTCAATGATTATCTGCATTATTCTACTGTCTCAAGAAAAACCCTTTTCTTTATACTAATCCCTTTGTTATAAACTTTTGTGGCAAGTTGATATCTCGGGTAAGCAGACGACTCCTTCTAAGCACGCGACTCTTTCAAAGCACGCAATGTAATCCATATTTTTTTCCAAATGTAGTATTCACACAATTCTCGCAGAGCGGCAGCTTTTGCACATTCAGATATGATTTTTTTTTATGATATATATATAGTTGCTTCCTTCTTTCACATTTTCATAGTTTGAGCGGTTTATTCCACTTCAGTACAAAGAAAAAAATTACTCTTTTTATTAGCCTGTTCTATACAATGTATTATTACTTCCTATTCAAGGAATGAATATTACGATACAGTAATTAATATTTCGCATTGTAAAATATGTGTTTTGAAATTTATGTTCTTACAACAAGTAATAGATAGATATACATCATAACAATATATCTATGGGCATAATTTCTCGCTTTATGGTTGCGTTTAGGTGCATAAAGAACTAGAAAATGAAATTTTTCAGACAAAAATGAACTCTATAATCGTACTTGAAAATATTTAAAATCCACACAAAATTATTTTATTTAGAATCAGTTTTTTTTTTTTTTTTTAATGCGATACAGATTTCGAACAAATTGCATTTGAAAGTACATGTCTTCCATATTTTTTGGTATAAAAAATGGAAATGTACGATAGTTAAAAGTTTAAAAAATTGCAGCAAAAGCTAAATTTAATCTTCTGCTGCTGCCAGCGTCAAAATGACTTCATCATTACGCACGGACGCGTTTGTCCTTAAAAAACAGATAGATAGCTAACGAGACAATAATGTCAAATTTTAAATATTTTTAAATACATATTTATGCTTTACATACGATTGTTAAACAATAGCATAATAAATATATGTCAATGATTATCTGTATTATTCTACTGTCTCAAGAAAACCCCTTTTTTTTATACTAATCCCTTTGTTATAAACTTTTGTGGCAAGTTGATATCTCGGATAAGCCGACGACTCCTTCTTAGTACGGGACTCTTTCAAAGCACGCAATGTAATCCATATTTTTTTCCAAATGTAGTATTTACACAATTATCGCAGAGCGGCAGCTTTTGCACATTCAGATATGATTTTTTTATGATATATATATAGTTGCTTCCTCCTTTCACATTTTCATAGTTTGAGCGGTTTATTCCACTTCAGTACAAAGAAAAAAATTACTCTTTTTATTAGCCTGTTCTATACAATGTATTATTACTTCCTATTCAAGGAATGAATATTACGATACAATAATTATTATTTCGCATTGTAAAATATGTGTTTTGAAATTTATATTCTTACAACAAGTTATATATAGATATACATCATAACAATATATCAATGTGCATAATTTCTCGCTTTATAGTTGCGTTTAGGTGCATAAAAGACTAGAAAAATGAAATTTTTCGGACAAAAATGAAATTCATAATCGTAATGGAGTAACTCCATAATCTTTAAAATCCACACAAAATTATTTTATTTAAAATCAGTTTTTTTTTTTTTTTTTAATGCGATACAGATTTCGAACAAATTGCATTTGAAAGTACATGTCTTTCATATTTTTTGGTATAAAAAATGGAAATGTACGATAGTTAAAAGTTTAAAAAATTGCAACAAAAGCTAAATTTAATCTTCTGCTGCTGCCAGCGTCAAAATGACTTCATCATTACGCACGGACGCATTTGTCCTTAAAAAACAGATAGCTAACGAGACAATGATGTCAATTTTTAAATACATATTTATGCTTTACATACGATTGTTAAACAATAGCATAATAAATATATGTCAATTATTATCTGTATTATTCTACTGTCTCAAGAAAAACCCTTTTCTTTATACTAATCCCTTTGTTATAAACTTTTGTGGCAAGTTGATATCTCGGATAAGCAGACGACTCCTTCTAAGCACGCGACTCTTTCAAAGCACGCAATGTAATCCATATTTTTTTTCCAAATGTAGTATTCCAGTGCTGGAAAATTGGCGCAGAGGTGGAGCCTATTTACACCACTAAATTATAGTAGTATTTTGCCTCTTATCTAATGATGAAATTTCTGAGTTTTTATTAAACTGATTAATACCATAAAAATTTAGTGGTGTCAATAGGCTCCACCCCTGCGCCAATTTTCCAGCACTGAGTATTCACACAATTATCGCAGAGCGGCAGCTTTTGCACAATCAGATATGATTTTTTTATGATATATATATAGTTGCTTCCTTCTTTCACATTTTCATAGTTTGAGCGGTTTATTCCACTTCAGTACAAAAAAAAAAATTACTCTTTTTATTAGCCTGTTCTATAAAATGTATTATTACTTCCTATTCAAGGAATGAATATTACGATACAATAATTATTATTTCGCATTGTAAAATATGTGTTTTGAAATTTATATTCTTACAACAAGTTATATATAGATATACATCATAACAATATATCAATGTGCATAATTTCTCGCTTCATAGTTGCGTTTAGGTGCATAAAAGACTAGAAAAATGAAAATTTTCAGACAAAAATGAAATTCATAATCGTAATGGAGTAACTCCATAATCTTTAAAATCCACACAAAATTATTTTATTTAAAATCAGTTTTTTTTTTTAATGCGATACAGATTTCGAACAAATTGCATTTGAAAGTACATGTCTTTCATATTTTTTGGTATAAAAAATGGAAATGTACGATAGTTAAAAGTTTAAAAAATTGCAACAAAAGCCAAATTTAATCTTCTGCTGCTGCCAGCGTCAAAATGACTTCATCATTACGCACGGACGCATTTGTCCTTAAAAAACAGATAGCTAACGAGACAATGATGTCAATTTTTAAATATTTTTAAATACATATTTATGCTTTACATACGATTGTTAAACAATAGCATAATAAATATATGCCAATGATTATCTGTATTATTCTACTGTCTCAAGAAAAACCCTTTTCTTTATACTAATCCATTTGTTATAAACTTTTGTGGCAAGTTGATATCTCGGATAAGCAGACGACTCCTTCTAAGCACGCGACTCTTTCAAAGCACGCAATGTAATCCATATTTTTTTCCAAATGTAGTATTCACACAATTATCGCAGAGCGGCAGCTTTTGCACATTCAGATATGATTTTTTTATGATATATATATAGTTGCTTCCTTCTTTCACATTTTCATAGTTTGAGCGGTTTATTCCACTTCAGTACAAAGAAAAAAATTACTCTTTTTATTAGCCTGTTCTATAAAATGTATTATTACTTCCTATTCAAGGAATGAATATTACGATACAATAATTATTATTTCGCATTGTAAAATATGTGTTTTGAAATTTATATTCTTACAACAAGTTATAGATACGTATACATCATAACAATATATCTATGGGCATAATTTCTCGCTTTATGGTTGCGTTTAGGTGCATAAAGAACTAGAAAATGAAATTTTTCAGACAAAAATGAACTCTATAATCGTACTTGAAAATATTTAAAATCCACACAAAATTATTTTATTTAGAATCAGTTTTTTTTTTTTTTTAATGCGATACAGATTTCGAACAAATTGCATTTGAAAGTACATGTCTTCCATATTTTTTGGTATAAAAAATGGAAATGTACGATAGTTAAAAGTTTAAAAAATTGCAGCAAAAGCCAAATTTAACCTTCTTCTGCTGCCAGCGTCAAAATGACTTCATCATTACGCACGGACGCGTTTGTCCTTAAAAAACAGATAGATAGCTAACGAGACAATAATGTCAAATTTTAAATATTTTTAAATACATATTTATGCTTTACATACGATTGTTAAACAATAGCATAATAAATATATGTCAATGATTATCTGTATTATTCTACTGTCTCAAGAAAACCCCCTTTTTTTATACTAATCCCTTTGTTATAAACTTTTGTGGCAAGTTGATATCTCGGATAAGCCGACGACTCCTTCTTAGTACGGGACTCTTTCAAAGCACGCAATGTAATCCATATTTTTTTCCAAATGTAGTATTCACACAATTATCGCAGAGCGGCAGCTTTTGCACATTCAGATATGATTTTTTTATGATATATATATAGTTGCTTCCTTCTTTCACATTTTCATAGTTTGAGCGGTTTATTCCACTTCAGTACAAAGAAAAAAATTACTCTTTTTATTAGCCTGTTCTATACAATGTATTATTACTTCCTATTCAAGGAATGAATATTACGATACAATAATTATTATTTCGCATTGTAAAATATGTGTTTTGAAATTTATATTCTTACAACAAGTTATATATAGATATACATCATAACAATATATCAATGTGCATAATTTCTCGCTTTATAGTTGCGTTTAGGTGCATAAAAGACTAGAAAAATGAAATTTTTCAGACAAAAATGAAATTCATAATCGTAATGGAGTAACTCCATAATCTTTAAAATCCACACAAAATTATTTTATTTAAAATCAGTTTTTTTTTTTTTTTAATGCGATACAGATTTCGAACAAATTGCATTTGAAAGTACATGTCTTTCATATTTTTTGGTATAAAAAATGGAAATGTACGATAGTTAAAAGTTTAAAAAATTGCAACAAAAGCCAAATTTAATCTTCTGCTGCTGCCAGCGTCAAAATGACTTCATCATTACGCACGGACGCATTTGTCCTTAAAAAACAGATAGCTAACGAGACAATGATGTCAATTTTTAAATATTTTTAAATACATATTTATGCTTTACATACGATTGTTAAACAATAGCATAATAAATATATGTCAATTATTATCTGTATTATTCTACTGTCTCAAGAAAAACCCTTTTCTTTATACTAATCCCTTTGTTATAAACTTTTGTGGCAAGTTGATATCTCGGATAAGCAGACGACTCCTTCTAAGCACGCGACTCTTTCAAAGCACGCAATGTAATCCATATTTTTTTTCCAAATGTAGTATTCCAGTGCTGGAAAATTGGCGCAGAGGTGGAGCCTATTTACACCACTAAATTATAGTAGTATTTTGCCTCTTATCTAATGATGAAATTTCTGAGTTTTTATTAAACTGATTAATACCATAAAAATTTAGTGGTGTCAATAGGCTCCACCCCTGCGCCAATTTTCCAGCACTGAGTATTCACACAATTATCGCAGAGCGGCAGCTTTTGCACAATCAGATATGATTTTTTTATGATATATATATAGTTGCTTCCTTCTTTCACATTTTCATAGTTTGAGCGGTTTATTCCACTTCAGTACAAAGAAAAAAATTACTCTTTTTATTAGCCTGTTCTATAAAATGTATTATTACTTCCTATTCAAGGAATGAATATTACGATACAATAATTATTATTTCGCATTGTAAAATATGTGTTTTGAAATTTATATTCTTACAACAAGTTATATATAGATATACATCATAACAATATATCAATGTGCATAATTTCTCGCTTCATAGTTGCGTTTAGGTGCATAAAAGACTAGAAAAATGAAAATTTTCAGACAAAAATGAAATTCATAATCGTAATGGAGTAACTCCATAATCTTTAAAATCCACACAAAATTATTTTATTTAAAATCAGTTTTTTTTTTTAATGCGATACAGATTTCGAACAAATTGCATTTGAAAGTACATGTCTTTCATATTTTTTGGTATAAAAAATGGAAATGTACGATAGTTAAAAGTTTAAAAAATTGCAACAAAAGCCAAATTTAATCTTCTGCTGCTGCCAGCGTCAAAATGACTTCATCATTACGCACGGACGCATTTGTCCTTAAAAAACAGATAGCTAACGAGACAATGATGTCAATTTTTAAATATTTTTAAATACATATTTATGCTTTACATACGATTGTTAAACAATAGCATAATAAATATATGCCAATGATTATCTGTATTATTCTACTGTCTCAAGAAAAACCCTTTTCTTTATACTAATCCATTTGTTATAAACTTTTGTGGCAAGTTGATATCTCGGATAAGCAGACGACTCCTTCTAAGCACGCGACTCTTTCAAAGCACGCAATGTAATCCATATTTTTTTCCAAATGTAGTATTCACACAATTATCGCAGAGCGGCAGCTTTTGCACATTCAGATATGATTTTTTTATGATATATATATAGTTGCTTCCTTCTTTCACATTTTCATAGTTTGAGCGGTTTATTCCACTTCAGTACAAAGAAAAAAATTACTCTTTTTATTAGCCTGTTCTATAAAATGTATTATTACTTCCTATTCAAGGAATGAATATTACGATACAATAATTATTATTTCGCATTGTAAAATATGTGTTTTGAAATTTATATTCTTACAACAAGTTATAGATACGTATACATCATAACAATATATCTATGGGCATAATTTCTCGCTTTATGGTTGCGTTTAGGTGCATAAAGAACTAGAAAATGAAATTTTTCAGACAAAAATGAACTCTATAATCGTACTTGAAAATATTTAAAATCCACACAAAATTATTTTATTTAGAATCAGTTTTTTTTTTTTTTTAATGCGATACAGATTTCGAACAAATTGCATTTGAAAGTACATGTCTTCCATATTTTTTGGTATAAAAAATGGAAATGTACGATAGTTAAAAGTTTAAAAAATTGCAGCAAAAGCCAAATTTAACCTTCTTCTGCTGCCAGCGTCAAAATGACTTCATCATTACGCACGGACGCGTTTGTCCTTAAAAAACAGATAGATAGCTAACGAGACAATAATGTCAAATTTTAAATATTTTTAAATACATATTTATGCTTTACATACGATTGTTAAACAATAGCATAATAAATATATGTCAATGATTATCTGTATTATTCTACTGTCTCAAGAAAACCCCTTTTTTTTATACTAATCCCTTTGTTATAAACTTTTGTGGCAAGTTGATATCTCGGATAAGCCGACGACTCCTTCTTAGTACGGGACTCTTTCAAAGCACGCAATGTAATCCATATTTTTTTCCAAATGTAGTATTCACACAATTATCGCAGAGCGGCAGCTTTTGCACATTCAGATATGATTTTTTTATGATATATATATAGTTGCTTCCTTCTTTCACATTTTCATAGTTTGAGCGGTTTATTCCACTTCAGTACAAAGAAAAAAATTACTCTTTTTATTAGCCTGTTCTATACAATGTATTATTACTTCCTATTCAAGGAATGAATATTACGATACAATAATTATTATTTCGCATTGTAAAATATGTGTTTTGAAATTTATATTCTTACAACAAGTTATATATAGATATACATCATAACAATATATCAATGTGCATAATTTCTCGCTTTATAGTTGCGTTTAGGTGCATAAAAGACTAGAAAAATGAAATTTTTCAGACAAAAATGAAATTCATAATCGTAATGGAGTAACTCCATAATCTTTAAAATCCACACAAAATTATTTTATTTAAAATCAGTTTTTTTTTTTTTTTAATGCGATACAGATTTCGAACAAATTGCATTTGAAAGTACATGTCTTTCATATTTTTTGGTATAAAAAATGGAAATGTACGATAGTTAAAAGTTTAAAAAATTGCAACAAAAGCCAAATTTAATCTTCTGCTGCTGCCAGCGTCAAAATGACTTCATCATTACGCACGGACGCATTTGTCCTTAAAAAACAGATAGCTAACGAGACAATGATGTCAATTTTTAAATATTTTTAAATACATATTTATGCTTTACATACGATTGTTAAACAATAGCATAATAAATATATGTCAATGATTATCTGTATTATTCTACTGTCTCAAGAAAAACCCTTTTCTTTATACTAATCCCTTTGTTATAAACTTTTGTGGCAAGTTGATATCTCGGATAAGCAGACGACTCCTTCTAAGCACGCGACTCTTTCAAAGCACGCAATGTAATCCATATTTTTTTCCAAATGTAGTATTCACACAATTATCGCAGAGCTGCAGCTTTTGCACAATCAGATATGATTTTTTTATGATATATATATAGTTGCTTCCTTCTTTCACATTTTCATAGTTTGAGCGGTTTATTCCACTTCAGTACAAAGAAAAAAATTACTCTTTTTATTAGCCTGTTCTATACAATGTATTATTACTTCCTATTCAAGGAATGAATATTACGATACAATAATTATTATTTCGCATTGTAAAATATGTGTTTTGAAATTTATATTCTTACAACAAGTTATATATAGATATACATCATAACAATATATCAATGTGCATAATTTCTCGCTTTATAGTTGCGTTTAGGTGCATAAAAGACTAGAAAAATGAAATTTTTCAGACAAAAATGAAATTCATAATCGTAATGGAGTAACTCCATAATCTTTAAAATCCACACAAAATTATTTTATTTAAAATCAGTTTTTTTTTTTTTTTTAATGCGATACAGATTTCGAACAAATTGCATTTGAAAGTACATGTCTTTCATATTTTTTGGTATAAAAAATGGAAATGTACGATAGTTAAAAGTTTAAAAAATTGCAACAAAAGCCAAATTTAATCTTCTGCTGCTGCCAGCGTCAAAATGACTTCATCATTACGCACGGACGCATTTGTCCTTAAAAAACAGATAGCTAACGAGACAATGATGTCAATTTTTAAATATTTTTAAATACATATTTATGCTTTACATACGATTGTTAAACAATAGCATAATAAATATATGTCAATGATTATCTGTATTATTCTACTGTCTCAAGAAAAACCCTTTTCTTTATACTAATCCCTTTGTTATAAACTTTTGTGGCAAGTTGATATCTCGGATAAGCAGACGACTCCTTCTAAGCACGCGACTCTTTCAAAGCACGCAATGTAATCCATATTTTTTTCCAAATGTAGTATTCACACAATTATCGCAGAGCTGCAGCTTTTGCACAATCAGATATGATTTTTTTATGATATATATATAGTTGCTTCCTTCTTTCACATTTTCATAGTTTGAGCGGTTTATTCCACTTCAGTACAAAGAAAAAAATTACTCTTTTTATTAGCCTGTTTTACACAATGTATTATTACTTCCTATTCAAGGAATGAATATTACGATACAATAATTATTATTTCGCATTGTAAAATATGTGTTTTGAAATATATATTCTTACAACAAGTTATATATAGATATACATCATAACAATATATCAATGTGCATAATTTCTCGCTTTATAGTTGCGTTTAGGTGCATAAAAGACTAGAAAAATGAAAATTTTCAGACAAAAATGAAATTCATAATCGTAATGGAGTAACTCCATAATCTTTAAAATCCACACAAAATTATTTTATTTAAAATCAGTTTTTTTTTTTAATGCGATACAGATTTCGAACAAATTGCATTTGAAAGTACATGTCTTTCATATTTTTTGGTATAAAAAATGGAAATGTACGATAGTTAAAAGTTTAAAAAATTGCAACAAAAGCCAAATTTAATCTTCTGCTGCTGCCAGCGTCAAAATGACTTCATCATTACGCACGGACGCATTTGTCCTTAAAAAACAGATAGCTAACGAGACAATGATGTCAATTTTTAAATATTTTTAAATACATATTTATGCTTTACATACGATTGTTAAACAATAGCATAATAAATATATGTCAATGATTATCTGTATTATTCTACTGTCTCAAGAAAAACCCTTTTCTTTATACTAATCCCTTTGTTATAAACTTTTGTGGCAAGTTGATATCTCGGATAAGCAGACGACTCCTTCTAAGCACGCGACTCTTTCAAAGCACGCAATGTAATCCATATTTTTTTCCAAATGTAGTATTCACACAATTATCGCAGAGCTGCAGCTTTTGCACAATCAGATATGATTTTTTTATGATATATATATAGTTGCTTCCTTCTTTCACATTTTCATAGTTTGAGCGGTTTATTCCACTTCAGTACAAAGAAAAAAATTACTCATTTTATTAGCCTGTTCTATACAATGTATTATTACTTCCTATTCAAGGAATGAATATTACGATACAATAATTATTATTTCGCATTGTAAAATATGTGTTTTGAAATTTATATTCTTACAACAAGTTATAGATAGATATACATCATAACAATATATCTATGGGCATAATTTCTCGCTTTATGGTTGCGTTTAGGTGCATAAAGAACTAGAAAATGAAATTTTTCAGACAAAAATGAACTCTATAATCGTACTTGAAAATATTTAAAATCCACACAAAATTATTTTATTTAGAATCAGTTTTTTTTTTTTTTAATGCGATACAGATTTCGAACAAATTGCATTTGAAAGTACATGTCTTTCATATTTTTTGGTATAAAAAATGGAAATGTACGATAGTTAAAAGTTTAAAAAAATTGCAACAAAAGCCAAATTTAATCTTCTGCTGCTGCCAGCGTCAAAATGACTTCATCATTACGCACGGACGCATTTGTCCTTAAAAAACAGATAGCTAACGAGACAATGATGTCAATTTTTAAATATTTTTAAATACATATTTATGCTTTACATACGATTGTTAAACAATAGCATAATAAATATATGTCAATGATTATCTGTATTATTCTACTGTCTCAAGAAAAACCCTTTTCTTTATACTAATCCCTTTGTTATAAACTTTTGTGGCAAGTTGATATCTCGGATAAGCAGACGACTCCTTCTAAGCACGCGACTCTTTCAAAGCACGCAATGTAATCCATATTTTTTTCCAAATGTAGTATTCACACAATTATCGCAGAGCGGCAGCTTTTGCACAATCAGATATGATTTTTTTATGATATATATATAGTTGCTTCCTTCTTTCACATTTTCATAGTTTGAGCGGTTTATTCCACTTCAGT
The DNA here is from genome assembly GCA_963932465.1 of Maratus speciosus. Classification (NCBI taxonomy): domain Eukaryota; kingdom Metazoa; phylum Arthropoda; class Arachnida; order Araneae; family Salticidae; genus Maratus; species Maratus speciosus. The sequence continues at coordinate 291,883,867 of OZ010795.1, read as the reverse complement.
ACAAAGAAAAAAATTACTCTTTTTATTAGCCTGTTCTATTCAATGTATTATTACTTCCTATTCAAGGAATGAATATTACGATACAATAATTATTATTTCGCATTGTAAAATATGTGTTTTGAAATTTATATTCTTACAACAAGTAATAGATAGATATACATCATAACAATATATCTATGGGCATAATTTCTCGCTTTATGGTTGCGTTTAGGTGCATAAAGAACTATAAAATGAAATTTTTCAGACAAAAATGAACTCTATAATCGTACTTGAAAATATTTAAATCCACACAAAATTATTTTATTTAGAATCAGTTTTTTTTTTTTTTTTTTAATGCGATACAGATTTCGAACAAATTGCATTTGAAAGTACATGTCTTCCATATTTTTTGGTATAAAAAATGGAAATGTACGATAGTTAAAAGTTTAAAAAATTGCAGCAAAAGCCAAATTTAATCTTCTGCTGCTGCCAGCGTCAAAATGACTTCATCATTACGCACGGACGCGTTTGTCCTTAAAAAACAGATAGATAGCTACGAGACAATAATGTCAAATTTTAAATATTTTTAAATACATATTTATGCTTTACATACGATTGTTAAACAATAGCATAATAAATATATGTCAATGATTATCTGTATTATTCTACTGTCTCAAGTAAACCCCCTTTTTTTATACTAATCCCTTTGTTATAAACTTTTGTGGCAAGTTGATATCTCGGATAAGCCGACGACTCCTTCTTAGTACGGGACTCTTTCAAAGCACGCAATGTAATCCATATTTTTTTCCAAATGTAGTATTCACACAATTATCGCAGAGCGGCAGCTTTTGCACATTCAGATATGATTTTTTTATGATATATATATAGTTGCTTCCTTCTTTCACATTTTCATAGTTTGAGCGGTTTATTCCACTTCAGTACAAAGAAAAAAATTACTCTTTTTATTAGCCTGTTCTATACAATGTATTATTACTTCCTATTCAAGGAATGAATATTACGATACAATAATTATTATTTCGCATTGTAAAATATGTGTTTTGAAATTTATATTCTTACAACAAGTTATAGATAGATATACATCATAACAATATATCTATGGGCATAATTTCTCGCTTTATGGTTGCGTTTAGGTGCATAAAGAACTAGAAAATGAAATTTTTCAGACAAAAATGAACTCTATAATCGTACTTGAAAATATTTAAAATCCACACAAAATTATTTTATTTAGAATCAGTTTTTTTTTTTTTTTTTAATGCGATACAGATTTCGAACAAATTGCATTTGAAAGTACATGTCTTCCATATTTTTTGGTATAAAAAATGGAAATGTACGATAGTTAAAAGTTTAAAAAATTGCAGCAAAAGCCAGATTTAATCTTCTGCTGCTGCCAGCGTCAAAATGACTTCATCATTACGCACGGACGCATTTGTCCTTAAAAAACAGATAGCTAACGAGACAATGATGTCAATTTTTAAATATTTTTAAATACATATTTATGCTTTACATACGATTGTTAAACAATAGCATAATAAATATATGTCAATGATTATCTGTATTATTCTACTGTCTCAAGAAAAACCCTTTTCTTTATACTAATCCCTTTGTTATAAACTTTTGTGGCAAGTTGATATCTCGGATAAGCAGACGACTCCTTCTAAGCACGCGACTCTTTCAAAGCACGCAATGTAATCCATATTTTTTTCCAAATGTAGTATTCACACAATTATCGCAGAGCGGCAGCTTTTGCACAATCAGATATGATTTTTTTATGATATATATATAGTTGCTTCCTTCTTTCACATTTTCATAGTTTGAGCGGTTTATTCCACTTCAGTACAAAGAAAAAAATTACTCTTTTTATTAGCCTGTTCTATTCAATGTATTATTACTTCCTATTCAAGGAATGAATATTACGATACAATAATTATTATTTCGCATTGTAAAATATGTGTTTTGAAATTTATATTCTTACAACAAGTTATAGATAGATATACATCATAACAATATATCTATGGGCATAATTTCTCGCTTTATGGTTGCGTTTAGGTGCATAAAAGACTAAAAAAATGAAATTTTTCAGACAAAAATGAAATTCATAATCGTAATGGAGTAACTCCATAACTCCATAATCTTTAAAATCCACACAAAATTATTTTATTTAGAATCTTTTTTTTTTTTTTTTTTTTTTTTTTTTTTATGCGATACAGATTTCGAACAAATTGCATTTGAAAGTACATGTCTTTCATATTTTTTGGTATAAAAATGGAAATGTACGATAGTTACAAGTTTAAAAAATTGCAACAAAAGCCAAATTTAATCTTCTGCTGCTGCCAGCGTCAAAATGACTTCATCATTACGCACGGACGCATTTGTCCTTAAAAAACAGATAGCTAACGAGACAATGATGTCAATTTTTAAATATTTTTAAATACATATTTATGCTTTGCATACGATTGTCAAACAATACCATAATAAATATATGTCAATGATTATCTGCATTATTCTACTGTCTCAAGAAAAACCCTTTTCTTTATACTAATCCCTTTGTTATAAACTTTTGTGGCAAGTTGATATCTCGGGTAAGCAGACGACTCCTTCTAAGCACGCGACTCTTTCAAAGCACGCAATGTAATCCATATTTTTTTCCAAATGTAGTATTCACACAATTCTCGCAGAGCGGCAGCTTTTGCACATTCAGATATGATTTTTTTTTATGATATATATATAGTTGCTTCCTTCTTTCACATTTTCATAGTTTGAGCGGTTTATTCCACTTCAGTACAAAGAAAAAAATTACTCTTTTTATTAGCCTGTTCTATACAATGTATTATTACTTCCTATTCAAGGAATGAATATTACGATACAGTAATTATTATTTCGCATTGTAAAATATGTGTTTTGAAATTTATGTTCTTACAACAAGTAATAGATAGATATACATCATAACAATATATCTATGGGCATAATTTCTCGCTTTATGGTTGCGTTTAGGTGCATAAAGAACTAGAAAATGAAATTTTTCAGACAAAAATGAACTCTATAATCGTACTTGAAAATATTTAAAATCCACACAAAATTATTTTATTTAGAATCAGTTTTTTTTTTTTTTTAATGCGATACAGATTTCGAACAAATTGCATTTGAAAGTACATGTCTTCCATATTTTTTGGTATAAAAAATGGAAATGTACGATAGTTAAAAGTTTAAAAAATTGCAGCAAAAGCCAGATTTAATCTTCTGCTGCTGCCAGCGTCAAAATGACTTCATCATTACGCACGGACGCGTTTGTCCTTAAAAAACAGATAGATAGCTAACGAGACAATAATGCCAAATTTTAAATATTTTTAAATACATATTTATGCTTTACATACGATTGTTAAACAATAGCATAATAAATATATGTCAATGATTATCTGTATTATTCTACTGTCTCAAGAAAAACCCTTTTCTTTATACTAATCCCTTTGTTATAAACTTTTGTGGCAAGTTGATATCTCGGATATGCAGACGACTCCTTCTAAGCACGCGACTCTTTCAAAGCACGCAATGTAATCCATATTTTTTTTCCAAATGTAGTATTCACACAATTATCGCAGAGCGGCAGCTTTTGCACAATCAGATATGATTTTTTTATGATATATATATAGTTGCTTCCTTCTTTCACATTTTCATAGTTTGAGCGGTTTATTCCACTTCAGTACAAAGAAAAAAATTACTCTTTTTATTAGCCTGTTCTATACAATGTATTATTACTTCCTATTCAAGGAATGAATATTACGATACAATAATTATTATTTCGCATTGTAAAATATGTGTTTTGAAATTTATATTCTTACAACAAGTTATAGATATATATACATCATAACAATATATCTATGGGCATAATTTCTCGCTTTATGGTTGCGTTTAGGTGCATAAAAGACTAGAAAAATGAAATTTTTCAGACAAAAATGAAATTCATAATCGTAATGGAGTAACTCCATAATCTTTAAAATCCACACAAAATTATTTTATTTAGAATCAGATTTTTTTTTTTTTTTTTTTTTTTTTTTTTTTTTTAATGCGATACAGATTTTGAACAAATTGCATTTGAAAGTACATGTCTTTCATATTTTTTTGGTTTAAAAATGGAAATGTACGATAGTTACAAGTTTAAAAAATTGCAACAAAAGCCAAATTTAATCTTCTGCTGCTGCCAGCGTCAAAATGACTTCATCATTACGCACGGACGCATTTGTCCTTAAAAAACAGATAGCTAACGAGACAATGATGTCAATTTTTAAATATTTTTAAATACATATTTATGCTTTACATACGATTGTTAAACAATAGCATAATAAATATATGTCAATGATTATCTGTATTATTCTACTGTCTCAAGAAAACCCCTTTTTTTTATACTAATCCCTTTGTTATAAACTTTTGTGGCAAGTTGATATCTCGGATAAGCCGACGACTCCTTCTTAGTACGGGACTCTTTCAAAGCACGCAATGTAATCCATATTTTTTTCCAAATGTAGTATTCACACAATTATCGCAGAGCGGCAGCTTTTGCACATTCAGATATGATTTTTTTATGATATATATATAGTTGCTTCCTTCTTTCACATTTTCATAGTTTGAGCGGTTTATTCCACTTCAGTACAAAGAAAAAAATTACTCTTTTTATTAGCCTGTTCTATACAATGTATTATTACTTCCTTTTCAAGGAATGAATATTACGATACAATAATTATTATTTCGCATTGTAAAATATGTGTTTTGAAATTTATATTCTTACAACAAGTTATATATAGATATACATCATAACAATATATCAATGTGCATAATTTCTCGCTTTATAGTTGCGTTTAGGTGCATAAAAGACTAGAAAAATGAAATTTTTCAGACAAAAATGAAATTCATAATCGTAATGGAGTAACTCCATAATCTTTAAAATCCACACAAAATTATTTTATTTAAAATCAGTTTTTTTTTTTTTTTTTTTAATGCGATACAGATTTCGAACAAATTGCATTTGAAAGTACATGTCTTTCATATTTTTTGGTATAAAAAATGGAAATGTACGATAGTTAAAAGTTTAAAAAATTGCAACAAAAGCCAAATTTAATCTTCTGCTGCTGCCACCGTCAAAATGACTTCATCATTACGCACGGACGCATTTGTCCTTAAAAAACAGATAGCTAACGAGACAATGATGTCAATTTTTAAATATTTTTAAATACATATTTATGCTTTACATACGATTGTTAAACAAAAACATAATAAATATATGTCAATGATTATCTGTATTATTCTACTGTCTCAAGAAAAACCCTTTTCTTTATACTAATCCCTTTGTTATAAACTTTTGTGGCAAGTTGATATCTCGGATAAGCAGACGACTCCTTCTAAGCACGCGACTCTTTCAAAGCACGCAATGTAATCCATATTTTTTTCCAAATGTAGTATTCACACAATTATCGCAGAGCGGCAGCTTTTGCACAATCAGATATGATTTTTTTATGATATATATATAGTTTCTTCCTTCTTTCACATTTTCATAGTTTGAGCGGTTTATTCCACTTCAGTACAAAGAAAGAAATTACTCTTTTTATTAGCCTGTTCTATACAATGTATTATTACTTCCTATTCAAGGAATGAATATTACGATACAATAATTATTATTTCGCATTGTAAAATATGTGTTTTGAAATTTATATTCTTACAACAAGTTATAGATAGATATACATCATAACAATATATCTATGGGCATAATTTCTCGCTTTATGGTTGCTTTTAGGTGCATAAAGAACTAGAAAATGAAATTTTTCAGACAAAAATGAACTCTATAATCGTACTTGAAAATATTTAAAATCCACACAAAATTATTTTATTTAGAATCAGTTTTTTTTTTTTTTTTTTTTTTTTTTTTTTTTTTTTTATGCGATACAGATTTCGAACAAATTGCATTTGAAAGTACATGTCTTCCATATTTTTTGGTATAAAAAATGGAAATGTACGATAGTTAAAAGTTTAAAAAATTGCAGCAAAAGCCAAATTTAATCTTCTGCTGCTGCCAGCGTCAAAATGACTTCATCATTACGCACGGACGCGTTTGTCCTTAAAAAACAGATAGATAGCTAACGAGACAATAATGCCAAATTTTAAATATTTTTAAATACATATTTATGCTTTACATACGATTGTTAAACAATAGCATAATAAATATATGTCAATGATTATCTGTATTATTCTACTGTCTCAAGAAAACCCCTTTTTTTACACTAATCCCTTTGTTATAAACTTTTGTGGCAAGTTGATATCTCGGATAAGCCGACGACTCCTTCTTAGTACGGGACTTTTCAAAGCACGCAATGTAATCCATATTTTTTTCCAAATGTAGTATTCACACAATTATCGCAGAGCGGCAGCTTTTGCACATTCAGATACGATTTTTTTTATGATATATATATAGTTGCTTCCTTCTTTCACATTTTCATAGTTTGAGCGGTTTATTCCTCTTCAGTACAAAGAAAAAAATTACTCTTTTTATTAGCCTGTTCTATACAATGTATTATTACTTCCTATTCAAGGAATGAATATTACGATACAATAATTATTATTTCGCATTATAAAATATGTGTTTTGAAATTTATATTCTTACAACAAGTTATATATAGATATACATCATAACAATATATCAATGTGCATAATTTCTCGCTTTATAGTTGCGTTTAGGTGCATAAAAGACTAGAAAAATGAAATTTCTCAGACAAAAATGAAATTCATAATCGTAATGGAGTAACTCCATAATCTTTAAAATCCACACAAAATTATTTTATTTAAAATCAGTTTTTTTTTTTTTTTTAATGCGATACAGATTTCGAACAAATTGCATTTGAAAGTACATGTCTTTCATATTTTTTGGTATATAAATGGAAATGTACGATAGTTACAAGTTTAAAAAATTGCAACAAAAGCCAAATTTAATCTTCTGCTGCTGCCAGCGTCAAAATGACTTCATCATTACGCACGGACGCATTTGTCCTTAAAAAACAGATGGCTAACGAGACAATCATGTCAATTTTTAAATATTTTTAAATACATATTTATGCTTTACATACGATTGTTAAACAATAGCATAATAAATATATGTCAATGATTATCTGCATTATTCTACTGTCTCAAGAAAAACCCTTTTCTTTATACTAATCCCTTTGTTATAAACTTTTGTGGCAAGTTGATATCTCAGGTAAGCAGACGACTCCTTCTTAGCACGCGACTCTTTCAAAGCACGCAATGTAATCCATATTTTTTTTCCAAATGTAGTATTCACACAATTATCGCAGAGCGGCAGCTTTTGCACATTCAGATATGATTTTTTTTTTATGATATATATATAGTTGCTTCCTTCTTTCACATTTTCATAGTTTGAGCGGTTTATTCCACTTCAGTACAAAGAAAAAAATTACTCTTTTTATTAGCCTGTTCTATACAATGTATTATTACTTCCTATTCAAGGAATGAATATTACGATACAATAATTATTATTTCGCATTGTAAAATATGTGTTTTGAAATTTATATTCTTACAACAAGTTATAGATAGATATACATCATAACAATATATCTATGGGCATAATTTCTCGCTTTATGGTTGCGTTTAGGTGCATAAAGAACTAGAAAATGAAATTTTTCAGACAAAAATGAACTCTATAATCGTACTTGAAAATGTTTAAAATCCACACAAAATTATTTTATTTAGAATCAGTTTTTTTTTTTTTTTTTTTTTTTTTTTTTTTTTTTTTAATGCGATACAGATTTCGAACAAATTGCATTTGAAAGTACATGTCTTCCATATTTTTTGGTATAAAAAATGGAAATTTACGATAGTTAAAAGTTTAAAAAATTGCAGCAAAAGCCAAATTTAATCTTCTGCTGCTGCCAGCGTCAAAATGACTTCATCATTACGCACGGACGCATTTGTCCTTAAAAAACAGATAGCTAACGAGACAATGATGTCAATTTTTAAATATTTTTAAATACATATTTATGCTTTACATACGATTGTTAAACAATAGCATAATAAATATATGTCAATGATTATATGTATTATTCTACTGTCTCAAGAAAAACCCTTTTCTTTATACTAATCCCTTTGTTATAAACTTTTGTGGCAAGTTGATATCTCGGATAAGCAGACGACTCCTTCCAAGCACGCGACTCTTTCAAAGCACGCAATGTAATCCATATTTTTTTCCAAATGTAGTATTCACACAATTATCGCAGAGCGGCAGCTTTTGCACAATCAGATATGATTTTTTTATGATATATATATAGTTGCTTCCTTCTTTCACATTTTCATAGTTTGAGCGGTTTATTCCACTTCAGTACAAAGAAAAAAATTACTCTTTTTATTAGCCTGTTCTATACAATGTACTATTACTTCCTATTCAAGGAATGAATATTACGATACAATAATTATTATTTCGCATTGTAAAATATGTGTTTTGAAATTTATATTCTTACAACAAGTTATAGATATATATACATCATAACAATATATCTATGGGCATAATTTCTCGCTTTATGGTTGCGTTTAGGTGCATAAAAGACTAGAAAAATGAAATTTTTCAGACAAAAATGTAATTCATAATCGTAATGGAGTAACTCCATAATCTTTAAAATCCACACAAAATTATTTTATTTAAAATCATTTTTTTTTTTTTTTAATGCGATACAGATTTCGAACAAATTGCATTTGAAAGTACATGTCTTTCATATTTTTTGGTATAAAAAATGGAAATGTACGATAGTTAAAAGTTTAAAAAATTGCAACAAAAGCCAAATTTAATCTTCTGCTGCTGCCAGCGTCAAAATGACTTCATCATTACGCACGGACGCATTTGTCCTTAAAAAACAGATAGCTAACGAGACAATGATGTCAATTTTTAAATGTTTTTAAATACATATTTATGCTTTACATACGATTGTTAAACAATAGCATAATAAATATATGTCAATGATTATCTGTATTATTCTACTGTCTCAAGAAAAACCCTTTTCTTTATACTAATCCCTTTGTTATAAACTTTTGTGGCAAGTTGATATCTCGGATAAGCAGACGACTCCTTCTAAGCACGCGACTCTTTCAAAGCAGGCAATGTGATCCATATTTTTTTCCAAATGTAGTATTCACACAATTATTGCAGAGCGGCAGCTTTTGCACATTCAGATATGATTTTTTTTATGATATATATATAGTTTCTTCCTTCTTTCACATTTTCATAGTTTGAGTGGTTTATTCCACTTCAGTACAAAGAAAAAAATTACTCTTTTTATTAGCCTGTTCTATACAATGTATTATTACTTCCTATTCAAGGAATGAATATTACGATACAATAATTATTATTTCGCATTGTAAAATATGTGTTTTGAAATTTATATTCTTACAACAAGTTATAGATAGATATACATCATAACAATATATCTATGTGCATAATTTCTCGCTTTATGGGTGCGTTTAGGTGCATAAAGAACTAGAAAATGAAATTTTTCAGACAAAAATGAACTCCATAATCGTACTTGAAAATATTTAAAATCCACAAAAAATTATTTTATTTAGAATCAGTTTTTTTTTTTTTTTTATGCGATACAGATTTCGAACAAATTGCATTTGAAAGTACATGTCTTCCATATTTTTTGGTATAAAAAATGGAAATGTACGATAGTTAAAAGTTTAAAAAATTGCAGCAAAAGCCAAATTTAATCTTCTGCTGCTGCCAGCGTCAAAATGACTTCATCATTACGCACGGACGCGTTTGTCCTTAAAAAACAGATAGATAGCTAACGAGACAATAATGCCAAATTTTAAATATTTTTAAATACATATTTATGCTTTACATACGATTGTTAAACAATAGCATAATAAATATATGTCAATGATTATCTGTATTATTCTACTGTCTCAAGAAAACCCCTTTTTTTATACTAATCCCTTTGTTATAAACTTTTGTGGCAAGTTGATATCTCGGATAAGCCGACGACTCCTTCTTAGTACGGGACTTTTCAAAGCACGCAATGTAATCCATATTTTTTTCCAAATGTAGTATTCACACAATTATCGCAGAGCGGCAGCTTTTGCACATTCAGATACGATTTTTTTTATGATATATATATAGTTGCTTCCTTCTTTCACATTTTCATAGTTTGAGCGGTTTATTCCTCTTCAGTACAAAGAAAAAAATTACTCTTTTTATTAGCCTGTTCTATACAATGTATTATTACTTCCTATTCAAGGAATGAATATTACGATACAATAATTATTATTTCGCATTATAAAATATGTGTTTTGAAATTTATATTCTTACAACAAGTTATATATAGATATACATCATAACAATATATCAATGTGCATAATTTCTCGCTTTATAGTTGCGTTTAGGTGCATAAAAGACTAGAAAAATGAAATTTCTCAGACAAAAATGAAATTCATAATCGTAATGGAGTAACTCCATAATCTTTAAAATCCACACAAAATTATTTTATTTAAAATCAGTTTTTTTTTTTTTTTTTTTTAATGCGATACAGATTTCGAACAAATTGCATTTGAAAGTACATGTCTTTCATATTTTTTGGTATATAAATGGAAATGTACGATAGTTACAAGTTTAAAAAATTGCAACAAAAGCCAAATTTAATCTTCTGCTGCTGCCAGCGTCAAAATGACTTCATCATTACGCACGGACGCATTTGTCCTTAAAAAACAGATAGCTAACGAGACAATGATGTCAATTTTTAAATATTTTTAAATACATATTTATGCTTTACATACGATTGTTAAACAATAGCATAATAAATATATGTCAATGATTATCTGCATTATTCTACTGTCTCAAGAAAAACCCTTTTCTTTATACTAATCCCTTTGTTATAAACTTTTGTGGCAAGTTGATATCTCAGGTAAGCAGACGACTCCTTCTTAGCACGCGACTCTTTCAAAGCACGCAATGTAATCCATATTTTTTTTCCAAATGTAGTATTCACACAATTATCGCAGAGCGGCAGCTTTTGCACATTCAGATATGATTTTTTTTTTTATGATATATATATAGTTGCTTCCTTCTTTCACATTTTCATAGTTTGAGCGGTTTATTCCACTTCAGTACAAAGAAAAAAATTACTCTTTTTATTAGCCTGTTCTATACAATGTATTATTACTTCCTATTCAAGGAATGAATATTACGATACAATAATTATTATTTCGCATTGTAAAATATGTGTTTTGAAATTTATATTCTTACAACAAGTTATAGATAGATATACATCATAACAATATATCTATGGGCATAATTTCTCGCTTTATGGTTGCGTTTAGGTGCATAAAGAACTAGAAAATGAAATTTTTCAGACAAAAATGAACTCTATAATCGTACTTGAAAATGTTTAAAATCCACACAAAATTATTTTATTTAGAATCAGTTTTTTTTTTTTTTTTTTTTTTTTTTTTTTTTTTTTTAATGCGATACAGATTTCGAACAAATTGCATTTGAAAGTACATGTCTTCCATATTTTTTGGTATAAAAAATGGAAATTTACGATAGTTAAAAGTTTAAAAAATTGCAGCAAAAGCCAAATTTAATCTTCTGCTGCTGCCAGCGTCAAAATGACTTCATCATTACGCACGGACGCATTTGTCCTTAAAAAACAGATAGCTAACGAGACAATGATGTCAATTTTTAAATATTTTTAAATACATATTTATGCTTTACATACGATTGTTAAACAATAGCATAATAAATATATGTCAATGATTATATGTATTATTCTACTGTCTCAAGAAAAACCCTTTTCTTTATACTAATCCCTTTGTTATAAACTTTTGTGGCAAGTTGATATCTCGGATAAGCAGACGACTCCTTCCAAGCACGCGACTCTTTCAAAGCACGCAATGTAATCCATATTTTTTTCCAAATGTAGTATTCACACAATTATCGCAGAGCGGCAGCTTTTGCACAATCAGATATGATTTTTTTATGATATATATATAGTTGCTTCCTTCTTTCACATTTTCATAGTTTGAGCGGTTTATTCCACTTCAGTACAAAGAAAAAAATTACTCTTTTTATTAGCCTGTTCTATACAATGTACTATTACTTCCTATTCAAGGAATGAATATTACGATACAATAATTATTATTTCGCATTGTAAAATATGTGTTTTGAAATTTATATTCTTACAACAAGTTATAGATATATATACATCATAACAATATATCTATGGGCATAATTTCTCGCTTTATGGTTGCGTTTAGGTGCATAAAAGACTAGAAAAATGAAATTTTTCAGACAAAAATGTAATTCATAATCGTAATGGAGTAACTCCATAATCTTTAAAATCCACACAAAATTATTTTATTTAAAATCATTTTTTTTTTTTTAATGCGATACAGATTTCGAACAAATTGCATTTGAAAGTACATGTCTTTCATATTTTTTGGTATAAAAAATGGAAATGTACGATAGTTAAAAGTTTAAAAAATTGCAACAAAAGCCAAATTTAATCTTCTGCTGCTGCCAGCGTCAAAATGACTTCATCATTACGCACGGACGCATTTGTCCTTAAAAAACAGATAGCTAACGAGACAATGATGTCAATTTTTAAATGTTTTTAAATACATATTTATGCTTTACATACGATTGTTAAACAATAGCATAATAAATATATGTCAATGATTATCTGTATTATTCTACTGTCTCAAGAAAAACCCTTTTCTTTATACTAATCCCTTTGTTATAAACTTTTGTGGCAAGTTGATATCTCGGATAAGCAGACGACTCCTTCTAAGCACGCGACTCTTTCAAAGCAGGCAATGTGATCCATATTTTTTTCCAAATGTAGTATTCACACAATTATTGCAGAGCGGCAGCTTTTGCACATTCAGATATGATTTTTTTTATGATATATATATAGTTTCTTCCTTCTTTCACATTTTCATAGTTTGAGTGGTTTATTCCACTTCAGTACAAAGAAAAAAATTACTCTTTTTATTAGCCTGTTCTATACAATGTATTATTACTTCCTATTCAAGGAATGAATATTACGATACAATAATTATTATTTCGCATTGTAAAATATGTGTTTTGAAATTTATATTCTTACAACAAGTTATAGATAGATATACATCATAACAATATATCTATGTGCATAATTTCTCGCTTTATGGGTGCGTTTAGGTGCATAAAGAACTAGAAAATGAAATTTTTCAGACAAAAATGAACTCCATAATCGTACTTGAAAATATTTAAAATCCACAAAAAATTATTTTATTTAGAATCAGTTTTTTTTTTTTTTTTATGCGATACAGATTTCGAACAAATTGCATTTGAAAGTACATGTCTTCCATATTTTTTGGTATAAAAAATGGAAATGTACGATAGTTAAAAGTTTAAAAAATTGCAGCAAAAGCCAAATTTAATCTTCTGCTGCTGCCAGCGTCAAAATGACTTCATCATTACGCACGGACGCGTTTGTCCTTAAAAAACAGATAGATAGCTAACGAGACAATAATGCCAAATTTTAAATATTTTTAAATACATATTTATGCTTTACATACGATTGTTAAACAATAGCATAATAAATATATGTCAATGATTATCTGTATTATTCTACTGTCTCAAGAAAACCCCTTTTTTTATACTAATCCCTTTGTTATAAACTTTTGTGGCAAGTTGATATCTCGGATAAGCCGACGACTCCTTCTTAGTACGGGACTCTTTCAAAGCACGCAATGTAATCCATATTTTTTTCCAAATGAAGTATTCACACAATTATCGCAGAGCGGCAGCTTTTGCACATTCAGATACGATTTTTTTTATGATATATATATAGTTGCTTCCTTCTTTCACATTTTCATAGTTTGAGCGGTTTATTCCTCTTCAGTACAAAGAAAAAAATTACTCTTTTTATTAGCCTGTTCTATACAATGTATTATTACTTCCTATTCAAGGAATGAATATTACGATACAATAATTATTATTTCGCATTGTAAAATATGTGTTTTGAAATTTATATTCTTACAACAAGTTATATATAGATATACATCATAACAATATATCAATGTGCATAATTTCTCGCTTTATAGTTGCGTTTAGGTGCATAAAAGACTAGAAAAATGAAATTTCTCAGACAAAAATGAAATTCATAATCGTAATGGAGTAACTCCATAATCTTTAAAATCCACACAAAATTATTTTATTTAAAATCAGTTTTTTTTTTTTTTTTAATGCGATACAGATTTCGAACGAATTGCATTTGAAAGTACATGTCTTTCATATTTTTTGGTATAAAAATGGAAATGTACGATAGTTACAAGTTTAAAAAATTGCAACAAAAGCCAAATTTAATCTTCTGCTGCTGCCAGCGTCAAAATGACTTCATCATTACGCACGGACGCATTTGTCCTTAAAAAACAGATAGCTAACGAGACAATGATGTCAATTTTTAAATATTTTTAAATACATATTTATGCTTTACATACGATTGTTAAACAATAGCATAATAAATATATGTCAATGATTATCTGCATTATTCTACTGTCTCAAGAAAAACCCTTTTCTTTATACTAATCCCTTTGTTATAAACTTTTGTGGCAAGTTGATATCTCGGGTAAGCAGACGACTCCTTCTTAGCACGCGACTCTTTCAAAGCACGCAATGTAATCCATATTTTTTTTCCAAATGTAGTATTCACACAATTATCGCAGAGCGGCAGCTTTTGCACATTCAGATATGATTTTTTTTTTATGATATATATATAGTTGCTTCCTTCTTTCACATTTTCATAGTTTGAGCGGTTTATTCCACTTCAGTACAAAGAAAAAAATTACTCTTTTTATTAGCCTGTTCTATACAATGTATTATTACTTCCTATTCAAGGAATGAATATTACGATACAATAATTATTATTTCGCATTGTAAAATATGTGTTTTGAAATTTATATTCTTACAAAGAGTTATAGATAGATATACATCATAACAATATATCTATGGGCATAATTTCTCGCTTTATGGTTGCGTTTAGGTGCATAAAGAACTAGAAAATGAAATTTTTCAGACAAAAATGAACTCTATAATCGTACTTGAAAATGTTTAAAATCCACACAAAATTATTTTATTTAGAATCACTTTTTTTTTTTTTTTTTTTTTTTTTTTTTTTTTTTTTTTTAATGCGATACAGATTTCGAACAAATTGCATTTGAAAGTACATGTCTTCCATATTTTTTGGTATAAAAAATGGAAATGTGCGATAGTTAAAAGTTTAAAAAAATTGCAACAAAAGCCAAATTTAATCTTCTGCTGCTGCCAGCGTCAAAATGACTTCATCATTACGCACGGACGCATTTGTCCTTAAAAAACAGATAGCTAACGAGACAATGATGTCAATTTTTAAATATTTTTAAATACATATTTATGCTTTACATACGATTGTTAAACAATAGCATAATAAATATATGTCAATTATTATCTGTATTATTCTACTGTCTCAAGAAAAACCCTTTTCTTTATACTAATCCCTTTGTTATAAACTTTTGTGGCAAGTTGATATCTCGGATAAGCAGACGACTCCTTCTAAGCACGCGACTCTTTCAAAACACGCAATGTAATCCATATTTTTTTCCAAATGTAGTATTCACACAATTATCGCAGAGCGGCAGCTTTTGCACAATCAGATATGATTTTTTTATGATATATATATAGTTGCTTCCTTCTTTCACATTTTCATAGTTTGAGCGGTTTATTCCACTTCAGTACAAAGAAAAAAATTACTCTTTTTATTAGCCTGTTCTATACAATGTATTATTACTTCCTATTCAAGGAATGAATATTACGATACAATAATTATTATTTCGCATTGTAAAATATGTGTTTTGAAATTTATATTCTTACAACAAGTTATAGATATATATACATCATAACAATATATCTATGGGCATAATTTCTCCCTTTATGGTTGCGTTTAGGTGCATAAAAGACTAGAAAAATGAAATTTTTCAGACAAAAATGAAATTCATAATCGTAATGGAGTAACTCCATAATCTTTAAAATCCACACAAAATTATTTTATTTAAAATCATTTTTTTTTTTTTTAATGCGATACAGATTTCGAACAAATTGCATTTGAAAGTACATGTCTTTCATATTTTTTGGTATAAAAAATGGAAATGTACGATAGTTAAAAGTTTAAAAAATTGCAACAAAAGCCAAATTTAATCTTCTGCTGCTGCCAGCGTCAAAATGACTTCATCATTACGCACGGACGCATTTGTCCTTAAAAAACAGATAGCTAACGAGACAATGATGTCAATTTTTAAATATTTTTAAATACATATTTATGCTTTACATACGATTGTTAAACAATAGCATAATAAATATATGTCAATGATTATCTGTATTATTCTACTGTCTCAAGAAAACCCCTTTTTTTTATACTAATCCCTTTGTTATAAACTTTTGTGGCAAGTTGATATCTCGGATAAGCCGACGACTCCTTCTTAGAACGGGACTCTTTCAAAGCACGCAATGTAATCCATATTTTTTTCAAAATGTAGTATTCACACAATTATCGCAGAGCGGCAGCTTTTGCACATTCAGATATGATTTTTTTTATGATATATATATAGTTGCTTCCTTCTTTCACATTTTCATAGTTCGAGCGGTTTATTCCACTTCAGTACAAAGAAAAAAATTACTCTTTTTATTAGCCTGTTCTATACAATGTATTATTACTTCCTATTCAAGGAATGAATATTACGATACAATAATTATTATTTCGCATTGTAAAATATGTGTTTTGAAATTTATATTCTTACAACAAGTTATATATAGATATACATCATAACAATATATCAATGTGCATAATTTCTCGCTTTATAGTTGCGTTTAGGTGCATAAAAGACTAGAAAAATGAAATTTTTCAGACAAAAATGAAATTCATAATCGTAATGGAGTAACGCCATAATCTTTAAAATCCACACAAAATTATTTTATTTAAAATCAGTTTTTTTTTTTTTTTTTAATGCGATACAGATATCGAACAAATTGCATTTGAAAGTACATTTCTTTCATATTTTTTGGTATAAAAAATGGAAATGTACGATAGTTAAAAGTTTAAAAAATTGCAACAAAAGCCAAATTTAATCTTCTGCTGCTGCCAGCGTCAAAATGACTTCATCATTACGCACGGACGCATTTGTCCTTAAAAAACAGATAGCTAACGAGACAATGATGTCAATTTTTAAATGTTTTTAAATACATATTTATGCTTTACATACGATTGTTAAACAATAGCATAATAAATATATGTCAATGATTATCTGTATTATTCTACTGTCTCAAGAAAAACCCTTTTCTTTATACTAATCCCTTTGTTATAAACTTTTGTGGCAAGTTGATATCTCGAATAAGCAGACGACTCCTTCTAAGCACGCGACTCTTTCAAAGCAGGCAATGTGATCCATATTTTTTTCCAAATGTAGTATTCACACAATTATTGCAGAGCGGCAGCTTTTGCACATTCAGATATGATTTTTTTTATGATATATATATAGTTTCTTCCTTCTTTCACATTTTCATAGTTTGAGCGGTTTATTCCACTTCAGTACAAAGAAAAAAATTACTCTTTTTATTAGCCTGTTCTATACAATGTATTATTACTTCCTATTCAAGGAATGAATATTACGATACAATAATTATTATTTCGCATTGTAAAATATGTGTTTTGAAATTTATATTCTTACAACAAGTTATATATAGATATACATCATAACAATATATCAATGTGCATAATTTCTCGCTTTATAGTTGCGTTTAGGTGCATAAAAGACTAGAAAAATGAAATTTTTCAGACAAAAATGAAATTCATAATCGTAATGGAGTAACTCCATAATCTTTAAAATCCACACAAAATTATTTTATTTAGAATCAGTTTTTTTTTTTTTTTTTTTTTTTTTTTTTTTTATGCGATACAGATTTCGAACAAATTGCATTTGAAAGTACATGTCTTCCATATTTTTTGGTATAAAAAATGGAAATGTATGATAGTTAAAAGTTTAAAAAATTGCAGCAAAAGCCAAATTTAATCTTCTGCTGCTGCCAGCGTCAAAATGACTTCATCATTACGCACGGACGCGTTTGTCCTTAAAAAACAGATAGATAGCTAACAAGACAATAATGTCAAATTTTAAATATTTTTAAATACATATTTATGCTTTACATACGATTGTTAAACAATAGCATAATAAATATATGTCAATGATTATCTGTATTATTCTACTGTCTCAAGAAAACCCCCTTTTTTTATACTAATAACTTTGTTATAAACTTTTGTGGCAAGTTGATATCTCGGATAAGCAGACGACTCCTTCTTAGTACGGGACTCTTTCAAAGCACGCAATGTAATCCATATTTTTTTCCAAATGTAGTATTCACACAATTATCGCAGAGCGGCAGCTTTTGCACATTCAGATATGATTTTTTTATGATATATATATAGTTGCTTACTTCTTTCACATTTTCATAGTTTGAGCGGTTTATTCCACTTCAGTACAAAGAAAAAAATTACTCTTTTTATTAGCTTGTTCTATACAATGTATTATTACTTACTATTCAAGGAATGAATATTATGATACAATAATTATTAATTCGCATTGTAAAATATGTGTTTTGAAATTTATATTCTTACAACAAGTTATAGATAGATATACATCATAACAATACATCTATGTGCATAATTTCTCGCTTTATGGTTGCGTTTAGGTGCATAAAAAACTAGAAAATGAAAATTTTCAGACAAAAATGAACTCCATAATCGTACTTGAAAATCTTTAAAATCCACACAAAATTATTTTGTTTAGAATCAGTTTTTTTTTTTTTTTTTTTTTTTTTTTTCTAATGCGATACAGATTTCGAACAAATTGCATTTGAAAGTACATGTCTTTCATATTTTTTGGTATAAAAAATGGAAATGTACGATAGTTAAAAGTTTAAAAAATTGCAACAAAAGCCAAATTTAATCTTCTGCTGCTGCCAGCGTCAAAATGACTTCATCATTACGCACGGACGCGTTTGTCCTTAAAAAACAGATACATAGCTAATGAGACAATAAAGTCAAATTTTAAATGTTTTTAAATACATATTTACGCTTTACATACGATTGTTAAACAATAGCATAATAAATATATGTCAATGATTATCTGTATTATTCTACTGTCTCAAGAAAAACCATTTTTTTTTTTTTACTAATCCCTTTGATATAAACTTTTGTGGCAAGTTGATATCTCGGATAAGCAGACGACTCCTTCTAAGCACGCGACTCTTTCAAAGCACGCAATGTAATCCATATTTTTTTTCCAAATGTAGTATTCACACAATTATCGCAGAGCGGCAGCTTTTGCACATTCAGATATGATTTTTTTTTTATGATATATATATAGTTGCTTCCTTCTTTCACATTTTCATAGTTTGAGCGGTTTATTCCACTTCAGTACAAAGAAAAAAATTACTCTTTTTATTAGCCTGTTCTATACAATGTATTATTACTTCCTATTCAAGGAATGAATATTACGATACAATAATTATTATTTCGCATTGTAAAATATGTGTTTTGAAATTTATATTCTTACAACAAGTTATAGATAGATATACATCATAACAATATATCTATGGGCATAATTTCTCGCTTTATGGTTGCGTTTAGGTGCATAAAGAACTAGAAAATGAAATTTTTCAGACAAAAATGAACTCTATAATCGTACTTGAAAATGTTTAAAATCCACACAAAATTATTTTATTTAGAATCAGTTTTTTTTTTTTTTTTTTTTTTTTTTTTTTTTTTTTTTTTTTTTTTTTTAATGCGATACAGATTTCGAACAAATTGCATTTGAAAGTACATGTCTTCCATATTTTTTGGTATAAAAAATGGAAATGTACGATAGTTAAAAGTTTAAAAAAATTGCAACAAAAGCCAAATTTAATCTTCTGCTGCTGCCAGCGTCAAAATGACTTCATCATTACGCACGGACGCATTTGTCCTTAAAAAACAGATAGCTAACGAGACAATGATGTCAATTTTTAAATATTTTTAAATACATATTTATGCTTTACATACGATTGTTAAACAATAGCATAATAAATATATGTCAATGATTATCTGTATTATTCTACTGTCTCAAGAAAAACCCTTTTCTTTATACTAATCCCTTTGTTATAAACTTTTGTGGCAAGTTGATATCTCGGATAAGCAGACGACTCCTTCTAAGCACGCGACTCTTTCAAAGCACGCAATGTAATCCATATTTTTTTCCAAATGTAGTATTCACACAATTATCGCAGAGCGGCAGCTTTTGCACAATCAGATATGATTTTTTTATGATATATATATAGTTGCTTCCTTCTTTCACATTTTCATAGTTTGAGCGGTTTATTCCACTTCAGTACAAAGAAAAAAATTACTCTTTTTATTAGCCTGTTCTATACAACGTATTATTACTTCCTATTCAAGGAATGAATATTACGATACAATAATTATTATTTCGCATTGTAAAATATGTGTTTTGAAATTTATATTCTTACAACAAGTTATAGATATATATACATCATAACAATATATCTATGGGCATAATTTCTCGCTTTATGGTTGCGTTTAGGTGCATAAAAGACTAGAAAAATGAAATTTTTCAGACAAAAATGAAATTCATAATCGTAATGGAGTAACTCCATAATCTTTAAAATCCACACAAAATTATTTTATTTAAAATCATTTTTTTTTTTTTAATGCGATACAGATTTCGAACAAATTGCATTTGAAAGTACATGTCTTTCATATTTTTTGGTATAAAAAATGGAAATGTACGATAGTTAAAAGTTTAAAAAATTGCAACAAAAGCCAAATTTAATCTTCTGCTGCTGCCAGCGTCAAAATGACTTCATCATTACGCACGGACGCATTTGTCCTTAAAAAACAGATAGCTAACGAGACAATGATGTCAATTTTTAAATATTTTTAAATACATATTTATGCTTTACATACGATTGTTAAACAATAGCATAATAAATATATGTCAATGATTATCTGTATTATTCTACTGTCTCAAGAAAAACCCTTTTCTTTATACTAATCCCTTTGTTATAAACTTTTGTGGCAAGTTGATATCTCGGATAAGCAGACGACTCCTTCTAAGCACGCGACTCTTTCAAAGCACGCAATGTAATCCATATTTTTTTCCAAATGTAGTATTCACACAATTATCGCAGAGCGGCAGCTTTTGCACAATCAGATATGATTTTTTTATGATATATATATAGTTGCTTCCTTCTTTCACATTTTCATAGTTTGAGCGGTTTATTCCACTTCAGTACAAAGAAAAAAATTACTCTTTTTATTAGCCTGTTCTATACAATGTATTATTACTTCCTATTCAAGGAATGAATATTACGATACAATAATTATTATTTCGCATTGTAAAATATGTGTTTTGAAATTTATATTCTAACAACAAGTTATAGATAGATATACATCATAACAATATATCTATGGGCATAATTTCTCGCTTTATGGTTGCGTTTAGGTGCATAAAGAACTAGAAAATGAAATTTTTCAGACAAAAATGAACTCTATAATCGTACATGAAAATATTTAAAATCCACACAAAATAATTTTATTTAGATTCAGTTTTTTTTTTTTTTTAATGCGATACAGATTTCGAACAAATTGCATTTGAAAGTACATGTCTTCCATATTTTTTGGTATAAAAAATGGAAATGTACGATAGTTAAAAGTTAAAAAAATTGCAACAAAAGCCAAATTTAATCTTCTGCTGCTGCCAGCGTCAAAATGACTTCATCATTACGCACGGACGCATTTGTCCTTAAAAAACAGATAGCTAACGAGACAATGATGTCAATTTTTAAATATTTTTAAATACATATTTATGCTTTACATACGATTGTTAAACAATAGCATAATAAATATATGTCAATGATTATCTGTATTATTCTACTGTCTCAAGAAAACCCCTTTTTTTTATACTAATCCCTTTGTTATAAACTTTTGTGGCAAGTTGATATCTCGGATAAGCCGACGACTCCTTCTTAGAATGGGACTCTTTCAAAGCACGCAATGTAATCCATATTTTTTTCAAAATGTAGTATTCACACAATTATCGCAGAGCGGCAGCTTTTGCACATTCAGATATGATTTTTTTTATGATATATATATAGTTGCTTCCTTCTTTCACATTTTCATAGTTTGAGCGGTTTATTCCACTTCAGTACAAAGAAAAAAATTACTCTTTTTATTAGCCTGTTCTATACAATGTATTATTACTTCCTATTCAAGGAATGAATATTACGATACAATAATTATTATTTCGCATTGTAAAATATGTGTTTTGAAATTTATATTCTTACAACAAGTTATATATAGATATACATCATAACAATATATCAATGTGCATAATTTCTCGCTTTATAGTTGCGTTTAGGTGCATAAAAGACTAGAAAAATGAAATTTTTCAGACAAAAATGAAATTCATAATCGTAATGGAGTAACGCCATAATCTTTAAAATCCACACAAAATTATTTTATTTAAAATCAGTTTTTTTTTTTTTTAATGCGATACAGATATCGAACAAATTGCATTTGAAAGTACATTTCTTTCATATTTTTTGGTATAAAAAATGGAAATGTACGATAGTTAAAAGTTTAAAAAATTGCAACAAAAGCCAAATTTAATCTTCTGCTGCTGCCAGCGTCAAAATGACTTCATCATTACGCACGGACGCATTTGTCCTTAAAAAACAGATAGCTAACGAGACAATGATGTCAATTTTTAAATGTTTTTAAATACATATTTATGCTTTACATACGATTGTTAAACAATAGCATAATAAATATATGTCAATGATTATCTGTATTATTCTACTGTCTCAAGAAAAACCCTTTTCTTTATACTAATCCCTTTGTTATAAACTTTTGTGGCAAGTTGATATCTCGGATAAGCAGACGACTCCTTCTAAGCACGCGACTCTTTCAAAGCAGGCAATGTGATCCATATTTTTTTCCAAATGTAGTATTCACACAATTATTGCAGAGCGGCAGCTTTTGCACATTCAGATATGATTTTTTTTATGATATATATATAGTTTCTTCCTTCTTTCACATTTTCATAGTTTGAGCGGTTTATTCCACTTCAGTACAAAGAAAAAAATTACTCTTTTTATTAGCCTGTTCTATACAATGTATTATTACTTCCTATTCAAGGAATGAATATTACGATACAATAATTATTATTTCGCATTGTAAAATATGTGTTTTGAAATTTATATTCTTACAACAAGTTATATATAGATATACATCATAACAATATATCAATGTGCATAATTTCTCGCTTTATAGTTGCGTTTAGGTGCATAAAAGACTAGAAAAATGAAATTTTTCAGACAAAAATGAAATTCATAATCGTAATGGAGTAACTCTATAATCTTTAAAATCCACACAAAATTATTTTATTTAGAATCAGTTTTTTTTTTTTTTTTTTTTTTTTTTTTTTTTTTTTTTTTTTTTATGCGATACAGATTTCGAACAAATTGCATTTGAAAGTACATGTCTTCCATATTTTTTGGTATAAAAAATGGAAATGTATGATAGTTAAAAGTTTAAAAAATTGCAGCAAAAGCCAAATTTAATCTTCTGCTGCTGCCAGCGTCAAAATGACTTCATCATTACGCACGGACGCGTTTGTCCTTAAAAAACAGATAGATAGCTAACAAGACAATAATGTCAAATTTTAAATATTTTTAAATACATATTTATGCTTTACATACGATTGTTAAACAATAGCATAATAAATATATGTCAATGATTATCTGTATTATTCTACTGTCTCAAGAAAACCTTCTTTTTTTATACTAATCCCTTTGTTATAAACTTTTGTGGCAAGTT
The DNA here is from genome assembly GCA_963932465.1 of Maratus speciosus. Classification (NCBI taxonomy): domain Eukaryota; kingdom Metazoa; phylum Arthropoda; class Arachnida; order Araneae; family Salticidae; genus Maratus; species Maratus speciosus. The sequence goes on along the minus strand of OZ010795.1, from coordinate 291,859,886 downwards.
GATATCTCGGATAAGCAGACGACTCCTTCTTAGTACGGGACTCCTTCAAAGCACGCAATGTAATCCATATTTTTTTCCAAATGTAGTATTCACACAATTATCGCAGTGCGGCAGCTTTTGCACATTCAGATATGATTTTTTTATGATATATATATAGTTGCTTACTTCTTTCACATTTTCATAGTTTGAGCGGTTTATTCCACTTCAGTACAAAGAAAAAAATTACTCTTTTTATTAGCTTGTTCTATACAATGTATTATTACTTACTATTCAAGGAATGAATATTATGATACAATAATTATTAATTCGCATTGTAAAATATGTGTTTTGAAATTTATATTCTTACAACAAGTTATAGATAGATATACATCATAACAATACATCTATGTGCATAATTTCTCGCTTTATGGTTGCGTTTAGGTGCATAAAAAACTAGAAAATGAAAATTTTCAGACAAAAATGAACTCCATAATCGTACTTGAAAATCTTTAAAATCCACACAAAATTATTTTGTTTAGAATCAGTTTTTTTTTTTTTTTTTTTTTTTTTTTTTTTTTTTTTTTTTTTTTTTTTTTTTTTCTAATGCGATACAGATTTCGAACAAATTGCATTTGAAAGTACATGTCTTTCATATTTTTTGGTATAAAAAATGGAAATGTACGATAGTTAAAAGTTTAAAAAATTGCAACAAAAGCCAAATTTAATCTTCTGCTGCTGCCAGCGTCAAAATGACTTCATCATTACGCACGGACGCGTTTGTCCTTAAAAAACAGATACATAGCTAATGAGACAATAAAGTCAAATTTTAAATGTTTTTAAATACATATTTACGCTTTACATACGATTGTTAAACAATAGCATAATAAATATATGTCAATGATTATCTGTATTATTCTACTGTCTCAAGAAAAACCATTTTTTTTTTTTTTACTAATCCCTTTGATATAAACTTTTGTGGCAAGTTGATATCTCGGATAAGCAGACGACTCCTTCTAAGCACGCGACTCTTTCAAAGCACGCAATGTAATCCATATTTTTTTCCAAATGTAGTATTCACACAATTATCGCAGAGCGGCAGCTTTTGCACAATCAGATATGATTTTTTTATGATATATATATAGTTGCTTCCTTCTTTCACATTTTCATAGTTTGAGCGGTTTATTCCACTTCAGTACAAAGAAAAAAATTACTCTTTTTATTAGCCTGTTCTATACAACGTATTATTACTTCCTATTCAAGGAATGAATATTACGATACAATAATTATTATTTCGCATTGTAAAATATGTGTTTTGAAATTTATATTCTTACAACAAGTTATAGATATATATACATCATAACAATATATCTATGGGCATAATTTCTCGCTTTATGGTTGCGTTTAGGTGCATAAAAGACTAGAAAAATGAAATTTTTCAGACAAAAATGAAATTCATAATCGTAATGGAGTAACTCCATAATCTTTAAAATCCACACAAAATTATTTTATTTAAAATCATTTTTTTTTTTTTAATGCGATACAGATTTCGAACAAATTGCATTTGAAAGTACATGTCTTTCATATTTTTTGGTATAAAAAATGGAAATGTACGATAGTTAAAAGTTTAAAAAATTGCAACAAAAGCCAAATTTAATCTTCTGCTGCTGCCAGCGTCAAAATGACTTCATCATTACGCACGGACGCATTTGTCCTTAAAAAACAGATAGCTAACGAGACAATGATGTCAATTTTTAAATATTTTTAAATACATATTTATGCTTTACATACGATTGTTAAACAATAGCATAATAAATATATGTCAATGATTATCTGTATTATTCTACTGTCTCAAGAAAAACCCTTTTCTTTATACTAATCCCTTTGTTATAAACTTTTGTGGCAAGTTGATATCTCGGATAAGCAGACGACTCCTTCTAAGCACGCGACTCTTTCAAAGCACGCAATGTAATCCATATTTTTTTCCAAATGTAGTATTCACACAATTATCGCAGAGCGGCAGCTTTTGCACAATCAGATATGATTTTTTTATGATATATATATAGTTGCTTCCTTCTTTCACATTTTCATAGTTTGAGCGGTTTATTCCACTTCAGTACAAAGAAAAAAATTACTCTTTTTATTAGCCTGTTCTATACAATGTATTATTACTTCCTATTCAAGGAATGAATATTACGATACAATAATTATTATTTCGCATTGTAAAATATGTGTTTTGAAATTTATATTCTAACAACAAGTTATAGATAGATATACATCATAACAATATATCTATGGGCATAATTTCTCGCTTTATGGTTGCGTTTAGGTGCATAAAGAACTAGAAAATGAAATTTTTCAGACAAAAATGAACTCTATAATCGTACATGAAAATATTTAAAATCCACACAAAATAATTTTATTTAGATTCAGTTTTTTTTTTTTTTAATGCGATACAGATTTCGAACAAATTGCATTTGAAAGTACATGTCTTCCATATTTTTTTGTATAAAAAATGGAAATGTACGATAGTTAAAAGTTAAAAAAATTGCAACAAAAGCCAAATTTAATCTTCTGCTGCTGCCAGCGTCAAAATGACTTCATCATTACGCACGGACGCATTTGTCCTTAAAAAACAGATAGCTAACGAGACAATGATGTCAATTTTTAAATATTTTTAAATACATATTTATGCTTTACATACGATTGTTAAACAATAGCATAATAAATATATGTCAATGATTATCTGTATTATTCTACTGTCTCAAGAAAACCCCTTTTTTTTATACTAATCCCTTTGTTATAAACTTTTGTGGCAAGTTGATATCTCGGATAAGCCGACGACTCCTTCTTAGAACGGGACTCTTTCAAAGCACGCAATGTAATCCATATTTTTTTCAAAATGTAGTATTCACACAATTATCGCAGAGCGGCAGCTTTTGCACAATCAGATATGATTTTTTTATGATATATATATAGTTGCTTCCTTCTTTCACATTTTCATAGTTTGAGCGGTTTATTCCACTTCAGTACAAAGAAAAAAATTACTCTTTTTATTAGCCTGTTCTATACAATGTATTATTACTTCCTATTCAAGGAATGAATATTACGATACAATAATTATTATTTCGCATTGTAAAATATGTGTTTTGAAATTTATATTCTTACAACAAGTTATATATAGATATACATCATAACAATATATCAATGTGCATAATTTCTCGCTTTATAGTTGCGTTTAGGTGCATAAAAGACTAGAAAAATGAAATTTTTCAGACAAAAATGAAATTCATAATCGTAATGGAGTAACGCCATAATCTTTAAAATCCACACAAAATTATTTTATTTAAAATCAGTTTTTTTTTTTTTTTAATGCGATACAGATATCGAACAAATTGCATTTGAAAGTACATTTCTTTCATATTTTTTGGTATAAAAAATGGAAATGTACGATAGTTAAATGTTTAAAAAATTGCAACAAAAGCCAAATTTAATCTTCTGCTGCTGCCAGCGTCAAAATGACTTCATCATTACGCACGGACGCATTTGTCCTTAAAAAACAGATAGCTAACGAGACAATGATGTCAATTTTTAAATGTTTTTAAATACATATTTATGCTTTACATACGATTGTTAAACAATAGCATAATAAATATATGTCAATGATTATCTGTATTATTCTACTGTCTCAAGAAAAACCCTTTTCTTTATACTAATCCCTTTGTTATAAACTTTTGTGGCAAGTTGATATCTCGGATAAGCAGACGACTCCTTCTAAGCACGCGACTCTTTCAAAGCAGGCAATGTGATCCATATTTTTTTCCAAATGTAGTATTCACACAATTATTGCAGAGCGGCAGCTTTTGCACATTCAGATATGATTTTTTTTATGATATATATATAGTTTCTTCCTTCTTTCACATTTTCATAGTTTGAGTGGTTTATTCCACTTCAGTACAAAGAAAAAAATTACTCTTTTTATTAGCCTGTTCTATACAATGTATTATTACTTCCTATTCAAGGAATGAATATTACGATACAATAATTTTATTTCGCATGGTAAAATATGTGTTTTGAAATTTATATTCTTACAACAAGTTATAGATAGATATACATCATAACAATATATCTATGTGCATAATTTCTCGCTTTATGGTTGCGTTTAGGTACATAAAGAACTAGAAAATGAAATTTTTCAGACAAAAATGAACTCCATAATCGTACTTGAAAATATTTAAAATCCACAAAAAATTATTTTATTTAGAATCAGTTTTTTTTTTTTTTTTTTATGCGATACAGATTTCGAACAAATTGCATTTGAAAGTACATGTCTTCCATATTTTTTGGTATAAAAAATGGAAATGTATGATAGTTAAAAGTTTAAAAAATTGCAGCAAAAGCCAAATTTAATCTTCTGCTGCTGCCAGCGTCAAAATGACTTCATCATTACGCACGGACGCGTTTGTCCTTGAAAAACAGATAGATAGCTAACAAGACAATAATATCAAATTTTAAATATTTTTAAATACATATTTATGCTTTACATACTATTGTTAAACAATAGCATAATAAATATATGTCAATGATTATCTGTATTATTCTACTGTCTCAAGAAAACCCCCTTTATTTATACTAATCCCTTTGTTATAAACTTTTGTGGCAAGTTGATATCTCGGATAAGCAGACGACTCCATCTAAGCACGCGACTCTTTCAAAGCACGCAATGTAATCCATATTTTTTTCCAAATGTAGTATTCACACAATTATCGCAGAGCGGCAGCTTTTGCACATTCAGATATGATTTTTTTATGATATATATATAGTTGCTTCCTTCTTTCACATTTTCATAGTTTGAGCGGTTTATTCCACTTCAGTACAAAGAAAAAAATTACTCTTCTTATTAGCCTGTTCTATACAATGTATTATTACTTCCTATTCAAGGAATGAATATTACGATACAATAATTATTATTTCGCATTGTAAAATATGTGTTTTGAAATTTATATTCTTACAACAAGTTATATATATAGATATACATCATAACAATATATCAATGTGCATAATTTCTCGCTTTATAGTTGCGTTTAGGTGCATAAAAGGCTAGAAAAATGAAATTTTTCAGACAAAAATGAAATTCATAATCGTAATGGAGTAACTCCATAATCTTTAAAATCCACACAAAATAATTTTATTTAGAATCAGTTTTTTTTTTTTTTTTTTTTTTTTTTTTTTTTTTTTTTTTTTTTTTTTTTTTATGCGATACAGATTTTGAACAAATTGCATTTGAAAGTACATGTCTTCCATATTTTTTGGTATAAAAAATGGAAATGTACGTTAGTTAAAAGTTTAAAAAATTGCAACAAAAGCCAAATTTAATCTTCTGCTGCTTCCAGCGTCAAAATGACTTCATCATTACGCACGGACGCATATGTCCTTAAAAAACAGATAGCTAACGAGACAATGATGTCAATTTTTAAATATTTTTAAATACATATTTATGCTTTACATACGATTGTTAAACAATAGCATAATAAATATATGTCAATGATTATCTGTATTATTCTACTGTCTCAAGAAAAACCCTTTTCTTTATACTAATCCCTTTGTTATAAACTTTTGTGGCAAGTTAATATCTCGGATAAGCAGACGACTCCTTCTAAGCACGCGACTCTTTCAAAGCACGCAATGTAATCCATATTTTTTTCCAAATGTAGTATTCACACAATTATCGCAGAGCGGCAGCTTTTGCACAATCAGATATGATTTTTTTATGATATATATATAGTTGCTTCCTTCTTTCACATTTTCATAGTTTGAGCGGTTTATTCCACTTCAGTACAAAGAAAAAAATTACTCTTTTATTAGCCTGTTCTATACAATGTATTATTACTTCCTATTCAAGGAATGAATATTACGATACAATAATTATTATTTCGCATTGTAAAATATGTGTTTTGAAATTTATATTCTTACAACAAGTTATAGATAGATATACATCATAACAATATATCTATGTGCATAATTTCTCGCTTTATGGTTGCGTTTAGGTGCATAAAGAACTAGAAAATGAAATTTTTCAGACAAAAATGAACTCCATAATCGTACTTGAAAATATTTAAAATCCACAAAAAATTATTTTATTTAGAATCAGTTTTTTTTTTTTTTTTTTTTTATGCGATACAGATTTCGAACAAATTGCATTTGAAAGTACATGTCTGCCATATTTTTTGGTATAAAAAATGGAAATGTACGATAGTTAAAATTTTAAAAAATTGCAGCAAAAGCCTAATTTAATCTTCTGCTGCTGCCAGCGTCAAAATGACTTCATCATTACGCACGGACGCGTTTGTCCTTAAAAAACAGATAGATAGCTAATGAGACAATAATGTCAAATTTTAAATATTTTTAAATACATATTTATGCTTTACATACGATTGTTAAACAATAGCATAATAAATATATGTCAATGATTGTCTGTATTATTCTACTGTCTCAAGAAAAACCATTTTTTTTTTTTTTACTAATCCCTTTGTTGTAAACTTTTGTGGCAAGTTGATATCTCGGATAAGCAGACGACTCCTTCTAAGCACGCGACTCTTTCAAAGCACGCAATGTAATCCATATTTTTTTCCAAATGTAGTATTCACACAATTATCGCAGAGCGGCAGCTTTTGCACATTCAGATATGATTTTTTTATGATATATATATAGTTGCTTCCTTCTTTCACATTTTCATAGTTTGAGCGGTTTATTCCACTTCAGTACAAAGAAAAAAATTACTCTTCTTATTAGCCTGTTCTATACAATGTATTATTACTTCCTATTCAAGGAATGAATATTACGATACAATAATTATTATTTCGCATTGTAAAATATGTGTTTTGAAATTTATATTCTTACAACAAGTTATATATATAGATATACATCATAACAATATATCAATGTGCATAATTTCTCGCTTTATAGTTGCGTTTATGTGCATAAAAGACTAGAAAAATGAAATTTTTCAGACAAAAATGAAATTCATAATCGTAATGGATTCACTCCATAATCTTTAAAATCCACACAAAATTATTTTATTTAGAATAAGGTTTTTTTTTTTTTTTTTTTTTTTTTTTTTTTTTTTTAATGCGAGACAGATTTTGAACAAATTGCATTTGAAAGTACATGTCTTTCATATTTTTTGGTATAAAAAATGGAAATGTACGATAGTTAAAAGTTTAAAAAATTGCAACAAAAGCCAAATTTAATCTTCTGCTGCTGCCAGCGTCAAAATGACTTCATCATTACGCACGGACGCATTTGTCCTTAAAAAACAGATAGCTAACGAGACAATGATGTCAATTTTTAAATATTTTTAAATACATATTTATGCTTTACATACGATTGTTAAACAATAGCATAATAAATATATGTCAATGATTATCTGTATTATTCTACTGTCTCAAGAAAAACCCTTTTCTTTATACTAATCCCTTTGTTATAAACTTTTGTGGCAAGTTGATATCTCGGATAAGCAGACGACTCCTTCTAAGCACGCGACTCTTTCAAAGCACGCAATGTAATCCATATTTTTTTCCAAATGTAGTATTCACACAATTATCGCAGAGCGGCAGCTTTTGCACATTCAGATATGATTTTTTTTTATAATATATATATATAGTTGCTTCCTTCTTTCACATTTTCATAGTTTGAGCGGTTTATTCCACTTCAGTACAAAGAAAAAAATTACTATTTTTATTAGCCTGTTCTATACAATGTATTATTACTTCCTATTCAAGGAATGAATATTACGATACAATAATTATTATTTCGCATTGTAAAATATGTGTTTTGAAATTTATATTCTTACAACAAGTTATAGATAGATATACATCATAACAATATATCTATGTGCATAATTTCTCGCTTTATGGGTGCGTTTAGGTGCATAAAGAACTAGAAAATGAAATTTTTCAGACAAAAATGAACTCCATAATCGTACTTGAAAATATTTAAAATCCACAAAAAATTATTTTATTTAGAATCAGTTTTTTTTTTTTTTTATGCGATACAGATTTCGAACAAATTGCATTTGAAAGTACATGTCTTCCATATTTTTTGGTATAAAAAATGGAAATGTACGATAGTTAAAAGTTTAAAAAATTGCAGCAAAAGCCAAATTTAATCTTCTGCTGCTGCCAGCGTCAAAATGACTTCATCATTACGCACGGACGCGTTTGTCCTTAAAAAACAGATAGATAGCTAACGAGACAATAATGTCAAATTTTAAATATTTTTAAATACATATTTATGCTTTACATACGATTGTTAAACAATAGCATAATAAATATATGTCAATGATTATGTGTATTATTCTACTGTCTCAAGAAAAACCCTTTTTTTTATACTAATCCCTTTGTTATAAACTTTTGTGGCAAGTTGATATCTCGGATAAGCAGACGACTCCTTCTAAGCACGCGACTCTTTCAAAGCACGCAATGTAATCCATATTTTTTTCCAAATGTAGTATTCACACAATTATCGCAGAGCGGCAGCTTTTGCACATTCAGATATGATTTTTTTATGATATATATATAGTTGCTTCCTTCTTTCACATTTTCATAGTTTGAGCGGTTTATTCCACTTCAGTACAAAGAAAATAATTACTCTTTTTATTAGCCTGTTCTATACAATGTATTATTACTTCCTATTCAAGGAATGAATATTACGATACAATAATTATTATTTCGCATTGTAAAATATGTGTTTTGAAATTTATATTCTTACAACAAGTTATATATATAGATATACATCATAACAATATATCAATGTGCATAATTTCTCGCTTTATAGTTGCGTTTATGTGCATAAAAGACTAGAAAAATGAAATTTTTCAGACAAAAATGAAATTCATAATCGTAATGGATTCACTCCATAATCTTTAAAATCCACACAAAACTATTTTATTTAAAATCAGGTTTTTTTTTTTTTTTTTTTTTTTTTTTTTTTTTTTTTAATGCGAGACAGATTTTGAACAAATTGCATTTGAAAGAGTACATGTCTTTCATATTTTTTGGTATCAAAAATGGAAATGTACGATAGTTAAAAGTTTAAAAAATTGCAACAAAAGCCAAATTTAATCTTCTGCTGCTGCCAGCGTCAAAATTACTTCATCATTACGCACGGACGCATTTGTCCTTAAAAAACAGATAGCTAACGAGACAATGATGTCAATTTTTAAATATTTTTAAATACATATTTATGCTTTACATACGATTGTTAAACAATAGCATAATAAATATATGTCAATGATTATCTGTATTATTCTACTGTCTCAAGAAAAACCCTTTTCTTTATACTAATCCCTTTGTTATAAACTTTTGTGGCAAGTTGATATCTCGGATAAGCAGACGACTCCTTCTAAGCACGCGACTCTTTCAAAGCACGCAATGTAATCCATATTTTTTTCCAAATGTAGTATTCACACAATTATCGCAGAGCGGCAACTTTTGCACATTCAGATATGATTTTTTTTATAATATATATATATAGTTGCTTCCTTCTTTCACATTTTCATAGTTTGAGCGGTTTATTCCACTTCAGTACAAAGAAAAAAATTACTATTTTTATTAGCCTGTTCTATACAATGTATTATTACTTCCTATTCAAGGAATGAATATTAAGATACAATAATTATTATTTCGCATTGTAAAATATGTGTTTTGAAATTTATATTCTTACAACAAGTTATAGATAGATATACATCATAACAATATATCTATGTGCATAATTTCTCGCTTTATGGGTGCGTTTAGGTGCATAAAGAACTAGAAAATGAAATTTTTCAGACAAAAATGAACTCCATAATCGTACTTGAAAATATTTAAAATCCACAAAAAATTATTTTATTTAGAATCAGTTTTTTTTTTTTTTTATGCGATACAGATTTCGAACAAATTGCATTTGAAAGTACATGTCTTCCATATTTTTTGGTATAAAAAATGGAAATGTACGATAGTTAAAAGTTTAAAAAATTGCAGCAAAAGCCAAATTTAATCTTCTGCTGCTGCCAGCGTCAAAATGACTTCATCATTACGCGCGGACGCGTTTGTCCTTAAAAAACAGATAGATAGCTAACGAGACAATAATGTCAAATTTTAAATATTTTTAAATACATATTTATGCTTTACATACGATTGTTAAACAATAGCATAATAAATATATGTCAATGATTATCTGTATTATTCTACTGTCTTAAGAAAACCCCCTTTTTTATACTAATCCCTTTGTTATAAACTTTTGTGGCAAGTTGATATCTCGGATAAGCAGACGACTCCTTCTTAGTACGGGACTCTTTCAAAGCACGCAATGTAATCCATATTTTTTTTCAAATGTAGTATTCACACAATTATCGCAGAGCGGCAGCTTTTGCACATTCAGATATGATTTTTTTATGATATATATATAGTTGCTTCCTTCTTTCACATTTTCATAGTTTGAGCGGTTTATTCCACTTCAGTACAAAGAAAATAATTACTCTTTTTATTAGCCTGTTCTATACAATGTATTATTACTTCCTATTCAAGGAATGAATATTACGATACAATAATTATTATTTCGCATTGTAAAATATGTGTTTTGAAATTTATATTCTTACAACAAGTTATATATAGATATACATCATAACAATATATCAATGTGCATAATTTCTCGCTTTATAGTTGCGTTTAGGTGCATAAAAGACTAGAAAAATGAAATTTTTCAGACAAAAATGAAATTCATAATCGTAATGGATTCACTCCATAATCTTTAAAATCCACACAAAATTATTTTATTTAGAATCAGGTTTTTTTTTTTTTTTTTTTTTTTTTTTTTTTTTTAATGCGAGACAGATTTTGAACAAATTGCATTTGAAAGTACATGTCTTTCATATTTTTTGGTATAAAAAATGGAAATGTACGATAGTTAAAAGTTTAAAAAATTGCAACAAAAGCCAAATTTAATCTTCTGCTGCTGCCAGCGTCAAAATGACTTCATCATTACGCACGGACGCATTTGTCCTTCAAAAACAGATAGCTAACGAGACAATGATTTCAATTTTTAAATATTTTTAAATACATATTTATGCTTTACATACGATTGTTAAACAATAGCATAATAAATATATGTCAATGATTATCTGTATTATTCTACTGTCTCAAGAAAAACCCTTTTCTTTATACTAATCCCTTTGTTATAAACTTTTGTGGCAAGTTGATATCTCGGATAAGCAGACGACTCCTTCTAAGCACGCGACTCTTTCAAAGCACGCAATGTAATCCATATTTTTTTCCAAATGTAGTATTCACACAATTATCGCAGAGCGGCAGCTTTTGCACATTCAGATATGATTTTTTTTATAATATATATATATAGTTGCTTCCTTCTTTCACATTTTCATAGTTTGAGCGGTTTATTCCACTTCAGTACAAAGAAAAAAATTACTATTTTTATTAGCCTGTTCTATACAATGTATTATTACTTCCTATTCAAGGAATGAATATTACGATACAATAATTATTATTTCGCATTGTAAAATATGTGTTTTGAAATTTATATTCTTACAACAAGTTATAGATAGATATACATCATAACAATATATCTATGTGCATAATTTCTCGCTTTATGGTTGCGTTTAGGTGCATAAAGAACTAGAAAATGAAATTTTTCAGACAAAAATGAACTCCATAATCGTACTTGAAAATATTTAAAATCCACACAAAACAATTTTATTTAGAATCAGGTTTTTTTTTTTTTTTTTTTTTTTTTTTTTTTTTTTTTTTTTTTTTTTAATGCGATACAGATTTCGAACAAATTGCATTTGAAAGTACATGTCTTCCATATTTTTTGGTATAAAAAATGGAAATGTACGATAGTTAAAAGTTTAAAAAATTGCAGCAAAAGCCAAATTTAATCTTCTGCTGCTGCCAGCGTCAAAATGACTTCATCATTACGCACGGACGCGTTTGTCCTTAAAAAACAGATAGATAGCTAACGAGACAATAATGTCAAATTTTAAATATTTTTAAATACATATTTATGCTTTACATACGATTGTTAAACAATAGCATAATAAATATATGTCAATGATTATCTGTATTATTCTACTGTCTCAAGAAAAACCCTTCTTTTTTATATACTAATCCCTTTCTTATAAACTTTTGTGGCAAGTTGATATCTAGGATAAGCAGACGAATCTTTCTAAGCACGCAATGTAATCCATATTTTTTTCTCCAAATGTAGTATTCAGACAGTTATCGCAGAGCGGCAGCTTTTCCGCTTTCAGACATGATTATTTTATGATACATATAGTTGCTTCCTATTTTCATAGTTAGCTATTTATTCCATTTCAATACACAGAAAAAAATTACTCTTTTTTATTAGCTTGTGGTATACAATGTGTTATATTCAATGTACTTCCTATTCATGGGATGAATGTTAGGATATGATCATTATTATTTCGCAATGTAAAATAATATTTTTGAAATGTATATTCTTATAACAAGTTATATATAGATATACATCATAACAATATATCAATGTGCATAATTTCCCGCTTTATGATTCCGTTTAGACATATAATAAATTAGAAAAAATGAAATGTTTGAGTCAAAAAAGAATTCCATAATTGAACTTGAAAATCTTTAAAATACACAAAAAATATTTTATTTAGAATAAATCAAGAAAAAAAAACAAAAAAAAAACAAAAACAAAAAAAAAAACGATAGTTTTAAAATGAATTACATTTGAAAGTTCATTTTTTCCATATTCTTTGGCATAAAAATTGAAAATATGCGATATTTAAAAGTTTTAAAAAGTGCAGTAAAAGCGAAATTTAATCGTCTGCTTTTGCCAGGGTTAAAATTGGCTTCACCATTACGCACGGACACGTTTGTCCTTACAAAATAGATAGATAGATAAACGACAAAATTGTGAATTTTTAAATATTTTTAATTCATATTTATGCTTTAAATACGACTCTTAAACAATAGCATAATAAATATATAACAATCTATATTTGTTTTATTCTTCTGTCTCACGAAAAAATCTTCTTGTTTAGGTAGATACTAATCCCTTTCTTAAAAGCTTTTTTTGCAAGTTGATATCTCGGTTAAGCAAACTACTCCTTCTAAGCAGGCAATGCAATCCATATTTTTTTTCCAAATGTAATATTCAGACAATTATCGCAGAGCGACAGTTATTCCACACTCAGACATGATTCTTGTATGATATATATTGTTGTTTCCTTCTTTCATAGCGAGCGGTTTATTCTACTCCAGTACGCAGAAAAAATCTACCCTTTTTATTAGCATGATGTATACAATGTATTATTACTTCCTATTCATGGAATGAATATTACGATACAATAATTATTATTTCGCATTGGAAAATAAGTGTTTTGAAATGTATATTCTTATAGCAAGTTATATATAGATATACATCATAACAATGTGTCTATGGGCATAATTTGACGCTTTATGATTCGGTTTAGGTGTATAATAGACTAGAAAAATGAAATGTTTCAGACATAAATCAACTCCATAATTGTACTTGATTATCCTTAAAATCGACATTTTTTTTTTTTTTTTTTTTTTTTTTTTTTTTTTTTTAACACGATACAGTTTTCAAACAAATTGCATTTGAAAGTACATTTCTTCCATATTCGTTGGTATAAAAATTGGAAATATGCTATATTAAAAATTTTAAAAGAATTGCAGTAAAAGCAAAATTTAATCGTCTGCTGTTGCCAGCGTCAAAAGGACGTCATCATTTCGCACGCGCGCGTTTGTCATTAAAAAATAGACAGATAGCTAAACGACAATACCGTGGAATTTTAAATACATATTTATGCTTTACATACGATTATAAACAATCGCAAAAAAATATTTGTCAATGAATATTTGTTTTATTCTACTGTCTCAAGAAAAACCCTTCTTTCTATGTAGATACTGATCCCTTTCTTATAAACTTTTGTGGCAAGTTGATATCTAGGCTAAGCAGAGGACTCCTTCTAAGCAGGCAATGCATATTTTTTTTTCCAAATGTTGTATTCAGACAGTTATAGCAGAATGACAGCTTTTCCACATTCCGACATCATTCGTGTATGATATAAAAAGAGGCTTCCTTCTTTCTTAGTCAGCGGATTATTCCACTCCAGTATACAGAAAAAATTTATTCTTTTTATTAGTCTATTGTATATGTATTATTACTTCCTATACTTTGAATGAATATTACAATACAATTATTATTCTTTCGCATTGTAAAATAAGTGTTTGGAAATGTATATTTTATACAAGTTGTATATAGATATGCATCCTAACAATATATCTTTGGACATAATTTAATGCTATATGATTCCGTCTAGGTGTATATTAGACTAGAAAAAATAAATGTTTCAGTCAAAAATCAACTTCATATTTGTACTTGAAAATCTTTAAAATCCAAAAAAAAAAAAAAAAAAAAAAAAAAAAAAAAAAAAAAAAAAAAATTGAAAATCAGTATCTTTTTTTTTTTTTTTTTTTTTTTTTTTTTTTTTTTTTTTTAACACGATACAGTTTTTATACAAATTGCATTTGGAAGTACATTTTTACATATTATTTGGTATAAAAATTGGAAACGTGGTATATTTAAAAGTTTTAAAAAAATGTAGTAAAAGTCAAATTCAATCGTCTGCTGGTGCCAGCGTCAAATTTGCGTCATCATGACGCATTGACGCGTTTCTCCTAACAAAATAGATAGATAGCTAAAAGACAATAATATGGAATTTTAAATATTTTTTAAATACATATTTATGCTTTACATACGATTCTTAAACAATCTATATAAATAAAAATGTAAATGTTCATTTGTTCAAAATCGCTAATCTCTAAAAGTTCTTCCCCGATTGCTTTGAAATTCACGGGTTGAGTTGCATCCGAATACGGAAGTGTTGTTATATACTTATTATAAACCTCGCTCCCCCCCCCATTTGCCACCGCTCCTACCTGGGGGCGCTTTTTAAATTTTTTCCGAAACTCATTATGTGGTATATCATTAGAAAGCCCTTGGACGACTGTTTCATATTATGAACTTCGCATCTCGCTCCCTTTCAATTCTCCACGTGGGGGAGCATTTCTATATAAATAAAAATATATATGTTCGTTTATACAAGATCTTAAACAACCAACAGTTCTTCAACGATTGCTTTGAAATTCCTGGATTGCGTTAAATTCGAATACGCACGTGTTTTTATGTACCTATCTCGAACCTTGCTGCTTCCTCCTCCACATTCCTCGCCACCACCAGGGGGAGCTTTTTTATTTTTTTTCAGACACATGTATTGTGACATATCATTAGAAAGCCCTTTAACTACTTTTTCACTTTATGCCCCTACCATTCTCCTCATCCCACTTTCCACTCGCGGGGGCACATTTCTAATAAAAAAAGTATTCGTTTGTACGAAATCTTAAACCTCCGAAAGTTCTTCGCCGATTTCTTAGAAATTCACCAATTGCGTTGCATTTGAATGCGCGCGTGTGTTTATATTACTACTATGAACCTCGCATCCCTTCGCCCAATGTCATCACCCGGAGCACTTTTTTAATATTTTTTTCGACACACATTGTGTGGTATATCATTAGAAAGCCCTTTGACAAATCTTTCATATTATGCATCTCCCCTCACTATGCCCTCCGCATCGACATATTACTGGAATATTACGTCAGTATTTATTATGATATTTGTTTTTTCTTCGTTTTTTTAGTCCGTGTTTTTTTTTCTTTTTAGCTCACAGGCTATTAAAGCCTGAGAGCTAATGTTTCTGCAGGTTCTGTATATACGTATGCATGTAACGCGATAACTTTTGATAGAAGCATCCGATTTCCTTCAATTTTTTTAAATAGTTTCATTCTGCAAAGGCGCTTCCCTGATTAGTTTTGGGAGATCATTGGTTAAGTATAAAAGGGGAAAGGGGGGGGGGTGATCCTCCCTTAATTCAGATAAATGGGTTTTTCATGCAGAATTTTCTGATTTGCTTCAAATTTTGCAAATACGTTCATTTTGATAAGGTGCTTCCCTGATTAGTTTTGGGAGTTCATTGGTTAAGCATAAGAGGGGCAACGGGGGCTAATCTCCCCTTAATTTAGATAAATGTGTTTTTCGTGCAGAATCATGTAAATACGTTCATTCTGATAAAGTGCTTCCCTGATTAGTTTTGGTTTTTTATTGGTTGTGGAAAGGGGAACGGAGATCTAATTCCCCTTCACTTAATTTAGATAACTTTTCATTTAGAATTATTCGATTTGCTTCAAATTTTGTGAATATGTTCTATATGATAACTTTAAGATAAGTAGAATGATAGAGGGTTCATTGATTAAGTGTAAAGGGGCGAATGAGGGCTTATCCCCCACTTACTTTAGATAAATGGGTTTTTCATGCAGAATTATCCGATTTGCTTCAAATTTAGTGTACCGGTTTATTCTGATAAGGCGTTTCCCTGATTAGATTTGGAGGTCATCGGTTAAGAATAAAAGGGGAAAACGGAGGGGGCGTAATACCCTTAATTTTTTAATGGGCATTATTGTTTGAAATAAGAGTATAATATATACAATTAGTGTGAATAGTCTGTGAGATCAATGCCACAAGTTTAACTCGTCACATATCTTTTTAATGCACTCGATATTCCAGGGATGTCACCGCATGTACGGCAGTTGACAATCGGCCTGCCAATTATGATGTTGCAAAATATTTACAAGCCAAATCTTGGCAAAGGCACGCCGCTTGCAGTAAAAAAATAACGAGCAATGTCGTAGAAGCAACAATCTTTACAGGACCTTTCAAAGCTGAAGATGTCCTCATTCCTCGCATTCCTTTGATTCCAATGGATGCGCAATTTCAATTTAAGAGATTGCAATTTCCTATTTGATTGACTTTTGTAATCTCCATCAACAAAGCTTATGGCCAAGCTTTTAGATTCTGCGGTTTAGATATAGACAGGAATTGCTTCTCACACAAGCAATTATATGTTTTGTGTTCTAGAATCGAGAAATCAGACAACCTCTATATCTGCACAGACAATGTAACAACAAAAAAATATTGTATATACACAAGTATTGTGAAATTAAACATATTAGAAACGTGCACTTTCTCTTTTCTTTCTTTTCCATTTCGCCAGACTGAGCCACAGCAACGCGTGGCCGGGTACCACTAGTAGTGTAAAAAATGTCTGTCAATAAATATTTATTTTATTCAACTGTTTCAAGAAAAACACTTATTTATATGTAGATAGTAATATCTTTCTTATAAACTATTGTGGCAAGTTGATATCTAGCTAAGCAGACGACTTCTTCTATGCAGGAAATGTAATCCATATTTTTTTCCAAATGTAGTATTCAGACAATTACCGCAGAGCGTCAGCTTTTCCACATTCAGACTTGATTATTTTATAATATATATAGTTGCTTTCTTCTTTCATAGTGAGTGGTTTATTCTACTCCAGTACACAGAAAAAATTTACTCTTTTTATTAGCCTGTTGTATACAATGTATGATTACTTCCTATTTATGGAATGAATATTACGATACAATTACTATTAGGGGAGATAGCCATATTTGGACCGCCGATTTAATTGGACTGTTGCCATTCTTTCGTTAAGTACAGAAAGTGGCGCCATCTACCGCTGAAATACTACTCATCAGAATGACGTAATTTAGGATTAGAAGAAGGACCCGCCTACCACGTGCTGTTTTCAGACAATTTAAAAAAAACCTAAACATAGCTGAATTGATCTATTTTTTTCCAACTAAACGTAAGTGAATACTTTAAAACTAAAGTAAGTTGTTATGTTTCCATATACATATCTAAATTCATCTATTTATTGCGCATATTTTTCACGCGGATTTGTCTGATTCCGTTTTTGTTCTTTGTTCTAGATTATCTGCTTTAAAAATGTCGCAGATGATTAAATTGGGTCAATTTAAGATGCTTAAATTGGACCAGATATACGACCATAAATTTGAAAAGGAAGTAATGAATTTTGACGGCTGTACGCTTTGGACACTATATATATATATATATATATATATATTTATTTTTTTTTTTTATTTTTATTTTTTTTTATAATGAATTACTATCTCCATGCAAGGTTTTTTTTTTTTGCCTTTTTTTTTTTTTTTTGTATATATCTGGATATATATATATATATTTTTTATATACAGTTTAAGCCTAAATAAACATAAAAATATTTTTCATGTTTATGCAATAAATTTTGTTTGCAGTTACTTTTATCTTGCAAGTATTTCTATTAATTTTCTTTGAATTCTTTATTCTTACGGCATATTTGATTTCAAACTTTTTCTCACCGGAGGATATTTGCGGTCCGGTGAGGGGGGTGGGCAGACTTTTTACAGTTCTTGTGGTTAAACTTACACTTTTTTGCCATTAAAACGCATAAAATATCAAACCTTCCGAGGGGAGTAGGTATTTCAAGGCTCCAGGGGGGTACCCCTATATTCAACACTGATTGAATATATAATGCTTTGCGTTTGATTAATCGTAGCGTATTTTTTTTTTTCAATATAGCATACTTTTTAAACACAATTTTAATATAATTGAAAAATGTTGAAAACTACATAGACAGTTTGGAAGAAAAACACCCGTGACAGGAAAAGCTGTTAAATATATAGGAAACAAAAGGGAGAGAGTAAGTTGTGAAGAAATTAGGCTACATGAAGGCTGCAATTACAAATCCTCCTAAAAAGCCAAAGAATTATTAGAAATGTTATCTCCCTTGCTAAATTCAGTTAAATCAAAGTGCAGAGGGAGACAAAAACAGTTGTGTTAACACCTTAGTCCAGCGGTTCCCAACCTTTTTAGTTGTGCGGATCATAAATTTTGTAAAAATAACTTTGAGGACCAATAACTACTTAATATACAAGTTAAAAATATGACAAATAGACACCTATATATTAGTTATAGTATGTACGCATGACGAA